>OZ018322.1:132864252-134166752 GCA_963969495.1 Ceratothoa steindachneri | reverse complement strand
GAAGGTAGAGGAGTTTTTTCAGAAGATCGGCTCATCACATAACACCATTCCAGTGCCTCGAATTTGCAAACAACAAACGTAGCGAGCAAATGTACCATTCTAGACAGCTGATGAATATTATTGCCGATCTGTCTACGTTCCTTTCCTTGACTAGATGTTGACCGAGCTGTTAAACCGATTAGGGGGTGATACTTTTCCGGTCGCATTCAACATCAAAACTCTGCTCAGCGGCACCAACCGAGATCTTGCTGCTTTAATTAGTGCAGCAAAAGTATACGAGGCTGAAATTGAGGCCTTAAGCTTTGTCAAGGCAGAAATGGAGTGCTAGTTATAGTCAACAGTCAATCAAATTTGACTCCATTAGAAATGCCCTTACTCACGCCCAGTATCGAATGTATCCTAACCTGGCCAAGCTCCTCCAAGTTCTGATCACTCTCCCAATCTCGAACGCGGAAGTTGAACGCTCATTTTCAACCCTGAAGCGTCTGAAAACATATTTAAGGAATACTATAGGTCAAGAACGCCTGAACGGCCTGGCACTACTCGCTGTTCACAATGAAAGTAAAGTTAAAATAGACAGTGTAATCAACCTATTTACCCAAATAAACAGGAGGTTGATGCTCGTGTGAAATAATAAATAGCGAATATCATATTTGCTCTTGTTATATTTATAATGCTAATATTTATATTGTTATTGTTATACAGTTATATTGATATTTCTTTACTTTACAATACAAAGCAATCTGAAAAATCTTTTATTTAGTTGAGTGTTATATCTCAGACTTCTCAAAAATTTTGGTGAGGCCCCCTAAATTTTTATCCTGGATCCGCCCCTGCCATGTCCTGATTTAGGGTTATAAAATAAGTATTTTCATTTTTGAGAAATTGTTCATACTTTAGCCCAATACTCTGTTCACTTCGAATACCCCAATCACCATTATATAGCGAGTAAAAATCCCTTGAAGTAATTAGATCTGCTTCATCCCAGTGGTTGCAAGGCCTTTTAACTTCATTTCTCTTTATATAGGTAGTCATGCGATTCACATATGGTCTACCATAGCAACGACCACCTGCGTCGCTATTCTCCCTATGAAAATAAGAACCACACACTTCATTGATATCCCACTCACTGTTTCGTACTTTGCATTCCAATTTGTGTTGAAGGGTACTTAGCGTTTGATCTAAGTACGAGTAACATATGTTCCATCTCCAGTTAAGTAGATCCTGATACAGGAATCTTTTAGGTAAAAGAAACTAATAATTCTATTTTGTGTTCTAAGCCAATTGGGTTCGAAATAGTGCCAATGAATGTGGTGCTCTGGATAACTTTATCTTTAGGGAGACTCCGTTCATCAATAGCTTATATCGCGAGAAGATATCGTCGTGTAGTTTTCCATATACATATAACTAATATCTCCTCAATTTACTATATTTCGTTTTTATACTTTCTTCATTAGATTAAATATCTTGCAGTGTAAGGAAAGGTGGATATTTTTTTCTCTGTATAGTTCAAAAGGGTCAATAAATATACACGATAGGGGTAATTATTTTCTATTGACCTTATAGTTCTTCATTTAAATAAATATAGGTAAACTTGGGCAATATATTTTCATCGCAGCAAGTTTTGTTAAAAGTGACGGCTGATTTCTAAATAAATTGGAACTCTGATTTTAAAGTTAAAGGGGAAATAGGGGAAGAGCCCTTTAGCAAAACACTTTATTTATCTGACGCGTTTTGATACACTTGTATCATCTTCAGAGACAAAGTAAAAATGGAAGGAGTAGAACATTAGTTTATATATAGCAATGGATGGACATACTTACATACGAACAAAGAAAGACATCGGAAAGTGCGAACGTACTGACAAACTTGTGAACAATTAAAGACAAGGTCGAAAGAATTAGTCTTAGGGGTGAAGGTCAAATTCGCGGTCACATCAAAGGAGGTGGGGGACTTTCCAAGGTGCAAATTTATTATTAATCATAGTTCGGTTCCTAATTCTCCCGCTTGGCAGTGCTCCGTTCAAATTTAATTGAATGGTTAGCTTAGTTTTTTTTTCTTGTATGTGGATGGCTTCTAGGAAAAGTAGTAATTATTAAGGAATCGTTTTTAGTTAAAAAATAAAAAATCTTTTTATCTGGACTAAAGTTTAACGATCTTCTTGCAGGTCTTGATGATGCAATCTGTGCAGTTCGTTTTAAAAATCATGTAGTAATCAACTCTACGTCCGTTTTCTAATAAATACAGAAATG
This sequence comes from Ceratothoa steindachneri, assembly GCA_963969495.1. NCBI lineage: Eukaryota > Metazoa > Arthropoda > Malacostraca > Isopoda > Cymothoidae > Ceratothoa > Ceratothoa steindachneri. The sequence goes on along the minus strand of OZ018322.1, from coordinate 134,164,500 downwards.
TTAACTGGAAAACAAACTGTTATGGTTTAGACTCCACACACTTTAGTTGTTTGCACCGTAGACCTTCACAAGTCGATTTACATGGGAAAATTTTCCTCTTTTAACCTGTGTATTGCCCCAAAATACCAGCCAAAACTCATCCTCACTTCGAAATAGTTTATCGTTATAACGACATCTTATGTTTTTTTTTGCTATAATCTTAAAACGGCTGAATATATTAATTTATATTATTGTTGTATAATCTGCTTAACGTGGATTCGAGCGCATCTTTGTTGTGTATCTGTGTATGCAGACTTAGTGACATCATCGTCACGATTGCATTTGTACTGCGGTTCTTATTGTTGTTTTTATAGCTTCCTCCGTCCATCCTTCTCTTTAGGAATCCCTGCCCCTCTCTCCGTCCGCTCTTCTTCCCCTTTCTTTTTCTGTGGCGCTTCTTCCACTGTATAAGCAATGTCTGCATGTGCGGAACATCCATCACGTGATGAGGACAGCATCCTGTTTATGTGCGTGCGTGTGTGCGCATTAGTATGTGTATACTTATATTTGTATTCACGATTAAAAAGGTTATTATTATTATTATAAATGAAATTATCCTTGAACTAACGAAACAACAAAACAATCGAAAACAATTTTTTATTCGACGCACATTACAAGTTGCGAAGCTTCTAACATCACATTTCACATGGACAATGAATTACAAAATTAACTACGTTGATCTTATTAAAGGCCGAAGCAAAACTTAAAAATAAGAACAGTTAAAATATATATATATTCTTAATTCTAGATCACAGTGGTTCTAGTTTAGATAAACTATGTGATATTAGTGCATGAGGAAATTAAGCTGTTTAAATATGATCTAAAATTAAACCTTCCTTGGGAAGGAATGAAGGTATGAAGGAGATTAATTGTCTACTCCAAGGATGAGTTAATTTAAGTCCCGCTTTAGGCAGCTTAATATCCTTACACACTTGTGTCACTTTTAATTTTATTGCCTTTTCTTCGAATTCATAAATGTTACACTTTTTGCTCGATGCTGGAGGGGCTCTTCACAGTTTGCACATTTTGCTGTGTAATTTCAATTGATTAGGCGTGTGGGCCATTTGCACAGTTGAATGACGCAGGTGGAGTGAAGTGTCCATATGTTAGGCATAAATAACATCTTCTGGGGATGGATTTAAATTCCCTTATCATGAAACGGCGCCTTCCCAGATATGTGTTAAGGCAGGATATCTTGGTCGAATGAGACAAAGTCGGTGTTTGTTTGCACTATGGCGTTGTTAATTACTCCCGTCCACTTTTGTGACAGAATATTCACGGAAATTATAAATTAGTTGGGTTTCTGTATAATAGGCGAGGTATGGCTCTATTATCACACTCTTATGCATGCTAAAGGACGGTTGTAGAGTCACTACTACTTTATAACCTGTCATCTTTGATAGCTCTACTCCCTTCTCTGCCTGGTCTTTTATTTTTACTTGTACTAATGTCTTTCCATCTCCTTGAGGCGGGAGAGGTGGGAATTGTGTTCTGAGAAGCTGGAATAGTGTCTGAAAATCATTTCTCTTTTTAACCATGCACGTCTTCATTTAGTTAGTTTGGATGGGAGGGGGGGGGGAATGGTTTAGCTTAACTAGGTAAAACCTTCTGAAAGAGCGGTGTATGAACTGACCTAGATTCACTTGTAGCGAGAATAGTTTGGGCGAGTCTTTGTAGATCTTACTGAAGCTGCTGCTTGTGGAGATTTCGAGGCTTCCTGTGGGCTTCGTATCGACTACGGCAGTTTCTACGGTAGCGAGGTTTGGTAGTTGGACACTTTACTCGTTCTTAGGCAGGCTTTTTTCTCTAGTCTCTCGGATTTCTTGGGAAGAACATCTTGTGCTATATGTCCTACTGTTTGCTTTAACTACATCTTGTGTCCTTTTTGTTCCTCGAGTTATGGTCCTCATTCTTATCGTAGTCTAACTAGGAAGTAAAAAGTGTTGGGAGAGAAGAGAGTAGCGCAGCTTGTTTTATTCTTAGATTTTTCATTAGCTTATTGAGAGGGTTTAATATAAAGCATTTGTTTTGACATAATCAGACTAACTAATGCCTGTGAACGTTGCGTCTTGGTAGTATTTTCTAAGCGAACAGGCCCGAAACCCGAGAAAGATATCAATAACTTAGTTTCTAGCACCGCCCGCGAATACTAGTTGGCGCAGACAAGGAACACATCGCCTTCTTCATTAGAGGGCAATTGAAGAAGGTGCCAATGAAAGGGTAGAAGAAAGTGACGGAGTAAAAGGGTTAATGGAAGGAAGAATGTAAGGTGAAGGTAGTTTGTATAAAAATATGAGGTAGGGGTTTGCGGAAGAATGAGGAGAGGTTAAGCTGTGCCCGAACGGGAAGTTAAGTCCCAACAGCACGTAAGCCAAGAACACATACCCAGACAGAACGTTGAGTCCCACAGCACGGAAGCAGGAAAACACACCCAAACGGGACGTTGAGTGCCACAGCACGGAGGCCAAGAACACATACGCAGACAGGACGTTGAGTCCCACAGCACGAAGGCCAGGAAAACACACCCAGAAGGGACGTTGAGTCCCAAAAGCGCGGAGGCCAGGAACACACACCCGGACGGGACGTTAGTATCAAAAGCACAGAGGCCAGGAACACAGAACCGGACGGGACGTTGAGTCCCAACAACACGAGGCCAGAAACACACATGCGGAAGGGACGTTGAGTGCCACAGCACGGAGGCCAGGAACACACACGCGCAGGGACGTTATTATCAAAAGCACGGAGGCCAGGAACACACACCTGGACGGGACGTTGAGTGCCACAGCATGGAAGCCAAGAACAAACAACCGGACGAGACGTTGAGTTCCAACAGCACCGAGAGCAGGAACACACACCCAGACGGGACGATGATTCTCAAAAGGCGAAGGACAGGAACACAGACCCTGACGGGAGGGTGAGTCCCAACAGCACGGAGGCAAGGAACACAAACCTAGACGGGACGTTGAGTCCCAACAACACGAAGGCCAGGAACACACACCCGGACGGGACGTTGTGTCCCAACAGCACGGAGGCCAGAAACACACACCCAGACAGGACGTTGATTCTCAACAGGCGAAGGACAGGAACACACACCTTGACGAGACGTTGAGTCCCAACAGCACGGATGCAAGGAACACAAACCTGGACGGGACGTTGTGTCCCAAAAGCGCAGAGGCCAGGAACACACACTAGGACGAGACGTTGAGTCGCAACAGCGCGGAGGCAAGAACCACACACCCAGACGGGACGTTGAGTCCCAACAGCGTGGAGGCAAAGAACACACACCCGGACGAGACGTTGAGACCCAAAAGCACGGAGGCCAGGAACACACACCCTGACGGGACGTTGAGTCCCAACAGCGCGGAGGCCAGGAACACACACCCAGATGAGACGTTGAGTCCCAACAGCGCGGAGGCAAGGAACACACACCCAGACGGGACGTTGAGTCCCAACAGCGTGGAGGCAAGGAACACCAACCCGGACGAGACGTTGAGACGAAAAAGCAGGGAGGCCAAGAACAGTCCAAACAGTGGTGAGGCCAGGAACACACAACCAGACAGGACGTTGATTCTCAACAGGCGGAGGACAGGTACACACACCCTGACGAGACGTTGAGTCCCAACAGCACGGATGCAAGGAACACAAAACTGGATGGGACATTAAGTCCCAACAGCGCGAAGGCCAGGAACACACACACTCGAAAAAGGAATTTGAGTACCAACAGCACGTAGGCCTGGGACACACACACCCGGAAAAAAAGTTGAGTACCAACTGCATGTATGCCAGGAACACACACCTGGACGAGCCGTTGAGTGCAACAACGCTGAGGCCAGAACACACACCAGGACGGGACGTTGAGTCTCAACAGCATAGAGGCCAGGAAGACACACTCGGAAAGGGCGTTGAGTCTCAACAGCGTGGATGGCAGGAACACACACACCCGGACGGGATGTTGAGTCCCAGCCGCACGTTGGTCAGGAACACACACCCAGACGGGACGTTTAGTCATAACAGCATGAAGGCCAGGAACACACACTAGGACGTCAAGTCCAAACAGCGCGGCGACCAGGAAAAAACACACTCGGATGGGACGATAAGTTCCAACAGCACGGAGGGCAGAACACACACCCAGACGGGACGTTGATTCTCAACAGGTGGAGGACAGGAAAATAGACCCCGGAAAGGACATTAGGTCCCAAACACTGAGGACAGGAACAGAAACCTGGACGGGACGTTGAGTCCCAACAGCGCGGAGGCCATAAACATACACTCTCGGAAAGGAAGTTAAGTACCAAAGGCACGTAGGCCAGGAACACACACCCGGAAGAGGCGTTGAGTGCCACAGCACGGACGCCAGAAAAACACCCCCTGACTGGACGTTGAGTTCCAAAAGCGTGGAGGCCAGGAACACACACTCGGACAGGACGTTAAGTGCAACAGCACGGATGCCACAAACAACCCCCCAGACGGCGCGTTGAATCCCAACATTACGGAAGCCAGAAACACACAGACGGACGAGACGGAACGTTGATTCCTAAAAGCTTGAAGGCCAGGAACACATACCTGGACGGGACGTTGAGTCCCAAAAGCGCGCAGGCCAAAAACACACACCTGGACGGGACGTTGAGTATCAACAGCACGGAGGCAAGGAACACACACCCAGGCAGGACGTTGTGTCCCAACAGCACGGAGGACCGGAACACACTCATGGACGGGACGTTAAGTGCCAACAGCGCGGAGGCCAGGAACACACACACACACCCAGAAAAATGTGTTGAGTACCAACAACACGAATGCCGGGAACACACACCCAGACGGAACTTTGACCCTCAACAACACGGAGGCCAGGAACACACAAGCGGACGGGATGTTGAGTCCCAACAGTACGGAGGCCAGGAACACACACTCGACGGGACGTTGAGTGCCAACAGTGCGGAGGCCAAGAACACACACACCCGGAAAGAAAGTTGAGTACCAACAACACGGAGGCCAGGAACACACACCCGGACGAGACGTTGAGTGCAACAGCACGGTTGCCACGAACACACACCCGGACGGGACGTTGAATCCCAACAGCACGGAGGCCAGGAAAACACACCCAGACGGGATGGGAGGTTAAGTCCCAACAGCACGAAGGCCAGCAACACACACCTGGACTGGACGTTGAGTCCCTAGAGCGTGGATGCCATGAACACACACCCGGACGGGACGTTGAGTATCAAAAGCACGGAGGCCAGGAACACACAACCGGACGGGACGTTGAGTCCCAACAGCACAGGAAGACAGGAACACACACCTGGACGGGCGATGAGTGCCAACAACGCGGAGGCCAGGATCACACACACGAACGGGACGTTGAGTTCACTCAGCGGAGAGGCCCAGGAACACACACCCGGACGGGACGTTGACTCCCAACAACACGGAGGCCATGAACACACACCCGGACGGGACGTTGAGTCCCAACAGCACGGAAGCCTAGGAACAAGCACTGGAGGGGACGTTGAGGGTCAACAGCGCGAAGGCCAGGAACTCACACACCAAGAAAGGAAGTTGAGTACCAACTGCATTGATGCCAGGAACTCACACCCGAACGAGACGTTGAGTGCCACAGCACGGATACCATAAACACACACCCGATCGGGACGTTGAATTCCAACAGCACGGAGGCCAGGAACACACACCCTAACGGGACTTCGAGTCCCAACAGCCCGGAGGCCAGGAACACACACATGTACGGGACGTTGAGTCATAACAACAAGGAGGCTAGGAACACACCCTCGAACGGAACTTTGAATTACAACAGCGCGGAGGCCAGGAACACACACCCGACGAGACGTTGAGTTCCAACAGCACGGATATAAGGAACACACACCCGGGCGGGACTTTGAGTCCTTGAAGCGTGCAGGCTAGGAACAAACACCCGGACGGGACGTTGAGTCCCAAAAGCATGGAGGGCAGGAACACACACGCGGACGGGACATTGAGTCCCAACAGCACGGATGCCAGGAACACAACCCGGACGGGACGTTGAGTCACAACAGCACGGAGGCCAGCAACACAACCCGGACGGGACGTTGAGTTCCAACAGCACGACAGCCAGGAACACACCCTCGAACGGAACTTTGAATTACAACAGCGCGGAGGCCAGGAACACACACCCGACGAGACGTTAAGTCCCAACAGCACGGAGATAAGGAACACACATCCGGGCGGGAAAACACCCTCTGACTGAACGTTGAGTTCCAAAAGCGCGGAGGCCAGGAACACACACTTGGACGCGACGTTGAGTGCGACAGCACGGATGCCACGAACAACCCCCCAAACGGTGCGTTGAAACCCAACATTACGGAAGCCAGAAACACACACACGGACGGAACGGGACGTTGATTTCTAAAAGCTCGAAGGCCAGGAACACATACCTGGACGGGACGTTGAGTCCCAACAGCGCGCAGGCCAAAAACACACACCTGGACGGGACGTTGAGTATCAACAGCACGGAGGCCAGGAACACACACCTGGGCAGGACGTTGTGTCCCAACAGCACGGAGGACCGGAACACACTCCTGGACGGGACGTTAAGTGCCAACAGCGAGGAGGTCAGGAACACACACACCCGGAAAAATGTGTCGAGTACCAACAACACGAAGTCCGGAAACACACACCCAGACGGGACTTTGACCTCCAACAACACGGAGGCCAGGAAAACACACACGGACGGGACGTTGACCCCCCAACAACACGGAGGCCAGGAACACACACACGGACGGGACGTTGACCCCCTAACAACACGGAGGCCAGGAACACACACCCGGACGAGACGTTGAGTCTCAACAGCACGGAGGCTAGGAACAGACACTGGACGGGACGTTGAGGGTTAACAGCGCGGAGGCCAGAAACACACACACCTAGAAAGGAAGTTGAGTACCAACTGCATGGATGCCAGGAATCCACACCCGGATGAGAAGGTAAGTGCAACAGCACAGATACCATAAACACACACCCGGGCGAAACGTTGAATTCCAACAGCATGGAGGCCAAGAACACAAACCCTGACGAGACGTTGAGTGGCAACATCACGGAGGCCAGGGACACACACACCCGGAAAGAAAGTTGAGTACCAACTGCATGTATGCCAGGGACACACACCTTGATGAGACGTTGAGTGCAACAGCACGGAGGCCAGGAACACACACGCGGATGGGACGTTGAGTCTCAACAGCACAGAGGCCAGGAACACACACTCGGAAGGGTGTTGAGTCTTAAAAGCTTTGAAGGCAGGAACACATGCACCCGGACGGGATGTTGAGTCCCGGCCACACGTTGGTCAGGAACACACACCCAGACGGGACGTTGATTCTCAAGAGGTGGAGGACAGGAACATAGCCTCAGAAAGAACGTTAGGTCCCAAACACTGAGGGCAGGAACACAAACCTGGACAGGACGTTGAGGCCCAAAAGAGCGGAGGCCAGGACACACACTCTTGAAAAGGAAGTTGAGGCACCTAAGGCACGGAGGCCAGGAACACACATCCAGAAGAGACGTTGAGTCCAACAGCACGGACGCCAGAAACCCCCCCCCCCTCCCCTGACTGGACGTTAAGTTCTAACAGCGCAGAGGCAGGAACACACACTTGGACCAGACGTTGAGTACCAACAGCGCGGAGGCCAGAAACACACACCCGGACAGGACATTAAGTCTAATAGCACGGAGGCCAGGAACAAAACCCGGACCTGAGGTTGAGTCCCAACAGCACGACGGCCACGAAAACACCCTCAGAAGGGACTTTGAATTACAACAACGCGGAGGCCAGGAACACACACTTGACGAGACGTTGAGTCCCAACAGCACGGAGATAAGGAACACACACCAGGGCGGGACGTTAAGTAGCAACAGCGCCGAGGCCAGGAACACACACTCGGACGGGACGTTGAGTCGCAACAACGTGGAGGCCTAGGAATACACACACCGGAAAAGAAGTTAAGTACCAACAGCACGGAGGCCAGGAACACACACTCAGACAGGACGTGGAATCCCACAACACGGACGCCAGGAAAACACACCCGGACGGGATATTGAGTTCCAAAAACGCAGGGGCCAGGAACACACACCCGGGGGAGGGTGAGTATCAACAGCACAGAGGCCAGGAACACACACCTGGACGGGACGTTAAGTCCCAACAGCGCGAAAGCCAGGAACACACACCCGGACGGAACATTGAGTCCCAACAGCACGGAGGCCAGAAACACACACCTGGACGGAACAAAGAGTATCAACAGCACAGGGGCCAGGAACACACACCCAAGCATGAAGTTTAGTCTTAACAGCGCGGAGACCAGGAACACACACCCCGACGGGACGTTGAGTCACAACCACACGGAGGCCAGGAACACACACCCGGAAGCGACGTTGATTCCCAACAGCACAGAGGCCAGGAACACACACCCAGACGACGCGTTGAGTCATAACAATAAGGAGGCCAGGAAGACACACACGGTTGGGACGTTGAGTGGTAACATCACGGAGGCCAGGAACACACAAACGGACGAGATGTTGAGTCCCAAACGCAGACGTCAGGAACAGACATACACCCAAAAAGGACGTTGAGTGTTAACTGCACGAAGGCAGGAACACACACAAGGACGAGACGTTGAGCGCAACAGCACGGATGCCACGAACACCCCCCCCCCCGGACGGTGCGTTGAATCCCAACATTACTAAAGCCAGGAACACAGACTCGAACGGGACGGGACGTTGAATCCCAACAACACGAAGGCCAGGAACACATACCTAGACGGGACGTTGAGTCCCAACAGCGCGGAGGCCAAAAACACACACCTGGACGGGGCGTTGAGTATCAACAGCACGGAGAACAGGAACACACACCTGGACAGGACGTTAAGTCCCAACAGCAAAGAGGACCGGTATACACACCTGGACGGGACGTTGAGTGCCAACAGCGCGGAAGGCCAGGAACACACACTCCCGGAAAGGAAGTTGAGTACCAACAACACGGAGGCCAGGAACACACACCCGGACAAGACGTTGAGTGCAACAGCACGGATGCCACGAACACACCCCCGGACCAGACGGGTGGTTGAGTCCCAACAGCACGAAGGCCAGCAACACACACCTGGACTGGACGTTGAGTCCTAACAAGGTGGAGGCCATGAACACACACCCAGGCGAGACGTTGAGTATAAACAGCATGGAGGCCAGGAACACACACTCGGACGGGACGTTGAGTGCCAACAGCACAGGAGGAGAGGAACACACACCTGGACGGGCGTTGAGTGCCAACAGCGCGGAGGCCGGAACACACACACGGACGGGACGTTGAGTTCCAATAGCACAGAGGCCAGGAACACACACCCGGACGGGACGTTGACTCTCAACTCAACGGAGATAAGGAACACACACCCGGGCGGGACTTTGAGTCCTGGAAGCGCGCAGGCCAGGAACAAACACCCGGACAGGACGTTGAGTACCAACAGCGCGGAGGGCAGGAACACACACCCAAACAGGACGTTGAGTCCTAATAGCGCTGAGGCCGAAAACACACACTCTCGGAAAGGAAGTTGAGTACCACAGGCACAGAGGCCAGGAACACACACACGGAAGAGAAGTTGAGTGCCACAGCACGGACGCCAGAAAAACAACCCCTGACTGGACGTTGAGTTCCAACAGCGTGGAGGCCAGGAACACACACCCAGACGCGACGTTAATTCTTAACAGGTGGAGGACAGGAACATAGACCCAAAAATGACGTTAGGTCCAAAACACGGAGACAGGAACACAAACCTGGACGGGACGTTGAGGCCCAAAAGCGCGGAGGCCAGAAACACACACCCAGACAGGATGTTGATTCTAAACAGGTGGAGGACATGAATATAGACCCGGAAAGGACGTTAGGTCCCAAACACGGAGACAGGAACACAAACCTGGACGGGACGTTGAGTCCACACAGCGCGGAGGCAAGGAACACACACTCTCGAAAAAGAAGTTGAGTACCAAAGGCACGGATGCCAGAAACACACACCCGGGAGGGCGTTGAGTGCCACAGCACGGACGCCAGAAAAACACTACCTGACCGGACGTTGAGTTCCAACAGCGCGGAGGCCAGGACACACACTCGGACGGGACGTGAGTACCAACAGCGTGGAGGCCAGGAACACACACCCGGACGGGACATTGAGTTCCAACAGCACGGAGGCGAGGAACACACACGCGGACGGGACGTTGAGTCCCAACAGCACAGAGGCAAGGAACAAATCCTCGGACGGGACTTTGGATCACAAGAGCGCGGAGGCCAGGAACACACACCCGACGAGACGTTGAGTCCCAACAGCACGGAGATAAGGAACACACACCCGGGTGGGACTTTGAGTCCTAAAAGCAGGCAGGCCAGCAACAAACACCCGGACGGGACGTTAAGTACCAACAACGCGGAGGGCAGGAACACAACCCGAACATAACGTTGAGTCCCAACAGCGTGGAGGCAAGAAACACACACTCTCAAAAAGAAGGTTAACTACCAAAGGCACGGAGGCCAGGAACACACTCATGGAAGAGACGTTGAGTGCCACAGCACGGACGCCAGAAAAACAACCACTGACTGGACGTTCAGTTCCAACAGCGCGGAGGCTAGGAACACACACTCGGACTTGACGTTGAGTACCAATAGCGCGGAGGCCAGGAACACACACCGGGACGGGACATTGAGTCCCAACATTACGAAGGCCAGGAACACAACCTGGACTCGACGTTGAGTCTCAACAACACGGAGGCCAGGAACACACCCTCGGACGGGACTTTGAATCACAACAGCGTGGAGGCCAGGAACACACACCCGACGAGACGTTGAGTCCCAACAGCACGGAGATAAGAAACACACACCCAGGCGGGACTCTGAGACCTGAGAAGCGCGCAGGCTAGGAACAAAAAACCTGGACGGGACGTTGAGTCCCAACAGCGTGAAGGGCAGGAACACACACCCAGACAGGACGTTGAGTCCCAACAGCACGGAGGCCAGGAACACACACCCAGACGGGACGTTGAGTGCAAACAGCGCGGAAGCCAGAAACACACACAAAGGGAAGGAAGTTGAGTACAAACAGCACAAATGCCAGGAACACACTCCCGGACGAGACGTTGAGTGCCACAGTAGGGAGCCCAGAAACACACACCTGGACGGGATGTTGAGTTACTAACAGCACGGAGGGCAAAAACACAGACCCAGACGGGACGTTGATTCTCAACAGGCGGAGGACAGAAACACATACCCTAACGCGAGGTTGAGTCCCTAAAGCACGGAGGGTCAGACACACACCTGGACGGGACGTTGAGTCCCAACAACACGGAGGCTATGAACACACACCCAGGTGGGACGTTGAGTATCAACAGCACGAAGGCCAGAAACACACACCCGGACGTGACGTTGAGTCCCAACAGCACGGAGGACAGGAACACATACCTAGGCAGGACGTTGAGTGCCAACAGCGCGGAGGCCAGGAACACACACACGGACGGGACGTTGGGTATCAACAGCACGGAGGCCAGAAACACACACCCAGGCGGGATGTTGAGTATCAATAGTACGGAGGCCAGGAACACACACTAGACGGGACGTTGAGCCCCAACAGCGCGGAGGGCACGAACACACACACCCGGAAATGAAGTTAAGTACCAACAACACGGAGGCCTGGAACACACACCCGGACCAGAAATTGAATGCAACAGCACGGATGCCATGAACACACACCCGGACGGGACGTTGAATCCCAACAGCACGGAGGCCAGGAACACACACCCTGAGGGGACGTTGAGTGGCAACATCACGGAGGCCAGGGACACACACTCTGACGGGAGTCTTGAGTCCTAAAATCTCGGAGGCCAGGAACACACACACCCGGATGGGACGTTGAGTTTTACAGCACGGAGGCCAGGAACACACTCGGAAAGGGCGGTGAGTCCTAACAGTGAGGAAGGCAGGAACACACATACCTGGACGGGATGTTGAGCCTCGAGGGAGGACAGGAACATACACCCGTACGAAACGTTTAGGCCCAACAGCACAGGGGACAGGAACACAAACCTGGACGGGACGTTGAGTCCCAACAGCGCTGAGGCTTAGAACATACACACCCGGAATGAAGTTGAGTACCAACAGCACGGAAGAGACGTTGAGTGCAAAAGCACCCTCTGACTGGACGTTGAGTCCCAACAGTGCGGAGGCCAGAAACATACAACCGGACAGGACGTTGGCTACCAACAGCAAGGAGGCCATGGACACACACCCTGATAGGAAGGTTGAGTCCCAACAGCACGGAGGCCAGCAACACACACCTGGATGAGACGTTGAGTGCCACAGCACGGTGGCCAGGAACACAAACCTGGATGGGACGTTGAGTATTCACAGGGCAAGGGCCTGGAACACACACACACCCATGAAGGAATTCGAGTACCAACAGCACGAAGGCCAGGAACATACACCTAGAAGAGACGTTGAGTGCCAAAGCACAGAGGCCAGAAAAACAACCCCCTGACTAGACGTTGAGTCCTAACAGCGCGGAAGCCAGGAACATACAACTGGACGGGAAGTTGACTACCAAGAGTACGGAGGCCAGGAACACAACCCGGACGGGAAGTTAAGTCCAACAGCGTGGATGCCAGAAACACACACTCGTAGGGCACGTTGAGTCCCAACAGGACGGAGGCCAGGAAACACACCCAGACGGGTCGTTGAGGCGCAGCAGAACGGAGGCATGGACACACACTCTGACAAAGATGTTGAATGCCAACATCGCGAAGGCTAAGAACACACACACCCAAATATGACGTTGAGCGCTACAGCACGGAGGCCAGGAACACATACCCGGACGAAACGTTGAATCCCAACAGCACAGAGGCCAGGAACACACACCCGGACGGGACGTTGAGTCGCAAAAGCACGAAGGCTAGAAACACACACCCGCACGATACGTTGACTCCTAACAACACGGAGGCCAGGTACACACACCCGGGCGTGACGTTGAGTCCCAACAGCACGCAGGCCAGGAACACACACTAGGAGAGGACGTTGAGTCCCAACAGCGTGGAGGCCAAGAATACACACTCGGACGGGACGTTGGGTTTCAACAGGGAGGAGGCCAGGAATACACACACCCGGAAAGGAAATTGAGTACCAACAGCACGGAGGCCAGTAACACACACCCTGACGAGACGTTGAGTGCCACAGTTTGGTGGCCAGGAACACACACCCGGACGGGACCTTGAGTCCCAACAGCATGGAGGTCAGGGACACACCCCAGGATAGGACGTTGAGTGCCAACTGCGCGTCGGCCAGGAACACACACACGGATGGGACGTTAAGTATCAACAGCACGGAGGCCAGGAACACACACCCAGACGGGATGTTCAGTCCTAACAGTACGGAGGCCAGGAACACACACTAGATAGGAAGTTGAGTCCCAACAGCGCAGGGGGCACGAACACACATACCCGGGAAGGAAGTTGAGTACCAACAACACGGAGGCTGGGAACACACACCCGGACGAGACGTTTAACGCAATAGCACGGATGCCATGAACGAACACACACCTGTACGGGACGTTGAATCCCAACAGCACGGAGGCCAGCCAGAAACACACACCCTTAAGGGACGTTGAGTAGCAACATCACGAACCTAGGGAGGTTGAGTGCAACAGCACGGATGCCATGAACACACACCCAGACGGGACGTTGAATCCCAACAGCACGGAGGCCAGGAACACACACCCTGAGAGGACGTTGAGTGGCAACATCACGGAGGCCAGGGACACACACTCTGACGGGAGTCGTTGAGTCCTAAAATCTCGGAGGCCAGGAACACACACACACGGATGGGACGTTGAGTTATACAGCACGGAGGCCCAGGAACACACACTCGGAAAGGGCGGTGAGTCCTAACAGTGAGGAAGGCAGGAACACACATACCTGGACGAGATGTTGAGTCCCGAGGGAGGACAGGAACATACACCCGTACGAAACGTTTAGGCCCAACAGCACAGGGGACAGGAACACAAACCTGGACGGGACGTTGAGTCCCAACAGCGCTGAGGCTTAGAACATACACACCAGGAATGAAGTTGAGTACCAACAGCACGGAAGAGACGTTGAGTGCAAAAGCACCCACTGACTGGACGTTGAGTCCCAACAGTGCGGAGGCCAGAAACATACAACCGGACAGGACGTTGGCTACCAACAGCAAGGAGGCCATGGACACACACCCTGATAGGAAGGTTGAGTCCCAACAGCACGGAGGCCAGCAACACACACCTGGATGAGACGTTGAGTGCCACAGCACGGCGGCCAGGAACACAAACCTGGATGGGACGTTGAGTATTCACAGCGCAAGGGCCTGGAACACACACACCCATGAAGGAATTCGAGTACCAACAGCACGGAGGCCAGGAACATACACCTAAAAGAGACGTTAAGTGCCAAAGCACAGAGGCCAGAAAAGCAACCCCCTGACTAGACGTTGAGTCCTAACAGCGCGGAAGCCAGGAACATACAACTGGACGGGAAGTTGACTACCAAGAGTACGGAGGCCAGGAACACAACCCGGACAGGACGTTAAGTCCAACAGCGCGGATGCCAGAAACACACACTCAGAGGGGACGTTGAGTCCCAACAGGGCGGAGGCCAGGAAACACACCCAGACGGGTCGTTGAGGCGCAGCAGCACGGAGGCATGGACACACACTCTGACGGAAGATGTTAAAACCCAACATCGCGAAGGCTAAGAACACACACACCCAAATATGACGTTGAGCGCTACAGCACGGAGGCCAGGAACACATACCCGGACGAAACGTTGAATCCCAACAGCACAGAGGCCAGGAACACACACCCGGACGGGACGTTGAGTCGCAACTGCACGGAGGCCAGGGACACACACTCTTACGGAAGATGTTGAGTCCCAACAGCGTGGAGGCCAGGAACACACACACGCGGATAGGACGTTGAGTCTCAACAGCACGGAGGCCAGGAAGACACATTCGGACAGGACGTTGAGTCCCAACAGCGCGGAAGGCAAGAACACACACACCCATACGTGACGTTAAGTCCCAGCAGCACAAAGGTCAGGAACACACACTAAGACGTTGAGTCCCAACAGCGCAGATGCCAGCAACACACACTCGGTAAAACGTTGAGTCCTTAATCGCGGAGGTCAGGAACACATTTACCCTGGTGGGACGTTGAGTCGCAAAAGCACGAAGGCTAGAAACACACACCCGCACGGGAAGTTGACTCCTAACAACACGGAGGCCAGGTACACACACCCGGGCGTGACGTTGAGTCCCAACAGCACGCAGGCCAGGAACACACACTAGGGGAGAGGACGTTGAGTCCCAACAGCGTGGAGGCCAAGTATACACACTCGGACGGGACGTTGGGTTTCAACAGGGAGGAGGCCAGGAATACACACACCCGGAAAGGAAATTGAGTACCAACAGCACGGAGGCCAGCAACACACACCCTGACGAGACGTTGAGTGCCACATTTTGGTGGCCAGGAACACACACCCGGACGGGCCTTTGAGTCCCAACAGCATGGAGGTCAGGGACACACCCTAGGATGGGACGTTGAGTGCCAACTGCGCGTCGGCCAGGAACACACACACGGACCGGAAGTTAAGTATCAACAGCACGGAGGCCAGGAACACACACCCAGACGGGATGTTGAGTCCCAACAGTACGGAGGCCAGGAACACACACTAGATGGGAAGTTGAGTCCCAACAGCGCAGGGGGCACGAACACACATACCCGGGAAGGAAGTTGAGTACCAACAACACGGAGGCTGGGAACACACACCCGGACGAGACGTTGAACGCAATAGCACGGATGCCATGAACGAACACACACCTGTACGGGACGTTGAATCCCAACAGCACGGAGGCTAGAAACTCACACCCTTAAACGACGTTGAGTAGCATTATCACGATCCTAGGGAGGTTGAGTGCAACAGCACGGATGCCATGAACACACACCCAGATGGGACGTTAAATCCCAACAGCACGGAGGCCAGAAACACACGCCCTAAGGAGACGTTGAGTGGCAACATCACGGAGGCCAGAAACACACACTCTGATGGGAGTCGTTGAGTCCTAAAATCTCAGAGGCCAGGAACACACACACACGGATGGGACGTTGAGTTATACAGCACGGAGGCCCAGGAACACACACTCGGAAAGGGCGGTGAGTCCTAACAGTGAGGAAGGCAGGAACACACATACCTGGACGAGATGTTGAGTCCCGAGGGAGGACAGGAACATACACCCGTACGAAACGTTTAGGCCCAACAGCACAGGGGACAGGAACACAAACCCGGACGGGACGTTGAGTCCCAACAGCGCTGAGGCTTAGAACATACACACCCGGAATGAAGTTGAGTACCAACAGCACGGAAGAGACGTTGAGTGCAAAAGCACCCCCTGACTGGACGTTGAGTCTCAACAGTGCGGAGGCCAGAAACATACAACTGGACAGGACGTTGGCTACCAACAGCAGGAAGGGCAGGGACACACACCCTGATAGGAAGGTTGAGTCCCAACAGCACGGAGGCCAGCAACACACACCTGGATGAGACGTTGAGTGCCACAGCACGGCGGCCAGGAACACAAACCTGGATGGGACGTTGAGTATTCACAGCCTAAGGGCCTGGAACACACACACCCATGAAGGAATTCGAGTACCAACAGCACGGAGGCCAGGAACATACACCTAGAAGAGACGTTAAGTGCCAAAGCACAGAGGCCAGAAAAGCAACCCCCTGACTAGACGTTGAGTCCTAACAGCGCGGAAGCCAGGAACATACAACTGGACGGGAAGTTGACTACCAAGAGTACAGAGGCCAGGAACACAACCCGGACGGGACGTTAAGTCCAACAGCGCGGAAGCCAGTAACATACAACTGGACGGGAAGTTGACTACCAAGAGTACGGATGATAGGAACACAACCCGGACGGGACGTTAAGCCTAACAGCGTCGATGCCAGGAACACACACTCGAAGGGGACGTTGAGTCCCAACAGGGCGGAGGCCAGAAAACACACCCAGACGGGTCGTTGAGGCGCAGCAGCACGGAGGCATGGACACACACTCTGACGGAAGATGTTGAATATCAACATCGCAAAGGCTAAGAACACACACCCAAATATGACGTTGAGCGCTACGGCACGCAGGCCAGGAACACATACCCGGACGAAACGTTGAGTCCCAACAGCACAGAGGCCAGGAACACACACCCGGACGGGACGTTGAGTCGCAACTGCACGGAGGCCAGGGACACACACTCTGACGGAAGATTGTGAGTCCCAACAGCGTGGAGGCCAGGAACACACACACGCGGATAGGACGTTGAGTCTCAACAGCACGGAGGCCAGAAACACACACACGCGGACAGGACGTTGAGTCCCAACAGCGCGGAAGGCAAGAACACACACACCCGGACGTGATGTTAAGTCCCAGCAGCACGAAGGTCAGGAACACACACTAGGACGTTGAGTCCTAACAGCGCAGATGCCAGCAACACACACTCGGTAAAACGTTGAGTCCTTAATCGCGGAGGTCAGGAACACACTTACCCTGGTGGGACGTTGAGTTGAAAAAGCACGAAGGCTAGAAACACACACCCGCACGGGACGTTGACTCCTAACAACACGGCGGCCAGGTACACACACCCGGGCGTGACGTTGAGTCCCAACAGCACGCAGGGCAGGAACACAGACTAGGAGAGGACGTTGAGTCCCAACAGCATGGAGGCCAAGAATACACAGTCGGACGGGACGTTGGGTTTCAACAGGGAGGAGGCCAGGAATACACACACCCGGAAAGGAAATTGAGTACCAACAGCACAGGGGCCAGCAACACACACCCTGACGAGACGTTGAGTGCCACAGCCTGGTAGCCAGGAACACACACCCAGACGGTATGTTGAGTCCCAACAGCATTGAGGTCAGGGACACACCCCAGGATGGGACGTTGAGTGCCAACAGCGCGTCGGCCAGTAACACACGCACGGATGGGACGTTAAGTATCAACAGCACGGAGGCCAGGAACATACACCCAGACGAGATGTTGAGTCCCAACAGTACGGAGGCCAGGAACACACACTAGATGGTAAGTTGAGTCCCAACAGCGCAGGGGACACGAACACTCATACCCGGGAAGGAAGTTGAGTACCAACAACACGGAGGCTGGAAACTAACACCCGGACGAGACGTTGAACGCAACAGCACGGATGCCATGAACACACACCTGCACGGGACGTTGAATCCCAACAGCACGAAGGCCAGAAACACACACCCTGAAGGGACGTTGAGTAGCAACATCACGAACTTAGGGAGGTTAAGTGCAACAGCACGGATGCCATGAACACACACCCAGACGGGACGTTGAATCCCAACAGCACGGAGGCCAGGAACACACACCCTGACGGGATGTTAAGTGGCAACATCACGGAGGCCAGGGACACACACTGTGACGGGAGATGTTGAGTCCTAACATCGCGGAGGCCAGGAAAACACACAACCGGTTGGGACGTTGAGTTCCAGAGCACGGAGGCCAGGAACACACCCCCGGACGGGACGTTGATTAGCAACAGCACTAAGGCCAGGAATACACACTTGGAAATGGCGTTGAGTCCTAATAGCGCGGAAGGCAGGAATACACACACCCAGACGAGATGTTGAGTCCCGGCGGAGGACAGAAACATACACCCGGAAGGAACCTTGAGGTCCAACAGCACGGAGGACAGGAACACAAGCCTGTACAGGACTTTTAGTCCAAACAGCACGGAGGCCTGAAACACACACACCTGGAAAGGAAGTTGAGTACCAACAGCACGGAAGCCAGGAACATACACCCGGAATAGACGTTGAGTGCCAAAGCACGGAGCCTAGAAAAGCACCACCTGAGTGGACGTTGAGTCCCAACAGCGCTGAGGCCAGGAACCTACAACCGGACGGGACGTTGACTTCAAAGAGCACGGAGGCCAGGAACACAACCCGGACTGGACGTTGATTCCAACAGCGCAACGGCCAGGAACACACACTCAGACAGGACGTTGGGTCCAACAGGGCGGAGGCCAGGAATACACACACCCAGAAAGGAAATTGAGTACCAACAGCACGGAGGCCAGCAACATCCACCCGGACGAGACGTTGAGTGCCACAGCACGGAGCCCAGGAACACACATCCGGACGGGACGTTGAATCCCAACAGGAAGGAGGTTAGGAAAACACATTCGGACTGGACGTTGAGTGGCAACAGCACGCACGCCAGGGACATCTACTCTGACGAGAGATGTTGAGGCCCAACAGCACGAAGGCTAGGAACACACACCCGGACGGGTCGTTGAGTCGCAACAGCACGGAGGCAACGGACACACACTCTGACGGGAGATGTTGAGTCCCAACATCGTGGAGGCTAGGAACACACACACCCGAATGGGACGTTAAGTGCTACAGCACGGATGCCAGGAACACACATCCGGACGGGACGTTGAATCCCAACAGCACAGAGGTCAGCAACGTACACCCGGACGGGACGTTGAGTCGCAACAGCGCGTCGGCCAGTAACACACGCACGGATGGGACGTTAAGTATCAACAGCACGGAGGCCAGGAACATACACCCAGACGAGATGTTGAGTCCCAACAGTACGGAGGCCAGGAACACACACTAGATGGTAAGTTGAGTCCCAACAGCGCAGGGGACACGAACACTCATACCCGGGAAGGAAGTTGAGTACCAACAACACGGAGGCTGGAAACTAACACCCGGACGAGACGTTGAACGCAACAGCACGGATGCCATGAACACACACCTGTACGGGACGTTGAATCCCAACAGCACGAAGGCCAGAAACACACACCCTGAAGGGACGTTGAGTAGCAACATCACGAACTTAGGGAGGTTAAGTGCAACAGCACGGATGCCATGAACACACACCCAGACGGGACGTTGAATCCCAACAGCACGGAGGCCAGGAACTCACACCTTGACGGGATGTTAAGTGGCACATCACGGAGGCCAGGGACACACACTGTGACGGAAGATGTTGAGTCCTAACATCGCGGAGGCCAGGAAAACACACAACCGGTTGGGACGTTGAGTTCCAGAGCACGGAGGCCAGGAACACACCCCCGGACGGGACGTTGATTAGCCACAGCACTAAGGCCAGGAATACACACTTGGAAATGGCGTTGAGTCCTAATAGCGCGGAAGGCAGGAATACACACACCCAGACGAGATGTTGAGTCCCGGCGGAGGACAGAAACATACACCCGGAAGGGACCTTGAGGTCCAACAGCACGGAGGACAGGAACACAAGCCTGTACAGGACTTTTAGTCCAAACAGCACGGAGGCCTGAAACACACACACCTGGAAAGGAAGTTGAGTACCAACAGCACGGAAGCCAGGAACATACACCCGGAATAGACGTTGAGTGCCAAAGCACGGAGCCTAGAAAAGCACCACCTGAGTGGACGTTGAGTCCCAACAGCGCTGAGGCCAGGAACCTACAACCGGACGGGACGTTGACTTCAAAGAGCACGGAGGCCAGGAACACAACCTGGACTGGACGTTGATTCCAACAGCGCAACGGCCAGGAACACACACTCGGACAGGACGTTGGGTCCAACAAGGCGGAGGCCAGGAATACACACACCCAGAAAGGAAATTGAGTACCAACAGCACGGAGGCCAGCAACATCCACCCGGACGAGACGTTGAGTGCCACAGCACGGAGCCCAGGAACACACATCCGGACGGGACGTTGAATCCCAACAGGAAGGAGGTTAGGAACACACATTCGGACTGGACGTTGAGTGGCAACAGCACGCACGCCAGGGACATCTACTCTGACGAGAGATGTTGAGGCCCAACAGCACGAAGGCTAGGAACACACACCCGGACGGGTCGTTGAGTCGCAACAGCACGGAGGCAACGGACACACACTCTGACGGGAGATGTTGAGTCCCAACATCGTGGAGGCTAGGAACACACACACCCGAATGGGACGTTAAGTGCTACAGCACGGAGGCCAGGAACACACATCCGGACGGGACGTTGAATCCCAACAGCACAGAGGTCAGCAACGTACACCCGGACGATACGTTGAGTCGCAACAGCGCGTCGGCCAGTAACACACGCACGGATGGGACGTTAAGTATCAACAGCACGGAGGCCAGGAACATACACCCAGACGAGATGTTGAGTCCCAACAGTACGGAGGCCAGGAACACACACTAGATGGTAAGTTGAGTCCCAACAGCGCAGGGGACACGAACACTCATTCCCGGGAAGGAAGTTGAGTACCAACAACATGGAGGCTGGAAACTAACACCCGGACGAGACGTTGAACGCAACAACACGGATGCCATGAACACACACCTGCACGGGACGTTGAATCCCAACAGCACGAAGGCCAGAAACACACACCCTGAAGGGACGTTGAGTAGCAACATCACGAACTTAGGGAGGTTAAGTGCAACAGCACGGATGCCATGAACACACACCCAGACGGGACGTTGAATCCCAACAGCACGGAGGCCAGGAACACACACCCTGACGGGATGTTAAGTGGCAACATCACGGAGGCCAGGGACACACACTGTGACGGGAGATGTTGAGTCCTAACATCGCGGAGGCCAGGAAAACACACAACCGGTTGGGACGTTGAGTTCCAGAGCACGGAGGCCAGGAACACCCTCCCGGACGGGACGTTGATTAGCAACAGCACTAAGGCCAGGAATACACACTTGGAAATGGCGTTGAGTCCTAATAGTGCGGAAGGCAGGAATACACACACCCAGACGAGATGTTGAGTCGCGGCGGAGGACAGAAACATACACCCGGAAGGGACCTTGAGGTCCAACAGCACGGAGGACAGGAACACAAGCCTGTACAGGACTTTTAGTCCAAACAGCACGGAGGCCTGAAACACACACACCTGGAAAGGAAGTTGAGTACCAACAGCACGGAAGCCAGGAACATACACCCGGAATAGACGTTGAGTGCCAAAGCACGGAGCCTAGAAAAGCACCACCTGAGTGGACGTTGAGTCCCAACAGCGCTGAGGCCAGGAACCTACAACCGGACGGGACGTTGACTTCAAAGAGCACGGAGGCCAGGAACACAACCCGGACTGGACGTTGATTCCAACAGCGCAACGGCCAGGAACACACACTCGGACAGGACGTTGGGTCCAACAAGGCGGAGGCCAGGAATACACACACCCAGAAAGGAAATTGAGTACCAACAGCACGGAGGCCAGCAACATCCACCCGGACGAGACGTTGAGTGCCACAGCACGGAGCCCAGGAACACACATCCGGACGGGACGTTGAATCCCAACAGGAAGGAGGTTAGGAACACACATTCGGACTGGACGTTGAGTGGCAACAGCACGCACGCCAGGGACATCTACTCTGACGAGAGATGTTGAGGCCCAACAGCACGAAGGCTAGGAACACACACCCGGACGGGTCGTTGAGTCGCAACAGCACGGAGGCAACGGACACACACTCTGACGGGAGATGTTGAGTCCCAACATCGTGGAGGCTAGGAACACACACACCCGAATGGGACGTTAAGTGCTACAGCACGGAGGCCAGGAACACACATCCGGACGGGACGTTGAATCCCAACAGCACAGAGGTCAGCAACGTACACCCGGACGATACGTTGAGTCGCAACAGCGCGTCGGCCAGTAACACACGCACGGATGGGACGTTAAGTATCAACAGCACGGAGGCCAGGAACATACACCCAGACGAGATGTTGAGTCCCAACAGTACGGAGGCCAGGAACACACACTAGATGGTAAGTTGAGTCCCAACAGCGCAGGGGACACGAACACTCATACCCGGGAAGGAAGTTGAGTACCAACAACACGGAGGCTGGAAACTAACACCCGGACGAGACGTTGAACGCAACAGCACGGATGCCATGAACACACACCTGTACGGGACGTTGAATCCCAACAGCACGAAGGCCAGAAACACACACCCTGAAGGGACGTTGAGTAGCAACATCACGAACTTAGGGAGGTTAAGTGCAACAGCACGGATGCCATGAACACACACCCAGACGGGACGTTGAATCCCAACAGCACGGAGGCCAGGAACACACACCTTGACGGGATGTTAAGTGGCAACATCACGGAGGCCAGGGACACACACTGTGACGGGAGATGTTGAGTCCTAACATCGCGGAGGCCAGGAAAACACACAACCGGTTGGGACGTTGAGTTCCAGAGCACGGAGGCCAGGAACACACCCCCGGACGGGACGTTGATTAGCAACAGCACTAAGGCCAGGAATACACACTTGGAAATGGCGTTGAGTCCTAATAGCGCGGAAGGCAAGAATACACACACCCAGACGAGATGTTGAGTCCCGGCGGAGGACAGAAACATACACCCGGAAGGGACCTTGAGGTCCAACAGCACGGAGGACAGGAACACAAGCCTGTACAGGACTTTTAGTCCAAACAGCACGGAGGCCTGAAACACACACACCTGGAAAGGAAGTTGAGTACCAACAGCACGGAAGCCAGGAACATACACCCGGAATAGACGTTGAGTGCCAAAGCACGGAGCCTAGAAAAGCACCACCTGAGTGGACGTTGAGTCCCAACAGCGCTGAGGCCAGGAACCTACAACCGGACGGGACGTTGACTTCAAAGAGCACGGAGACCAGGAACACAACCCGGACTGGACGTTGATTTCAACAGCGAAACGGCCAGGAACACACACTCGGACAGGACGTTGGGTCCAACAAGGCGGAGGCCAGGAATACACACACCCAGAAAGGAAATTAAGGACCAACAGCACGGAGGCCAGCAACATCCATCCGGACGAGACGTTGAGTGCCACAGCACGGAGCCCAGGAACACACATCCGGACGGGACGTTGAATCCCAACAGGAAGGAGGTTAGGAACACACATTCGGACTGGACGTTGAGTGGCAACAGCACGCACGCCAGGGACATCTACTCTGACGAGAGATGTTGAGGCCCAACAGCACGAAGGCTAGGAACACACACCCGGACGGGTCGTTGAGTCGCAACAGCACGGAGGCAACGGACACACACTCTGACGGGAGATGTTGAGTCCCAACATCGCGGAGGCTAGAAACACACACACCCGAATGGGACGTTAAGTGCTACAGCACGGAGGCCAGGAACACACATCCGGACGGGACGTTGAATCCCAACAGCACAGAGGTCAGCAACGTACACCCGGACGGGACGTTGAGTCGCAACAGCGCGTCGGCCAGTAACACACGCACGGATGGGACGTTAAGTATCAACAGCACGGAGGCCAGGAACATACACCCAGACGAGATGTTGAGTCCCAACAGTACGGAGGCCAGGAACACACACTAGATGGTAAGTTGAGTCCCAACAGCGCAGGGGACACGAACACTCATACCCGGGAAGGAAGTTGAGTACCAACAACACGGAGGCTGGAAACTAACACCCGGACGAGACGTTGAACGCAACAGCACGGATGCCATGAACACACACCTGTACGGGACGTTGAATCCCAACAGCACGAAGGCCAGAAACACACACCCTGAAGGGACGTTGAGTAGCAACATCACGAACTTAGGGAGGTTAAGTGCAACAGCACGGATGCCATGAACACACACCCAGACGGGACGTTGAATCCCAACAGCACGGAGGCCAGGAACTCACACCTTGACGGGATGTTAAGTGGCAACATCACGGAGGCCAGGGACACACACTGTGACGGAAGATGTTAAGTCCTAACATCGCGGAGGCCAGGAAAACACACAACCGGTTGGGACGTTGAGTTCCAGAGCACGGAGGCCAGGAACACACCCCCGGACGGGACGTTGATTAGCAACAGCACTAAGGCCAGGAATACACACTTGGAAATGGCGTTGAGTCCTAATAGCGCGGAAGGCAAGAATACACACACCCAGACGAGATGTTGAGTCCCGGCGGAGGACAGAAACATACACCCGGAAGGGACCTTGAGGTCCAACAGCACGGAGGACAGGAACACAAGCCTGTACAGGACTTTTAGTCCAAACAGCACGGAGGCCTGAAACACACACACCTGGAAAGGAAGTTGAGTACCAACAGCATGGAAGCCAGGAACATACACCCGGAATAGACGTTGAGTGCCAAAGCACGGAGCCTAGAAAAGCACCACCTGAGTGGACGTTGAGTCCCAACAGCGCTGAGGCCAGGAACCTACAACCGGACGGGACGTTGACTTCAAAGAGCACGGAGGCCAGGAACACAACCCGGACTGGACGTTGATTCCAACAGCGCAACGGCCAGGAACACACACTCGGACAGGACGTTGGGTCCAACAAGGCGGAGGCCAGGAATACACACACCCAGAAAGGAAATTAAGGACCAACAGCACGGAGGCCAGCAACATCCACCCGGACGAGACGTTGAGTTCCACAGCACGGAGCCCAGGAACACACATCCGGACGGGACGTTGAATCCCAACAGGAAGGAGGTTAGGAACACACATTCGGACTGGACGTTGAGTGGCAACAGCACGCACGCCAGGGACATCTACTCTGACGAGAGATGTTGAGGCCCAACAGCACGAAGGCTAGGAACACACACCCGGACGGGTCGTTGAGTCGCAACAGCACGGAGGCAACGGACACACACTCTGACGGGAGATGTTGAGTCCCAACATCGTGGAGGCTAGGAACACACACACCCGAATGGGACGTTAAGTGCTACAGCACGGAGGCCAGGAACACACATCCGGACGGGACGTTGAATCCCAACAGCACAGAGGTCAGCAACGTACACCCGGACGATACGTTGAGTCGCAACAGCGCGTCGGCCGGGAACACACGCACGGATGGGACGTTAAGTATCAACAGCACGGAGGCCAGGAACATACACCCAGACGAGATGTTGAGTCCCAACAGTACGGAGGCCAGGAACACACACTAGATGGTAAGTTGAGTCCCAACAGCGCAGGGGACACGAACACTCATACCCGGGAAGGAAGTTGAGTACCAACAACACGGAGGCTGGAAACTAACACCCGGACGAGACGTTGAACGCAACAGCACGGATGCCATGAACACACACCTGCACGGGACGTTGAATCCCAACAGCACGAAGGCCAGAAACACACACCCTGAAGGGACGTTGAGTAGCAACATCACGAACTTAGGGAGGTTAAGTGCAACAGCACGGATGCCATGAACACACACCCAGACGGGACGTTGAATCCCAACAGCACGGAGGCCAGGAACACACACCCTGACGGGATGTTAAGTGGCAACATCACGGAGGCCAGGGACACACACTGTGACGGGAGATGTTGAGTCCTAACATCGCGGAGGCCAGGAAAACACACAACCGGTTGGGACGTTGAGTTCCAGAGCACGGAGGCCAGGAACACACCCCCGGACGGGACGTTGATTAGCAACAGCACTAAGGCCAGGAATACACACTTGGAAATGGCGTTGAGTCCTAATAGCGCGGAAGGCAGGAATACACACACCCAGAAGAGATGTTGAGTCCCGGCGGAGGACAGAAACATACACCCGGAAGGGACCTTGAGGTCCAACAGCACGGAGGACAGGAACACAAGCCTGTACAGGACTTTTAGTCCAAACAGCACGGAGGCCTGAAACACACACACCTGGAAAGGAAGTTGAGTACCAACAGCACGGAAGCCAGGAACATACACCCGGAATAGACGTTGAGTGCCAAAGCACGGAGCCTAGAAAAGAACCACCTGAGTGGACGTTGAGTCCCAACAGCGCTGAGGCCAGGAACCTACAACTGGACCGGACGTTGACTTCAAAGAGCACGGAGGCCAGGAACACAACCCGGACTGGACGTTGATTCCAACAGCGCAACGGCCAGGAACACACACTCGGACAGGACGTTGGGTCCAACAGGGCGGAGGCCAGGAATACACACACCCAGAAAGGAAATTGAATACTAACAGCACGGAGGCCAGCAACATCCACCCGGACGAGACGTTGAGTGCCACAGCACGGAGCCCAGGAACACACATCCGGACGGGACGTTGAATCCCAACAGGAAGGAGGTTAGGAACACACATTCGGACGGGACGTTGAGTGGCAACAGCACGCACGCCAGGGACATCTACTCTGACGAGAGATGTTGAGGCCCAACAGCACGAAGGCTAGGAACACACACCCGGACGGGTCGTTGAGTCGCAACAGCACGGAGGCAACGGACACACACTCTGACGGGAGATGTTGAGTCCCAACATCGTGGAGGCTAGGAACACACACACCCGAATGGGACGTTAAGTGCTACAGCACGGAGGCCAGGAACACACATCCGGACGGGACGTTGAATCCCAACAGCACAGAGGTCAGCAACGTACACCCGGACGGGACGTTGAGTCGCAACAGCACGGAGGCGAGGGACACACACTCTGACCGGAGATTTTGAGTTCCAACAGCGCGGAGGCCAGGAACACACACACCCGGATGGGACGTTGAGTCTCAACAGCATTGAGGCCAGAAAGACACATCTGGACAGGACGTTGTGTCCTTACAGCGCGGAAGGCAAGAACACACTCAACCGGACGTGACGTTCTGTCCTAGCAGCACGGAGGTCAGGAACACACACCTGGACGGGATGTTGAGTCCCAACAGTACGGAGGCCAGGAACACACACTAGATGGGAAGTTGAGTCCCAACAGCGCAGGGGGCACGAACACACACACCCTGAAGGGAAGTTGAGTACCAACAACACGGAGGCCGGGAACACACACCCGGAAGAGACGTTGAGCGCAACAGCACGAATGCCATGAACACACACCTGGATGGAATGTTAAATCCCAACAGCACGGAGACCAGGAACACACACCCT
Source organism: Ceratothoa steindachneri (assembly GCA_963969495.1). Lineage (NCBI taxonomy): Eukaryota > Metazoa > Arthropoda > Malacostraca > Isopoda > Cymothoidae > Ceratothoa > Ceratothoa steindachneri. Next base: position 134,136,549 of record OZ018322.1, on the reverse strand, counting down.
GACGGGACGTTAAGTGGCAACATCACGAAGGCCAGGGAGGTTGAGTGCAACAGCACGGATGCCATGAACACACACCCGGACGGGACGTTGAACCCCAACAGCACGGAGGCCAGGAAAACACACTCTGACGGGACGTTAAGTGGCAACATCACGGAGGCCAGGGACACACACTCTGACGGGAGATGTTGAGTCCTAACATCGCGGAGGCCAGAAACATACACAATCGGATGGGACGTTGAGTTGCAGAGCACGGAGGCCAGAAACGCACACCCGAACTGGACGTTGACTCTCAACAGCACAGAGGCCAGGAAGACACACTTGGACAGGGCGTTGAGTCCTAACAGCGCGGAAGGCAGGAACACACACACCCAGACGGGATTTTGAGTCCCGGCAAGGACAGTAACATACACCCGGAAGGGACGTTGAGTCCCAACAGCACGGAGGACAGGAACACAACCCTTGACGGGACGTTTAGTCCAAACAGCACGGAGGCCTGGAACACACACACCTGGAAAGGAAGTTGAGTACCAACAGCACGAAGGCAGGGAACATACACCCGGAAGAGACGTTGAGTGCCAAAGCACGGAGGCTAGAAAAGCCCCCCTTGACTGGACGTTGAGTCTCAACAGCGCGGAGGCCAGGAACCTACAACCGGACAGGACGTTGACTACCAACAGCGCAGAGGCCAGGAACACAACCCGGAAGGGACGTTGAGTCCAAAGGCGCCGAGGCCACCACACATACTCGGACAGGACGTTGAGTCCCAACAGGGCGGAGGCCAGGAATACACACACCCGAAAAGGAAATTGAGTACCAACAGCACGAAGGCCAGCAACAGACACCCGGACGAGACGTTGAGTGCCACAGCCTGGAGCCCAGGAACATACATCAGGATGGGACGTAGAATCCCAACAGGATGGAGGCCAGAAACACATATTCGGACGGGACGTCTAGTGGCAACAGCACGGATGCCAGGGACATAGACTCTGACGGGAGATGTTGAGTTCTAACAGCTCCAAGGCCAGGAACGCACACCCGGATGGGTCGTTGAGTCGCAAGAGCACGGAGGCCAGGGACACTCACTCTGACGGGAGAATTTGAGTCCCAACAGCGCGGAGGCTAGGAACACACACACCCGAATGGGACGTTTAGTGCTACAGCATGGAGGCCAAGAACACACGCCCATACGAGACGTTGAATCCCAACAGCACAGAGGTCAGGAACACACACCTAGACGGGACGTTAAGTCGCAACAGCACGGAGGCCAGGGACACACACTCTGACGAGAGATTTTGAGTCCAAACAGCGCGGAGGCCAGGAACACCCACACCCGGATGAGACATTGAGTCTCAACAGCACGGAGGCCAGGAAGACACATTTGGACAGGACGTTGAGTCCTAACAGCGCGAAAGGCAGGAACACACTCACCCGGACGTGACCTTGAGTCCCAGCAGCACGGAGGTCAGGAACACACACTAGGACGTTGAGTTCCAACAGCGCGGATGCCAGCAACACACACTCGGGCAAGACGTTGAGTCCTAACAGCGCGGAGGCCAGGAACACACACACCCGGGTGGGACTTGAGTCTCAAAAGCACGAAGGCCAGGAGCACACACCCGCACGGGACGTTGACTCCTAACAACACGAAGGCCAGGTACACGCACCCAGACGTTACGTTGAGTCCCAACAGCACGCAGGCCTGGAACACACACTAGGACAGGAAGTTGAGTCCCAACAGCGTGGAGGCCGAGAATACACACTTGGACGGGACGTTGAGTCCCAACAGCCCGATGGCCAGGAACACACACCCGGACGGGTCATTGAGTCGCAACAGAATGGAGGCCACGAACACACACTCTGATGGGAAATGTTGAGTTCCAACATCGCGGAAGCTAGGAACACACACACCCGAATGGGACGTTGAGTGCTACATCACGGAGGCCAGGAACACACACCCGGACGGGACGTTTGATCCCAACAGCACAGAGGCCAGGAACACAAATCCGCACGGGACGTTGAGTCGCAACAGCATGGAGGCCAGGGACACACACTCTGACGGGAGATGTTGAGTCCCAACAGCGGGAAGGCCAGGAAGACACATTCGGACAGGATGTTGAGTCCCAACAGCACGGAGGCCAGGTACACACATCTGGACGTGACGTTGTGTCCCAACAGCACGCAGGCCAGGAAAACACACTAGGACAGGACGTTGAGTCCCAACAGCGTGGAGGCCAAGAATACACACTCGGACGGGATGTTGAGTCCCGACAGCACAGAGGTCAGGAACACACACCCGGACGGGACGTTGAGTCGCAACTGCACTGAGGCCAGGGAGACACACTCTGACGGGATATGTTGAGTCCCAACAGCGCGGAGGCCAGGAACACACACATCCGGATGGTTGTTGAGTCTCAACAGCACGGAGGCCAGGAAGACACATTCGGACAGGACGTTGAGTCCCAACAGCGTGGAAGGCAAGAATACACACACCCGGTTGGACGTTGAGTCCCAGCAGCACGGAGCTCAGGAACACACACTAGGCCGTTGAGTCTCAACAGCGCGGATGCCAGCAACACACATTTGGGCTAGACGTTGAGTCCTAACAGCGCAGAGGCCAGGAACACACACACCCATGTCGGACGTTGAGTCTCAAAAGCACGAAGGCCAGGAACACACACCCGCACGGGACGTTGACTCCTAACAACACGGAGGCCAGGTACACACACCCGGACGTAACGTTGAGTCCTAACAGCACGCAGGCCAGGAACACACACTAGGACGGGACGTTGATTCCCAACAGCGTGGAGGCCAAGAATACACACTCGGACGGGACGTTGAGTCCCGACAGCCCGGTGGCCAGGGACACACACCCGGACGGGACCTTGAGTCCCAACAGCCCGGATGCCAGAAACACACGCCAGGACAGGACGTTCAGTCCCAACAGCACCGAGGCCAGGGACATACACCCGGACGGGGCGTTGAATCCCAACAGCACGGAGGCCAGGAACACACCTGGACAACACGTTAAATCCCAACTTCACGGAGGCTAGGAACACCCCCCCAGATGGTACTTTGAATCCCAACAGCACAGAGGCCAGGAACACATACCTGGACTTGGCGTTGAGTCCCCACAGCACGGACGCCAGGAACACACATCGTCATGCCCGTTACAGGGTTAAAATTGGAAAAAGTTCCCATATGTATTCCCTCTTAATTATTTCTAGAAACTTAATTATTACATTTTATGATAAATTTGGTGCTATCCCACTTGATTGCGTAATAACAATTATACAGATGTAAAAATAGAGCAGATTGCTCAATATACTTGCGACATTTAGCTGATGTTTAAAACCTAATGGCAGTTCTTTCCAGGTTTTCCTATAATAATATTTCGTACATTTATTACACCTCATAGAGTAAACCGTATCTGGCAGGGTGGGGGAGTTCTGGACAAGGATGCGATGTATCAATGACTTCTGTTTAAATATAACATTGATTTTAATTTTATTGAAGAGACGAGGAATTCTACTGATTTTTTTTTAAGTAGGGATAGCGGACTTTTTGGCATAAAAATTCTAATATTATTTTGAACACGATAAAAGATTATTTTATCATGACGACAATGTTAGAATGTTTTTCTTTACCTTATTGAGTTTATTGAAGTTCTTCTAATTCAATGTGTTGGTTGGTATTTATTGCCTGAAGATATTTGCGCTTATTCATTCGGCTTAGGGTTTCTTCTAAGAGTTTGTTCTTGTCATTATTTTGTGTTTCCTTGTATTTTTAAGCCATGTCTGCCATGTGTTTTATCAGATTATTATTCCTCGCTTGTATATTGCTGGCGTTGAGGGAGTAGAGAATTTTCATGGTATGATCTCTAAAGATGGCGCTGGAATTCTGGAACAAAATATTTTTAGATCATAATGGACTTATTTTTTACAAACGTTTAGGAAATATAATGGATAGCAAAGTTTTTAGCCTATTTTAGAAATATTATATATTTCTTTATCTAAGTATTCAATGGAGACTATTCATAGTGCACGGAGAAAATGAAAGTAAAATACACAACGTTTTATACTATTGCGGTTCTTTGAATAAAAGTGTATATGAGAGTTTGTAAACGTTTTCTGTATACATCGTATTTGAAGCCTTGGATAGTCTTATGTCTTAAGATATCTGAGAATGGATAGCGCAGTCTTGTTCACGCCCCAGGCTGAATTTGATGAAAGGCACCAAGTTTGTTAGTTAAGTTAAATATACATTTACATCTAAAGTATTATACCTTAGACATAATGTCATCGACATACCATAGCAAGAGCAGGGGAGGAGGGTATTACATCGTGGTAACAGTTTGGCCTCAAAAAAATCCATATATAGAGGACATTTGCTTGCGGGAAACTAATCTTCTCCCACTGTCTCGGATAAAGCTACCCCACCTCTACTCGAAATTCAAGATCTCATAGGAACACTCAAAGAAAAATGGGAAGATTTCGCCTCGCTATCCTGGATTGGGAAGTTTTCATAATCCAGTAGAGCCATTCGGCGTTATAAGCCTTCGGCCAAAAAAGAACACCGTCGGGAAACTACTAGCGAATGAAAACCTCGCATCTGGCGACGAGTGGAATATTTGGAAGTTACACTGTGCAGAAGACAGACGACATTCACTATCCCCAAAATCTGCTAGCCTAAAATTTACCAATTTTTTTCCATCGACTTTAAGATGAAAGAAATTAGAGAAATTGGGCAGATACCATTCGAGGGTAGTGCTCTTATTCTGGCTCGCGAAAAGCAAGCACGGTAGCCATTGCCAGGAATCTGGGAAGAAACTTTCCGACCAGATTCTGTTAGGCAAAGTTATGGTAAGTAACAAGTCTTGCTCTAGGAGCCTATCTAGGTTAACCGTGAGGGCCAACGTTGGGGCAAGCTAAGAGACCACCAACCCTCTCGTTTCCCGACATCGCTCAATAATGACCGCCACCTGCTCGTCCAGCTTTTTTGTAATATCTTCGATGTAGTAGAATACCAGTTACACGACACACACAACTACTTTTTTCAAGTTCATTGTATGATGTGGTTTGACCCACACAATTGTCTTATTGAATGTCCGAAGATCACCCAACTTGGCCTTATCTCTGTTATTGACCACGTTTAAGTGTTATATACTCTTCTTCGGACAGCCATCTACTCTAATTTGCATTGTTCATTGAAAACTTTTAGAGCCGGTGTGTTAAAGACACCCAGCACTCTTTATGAAGGACCCTTATTTCTTCGATGTAACGCTATTTTTCGGCTTCAGCTTTCTTGCTTTTTAGGTAAGGAGGGCGAAGTGTTTAGGCATTTCTCCTTTACTGTCTTATGGCCTCCGAAGATAAGCGGAGCCGATTCCGCCAACTTCCTCACCGAAATGAAGAAGCATCTGTCAGCAATCAGTGCCCCGCCCTCTTCACAGAGGAAGGAGCGCTTACACCTTTTAACTTTTTTCTTTTAGCAGATGTAGTCCATCTGAGATAGCACTCGCAAAGAATGGGATCAGGATTAGAGCTTGGTTCTGCCTTAGCATTATCCCTTCCTTGAGGAAGGCTCGGGATTTTGAGACGAGGTTGCCTTAGTTTCGATGATATGGTTCTCGTTCACCTCGTTGCGGACCGCAATCCCGCCCATCTGTAGGTATGGCAATTTTGGCATTACACCACCGCTTGGAAACATCCCGTCTCTAGCTCACGGAAGGCAAAGAAGTGCGGAACTGGAAGGCGCAACCATTAGACAGACTTGGTACATCTCCTGCCCGGTGGGCAAAGTTCTGCGGCGTAGCACGCCAATGGAACATAGTTATCCAGGGCCTGGTGCAGAATTATCCGGTGGAAGAAATATTGAGAGAAAGAAAGAGATAAAAAAAAAGGATAAGGAGAGAGAAATCAAGAGAGATAGAGACAGCGAGAAAAAGAGAGAGACAGAGAGTGAAAGATAAAGAGGGCTCGACTTTATGGCAGAGACCTCTTGGTATTTAATAGCGTATTTCTTTTTCCTATTTGCTTCTGAAACAAAAAATAGGCATTTATGGTCAGTTCTACCATGTTTGAATAAGAATAAAAAGAGAACACTAGTTTTCTGCCTTTGGGAGACAGGATGCATTAGAGTCTAGCTAAAATAGTAGCTGTTCTTTGGGTTATTGACCATTAGAAGTGTCTAAATCTCATTTGGTAACCAAGTGACAATAAAAATTTAAGCTTTTCTTTACAAGATTTCATTAAGCCATTATAAGAATTGGCTTGGAAATGATTTTCACTTACATAAGAAAATTTGAAGAACCTGCAAAGGCTCACAAATTGTGCAGCTGTGTTGGAAAATTAACAAAGGGTTGCACGAATTTATCTACCTTGGAAGTTAGTCCCGCAGAAGTGGCAATCCGTCACATGGTCCTTTCCTTGCCTCCACACCATAGGTGACAATGCGTAGAGGCTTCCCTTGCTCTATCCTCTGAAGTATTCGACACATGTTTGGCAACAGATGTGTGGGCCGAAGTCCTTATCCTCATTTCTCATTTTTATGTCAAAATAAGCAAGAGAGCGAGTCTTTATAAATCCTGTGATGTCTGCATTGAAAGGTGAAAAGGATATAAAAATAAGGGTTGTAAAAAAACACAACACTAAACCTGATCTGCAAAAATGGATTGGAGATTTGAATTCAGTGCAAAAATTTAATATCAAATCATTTAAAACATATCAAACATAAAGAATCAAGCAGATCGATCTACTTTTGCATTATCAATATCAATTGTATGGTCTTTACTAGATATATGTAAAAACAAACTAGAAGACAGTCTTCCCTGGTGTATATCGCATTTCTTTTCCCCGAATCATTTAGGAAATCTAATGATTTCTCGAATGTGTATTCTATCGCAACTTTTACCTGGGGGTATAATCAGTGGTGTGATTCCAAAAAATTAAAAAAAGGTTCTCTCACTCCAATTCTCACTAACAACAGGTTCTCTCAATATAGGCCATCAGGGGGGTGGGCCTTAGCTCGTGAGCGTGGGCCCAATACCACTCCTGGACTTCCTGGAAGTGCTCTTGCGCGTGTGGTTTGGGTGGTTTGTGTGAGTGTGTGTACTGTGTCCTAGTGGGACCTAAATGCGTCGAGGATGACGTTGGTGTCTGTGAGTGTTTGTTATTTACTTGGACGGTAATGGGTTTGGGTGGATCGGTGCCTAGCATCCTTTTTACGCGCCGCCAGAAGAAGGAGGTGTCACTGCAACGAGTGTCGTCCGCGATGCGGATGACCTCTCGCCACTGTCGGTTCCTATCTAGTTGCACGCACTGTAAGATGGGGGCACGTAGGTGAGTGATGTTGTGTTGTCGTAGGCCTCTGGTGTAGTGATTGCTGTACTGTGTGATGAGTCTCTGAGTGTGTATGGAATATGCAAAGTATTCTATACATGTGTAGGTTTTGTGTGGTGTGTGTAGCTCGCGTGTTGTGGTTATAGTGTTCAAGATTGAGCACCAGTGGTCGTCTAACAGATCTGGATTGGTATGGTCCAGGTTGAGGTTTTTGTGGCGTATCTTCTGTTATGTGTCTCTTGAACTCTTCCCAGTTCTTGTTTTTGAAGTCGAAGAGAGGTGGTGTGGGTATGGGTATGGGAGATGTGGATATGGTAAAGCATATCGGTATGTGGTCAGAGAGTACGTGAGGACCCGGTGAGATGTGAGTGTAGAATCGTGTAGCGTAGTCGTTGCGGAAGACCACGCCTGGACACATGGTTCCTCCGCGAGTACCAAAGAATGTGGGGTAGGCCGGGCCGATGTGCTCGCCGCGATAACGTGGCAGTGCACCGGCCAGGTACCTTCCTGCATCATTCGTGGTATTAGAAAGGAGTGTTGGGTGGAAGGCGTCGAGGAAGGAACACAGTATATATAAGGTAAGACACATCCTAAACAAAATGAAACCGCAGGAAACAATCTAAGATAAAACTCGAGTTTATCTGACGCAGACGACAAGCTAAACAATATGAAATGAGCAGGAAACAATCTGGAAAGTTGCTAATCTCCGAGACCTATTGCTTCTGATAGTTTATAAATACGATTGGCGACTCTATTCCATATAGATTTATTAAATTGATATTGCCATTCAAATAAATTGAAATTATCAACTTTGCTAATGATGATGGATTCCGTAATTCTCTCCTCTCAATTGGCCAGAGTTAAATCAAACAAATTATATTGAGAGGAGAATTGAGGAATCCATCATTATTAACAAAGTTGATAATTTTAATATATTTGAACGGCAATACAAATTTAATAAATATATATGGAATAGAGTCGCCAATCGCATTTATAAACCCTCGGAAGCAATGGGTCTCGGAGATTAGCAACTTTCCAGATTGTTTCCTGTTCATTTCATATTGTTTAGCTTGTCGTCTGCGTCAGATAAACTCGAGTTTTTCCCAGATTGTTTCCTGCAGTTTCATTTTGTTTAGGATGTGTCTTACCTTGTATATTCTATGTTCCTTGCCTAGTTTCTTCTTTATTAGTTGAAAAGGTCATCTTGCTGAAACTAGTCCGATAGTTATAATTAAAATCTTGATTCAAATATTGTGGTTTACCATTATCTTTGACTGATATACATCACGCCAATGTGATATCTTCCATTATATATATATATATATATATATATATATATATATATATATATATATATATATATATATATATATATATATATTACAAGAAGAGAAATTGGACGCGAATGAGCAATGAGACAAGAAACAGGAGTTTTTTTAGAGGTAAGAGAAAGGGACATTAGAAAAAGACTAGAATCAAAGAGAGCAGAGGGCGGCACAATGAAGGCAATCCTTTACCGAGAAGACAGAGATAACGCCAGGCACAAAAATTTGGAAATTCCTGACCGGGCCTTGAACCCGTTTCTGCTGATTGCCGGTCAGATGCTCTACCGCTAAGCTACCAGGCACAGTGACTCTACTTCGCCCAAAGCGTTACCCCCATCAAACCGAGTATCTCTCTAAGCTAGGAACCTCCAAGGAATTTTTATACCACATCTTCTTAGCTGCTCACAATTTAAAGGCTCATCCCCAAGTCACATACAAAGAAGAAGGAGCAAATGCAAGTTCTGCGGGTGATAACAACCACCACAGGGCTTTTGCCATATATATTTTCTGCCTTTCAAAACAATTTTGAAGACAGAAATAAAGGTGCAGATACCTTGCATTGCAGACTATATTACAATATAGTACAGGAAAGAGAAATTGGACGCGAATGAGCAATGAGACAAGAAACAGGAGTTTTTTAGAGGTAAGAGAAAGGGACATTAGAAGAAGACTAGAATCAAAGAGAGTAGATGGCGGCAAGGGACATGGGGGATGAGCCTTTAAATTGTCAGTGGGTATGAAGATATGGTATAAAAATACCTTGGAGGTTCCTAGCTTAGAGAGATACTGGGTTTGATGGGGTAACGCTTTGGGCGAAGTAGAGTCACTGTGCCTGGTAGCTTAACGGTAGAGCATCTGACCGGCATTAAGCAGACCCGGGTTCGAGTCCTGGCCAGGAATTCCAAACTTTTTTCTCCTGGCGTTATCTCTGTCTTCTCGGTAAAAGGATTGCCTTCATTGTGCCGCCCTCTGCTCTCTTTGATTCTAATCGTCTTCTAATGTCCCTTTCTCTTACCTCTAAAAAAAACTCCTGTTTCTTGTCTCATTGCTCATTTGCGTCCAATTTCTCTTCTTGTACTGTATTGTTATATAGTCTGCAATACAAGGTATCTGCACCTTTATTTCTGTCTTCAAAATTGTTTTGAAAGGCAGAAAATATATATGGCGAAAGCCCTGTGGTGGTTGTTATCACCCTTCGAACTTGCATTTGCTCTTTCTTTGTATATATATATATATATATATATATATATATATATATATATATATATATATATATATATATATATATATATATATATATATCTATATCTATATCTATATCTATATCTATATCTATATCTATATCTATATCTATATCTATATCTATATCTATATCTATATATATATAAAGAGAGGGAGGGTATGATCTTTCTTGTGGATGTCCGACCAAATAAATTCGTATTTGGATTTCTATAAACAACTTGATGAAAATATAACTTTATCTCGGAACTTGAGGTTTTTATAATGAAGGGCTGGAGCTTGGTGAATCCATCCACAAAAGTGGAACGGATCACAACGATGAACAAGTCTCCTCGATTGTTTCTAATGCTGATCTGGGTTCCTCATCATAATCTCTCTTGTTTTATAGAAAGTGAGAGAGAGAGAGAGAGTGTGTGTTACAAGAAATAATAGTACCTCAAAAGACAATATTGTCCACACCGAGGAGGTACTGTTTTTGAAGACCCTATCTCATAGCTTGAGAGAAAGTATAGTAAAGTTCAAGGCTCTCCCCACCCACCTTTCCCACCCGAATCATTCGGGCATGGAAAATTGGAAAAGACACCTGGTGTGTGGAATAAAAGTACACACTCATGAATTTTTATATAAAAGATGAACCTATCTCTATATTAATTTTCAACTCAACTTTATTTTTTTATATTTAACAACAAGTATTTTTTAACAATTAATATTCCTTAGGACTTTGTCTAACCTATTTTTGAATGTGTTAACGATGGAACTTGAGACAATCTCTTCCGACAACTGATTCCATACAATGGCAATTTTGTACGAGAAAAAGTTTCCACATACATTAAGTCTGTACTTCTTCGGGACGAGTTTCATGCTATTATTACATGTAATGTTTCTATTAAATTCGAACAAGATGGAATAGTCCACATTATCAATTCCATTTAAGATTTTATATACCTCAATTCGTTGTCTCTAGTTTAAAAAAGTTTAACTTTTCCAGCCGTGTTTCATAACTGTATTTTCTTAATGAAGGTATCATTTTTGTAACCTTAAATTGTACTTTTTCTAATCTTTCTATATCTTTTCTGTGGGACGGTGACCATACCTGTGCACAGTATTTAAATTGTGGTCTTACTAGATGTCGTAGAATGGACTCTCGACGATATACCATATATAACTATTCGTTGAGGGAACTTATTTAATTATCTTTAGAGTGCGTGGATGTCTGGCTGGCCGATATTATGTATCTTTGATATGCTTAAGAAGTGGAACTGAGCTCAAGGATAATAATATTGCTATCGTTAATAAAATAGAGTTTTATTAATAATAACTATCAACAACACACAAAACCGAAAATATTGACATAAACAGAGAATGGAAAGGGTCGTGGGGACTCGAGCTAATCCGAGGATTAAAAGATTTAAAGGTAAAACAAATATAAAGTTAAAGGGAGGGAATGGTTCGCTAAACCATTTAAAGCACAGGATAGAGTTGACAAAAGGGTTAAATACTCAAAGGTAACGTTCGGCTTACGTAATTATACTTGTTGTACAGAGGAAGGTGACGTGAAGGAATTTCGGTCCGCTGGCGATTTCCAGCCGAAGGGAGGAGAATTAAATTATCCTGACGTGGCGTCTTGGGAATGAGAACCGTTTCTCGACGAACGGCTTGAAGAACAATGGCTGTTCTACGTTGTTCTCTTCTGAACAACAGGGGGGGTGAGAACCGTCTCTTGTCTACGGGCTCAAGAACAATGGCTGTTTTAACGTTGTTCTCTTTCTGAACAACAGGGGAAGGGTGAGAACAGTTTCTTGGCAAACGGGCTCAAACGAACAATGGCTGTTCTACGTTGTTCTCTTCTGAACAGCAGGGGGAAGGGGGGGAGAACCGTTTCTTGTCAACGGGCTCGAACGAACAATGGCTGTTCTGACGTTGTTCTCTTTCTGAACAACAGGGGAAAGGTGAGAACCGTTTCTTGGCGAACGGGCTCAAACGAACAATGGCTGTTCTACGTTGTTCTATTCTGAACAAGGGGGGGGGGGTGAGAACCGTTTCTTGTCAACGGGCTTAAAAGAACAATGGCTGTTCTAATGTCGTTCTCTTTCTGAACAACAAGGGAGAAGCCTTGTGGACTCGGCGTCACGAAGGCTCGAACCTTGGCACTCAAGGGATATTGTCCTTCTTCTGGACAAGTTATGGTGAATCTCGAGGTCGAGGTCCCTTGGTGCACAAGGTGAGAGAGGGTCGTGGTGATGTTTCGCGACGAAAATCTGGATCTCCAATCTGATCTTAGTGGTAAAGTTTCCATCTAAATAGTCGAGACACTCCCTTGGCGTGGGGGACAATGGAGTGGGAGCTTCGAGGGAATGCACAGCCGATCCTGGGAACAATGCCTTATCTGCCCATAAGCCTAACTCAATCTGGCGAGGTCGGCGTATGGGGGCGAACGGGGGAAGATAAACCTTCTTGTTTAAACATTGACTCAGGTGGCTGCCATAAGGCGCCAAGCTTCAAAGCGAAGATGCACGTGGGGAGCATCGTGGTTTTAAATAACATGTGATAGTGGTTGAAATTAACGCGGCCTCAACCCGTTCTATCACACTAGAGCATCTTATAGATTTACTAATACCGTTTCGCTTTTATAGCTAATCTGTCGCTTGAATAACCGAGTAACTTTAGCGCCATATTTTCCACTTCAACACAGTGCTGTGTGAAATTGAGATTATTTGACACACAGATAACGAGATCCTTTTCGTTTTCTGATTCTGCTCTTGTTTTCTCAAGGAGTTTGTATTCTGCTTTTGGATTTTTATTACCAACGGGCATCACTTTGCATTTTCCTAAGTTTGGTGGAAGTTTCCATTTTTCAGACCAATCGGCTATGTGGTCAATATCTTTTCGGAAGTCTAATATATCTTGCTCGGTGATTATATTTTACCCAGTTTACAATCGTCGGTGAATTTGGAGATTTTTTAGATCAATCCCACGTCTATTTCGTTTACATAAATAATAAAGAGCAAGGGTCCCAGGACAATGCCCTGAGGAACGCCACTACTCATAGTTATCCATTCAGACTCTTCTCTATTCATCACGACTCTCTGTCTACGATCGCTAAGCCAATTTTCAATCCATTTTGCTATATTACCTTCTATTCCTAGAGCTCTAACTTTGGACATTAGTCTCTTTCTTGTGTGGCACCTTGTCGAAATCTTTTTGAAAGTCTAGGTACAGAATGTCGACGGACCTCTCACTATCATGAATTGTGTTAATGTAGTGAAAGAATTCTAATAAATTTGTAAGGCATGATCTATGTTTCCTAAATCCATGTTGTGTGTTTCTTAATAATTTGTTTGTTTCTAAATGGCTTACTATTTTTTCCGCAATAATACTTTTAAGCATTTTGTCAATTATTGATGTTAGACTTATAAGACAATAATTGCATGCCAGATCTTTACGTCCTCTCTTAAATATCGGCGTCACATTAGCTAATTTCCAGTCTTGAGGGACTCTACTATTTTCAAGTGATACGTTAAAAATACACGTTATTTGGTCCACTAGTGCCTCTTTTACTTCTTTGATCACTGTTGGCACTATCTTATCCGGTCCTGGGGATTTGAATTTATTCACTTTATCTATTCGTGTTCGTACATCGTTAGTCGTGCACTTAGACATTTTTAATGGTTCATTGCCTAAATACTTCATATTAGATATAATAGTTTGATTCGAGACCTCGTTGGTGAAAACTGTTGCGAAATATTCCTTTAGTTCAGTGGCTCTATCTTTATCTGTGAATTGTAGATTATTGTGCTGGTCATTGATTGGCCCAATACTGTTTTTTATTGGTTTTCTACTATTAACTAAGGCAAAGGATTCTTGAGGATTTTCTTTACAATTTAAAGCAACTCTCATTTCGTCATTACGCTTTGCTCTCCTAATTCCAGCTTTTACTTTTCTGCGAGAGAGAGAGAGAGAGTGTGTGTGTGTGTGTATGTTATAAGAAAGGAAAGTAACTACTTCAAGAGACCATTCGGTCCATTTCAATGGAAGTACCTACAATTTTATTCCTAATTATAACTATATACAATACTACAGATAATGAATAGGATAGTAAAGGTGAAGTCTATCTCGACCTACCTCTCCCACCCGTTTCCGGGCTTGGAAAAGGGAAAATATACACCTGACAGTGTTGGAAATTAGACCCATCCAGGAAAGTTTAAAAGAAAAGAGCAGGAACATACAAAACAAAATCTGACTTATCATAATTATCTTATTTCAGAACATCCTCTTTTTTTCTTTTTTTATTAACATGCAATTTTGTTGTCGCTTATTATCTATTAGATTTATCGACTCGTTCCATTCTTATTTTGAAAAACTTTCTACTGTGTTATTGGACACTGATAGTACCGCTTGTAGATGCAAAGCTTTTTATCAGATATTTTGAAAAGTAATTTTTCATATACATATCCAGAATTATTTTTATTAGTAAAACATAACAGAAACGTATTTACATTTTATATAAATACAGAACTCCGTAAGGGGCGCGGCGATTTGCCTTCTTGGCAGCCGTGCCTTCTTAGCCTCTTCTCCTTCTAAGCCTGAGCCTAAATAAGGACTGTGCGTAAAAACTATTAATATATATATATATATATATATATATATATATATATATATATATATATATATATATATATATATATATATATATATATACATAAAGAGAGAGAGAGAGAGAGAGAGATATGCAGAAACAAATTAAAAACTGTAATTGCTATTATGTATCACTCATCCTAACTTAGAACATGCTTTTTTTTCATCGTTTTTATCAACATATAATTTCTTGTCACTTTTTATCTAAAGTTTATCATTATTTTGTCCAGTCTAGTTTTAAAAGTGTCAACTGAACTACTGGACACCACATCCTCAGGCAACTGGTTCCAAAATTTTACAATTTTCTAGGAAAAAAAGTTCTCCCATAAAGTTGTTCGAAAATGTTTCGCAACGATTTTAATGCTATTATTTCTCGTATAATTTGTGTTAAGTTCGAACCAAGTAGACTAGTCGACATTATCTATTCCTTTCATGATTGAAAATGCTTCTATTAATTGACCTCTCAAACGCCTTGTTTCTAGTGTGAATAAATTTAGTCTTTCTAGTCTTTTCTCATAGTTATAATTTCGTAATTCTGGTATCAATTTTGTGGCTCTAGCTTGTACTTTCTCCAATCTGTCAATATCCTTTCACAAATATGGTGGCAGACCAGACCTGAGCGAAGTATTGTAATTGTGGTCTTACCAATGCATTGTACATATTTAAAATTGTAGCTTTATTTTTACAACTAGATTGACGTTTGATATATCCAAGAAGCTTCATTGCTTTCTTTTCTACTTCGATACACTGCTGTGAAAACTTGAGATCATTTGATGTATAGACTCCAAGATCTTTTTCATTATCAGTTACGGTAATATTTCGATCAAAAATTTTATATTCTGATCTTGGGTTTTTATAACCTCAATGCATTATTTTACACTTGTCTAGATTTAGGGGCAGTTCCCATTTTGTGGACCACTGTGCTATTTTATCAATATAGTTTTAAAATTCTAAAACATCTTCCTCAGTTACTATTCAGTCACTAAGAAGAATAAACATAGTGTGGCATATCCGGAAGTTCCTTCTGCCATCAAACCCGCGACCTATGGTCCAGGAATTCCTATACCTTCTCCCCCTGAACATATAGAGGTCTATGATGAGATTAATATGGAAGTTGATCAAGATTATGACACATCTGAGTCTTATCAAGTTCCCACACATGATATGGTCGCAAGACCATTCACTCAAGTTCAGTTAAATGACCTGACCAGGGATCTGGGGCTTTCAAAGGCGTATGCACAACTTCTTGGCTCTCGAATTTGTGAAAGTAATCTTCTTGTTAAAGAAACATTATTTTTTTGGTACAGAAATAGAGAACAAGAGTTTCGAAGCTAATTTTATAGCATTTTTCCAGCTCTTTAGTATACTGCGTTAATATTAAAGGACTTGTTGAGGCCCTTGGAATTCCCCACAACCCATTAAAATGGAGACTTTTCATAGATTCCTCCAGTAGAAGTTTAAAAGCTGTGTTACTGAATATTGGTAACAAGATAGTTTCCGTTCCTATAGGCCATTCAATCCAACTTACTGAAAGTTATAAAAAAATTGCTGGATGCAATAAATTACTCTACACACAATTGGAGGATATGTGATGACTTAAAGGTAAGATCCTTTAACACTTGGCATTTCTAAGCTCTTTGATATTAACATTTTCATTTTTAATTGTTAATACTTGTATACACCTTTTGGTTAACTTACATTTTACAAGAATGCAAATCTGGAAATCATGAGTCATTTTTTAGTTAGATTTTTTTTGTTGAAGTGTGTCCCTATAGGTTAATGCATTGGGTTAATGGCGAACTTATTCTAATTGAGAAGGTATACAATGTAAATAAATAAACTCAAAATAAGATGTACATATATTCAATTAGTTCCAATACAATGATTTAATGCATCGGCATACAGGATTTTTCGTACATATCCAT
Source organism: Ceratothoa steindachneri (assembly GCA_963969495.1). Taxonomy (NCBI): domain Eukaryota; kingdom Metazoa; phylum Arthropoda; class Malacostraca; order Isopoda; family Cymothoidae; genus Ceratothoa; species Ceratothoa steindachneri. Next base: position 134,120,088 of record OZ018322.1, on the reverse strand, counting down.
ATTCTTATTGTTTTTAAAAATATTACACTTTGAATTTACATAATCTGCTAAATTTCTTTTCAGGTAGTGTCTCTTATACTTGGGATGCACACAGGCCACATGAAGCATCCCTGTTTCCTATGTTTATGGCATAGTCGTGCAAATAGTATGCACTCTAAGAAGAAGGTTTGGCCTCCACGAGAAGCATTTAGAATTGGATCAAACAATGTGATAGTTGAACCTTTAGTGCCTCCTCACAAAATAATGCTTCCTCCACTGCATATAAAGCTTGGCATAATGAAAATTATGTCAAAACCCTTAATAAAGAAGGCCAAGCTTTTAAATTTCTTCTTCAAAAATTTCCACAAATCAGTGACGCTAAGCTTCATGCGGGATTTTTGATGGACCTCAGATCAGGAACTTGATGAGAGATCAGCAGTTTGAGGCATCAATGACGGACATAGAAAAAGATGCCTGGAAAGCTTTCAAAGCTCTAGTTAACAGTTTTATAGGCAATAAAAGAAGCCCAGAATATGGTGCCCTGGTCAATCAACTCCTAACAAGTCTCAAACATTTGGGAGCTCGAATGTCTATAAGGATACACTTTTTACAACCCCATTGGATTATTTTCTAGACAACTGCGGGGATTACAGTGAATAACAGGGGCAAGATTCCACCAAGACATAAAAATAATGGAATCCAGGTACCAGGATAAATGAAAGGTAAACATGTTTGCTGATTACTGTTGGTGTATGAAACGGAAACATGCTTGCTGCCTACTGTTGGTGTTTGAAACGTGATGCACCAGATGAGAGGCACAAACGAAAATCGTCATGGGCGTCTTTTCTTGTAAATTATAATTATTTTCTTATTATGTTGCATTCTATAATTTTTTTGTTTTATTAAAAGGATTATAGTTTACATACGTTCATTCCTGTTTCTATGATTTAACAATAATAATGCATTATTAGATAGAGAAAGGTTTTTGAAATTTCTTTTTTCATGAAAAATGAGGTAATCTCAATGAAAATGGTGTATGCTGTACTGAGGAAATCTCACCTGATTGAACCAAAATACATTCATTTTTGAGCTCAGGAAGTTTGATTTATTAAGAAACCACAAATAAATCCTGAGGAACATAAAAATCTTTTTTAAACGCAGACCTGTGTAATGAATTAATACTAGATGAAGCGCACATATAATTCAACGATCTATCAACTAGGCTAGAGAAGGGGTTTGCGACCATATCTACGGCTTAAGTTGAATTGTCGAATTTGCGTCACTTACTGAGGAGTAGTGAGATTGAGGATCGGAGAGTTGCGCGTAGCTGAGGTTTAGCGTCCCGTTGTGTCGAGTTGGTGTTTCGGGGAAAGTTGAGAGTCCCGTTGAATCAAGTTAGTGTTTCAGTGAGAGTTGCGCGTCGCGGACGTTGAGCGTCCCGTTGTGTCGAGTTGGTGCCCTGGTGAGAGTTGCGCGTCGCGGACGTTGAGCGTTTCGTTGAGTGGAGTTGGTGCTTCGGTAAGATGAATGTAGCTCTTAAATGAAAGGTTGGATGGAGTCCATGGTTGTACTTAGGTGCGATGGTTTCGTATGATGATCATATTTTTTTAATTTTCGATTCATTGCTATCGATGAGGATGATTTTTTATTTTTTTAGTCTCTCCGGGCGTCACCACTTGTAGCGAGAGGGGTCTGTTCCTTCTTGTGGATGTCTGACCAAGTAAATTCGTATTTGGATTTCTATAAACAACTTGATGAAAATATAACTTTATTTTGGAATCTGAGGTTTTTTATAATGAAGGGCCGGAGCTTGGTCAATCCATCCGCCGAAGTGGAACGGATCACGACGATGAAGAAGTTTTCGATTGTTTCTAATGCTGATCTGGGTTTCTGAGCATAATGTCTCTTGTTTTATAGAGAGAGAGAGAGAGAAAGAGAGAGAGAGAGAGAGAAAGAGAGAGAGAGAGAGAGATGGAGAGAGAGAGAGACGGAGAGAGAGAGAGACGGGGAGAGATAGAGAGAGACAGAGAGAGATAGAGAGAGATAGAGACGGAGAGAGATAGAGAGGGGGGGGGAGAGATAGATAGATAGAGAGAGAGGAGAGAGAGAGAAAAAGAGGGAGCGAGGTCGTGTGAACCTAACACTAGCTCTCGAGGGGAATTAAAAAACAGAATTATTGGTGTCAGAGGTCAAGGGCCAATAAATACTGGTTTAAAGGGGAGATGAACGAAGCTCACATAGTCGTTAGGCGGTGCTTGAGTGTAAGAAAGAACATGTATATGAATGTTATAACTTTTGTATACATGATCACTACATATATATGAACTTTCGTAACTCGCGCCAAGAAACAAAGAACTAAATCCTCTGAAAAGCCATTGAAACAAAAGTGGTTCGAGAATAACCTTTTTAAACAATGCTTGCTGATGAATGCTCAATTTTAACCTCGCTTTGTTCTCTCGTATTTGATATAAAGACTATATTATAAAGACCTGTTATAAACCTCATGTTATGAGAAAGGATTTTGACAGAATAATGTTAATTAATGTTTCTGATCCACCACATCTGGAGGCCGACTGAAAGGTGCTAATGAAATTCTTCCGATCCAGGACATTTATCGTCTATTAACTATTGTGAGCTCGTGTTCCGACAATCATGTTAATGAAAACATTATTTATGTCAAGGCTTCTGTTTTCAATGGAAACAGAAACAATGGACCGCTCTTAGTGAGCTTAAATTTAAGTGGGATCATGAACGAAACGAGGTAATAGGAAAACTCCCCTTCCTTAGTTCTGAATAGTACATTTCAGGTTTTCAATAGGCCATTTTCTGGCGCTAAAATGTATACATCGATAAGGTAAAGGCTTGGCAAATAATAGAGTTAAGGCAAGTTAAAATTCTAGAACTAAAGGACTTTGAAGCCAAAGTAAAGGGAATAGAGCTAAACTTACTCTTTTAATTGAAATGGGAGCGGTCCCCTTGTGTTTTGGATTATTATATATTGATTTTTTTTAATGTTCCTGGGTCTTATCTGGGTTCTCTTTATGGACTCCGTAAATACCTTCAAGTGTGCATCCCCTTTCGCACAACTTTAGCCTCCTACATTCTCCCATCTTATAAACCAGGCAAATTTTTTTTTCGTTTAATTTCACCTTTTGTATAGAACCAATTGAAAATTCAAGTTTTTTTTCTTTGGTTAAAGAATTATGACACCTGGGTATTCATTGCCTTTCAGATAAATTGAAATTATCAAATTTTTTGATGGTGATGGATTCCGCAATTCTTTTCTCAATAAAATTGTTTGATTTATAAAGGATTTTGCATGGTTAAAATCAATTCTATGGTCAAATCATTTATAAATCAAATATTTATATTGACAGGAGAATTGCGGAAACAATCATAATCAACAAAATTGATAATTTTAATTTATCTGAAGGGCAATACAAATTTAACAAATATATAATGAATAGAGTCGCCAATCGTATTTATAAGCCCCCGGACGCAATGCGTCTCGAGGATTAGCAACTCTCCAGATTATTTCCGGTTGCATTTCATTTTGTTTAGCTTGTCATTCACGCCAGATTAATACTAGATTTTTTTCCAGATTGTTTCCTGGTGTTTCATTTTGTTTAGGATGTGTCTTATCTTATATATACTGTGCTCTTTGCCTAGTTTCTTCATTATTAGTTGAAAATGGCATCTTGCTGAAACTAGTCCAATAGTTATAAATAAAATTTTGATTCAAATATCGTTGTTTACCATTATCTTTCATATATATATATATATATATATATATATATTTGGAGACCAATCAGGAGTTAAACGGAAAGCCGTGAATTCAGATATCAAGAAAAATTGGCGACAGAATATTAAAAACGAACATTTCTTCTCTGGAAAAGAGATTAAGACGAGACCGCTGTCGCCGCGTCAGGTGTTAAAAAATTTATATCAAGAAAGCGTCAATTTTTAGACGCCATGGATACTTGACCACGGAACAAGGGATTAATGTCGATCGAGGAAATTCCACCCTGCGGTCAGAGCTAAGGACAGCGTGCCCTGGAGGAAGGAAGAGGCCACGTCTTTTTCTTGCCCTACTTATAGAAGAAACGTGGAGAACGCTTTCTCGGAGAGTGAGTCAGGAGAGTGGAGTGAGTAGCAGTGGAAAAAACTCGTCGTCGTGGGATCTTCAACTCGGCAAAGGAGGAAAATTTTCAGGAAAAATTTCTCAACCCTGTGAAAATTTTAGAAAATTTCAAATAGACTATCATACTAGTCTGGCACAGCAAACTCACCTGTTCAGCTTCGAATAGCTAGCAACCAGAGGCTTTAACGCTGTGTAACACTCGGCTCGACCGGGCTCTCGCCCTGCCTATACGATCTTATAAGGAGAGCCGGACTGATTGGAGATTCCTCCTGTTTCTGGCACTCCTCGGTCGGGACGGACTGATTGGAGATCTCTCCTGTTTCTGTCTTGACTAGATCTGTGTAGGCACCAAGAGAACAGTAGTGAGCTGTGCTCAAACTCAAGTCAGGGTGAAGAAAGGTGAAAAATCTCTGCCCCGGAATCTCCTTCCTGATAAAGGAGGTAAAGTTTTGGGAAAATTTCTCAACCCCCCTCGAACTTCCACGAAATCAGGTCTGGACGGATTGATTGGAGATTCCTCCTGTTTCTGTCTAGACTAGACCTCCCAGGGCATCACTCATCTCGACCGGGCTCTCGCTCTGCTTGTACGATCTTATAAGGAGAGCCGGACTGATTGGAGATTCCTCCTGTTTCTGGCACTCCTTGGTCGGGACGGACTGATTGGAGATCTCTCCTGTTTCTGTCTCGACTAGATCTGTATAGGCACAAAGAGAACAGTAGTGAGCTCTGCCCAAACCCAAGTCAGGGTGAAGAAAGGAGTTAAATCGCTGCCCCGGAACCTCCTTCCTGATAAAGGAGGTAAAGTTTTGGGAAAAATTCTCAACCCCCACGAACTTCCACGGAACCAGGTCTAGACGGATTGATTGGAGATTCCTCCTGTTTCTGTCTTGACCAGACCTCCCAGACCGTCCTAGCAAGCAAGCATCTGCCCGAAACAGAGTCCTTATCCCCTCAACGCTGAACCTCCTTTCCGGTAAAGGAGGGAAAGTTTGGGGTAAATTCCCAAAACCCCAAAAATACGTGGCTCCTCCCGCTGTCAAGCGCACTGCCCCCTGACTCGGTGGCGGCGGACTGATTGGAGAGAACTCCTGTTTCTGCCGTCGCTTGGGTACGGGTCATAGCCCTGGTGGACTGATTGGAGATACCTCCTGTTTCTACCGGGGTTATAGCAGTGGTGGGCTCCTAAATCCTCTACTTCTCATCCACACAAAACTAACTGGGAGTGCCGGACTGATTGGAGATTTCTCCTGTTTCTGGCGCTCCTTGGCCGGGCGGACTGATTGGAGATTCCTCCTGTTTCTGTCACGACCAGTTTAGTGTTGGTCACGAAAACACCTTTAATGAGAAGTTACCCTCACCATGAACGTGAGGGGGGAGCCGCTGGACTTTCGAGTCCCGCTTAAACTAACCGGCAATCAGAAACCGGAAAAGGCCGAGGTATTCGAAGCCATATTCGATAAACTTGGCATCGGTCTCAAGCGCCTTCTTGAAACCAACAGAGGCTATACGGTCATCTGCCACACGCAAGATGACCTTGAAAAAATTTCATCCGAAGCAGGCTCACAAGAACTCGGCAAGATCGGTCTAGAACCTCGACCATCTCCGGCACTAGCTGCAAGGAAAGCAGTCATCTGCAGAAGGGTGGACCCCTGGGTAGGGGAAAGAACGGCAGAAGAAATTAAAGCGGAAATTTTGAGGAACCATCAATGGGCGGAGGTGATCGAAGTCGTGAAATTTCGTAGCCTTTCCCATGTCTTCAAAATTGTATTTCAAAACATGGACATGGCTGCAAAAGCCAAGGAATCAGGACTCAGGATGTTCTCCATGATCATCTCCTCAGACCAAATTGAGCGGGAGAGGTTCTTCGAACTTCTTACCTGCTTTAACTGTTATAAGGTAGAAGACCACTCTACTAGCGCCTGCCCCGACTCTGGAAAGCCAAAGATCTGCTCGGAATGCTCACAGACCGGGCACGACTGGATGCACTGTGTGAGCAGCACGAAAATGTGCATCAACTGCGCTGGCAACCATCGCACCCTGAGCATGCAATGCCCTGTCAGAAAAGAAGAGCTGAGGAAGAAAAGAGAGGCTGCAGACAGGCCTAAACAATCATATGCCGCTGCCGCTAAAGCGCAAGCACTACCGAACACGGCGCCGACACAACCACAGATAGTGCTGCAATTAAGCGACAGTACTCCCACCAAAATGCTGGCATGCATTTTACACGCTCACGTTATGAACCTTGCTTGCCCTGGTTCATTTAACACGGAGATGAATAAAATGCTGGCAGCCAATGACTTGGAGACGGTTAAATTCCCAGACAACCCCGATTCCAATAAAGTCCTCTCGGCATCATTCAACAATAATAAGCAGCCACAAACTGAATCAATTCAGGTAACCTCCAAACCTCAAGGCATCGAACAAGCATCAGCACAACAAAAGTCTGACGCCCCAGCGACCATACCCAACTCACCCAGGCAGAAGAAACCCCGAAAAGCCAAAGTGGAGCCCAAGATCCAGTCAAATGAAGCTGATCAGAAAGAAGATGACCTCGAGCTAGACGGCAGAGAGATCAGACTCACTCTGGCAATTAATGCACAAAACATTGATAAGAAAGAGATCTCCACTGAGGAGGTTGCTGCCAGAGTCAAAAAAGGACTGATCAAAGTATGCTACAACGCCCCAGTCTCCGGTGAAACCATTCGAGCCTCTCTACTCGCGTGTAAGACAAAGCTCTACAACGAGAACTTCAGGCTCTATGACCCGGAACAGTACAAACAGATTAAAGCTGGCCGCCAAACGGCCAAAGATTAATAAAGACTAGCGGGATAGCCAATAGATACAGAAACAAGTTAACCATCCTGGCACACAATGTGCAAGGATGGGAACCGAACAAAAATCATCTGTATAACGTCTACAGAGAACTGGACCCTGATGTTCTTCTGCTGTCAGAAACAAGTGTTAAAGACTTGGACAAGCAGAAGATCTATGGATATAATGTTATACAGAAGAACTGCACCGGCGAAAGATTCGACGGTGCGTTAATAGCAGTAAAAAAAGATCTTCAATACAGAATAGGCAACCCTATGGATGAGTCCACGCTGTCCATCATCCTAAGGTGCTCAATGGGAGACATTGAACTTAGTGCGGGATACCAGCCCCCTCGCAGGTCATATCTTCCATACCATGACCTGTACACCCTGTTCACTAAAGAGCACCCTGTCCTGTTCGCTGGAGACCTAAACGCCAGGAACAGAGCAGCGGGTTACTCCTCTACAAATTCAAGAGGCAGATCACTTGACCTCTTGACACGTAGAGGCGTTGCAGATCGCATTGGTCCGGACTTCCCCACATTCTTTTACCCCGGGACGGCCACTAAACCGGACGTGGTGCTCACAAACCCCAACTTCCCGTTTCACCATCGTGTTGCGCCCGGACCCCTAACATCTAGCGACCATCTGCCTATGATAATTACCATAGCAACAGCCCCTATCCCAGTCCCAGTTATCCCTAGAAAAGACTTCTGGAATGCAAAATGGGAAGAGTACAGGAGTGCATTTCCAGAAGTTATCCCTGATTTGCAAGACGCATCCGAAGAAGATCTGGATGACGAGCTAACTGCTATTAACGACCTCATATCAGCCGCCGACGCTATTGCTATCCCGATGACGTCACACAAATTAATCTTACCCACAAAACCAACACCAGAGAGAGTGGTGCTACAGCATCGTTTCGCGGAAGTCTTCGAGACCATCCTCAATTTGGGCTACTCCAGACCCATGGACTTTCGTAGCGTCCAAAACTTGAGAAATCAGCTGAATTTCCGAATAGGAACAGAAATTCGGAACAAATGGAATCATCTGATTGAGAAATTAGATACTGAGAGGAACCCCAAGACCTTTTGGTCAACCATCAACAAGCTAAAGGGAAATGCTTGCATCCCTGGCCGAACTGAAATCAAGCATGAAGGTACAAAGGCGGTCACTCCTAAGGAGAAAGAGAAGCTTTTCCGCGGAGTCTGGAAGAACGTCTTCAGAATCTCTGATGAAGAAGAAGAAGACTTCGACCTAGGCTTCGAGGATCAGGTTCTTGAGTACATGGAAAGAAGAGAAGGGAGGTTTGACCCTTACTGTACCACTTGCTACCTCCGATTTCAAGGATCCTCTCAGGACGGCATTAAAATCTCAACCGAAGAGCTTGCCAATTCCATTTCATCATTTAAGTCTAAAGCCCCAGGGCTAAGCCTAATCACTATCAGGCACCTAAAAGAAGCCCCGGAAAGACTTAAGACCAGACTGCTGAACCTATTCAATGCGTCTCTTGCAATGGGATACTTCCCGGATGGCCTGAAGACATCCAAAATGATCTTCATACCCAAGCCGGGAAAACCATCTAACCAGGTCATGAATTATAGACCTATCTCACTGCTTGAGACCATTGGGAAGGTTTTTGAAAAAATCCTCAACAGCAGACTGGCTAAACACCTAGCTGAAAAGGACCTCCTGAACGAAGAGCAGCACGGGTTCAGGGAACACCGAGGCACAGAAACAGCGATAGCCCATATGCTGCAACATGCGGCAGCATGGCGAGCTAGAGGTTGCTGGATCGATGTCGTCTGCAGAGATGTAAAGAAGGCCTTCGACAAGGTCTGGATCGAAGGCCTCAAATACAAAATCTCCAGACTGAGACTTGCTCCTCACTTCGAAAAAATTCTCTGTAGCTATCTCACCAACAGACGAGCAGTGATAGCATTCGAAGGACACGTAGGAGAATCCTTCGACCTTGCCTCCGGTGTTCCTCAAGGAGGATGCCTTAGCCCCACTCTCTACACAATCTTCACTAGGGATATCCCTAAACCAGCTGATGGGAAAACCCTCAACATCCAGTACGCAGATGATGTCACCCAAGTTGTGGTGCGAAGGACGAAGTCGGCAAGGCTGATGGCCATGGCCTCAGCGGCTGAAGCCGAGAGAATCTCCAGATTCGAAAGACGCTGGAAGATTCAGACCAACGTGGCTAAGTTCTCCGCAACCGCAATTGGAAGACAGCGTACCATCCCCTTCAAAATCGGAAACACCGACATTGAATACACTCCTCGCGCGTCTATTCTCGGTTTCGGACTCTCCAGTTCCGGAATGAGCAAACACGTGAGGTCCCGAATTGGATTTGCGAAAACTGAACTTGACAAACTCCACCGATTTAAGAATCTTTCCACAACCAACAAAAGAAAATTATACATCAGCTTGGTCAGATCCAAGCTGGTATAGCCAAGCATCCCACTCAATGTAGCATCCGGCAGGAACATGTCGATGCTACAAAGAGTACAGAACCTAGGTCTCAAATTCGTTACAGGCTCCAAATGGTACGACTTCCGGACCTCAAGGAGCCTACACGAACAAACAAATATTGAGCCAATCAACTTATACCTCTACAAAAGAGGGAAAAGCATCTGGGAGAAACTGGAAGAGTTTCTTCCAAACGAGACACTCGATGCTCTGGATCACGAAGAGGGAGGTTACATGAGTTACCTCCCAAACACCAAAAACGAAGAGCCACAACCCAGATTCAAGTGAGTTGAACTAAAAAAAAAAAAAAAAAAAAAAAACTTTTATACATATTCATATATGGAAGAACATACAGAATAATTGTTTAAGAAAAAATAGAAAAAAAAAAAAAAAAGTTCAACCATCACTTAAAGTACCTATTCAATGGAGATGGCCCGTACACCGGGCAACTACTCTGTTAACCTAGTACTTTTTTCATTTTCGCATCTTTCGCCCCCCCCCTTTCTGTACTCACTATCTACCCCCTCTTTTTCACAACTTTCTACAACTAATACTAATACGCTTTCTCATTTTTGATTCTAACTCTCGATCTAAGAGTCGGCCCGTTATGAATTATGTTTCGTTTAGAGTAGCGAACCTCGCGTCCTAACCGCCTAAGTCTTGTACTCGTTACTCTCTTTCCTGATCAGTAGTAAGAAATTTCCCTAACCGTACTCTGTAAACGCGAGCCTCATTTTTATCTTGCTTGTTTGTTTTGTTAGTTTGGAATTAAACCATTTTTTTACGTGATTCCTCTCAGTCCTTTCTCGATTACAAGCCTTCGGTAAGCCCAGCGAAGTGCAAAATATATTAATCCCGTGTCTTTGGTTCATCCATTCACCCCTATAACTGGTGACCCTTACGTTGCGAACAGTGAAGGCATCGAAGGAATGGACTCTGCAAGCAACCATCAGACAGGACAAGGCGAACGCGACTTCGTGAACGCCATTAATATCAAAGCCGCCCATCTTCAACAAATCAGCAGTCGCAGATTGGTTTCGCATTGTTGAAGCGCAATTTCACATTTCTGGGCTAAGAAAGGAGGGCAAGTTCCTTCACGTATTAGCTTCACTTCCGCCTGAGACTGTTGACCGTCTGGTGGCAGCCATCTTGGATGAGCATAACTACCAAAGGCTGAAAACAGTTACTTCATCGCCCTTTTCGAGAAACGCTAATAGCATCCTCCGCACTCACAGGTCGACCCTCAATCAATCTTGAGGAACTGCCATTCAGGTAGGAGTAAGCCAGGACCTCGTTTGTCACAAATTTATACAATCCTTACCGCCGAAACTTACACCTATAATTGGCTACACAAAAAGAACTAACCCTGGCCCATTCGGGTAAACTGGCGAATGAGCTTACTGCGTTTGGGAAAGAGCGGTGTCATATTGCAAATTCTGAAAAATGCAGTCCGTATTCACGTCCGGTGCGTTTTCTAACAAAGCGCGTGATACGTGCGCAAATAATTGGGTGAGTTTTGCACGATCGGTGCCTAAAGATAATTATGTACAGTACGCGTAATATACCGGAGGAATTTCAACCATTCTGGAGAGAACGGAAACTTGCGGTTTGCCGCTCACACCTGTATTTTGGCGAGGAGGCTTAGTTTGGTAAGCCCAGTTGCAGGTAGCCAAAAAGATGGAGAACGCTTGCAAATGCAATCATTTTCCAGGCCATCTTCGCCAGTCCCACGGGAAAACGAGTCAGGCATACTGTAGCGGGCCTGGTCGCTGGTTTGCTATTACTTTTTACCGTCGCCGCGAAAATGTATGATCAAAAGCGAAATTTTTTAATTGACACAATGGAAAGTGTCTCATTAATCCCGGCGGAATTGGATAGGTCGAGTGAATTGCGGGAATCCAGTTACGAAAAGGCGTAAATTATCTGGGGAACCTGCGATACCCCTGATGATATATGACCTTTAGAACATACCCTCCTCCCTTGTAGGGCCACCCTAAAGGAAGATGGGGCTATGTACGGACCCGCTCTTGGTCACTCATCACTGCCATCGCCACACTCAGCTACCCACAATATCAATACTGGCAGTGGACCACCGTATTTTGCGTGGCTTATGCCTCTTTTGTTTGAGAAATTACAGGTTGTCAAAGCAACTCTCGAAGATCTATTAAAGGAGGGTGTCGTGCGACCGTCGAGCTCGCCATGGGCCTCACCAGTGGCGCCATTTCCCCTCTTGTTTTTTTCCGAAACCTTTTCTCTACGACTATATAATCTTATGTGGTCTTCCACAGTGATTCCTCTCTGTTATTCTATACATATTTGACTTACCTGAAAACATATTCCCTACCCTAACACAAATATTCAATGCCTCACTCAGCTTTGGTCATTTTCTAAGCATCTTCAAAATATCACACACCATACTACTTCATATCTTCAACAAGAACGTAAAATACGCAAATAACTACAGCTCTATTGCTCTTTTAGAGCACCTAGGCAAATTATTCGAACGTATGATAAACACCAGTCTCCGGAATTTCCTGGAGGAGAGTGCTTGGTTGTCCCCATGCTAATATGGCATCAGATGAGGCCGGTCCATTGGAGCAGTTGTGACCTTTACTCATGGCATCATACAGAAAGCTAAAAGCAAGTCAATACAAAACAAATGATACTTTTCATCATGGATGATATGGAGAAGACTTTCGACAAGTTGTAACACGATGGAAACTAGTTAACAATACGTAGTTTCCTCAATATCTTACTGACTCGAGATATCGCATAAAATACAATAATACAACATCTCATCTATTTACACCACGTATTGGCGTACCATAGGGTAGCGTGCTGAGGCTTACATTTTACACAAAAGACACCTCACGGCCTCCAGTAAACTGCAGGTATACATACACACTATCATACGCTGATGACGATAAAATTCCTGTCTCTGTCCAGGGCTCAAACACAATCGTGCACCGAACACAAATGATACTAAATGGCAAGTGGCTCATAGCCACGAATTCTCTAAAGACAGGTGACACTCTCCGGCGCGCGAAATCACTATATGCACAAAATACATATTTAAACACGCTAAAACTAAAACTACACAGCCCGCACAAGACTTATATATGAACCTCTCGCGATGATATTCGTGGCCACATTTGACAAGTACCTAAACTACCATGTACACTAAAACATTACACAAAAGAGAGCTAAACACACGAACAAAATGCTACTATGTTCACTCTCCAAGCCTCAAAAGGAAACTACATTTATACAAAGCACTCGTAAGACCAGTTCTCACATACTCATACATTACACTCACAGCTGCGAGCCCTACATGGCAGAGGAGACTACAGAGAGTATAAAACTCTAGGCTGAAACACGCATGTCGCTCTCCTCCATACGAATGCATGTCAATATTATACGGCAATAACAAATTCACACCACTTAACACATATATCCACAGCCACTTAACACGACAGTTGGGGAAACTCGCAAGAGAAATTACATGCACCCAAATACACACCAGACAACACGCTGCGTTTGCGTTGCGATACCCAGCAGCCCTTAATTACCTATCGCCAGCACCCATTTTGATATAAGATAACATCGTGATCAGTATCCTGTTTCCTTTACTCACGCTCCATCCTTTCCACCAATCCTTCTGCCGCAACAGTTCAATGCCTCTACACACACACACACAATACACACGTCGCATCTGTGTCTAGGCACCAACTTCTAACTTTGTCGATCCCCTCTGAAGTTGTTTCCACACCATTTTTCTTCCTCACTACTTGATCTCTGTGGCTCGCCCCAGTAATGACTATGCTTTTCTTTATATTCAAATCATGTAATGTCCGGACAAAGACACCTTCATCATTTGACTGATCTCCGACGCGTTTGCTCAGCACACGCAACTCAGGAGCCAAGGCCAACGGAAGTATCTTAAAATATGCGTTCAAAAAGCGGGTTCTTCTTTGATTAGACCAGGTTATAATGTAGAGGTATCCCCTAGAATAATATTATTTCCCCACCTCCTAAGATATTACTTTGGGAGAGAAAGCGAGCCGTTACTACCCCCTTAACCTCCGACTTCACCCTTTTTGAACTTGCCTCCAGGTCTACGCAAAATCCACACCGAGGCATGACGCTGAAATTGAGGCTACCTACCCGCTGTCTCAATCTCCCCCCTTTCCCTTCCTCGGATCGGGAGGTTACTTTGTAGGTTCGCCGTGAACAGCTTTTATGGCTCCAGCCGCTGGTCGTCTGTCTGGCCCGCTGATCCCTGCCGTTGACACTTCCTCGTAAGGAGACGCTCGGTTTGTCACGCCCGATAACGAAGGTTCGAGAAGGCCTCTCCCTCTCCCTGTTTTGGAGAACTCAGGGTATAAATGTACCCTCTCCAAGATTACAGACAGATTTGGTTGGACGAGACTTCCCCGAAAGGAGTTCAATTCAACGAAGATCTCTCCCAAGAAGTGTAAGTGACGGTGGCAAGCCACAGAAGAGCTAGGCATCACACCCGTATCTTCGGGTCAGGGAAAAGAGTCTCGTGAGGCAACGTCAGCCTTTCTCAACCGCCTTCGGATCATGGATTGGAGAAGCCGTCCTCCGAAGTCCTTCTGGTGACCTCTTGAGGACAAGAGGATCGTTAGCTCGCTCAAGCGGGGTGTGGAGAAGTCACCCCCTTCCCCTTTCGAAGTTCGACCGTTGACCTCTTGAGGACAAGAGGCCCGATAGCTCGCTCGACCAAGGTTAGGAGAAGTCATCTCTATCCCCCATTCGAAGTTCATCCGGTGACCTCTTGAGGAAAAGAGGCCCGCATCTCGCAAAACACAAGTTCGAGAATGTAGCCCCACCTGCTGCTGGTTTGTGGCTACCCCCCGTGAGTTATCAAGGTCACCAAGACCTCTCTCAAGTTTGCCCCGCTTTACTCTCGAGGTTCAAAGGAACTAAATCACTGACTACCCTAAATCTCTTAATATAACCATTCAATAACCCAAGTTATCTAATTAATATTCGGAACCTAATTCCGTCTTATTCATGTACCAATATATATATATATATATATATATATATATATATTATATATATATATATATATATATATATATATATATATATATATATATATATATATATATATATATATATTCATATTTATTGTTGTGCATTTTTTTTAGTGTGCATTAGAATCTATTTTGTCGTTGTGTTTGGTATATTCCTTGGTCACGAAGTTGCCGCTATCTATTCAAATCGCACTCTTAGAACAATAACAGTTGTCTCAGGAGATTTCGAAACAAATATGGAAAACTATAAGGTTCCAAACCAACGGGAAAATGGAACTAAAAAAGGGGAAGGTCATGATAACCAACGACAGCGAGATCAAAGAACGATTCTGGAGACAATAATAAAAAATCTTCTCCATTACTCAGGGAGAAAACCAACATTTCGAGGTAGCATTTGAAGAACAGATCACACAACATTTGGAAGAGAAAGAGGCAGAGCTCAAACATTACTCACGAGTAAATGAAGACTGTGATCAAAGGAATGAAATAGGGCGCTTTATACTTTAGGAATTCACCACAGTTTGAAATTAATTTACGAACGCATGTCGAAATATGGGATAATTCCGATCCGCGTTAAAGACAACCAGGATGATCTTTCCACCCAAGCACAGAAACTCAAAAATCACATAGAAAGCTACGAAACGACCCACTTTTGGAGTTTGTAGGAAAACTCCTCAAAATACTCTAAACTAACGATTAAGTAACGACATAAAACTAACAACAGCACGAGTTAAAAAAACACGCGGTACAAATACAGAACTGGCGCTAATTACCGAAAAGCGCGGGATTGAATTGGTAGGAAGCCTATAAGGGACTTGACACTCCGCGATTTTGCCAAAACCTTCGACAAGGTATGGGTTCTAGGGATGAAAATAAAACTAGCCAAACTCTATTTAAAAAAAAAACTCACCCGAATCTTCTGTAAGAGCCTAGCTGAAAGAAAAAAAATATTATCAACTAATGCACCGGTCAAACGTTCACCCAAGAGGATAATGCCCCTAGGGAGAGTGTATCATTCCTACCATCTACACCGCGTGCACTAGAGATCTCCCGCAATCAACTGGCGGAAGACATTTCTCAGGTCATTTCAAGTGAATACAAAAACACGATAGACCGAGCGCAACGAACAGCACGAAAAATAAAAAAACGTCAATAATTTTGAAAAAAGAAACATAATCAAAATAGAACTAACTTTTTAAAACAATCCCACTAAATAGAAGCAAGAAATACACATCGTATAATCACCGAAAATGTCGAGTACCTATATAGGACAGAGGGTAAAGTTTTCGGCCTTAAAATAACAAAGAATGGATACAATGCGCATACCAGAGAAAATATTATTCAGGCAAAAAGCGCCTTCTTTACTCTTATTAGACTTAGAAACCTCTCAGAGAGTAACAAAAGAAAACTTTACTTCGCCCTCGTACGACAAATTAAGTAACGTACCCAATAATTCCATTAAACACAGTAGCCAAAATATGGTCCCGAGAATTTCACATAAAATAAACCTAAACTGCTAATAAAGTCCTACAAAAACGCGCCCAGAAAACATGGGACAAAATATATTCCTCGAATGTGTACCAGTTCAAATCACTACCGATGTGGCTTCTCAAGCGGCATCGGCCTTGGAAAAAGATATTTGAATCGGAAAGTGATTGCTACCAAGAAACAGAGCTCACACATTACTCAAGAGGTAATGAAGACCGTGTGCAAAGAAATGAAAGAAGGCGCTTTACACTTTAAGTTGTTGCTGAAGAGCATACAGATAGATCAAGGCAATAAAATGATACGGTTCTGGGATAGTGGTAGGTGATTTTTTCCACATTTAAGATACATATATCCAGCTCTTCGATAGGGTCTGCCAGGACTTAGGCCATGTGGTTGGTCATGTAGGCACCTTCGCCCCAAAGGTGATACATATCGTTCAAAACTCCAAGGAGAGAAAAGGACCGCGTCAACTATGTCATAACAGATTCCACCAGTTCGACGTTAGCTGACGGTCGAATATACACCGAAAAGATCTCTTCCTTTAAATATTTATTTAAAGACAGAGAAGGAAGACATGGTGCGTGTAGATTACTCATCCACCTGTCTGGCATCCATTTTGTGGTAGTAAGGCTGCAAATCCTTATACCACGGATTGGTGTGCAGGAGATATGCAGCCAAAATGCTTTCCTGAAGACAAACAGCTAGAGGGTAATGGAAAAAGACGAGCCTTCCCAACTCCTTTAAATTTTACTGGAGTCCACATTTTTATTGATTAAAATACCCTCCAAGATTGAACTCTGTGCACTGCTGTCTTAGAGAGTTTACTAGTTCAACGCACGAGCCTTTACCTCTTTTTGCCTTGACACATTTGGCTGGTGTGTTGGTTTTGGGGGCGAGTGTCAATTTTCCTTTGGAGGATCCGAGTTTTCAATGTACACAGTCCAGCCTCCGATAGGGGCAGAGGAGACAAATGTGCTTTGTTACTAACCCCCTCTCGGGGGCAGACTAGAGAGGTCAGTGAAATGCCACACGATTACCTTCTGGGGGCTTGCATCTTCGTGCGTCAAAGGATTCGATGGAGGTTAGCTACAGTTTCGTTATTTGCGAATTATTCGTGTAAGTATGGCGATAACATTGCTTAGCTTTGGCGGGGCATATCACTGCCAGTTTTACCAGAGTGGTGTAGAAGCCATAGAATGGTTCCTAATGATCGCTTTGCCTACCGTGTTTGTAGAGCTGGAGGATGTCTCGAGGTTCCTTTCTGTGTCCTCATCCCTCGCTCAACATTGACTCTCCCCTGTTCGACTAGCTTTTCCAGGGATTAGTCGCCGATTTCTTTCGCATAAAGTAAGTACTACTTTTATGGGGTCACCTGTACAAGTAAGCCATCAAGTGTCCGAATAACGCTCAGGTGGCTCTTGGGTGAGATCAGCTGCATTCACAAGACACGTCCGAGAAACGGGTGATCCTTAGTTATCTTCAGAGAATCTTAACTAATGCCAGACGCTGTAGGAACATGATCACATCGGTAGAACGAATGAAGAATATAATATTTAATGCCAGCGAGCTCGAAGACGCCGGCTATTTTTTGACAAGAGCCACCAGAAGTTACCGAGGGCACGCCCACCCAACTACTATTATTCTGGGAAGTTTAGGTGTTGCCTTTTCCTTACGAAGGTGTACCGATGCTGGACGTACTGCCTCCAAAACCGAACAGAGCGTAAAAAAACCTATTTCCCTTAATTTTTTTATTACAATTTTTTGGAAGAGGGCGATATGTACGTCCTCTTCTCGTGGGCCAAAACGGTAAAAAAAGCATGGTCGACTGCGGAGCTCTACCGGGAGGTGAACACCTCTTTCGTTTTAGAATTTGAATTCCCGTGTCTGCTTAGGAGGATCTCAACGGGAGTTCATATATGCTTGAGGCTTTCATACCCCGCCTCCCCCTTAATTACACTCCTCTCCCGGAGTGACACAGATATCTTAGGCGAGTGTGCCTTGTGGTCCTCGCTCAGCCGAGAGCGGCCTCCATTTGGCTACCCGGCGTGAGGCATCGGACATCTTTATTGATGAATTAATAGGCTTGTATCTCATCATCAGCTCACTAGTCTAGGGAGCCAGCGCGTCGGCCTACAATAAAAAAAATGAGAGCAAACATGTCCTGTGTCTAGAAGGAGGTGAGGCCTCGTCAAATTAGCTCCGATGTGTATTTCATTTTCAAGGGCTTCTTCTTATTCAAGAGATCCCGTGAGGAGCAGGTGGTCACTCGACGCTAATTAGACTTGGCCCTCGGGGAGCTGGCGGACCCATGGGGAAGAGAAAGGAGACTCAAGGCTGGTCTACTTAGAGTCGCCCGGGAGTGACTTTGAGTATGAGGGTAATGTAAAAACTATCTTACCTGGATACATGGAATAGAATGAAACAGCCACTCCACAAGGAGAAGTGTGGAGGGGTCTCAGGGAAAGCATAGAAAGAAGAGGCTTCTCCTATGATGTGGAGCTGCACTAGACCGTCTCAGGAGTGGTAAAGGTGAAACCCCTTCGACAAATCAAAGTCAAGGAAGGAGAACCCCTCCACTTGATAGAGGCGTGTTTGGGGGTATACCACCTATCCCCCAACAAGGTGGGCGTGGTTTTGCACTCATCTTTTATAGAAATTTTCTTTGTTCAACTGCACGCGAGGGTTCTAAAAGGTTAATGGAACATATCCCGTGTCCATTGTTTGTCGTGGATCCCATCACGGATTTTAGGACGTTTCAGTAGTCCTAAGTCAATATGCGATAGAGAGTGATGATTGCGACTTGTGCAGCACTTACATCGACTAGAAATTGCCCAGAAGGTGGTCACTCTGTAAAGGCCACAGCGTTCAACTGAGCCGATAGAGAAGCAGTTGTGACAGATCCGCATTCTTAAGTCGTAGTAGCCGTAGACAAGACTGCCAGGGTCTGAAGTTCTATCACGAAAATGACCTAGAAAAAGGACTCAGACTTTGCGTTGGCCTGGTAGCCAACATGGTACTGATACTGCCTCCATATGCAACAGCTTTATGCCCACAAGAACGGCCGAATTCAGCCCATTGGGCTCAGAGAAGAGGGTATTGGGGTAAAATAGATCCTTACATAATTGCGCTCTAACGCCCATGAACCCTCAAGTACTTGTCTCTTGCAACTTGTAACTGATCCGGTCCTCAAACTTAGATAAAAGAAGACATAGAGGGATCAGCTTTCTCAGGACCAGTCCAAGAATTGAAGTAAACTCAGATCCACGCCTTCCTTACGGACACTCGGGCCGGTACCTTTCGACGTGGGAGCATCCTCTTTCCTTTTCTCTTAGATGTTTTTTTTTAATGGGGTTTTGCTGGTTTTCGATGTGTGTTTTCTTGACCTTATTTTAAAAAGGCCTAATAAATACACTGAATTGAATTATATACCTTTGGTAGCAGTCACCAGATGAGAGCGTCAAAAATGGGCATTTACGCAGAGAGAACGAGACCTTGATCCAAATTCCAGGTGTAGCAATTTACATAGGGCAACATCTACGCGATAGAAAGTTAGTAAGGAGAAATATGCTATGAAAGAAGTGTATGTAAAAAGAGTGAAAATATTGAAAAGATATAGGGCCGCAGGTCCCCTATTAAATTAGTGGCAGGCAGGGAGCACAACAGCGGCCACTCTGGGGCAAGGAGGACCTAGTGTAGCACTCGACACAAGGTAACATCTTTAGTGCGCAGGATCTTAGGATCTTTGACATATCTCTACTTCCTCTAGTTTGGAATGAATTGTTACGTTACCTACCAGTCCCTAGTCACTATTCGTTTTTCACCTTTATTTTGATCTTAGATTTAGGCATTCATTAGGAATTTAGAAGTAATTTGTATTTAAGTAGTGGTTATTCATGTTTGGGATTCTGCCAGTTGTATATCGGAGCTGAACGGACCCAGGAGATAGGCACAGATACAGGAAGGAAGAAGGGGGCTACAAGGCTGAAGCCCCCTTCCCTTCGTCACCACCACAATTTCAGACCCGTTTATGTTTATCTTTCTTTTTTAAGCCAAACTTGTATTCTGCTATTCACAAAGAGTTATGTAATAATATAGAATATATATAAAAACAGTTATTTTTAATCCGTTGCGATTGAATTTTCCTAATATGATACATGTCTAAGATACAGATAAATCTCAAAAATAATGATTAAATTCAGTATTATACCTTAGCTAACGTCCAAAAACTAAAAAAGCTACAAATCATAATTTCCTGAATCGTGGAAGAAATGGGATCTGAGAGAGCTAGTGCTCACTCATGTGGGAGATAATGGCGTATAAGATAACCATACATCAACCATCAATGCCCTTTTCTCAGGCTATCTCAGAGTGATGGTCACTCACCAAATACTACCGCAACTCATCTCATTTCCTTTCACCACTTTGCCATACAACCACTATTGACTCACAAGGGTGGACCGAAAGTCTTGTCACTCCACGTAAATTTTGCTTTAATTTTATATTTCAGATGGTTGAGAAGAGCTCCTATAGTTTGGGAGAGAGGCCCATTGCAAGTGTATGAGCACATGATCGTGTGCATTCTTGGCAAGAGCATGGAGGATGTGCAACATGACTTCACTGCAACATTCGGTAGACTATCCCCAACGAAGAAGACGATACTGCGTTTGGAACATAAACTCTTCCTGCAAGAGGCCCACTCGGTTATTTTCTTCAATTCGACAGGATTGGCTCAAATTCTATGAGTGCCAACATATGCCATCATCGTGATGTTATCAAATTATTCCCTTGCTTCTTAAATCCACGTTATTTGATCGTTGCTGGACGATCACAAAACAGTGCAACGCAGATCTCACTGGATTAACCGGTCGAAAACCAATCCAGATTCAAATTCAAACCATGTTGAGAAAGCGTTGAGTGGAGCCCCCATCCATTCCTTTTCTGATGATGTTAAATGAAGTAGAGATGTGTCGCAGATATATAGCTAGTGATCCTCGGTGGGTATAAGTGATGGAAGGACATACCTTCGTCTCAGATTTGGCATGATAAAAAGGGTATACAAATGAGTCATTCCTCCGGATTTCAGCTTAGCTGGGGTTTACCCCTCCTCCCGGGAACCTCCCCTTAGCTCACCGACCTCAAAATAACAATAGGCAATTCATATTTTTAGGCTAAATGTTTCAAATTATCTTTGTTGATATAAAAGATAAAAATAATTGATTCCTGGCTGTATATTTATCAGATTCTTTGCTCTCTGATTGGTGGAATAGAGTTTTGTAATTGTATAAACAATCCACTTCATGTTGCTGACATTACAATGGATATGATGCAATAACTACTTCCTCTCTGAAGCAAATAAAACCTTGATCTCGGGCCTAATTTTGCCAGTGTGGAACCCTCACCGATTAGAAGGACTTTTCTCCAAAGCGCATCCATTTACGACCGCTTCCAAACGTAAGAATCTCTGGGAAAACACTATTTATGTTGGGCTGATTTTGGGGGTTCGTTTTACAATTAAGTCCGCCCAGAAATCTTGTTTTTTATAACCTAATTCACCACATGTTTGCATATGTGAGTTGTTAAATCGAGAGAATTGTTTGCATGAGAGTCATTAAAGGTCATCCTCCTAATGTTGTTCTAGTTTTAATGGTTGAGTGTTTTATGTTGCAACAGGATCGTCATGGCCATTATCATGCATCCTTTCATGGCTCTATTCGTTTTTATTATTTTGTTTCCATTATCTTGAATGCTGGTTACTGATAGATTTTCAATCCAAGTTGAATGTGAGCCCATAATTATCGCGCCATGTCTATCACATAATTTCTTCTTTATCTTTTTGTTCATTACCCATTCTTGTAAATTCTCTTATATTTTTTTATTTAATTGCTGCTGGTGGAAAAGACCTTACAAGAAGTCCCTACCGATTACTGTCCAACACAAGTTTGCCACGTAACTCGTGACAATGCGCAAAATTAATCTTCCCAGCTCTTGGCCTATTTTTAGGCAATTTGTTTTTGCTTATTTATAAAGTGTCTGTCAATCTTTTCCCTGCGTGTTACCCCTCACAAGTGTTGCCTTATTATGTCTTGTCTTTACTTTCGAAATATGATTGTGTTAAGTATTGGAACTATCACAATTCATTGATTAGATTGCTTACGTTTTAGGCCTTGAAGTACCTCTCTTATATGATATAGCTATGGTTTTAAACAGACCCAACATAATTTTATTCTGCTGATTTTCTTGTTTATCATTCCATGTGGTGTCATAAATCACCCTAAATAAGCGCACTTGTGCACAAATAGTGTTCATTATATTCTTCTTTGAAAGAATTCATTTCCTCTCTACTTGGGAGAGGGGGGTTGGATCATTTGGCTGTCATCGAATGTAACTCTTCTGGAATTGAAGAAAATAATACAATATCGTCAGATTGTATGTGCTGGCGAGTTCTTCGAGGTAATTGTCCCAATCGCTGTGTATTGGATCGTAAGTGTTTTCATAGTCCAGAATTGCCATATATGTGGATATTTCCTATTTATTAGGTTGTTGTCATCATTCACGAATAGTCTGCAGGTGGTACCTAATGGCAGTGGAATGTTTTTCCTCCTTGACATTTTGAAAACATAATGGTAGTTAGTGATTAAACCTGCTGGTATGTAATGTCGATTGTCCCACCATCTTTCCTTGGTACTTTACCATTTTTCATGCTGTTAAGTTCATGCAAACTTCGTAGTTCCTTGCTCGTGAGGTTAACTCGTCATTCATTAAGAAGTTGCCATCTGACCCAGTGCAATCATATAATACTCCTGGCCAGAATTATTCAACCATGATTTTCCTTTTTCAATTTGATTATCGTTTGTGCTGGTAGGTAATCCCTCGCGTGGTGGGCGAGATCCTCTAATCGAGTAATGAAATTCACGCAAAGATCAAAATGACAATCAGAGGTGCCACTGAATCCATTCGGGGGGGCGTCCTTGTTGGGAGAGAAGTAAGGATGTGGACAGGTCGGATTTTGTGTTTTTCACACCAGCCAGCGATGACGGAGCTTTTCTTGACCCAGAGCTGGGAGGGTGGACCCGTTCCGTATGTGGGTAGGATGCCCCGACTGGAGACATAAATTACACTACCTTCAGCGTTCCCGAACAGAGGAAGGATTCGGTATGCTGTGTAGTGAAGACGGAAAGGGAAATGATAGAGGTGTTGTTGATGGTTATCTGCATGGTGATGCGTGTGGAGCTACTTACTCCGGCATGAGTGAGTATCAGCGTACCCGCCCAATAGGCGGACACCTCACGACGCCGCTGAAAGATTTATGACAGCGCTCACTGGGAATGAACCTTTGCCTCGACGTCAGAAATCCAACGACGTGGTGCAATTTGTTCCTGTGTTCGCCACCTGTATTCAAAGAACTGATGGCTGACATGTCCTTAATGGAATGTTTCCTACAATTGATTTTATTCTTGGTTCAAATTGGCCTCATCCACGTCGATTCCCTCGTTGGTCCCTTTTAAAGAAGATATTCAGAAGGTAGAGTTTGGCTCCTGTCAATTCTACCAATCAATTTCCACGTTCAATCCACTCGCCTTTGTGAATTTCCTACCGATCGACTCTCGACTCTTTGTTCTCCACGATTTGCACACATAACCTTGGGGCACTTCATGAGGGGTGCATCATACGAGTCCTGAAATTCTTTCCCTAAAGGAGAGGTCAAGATTACTAGTGCATGTCGTGTCCTTTCTCATATATTCTTTTTTTTTGCTATGTCACACAGGAAAATGAAAAGAGGTTTCCGAGCAATTCCAAAATTTATTCAGCTCATTCTGAATAAAGTTCCTAAGTACTTGGGAACATCTTTTCATTTTGCTGTGGGGTAGCTCATTGCTCTGTATGTATCTAGTAGATATACATGTGTGTGTGTGCACATATAATTAATTTATTAATTTTGAGGTCTATGTTTCAGAATGTCTGTTCACCACATTGTTCGTTTATCGGCGCTTCTGTTGGCACTTTTCATAATGTCCACCGAAGGTAAATTTCTTTTATTGCTTCACTTGATCAAGATCATATTCACCTTCCTCTCATCTAGATTATATGTTGTGTGTGATGATCAGTTCCATATAATTGTTCCTTGATCCTTCTTAATCTTTATCCCTAGAAGCTTAAAAATGCAGAAATTGAGTCTTTTCAGCTCCATCCATCTTTCAAATTCTTTCAGAAAGTCAAACCTTTTTAAACTTTTTCTCAAGGAATTCATCAATTTCCAAAAAATGGTTATTGATGCTTCACATGTGTTGAAGTAGGTTGTGATAAAGTAGGAAAAACTACAAATCAAGAAGATAGTTTAAAAAGAATTAAATAAAGACCGCAAATGTAGTAAATTTTATACGCGGAAATAGGTAGGCTCAAAACGGAGCCTATTTCTGAACTTCGTTATCAGGAGGTAAAAACTACCTGATACTTCAAACATAAAATCGCCAATTTGGGCTTATGGTCTCAGACTGAACATTTAGAAAACCGTAATCGTTTAATAACAAATTTTTTACTATTAATATAATAACAGTTTGAATTTCAATATTTTTCTCTTCCTTACTAGTGATGACGTCACAGTGGAGAGGTATTTTTACAAAAACTTCACCTTTTTACCCATTTGACTTTGTTTTAGATTGGAAAATTTGCCTAGACTTGGTAGTTGATGTAATTTATATTTCAAACGCCTCGTAAGAGAGTTTCACCAAATCTGCTATTCACTTTTGGTGGCCGTAGAGAAGTATAGGGCAAAGTCGGGGCTTTTTTCGGCTTTTTAGTTGTTTATACTATTAGGTGATTCGGAAAACTCGGGACTTAAACTGGTCTTTGTACACACCCTCATTGTTAGGTAGGTACAAAATTTTTGTCTAGTTTCATAAACTGGTAATTTGAATAGTGAAAGTTAGATTAGGTTAGCTTTATTTGTTTTTGGTTGAGCAATATTTGCGTTCTGTTCGACTCTGGTCTTCATTTTTGGCGGTCGTTATGAGAAACGGGGCCGAATCGAGGTTTCCTTTCGACCGAACCAGTATAAAACTTGCGAGTCCAGTAAATAAATAATAACCGATTTCTGTTTTGAGACATTACATCTTTATTTCAGCCCGATTAACCAAACCGCTTCTGCCGACTCCTGCCCCTCTCTGCAATATGATTCCGGCCCTCACAAATTGTTTATCTCCGCCACCGACATCATTGACCCAACTGAGTAAGTATTGGAGCGACCTGAACCTTGAATTCCTTGAGTCGAGTTAAAACTATCTATAACCTGGGTGAGGAAGAAGAACACTCGTACAGCTCAGCGGCGCGGGGCGTCAAAGGCGACCCAACCCGGCGGCCATTCGCCACTTGGAAAGCCGCACACCCGAAAGTTTTGTTTCTGCCGGTGCGACGGGTGGAGCTTTAGCGAACCCCGTCCACTGGAGCTCGTAGTGGCGTTGATGTACAACACCCAGCTTAGGGGAAAGCAGTCGCTCATAATAATATTAGGAAGAAGAAAACCTATTAAAGGGGAAATGTTTACAATAAATGATCTATCGGTCGAATCAACCTGTACAAAGGGCATTGGTTAAAACTTTCAAAAACTCTTAAAGCAAACCTCGTTAACCCGTTTGAAGGAGGATCACAAAGGGACGAGGTTCCACGGAAGTAATGCTGACCTGCAGGAGAAAAACCTCTTCAGAAGAAATATTGGGTTGCCCAGAAATTACCTTGGCTTGGGAAACATTGAATCAGTACAATGAACAATCTATAGCCAAGGATAGTTCAGAGTTGTCGATATTTAACATCCTATGTAGGATGTGTTTACAAGTGAATTTTGGCTACAACTTTAAAACATTAGAACTAATAATAGTACTTGGAAATGCGTCCTTATAATTTGCTTTTAAACTTTGATCAAATTAAGATTTTTACCTCCCATGAGAGCATGGACAACACAGAGCAGACCTTTGACTATAGATCTATTGCTGAATGACGATTGCTGAGGATCGAAAAGGTAATGGAAGGAAAAGTTCATTCGATGTTAACTTAGTATTGAAGACAATGATTAAGCCTTACACCCGTCACAACAGCATGCGAACCTTAAGAAAAAAACAAGTGCACTAAATCAGGCGTTGACTTAACCTTACTAGAAAATCAAGAATAAAAAGAATCGGTGGTCACTATTTGCGTTGATACAAGTCCAACAAAACTGGTGACATAAAACCAATTCTCTACTGGTTCCGCAGAATACAAATGAGCATTTTCTGGAAAACGGTTGTATTCAATAAAAGTGGATCTTGCAAAGGAATAAGGTACAATCTTCAAAAAGGTTTACTGCAAATGAAGATTCTAAAGTCGTTTCACCAAAAGAAGCTCTGGACAAAGGTATTACAATATTTTAGGTCTTGGAGAAACGAGCTAAAGACACAAATATAAAAGTTACGAGTGAAAAAAACAACTGTGGAGAGCTCAACGATTCGTATTCTTCAAAACATTACTAATTATCCTGTATCAAGGACAAGTTCGAATAAGATTTTGTCCCATCATCCTTATTGCCCCGACTTTTTACCACAACTTTTCTGACTCTTACATAATTTCTTAAACAAAAATAATTTTAAAAGAGTTGAAGCAAGTGCAGAAATTCGTTTCACAGACTCCTCATAGAAACTCGCATTCTGGAGCAGCGACAGGTTAGCAAAGGTATCTTGAAGCAAAAGTCGCCTGGATTAATAAATCATTGCATTTTTTTCTTAGATCAATATAGAGATTATCGGTGTTAGAAGTAAAGATATTGCTTTTTTTGCTAGGT
This sequence comes from Ceratothoa steindachneri, assembly GCA_963969495.1. Classification (NCBI taxonomy): domain Eukaryota; kingdom Metazoa; phylum Arthropoda; class Malacostraca; order Isopoda; family Cymothoidae; genus Ceratothoa; species Ceratothoa steindachneri. Next base: position 134,093,325 of record OZ018322.1, on the reverse strand, counting down.
CAACTTACAGATATATCGTCTTTACTAGCGTTTATATGAGGGTTCGAAACTTAGGTTAAGTTAGGTGAGTAAAGATAAACAATGTCCAAGATGATTTTCAAGGATAATCGGAATTTATAAACTGAATGAGCAAAGGTTTACTTGTAAATTATGAATTGTAAAACTCTCCTCCCCTTTGCGGGTAATCTGTTATCTTTTTACTCAGTTAATCGCAAATCTTTACTCGGGCAGTTTATAGACGAATTATCTTTACCTGGCCATCTTAGTCGGAGTTTATCTTTACTCATCATCATGGGTGGATAATTATCTTTACTTAATCCCCTGGCTTATACCCATCTATTTTGTAGTTAAAAATTAATTTATGGTCAACCTAGTACTCTTCTAGGAAGTCTAAAATATCCTAAACCTTCGGAATCACTTTTTTTAAATAATTGAATTAATATTTTTTTCACTTTTATTTCCTTCTTCGCAGCAGTGATTTATTCTCTCTTTTCAGTTCAGTGCATCACCGACTTCTGTGACAAGGAAGGGTCAATTGTTCCACCAACAAATACTCTTACCATCATATTAAGCTCTTTACAAAAACTTTTCCCTGCTTTGTCTGATGTACCCGGCTTATTTGACTCCTCTACTAAACCTCCCAAAGATAATTTAATACCATTTCTCGGTTGATATGGTGGCAAATTTACTATGGCAGATAACCTCGGATTAACTGGTTTTGTCAATATAATCAAATAACCCAATTAAGAATAACGATAAAGCTTTATTATATTTTTCTGTGTGACTTAATTAGAAAAACGAATGGTTAAAATATTAATTTTTTCCCAGTTATTCTTCGTACAGGATTATTAATTCGGTATTTAGTGCTTAATCATTGTTCAAGTTGTTTTGATTAAATTATTGCATACTTTCTTATTGTGTATTTTATATCCTCTCTTCTTTGGACTAAGGAATATGCGCTGACCTCAGTATCAAAAAGAGAATTTTTCGTTTTCATTAATTAGAAGAAATTTGCTCACCTTTGCTTCAATATTCACCCATCCGCATTTATACAAAGATTTAGCTACATTAAGGCTTCAAGAAATACTATAAATTTGTAGAAATACTAGAAAGTTGTATTTATACAACGGTCCTCTGAACCAAATGAGCCGCATTTTGCAGAAGTGTTCCCTCCCCTCTAAATAAGGCGTGACACGAATGGAAAATGTGTCCGCTGAAAAATACTCGAATTTGGCTGGATCAAAAACGATCCTTAGCCTCTCGATGACGGACCCGGGGATCACGAAGGCACCACCCACCTAATAATAATATCAATAAAAGAGGAAAAGGACAACAAGCACGAAGCAAGCTCTAGCGTCGGGTGGATGCCCTCCTCCGGTGCAGGAACGTACAACCTAAGAAAAAATCAACAACAACAACAACCTATATAAAGTTTCCTAAAGTGGAGGAGGCCAGCAACCTCCAAAAAGTCATAAAGTCCACAAGTCAGTGTGCAAAAACCCGTCTCGAGTAAATGGGAAAAGCAGTAGCGAACCCGCTCATCCCGGTACCGGGAAAGGTAGCGTGCGGCAAGATCACCCAGCCTAGGGACATTCAACTAGAATGTGCCGAACTGTCTGAGGGACAACGCAGTCGTCAGTCTGTACGGGCGAGGACGCCATCAAAAGGCGATGGGTCCCGCGAGTGTGCCCAATTCGGAGACGACAGAGGGCAACCAGAAACAGTTGTGGAATTAGGGGATAGATGCATGGAAACAGTCACGGCGCAATGGCACGCAATTAAGTAGATTACCCTCGACCAGTTATATCTTATTTACAAAGCAGCGCGGAGAGCTGCCAATATTCCTGCCATGTAATAGGTGTAAAGAAGAGCGAAACACTGCTCTGGCTGCCCAGTCCTCGCTGATTATTCGGCGCCCACATCAGGGTGCTCATTCCCCGCAATTCCTACATGTCCAGGAACCCACCAGAAGTTAATCTCGACATACGCCCGGCTCGCCAAAACGTGACGCCACGGATATCGCAAACCAGGGTATGCGGAGATTCGAATGCCCCAATAGCACTCAGGGCGCTTTGTGAATCGCTATAAATCAAAGTCCGGTCTCAGAACAGGGCACGTTGCGTAATCTACCGCACCGATTGGTGTATTGCCACGAATTTAGCTGTGAATATAGACGCAGCGCTTAGCAAAGCCCCGTTGCTTCAAACAGAAGGGATACGGCGTGGAAACCGACCCCCTATTGGGACTGGGAGCTAGCAGTATACACTAGCATGGTTCCAACGTGACACCAAGTGTGCTCCCAAAAAGGCCGAACGCAATACTCCCGCCGCTGTAAAAGCTTTGACAGCAGATGCGTGGCGACAAATGGTCAAAGGTGATACCTTCCAGTGTGGCGTCTTTGGTAGAACTAGGGGCGCCACTGGCACGAGAGCTATACTTTGCTCTTGAAGGAATTTCCTGGCCCTAAACCCGAAAGGCTTAGTGTATGACTGGCGTCTCTTAGCGGTATAGGCACCATCGAGATCAGCTGCGAATGCAGAGAGAGCTATTGGCGACTGAAGAAAGCGCTGGGCTCACGCTTACAGGTAAATAATGCAATGTACACGGCGCACAGCAAGTGGCATCCTCCCAGCATCTACAAGTAGGCTCTCAATGAGAAAGTGAAAAAAGAACCGGTTTCCAGGCGAAGGCTGGTGTGGTGAATTGTGTCCATCATCTATCATACAACCTCGGCTACGGATGCATAAAACTTGCATTCGTAGTTGAGCTTCGAATGAAAGAAAGATCGATAAAAAATAAGGCAGTAGCCCTATCAACGCCCCAGGCGCTGAAAGTCACGGAGCAAAGAATATCCATGGCGCCGGTACTGGGGACTCTAAGGCTGCGAATATGAGCCTCCCAGGTGAGGAATCGATCAAATACAAGACCAAGGAAACGGTTGGAGTCCAGAACTTCCAGGCCCACCCTACTTAGAAACAAGTCTTGGTTAGGGTGGATCCGTGGATGGCGGCAGACGTGCACCACATTAGGCTTGGCCAAGAAAAACAAAAGCCTGTGCGCTACGGATAGAGTAAAACACGGTTCAATGCCCATTAGAATCAACGCTTGAGAGTTGGCATCTAGGCCGAGCCAAAAGAGAACGAAAGATCGTCCACGTAGAGCGTAGCATGAATATCTTGCGGCAGCATCGAGGTTATGCCGTTGATGCTCAGGGCAAATAGTGTGACACTGAGGACAATTCCTTGCGGAGTACCCTCTTCCTGCTCCATTGAGCCCGAGAGGGCTCCCCCCTCCCTCCACTCGTACGCATTTTCGACGATCTTGCAAAAATTTAGATATAGAGATTGGTAGGCGTCCCCTTGCCCACATTGTCTCAAAAGTCTCCATGATACCGTATCGCTATGCAGTATCATAGGGCTTATCCTGATCGAAATACACCGTGGCGTAATGCTATTTACGAAGAAAGGCCTCGCAAACGATATTTCCCAGTCAGAGAAGAGCATCCGAGGTAGAATCGAACTTGCGGAAGCCAAACTGTACAGAAAAAAAGGGCTTCCGCTGTCCAAAAAAAGGCTAATCTAACATTTACCAATTTCTCTATCAACTTGCACTCACAGAAAGTTAAGTTAAAAAGATTGGGCGAAAACCAGTCGGGTTAGAGTGATATCTCCCCGGGTTGCAAAAAGCGAGCACAGTAGCGATCGCCAGGAATCTGGGAGGATACCCTCTACCAGATCCTGTTAAACAAATCTAACAGAAATTCAAAGGCCTTGCACACTCAGGTATCGAAGCATAGCGTACGAGACATCGTACAGACCAGGGGCTGTGTCCGCGCACGAATAGAGAACGGAAAGCAACTCACTCAGAGTAAACCTGTCGTTAAAGGGTTATCCGAGTCTGAAAGGAAAGTCCAGTCGGCGTCCTTCTCCAACATCACGACGTGCATTGAATGCTGGCAGAGCAGCACACTGACTAGAGAATGCGGAGAAAGCGGTCGCGAAGGATTCCGCCACGTACACGGGGTCCGAGATTGCGGACCCATTCTACTTGAGAATTGGAGTGGGTCCTGCGAGGACTTGCCTCGAATCCTTTTGACTTGCTTCCATACCTCTGCTAGTGGGGTCTTGCTGTTAAGTGAAGACAAGTATGCCTGCCAAGTAGAGCGGCGGGCGTGCTTTAAAATATACTGGTAGCCCTCCTTGCCAGACGTAATTCAGCGACAGTGAAATCATTCGAGCGGCGCTTATAGGGAATGTAGGCATATCACTTCTCTGGCCGTCTCACACTCCGCTGACCATCACAGGAGTGTTCGGCGTGCAAAATGGCAAGATGTTCTAAGAATTCTGGTTAGGCACATGGGGATTAAGATGCAGGAGAGGAACCTTAACAGCCAAGCACCACCAGGGTAGGCTCTCGAGCGGCAGCGGCCCAGAAAATGATTTTTTGGATTGGAAAGTGATGATAAAAATGGAGGTCCTCGACCACCCCCCAAGCCAAATTTAGGCTGTAAATCCGGAGAGCACAAAGATTAATCGAGGCAGGAAAATGATGCAGTTCTTGGGCAGTGATGCACAAACTTATTCACATTTATGACACTTATCTCCAGCTCGTCGATCAGGTCGGCAAGAACTTGACCCCTAGGATTATTCGAGTAGTCTCCCCAGACGAGGTGTTTACCGTTCAGAGATCCGAGCATAAGAAATGGCCCCAACAATCGTGCTGGAACATGGCAGAAGTCCACCACGTCGAAGTTGGGTGACGGTGGATATACGCAGAAATACCAATATACCTCCTTTCCAGGTGCAGATGCACAGCTACTGCCTGAATGGAGGTAGCTAAAACGACGAAAAGAACCAAGACATCATGCCGGAGGTAAATCGCGCACCCTCCTGCCCGGCCCCCATCTCTGGTGGTAAGGTTGCAAAACCCTTATACACTGGGAGGGTAGGCAGGGGGCACGCGTCCAGCATGGTCTCCTGCAAAAAGATAGCTAACGGGGAACGAAACGAGACGAGCCTTCTCAGCTCCTCCTAGTTGACTTGGAGTTCGCGGCAATTCCATTGAAGTAATCCTAGCTCGGAGGAGATGCGCAGGCCGTCTTAGAAGAGAAGACCCACACAGAAATGGCCGTCCACTTCCAGGAGTCAGAACTCCAGGCGCTGTTGGCCAGACAAAACGGTGAAGGTGCTGTCACCTTCGATGACTTAGGTAACTGAAGCGCGTTCGGAGGCTGGGTGCCTCTTTTAGAGGAACCAAAGATTCCAAGGCACCCAGCCCACCACTGGCTGTGTGCGGAGGAGCAGAAGCTCCTTTAGTGCTACCCTCCTTTCGAAGTGCAGCTTTTGGAACAGAGGAAGATGGACTCATGACCAACTTCATGGATGTTGCTTCATGTGAGGCTAGCGACTAAGTGAAGGAGCGCGGCCGTTTCGCCTTACGGGAAACGGTCACGCTATGGAAGGGAGGGTTGCTCTGGATTTAGCCGGGGCTGAGTGTGACCCCTTTATGCCACCAGATTTACTCTGAGCGCCCAGGGTGGGTAAAACCTGCACAAGGGTTCCGAATGCGCGCGGAAACGACCGCGCTCGTAGGCCTGGAGTGGCTAGGAGCAGAGGGTGTCTTTCTTACTTTTGAGGCATAAGATGTACCAGGCAGTGCCGGGAGCGCCAGAACCAAGTCCTTGGCCTCGCGAAATGAGAGGCCATCCTATGCATGAACGGCAAGGATTTCCTTGTCAAGGAGATACGCACGACATTGCTTTAAAGAAGTGGGATGCGGCTCTCCGCAATTGACACACTCGTCCACACACGAATTGGACTTATCATTTGCTGCCTTGGAGCAACTTAAACATACTTTGAGTAACTCCGAATTTGGACGTCTACACGAGCGATTAACATGGCTGAAGCGGTGACAGTAATAGCACCTCAGTGGCAGTGGCAAGAATGCCTTCACGCGGTAGTGATACCAACCGGCATGCACCGACTCAGGAAGCTTGTCACAGTTGAACGTGACGAAGAGTGTAGGGGTGGGTCTCAGGACCTCTTCCTGTTTTTTCGTCACACGCTCGACCTTTACGACCCTATGGCCGGCCAGCTCTAAGGTGATATCATCTATGGGGTATTCCACGAGTTCCCTCGCATAAACTACTACTTTCACGAAGTTCAATATCAAGTGTTCCGTCACCCTCACAGACGTGCCATGAACTGACCGATGGGCACTAATCATGGCCGACTCGTAGAGATTCGATGCATTCTCCAGAAGGCTACCGTCCGAGAAACGGGTCACCTTCGGCTCTCTACGAATTACGCTAGATAAAGCTCTCCTTTGATGGATCCTGTTTCGCTTAGCCAACATGTTGCCATCAGTAGAGGTAATAACAAGGAAGCGTTTGAAGCCAACGGGCTAGCAATGGGGCCGGGCGTGCCGATCTTGGCTTGGTCGTTTACCGAAACGGCAGCAGACCCGTCCATCTCCATGGCTTTCGCTGCGGAAGGTGAAGAGCTACTAATCTTCTTCGTATTTTTCTTGTTCTTTTTCCTATTACAAGAGGAGGGTGGGGAATGAACCCGCTTCACTTCTACCCCTGCTAGAGCCCCCAAGACAGATAGACAGGCCTCAGCAAGGTTCTTTCTCTGAAATAGAGAAGTTTTTGGCTGCCATAGGGGCACTAGCCTGGGAAGGAGATCCCTCCTGTTCCTGTAAGGCCACGGGGGCCTGAGCCGTCTGAGGAGGGCCTTACACAAGGGTGAACTTGGTTGGAGTGCTTATAAACCGAGCCCAGATTAGACCCCATGGTAGGTCCTACCATCTGAGGATTGATCACCTCAGGGACCAAGTCAATCTTAAGGGTCTCCTCCATGTGGCCATCCTTCCCTAAGCCATCACAGATTCCATTCCAGTTTCTTTTATTTACTAAGGCCGGCGAACCGTCTCTAAATCTCCGCTCCAACTTAGTTCGCAGTATCCTGATGCCACGGCTGCGGCAGAACGAGATGTGCCGAGGTGCCTTTTGTTAGGTTGCTGGAGATAGAATTGCAGGAAACGAACGAGCTGATGATGAAACCAAACAGCTTGGAAGGAGTGAGTGACCAAACCAGCGTTTCGGTCATCTCCATTCTGACTACATGACAGTAATAAGATCATCCATTCGAGCTGCATGGTAAAGGAGAAAGAAGTCGGCCGACTCGAATCTAAATTTGCATGTCATCTCGCTGCGACTCTTCTAGTGGACCTAGCTTGTTCATTTTACTCAGAATGAATTCGTAAACTCAAAATGCGGAGGAGCAGAGTTTTAGGAGGGAGCTGGCATCCATCATTACATTTATTTATTTAGGTTTTCAGTGTATGATCAAGAACCGGAGAGAACCTCCCTCCAGCACCTGGTATTTAATTTTTGTTTTTATTAGTCTTTCTACTCTTAGATTTTATGTTCTTTTGCACTCTTTTTTATTCCTTTGTTGTTTTTGTTTATTTAAAAATCAATACTGGCAGTGCCCCACCGTATTTTGCGTGGCCTATTCTTCTTTTGTTTGAGAGATTACAGGTTGTCAAAGCAACTCTCGAAGATCTATTAAAGGAGGGTGTCGTGCGACCACGGAGCTTGCCATGGGCCTCACCAGTGGCACCATTTCCCCTCTTGTTTTTTTCCAAAACCTTTCCTCTACGACTATATAATCTTATGTGGTCTTTCACAGTGATTCCTCTCCGTTATTCTATACATATTTGACTTACCTGAAAACATATTCCCTACACTAATACAAATATTTAATGCCTCATTCACCTCTGGTCATTTTCTAAGCATCTTCAAAATATCACACACCATACTACTTCATATCTTCAACAAGAACGTAAAATACGCAAATAACTACAGCTCTATTGCTCTTTTAGAGCACCTAGGCAAATTATTCGAACGTATGATAAACACCAGTCTCCGGAATTTCCTGGAGGAGAGTGCTTGGTTGTCCCCATGCCAATATGGCATCAGGTGAGGCCGGTCCATTGGAGCAGTTGTGACCCTTACTCATGGCATCATACAAAAAGCTAAAAGCAAGTCAATACAAAACAAATGATACTTTTCATCATGGATGATATGGAGAAGACTTTCGACAATTTGTAACACGATGGAAACTAGTCAACAATACGTAGTTCCCTCAATATCTTACTGACTCAAGATATCGCATAAAATACAATAATACAACATCTCATCTATTTACACCACGTATTGGCGTACCATAGAGTAACGTGCTGGAGCTTACATTTTACACAAATGACACGTCATGGCCTCCAGTAAACTGCAGGCATACATACACACTATCATACGCTGACGACGATAATATTCCTGTCTCTGTCCAGGGCTCAAACACAATCGTGCACCGAACACAAATGATACTAAATGGCAAGTGGCTCATAGCCACGAATTCTCTAAAGACAGGTGACACTCTCCGGCGCGCGAAATCACTATATGCACAAAATACATATTTAAACACGCTAAAACCAAAACTACACAGCCCGCACAAGACTTATATATGAACCTCTCGCGATGATATTCGTGGCCATATTTGACAAGTACCTACACTACCATGTACACTAAAACATTACACAAAAGAGAGCTAAACACACGAACAAAATGCTACTATGTTCACTTTCCAAGCCGCAAAAGGAAACTACATTTATACAAAGCACTCGTAAGACCAGTTCTCACATACTCATACATTACACTCACAGCCGCGAGCCATACATGGCAGAGGAGAGTACCGAGAGTATAAAACTCTAGGCTGAAACACGCATGTCACTCTCCTCTATACGCATGCATGTCAATATTATACGGCAATAACAAACTCACACCACTTAACATATATATCCACAGCCACTTAACACGACAGTTGGGGAAACTCGCAAGAGAAATTACATGCACCCAAATACACACCAGACAACACGCTGCGTTTGCGTTGCGATACCCAGCACCCCTTAATTACCTATCGCCAGCACCCATTTTGATATAAGATAACATCGTGCTCAGTATCCTGTTTCCTTTACTCACGCTCCATCCTTTCCACCAATCCTTCTGCCGCAACAGTTCAATGCCCCTACCTACACACACACAACACACACGTCGCATCTGTGTCTAGGCACCAACTTCTAACTATGTCTATCCCCCCTGAAGTTGTTTCCACACCATTTTCCTTTCTCACTAGTTGATCTATGTGGCTCACCCCAGTAATGACTATGCTTTTCTTTATATTCAAATCATGTAATGTCCGGACAAAGACACCTTCATCATTTGACTGAACTCCGACGCGTTTGCTCAGCACACGCAACTCAGGAGGCAAGGCCAACAGAAGTATCTTAAAAAATGCGTTCGAAAAGCGGGTTCTTCTTTGATTAGACCAGGTTATAATGTAGAGGTATCCTCTAGAATAATATTATTTCCCCACCTCCTAAGATATTACTTTGGGAGAGAAAGCGAGCCGTTACTACCCCCTTAACCTCCGACTTCACCCTTTTTGAACTTGCCTCCAGGTCTACGCAAAATTCACACCGAGGCATGACGCTGAAATTGAGGCTACCTACCCGCCGTCTCAATCTCCCCCCTTCCCTTTCCTCAGATCGGGAGGTTACTTCGTAGGTTTGCCGTGAACAGCTTTTATGGCTCCAGCCGCTCGTCGTCTGTCTGGCCCACTGATCCCTGCCGTTGACACTTCCTCGTAAGGAGACGCTCGGTTTGTCACGCCCGATAACGAAGGTTCGAGAAGGCCTCTCTCTCTCTCCCTGTTTTGGAGAGCTCAGGGTATATATGTACCCTCTCCAGGATTACAAACAGATTTGGTTAGGCGAGACTTCCCCGAAAGGAGTTCAATTCAACGGAGCTCTCTCCCGAGAAATGTGAGTGACGGTGGCAAGCCACGGAAGAGCTGGACATCACACTTGTATCCTTGGTTAAGGGAGAAGAGTCTCGTGAGGCAACGTCAGCCTTTCTCAACCGCCTTCGGATTAAAGATTGGAGAAGGCGTCCTCCGAAGTCCATCTGGTGACCTCTTGAGGACAAGAGGATCGTTAGCTTGCTCAAGCCGAGTGTGGAGAAGTCACCCCCCCTCCCCTTTCGAAGTTCAACCGGTGACCTCTTAAGGACAAGAGGCCCGCATCTCGCAAAAAAAACAAGTTCGAGAATGTAGCCCCACCCGCTACTGGTTTGTGGCTACCCTCCGTGATTTATCAAGGTCACCAAGATCTCCCCCAAGTTTGCCCTGCTTTAATCTCAAGGTTCTTAGGAACTAAATCACTGACTACCCTAAATCTCCTAATATAACCATTCAATAACCCAAGTTATCTAATTAGTATTCGGAACCTAATTCCGTCTTATTCCTGTACCCATATATATATATATATATATATATATATATATATATATATATATATATATATATATATATATATATATATATATATATATGTTTATTGTTGTGCCTTTTATTTAGTGTGTATTAGAATCTATTTTGGTTGTTGTGTTTGGTATATTCCTTGGTCACGCAGTTGCCGCTATCTATTCAAATCGCACTCTTGGAACAATAACAGTTGTCTCAGGAGATTTCGAAACAAATATAGGAAACTATAAGATTCCGAACCAACGGGAAAATAGAACTAAAAAAGGGGAAGGTCATGATAACCAACGACACCGAGATCGAAGAATGATTCTGGAGACAATTGTAGTCGAATGCCCCCCTTTTTGTTCTTTGAGTGCTAATATGGTTATTTTAAAGAAGAGAGCCGTTGGAAACACGTAAGGATATAAAGAAACGCACACGAATTCCCCAAATAAACTTATATTTTAACTTTAACAATTTAATACACAAAAATTAACCATTAACCACAGAAATACTCCGATTATAATACATAAGAATTTACTAAATTAGTTTGACCCTCTAAACTTGGTTAATTCTGCTACACACTTCAATATATAAGATTTAGGCTTACGGACTCTACTGGAGTTTAAATACCTCAGGAATGTTATTGTCTCACGACGCGTGCCACCTGGCCAAATGTAGGTGGGCGGGATCACAAGGTCCTTTTGGCGAGGGTAGCAGCTGGGGTCCACACGGTATTCAACGAAGGGGGGGTTCTTCAAGGACGAGAACAATTCGGTGCTTCAGGTGGCACCAAAGTAGTCGTAGTCTCTCTGGCGAGAGTGAGTCGAACTTGGTTCTTAAACTAAGTTAACTTGGAGTGCGGTGTGACTACCGAGTAACGAGCTCGAGGGGGAGCTTTTCTTCTTCGTTACTTAATTCCTCATGGGCGAGGACTGAACTCGGGGAGGGTCTTCTTCAAGGGCGAGGATCGATGAGGGGGGGTTTCTCTCACTAGAATAAGTTAAACTTGAATAAGTTAACTTAAAGGTCGGTTTGTTAACCAGGAACTAGCTCGAGTATAAGCTTCTTCTTAGTTTCAGTCTTCCTCAAGGGCGAGTATAACGGAGGGGGGTTTCTCTTACTAGAATAAGTTGAACTTGGTTCCTCAACCAAGTTAACTTATGAGTTCGGTGTGGCCACCGAGTAACGGGCTTGAGGGGGAGCCATTTCCTTCTTCTTTCCTTAATTCCTCAAGGACGAGGAATACTTCTAGTTTTTAAGATGCACCAGGATATGAGGAGTCTCTCTGACGAGAGTAAGTTGAACTTAATAAAGTTAACTTAACGTTCGGTTTGATAACCAGGGACTAGCTCGAGGATGCGCTGCTTCTTAGCCCCTAAAGGTAGGTAGCCCTCCCTCTCTTGCAAGGTACTTCTTGGTCTAGCGAGCAAAGTAATCTACCTGCCCAGTCTCAGTAGCCCGATCTTAATCCAGGGACTTCGTCACCTGGAGACTGACGTATTCCACCAATCCAGTCTAGGTAGCCCGGTCTTAATCCGGGGACTTCGTCACCTGGAGACTGACGTATTCTACTAATCCAGTCTAGGTAGCCCGGTCTTGATTCGGGGACTTCGTCACCTGGAGACTCGCGTATTCTACCCCGATTTTCCTCAGTTTTCCTTATTTGTACCTCGTCACCCCACTGGGGGAGTGGTAAGAGGGGGGGGGGCTTGAGGACGGGCCCAGGAAGGTTCTCATGCCAAACGGTTTTCTCACCAAGTCTTACATCGGCTCCTCGTTAGCCTTCGAGCTTGGGAGAAACACGTCTCCAATTTCTTACTTGATGTGAAATTGAATCTCACTCTCCTGGGGGAGATCTTGCATTTTAACCTTTAGGTCTTTCATAGCGACGAGTGGTGCGGCGCTGCGGTTACGCGCTTGACCCGACGGGGCCGGATGTCTTTGCGGTAATCGCCTTGTGACTCCACTGCGAAAGAAAGGGGAAGTGACGATTCTTCTACAACAATAATAAAAAATCTTCTCCATCACTCAGGGAGAAAACCAACATTTCGAGGTAGCATTTGAAGAACAGATCACACAACATTTTAGAAGAGAAAGAGGCAGAGCTCACACATTACTCACGAGTAAATGAAGACTGTGATCAAAGGAATGAAAGAGGGCGCTTTATTCTTCAGGAATTCACCACAGTTTGAAATTAATTTACGAACGCATGTCGAAATATGGGATAATTCCGATCCGCGTTAAAGACAACCAGGATGATCTTTCCATCCAAAGACAGAAACTCAAAAATCAAATAGAAAGCTACAAAACGACCCGCTGTAAAGTTTATAGGAAAACTCCTCAGAATACTCTAAACCAACAATTAAGTAACGACAGAAAAATAACAACAGCACGAGTTAAAAAACCACGTGGTACAAATACAGAACTGGCGCTAATTACCGAAAAGCGCGGGGTTGAATTGGTAGGAGGCCTATAAGGGACTTGACACTCCGCGATTTTGCCAAAACCTTCGACAAGGTATGGATTCCAGGGATGAAAATAAAACTAGCCAAACTCCCTTTTCAGAAAAACCTCAACCGAATCTTCTGTAAGAGCCTAACTGAAAGAAAAGAAAAATATTATCAACTAATGCACCGGTCAAACGTTCACCCTAGAGGATAGGGTCACCAGGGAGGGTGTATCATTCCAACACTCTACACTGCGTGCACTAGATCTCTTTCGCAATCAACTGGCGGACGACATTTCTCAGGTCATTTCAAGTGAGTACAAAAACACGATAGACAGAGTGCAACAAACGGCACGCGAAATAAAAAACGTCAATTATTTTGAAAAAAGAAACATAATCAAAATAGAACTAACTTTTTAAAACAATCCCACTAAATAGAAGCAAGAAAGACGCATCGTATAATCACCGACAATGTTGAGTACCTATATAGGACAGAGGGTGAAGTTTTCGGCCTTAAAATAACAAAGAATGGATACAATGCGCATACCAGAGAAAATATTATTCAGGCAAAAAGCGCCTTCTTTACTCTTATTAGACTTAGAAACCTCTTAGAGAGTAACAAAAGAAAACTTTACCTCACCCTCGTACGACAAATTAAGTAACGTACCCAATAATTCCATTAAACACAGTAGCCAAAATATGGTCCTGAGAATTTCACATAAAATAAACCTAAACTGCTAATAAAGTCCTACAAAAACGCGCCCAGAAAACATGGGACAAAATATATTCCTCGAATGTGTACCAGTTCAAATCACTACCGATGTGGCTTCTCCTGCGGCATCGGCCTTGGAAAAAGATATTTGAATCGGAAAGTGATTGCTACCAAGAAACAGAGCTCACACATTACTCACGAGGTAATGAAGACCGTGTGCAAAGGAAGGAAAGAAGGCGTTTTACACTTGAAGTTGTTGCTGAAGAGCATACAGATAGATCTAGGCAAGAAAATGATACGGTCCTGGGATAGTGGTAGGTGAATTTTTCCACATTTAAGATACATATCTCCAGCTCTTCGATCAGGTCTGCCATGACTTAGGCCATGTGGCTGGTCATGTAGGCACCTTCGCCCCAAAGGTGATACATATCGTTCAAAACTCCAAGGAGAGAAAAGGACCGCGTTAACTATGTCATAACAGATTCCACCAGTTCGACGTTAGCTGACGGTCGACTATACACAGAAAAGATCTCTTCCTTTAAAGATTTATTTAAAGACAGAAAAGGATGACATGGTGCGTGTAGATTACTCATCCACCTGTCTGGCATCCATCTTTTGGTGGTAAGGCTGCAAATCCTAATACTACGGATTAGTGTGCAGGAGATATGCAGCCAAAATGCTCTCCTGAAGACAAACAGCTAGAGGGTAATGGAAAAAGACGAGCCTTCCCAACTCCTTTAAATTTTACTGGAGTCCACATTTTTATTGATTTAAATACCCTCCAAGATTGAACTCTGTGCACTGCTGTCTTAGAGAGTTTACTAGTTCAACGCACGAGCCTTTACCTCTTTTTGCCTTGACACATTTGGCTGGTGTGTTGGTTTTGGGGGCGAGTGTCAATTTTCCTTTGGAGGATCCGAGTTTTCAATGTACACAGTCCAGCCTCCGATAGGGGCAGAGGAGACAAATGTGCTTTGTTACTAACCCCCTCTCGGGGGCAGACTAGAGAGGTCAGTGAAATGCCACACGATTACCTTCTGGGGGCTTGCATCTTCGTGCGTCAAAGGATTCGATGGAGGTTAGCTACAGTTTCGTTATTTGCGAATTATTCGTGTAAGTATGGCGATAACATTGCTTAGCCTTGGCGAGGCATATCACTGCCAGTTTTACCAGAGTGGTGTAGAAGCCATAGAATGGTTCCTAATGATCGCTTTGCCTACCGTGTTTGTAGAGCTGGAGGATGTCTCGAGGTTCCTTTCTGTGTCCTCATCCCTCGCTCAACATTGACTCTCCCCTGTTCGACTAGCTTTTCCAGGGATTAGTCGCCGATTTCTTTCGCATAAAGTAAGTACTATTTTTACGGGGTCACCTGTACAAGTAAGCCATCAAGTGTCCGAATAACGTTTTTGTATTTGGAGTCCCGTGTCAACTTAGGAGGATCCCAACGGGAGTTCATATATACTTGAGGCTTTTTATCCCTCCCTCCTCAATCACACTCCTCTTCCGAAGTGACACAGATATCTTAGGCGAGTGTGCCTCGGGGTCCTCTCCCAGCCGGAAGCGGCCTCCATCTGGCTACCCTGCGTGAGGCATCGGACATCTTTATTGATGAATCAATAGGCTTGTATCTCATCATCAGCTCACTAGTCTAGGGAGCCAGCGCGTCGGCCTACAATAAAAAAATGGGAGCAAACATGTCCTGTGTCTAGGAGGAGGTTAGGCATCGTCAAATTGGCTCCGATGTGTATTTCATTTTCAAGGGCTTCTTCTTTTTCAAGAGATCCCATGAGGAGCAGGTGGCCAACGACACTAATTGCACGTAGCCCCCGGGGAGCTGACGGACCCATGGGGAAGAGAAAGGAGACTCAAGGCTGGTCTACTTAGAGTCGCCCGGGAGTGACTTTGAGTATGAGGGTAATGTAAAAACTATCTTACCTGGATACATGGAATAGAATGAAACAGCCACTCCATAAGGAGAAGTGTGGAGGGGTCTCAGGGAAAGCATAGAAAGAAGAGGCTTCTCCTATGATGTGGAGCTGCACTAGACCGTCTCAGAAGTGGTAAAGGTGAAACCCCTTCGACAAATCAAAGTCGAGGAAGGAGAACCCCTCCACTTGATAGAGGCGTGTTTTGGGGTATACCACCTATCCCCCAACTCCAAGGTGGGCGTGGTTTTGCAATCATCTTTTTTAGAAATTTTCTTTGTTTAACCACACGCGAGGCTTCTAAAAGGTTAATGGAACATATCCCGTGTCCATTGTTTGTCGTGGATCCCATCACGGATTTTAGGACGTTTCAGTAGTCCTAAGTCAAAGTGCGATAGAGAGTGATGATTGCGACTTGTGCAGCACTTACATCGACCAGAAATTGCCCAGAAGGTGGTCACTCTGTAAAGGCCACAGCGTTCAACTGAGCCGATAGAGAAGCAGTTGTGACAGATCCACATTCTTAAGTCGTAGTAGCCGTAGACAAGACTACCAGGGTCTGAAGTTCTATCACGAAAATGACCTAGAAAAAGGACTCAGACTTTGCGTTGGCCCGGTAGCCAAAATGGTACTGATACCGCCTCCATATGCAACAGCCTTATGCCCACAAGAACGGCCCAATTCAGCCCATTGGGCTCAGAGAAGAGGGTATTGGGGGTAAAATAGATCCTTACATAATTGCACTCTAACGCCCATGAACCCTCAAGTACTTGTCTCTTGCAACTTGTAACTGTTTCGGTCCTTAAACTTAGATAAAAGAAGACATAGAGGGATCAGCTTTCTCAGGACCAGTCCAAGAATTGAAGTAAACTCAGATCCACGCCTTCCTTACGGACACTCGGGCCGGTTCCCTTCGACGTGGGAGCATCCTCTTTCCTTATCTCTTAGATGTTTTTTTGAATGGGGGTTTGCTGGTTTTCGATGTGTGTTTTCTTGACCTTATTTTAAGATAGCCTAATAAATACACTGAATCGAATTATATACCTTTGGTGGCAGTCGCCAGATGAGAGCGTCAAAAATGGGCATTTACGCAGAGAGAACGAGACCTTGATCCAAATTCCAGGTGTAGCAATTTACATAGGGCAACATCTACGCGATAGAAGGTCAGTAAGGAGAAATATGCTATGAAAGAAGTGTATGTAAAAAGAGTGAAAGTATTGTAAAGATATAGGGCCGCAGGTCCCCTATTAAATTAGTGTCAGGCAGGGTGCAAAACAGCGGCCACTCTGGGGCAAGGAGGACCTAGTGTAACACTCGACACAAGATAACATCTTTAGTGCGCAGGATCTTAGGATCTTTGACATATCTCTACTTCCTCTAGTTTGGAATGAATTGTTACGTAACCTACGAGTCCCTAGTCCCCAGGCCCCAGTCTCTAGTCACTATTCGTTTTTCACCTTTATTTTGGTCATAGATTTAGGCATTCATTAGGAATTTAGAAGTAATTTGTATTTAAGTAGTGGTTATTCATGTTTGGGATTCTGCCAGTTGTATATCGGAGCTGAACGGACCCAGGAGATAGACACGAATACAGGGAAGGGGAAGGGAACTACGAGGCTGAAGCCCCCCCCTTCCCTCCCTTCATCACCACCACAATTTCAGACCCGTTTATGTTTATCTTTCTTTTTTAAGCCAAACTTGTATTCTGCTATTCAGAAAGAGTTATGTAATAATATAGAATATATATATATATATATATATATATATATATATATATATATAAACAGTTATTTTTAAACCGTTGCGATTGAATTTTCCTAATATGTTACATGTCTAAGATACAGATATATTCAAAAATAATGATTAAATTCAGTATTATACCTTAGCTAACGTCCAAAAACTAAAAAAGCTACAAATCATAATTTCCTGAATCGTGGAAGAAAATGGGATCTGAGAGAGCTAGTGCTCACTCATGTGGCAGATAATGGTGTATAAGATAACCATTATTAACCATCAATGCCCTTTTCTCAGGCTATCTCAGAGGGCTGGTCACCCACTAAATACTACCGCAACTCATCTCATTTCCTTTCACCACTTTGTCATACAACCACTATTGACTCACAAGGGTGGACCGAAAGTCTTGTCACTCCACGTAAATTTTGCTTTAATTTTATATTTGAGATGGTTGAGAAGAGCTCCTATAGTTTGGGAGAGAGGCTCATTGCAAGTGTATGAACACATGGTCGTGTGCATTCTTGGCAAGAGCATGGAGGATGTGCAACATGACTTCACTGCAACATTCGGTAGACTATCCCCAACGAAGAAGACGATACTGCGTTTGGAACATAAATTGTTCCTGCAAGAGGCCCGCTCGGTTATTTTCTTCAATTCGTCAGGATTGGCTCAAATTCTATGAGTGCCAACATATGCCATCATCGTGATGTTATCAAATTATTCCCTTGCTTCTTAAATCCACGTTATTTGATCGTTGCGGGACGATCACAAAACAGTGCAACGCAGATCTCACTGGATTAACCGGTCGAAAACCAATCTAGATTCGAATTCAAACCATGTTGAGAAAGCGTTGAGTGGAGCCCCCATCCATTCCTATTAACTTGCAACCAAACAATCTTTAGGCCACGAACGGTTGACAAAGAATTATATAATAAAAAGAAAGAGCAAGTAAAGCGATGGATTTGAAAAATATCAATCATATTTTCATAGATTTATGAACTTTTTTCAATTTTTCTCATTTGAATATTAAGAAAATTCGTGTTTTTTACATTCTTGGAAGCTTTCGTCACCATTGAGTGATCTTTAGTACTCTTTCCTTTCTTATAATTTTTTTTCGAAAGTATTTCGCCAAAATTGACTTTTTTAAATTAAATTTACAGGAAAAACAAAGAGGGTATCTCCCTCAGATGGTTGGAAATGAAGATTTTTTAAGGAAGTGGTGATGTTAAATGAAGTAGAGACGCGTCGCGGATATATAGCTAGTGATCCTCGGTGGGTATAAGTGATGGAAGGACATACCTTCGTCTCAGATTTGGCATGATGGTTAAGGGTATACAAATGAGTCATTCCTCCGGATTTCAGCTTAGCTGGGGTTTACCCCTCCTCCCGGGAACCTTTCCTTAGCTCACCGACCTCAAAATAACAATAGGCACTTCATATTTTTAGGCTAAATGTTTCAAATTATCTTTGTTGATATAAAAAAAATAATTGATTCCTGGCTGTATATTTATCAGATTCTTTCCTCTCTGATTGGTGGAATAGAGTTTTTTAATTGTATAAACAATCCATTTCATGTTGCTGATATTATAATGGATATGATGCAATAACTACTTCCTCTCTGAAGCAAATAAAAACTTGAACTCGGGCCTAATTTTGCCAGAGTGTGGAACCCTCACAGATTAGAAGGACTTTCTCCAAAGCGCATCCATTTACGACCGCTTCCAAACGTAAGAATCTCTGGGAAATCTTGTTTTTTATAACCTAATTCACCACATGTTTGCATATGTGAGTTGTTAAATCGAGAGAATTGTTTGCATGAGAGTCATTAAAGGTCATCCTCCTGATGTTGTTCTAGTTATAATGGTTAAGTGTTTTATGTTGCAACAGGATCGTCATGGCCATTATCATGCATCCTTTCATGGCTCTATTCGTTTTTATAATTTTGTTTCCATTATCTCGTGCCATGTCTATCACATAATTTCTTCTTTATCTTTTTGTTCATTACCCATTCTTGTAAATTCTATTATATTTTATCATTTAATTGCTGCTGGTGGAAAAGACCTTACAAGAAGTCCCTACCGATTACTGTCCAACACAAGTTTGCCACGTAACTCGTGACAATGCGCAAAATTAATCTTCCCATCTCTTGGCCTATTTTTAGGCAATTTGTTTTCGCTTATTTATAAAGTGTCTGTCAATCTTTTTCCTGCGTGTTGCCCCTTACAAGTGTTGCCTTGTTATTATGTCTTGTCTTTACTTTCGAAATATTATTTTATTAGGTATAGGAACTATTACAATTCATTGATTGGATCGCTTACGTTTTAGGCCTAGAAGTACCTCGCTTCTATGATATAGCTATGGTTTTAAACACACCCAACATAATTTTATTCTGCTGATTTTCTTGTTTATCATTCCATGTGGTCTCATAAGTCATCCTAAATAAGCGCACTTGTGCACAAATAGTGTTCATTATATTCTTCTTTGAAAGAATTCATTTCCTCTCTACTTGGGAGAGGGGGGTTGGATCATTTGGCTGTCATCGAATGTAACTCTTCTGGAATTGAAGAAAATAATACAATATCGTCAGATTGTATGTGCTGGCGAGTTCTTCGAGGTAATTGTCCCAATCGCTGTGTATTGGATCGTAAGTGTTTTCATAGTCCAGAATTGCCATATATGTGGATATTTCCTATTTATTAGGTTGTTGTCATGATTGACGAATAGTCTGCAGGTGGTACCTATTGGCAGTGGAATGTTTTTCCTCCTTAACATTTGGAAAACATAATGGTAGTTAGTGATTAAACCTGCTGGTATGTAATGTCGATTGTCCCACCATCTTTCCTTGGCACTTTACCATTTTTCGTGCTGTTAAGTTCATGCAAACTTCGCAGTTCCTTGCTCGTGGGGTTAACTCGTCATTCATTAAGAGGTTGCCATCTGACCCAGTGCAATCATATAATACTCCTGGCCAGAATTATTCAACCATGATTTTCCCTTTTCAATTTGATTATCGTTTGGTGCTGGTAGGTAATCCCTCGCGTGGTGGGCGAGATCCTCTAACCGAGTAATGAAATGCACGCAAAGATCAAAATGACAATCAGAGGTGCCACTGAATCCATCAGGGGGGCGTCCTTGTTGGGAGAGAAGGAAGGATGTGGACAGGTCGGATTTTGTGTTCTTCACACCAGCCAGCGATGACGGAGCTTTTCTTGACCCAGAGCTGGGAGGGTGGACCCGTTCCGTATGTGGGTATGATGCCCCGACTGGAGACATTAATTACACTATCTTCAGCGTTCCCGAGCAGAGGAAGGATTCGGTATGCTGTGTAGTGAAGACGGAAAGGGAAATAATAGAGGTGTTGTTGATGGTTATCTGCATAGTGATGCGTGTGGAGCTACTTACTCCGGCATGAGTGAGTTTCAGCGTACCCGCCCAATGGGCGGACACCTCACGACTAGCTGGGAATGAACCGCTGCCTCGACGTCAGAAATCCCACGACGTGGTGCAATTTTCTCTTGTGTTTGCCACCTGTATTCAAAGAACTGATGGCTGACATGTCCTTAATGCAATGTTTCCTACAATTGATTTTATTCTTGGTTTAAATTGGCCTCATCCAAGTCGATTCCCTCGTTGGTCCCTTTTAAAGAAGGAATTCAGAAGGTAGAGTTTGGCTCCTGTCAATTCTACCAATCAATTTCCACGTTAAATCCACTCGCCCTTGTGAATTTCCTAACGATCGACTCTCGACTCTTTGCTCTCCACGATTTGCACACATAACCTTGGGGCACTTCATGAGGGGTGCATCATACGAGTCCTGAAATTCTTCCTCTAAAGGAGAGGTCAAGATTACTAGTGCATGTTGTGTCCTCTCTCATATATTCTTTTTTTTTTGCTATGTCACACAGGAAAATGAAAAGAGGTTTCTGAGCATTTCCGAAATTTATTCAGCTCATTCTGAATAAAGTTCCTAAGTACTTGGGAACATCTTTTCATTTTGCTATGGGGTAGCGCATTGCTCTGTATGTATCTAGTAGATATACATGTGTGTGTGTGCACATATGATTAATTTATTAATTTTGAGGTCTATGTTTCAGAATGTCTGTTCACCACATTGTTCGTTTATCGGCGCTTCTGTTGGCTCTTTTCATAATGTCCACCGAAGTTAAATTTCTTTTATTGCTTCGTCTGATCAAGATCATATTCACATTCCTCTCATCTAGATTACATGTTGTGTGTGATGATCAGTTCCATATAATTGTTCCTTGATCCTTCTTAATCTTTACCCTTAGGAGCTTATAAGTGCAGAAATTGAGTCTTTTCAGCTCCATCCATCTTTCAAATTCTTTCAGAAAGTCAAACCTTTTTAAACTTTTTCTCAAGGAATTCATCAATTTCCAAAAAAAGGTTATTGATGCTTTACATGTGTTGAAGTAGGTTCATGATGAAGTAGAAAAAAACTACAAATCAAGAAGTTAGTTTAAAAAGAGTTGAATAAAGTGCGCAAATGTAGTAAATTTTACACGCGGAAATAGGTAGGCTCAAAACGGAGCCTATTTCTGACCTTCGTTATCAGGAGGTAAAAACTACCTGATACTTCAAACATAAAATCGCCAATTTGGGCTTATGGTCTCAGACTGAATATTTAGAAAACCGTAGGTACAAAATGTTTGTTTAGTTTCATAAACTAGTAATTTGAATATTTATGGTTAGATTATGTTATCTCAGGTTATTTTTTGTTGAGCAATTTTTGCGCTTTGCTCTGGTCTTCTTTCTGGCGGTCGTAAAGCGAAATGAGGCCGAATCGAGGTTTTCTCCGATTTCGACCGAATCAGTCTAAAAATGTTTTCCGCATTTCGCCTTCCGACCGCCAATAAAGAAGAACAGATTTGTAATAAAATGTACAAAAAAAGGTGAGGAAGGTAAAGTAAATAATAACCGATTTCTGTTTTCAGCACAATTTGGCATACCGGGTCTGCCGACACGTCCCCCTCTCTGCAATATAATTCAGGCCGTCACAAATTGTTTATCTCCACCACCGACATCATTGACCCAACTGAGTAAGTATTGGATCGACCTGAACCTTGAATTCCTTGAGCCGAGTTAAAACTATCTATAACCTGGGTGAGGAAGAAGAACACTCGTACAGCTCAGCGGCGGGGAGCGTCAAAGGCGACCCAACCCGGCGGCCATTCGCCACTTGGAAATCCGCTCACCCGAAAGTTTTGTTTCTGCCGGTGCGACCGGTGGAGCTTTAGCGAACCCCGGCCACTGGAGCTCGTAGTGGATTTGATGTACACCACCCAGCTTAGGAGAAATCAGTCGCTCATAATAATATTAGGAAAAAGAAACATATTAAAAGGAAAATGTTTACAATAAATGATCTATCGGTCGAATCAACCTGTCCAAGGAGCATTGGTTTAAACTTTCAAAAACTCTTAAAGCAAACCTCGTTAACCCGTTTGAAGGAGGATCACAAGGGCACGAGGTTCCACGGAAATACTGCTGACCTACAGGAAAAAAACCTCTTCAGAAGAAATATTGGGTTGCCCAGAAATTACCTAGGCTTGGGAAACATTGAATCAGTACAATGAACAATCTATAGCCAAGGATAGTTCAGAGTTGTCGATATTTAACATCCTATGTAGGATGTGTTTACAAGTTAATTCTGGCTACAACTTCAAAACATTAGAACTAATAATAGTACTTGACAATGCGTCCTAATAATTTGCTGTCAAACTTTGATCAAATTAAGATTTTCACCTCCCATGAGAGCATGGACAACACAGAGCAGACCTTTGACTATAGATCTATTACTCAATGACGATTGCTGAGGATCAAAGAGGTAATGCAAGGAAAAGCTCATTCGATGTTAACTTCGTGTTGAAGACGAGGATTAAGCCTTACCACCCGTCACAACAGTATGCGAACCATAAGAAAAAAACAAGTGCACTAAATCAAGAATAGAAGGAATCGGTAAACACCTCTTGCGTTGATACAAGTCCAACAAAAGTGGTGACATAAAACCGATTCTCTACTGGTTCCACAGAATACCAATGATCATTCTCTGCAAAACAGTTGTATTCAATAAAAAGTAGATCTTGCATAACAATAAGGTACAATCTTCAAGAAGGTTTACTGCAAATAAAGTTTCTAAAGTTGTTTCACCTAAAGAAGCTCTGGACAAAGGTATTACAATATTTTAGGTCTTGGAGAAACAAGCTAAAGACAAAAATATGGAAGTTACGAGTGAAACAACCAACTGTGGAGAGCTCAACGATTCGTATTCTTCACAACATTACTAATCATCTTGTATCAAGGATAAGTGGAAAAAGATTTTGCCCCATCATCCTTATTGCCCCGACCTTTTACCACAACTTTTCTGACTCTTACATAATTTCTTAACCAAAAATCATTTTTAAAGAGTTGAAGCAAGTGCAGAAATTCGTTTCACAGACTCCTCATAGAAACTCGCATTCTGGAGCAGTTGCAGATTAGCAAAGGTATCTTGAAGCAAAAGTCGCCCGGATTAATCAATCATTGCATTATTTTCTTAGATCAATATAGAGATTATCGGTGTTAGAAGTAAAGATATTGCTTTATTTGCTAGGTCAACTTACAGATATATCATCTTTACTAGCGTTTATATGACGGCTAGATATTGTTTATCTTTAATAGTCTTTTTAGGAGTTAGGTCGTATGTTGTCATTATTCCATGTGTGACGCTGATTTGATCATTTTAGTTATACGTAGTTGGAGTCTCGAAACTTAGTTAAGTTAGGTGAGTAAAGATAAACCATCTCGAAGATGATTTTCCAAGGATAATCGAAAATAATAAACTGAATGAGCAAAGGTTTACTTGTAAATTATGAATTGTAAAACTCTCCTCCCCTTTGCGGGTAATCTGTTATCTTTTTACTCAGTTAATCGCGAATCTTTACTCGGGCAGTTTATAGACGAATTATCTTTGCCAGGCCATCTTAGTCGGAGTTTATCTTTACTCATCATCATGGCTTATACCCATCTTTTTTTTAGTTCAAAATTAATTTAGAGTCAACCTAGTAGTGTTCTAGGAAGTCTAAAATATCCTAAAGATTCGGAATCACTTTTTCTAAATAATTGAATTAATAGTTTTTTCACTTCTATTTCCTTCTTCGCAGCAGTGATTTATTCTCTCTTTTCAGTTCAGTGCATCACCGACTTCTGTAAGCAGGAAAGGTCGATTGTTCCACCAACAAATATTCTTACCAGCATTTTGACCACTTTACAACAAATTTTACCTGGTTTGTCTGGTATACCAGGCTTACCTAGCTTACCTAGTTTACCTACTTTACCACCATTTCTAGGTTGATATGGTGGCAAATTTATCATGGCAGATAACCTCGGATTAACTGGTTTTGTCAATATAATCAAATAACCCAATTAAGAATAACGATAAAGCTTTATTATATTTTTCTGTGTGACTTAATTAGAAAAAAGAATAGTTAAATTATGAATTTTTTCCCTGTTATTCTTCGTACAGGATTATTAATTCGGTATTTAGTGCTTAATCATTGTTCAAGTTGTTTTGATTAAATTATTGCATACTTTCTTATTGTGTATTTTAAAACCTCTCTTCCTTCGACTAAGGAATATGCGCTGACCTCAGTATCAAATAAGAATTTTTCGTTTTCATTAATTAGGAGAAATTTGCTCACCTTTGCTTCAATATTCACCCATCCGCATCCATACAAAGATTTAGCTACATTAAGGCTTCAAAAAATACTATAAATTTGTAGAAATACTAGAAAGTTGTATTTACACAACGGTTCTCTGAACCAAATGAGCCGCATTTTGCAGAAGTGTTCCCTCCCCTCTAAATAAGGCGTGACACGAATGGAAAATGCGTCCGCTGAAAACTACTCGCATTTGGCTGGATCGAAGACGCTCCTTAGCCTCTCGATGACGGACCCGGGGATCACGAAGGCACCACCCACCTAATTATTTCCCGGTTTGGCATTTGGAGTTTCCCTTTCCTCTAATGCTGCCTCAAGGCCGGAAGTACCAATATTCTCTTGGTAACGTGCCATGTTGGTAGGGATACCGTTCATCATCGGAGCGCTCCCGGAAGGAGAAGATGCCTTAGGATTTTTCTTCTGCTTCTTATTATTTCTCTTTGAGAAGGAGGTTGTGGCGCACACATCTCGTGAAGGAGATCCGAGGTCAGAAAAGAAGGGATCAGCCTGGTCCTTCCCTGAAGTGGGGAGGGACAAGTCCACCTTTGGACCCAGGTAACAACAGAGCCTTAGGATCCACCCTCGCCTCGGGAAGGGATCTAATCTTCGCGATTTACCCCCTCATGGGGTCTGATTTCTCATCCCTGCACTCGATATGTTCATGACCTAGCGATATTCTTATCACTGTGGGACAAGCCGACCTGACCCTAACGATATAATGCTGGAGGTCGACACGCCGGTGGCCAAAAATAGTAATATCCGTAGTGCCTAATGTTAAAGGCATAACCTAATTGGGTCCGGCACTCTTTGTCCCTCAAAGGACTTCCACTTTGGCTTTCTGCTTTCATCAAAAGCGAGCCAGACGCTTCCTACCAGTAGTATCTCGCGTGTTGGGTTCCTTAGAAGACAGATGCAAAATTTTTTTTTTCGAAGCTCATCTGGCGACTGCCTACTTGGGCATAAGTCGCCATACTCACCACAGCCTAGTACTAGGCTAGATTAAAGTAACAATGTGTAAAAACAACAACAATAACAATAAAAAAGAAAAATGGCAACAAGTAAGATTCAAGATCTGGCGTCGGGGGGATGCCCTTCCCCGGTGCAGGAACGTACAACCAAAGAAAAAATCAACAACAAAAGCCTATATAAAGTTTCATAAAGTGAAGGAGGCCAGCATCCTCCAAAAAGTTATAAAGTTCACAAATCAGTGTAAAAGAACCCGTCCCGAGTACAAGGGACAAGCAGTCGCGAACGCGCTTATCCTGGTACCGGGACAGGTAGCGTGCGCGAAGATCACCCAGCCTAAGACATTCAACAGGAATGAGCCGAACAGTCTGAGGGACAACGAAGTCGTCAGTCTGTACCGGCGAGGACTCCATCAAATGGCAGTGGGTCCCGCGAGTGTGGCCAATTCGGAGACGACAGAGGGCAACCAGAAGCAGTTGTGAAATTAGGGGGTAGATCCATGGCAACAGTCGCAGCGCAATGGCACGCAACTTTGGTAGGTTCCCCTCGACCGTCTACCATCTTATTTGCAAAGCAGCCCGGAGAGCTGCCCGTATTCCTTCAACGTAATAGGTGTGAGGCAGAGAGAAACGCTGCTCTGGTCGCCCAACCCTCGCGCACTATTCGGCACCCACATCGGCGTGCTCATTCCCCGCAATTCCTACATGTACAGAAACCAAGCAGAAGATAATCTCGACATCCGCCCGGCTCGCCAAACGTGACGCCACGGATATCGCGAACCAGGGTATACGGAGAATCAAATGCCCCCATAGCACTCAGGCGCTTTGTGAATCGCTATAAATCACAATTCCGTCTCAGAACGGGGCACGTTGCTGAATCTACCGTTCCGATTGGTGTATTGCAATTAGTTCAGCCGTGAAGACAGACGCAGCGTCTGGAAAAGCCCCGTTGATTCAAACAGAAGGAATACGGCGTGGAAACCGACCCTTATTGGGACTGGGAGCCAACAGTATACACTGGCATGGTTCCAGTGTGACACCAAGTGTGCTCAAAAATGGCCGAACGCAATACTCCCGGAGGTGAAAAAGCTTTGGGAGCAGATGCGTGGCGACAAATGTTCAAAGGTGGTACCTTCCATTGTGGCGTCTTGGGCAGAACCAGTGGCACCACCGGCATAGGCACCGTCGAGATCAGCTGCGAATTCAGTGATATCTATTGGCGACTGAGGGAAGCGCCGGGGTCGCGCGTACAGGTAAATAATGCACTGTACATGGCGCAGATCGAGTAGCATCTCCCCAGCATCGACAAGTAGGCTCTCAATCAGACGAGTGTGGAAAGAACTGGTTACCAGGCGGAAGCCGGTGTAGTAGATCGAGTCCATCATCTGTCATACAACCTCGGCTACGGATGCATAAAACTCGCATCCGTAGTCGAGCTTCGAATCAACAAAAGATTGATAAAAAAGTAAGGCAATAGCCCTCTCAACGCCCCAGGCGCTAAACGTCACGGAGCAAAGAATATCCATGGCGCGGGTACAAGGGACTCTAAGGTTGCGAATATGAGCCTCCCAGGTAAGGCGTCGATTAAATACAAGACCAAGGAAACGGTGGGAGTCCACAACTTCCAGGCCCACCCTACTTAGGAGCAAGTCTTGGTCAGGGCGAAGCCGTGGATGGCGGCAGAAGTGCACCACCTTAGGCTTGGCCGGCCAAGAAAAACAGAAGCCTCTGCGCTTCGGCATAGAGAAAAACGCGATTCAATGCCCATTAGAATCGAGGCTCGAGAGTTGGCATCTAGGCCGAGCCAAAAGAGAACAAAAGGTCGTCCACGAAGAGCGTCGCAAGAATATCTTGCGGCAACACCGAGGTGATGCCGTTGATGATAAAGGCAAATAGTGTGACACTGAGGACAATTCCCCTCGGAGTACCCGATTCCTGCTTCATTAAGCCGGAGAGGGCCCCCCCCCCCACCGTACGCGGAATCGACGATCCCGCAAAAATTTAGATATAAAGATTGGGAGGCGTCCCCTCGCCCCCATTGTGTCAAAGGCACCATGATACCGTATCGCTATGCAGTATCATAGGGCTTATCCTGATCGAAATACACCATGGCGTAATGCTATTTACGAAGAAAGGCCTCGCAGACGGTATTTCCATGTCAGAGCAGAGCATCCGAGGTGGAATCAAACTTGCGGAAGTCAAACTGTACAGAAAAAAAGAGGGCCTTCGCTGTCCAAAAAAGGCTAATCTAACGTTTACCAATTTCTCTATTAACTTGCACTCAGAGGAAGTTGGAGAGATTGGGCAGAAAGCAGTCGGGTTAGAGTGATCTCTTCCCGGGTTGCAAAAAGCAAGCACAGTAGCGATCGCCAGGAATCTGGAAGGATACCCTCTACCCAGATCCTGTTGAACAAATATAACAGAAATTCCATGCCTTGCTCACTCAGGTGCCGAATCATGGCGTACGGTACATCGTACAGACCAGGGGCGTGTCCGCGCACGAATACAGAACGGAAAGCAACTCACTCAGAGTAAACCTGTCGTTGAAGGGTTATCCGAGTCTGGAGGAAAAGTCCAGTCGGCGGCCTTCTGCAACATCACGACATGCATTGAATGCTGGTGGAGTGGCACACCCGCTAGAGAATGCGGAGAAAGTGGTCGCGAAGGATTCCGCCATGTACCCGGGGTCTGAGATTACGGACCCATTTTCCTGCAGAATTGGAGTGGGTCGTGCGAGGACTTGCCCCGAATCCTTTTGACTCGCTTCTATACCTCTGCTAGAGGGGTCTTATGGTTAAGTGAAGACACGTATGCCTGCCAAGTAGAGCGGCGGGCGTGCTTCAAAATATACTGGTAGCCCTCCTAGCCCGACGAAATGCAGCGACAGTGAAATTGTTCTAGCCTTGCTTATAGGGAATGTAGGCATATTAATTCTCTGGCCGTCTCACAGTCCGTTGACCACCACAGCAGTGTTCGACACGCAAAATGGAAAGACGTTCTAGGAATACTGGTTAGGCCCATGGGGATGAGGTTGCGGGAGAGGAACTCAACGTCCAAGCACCACCAGGCTGGGCTCTCGGGAGGCAGCGGCCCAGAAAATTATATTTGAATTGGAAAGTGATGAAAAACATGGAGGTCCTCGACTACCCCCTACCCAAATTCAGGCTGTAAATCCGGAGAGCACAAAGATAGAGCGAGGCAGGAAAATAAAGTAGTTCTTGGGCAGTGATGAGCAAACTTATTCACATTTATGACACTTATCTCTAGCTCCTCGATCAGGTCAGCAAGTACTTGACCCCTGGGATTAATCGAGTAGCCTCCCAATACGAGGTGTCTACCATTCAGAGATCCGAGTAAGAGAAAGAGCCTCAGCACTCGTGCCACGACATGGCGGAAGTCCACCGCGTCGAAGTCGGGTGACGGTGGAATATACGCGGAAATAACGATATACCTCCCTTCCATGTGCAGATGCACAGCTACTGCCTGAATGGAGGTAGCTAAAACTAAGAGAAGAACCAACACATCATGCCGGGTGTAAATCGCGCAACCTTCTGCCCGGCCCCCATCCCGTGGTGGTGAGGTCCCAAAACCCTTATACCCCGGGAGGGTAGGCAGGGTGCACGCGCCCAGCATGGTCTCCTGCAAAAAGGTAGTTAACGGGGAACGGGACGAAACGAGCCTCCGCAGCTCCTCCCAGTTGACTTGGAGTTGGCGGCAATTCCATTGAAGTAATATGCTTTCCAAACCTCGCTCGGAGAAGATGTGGAAGCCCTCTTCGAAGAGAAGACCCACACGGGAATGGCAGTACGCTGACAGGAGGCAGAACTCCGGGCTCTGTTGACCAGACAGAGCGGTGAAGGTGCTGTTACCCTCGATGACTTAGGTGACTGGGGTGTCACCGGAAGCTGAGGTCCCTCTTTTGGAGGACCCACCCTCTCTGAGCCACCCAGCCCACCACAGGCTGTGTTTGAAGTAGCAGAAGCTCCTTTAGTGCTGTCCTCCTTTCGAAGTTCAGCTTTTGAAACAGCGAAAGATGGCCTCACGACCAACTTCAGGGATGTTGCTTGATATGAGTCTAGCGACTCGGTAGAGGAGGGCGGCAGTTTCGTCTTACTGGAAACGGTCACGCTGTGAAAGGGAGGGTTGCCCTGGATTTAGCCGGGGCTGAGTGTGAATCCTTTGTGCAACCAGCTTTACCCGCGGAGCACCCATGGTCGGTAGAACCCGAACAAGGGTTCTAAATGGTTTCGGAAACGACCGTGCTCGTAGGCGTGGAGGGGCAAGGAGCAGAGGATGTCTTTCTTACTATTGAGGGATAGGATGGACCAGGTAGTGTTGGGAGCGCCATAACCAAGTCCTTAGCCTCGCGAAACGAGAGGCCATCCTGTGCATGAACGGCAAGGATTTCCTTGTCAAGGAGATACGCACGACATTGCTTCGAAGAAGCTGGGTGCGGCTCTCCTCAATTGACACACTCATCCACACACGAGTTGGACTTGTCATTTGCAGCCTTGCAGCAACTTACCCATACTTTGAGTAACTCCGAATTTGACAGTCTACATGAGCGATTAACATGGCCGAAGCGGTGACAGGAATAGCACCTCCACAGCAGTGGCAAAAATTCCTTCACGCGGTAGCAATACCAACCGGCACGCACCGACTCAGGAAGCTTGTCACAGTCGAACGCGTCGAAGAGTGTAGAGGTGAGTCTCGGGGCCCCTTTCTGTTTTTCGTCACTCGCTCGACCTTTAGCCCCATGGCCGGCCAGCTCTAAGGTGATATCATGGATGGAGTAGTCCACGAGTTCCCTCGCATAAACCACTCCTTTCACGAATTTCATCGTTGAATGCGGCGTCACACTCACCGGCGTGCCATCAACTGACCGATAGGCACAAATCATGGCCGCCTCGGAGGGATTCGCTGCATTCTCCAGAAGGCTTAGGTCTAAAAAATGGGTTAACTTCGGCTCTCTACGAATAACGCTAGATAAAGCTCTTCTCTGATGGATCATGTTTCCCATAGCCAACATGCTGCCATCAGTAGAGCGAATAACAAGGAAGCGTTTGAAGCCAGCGGGCTCGAAAGAAAACTCCAGTTAGCTTCTGAATGTGGTGTCCCGACGTAATCGAAGTTACGCTCTGCGTATTTCTGGTCTCCGTCTGGGACACCCGACCCGGGGGAGCAACGCGGCCAGACGTGCCGATCTTGGCTTGGTCGCTTACCGAAATGGCAGCAGACCCATTCGTCTCCATGGCTCCCGCCGCGGATGGAGAGGAGCTACGAATCTTCTTCGTATTTTTCTTGTTCTTTTTCCTTTTACAAAAGGAGGGCGGGGAATGAACCCGCTTCTCTCCTCCCCCGGATGGAGCCCCCAGAACAGATAGACAGGCCTCGGCAAGATCCTTCTCTGAAATATGAAGTTTTTGGCTGCCATAGGAACACTAGCCTGGGAAGGAGATCCCTCCTCTTCCTGTAAGGCCTCGGAGGCCAGAGCCGTCTGAGGAGGTCCCCTTACACGAGGGTAAACTTGTGTTGAGTGCTTGGCACCGAGCCCAGGTTTGACCCCATGGTAGATCCTTCCATCTGAGGATGGATCACCTCAGGGACCAAGTCCATCTCAAGGGTCTACTCCATGTGGCCATCCTCCCCTAAGCCATCACAGATCCCATTCGAGTTTTTTTATCTACTAATGGCGGCTAACCTGCATCTGTCGATGAATAGTGGGGGGGCAGGTACACTGACCCCCTGCAAACTTGTCGAGCACGCCTGCAAGATATTAAGGATCTTGGGCCGATGGGCCCTTGCGTCCTTTGCTTCACTATTGAAGTTGGCCCAATCGAGTCGCCCCAACCGGGAGCGGTCAATTATCGGCCGCCTGCCTGCTTTCTTAGCAGACAGTGACAGACAAGAGGGTAAAGAGGTGAGGGGGAGTCCCCTCACCCGTAGGCGAAGGAGAGGAGTAAGCCTCTTCTCAGGTACAGTTGATTTAGAGGGTCCCCTGGGAGAGCACAGGGGAAGGGAGACCTCCGTTTTTTTAGTGGAGCTGCCCGGAGGCGGCTCCGGTGATGCTAGGTTGGAAGGTAAAGGGAGAGGAGAATTTTTTATTGACTGACCATTGGGCATGGTGACCCTGTGTACTTCACGGGATGAACACGCTAATCACTCCACGCAGTAGTCCGCTCTGCGGGCTGAAATGGTGGCAGAACCAGCTGCCACCATTTCAGGCTACTCCTTCCACCTAGTGACCTGGAAGCCCATCAGCATGGCGGATCCATCTTAGGCACAGCGTAAAAAATGATAGATAGTGAAAGAGCTTAAGGTGAGGGTGAATCTGGTTGATAAAAACCAACCGTCTCAAACCGGAGCTAGGGTCGAGGAAACGATGTCTCCTCCTTCCTCAGCCCCGATCCGAGATAGTTGTCTGAGAGGAATCCGGGCAGTATCTACCCTGTGAAATTAGAGGCCAATCAGAGCAAGTTGTGCGAGAGGTTGTGGGAAAAGTTATGGAGGTAGGGTAAGAAGACAGGGTGTCAGAGAGAAGGAGGAGAACCTAAGCTGGCGCCGGACGGGGCGTAATATCCTTACGTATGGCATCGACTTGAGGGAACAATGTGAAGTTGACATAAGGAACTACAAACTAAAAATATTGGTTAAGGATATCTATCCTGGTCTGATTTGTCAGTGGGCCTTATATAATGCGCAACTGTCCTAACCACAACCTAAGCAAAAAAAAGAGATGGAAGGCTAAGGAGATCAGAAGGGGGCTGATGTACAGGAATTAGTCAAATCAGGACTTGTACATCATGGTGTAGCTAAAAAAGTCAAGAGAATGATCTGCGTAATTATGTCACGTGATATAAGTGCAGTTCGCCTGTTAATAATAATCTAAATTTGATTTTGCTTTGTCAATATATATACTTATCATTATACTTTCTAATATATAATAGAGGGGATCGAAAGGGTAAAATTGGCAATAAATTATTTTGTAGGTTAGAGATATCCAAGACCAGAAAATCATCTCATATTCGAATTCCATATGTAAAGTACATGATATAGATTTCGTTCATATTTATGTTGGCACCACCATACTAAACAATGATCATCATTAGTTATCCTTCATCTATATTTTTGTCTAAAGAAGATATTACTAGACACCAATCATTCATAGATATGGCTAGAGGCCAATCATACTCCAAGCATCTCGGATTTAGGGCAACGCAATTCTTTCGAGAGCTCTGTGTTTTTTTTTCTGGCCGATGGGGGCTCTGGTTCTTCCCAGGATTCCAGCCTGAACAGTACCACCTGTGAATATTTGTTACTACGCCTCGGATCCCAAAGCTTCTACAGAACCGGGAGCATTGCGTTTAACATTTTTAGATCAGATTTCGTGTCACGAGGGTGCCTTTCTAGTGTCCATGGATGGCTCCAAATCCGAAGAGGGGGTCCATTTATCGACTTTTCTCCTTGTTAGAAGCTGGCTGGTCTCTACCAGAGGTTGGGTCTGTCTTCAGGACAGATCTGTTTGTGCGATTGGTGGATAGCACAGAATGATACCGCCCGCTTCTTATAGCACCCTGAAGAACGAACGCCCTAGTCACCACCAGAAAAGATTAAATTTCAGTCACTGTTTCTAGTGAACCACAAATGTTCATTCAAAACAGCAACTTTATACTTAAGATCTCTTACTATTTTTAAGACAAAAAGGCAAGAGATCTTAAATATAAACTTGCTTTTTTGAATGAACTTTTCGGGGTTCACTAGAAACAGTGACTGAAACTTTATCTTCCCTAGTTTACTAGAAACAGTAATTGAAACTTGATCTCCCCTGGTGGTGACTAGGGTGTTCCTCAGGGTGATATAAGAAGCGGGTAGTATCATTCTGTACTATCCACCAACCACACCATCTGTTATAATTTTGCAGATCTGGTTGTAGTACACTACACAGTACGTGAGATTACAGTATATAACCATTTCGGAGCCATATGTAATTTTGAAAGCTAGACTCAAGGAGCTCTAGAGTGCCCTCGATGCTTCGAAACTCCGCTCCCACTTAGTTCGCAGTATCCTAATGCCACGGCTGCGGCGGATCGAGATGTGTCGAAGTGCCTTCTGTTGGGTTGCTGGAAAGAGAATTGCAGGAAACGTATGAGCTGATGATGGAACCGAGCAGCTTGGAAGGAGCGAGTGACCGAACTAGCGTTTTGGTCATCTCTATTCGTACTACATAAAGGTAATAAGATCAGCCCTTCGAGCTGCATGGTAAAGGAGAAAGCAGACGGCACACTTGAATCTAAATTTGCATGTCATCTCACTGCGAGTCTTTCAGTGGACCTACCTCTCTTTTTCTCAAAGAAACTAGAGGGAGAGGTGACGCCTTGGGTCGAGTCTTTTGGTGTGGCGGGATATCAATTGAAAGCTATTCCGAGATCCTGGGCGTCGTGAATGGAACTAGTAAGAGTTTAATAAGGGGCGTGCTCCGCTGTTCACCTCGTGAGAAATCGATGGTCCCTTCGGGTACCGTCAGTGCTGCTTGGTTGGGAGCCACGGCACGCCGAGGTTTGACGACTCGGTCGGACGAACAGCAGCACATGGAGCATGCCTTCTGAAAGATCCGAAACCTCTCCGATGGATAGGCAGGAGCGACTCACGCGGGGAGAACTCACCTACCCCCCTTTTTAATCATTGATTGGTCACGAGTTTTCAGAGAGAAAGAAAGCGCTAAAAATGACAGGCAAAAAAGAACCCGTTCGTCTAAAACACAACTGTGCAACATGCCAGTTAGAAAAGTCTTGCGTTGACTTTCCGGAGGCCTGCTACTCAAAATGCAGCCCTGAAAGTATCTGCACTACTTGCATATTGACGCGAGAGGTGGAGAAATTAAAAGGCCTCTCCAGAGCCTCAGAGGAGAGAGCTAAAATCCTTGAAAGAAAGTTGGAGAAACTTGAAGCCCTTAACGCAGCTCAGATTCGATGCCTAGAAGAGGCGCCGCCCACTGACGTGTCGGAATCCCCTGGTACCCAAGCGGAGATTCCAGCATCATCTGAGGCTAAGCTAGCTTAGGCGAGAGAAAAAGAGAAAAAGAGAAAAAGAAGAAAAGAAAAACGAAGAAAAAAAGAAAAATAATAAAGATGAAACAAAAGTAGAACCAAAAATAGAAGAAAAACCGAAAAACAAGAAGAAAAAGAAAGATAAGAATGTGGAGAGTAAAGAGGAAAAGGGGAGGCCTCTTCCACAAGGGAAGACCCCGTCTTCAGAGACCAAGTGTCCGAAGGTCACCCTCATTGGTGACTCGCAAACACGAGATCTGCAGCCGCTGCAAGCGGCCCGCCTTCGCACTAGCGTGAAGGTAAGCTGCCTGTCAGGACGGGGTAACCACAACATCAGAGTAGAGGCAGAGAAAGCTCAGATTTCTGAAATTCAGTTGTTGCTCTAATGGTGAGCGGCAACGATCTCTACCTCAAAGGGGGTAAGGTTGGCCTCAATGGTAAGACCATCCAAACGGTGATGGGAGCCGTGGATAACATAGGGCTTAAAACCCGCAAATGTGTGGTGGATGGGATGCTTCCGAGAAGAGGTCCATCCCGAACCGCTAACAAGAGAAACGTCGCAGTTAACAGAAGGTTGGCGGATCTCTGCACGGCAGAAGGAGTCTTCTTCGTGGACCCCTATCGTACCTTTATCGGTAGAGACGACCTCTACCAAAAAGACGAGGTACATCTCTTCTTTAAAGGAAAGGCCTTTCAGGCCAACCTAATTCAAGATGTCGTGGAACGCACCCAGAGGAGCGTTCGAAACAGAGCGAAAGCG
The DNA here is from genome assembly GCA_963969495.1 of Ceratothoa steindachneri. NCBI lineage: Eukaryota > Metazoa > Arthropoda > Malacostraca > Isopoda > Cymothoidae > Ceratothoa > Ceratothoa steindachneri. Next base: position 134,057,660 of record OZ018322.1, on the reverse strand, counting down.
GACGTGGACCAGCACGCCCGTGTCACTCCAGGAACGACCTTCTCGGAGGTCGTCAAAAAGGGTGTGACCACGAAAACAGAGAAGCCGGGAAACGGAAGAGCGTAGGAAGTCCTACACTAGGGGACTCCCTCAAAGTTCTTCTGTTCAATGCGAGGTCAATCAGGAATAAGTTTATTGAGCTCCGTGGCCTCGTAGCAACAGAGGAACCTGAGATGGTGGCCATAACGGAGTCGTGGATAAAAACCTCAAGCCAAGATTTTGAAGGTAAATTCACGATTCCCGGTTACCAGCTCTTCCTGAAAGATAGGCCAGACAGAGAGGGTGGCGGTGTGATGTTGTATGTCAAGGATACTCTCAACTCGACGGATTGTAACATCGCATCCGACCATGAAATACTTGGTGTTGACCTAGATATAGGTCCTGCCAAATACAGCACCCTGGTGCTTTAAAGAACTTCTGCCCAACTCATTGAAAAGGACAGAGATCTGTACCAACTACTAGGAGAATTTGTCGAAAACAGAGTGTGTATCGTCATGGGTGATTTTAACACACAAGTTGACTGGGAAACCAGAGAACCCTGTGGCGAGAACGCACTACTCCTAGGGTTTGCGAAAAACGAGTTGCTCAGTCAATGGGTGAGAGACTAACGAGAGGAAACAATATCCTCGACTTGGTTTTCACCTCTGAGGATGACATCTTTGAGGACCTCTCTGTTGGCGAAGAGCTCGGTGGCAGTGACCACCGACTAATTAGATTTGTAGTCAAAGTCCCGAAGGCAGGGCCTGCAACTAGTAAATCGAGGAAACTCGATTTGAAAAGAGCAGACTTTGCAGATCTTCGTGCTGGACTGACTGACGTGAGGCTAGAAGTGTGCGATGTTGTTGAAAACTCGTGGAACAGTTCAAAACCACATTCATGAGTCTTCAATCGCGTTTCATCCCTCTGAAATGTCCCCGTCGGTCTTTTGTTCAACCAAAGTAGTTTAATCGAGAAATCGGCCAACTTCTGAGGAAGAAGAGAACTGTGTACCGGCAATCAAAGATCTCGGGTGACTTTGACGAATACCGGAAGGCTAGCCAGGAGAGTGAAGGCCAGCATAAGGGCGACTAAGCGGTCTGAGGAACTCCGAGTGGCGAGACTCTGTAAAGAGAATCCCAAGGAGTTTTTTGGATATGTGAACAGCCGTAAACCAATCCGTCGAATGATTGGCCATTTGAGAAATGAGGAGGGGGCATTAAAGCACTTAGAAGCAAAAAATGCTAACCTCCTAAACGACTACTTCTCTTCAGTGTTTACTGAAGAGTGTGGTCCCATTCCCCAGCCAAGGGATTCCTACTCGGGGGAAAAGCTGGAGGATATAGACTTCACCGAAGGGGAAATAAAAAAGAAGATCACTGACCTAATGACGAATAAGTCACCTGGCCCGGATATGTTTCTACCTAAGGTGTTAAAAGAAGTGCGCGATCAAGTGTCACGACACCTGAGAGCAATCTTCAACATGTCAATCCGGACCGAATGCGTTCCTAGAGACTGGCGTGAAGCGGAGGTGACTCCTATCTTCAAGAAAGGAGACCGAAGCCAACCGTCAAACTACCGACCTATCAGTCTGACTTCGATAGTCGGTAAACTCATGGAGAGCATGATGGTGGACAAAATGACGTCGTATTTAGAGTCAAACCTGCTACTGAGGAGTTCCCAGCACGGCTTCCGAAGGCAACGGTCATGCTTGACGAACCTTGTGGAATTCTTCCACTTCGTGTTCAGTGAGCACGATCGGGACAAGGCGGTGGATGTGGTCTACCTAGACTTTCAAAAAGCCTTTGATAAGGTACCACACCGCCGCCTTCTCTGAAAAGTGCGAGCGCTGGGCATAGACGAAAAAGTAGCCGGCTGGATCGAGAACTGGCTAAGTGGCAGACGGCAACGGGTGGTGGTGAATGGACAGGCTTCTGAGTGGGTGCCCGTTACTAGCGGGGTGCCTCAAGGTTCTGTCCTGGGACCATTACTATTCATCATCTACGTCAATGACATGGACGGTGACATGGTTGCCAAGATTTCCAAATTTGCCGACGATACCAAGCTTGGTATGAACCTTGCAAAGGATGGAAATACTGCCCGCCTGCAGGAAGATCTTGGGAAGATTGGGGAGCGGTCGGACACGTGGCAAATGCCTTTTAACGTGAACAAATGCAAAGTAATGCATATCGGCCACAGAAACCTTCAATCTCATTTTATCCTTAAGGGCACTGCTCTTGAATCGAGTGACACTGAGAAGGACTTGGGTGTTACTATCACTAGCGACTTTAAGTTCTCGAAACAGTGCATCGAGGCAGAGAAGAAAGCCCAAAGGATGTTAGGCTACATAAAGCGCCAGTTTGGACACCGTAACAAGGAGATAGTACTTTGTCTGTACAACTCCCTCGTTTGGCCGCACCTGGAGTATGCCGTACAATTTTGGAGTCCTTCGTTTTGAAAGGAAAACGCAAGGTTGGAACGCGTACAAGCCAGGGCAACCAAGCTGATTCCCTCTATCCGACATAAAAGTTATGAGGATAGACTAAGGGAATTAGATCTGTTCTCGCTGGAAACCCGTAGACTGCGTGGTCAGCTCATCGAAGTTTTCAAAATACTTCGAGGGTTCGACAATGTTGACTACCGGGATATTTTCACACTGAGTGAGAACAGAACGCGCAATCACGGCTTCAAACTTGAACTGAAGCGTTACAACCGCAATCTGTGTGGAAATTTTTTCACCTACAGTATCTGCGGTAAGTGGAACGCATTTCCAGTGGAAGTTGTCAACAGTCTATCTGTTGACCAGTTCAAGTCAAGACTAGACAAAGTCTTGAAAAGTGGCCGTTTAGGGACGCAAAACAATTGAACAGCCATGTGCCCGCTCGATGGCTAGTCCAAAGGTACCCTCTTTGAATAGACCGTAAGGTCTCCTAGGGTACTTTTTTTTCCTTGTAACTCATGTGGCTTTCTATCACCTTCAAATCCAACACACTTGCTGGTGTCAGTGTTTTCTGTTAAAGCTGGCACATTAATCTTACTGCGATGACAGCTTAGACTCCTAGACTGCTTGGCACTTCCTTGTGGAATGTCTCATTTTGGTGAATCTTCGTGCACGTTACCTGTCTTGGCACCGGGAGAGGCGGGATCAATGTCGCTTGCTCATAGTAGTCAGAATGGATTTAAAATTGACTTTCGGTCAGGTAGCAGTAGGTTGTAGTGGGTTGTCAGACCTCTGACTGGTTCTCACTCACTAAAGGCATTCTGAAAGGCTCAATTCTTGGTCTTCTCCTATTCATTAACGACTTTGATAAATGATCGGTGAGCAGAATCGCACAAGTTTGCCTGCAACGCCCAACTAAACCGGCGCGAAGCGTCGATCGGGAAGGTGGACAGTGGTGGAACTTGAAATCGATGCTTTTTAACATATACAAGTTAATATATATCGAGGACGCAAGTACAAGGTAAAAGACAAAAAAACTTAGACTCGCTCAAGATATAGAAGTAATACTGACTGCTGAGTAACAAAGGCTTGAAATTGTGACTATTGTAAGAAATGGTTTCATGCTTTGTAGGAATATGAGAGAGAACGAATATAAAATCATATCAAATTTCAGGGCTTCACTTTTTTATCTGAGTGCAGCGCTACGATTGTCACCACTTTTGAAAAAGTTAAAAACTTAGAAAAAGTTAATAAAAACGAACGTAAAAGTTAGTCTTGAAAGAGAGGTGGTAACTTGAAGTTAAAACTGTCAAACGAAGAATTGAAAATGTAAAATACGCTAATAGAATGGACCAGATGAAAAACTGATTTGTAATCTAAAAGATGTTATCAAAAATATAGTCAATTTGATGAAAGTGTAAAAAAAAATTATTTTATTAATTCAAGGTTAAAAATTGAAGATAAGTTACAAATAATAAAACATACACATAACAATAGTAGCTTAAATTAACAAGAATAACTCATGAATAAAAAGAATGTAATAAATACTAGATATATAATCGACAACCTTGAACAGAAAAATCCTGCAAACACAGCGAAGTTCACTCGAGTCTGAGAATTTTAAATTGAAACATATTTGGTAATATTTATGATATTCTATTACAAATTTGAGTTTATATTGATAAATCTTACATTAGAAGTGCTGACCGAAGCGAGATGGTAACTCTACTATATATTATGTAAATGAATTAACATCAGCGAGGATCTGACCACCTTAGCATGGAAACTATTATTATTGTTGATCTTTATGCGTTATGTGTCAATTGTTTTGATGTACTCATACCAGAAGAATGGTTCTAACATAAGAGATCGTTGAAGCAGCCGGCCAGTTATTTTAGGTTTTTCGGACACGAACAACTAGGATTGCGTAACATAGCCTGGAGGCTGCTTGGCTTATTTAATGATAGAAGTGTCATTGTTGATTCTTTGAATTCCAATATACAAGTTTTTGATGAAGCTATGCTAAAGAAATAGAAGATAATTGATTATACATAGGGGAACAATTTTAATCCCATTTTCTGGTGACATAGATTTATCTGCCAATTTTAATTTGCTTCTTCATGCTGATTTCAAATATATAATCCATTTTTACCTACATGTTATAGTTATTCTGTAATTTCTATTTTCTCGTTTCCCCAGAAACTTGCCTTCGGACGGACAGAGAAGGTGCTTGTAGAAAACAAATACTTCACAGTACATAGTAGTAAGATAGTAATAAGTGTTATTGTGCAAAATATTGACATTATTTTCTTTTTTCAGGTCTCATGTTAGAGTGATGGCTTTGTCAAAAGGGAAATTGAGTTAATGATCCAGAAACCTTCTGCTACATATGTGGCTGTTACATGGAAGTTCGGCAAAGGCGCAATATATCAAACTTTGTGATACGCACTTATAAGGCCTATTTTGATGTTGCTCTTGGCGATCAAGAGAAGAAGTGGGCCCCACATGCTGTTTGCAATAGTTGTGTGGAACATCTTGGTGAGTGGACGAAAGGAAAGAGAAATGGTGTTCCTTTTGGAATCTCCATGGTGTGGCAAAAGCCAGAGGATCAAGTATCGGACTGCTATTTTTGTCTGGTGAATACTAAAGGGATTGGCAAGAAAATTGGCACAAGATCGACTACCCCAACATTCCCTCGGTGATCCGGCCAGTACCTTATTCTGAGTCATTACCAGTTCCGATTTTCAGTGGATATACTTCCTCCGAAGATGAAAATGATGTACCTGATATGTACGTCCACAGAATGAATTCAAAGCCTGCAGATTCATCATCAGATGCTGAACAGTCATTAGCTCCTCACTGTTTCAATCAAGAGGATTTAAATGACTTGATACGTAATTTCGCACTCTCCAAGAAAGCTGCAGAATCTTTAGCCTCCAGGTTAAGTGAAAAACATATGCTTGACAGGTTGGTACGGGTATCTTATTACCGAACAAGGAAGAGTACATTTGTTAAGTATTTCTCTGAGGGCAAACAATTTGTATACTGCCACGATGTTCTTGGTCTGTTTTCCGAGTTGGAATTTGGCACCTATAGCCCTGCTGAGTGGAGACTGGTTTTGGATAGCTCCAAGAGTAGCCTCAAGTGTGTCCTTTTGCATAATGGCAATGGCTTTGGTGCAGTTCCTCTCGGTCACTCTGTCTACCTGCAAGAAACACGCGATGACATAAGAATTGTCATGGATTTACTTAAGTACTATGAACACAATTGGATCATATATGTAGACCTTAAGATGGCCAATTTCCTACTTGGCCAGTACAAAGGATATACAAAGTTTCCATGCTATATCTGTATGTGGGACAGTCGAGCTCGTGACAAACCCTAGTCCCAAAAAGTTTGACCAGTTCGGTAAACTTTGGAAGCAGGAATGTCAAACATTGTTAATGAGCCAATCGTAAATCGATAGAAGATCGTTTTCCCTCCACTTCATCACAATATGGGGTTGATGAAGAGTATGTCAAAGCGTTGAGCACTGATAATGATTGTTTTCAGTACATAGTATCAGCGTTTCCTGCTTTGTTGATGGTCCCCAAATCCGAAGACTTCTGAGTGAGTCTAGATTCGTGAACACCATGAATGAAAAAGAGAAGGCAGCGTGGCTCTCATTTACTGCAGTTGTTCGTAACGACTTGGGAAACAAAAAAGGGCATAACTACGAGGATCTGGTTACTAATATGCTTTTAGCATATCGTGATCTAGGATGCGACATGAGTGTGAAGCTGCATTTCATAAATAGTCACCTCAACCAATTCCCAGAGAATCTGGGAGCCGTGAGCGACGAACAAGGGGAACGCTTCCATCAGGATTTGATGAAGATGGAAGAGCGCTACCAAGGTCACTGGGATAGACACGTGATGGCGGACTACTGCTGGACGATTAGAAGAGATCAGCCAGATAAGAGTTACAACAGAAAGAGTTACAAACATAAATTTTTGCGCCATTGAAATCAAGAAGAGGTCCTCCATCCTGATGTACGGTCATTAATAAATTAGCATCTATTTGATTACATTAATTGTAATCCTAATGTGTAATTCAAGTTTCTTCTCATATGCAATAAAATGCTTGAGCAAAAAAACCTGCTTAACTCTAAATAACGCAAAAGGATGATTCCAAATTACTTCGGCACATGATGATAGGCGTGATAAAATGAAAATTATTGTATAATATTAGTTATTGATATTACGAAAAATCTGTAGCATTTAGAGAGAATCTGATTTTAGATTTGAAATGAGTATGCTCGAATTAGATAGGAAAATGTACTTTTTTCAATTCACCAAATACATTGTTCCCCAGTCGTATCTAAATTTACTATGCTTTTCTTAAATGCTAGAAATATCTAAAATATTAATAGCCGAATTAAATTACGCAACCCGAAATAGCTGCACGAACTGAGTCATTGCAAATATTTCATTAAATATTCCTAATCATACTGTATTTCCATTTTTCTGCAGGAATAATTTCCACAGTTGCGAGAGATTGAGTATTAGTGTTAATGAGATTTCTTTATAAATAAAATGTGAGTCACAAGAGACCTCCTTCGAGGATACGGTCACCGAAAACCCCCGCAAACAACAACTAGTTATGAAACAAATCATGTTCTCATCTGATTAATTTCATTGTCACTGGGTGGGAAGCTTGGGAGGTCTTGGTGTCTGAACAGTCAACTGTGAGAGATTTCTTGACGGATGGCATCGACTTTAAGGAGCAAAGTGAAGATGACATGAGGAACTACCAAGTGGTATAATTTGCCAGTGGAGCAAATATAATGCTCTTCTCCAGCCGTATGTTATCAATACAAAGGTGATCATCATGTACAAGCTCAAGGGGGACGGGAATCAGGCAATGATTTTCTCTTGGGAAGGGCAAACTTGAGGCCAAAGAGAGGATCATTGTCCAGTTAGAAAGGTTTTTCGATATTTTCACTTGCTAGTATCAGATTACCAGTTGTAATAGGGAGCTGATATATGGGGAGGACGAGGAAGTGTTACAAGCCCATATTAACTGTCATGGTAGCAAAGATAAAAGAATGGAAGCAAAGGACCCCAACAAATCAGCGGGGCCCGATCTCTTGGAGCACACTAGCCAGGTTATGAAATTGGAAAGGCAGTGGATGGAAAGGAAGCCAAGAGAAAGGGAGTAAACAAGGAGGAAAATGCCTAATCTGCAAAGAAGGCAGCCATGATGGCCGTTAAGAGATTTTCGGCGGATGGTAAGGAGGATCTAGAAGTGGAGAAAGGTAGAGCTGAAGATGAGTTTGTGCCGGAATTGGAGATGTTTCCAGAAACTGATCCTGAACAGTATAGTGTTGTTAGTGAGCCTAGGAACTACTAATCTACTCTTAGTTCCACTCTTTTTTTGCGGAGAGAGCAATTAAAGAGGAATCATATGCGGAGAAGATAGCTAATGTCATGTTTGCCTGACTGAAGGAAAAAGGGTTTTGATAAGGCCTTGCTAGCCATTGGAGAAGCCTACAAATATCAACACTGGTGTGAAAGCTGGACCAATTCATGAGATGGAGCAGCTCCTGGGAAGAAAACTGATCTGGTTAGTTAATTTCTGCCACGCCATGTCATTGTTGACCTTGAGGGACCTACTCTGCCAGACAAATATTATCCAATTCATATGGAAAGCACTTTGATCTTGCTACAGACTTTGATATAGATTCCAACTTCACTAGGATCTTCCTGGTCATCCATTGATCTCTGCTGACTCTCCATTGATCAATTTGCTTGACAATGCCATTCAAGATCTCTCAACCGATCAACAATGTGACTAAAACATTGTCTGTGCAGTCATGGATGGAATGCTTGATGATGGGGGGGCTCTAAGGGACCGCAGTTGCTGGTCCTCTTCAACAAACAGGTTTCTCAGATACTTCGTGATAATAAATAACAGTATATCACATATAGTAAATAAAGAATAGTAGGTTGGGACGTATTATTTTGGAGATTTATCTGTGTTTTCTACATGTATTATATAAGGTACATTCGATCGCAAACTGTTTTTATATATATTCTATATTATTACATAATTCTTTCTAAGTAACCGAATATAATTGTGGCCTCAAAAAGAAATATAAACATGAACGGGTCTGAATTTTTTTATTTGGGTGGGGGGAGGCTTCAGCCCCCTCGCCCACCCTTGGATTCGCGTCTGGATTCAGATACTCTGCTGGCGGTTCAGATGTTGCGACCAGAGGGACACCTGAGAACAATTGCGATGCTTCCAGCATTGCTCACCTAATCATCTGATCAGAAAATGTGTCAGAGCCACCTCTCAACTCTATCTAAGCACCTCAGGGGAAACATCTCATTAACACTGACATACAAGTGCTTAACTGGCCTCGCCACTCACAAGGCATTGAGAGGGTTGTTAAAAGGGTGACTGTAGATCTACTAAGTAATTCTCACAGGAAAAGAGAGAGGGAGAACACAGGAGATTAACAGGAGGCTGATGTACAAGAATCAGTTAAATTAGGATTCATGCATCATAGCAAAGTTAATAAATTGTATTTAGCTTTGTCGATATAAATGATTTGCATTATATTTTCTAATATATTACAAGAGGGGCTCGAAAAGGGAAAATTGGAAATTTAGAAATAAAATATTTTGTAGGTTAGATATATCTAATACCAGAAAATTATCTCAAATTTGAATTTCATATGTAAAACACATGATCTAGACACCCCCTCATGGTAGGGTTCGTTCAAATTTATGTTGGCATCACGCTAATACACCATGATCACCATTCGTTATCCTTTATCTTTATTTGTGTCGAGCGAGAGTTTAGTATTTAAGAATTTACGAGTCATTTGTATTCAAGTAGGCGTCGTCTGGTCAAATAACAGTATCTCTGCCCTGGAAGGTACGGGTTCGGATTTCATGGGCGTTTACCTCTCAATGTGTCACAACAGACTGATCCAGATCGATTTGAGTCTGGTGTCCATTGTGCATACTTAAAGAAAGTTCATATCCTCTGAATGGGGGCCGAATCCATAAGGTATTGAATCTCTGATAACCAGTAATACCAGGCTTTGAGACTTTTGTTATTGGGACCTTCCACCTTGGTCTTTCAAAACAAGTATTAATTTTAGGTAAATATGTGTTTTTTTCTACTCGTGCAACAAATACTCAAGCTGGAGAAAAACCTCGAGTAGATTTGATGACGATAAAGAATAATCGAGGTGATAATTCCCTTGATAAGGTTTTCTAGCGAGAGTGTGTGCGAGAGAGAGAGGGAGGGGCGCTGACGATTTCAAAGCGAAAGAGTTATTTAGTCCTTGAGCTGCTTTGCCGGCGTGAAAGAGCTGGCCGTCAAAGATGGAAACTTATTCCCTTGAAACCAAATAATCTTTAGGCCAACGGCTCCTTCCTTACGTTAGCGGCATTTAGCAGAATTTAGGAATAAATAGGAAAAGCAATTAAAGCGATGGCTTTGACAAAACATCTCAAATATTTTCATAATTTTATCAACTTTTTCCAGTTTTCCGGAATTTCGAATAATAAAGTTAATTTCTGTAGTTTGGAGGTTTGACCTCTTTCCATTTCGCAAGTAATTATTCAGAAAATTGGTTGTTTTTTTTTATTCCTGAAAGCTTTCATCACCAGTGAGTGAACTTTAGTACTCTTTTCTTTCGTGTAATTATTTAGTGAAAATCATTGGCCAAAAGTGACTATTTTTCATTTAAATTTAAAGGAAAAACAACGAGGGTTTCTCCCTCAGAAGGATGGAGGGGACATATTTTTTGTAGAAAATGGTAATGTTAGAGGAAGTGGAGATGTATAGCTAGAGATGGTGGTCGGGTATAAGGGATGGAAGGGCATTGGTATGATGGTCAAGGGTATACAAGTGCATCATTCCTCCTGAATTCAGCTTAACATGGCTTTACACCTCCTCCCTCCTTCCCTCATCTCACCGGCCTCGAAATACCTAAAGACAATTTATATTTTCAGGATGGAAGTTTATAATTATCTTTGTTGATATAAAAGATTAAAATAATCGATTCGTGGCTATTTATTTATGAGATTTCAAAAGATTAATTTTCAGGACAATGAACAATCTCTTTCGACGTTAAATATAGGAACAATTTTCTTTGTGGATCATTAATCTTAAATTTAAATAGTGGAATAGAGTTTGTTTGGTTGGATAGACAATCCATTTCATGTTGCTGACATTACAATGGATATGATGCGATAACTACTTCCTCTCTGAAGTAAATAAAAGCCTGATCTCGGGCCTAATTTCGCCAGAGTGTGGAACCGTCACAGATTAGAAGGACTTTTCTCCAAAGCGCATCCATTTACGACCGCTTCCAAACGTAAGAATCTCTGGGAAAACACTATCTATGTAGGGCTGATTTGGGGGGTTCGTTTTACAATTAAGTCCACCTATAAATCTTGTTTTTTATAACCTAATTCACCACATGTTTGCATATGTGAGTTGTTAAATCGAGAGAATTGTCTGCAGGAAAGTGTTGAAAGGTCATCCTTCGAATGTTGTTCTAGGTTTAATGGTTGAGTGTCTTATGTTGCAACAGGATGGTCATTGCCATTATCATGCATCCTTTCATGGCTCTATTCGTTTTTATTATTTTGTTTCCATTATCTTGAATGCTGGTTACTGATAGATTTTCAATCCAAGTTGAATGTGAGCCCGTAATTATCGCGCCATGTCTATCACATAATTTCTTCAATATCTTTTTGTTCATTACCCATTCTTGTAAATTCTATTATATTTTCTCATTTAATTGCTGCTGGTGGAAAAGACCTTACAAGAAGTCCCTACCGATTACTGTCCCACACTTAAGTTTGCCACGTAACTCGTGACAATGCGCAAAATTAATCTTCCCAGCTCTTGGCCTATTTTTAGGCAATTTGTTTTTGCTTATTTATAAAGTGTCTGTCAATCTTTTCCCTGCGTGTTACCCCTCACAAGTGTTGCCTTGTTATTATATCTTGTCTTTACTTTCGAAATATTATATTATTAAGTATTGGAACTATCACCATTCATTGATTAGATCGCTAAGCGTTTTAGGCCTAGAAGTACCTCGCTTCTATGATATAGCTAGGGTTTTAAACAGACCCAACATAATTTTATTCTGCTGATTTTCTTGTTTATCATTCCATGTGGTCTCATAAGTCATCCTAAATAAGCGCACTTGTGCACAAATAGTGTTCATTATATTCTTCTTTGAAAGAATTCATTTCCACTCTACTTGGGAGAGGGGGTTGGATCATTTGGCTGTCATCGAATGTAACTCTTCTGGAATTGAAGAAAATAATACAATATCGTCAGATTGTATGTGCTGGTGAGTTCTTCGGGCTAATTGTCCCAATCGCTGTGTATTGGATCGCAAGTGTTTTCATAGTCCAGAATTGCCATATATGTGGATATTTCCTATTTATTAGGTTGTTGCATCATTAACGAATAGTTTGAATGTAGTTATATGTAATGTAGTTACTTCTCGAACATAAATAGTAGACAATGGCAGTAGAATGTTTTTACTCCTTGACATTTTGAAAACATAATGGTAGTTAGTTATTAAACATGCTGGTATGTAATGTCGATTGTCCCACCATCTTTCCTTGGCACTTTACCATTTTTCATGCCGTTAAGTTCATGCAAACCTCGCAGTTCCTTGCTCGTGGGGTTAACTCGTCATTCATTAAGAGGTTGCCATCTGACCCAGTGCAATCATATAATACTCCTGGCCAGAATTATTCAACCATGATTTTCCTTTTTCAATTTGATTATCGTTTGGTGCTGGTAGGTAATCCCTCGCGTGGTAGGCGAGATCCTCTAATCGAGTAATGAAATTCACGCAAAGATCAAAATGACAATCGGAGGTGCCACTGAGTTCATCAGGAGGGCGTCCTTGTTGGGAGAGAAGGAAGGATGTGGACAGGTCGGATTTTGTGTTCTTCACACCAGCCAGCGATGACGGAGCTTTTCTTGACACAGAGCTGGGAGGGTGGACAGTTCCGTATGTGGGTATGATGCCCCGAATGGAGACATTAATTACACTATCTTCAGCGTTCCCGAAGAGAGGAAGGATTCGGTATGCTGTGTAGTGAAGACGAAGAGGGAAATGATAGAGGTGTTGTGAATTTCCTAACGATCGACTCTCGACTCTTTGTTCTCCACGATTTGCACACATAACCTTGGGGCACTTCATGAGGGGTGCATCATACGAGTCCTGAAATTCTTCCTCTAAAGGAGAGGTCAAGATTACTAGTGCATGTCGTGTCCTTTCTCATATATTCTTTTTTTTTGCTATGTCACACAGGAAAATGAAAAGAGGTTTCCGAGCAATTCCAAAATTTATTCAGCTCATTCTGAATAAAGTGCCTAAGTACTTGGGAACATCTTTTCATTTTGCTGTGGGGTAATGCATTGATATGTATGTATATATGTGTGTGTGCACATATGACTAATTTATTAATTTTGAGGTCTATGTTTCAGAATGTCTGTTCACCACATTGTTCGTTTATCGACGCTTCTGTTGGCTCTTTTCATAATGTCCACCGAAGGTAAATTTCTTTTATTGCTTCGTTTGATCAAGATCATATTCACCTTCCTCTCATCTAGATTATATGTTGTGTGTGATGATCAGTTCCATATACTTGTTCCTTGAACTTTCTTAATCTTTACCCTTAGGAGCTTATAAGTGCAGAAATTGAGTCTTTTAAGCTCCATCCATCTTTCAAATTCTTTCAAAAAGTCAAACCATTTTAAACTTTTTCTCAAGGAATTCATCAATTTCCAAAAAATGGTTATTGATGCTTTCATGTGTTGAAGTAGGTTCATGATGAAGTAGAAAAAAACTACAAATCAAGAAGTTAGTTTAAAAAGAGTTGAATAAAGTGCGCAAATGTAGTAAATTTTACACGCGGAAATAGGTAGGCTCAAAACGGAGCCTATTTCTGACCTTCGTTATCAGGAGGTAAAAACTACCTAATACTTCAAACATAAAATCGCCAATTTGTCCTTATGTTCTTAGACTGAATATTTAGAAAACCGTAGGTACAAAATGTTTGTTTAGTTTTATAAACTGGTAATTTGAATATTTATGGTTAGGTTATGTTAGCTCAGGTTATTTTTTGTTGAGCAATTTTTGCGCTTTGCTCAACTCTGGTCTTCGTTTTGGCGATCGTAAAGCGAAATGAGGCCGAATCGAGGTTTTCTCCGATTTCGACCGATTCAGTCTAAAAATGTTTTCCGCATTTCGCCTTCCGACCGCAAATAAAGAAGAACAGATTTGTAATAAAATGTACAAAAAAAGGTGAGGAAGGTAAAGTAAATAATAACCGATTTCTGTTTTCAGCACAATTTGGCATACCGGGTCTGCCGACTCGTCCCCCTCTCTGCAATATAATTCAGGCCGTCACAAATTGTTTATCTCCGCCACCGACATCATTGACCCAACTGAGTAAGTATTGGATCGACCTGAACCTTGAATTCCTTGAGCCGAGTTAAAACTATATATAACTTGGGTGAGGAAGAAGAACACTCATACAGCTCAGCGGCGCGGGGCGTCAAAGGCGACCCAACCCGGCGGCCATTCGCCACTTGGAAAGCCGCACACCCGAATGTTTTGTTTCTGCTGGTGCGACGGGTGGAGCTTTAGCGAACCCCGTCCACTGGAGCTGTTAGTGGCGTTGATGTACACCACCCAGCTTAGGAGAATTCAGTCGCTCATAATAATATTAGGAAGAAGAAAACCTATTAAAGCGGAAATGTTTACAATAGATGATCCATCGGCCGAATCAACCTGTACAAAGAGCATTGGTTAAAACTTTCAAAAAGTCTTAAAGCAAACCTCGTTAACCCGTTTGAAGGAGGATCACAAAGGGACGAGGTTCCACGGAAATACTGCTGACGTACAGGAAACAAACCTCTTCAGAAGAAATATTGGGTTGCCCAGAAATTACCTAGGCTTGGGAAACATTGAATCAGTACAATGAACAATCTATAGCCAAGGATAGTTCAGAGTTGTCGATATTTAACATCCTATGTAGGATGTGTTTACAAGTTAATTCTGGCTACAACTTCAAAACATTAGAACTAATAATAGTACTTGACAATGCGTCCTAATAATTTGCTGTCAAACTTTGATCAAATTAAGATTTTCACCTCCCATGAGAGCATGGACAACACAGAGCAGACCTTTGACTATAGATCTATTACTCAATGACGATTGCTGAGGATCAAAGAGTGGTAATGCAAGGAAAAGCTCATTCAATGTTAACTTAGTGTTGAAGACAATGATTAAGCCTTTCACCCGTTACAACAGTATGTGAACCTTAAGAAAAAAACAAGTGCACTAAATCAAGAATAGAAGGAATCGGTAAACACCACTTGCGTTGATACAAGTCCAACAAAAGTGGTGACATAAAACCGATTCTCTACTAGTTCCACAGAATACAAATGATCATTTTCTGCAAAACAGTTGTATTCAATAAAAAGTAGATCTTGCATAACAATAAGGTACAATCTTCAAGAAGGTTTACTGCAAATGAAGTTTCTAAAGTTGTTTCACCAAAAGAAGCTCTGAACAAAGGTATTACAATTTTTTAGGTCTTGGAGAAACAAGCTAAAGACACAAATATGAAAGTTATGAGTAAAACAACCGGTTAACTGTGGAGAGCTCAACGATTCGTATTCTTCACAACATTACTAATCATCCTGTATCAAGGATAAGTGGAAAAAGATTTTGCCCCATCATCCTTATTGCCCCGACCTTTTACCACAACTTTTCTGACTCTTGCATAATTTCTTAACCAAAAATAATTTTAAAAGAGTTGAAGCAAGGGCAGAAATTCGTTTCACAGACTCCTCATAGAAACTCGCATTCTGGAGCAGCGACAGGTTAGCAAAGGTATCTTGAAGCAAAAGTCGCCTGGATTAATAAATCATTGCATTTTTTTCTTAGATCAATATAGAGATTATCGGTGTTAGAAGTAAAGATATTGCTTTTTTTGCTAGGTCAACTTACAGATATATTATCTTTACTAGCGTTTATATGACGGCTAGATCTAGTTTATCTTTAATAGTCTTTAAAGGAGTTAGGTCGTATGTTGTCATTATTCCATGTGTGACGCTGATTTGATCATTTTAGTTATACGTAGTTGGAGTCTCGAAACTTAGTTAAGTTAGGTGAGTAAAGATAAACCATCTCGAAGATGATTTTCCAAGGATAATCGAAATTTATAAACTGAATGAGCAAAGGTTTACTTGTAAATTATGAATTGTAAAACTCTCCTCCCCTTTGGGGTAATCTGTTATCTTTTTACTCAGTTAATCGCAAATCTTTACTCGGGCAGTTTATAGACGAGTTATCTTTGCCAGGCCATCTTAGTCGGAGTTTATCTTTACTCATCATCATGGCTTATACCCATCTTTTTTGTAGTTAAAAATTAATTTATGGTCAACCTAGTACTCTTCTAGTAAGTCTAAAATATCCCAAGCCTTCGGAATCACTTTTTCTAAATAATTGAATTAATAGTTATTCACTTCTATTTTTCTTCTTCGCAGCAGTGATTTATTCTCTCTTTTCAGTTCAGTGCATCACCGACTTCTGTAAGCAGGAAAGGTCGATTGTTCCACCATCAAATATTCTTACCATCATTTTGACCACTTTACAACAAATTTTACCTGGTTTGTCTGGTATACCAGGCTTACCTAGCTTACCTACTTTACCTACTTTACCTACTTTACCTACTTTACCACCATTTCTAGGTTAATATGGTGGCAAATTTATCATGGCAGATAACCTCGGATTAACTCGTTTTGTCAATATAATCAAATAACCCAATTAAGAATAACGATAAAGCTTTATTATATTTTCCTGTGTGACTTAATTAGAAAAAGGAAAGGTTAAATTATGAATTTTTTCCCTGTTATTCTTCGTACAGGATTATTAATTCGGTATTTAGTGCTTAATCATGGTTCAAGTTGTTTTCATTAAATTATTGCATACTTTCTTATTGTGTATTTTATATCCTCTCTTCATTCGACTAAGGAAGATGCGCTCACCTCAAAATCAATAAGAAAATCTTTCTCTGATTAATACTAAAGAATGTTGTCGAGTTTTGCTTCATTATTCACCTATCACCATCCATGGAATAATTGAGCTGCATTAATGTCTAAAGAAATTCTGGAAATTTTGTAATATTCATGAAGCCTAATACACAAATTGCAATCTGTATCTACACAACGATATTTAATTCACCTCTATCTTAGATCCTCTATCCAAATTTAAAATAGGTGTTTTTATCTGCAATTAAGTTCAATTAAAATTTTTATTTAGGGTATTCTATGGCCGAAACCATTAAGCCTCGAAATATGTCAGAACGCAGCAATAACAACACCCCAAAGGCATTGTGCTATATCACGTATTACGTACCTTACTAGGTACGTAAATTTTTCTTTTCTCGATGCCAGAAGTTTTTATTTTAATGATAGGGCCATCGGTTTGAAAATGGACCACAAAGTTAGATCGGACTCAGGGTCAGTGCTGTTCTCTTTTTATACTGAAGCTACAAGTTGCAGAAGAAGGATGGCATAAGTTTAAGTTTTAAATAATAGCGCTAAGGACTATTGTTCAATTTGCATTTCCACTCAAACCAAGTCAAACTAAATTACATTATGTAAATTAAACATTTCAATCTCACCCGATGTGACTTGTAAAAAATAATCGCACACGAAATGCGCTGAACACACTGCTGCATTCGAGAGCTTAGATGAGAAGGGCTCGATATAAAAAGGGCTCGATATAAGAGCCTTTTTAGTATCTTGCCGCGAATCTTTCAGCTGCCGGGAAGATATCGGGGACAGGAATCGCTTAACTTATAGATGGTCCAGACATTCTGAAACGCCCGCTCTATCTTCAGACAGAGACGAAGGAACTAAGGCTCCTTTAGTACTACTCCGCTTTGGCAGAGCAGCCTTGAAATTTCCCTTGGGGTGGCCATTAAGAAATTTTATTTCCCCCTTGGTCGGCCATCTCTTCCCTGATGTCTTCTCGGGAATACTATATGAGTTCACTCACATATAAATACTCACTTTAAGTTTATGTTAAAGTGTGGAGCTTCCTGCAAATGCACGTCATCGAGCGTCGAAGAGCGCTCAGAATGGTCCCCTGGGACGAATGAGCCCTATATACTAGAAGTATCCCCTCCGAGAAACGGTTGACCTTCGGTTCTCTACCTAAAGACTTAGTCATGGCATGACGCTAATGGAGCATGTGTCCGCTGCAAAATGCTCTAAGACGCTCCTTAGCCGCTCGATGGCGGGCCCGGACATCGTGAACGCTCCATCCACCTTAGTATTGCCCGGTTTGGCAATTGGTGCTTTTTCAATTCGTTCCCATGGTGCCACGAGGATCCATTAGATTTTAAAAGAAAAACAGATATATGTAGGATTCTATGGCTTCTGCTTCAGTAAAGGGCATAATAAGGAAGGCCCTTTCTCAGTTAATTGTTTAGGATGTGATTGGATCCCTGGTTTGATAGACAATTTGATTTTGGCTTATATCAAATCGGTGAGTATCAATTCCACATGTGAGGGTCGGGATTGCGCGCTCCTTACTTCGCCCTTCCACTTCGGTTATTTTTCATGTTGCGTTTTCGATTCTTCCGCCATGAAGTCAAATGTTGCTATGTTTACGCGGATTACAGGTTTTAATTTAGTTATCCTGATTTTTTTACTAAAGATGATTAGGGTACTTTAATTTTGCTCGATTGGGGTTAACAATGCGAAAGGGTTTGGGCAGGGAATATCGTTATCCCCGTTAGGCCTTAATGGGCAAGTTCCATTTCTGACAGGCCTGATTTGCGGATTAGAGCTCAAACATGAGTCCAAAATAGTCCCCGCTCGAGTACAAGGAAAAGGAGGAATCGAGAGTGCATAGTGCCAGCAGTAACGCATGGTGGCCGTTCTGTAATGCCATGGGGCTGGATGCCAATTTCGTGGTTGCATCCTTTCAACGTATGTGATGGCATCATGAGTTCACAGAAGTACCAAGCTATCATGAGAAATTAAATGCCCAGAATGTGATTTTCTAACAGTACAATGTCACAAGTTTGCGTCCACCATACAGTGGTTCTGAGACAACAATATCGCAGTAATGGTGGACGGACCACCTAAGTCACTGGATATGAATTTGCCAGAGTACCTTTGGCAGAAACCTAAATGAGGCCGTAACATTTCGTCAGCCAGCCTTCGCTGATTAATTGATAGCAGTCATCACCGAAGAATGGGCCCGCATCCCCCCCCCCTTCAGGTGTCACACCCTAGCATCGAAAATATATGCTCTCATCACTGCCAAGTGACTCTCGTACGCTACTGAGCTTCCTGTATCAATTTGATGTTGCTTAATCTGTTATATGTTGCTGATGTTATATGTTTTAACATTTCTTTTATTTTTTTTTTATTGTTTGGGGCATATATGTTATTATTATTTATTTTTCCTTAATTCACTCTTATGTTTAGATTGTTATGCAAATAAAAACCCTACGACACTGTATTTATCCAATTTCATAAATATTTTCCGATGTGTCCGAAAACATTTAGTAGTAGCTGTAGCGTGTGAAACTGAGAGGCTTGTCCATGGTACTTGAGGCGTCAAGGATATGCAAAATGTTCCGCCAAAATGATCCACGGCAATTAGGAACAAAACAAGAAGAAAAAGCCTAACTGGAATATAATGAGAAGAAAATAGTTTAGGGTAATACACAGGAATCGAGTGACCTGAGAAGATGTGAGAATGACGGGGTCTATTTAGCCACTGTCTAAAAAAGAGGAGGAATATAGTGGTGGGGACACCCAACACATGTGGATTGGTTAGGAAGATTTGTGGTTGAGTGATCTTTACTGAAACTGTGTACTGTTTGTGAGAGGGACATGTCTCACCCTTTTTTTTTCTGTATTAGAGTTTTGTCGGTTTTAGATAATGTACACAGTAGTCAGTTAGGTCGTCGTGAGATTGGTTGTGTTGGGAGCTTGCCATGTTTGACCCTGATAGAGGGTGCCCTTTTCAGATTGTTGCAACTGGTACCTCAATAGCACTCAGGGCGCTTTGTAAATCGCTATAAATCACAATCAGGTCTCCAAACCGGGCACGTTGCGTAATCTACCGTACCGATTGGTGTATTGCAACGAGTTCAGCCGTGAAGACAGACGCAGCGTCTGACAAAGCCGTGTTGATTCAAACAGAAGGGATACGGCGTGGAAACTGACCCTTATTGGGACTGGGAGCCATCAGTATACACTGGCATGGTTTCAGCGTGACACAAAGTGTGCCCCAAAAACGCCGAACGTAATACTCCCGGCGCTGTAAAAGCTTTGGCAGAAGATGCGTGGCGACAAATGGTCAAAGGTGATACCTTCCAGTGTGGCGTCTTGGGCCGAACCAAGGGCGCCTGGCATGAGAGCTATACTTTGCTCTTGAAGACATTTGCTGGCATAGGCACCGTCAAGATCAGCTTCGATTGCAGTGAGAGCTATTGGCGACTGAAGGAAGCGCCGGGCTCACGCGTACAGGTAAATAATGCACTGTACACGGAGCACAGTGAGTGGCATCTCCCCACCATCGACAAGAAGGCTCTCAATCGGGAAAGTGTGGAAAGAACCGGTTGCCAGGCCAGGCCGGTGTGGTGGATTGAGTTCATCATCTGTCATACAACCTCGGCTACGGATGCATAAAACTCGCATCCGTAGTCGAGCTTCGAATCAACAAAAGATCGATAAAAAAGTAAGGCAGTAGCCCTATCAATGCCCCAGGCGCTGAAAGTCACGGAGCAAAGAATATCCATAGCGCGTGTACAAGGGACTCTAAGACTGCGAATATGAGCCTCCCAGGTGAGGCGTCGATCAAATACAAGACCAAGGAAACGGTGGTAGTCCACAATTTCCAGGCCCACCCCTACTTTGAAAAAAGTCTTAGTCAGGGCGAAGCCGTGGATGGCGGCAGAAGTCCACCACCTTAGGCTTGGCCAAGAAAAACAGAAGCCTGTGCGCTTTAGCATAGAGAAAAACGCGATTCAATGCCCATTAGAATCGAGGCTCGAGAGTTGGAAAATAGGCCAAGCCAAAAGAGAACGAAAGATCGTCCATAAAGAGCGTCGCAAGAGTATCTTCCGGCAGCATCGAGGTGATGCCGTTGATGATAAAGGCAAATAGTGTGACACTGAGGTTAATTCCCTGTGGAGTACCCTCTTCCTGCTCCATTGAGCCGGAGAAGCCCCCCCCCCTTCCCATACGCAGAATCGACGATCTCGCAAAAATTCAGATATAAAGATTGGGAGGCGTCCCCTCGCCCCTATTGTGTCGGAAGTCTCCATGATACCGTATCGCTATGCAGTATCATAGGGCTTATCTTGATTGAAATACACAATAGCGTAATGCTATTTACGAAGGAAGGCCTCGCAAACGATATTTCCCAGTCAGAGAAGAGCATCCGAGGTAGAATCGAACTTGCGGAAGCCAAACTGTACAGAAAAAAGAGGGCTTTCGCTGTCCAAAAAAAGGCTAATCTAACATTTACCAATTTCTCTATCAACTTGCTCTCAGAGGAAGTTAGAGAGATTGGGCGGAAACCAGTCGGGTTAGAGTGATATCTCCCCGGGTTGCAAAAAGCGAGCACAGTAGCGATCGTCAGGAATCTGGGAGATACCCTCTACCCAGATCCCGTTCAACAAATCTAACAGAAATTCGATGCCTTGCTCACTCAGGTATCGAAGCATGGCGTACGGGACATCGTACATACCAGGGACCGTGTCCGCGCACGAATAGAGAACGGAAAACAACCCACTCAGAGTAAACCTGTCGTTGAAGGTTTATCTGAGTCGGGAGGTAAATCCCAGTCGGCGGCCTTCTGCAACATCACGACGTGCATTAAATGCTGGCAGAGCAGCACACCGGTTAGATAATGCAGAGAAAGCGGTTGCGAAGGATTCCGACACGTTAACCAGGTCCGAGATTGCGGACCCATTCTCCTTAAGAATTGGATTGGGTCATGCGAGGACTTTGCCCGAATCCTTTTGACTCGCTTCTATACCTCTGCTAGTGGGGTCTTGCTGTTAAGTGAAGACACGTATGCCTGCCAAGTAGAGTGGCGGGCGTGCTTTAAAATATACTGGTAGCCCTCCTAGCCCGACGAAATTCAGCGACAACGAAATCGTTCGGGCGGCGCTTATAGGGAATGTAGGCATATTACTTCTCTGGCCGTCTTACACTCCACTGAACATCACAGAAGTGTTCAGCGTGCAAAATGGCAAGACGTTCTAGGAATACCAATTAGGTTCATGGGGATGAGGTTGCGAGAGAGGGACTCAACGGGCAAGCACCACTAGGGTGGGCTCTCGAGTTGCGGTGGCCCAGAAAATGATATTGGAATTGGAAAGTGATGACAAAAATGGAGGTCCTCGACTACCCCCTACCCAAATTTAGGCTGTGAATCCGGAGATCACAAAGATAGATCTAGGCAGGAAAATGAAGCGGTTCTTGGGCAGTGATGCGCAAACTTATTTACATTTATGACACTTATCTTCAGCTCGTCGATCAGGTCGGCAAGAATTTGACCCCTAGGATTAATCGAGTAGTCTCCCCATACGATGTGTCTACCGTTCAGAGATCCGAGCAAGAGAAAGGGCCTCAGCAATCGTGCCACGACATGGCGGAAGTCCACCGCGTCGAAGTCGGCTGGCGGTGGAATATACGCGGAAATAAAATATACCTCCTTTCCAGGTGCAGATGCACAGCTACTGCCTGAAAGGAGGTATCTAAAACGAAGAGAAGACCTGAGACATCATGCCGGGTGAAAATCGCGCACCCTCCTTCCCGGCCCCCATCCGTGTTGGTGAGGTTTCAAAATCCTTATACTTCGGGAGGGTAGACAGGGGGCACGCGCCCAGCATGGTCTCCTGCAAAAAGATAGCTAAAGGGGAACGGGACAAGACGAGCCTCATCAGCTCCTCCTAGTTGAATTGAAGTTCGCGGCAATTCCATTGAAGTAATATGCCTTCCAATCCTAGCTCGGAGGAGATGCGCAAGCCGTCTTCTAAAAGAAGACCATCACGGAAATGGCCGTCCGCTTCCAGGAGTCAGAACTCCGGGCACTGTTGTCCAGACAAAGCGGTGAAGGTGCTGTCACCTTGGATGACTTAGGTAACTGTTGCATCTTTGGAGGCTGGGTCCCTCTTTTGGAGGAACCACAGTCTCCGAGTCACCCAGGCCACCACTGGCTGTGTGCAAAGGAGCAGAAGCTCCTTTTGTGCTGTCCTCCTTTCGAAGTGTAGCTTTTGGAACAGCGGAAGATGGCCTCACGACCAACTTTATGGATGTTGCTTCATGTGAGGCTAGCGACTCGGTGGAGGAGCGCGGCCGTTTCGCCTTACGGGAAACGGTCACACTGAGAAAGGGAGTGTTGCCCTGGATTTCCCGGGGGTGAGTGTAAATCCTTTGTGCCACCAGCTTTACCCTGGGCTCGCCCAGGGTGAGTAGAACCCACATAAGGGTTCCGAATGCGCCCGGAAACGACCGTGCTCGTAGGCCTGGAGAGGCCAGGAGCAGAGGGTGTCTTTCTTACTATTGAGGCATAGGATGTTTCAGGCAGTGCCGGGAGCACCAGAACCTTAGTCCTTAGCCTCGCGAAATGAGAAGCGATCATGTGCATGAACGGCAAGGATTTCCTTGTCAAGGAGATACGCACGACATTGCTTTGAAGAAGAGGGGTGCGGCTCTTCGCTATTGACACACTCATCCACACACTATTTTGACTATCATTTGCGGCCTTGGAGCAACTTACACATACTCTGAGTAACTCCTAATTTGGACGTCTACACAAGCGATTATCATGGCTGAAGCGGTGATAGTAATAGCACCTCAGCGTCAGTGGCAAGAGTGCCTTCACGCGGTAGCGATACCAACCGTCACGCACCGATTCAGGGAGCTTGTCACAGTCGAACGTGACGAAGAGTGTAGGAGTGGGTCTCAGAACCTCTTCCTGTTTTTTCGTCACACGCTCGACCTTTACGGCCCCATGGCCCGCCAGCTGTAAGGGGATATCTTATATGGGGTAGTCCACGAGTTCCCTCACATAAACTACTACTTTCACGAAGTTCATATTCGAGTGAGCCGTCACCTTCAGAGGCGTGCCATCAACTGACCGATGAAACTAATCATGGCCGCCTCGGAGGGGTTCGATGCATTTTCCAGAAGGCTACCGTCCGAGAAACAAGTCACCTTCGGCTCTCTACGAATCACGCTAAATAAAGCTCTCCTCTGATGGATCATGTTGCCCTTAGCCAACATGCTGCAATCAGTAGAGCGAATAAGAAGGAATTGTTTGAAGCCAGCGGGCTAGCAACTAGGCCGGACCCGCCGATCTTGGCTTGGTCGCTTACCGAAACTGCAGCAGACCCGTCCCTCTCTATGGCTCCCGCCGCGGAGAGTGAGGAGCTACGAATCTTCTTCGTATTTTTCTTTTTTTTTCTTTTACAAGAGGAAGGCGGGGAATGAACCCGCTTCTCTTCTTTCCCGGCTGGATCCCTCAAGACAGATAGACAGGCCTCAGCAAGATCCTTCTCTGAAATAGAGAAGTTTTTGGCTGCCATAGGGGCACTCGCCTGGGAAGGAGATCCCTCCTGTTCCTTTAAGGCCCAGGTGGCCCAAGCTGTCTAAAGAGGTCCTTGCACAAGAGTGAACTTGGGTTGATTGCTTGGCACCGAGCCCAGATTCGACCCCATGGTAGGTCACACCATCTGAGGATGGATCACTTCGGGGACTAAGTCCATCTCAAGGGTCTCCTCCATGTGGCCATCCTCCCCTAAGCCATCACAGATCCCATTCGAGTTATTTTTTCTCTACCAATGCCGGCTAACCTGCTTTGAAACCCCGCCTTCACTTATTCCGCAGTATCCTGATGCCACGGCTGCGGCGGATCGAGATGTGTCGAAGTGCCTTTTGTTGGGTTGCTGGAGATAGAATTGCAGGAAACGAACGAGCTGATGACGGAACCGAGCAGCTTGGAAGCAGTAAGTGACCGAATCAGCGTTTTAGTCATCTCTATTCTGACTACATGACAGTAATAAGATCAGCCCTTCGAGCTGCATGGTAAAGGAGAAAGCAGACGGCCGAATCGAATCTAAATTTGCATGTCATCTCGCTGCGACTCTTATAGTGGATCTATCGCCTCTGAATCCAACACACTTGCTGGTGTCAGCATTTTATGTTAAAGCTAGCACATTAATCGTACTGCGGTGACAGCTTAAACTCCTAGACTGCTTGGCACCTTCTTGTCAAATGTCCCATTCTGGTGAATCTTCGTGCACGTTACCTGTCTTGGCACCGGGAGACGCGGGGTCGCCGTCGTTTGTTCATTGTACTCAGAATGAATTCGTGCACTCATAAATGTGGAGCATTTATGAGTGCACAAATTCATTCTTTACCATTCTTTTCATCCTTTACCATGCAGCTCGAAGGGCTGATCATATTACTGTCATGTAGTCAGAGTAGAAATGACTAAAACGCTGGTTCGGTCACTCACTCCTTCCAAGCTGCTCGGCTCCATCATCAGCTCGTTCGTTTCCTGCAATTCTATTTCCAGCAACCCAATAAAAGGCACCTCGACACATCTTGTTTCGCCGCAGCCTTGCCATCAGGATACTACGAACTAAGGAGGAGTGTATCGGTGTATGATCAAGTACCGGAGGGAACCTCCCTCTAGCACCGAGTTTTTTTTTTTCTTTGTTTATTAGTCTTTCTACTCTTAGATTTTATGTTCCTTTGCGATCTTTTTTATTTTTTGTTGTTTTTGTTTATTTAATTAGAAGTAAAATAGCTTAATTATAGGCTAAAAATTAATTTTAAAAAATCCACAAGGTTTCAGATCACAACCGAGCGGGCAATTACAGGAATCGTAGCGGATCGTTTTATGCAACCCCTTTAATCGAATCACTTGATATGGAACCCCCAACGTGAGTATTGTCACAAGAGGTTGTCTAACGAAGTGTTGAAGTTCTTTCATTAGATAATAGATAAGGATGACTGTTACTGCGCAGTGTAATACTTTATTTGGACATTCTATGGCTTTCGATAAAATACCCTATATGAAGCTTATGGTTGAAGCGCAGTGCTGTGAATTAAACGTAAAAGAGCAGAATGGATTTAGAATTGACTTTCGGTAAGGTAGCAGTAGGTTGTAGTGGGTTGTCGGACCTCTGACTTGTTCTCGCTCACTAACGGCATCCTGAAAGGCTCAATTCTTGGTCCTCCCCTATTCATTAACGACTTTGATAAATGATCGGTGAGCAGAATCGCCAAGTTTGCCTGCAACGCCAAACTAAACGGGCGCGAAGCGTCGATCGAGGAAAGTGGACAGTGGTTGAACTTGAAATCGATGCTTTTTAACAAGGACAAGTTAATATATATTGGGGACGCAAGTACAGAGTAAAAGACAAAAAAAGTTAGATTCGATCAAGGTATAGAAGTAATAGTGACTGCTGAGTAATAAAGGCTTTAAATTGTGACTATTGTAAGAAATGGTTTCATGCTTCGTAGGAATATGAGAGAGAACGAATATAAAATCATATCAAATTTCAGGGCTTCACTTTTTTATCTGAGTGCAACTCTACGATTGTCACCACTTTTGAGAAAGTTAAAAACTCAGAAAAAGTTAATGAAAACGAACGTAAAAGTTAGTCTTGAAAGAGGGGTGGCTAACTTGAAGTTAAAACTGTCAAACGAAGAATTGAAAATGTAAAATACTCTAATAGAATGGATGAGATGGAAAACTGATTTGTAATCTAAAAGATTTATCAAAAATATACTGTCAGGTTTGAGGAAAATGTAAAAAAAAATGATTTTATTAAGTCACGGATAAAAATTGAAGATAAGTTACAAATAATAAAACATACACATAACATAGTAGCTTAAATGAACAAGAATAACTCATGAATAAAAAGAATGTAATAAATACTAGATATATAATCGACAACCTTGAACAGAAAAATCCCGCAAACACAGCGAAGTTCACTCGAGTCTTAGAATTTTAAATTGAAACATATGTGGTAATATTTATGATATTCTATTACAAATTTGAGTTTATATTGATAAATCTTACATTAGAAGTGCTGACCGAAGCGAGATGGTAACTCTACTATATATTATGTAAATGAATTAACATCAGTGAGGATCTGACCACCTTAGCATGGAAACTATTATTATTGCTGATCTTTATGCGTTATGTGTCAATTGTTTTGATGTACTCCTACCAGAAGAATGGTTCTAACATAGGAGATCCTTCAAGCCGCCGGCCAGTTATTTTAGGTTTTTCGGACACGAACAACTAGGATTGCGTAACATAGCCTGGAGGCTGCTTGGCTTATTTAATGATAGAAGTGTCATTGTTGATTCTTTGAATTCCAATATACATTTTTTTTTACGAAGCTATGCTAAAGAAATAGAAGATAATTGATTATACACAGGGGAACAATTTTAATCACATTTTCTGGTGACATATATTTATCTGCCAATTTTAATTTGCTTCTTCATGCTGATTTCAAATATATAATCCATTTTTACCTACATGTTATAGTTATTCTGTAATTTCTATTTTCTCGTTTCCCCGAAAACTTGCCTTCAGACGGACAGAGAAGGTGCTTGTAGAAAGCAAATACTTCACAGTACATAGTAGTAAGATAGTAATAAGTGTTATTGTGCAAAATATTGACATTAATGGTACTTTTTTCAGGTCTCATTTTAGAGTGATGGCTTTGTCAAGAGGAAATTGAGTTAATGATCCAGAAACCTTCTGCTACATATGTGGCTGTTACATGGTAGTTCGTCAAAGGCGCAATATATCAAACTTTGTGATCCGCACTTATAAGGCATCTTTTGATGTTGCTCTTGGCGATCAAGAGAAGAAGTGGGTCCCACATGCTGTTGACCATAGCTTTGTGTTACATCTTGGTGAGTGGACGAAAAGAAAGAAATAGTCTTCCTTTTAGAATCCCCAAGGTGTGTCGAGAGCCAAAGGATCATGTATCGGACTGTTATTTCTGTCTGGTCATTACTAAAGGGATTGACAAGAAAAATCGGCACAAGATCGACTACCCCAACATTCCCTCGGTGATCCGACCAGTACCTCATTCTGAGTTATTGCCAGTTCAGATTTTCAGTGGATATGCTTCCTCCGAGGATGAAAATGATGTACCTGATATGGACGTCGACAAAATGGATTCAGAGTCTGCAGATTCATCATCAGATGCTGAACAGTCATTAGCTCCTCACTGTCTCAATCAAGGGGATTTGAATGACTTGATACGTAATTTGGCGCACTCTAAGAAAGCTGTAGAACTTTTAGCCTCAAGGTTGAGTTTTCAGTATATAGTATCGGCGTTTCCTGCTTTGTCGATGGTCCCCAAATCCGAAGACTTCTGAGTGATTCTAGATTCGTGAACACCATGAATGAAAAAGAGAAGGCAGCGTGGCTCTCATTTTCTGCTGTTGTTCGTAACTTCTTGGGAAACAAAAAAAGGGCATAACTACGAGGATCTGGTTACTAATATGCTTTTAGTATATCGTGATCTAAGATGCAACATGAGTGTAAAGCTGCATTTCCTAAATAGTCGCTTCGACCAATTTCCAGAGAATCTGGTAGCCGTGAGCGACGAACAAGGAAAACGCTTCCATCAGGATTTGATGAAGATGGAAGAGCGCTACCAAGGTCACTGGGATAGACACGTGATGGCGGACTACTGCTGGACGATTAGAAGAGATCAGCCAGATAAGAGTTACAACAGAAAGAGTTACAAACATAAATTTTTGCGCCATTGAAATCAAGAAGAGGTCCTCCATCCTGATGTACGGTCATTAATAAATTAGCATCTATTTGATTACATTAATTGTAATCCTAATGTGTAATTCAAGTTTCTTCTCATATGCAATAAAATGCTTGAGCAAAAAAACCTGCTTAACTCTAAATAACGCAAAAGGATGATTCCAAATTACTTCGGCACATGATGATAGGCGTGATAAAATGAAAATTATTGTATAATATTAGTTATTGATATTACAAAAGGTCTGTAGCATTTAGAGAGAATCTGATTTTAGATTTGAAATGAGTATGCTCGAATTAGATAGGAAAATGTACTTTTTTCAATTCACCAAATACATTGTTCCCCAGTCGTATCTAAATTTACTATGCTTTTCTTAAATGCTAGAAATATCTAAAATATTAATAGCCGAATTAAATTACGCAACCCGAAATAGCTGCACGAACTGAGTCATTGCAAATATTCCATTAAATATTCCTAATCATACTGTATTTCCATTTTTCTGCAGGAATAATTTCCACAGTTGCGAGAGATTGAGTATTAGTGTTAATGAGATTTCTTTATAAATAAAATGTGAGTCACAAGAGACCTCCTTCGAGGATACGGTCACCGAAAACCCCCGCAAACAACAACTAGTTATGAAACAAATCATGTTCTCATCTGATTAATTTCATTGTCACTGGGTGGGAAGCTTGGGAGGTCTTGGTGTCTGAACAGTCAACTGTGAGAGATTTCTTGACGGATGGCATCGACTTTAAGGAGCAAAGTGAAGATGACATGAGGAACTACCAAGTGGTATAATTTGCCAGTGGAGCAAATATAATGCTCTTCTCCAGCCGTATGTTATCAATGCAAAGGTGATCATCATGTCCAAGCTCAAGGAGGACGCGAATCAGGCAATGATTTTCTCTTGGGAAGGGCAAACTTGAGGCCAAAGAGAGGATCATTGTCCAGTTAGAAAGGTTTTTCGATATTTTCACTTGCTAGTATCAGATTACCAGTTGTAATAGGGAGCTGATATATGGGGAGGACGAGGAAGTGTTACAAGCCCATATTAACTGTTATGGTAGCAAAGATAAAAGAATGGAAGTAAAGGACCCCAACAAATCAGCGGGGCCCGATCTCTTGGAGCACACTAGCCAGGTTATGAAATTGGAAAGGCAGTGGATGGAAAGGAAGCCAAGAGAAAGGGAGTAAACAAGGAGGAAAATGCCTAATCTGCAAAGAAGGCAGCCATGATGGCCGTTAAGAGATTTTCGGCGGATGGTAAGGAGGATCTGGAAGTGGAGAAAGGTAGAGCTGAAGATGAGTTTGTGCCGGAATTGGAGATGTTTCCAGAAACTGATCCTGAACAGTATAGTGTTGTTAGTGAGCCTAGGAACTACTAATCTACTCTTAGTTCCACTCTTTTTTTGCGGAGAGAGCAATTAAAGAGGAATCATATGCGGAGAAGATAGCTAATGTCATGTTTGCCTGACTGAAGGAAAAAGGGTTTTGATAAGGCCTTGCTAGCCATTGGAGAAGCCTACAAATATCAACACTGGTGTGAAAGCTGGACCAATTCATGAGATGGAGCAGCTCCTGGGAAGAAAACTGATCTGGTTAGTTAATTTCTGCCACGCCATGTCATTGTTGACCTTGAGGGACCTACTCTGCCAGACAAATATTATCCAATTCATATGGAAAGCTCTTTGATCTTGCTACAGACTTTGATATAGATTCCAACTTCACTAGGATCTTCCTGGTCATCCATTGATCTCTGCTGACTCTCCATTGATCAATTTGCTTGACAATGCCATTCAAGATCTCTCAACCGATCAACAATGTGACTAAAACATTGTCTGTGCAGTCATGGATGGAATGCTTGATGATGGGGGGGCTCTAAGGGACCGCAGTTGCTGGTCCTCTTCAACAAACAGGTTTCTCAGATACTTCGTGATAATAAATAACAGTATATCACATATAGTAAATAAAGAATAGTAGGTTGGGACGTATTATTTTGGAGATTTATCTGTGTTTTCTACATGTATTATATAAGGTACATTCGATCGCAAACTGTTTTTATATATATTCTATATTATTACATAATTCTTTCTAAGTAACCGAATATAATTGTGGCCTCAAAAAGAAATATAAACATGAACGGGTCTGAATTTTTTTATTTGGGTGGGGGGAGGCTTCAGCCCCCTCGCCCACCCTTGGATTCGCGTCTGGATTCAGATACTCTGCTGGCGGTTCAGATGTTGCGACCAGAGGGACACCTGAGAACAATTGCGATGCTTCCAGCATTGCTCACCTAATCATCTGATCAGAAAATGTGTCAGAGCCACCTCTCAACTCTATCTAAGCACCTCAGGGGAAACATCTCATTAACACTGACATACAAGTGCTTAACTGGCCTCGCCACTCACAAGGCATTGAGAGGGTTGTTAAAAGGGTGACTGTAGATCTACTAAGTAATTCTCACAGGAAAAGAGAGAGGGAGAACACAGGAGATTAACAGGAGGCTGATGTACAAGAATCAGTTAAATTAGGATTCATGCATCATAGCAAAGTTAATAAATTGTATTTAGCTTTGTCGATATAAATGATTTGCATTATATTTTCTAATATATTACAAGAGGGGCTCGAAAAGGGAAAATTGGAAATTTAGAAATAAAATATTTTGTAGGTTAGATATATCTAATACCAGAAAATTATCTCAAATTTGAATTTCATATGTAAAACACATGATCTAGACACCCCCTCATGGTAGGGTTCGTTCAAATTTATGTTGGCATCACGCTAATACACCATGATCACCATTCGTTATCCTTTATCTTTATTTGTGTCGAGCGAGAGTTTAGTATTTAAGAATTTACGAGTCATTTGTATTCAAGTAGGCGTCGTCTGGTCAAATAACAGTATCTCTGCCCTGGAAGGTACGGGTTCGGATTTCATGGGCGTTTACCTCTCAATGTGTCACAACAGACTGATCCAGATCGATTTGAGTCTGGTGTCCATTGTGCATACTTAAAGAAAGTTCATATCCTCTGAATGGGGGCCGAATCCATAAGGTATTGAATCTCTGATAACCAGTAATACCAGGCTTTGAGACTTTTGTTATTGGGACCTTCCACCTTGGTCTTTCAAAACAAGTATTAATTTTAGGTAAATATGTGTTTTTTTCTACTCGTGCAACAAATACTCAAGCTGGAGAAAAACCTCGAGTAGATTTGATGACGATAAAGAATAATCGAGGTGATAATTCCCTTGATAAGGTTTTCTAGCGAGAGTGTGTGCGAGAGAGAGAGGGAGGGGCGCTGACGATTTCAAAGCGAAAGAGTTATTTAGTCCTTGAGCTGCTTTGCCGGCGTGAAAGAGCTGGCCGTCAAAGATGGAAACTTATTCCCTTGAAACCAAATAATCTTTAGGCCAACGGCTCCTTCCTTACCTTAGCGGCATTTAGCAGAATTTAGGAATAAATAGGAAAAGCAATTAAAGCGATGGCTTTGACAAAACATCTCAAATATTTTCATAATTTTATCAACTTTTTCCAGTTTTCCGGAATTTCGAATAATAAAGTTAATTTCTGTAGTTTGGAGGTTTGACCTCTTTCCATTTCGCAAGTAATTATTCAGAAAATTGGTTGTTTTTTTTTATTCCTGAAAGCTTTCATCACCAGTGAGTGAACTTTAGTACTCTTTTCTTTCGTGTAATTATTTAGTGAAAATCATTGGCCAAAAGTGACTATTTTTCATTTAAATTTAAAGGAAAAACAACGAGGGTTTCTCCCTCAGAAGGATGGAAGGGGGCATATTTTTTGTAGAAAATGGTAATGTTAGAGGAAGTGGAGATGTATAGCTAGAGATGGTGGTCGGGTATAAGGGATGGAAGGGCATTGGTATGATGGTCAAGGGTATACAAGTGCATCATTCCTCCTGAATTCAGCTTAACATGGCTTTACACCTCCTCCCTCCTTCCCTCATCTCACCGGCCTCGAAATACCTAAAGACAATTTATATTTTCAGGATGGAAGTTTATAATTATCTTTGTTGATATAAAAGATTAAAATAATCGATTCGTGGCTATTTATTTATGAGATTTCAAAAGATTAATTTTCAGGACAATGAACAATCTCTTTCGACGTTAAATATAGGAACAATTTTCTTTGTGGATCATTAATCTTAAATTTAAATAGTGGAAGAGAGTTTGTTTGGTTGGATAGTCAATCCATTTCATGTTGCTGACATTACAATGGATATGACGCGATAACTACTTCCTCTCTGAAGTAAATAAAAGCCTGATCTCGGGCCTAATTTCGCCAGAGTGTGGAACCGTCACAGATTAGAAGGACTTTCTCCAAAGCGCATCCATTTACGACCGCTTCCAAACGTAAGAATCTCTGGAAAAACACTATCTATGTAGGGCTGATTTGGGGGGTTCGTTTTACAATTAAGTCCACCTATAAATCTTGTTTTTTATAACCTAATTCACCACATGTTTGCATATGTGAGTTGTTAAATCGAGAGAATTGTCTGCAGGAAAGTGTTGAAAGGTCATCCTTCGAATGTTGTTCTAGGTTTAATGGTTGAGTGTCTTATGTTGCAACAGGATGGTCATTGCCATTATCATGCATCCTTTCATGGCTCTATTCGTTTTTATTATTTTGTTTCCATTATCTTGAATGCTGGTTACTGATAGATTTTCAATCCAAGTTGAATGTGAGCCCGTAATTATCGCGCCATGTCTATCACATAATTTCTTCAATATCTTTTTGTTCATTACCCATTCTTGTAAATTCTATTATATTTTCTCATTTAATTGCTGCTGGTGGAAAAGACCTTACAAGAAGTCCCTACCGATTACTGTCCCACACTTAAGTTTGCCACGTAACTCGTGACAATGCGCAAAATTAATCTTCCCAGCTCTTGGCCTATTTTTAGGCAATTTGTTTTTGCTTATTTATAAAGTGTCTGTCAATCTTTTCCCTGCGTGTTACCCCTCACAAGTGTTGCCTTGTTATTATATCTTGTCTTTACTTTCGAAATATTATATTATTAAGTATTGGAACTATCACCATTCATTGATTAGATCGCTAAGCGTTTTAGGCCTAGAAGTACCTCGCTTCTATGATATAGCTAGGGTTTTAAACAGACCCAACATAATTTTATTCTGCTGATTTTCTTGTTTATCATTCCATGTGGTCTCATAAGTCATCCTAAATAAGCGCACTTGTGCACAAATAGTGTTCATTATATTCTTCTTTGAAAGAATTCATTTCCTCCCTACTTGGGAGAGGGGGTTGGATCATTTGGCTGTCATCGAATGTAACTCTTCTGGAATTGAAGAAAATAATACAATATCGTCAGATTGTATGTGCTGGTGAGTTCTTCGGGCTAATTGTCCCAATCGCTGTGTATTGGATCGCAAGTGTTTTCATAGTCCAGAATTGCCATATATGTGGATATTTCCTATTTATTAGGTTGTTGCATCATTAACGAATAGTTTGAATGTAGTTATATGTAATGTAGTTACTTCTCGAACATAAATAGTAGACAATGGCAGTAGAATGTTTTTACTCCTTGACATTTTGAAAACATAATGGTAGTTAGTTATTAAACATGCTGGTATGTAATGTCGATTGTCCCACCATCTTTCCTTGGCACTTTACCATTTTTCATGCCGTTAAGTTCATGCAAACCTCGCAGTTCCTTGCTCGTGGGGTTAACTCGTCATTCATTAAGAGGTTGCCATCTGACCCAGTGCAATCATATAATACTCCTGGCCAGAATTATTCAACCATGATTTTCCTTTTTCAATTTGATTATCGTTTGGTGCTGGTAGGTAATCCCTCGCGTGGTAGGCGAGATCCTCTAATCGAGTAATGAAATTCACGCAAAGATCAAAATGACAATCGGAGGTGCCACTGAGTTCATCAGGAGGGCGTCCTTGTTGGGAGAGAAGGAAGGATGTGGACAGGTCGGATTTTGTGTTCTTCACACCAGCCAGCGATGACGGAGCTTTTCTTGACACAGAGCTGGGAGGGTGGACAGTTCCGTATGTGGGTATGATGCCCCGAATGGAGACATTAATTACACTATCTTCAGCGTTCCCGAAGAGAGGAAGGATTCGGTATGCTGTGTAGTGAAGACGAAGAGGGAAATGATAGAGGTGTTGTGAATTTCCTAACGATCGACTCTCGACTCTTTGTTCTCCACGATTTGCACACATAACCTTGGGGCACTTCATGAGGGGTGCATCATACGAGTCCTGAAATTCTTCCTCTAAAGGAGAGGTCAAGATTACTAGTGCATGTCGTGTCCTTTCTCATATATTCTTTTTTTTTGCTATGTCACACAGGAAAATGAAAAGAGGTTTCCGAGCAATTCCAAAATTTATTCAGCTCATTCTGAATAAAGTGCCTAAGTACTTGGGAACATCTTTTCATTTTGCTGTGGGGTAATGCATTGATATGTATGTATATATGTGTGTGTGCACATATGACTAATTTATTAATTTTGAGGTCTATGTTTCAGAATGTCTGTTCACCACATTGTTCGTTTATCGACGCTTCTGTTGGCTCTTTTCATAATGTCCACCGAAGGTAAATTTCTTTTATTGCTTCGTTTGATCAAGATCATATTCACCTTCCTCTCATCTAGATTATATGTTGTGTGTGATGATCAGTTCCATATACTTGTTCCTTGAACTTTCTTAATCTTTACCCTTAGGAGCTTATAAGTGCAGAAATTGAGTCTTTTAAGCTCCATCCATCTTTCAAATTCTTTCAAAAAGTCAAACCATTTTAAACTTTTTCTCAAGGAATTCATCAATTTCCAAAAAATGGTTATTGATGCTTTCATGTGTTGAAGTAGGTTCATGATGAAGTAGAAAAAAACTACAAATCAAGAAGTTAGTTTAAAAAGAGTTGAATAAAGTGCGCAAATGTAGTAAATTTTACACGCGGAAATAGGTAGGCTCAAAACGGAGCCTATTTCTGACCTTCGTTATCAGGAGGTAAAAACTACCTAATACTTCAAACATAAAATCGCCAATTTGTCCTTATGTTCTTAGACTGAATATTTAGAAAACCGTAGGTACAAAATGTTTGTTTAGTTTTATAAACTGGTAATTTGAATATTTATGGTTAGGTTATGTTAGCTCAGGTTATTTTTTGTTGAGCAATTTTTGCGCTTTGCTCAACTCTGGTCTTCGTTTTGGCGATCGTAAAGCGAAATGAGGCCGAATCGAGGTTGTCTCCGATTTCGACCGAATCAGTCTAAAAATGTTTTCCGCATTTCGCCTTCCGACCGCAAATAAAGAAGAACAGATTTGTAATAAAATGTACAAAAAAAGGTGAGGAAGGTAAAGTAAATAATAACCGATTTCTGTTTTCAGCACAATTTGGCATACCGGGTCTGCCGACTCGTCCCCCTCTCTGCAATATAATTCAGGCCGTCACAAATTGTTTATCTCCGCCACCGACATCATTGACCCAACTGAGTAAGTATTGGATCGACCTGAACCTTGAATTCCTTGAGCCGAGTTAAAACTATATATAACTTGGGTGAGGAAGAAGAACACTCATACAGCTCAGCGGCGCGGGGCGTCAAAGGCGACCCAACCCGGCGGCCATTCGCCACTTGGAAAGCCGCACACCCGAATGTTTTGTTTCTGCTGGTGCGACGGGTGGAGCTTTAGCGAACCCCGTCCACTGTAGCTGTTAGTGGCGTTGATGTACACCACCCAGCTTAGGAGAATTCAGTCGCTCATAATAATATTAGGAAGAAGAAAACCTATTAAAGCGGAAATGTTTACAATAGATGATCCATCGGCCGAATCAACCTGTACAAAGAGCATTGGTTAAAACTTTCAAAAAGTCTTAAAGCAAACCTCGTTAACCCGTTTGAAGGAGGATCACAAAGGGACGAGGTTCCACGGAAATACTGCTGACGTACAGGAAACAAACCTCTTCAGAAGAAATATTGGGTTGCCCAGAAATTACCTAGGCTTGGGAAACATTGAATCAGTACAATGAACAATCTATAGCCAAGGATAGTTCAGAGTTGTCGATATTTAACATCCTATGTAGGATGTGTTTACAAGTTAATTCTGGCTACAACTTCAAAACATTAGAACTAATAATAGTACTTGACAATGCGTCCTAATAATTTGCTGTCAAACTTTGATCAAATTAAGATTTTCACCTCCCATGAGAGCATGGACAACACAGAGCAGACCTTTGACTATAGATCTATTACTCAATGACGATTGCTGAGGATCAAAGAGTGGTAATGCAAGGAAAAGCTCATTCAATGTTAACTTAGTGTTGAAGACAATGATTAAGCCTTTCACCCGTTACAACAGTATGTGAACCTTAAGAAAAAAACAAGTGCACTAAATCAAGAATAGAAGGAATCGGTAAACACCACTTGCGTTGATACAAGTCCAACAAAAGTGGTGACATAAAACCGATTCTCTACTAGTTCCAC
Source organism: Ceratothoa steindachneri (assembly GCA_963969495.1). Classification (NCBI taxonomy): domain Eukaryota; kingdom Metazoa; phylum Arthropoda; class Malacostraca; order Isopoda; family Cymothoidae; genus Ceratothoa; species Ceratothoa steindachneri. The sequence goes on along the minus strand of OZ018322.1, from coordinate 134,020,836 downwards.
AGAATACAAATGATCATTTTCTGCAAAACAGTTGTATTCAATAAAAAGTAGATCTTGCATAACAATAAGGTACAATCTTCAAGAAGGTTTACTGCAAATGAAGTTTCTAAAGTTGTTTCACCAAAAGAAGCTCTGAACAAAGGTATTACAATTTTTTAGGTCTTGGAGAAACAAGCTAAAGACACAAATATGAAAGTTATGAGTAAAACAACCGGTTAACTGTGGAGAGCTCAACGATTCGTATTCTTCACAACATTACTAATCATCCTGTATCAAGGATAAGTGGAAAAAGATTTTGCCCCATCATCCTTATTGCCCCGACCTTTTACCACAACTTTTCTGACTCTTGCATAATTTCTTAACCAAAAATAATTTTAAAAGAGTTGAAGCAAGGGCAGAAATTCGTTTCACAGACTCCTCATAGAAACTCGCATTCTGGAGCAGCGACAGGTTAGCAAAGGTATCTTGAAGCAAAAGTCGCCTGGATTAATAAATCATTGCATTTTTTTCTTAGATCAATATAGAGATTATCGGTGTTAGAAGTAAAGATATTGCTTTTTTTGCTAGGTCAACTTACAGATATATTATCTTTACTAGCGTTTATATGACGGCTAGATCTAGTTTATCTTTAATAGTCTTTAAAGGAGTTAGGTCGTATGTTGTCATTATTCCATGTGTGACGCTGATTTGATCATTTTAGTTATACGTAGTTGGAGTCTCGAAACTTAGTTAAGTTAGGTGAGTAAAGATAAACCATCTCGAAGATGATTTTCCAAGGATAATCGAAATTTATAAACTGAATGAGCAAAGGTTTACTTGTAAATTATGAATTGTAAAACTCTCCTCCCCTTTGGGGTAATCTGTTATCTTTTTACTCAGTTAATCGCAAATCTTTACTCGGGCAGTTTATAGACGAGTTATCTTTGCCAGGCCATCTTAGTCGGAGTTTATCTTTACTCATCATCATGGCTTATACCCATCTTTTTTGTAGTTAAAAATTAATTTATGGTCAACCTAGTACTCTTCTAGTAAGTCTAAAATATCCCAAGCCTTCGGAATCACTTTTTCTAAATAATTGAATTAATAGTTATTCACTTCTATTTTTCTTCTTCGCAGCAGTGATTTATTCTCTCTTTTCAGTTCAGTGCATCACCGACTTCTGTAAGCAGGAAAGGTCGATTGTTCCACCATCAAATATTCTTACCATCATTTTGACCACTTTACAACAAATTTTACCTGGTTTGTCTGGTATACCAGGCTTACCTAGCTTACCTACTTTACCTACTTTACCTACTTTACCTACTTTACCACCATTTCTAGGTTAATATGGTGGCAAATTTATCATGGCAGATAACCTCGGATTAACTCGTTTTGTCAATATAATCAAATAACCCAATTAAGAATAACGATAAAGCTTTATTATATTTTCCTGTGTGACTTAATTAGAAAAAGGAAAGGTTAAATTATGAATTTTTTCCCTGTTATTCTTCGTACAGGATTATTAATTCGGTATTTAGTGCTTAATCATGGTTCAAGTTGTTTTCATTAAATTATTGCATACTTTCTTATTGTGTATTTTATATCCTCTCTTCATTCGACTAAGGAAGATGCGCTCACCTCAAAATCAATAAGAAAATCTTTCTCTGATTAATACTAAAGAATGTTGTCGAGTTTTGCTTCATTATTCACCTATCACCATCCATGGAATAATTGAGCTGCATTAATGTCTAAAGAAATTCTGGAAATTTTGTAATATTCATGAAGCCTAATACACAAATTGCAATCTGTATCTACACAACGATATTTAATTCACCTCTATCTTAGATCCTCTATCCAAATTTAAAATAGGTGTTTTTATCTGCAATTAAGTTCAATTAAAAATTTTATTTAGGGTATTCTATGGCCGAAACCATTAAGCCTCGAAATATGTCAGAACGCAGCAATAACAACACCCCAAAGGCATTGTGCTATATCACGTATTACGTACCTTACTAGGTACGTAAATTTTTCTTTTCTCGATGCCAGAAGTTTTTATTTTAATGATAGGGCCATCGGTTTGAAAATGGACCACAAAGTTAGATCGGACTCAGGGTCAGTGCTGTTCTCTTTTTATACTGAAGCTACAAGTTGCAGAAGAAGGATGGCATAAGTTTAAGTTTTAAATAATAGCGCTAAGGACTATTGTTCAATTTGCATTTCCACTCAAACCAAGTCAAACTAAATTACATTATGTAAATTAAACATTTCAATCTCACCCGATGTGACTTGTAAAAAATAATCGCACACGAAATGCGCTGAACACACTGCTGCATTCGAGAGCTTAGATGAGAAGGGCTCGATATAAGAAGGGCTCGATATAAAAAGGGCTCGATATAAGAGCCTTTTTAGTATCTTGCCGCGAATCTTTCAGCTGCCGGGAAGATATCGGGGACAGGAATCGCTTAACTTATAGATGGTCCAGACATTCTGAAACGCCCGCTCTATCTTCAGACAGAGACGAAGGAACTAAGGCTCCTTTAGTACTACTCCGCTTTGGCAGAGCAGCCTTGAAATTTCCCTTGGGGTGGCCATTAAGAAATTTTATTTCCCCCTTGGTCGGCCATCTCTTCCCTGATGTCTTCTCGGGAATACTATATGAGTTCACTCACATATAAATACTCACTTTAAGTTTATGTTAAAGTGTGGAGCTTCCTGCAAATGCACGTCATCGAGCGTCGAAGAGCGCTCAGAATGGTCCCCTGGGACGAATGAGCCCTATATACTAGAAGTATCCCCTCCGAGAAACGGTTGACCTTCGGTTCTCTACCTAAAGACTTAGTCATGGCATGACGCTAATGGAGCATGTGTCCGCTGCAAAATGCTCTAAGACGCTCCTTAGCCGCTCGATGGCGGGCCCGGACATCGTGAACGCTCCATCCACCTTAGTATTGCCCGGTTTGGCAATTGGTGCTTTTTCAATTCGTTCCCATGGTGCCACGAGGATCCATTAGATTTTAAAAGAAAAACAGATATATGTAGGATTCTATGGCTTCTGCTTCAGTAAAGGGCATAATAAGGAAGGCCCTTTCTCAGGTAATTGTTTAGGATGTGATTGGATCCCTGGTTTGATAGACAATTTGATTTTGGCTTATATCAAATCGGTGAGTATCAATTCCACATGTGAGGGTCGGGATTGCGCGCTCCTTACTTCGCCCTTCCACTTCGGTTATTTTTCATGTTGCGTTTTCGATTCTTCCGCCATGAAGTCAAATGTTGCTATGTTTACGCGGATTACAGGTTTTAATTTAGTTATCCTGATTTTTTTACTAAAGATGATTAGGGTACTTTAATTTTGCTCGATTGGGGTTAACAATGCGAAAGGGTTTGGGCAGGGAATATCGTTATCCCCGTTAGGCCTTAATGGGCAAGTTCCATTTCTGACAGGCCTGATTTGCGGATTAGAGCTCAAACATGAGTCCAAAATAGTCCCCGCTCGAGTACAAGGAAAAGGAGGAATCGAGAGTGCATAGTGCCAGCAGTAACGCATGGTGGCCGTTCTGTAATGCCATGGGGCTGGATGCCAATTTCGTGGTTGCATCCTTTCAACGTATGTGATGGCATCATGAGTTCACAGAAGTACCAAGCTATCATGAGAAATTAAATGCCCAGAATGTGATTTTCTAACAGTACAATGTCACAAGTTTGCGTCCACCATACAGTGGTTCTGAGACAACAATATCGCAGTAATGGTGGACGGACCACCTAAGTCACTGGATATGAATTTGCCAGAGTACCTTTGGCAGAAACCTAAATGAGGCCGTAACATTTCGTCAGCCAGCCTTCGCTGATTAATTGATAGCAGTCATCACCGAAGAATGGGCCCGCATCCCCCCCCCCCTTCAGGTGTCACACCCTAGCATCGAAAATATATGCTCTCATCACTGCCAAGTGACTCTCGTACGCTACTGAGCTTCCTGTATCAATTTGATGTTGCTTAATCTGTTATATGTTGCTGATGTTATATGTTTTAACATTTCTTTTATTTTTTTTTTATTGTTTGGGGCATATATGTTATTATTATTTATTTTTCCTTAATTCACTCTTATGTTTAGATTGTTATGCAAATAAAAACCCTACGACACTGTATTTATCCAATTTCATAAATATTTTCCGATGTGTCCGAAAACATTTAGTAGTAGCTGTAGCGTGTGAAACTGAGAGGCTTGTCCATGGTACTTGAGGCGTCAAGGATATGCAAAATGTTCCGCCAAAATGATCCACGGCAATTAGGAACAAAACAAGAAGAAAAAGCCTAACTGGAATATAATGAGAAGAAAATAGTTTAGGGTAATACACAGGAATCGAGTGACCTGAGAAGATGTGAGAATGACGGGGTCTATTTAGCCACTGTCTAAAAAAGAGGAGGAATATAGTGGTGGGGACACCCAACACATGTGGATTGGTTAGGAAGATTTGTGGTTGAGTGATCTTTACTGAAACTGTGTACTGTTTGTGAGAGGGACATGTCTCACCCTTTTTTTTTCTGTATTAGAGTTTTGTCGGTTTTAGATAATGTACACAGTAGTCAGTTAGGTCGTCGTGAGATTGGTTGTGTTGGGAGCTTGCCATGTTTGACCCTGATAGAGGGTGCCCTTTTCAGATTGTTGCAACTGGTACCTCAATAGCACTCAGGGCGCTTTGTAAATCGCTATAAATCACAATCAGGTCTCCAAACCGGGCACGTTGCGTAATCTACCGTACCGATTGGTGTATTGCAACGAGTTCAGCCGTGAAGACAGACGCAGCGTCTGACAAAGCCGTGTTGATTCAAACAGAAGGGATACGGCGTGGAAACTGACCCTTATTGGGACTGGGAGCCATCAGTATACACTGGCATGGTTTCAGCGTGACACAAAGTGTGCCCCAAAAACGCCGAACGCAATACTCCCGGCGCTGTAAAAGCTTTGGCAGAAGATGCGTGGCGACAAATGGTCAAAGGTGATACCTTCCAGTGTGGCGTCTTGGGCCGAACCAAGGGCGCCTGGCATGAGAGCTATACTTTGCTCTTGAAGACATTTGCTGGCATAGGCACCGTCAAGATCAGCTTCGATTGCAGTGAGAGCTATTGGCGACTGAAGGAAGCGCCGGGCTCACGCGTACAGGTAAATAATGCACTGTACACGGAGCACAGTGAGTGGCATCTCCCCACCATCGACAAGAAGGCTCTCAATCGGGAAAGTGTGGAAAGAACCGGTTGCCAGGCCAGGCCGGTGTGGTGGATTGAGTTCATCATCTGTCATACAACCTCGGCTACGGATGCATAAAACTCGCATCCGTAGTCGAGCTTCGAATCAACAAAAGATCGATAAAAAAGTAAGGCAGTAGCCCTATCAATGCCCCAGGCGCTGAAAGTCACGGAGCAAAGAATATCCATAGCGCGTGTACAAGGGACTCTAAGACTGCGAATATGAGCCTCCCAGGTGAGGCGTCGATCAAATACAATACCAAGGAAACGGTGGTAGTCCACAATTTCCAGGCCCACCCCTACTTTGAAAAAAGTCTTAGTCAGGGCGAAGCCGTGGATGGCGGCAGAAGTCCACCACCTTAGGCTTGGCCAAGAAAAACAGAAGCCTGTGCGCTTTAGCATAGAGAAAAACGCGATTCAATGCCCATTAGAATCGAGGCTCGAGAGTTGGAAAATAGGCCAAGCCAAAAGAGAACGAAAGATCGTCCATAAAGAGCGTCGCAAGAGTATCTTCCGGCAGCATCGAGGTGATGCCGTTGATGATAAAGGCAAATAGTGTGACACTGAGGTTAATTCCCTGTGGAGTACCCTCTTCCTGCTCCATTGAGCCGGAGAAGCCCCCCCCCCCTTCCCATACGCAGAATCGACGATCTCGCAAAAATTCAGATATAAAGATTGGGAGGCGTCCCCTCGCCCCTATTGTGTCGGAAGTCTCCATGATACCGTATCGCTATGCAGTATCATAGGGCTTATCTTGATTGAAATACACAATAGCGTAATGCTATTTACGAAGGAAGGCCTCGCAAACGATATTTCCCAGTCAGAGAAGAGCATCCGAGGTAGAATCGAACTTGCGGAAGCCAAACTGTACAGAAAAAAGAGGGCTTTCGCTGTCCAAAAAAAGGCTAATCTAACATTTACCAATTTCTCTATCAACTTGCTCTCAGAGGAAGTTAGAGAGATTGGGCGGAAACCAGTCGGGTTAGAGTGATATCTCCCCGGGTTGCAAAAAGCGAGCACAGTAGCGATCGTCAGGAATCTGGGAGATACCCTCTACCCAGATCCCGTTCAACAAATCTAACAGAAATTCGATGCCTTGCTCACTCAGGTATCGAAGCATGGCGTACGGGACATCGTACATACCAGGGGCCGTGTCCGCGCACGAATAGAGCACGGAAAACAACCCACTCAGAGTAAACCTGTCGTTGAAGGTTTATCTGAGTCGGGAGGTAAATCCCAGTCGGCGGCCTTCTGCAACATCACGACGTGCATTAAATGCTGGCAGAGCAGCACACCGGTTAGATAATGCAGAGAAAGCGGTTGCGAAGGATTCCGACACGTTAACCAGGTCCGAGATTGCGGACCCATTCTCCTTAAGAATTGGATTGGGTCATGCGAGGACTTTGCCCGAATCCTTTTGACTCGCTTCTATACCTCTGCTAGTGGGGTCTTGCTGTTAAGTGAAGACACGTATGCCTGCCAAGTAGAGTGGCGGGCGTGCTTTAAAATATACTGGTAGCCCTCCTAGCCCGACGAAATTCAGCGACAACGAAATCGTTCGGGCGGCGCTTATAGGGAATGTAGGCATATTACTTCTCTGGCCGTCTTACACTCCACTGAACATCACAGAAGTGTTCAGCGTGCAAAATGGCAAGACGTTCTAGGAATACCAATTAGGTTCATGGGGATGAGGTTGCGAGAGAGGGACTCAACGGGCAAGCACCACTAGGGTGGGCTCTCGAGTTGCGGTGGCCCAGAAAATGATATTGGAATTGGAAAGTGATGACAAAAATGGAGGTCCTCGACTACCCCCTACCCAAATTTAGGCTGTGAATCCGGAGATCACAAAGATAGATCTAGGCAGGAAAATGAAGCGGTTCTTGGGCAGTGATGCGCAAACTTATTTACATTTATGACACTTATCTTCAGCTCGTCGATCAGGTCGGCAAGAATTTGACCCCTAGGATTAATCGAGTAGTCTCCCCATACGATGTGTCTACCGTTCAGAGATCCGAGCAAGAGAAAGGGCCTCAGCAATCGTGCCACGACATGGCGGAAGTCCACCGCGTCGAAGTCGGCTGGCGGTGGAATATACGCGGAAATAAAATATACCTCCTTTCCAGGTGCAGATGCACAGCTACTGCCTGAAAGGAGGTATCTAAAACGAAGAGAAGACCTGAGACATCATGCCGGGTGAAAATCGCGCACCCTCCTTCCCGGCCCCCATCCGTGTTGGTGAGGTTTCAAAATCCTTATACTTCGGGAGGGTAGACAGGGGGCACGCGCCCAGCATGGTCTCCTGCAAAAAGATAGCTAAAGGGGAACGGGACAAGACGAGCCTCATCAGCTCCTCCTAGTTGAATTGAAGTTCGCGGCAATTCCATTGAAGTAATATGCCTTCCAATCCTAGCTCGGAGGAGATGCGCAAGCCGTCTTCTAAAAGAAGACCATCACGGAAATGGCCGTCCGCTTCCAGGAGTCAGAACTCCGGGCACTGTTGTCCAGACAAAGCGGTGAAGGTGCTGTCACCTTGGATGACTTAGGTAACTGTTGCATCTTTGGAGGCTGGGTCCCTCTTTTGGAGGAACCACAGTCTCCGAGTCACCTAGGCCACCACTGGCTGTGTGCAAAGGAGCAGAAGCTCCTTTTGTGCTGTCCTCCTTTCGAAGTGTAGCTTTTGGAACAGCGGAAGATGGCCTCACGACCAACTTTATGGATGTTGCTTCATGTGAGGCTAGCGACTCGGTGGAGGAGCGCGGCCGTTTCGCCTTACGGGAAACGGTCACACTGAGAAAGGGAGTGTTGCCCTGGATTTCCCGGGGGTGAGTGTAAATCCTTTGTGCCACCAGCTTTACCCTGGGCTCGCCCAGGGTGAGTAGAACCCACATAAGGGTTCCGAATGCGCCCGGAAACGACCGTGCTCGTAGGCCTGGAGAGGCCAGGAGCAGAGGGTGTCTTTCTTACTATTGAGGCATAGGATGTTTCAGGCAGTGCCGGGAGCACCAGAACCTTAGTCCTTAGCCTCGCGAAATGAGAAGCGATCATGTGCATGAACGGCAAGGATTTCCTTGTCAAGGAGATACGCACGACATTGCTTTGAAGAAGAGGGGTGCGGCTCTTCGCTATTGACACACTCATCCACACACTATTTTGACTATCATTTGCGGCCTTGGAGCAACTTACACATACTCTGAGTAACTCCTAATTTGGACGTCTACACAAGCGATTATCATGGCTGAAGCGGTGATAGTAATAGCACCTCAGCGTCAGTGGCAAGAGTGCCTTCACGCGGTAGCGATACCAACCGTCACGCACCGATTCAGGGAGCTTGTCACAGTCGAACGTGACGAAGAGTGTAGGAGTGGGTCTCAGAACCTCTTCCTGTTTTTTCGTCACACGCTCGACCTTTACGGCCCCATGGCCCGCCAGCTGTAAGGGGATATCTTATATGGGGTAGTCCACGAGTTCCCTCACATAAACTACTACTTTCACGAAGTTCATATTCGAGTGAGCCGTCACCTTCAGAGGCGTGCCATCAACTGACCGATGAAACTAATCATGGCCGCCTCGGAGGGGTTCGATGCATTTTCCAGAAGGCTACCGTCCGAGAAACAAGTCACCTTCGGCTCTCTACGAATCACGCTAAATAAAGCTCTCCTCTGATGGATCATGTTGCCCTTAGCCAACATGCTGCAATCAGTAGAGCGAATAAGAAGGAATTGTTTGAAGCCAGCGGGCTAGCAACTAGGCCGGACCCGCCGATCTTGGCTTGGTCGCTTACCGAAACTGCAGCAGACCCGTCCCTCTCTATGGCTCCCGCCGCGGAGAGTGAGGAGCTACGAATCTTCTTCGTATTTTTCTTTTTTTTTCTTTTACAAGAGGAAGGCGGGGAATGAACCCGCTTCTCTTCTTCCCCGGCTGGATCCCTCAAGACAGATAGACAGGCCTCAGCAAGATCCTTCTCTGAAATAGAGAAGTTTTTGGCTGCCATAGGGGCACTCGCCTGGGAAGGAGATCCCTCCTGTTCCTTTAAGGCCCAGGTGGCCCAAGCTGTCTAAAGAGGTCCTTGCACAAGAGTGAACTTGGGTTGATTGCTTGGCACCGAGCCCAGATTCGACCCCATGGTAGGTCCTACCATCTGAGGATGGATCACTTCGGGGACTAAGTCCATCTCAAGGGTCTCCTCCATGTGGCCATCCTCCCCTAAGCCATCACAGATCCCATTCGAGTTATTTTTTCTCTACCAATGCCGGCTAACCTGCTTTGAAACCCCGCCTTCACTTATTCCGCAGTATCCTGATGCCACGGCTGCGGCGGATCGAGATGTGTCGAAGTGCCTTTTGTTGGGTTGCTGGAGATAGAATTGCAGGAAACGAACGAGCTGATGACGGAACCGAGCAGCTTGGAAGCAGTAAGTGACCGAATCAGCGTTTTAGTCATCTCTATTCTGACTACATGACAGTAATAAGATCAGCCCTTCGAGCTGCATGGTAAAGGAGAAAGCAGACGGCCGAATCGAATCTAAATTTGCATGTCATCTCGCTGCGACTCTTATAGTGGATCTATCGCCTCTGAATCCAACACACTTGCTGGTGTCAGCATTTTATGTTAAAGCTAGCACATTAATCGTACTGCGGTGACAGCTTAAACTCCTAGACTGCTTGGCACCTTCTTGTCAAATGTCCCATTCTGGTGAATCTTCGTGCACGTTACCTGTCTTGGCACCGGGAGACGCGGGGTCGCCGTCGTTTGTTCATTGTACTCAGAATGAATTCGTGCACTCATAAATGTGGAGCATTTATGAGTGCACAAATTCATTCTTTACCATTCTTTTCATCCTTTACCATGCAGCTCGAAGGGCTGATCATATTACTGTCATGTAGTCAGAGTAGAAATGACTAAAACGCTGGTTCGGTCACTCACTCCTTCCAAGCTGCTCGGCTCCATCATCAGCTCGTTCGTTTCCTGCAATTCTATTTCCAGCAACCCAATAAAAGGCACCTCGACACATCTTGTTTCGCCGCAGCCTTGCCATCAGGATACTACGAACTAAGGAGGAGTGTATCGGTGTATGATCAAGTACCGGAGGGAACCTCCCTCTAGCACCGAGTTTTTTTTTTTCTTTGTTTATTAGTCTTTCTACTCTTAGATTTTATGTTCCTTTGCGATCTTTTTTATTTTTTGTTGTTTTTGTTTATTTAATTAGAAGTAAAATAGCTTAATTATAGGCTAAAAATTAATTTTAAAAAATCCACAAGGTTTCAGATCACAACCGAGCGGGCAATTACAGGAATCGTAGCGGATCGTTTTATGCAACCCCTTTAATCGAATCACTTGATATGGAACCCCCAACGTGAGTATTGTCACAAGAGGTTGTCTAACGAAGTGTTGAAGTTCTTTCATTAGATAATAGATAAGGATGACTGTTACTGCGCAGTGTAATACTTTATTTGGACATTCTATGGCTTTCGATAAAATACCCTATATGAAGCTTATGGTTGAAGCGCAGTGCTGTGAATTAAACGTAAAAGAGCAGAATGGATTTAGAATTGACTTTCGGTAAGGTAGCAGTAGGTTGTAGTGGGTTGTCGGACCTCTGACTTGTTCTCGCTCACTAACGGCATCCTGAAAGGCTCAATTCTTGGTCCTCCCCTATTCATTAACGACTTTGATAAATGATCGGTGAGCAGAATCGCCAAGTTTGCCTGCAACGCCAAACTAAACGGGCGCGAAGCGTCGATCGAGGAAAGTGGACAGTGGTTGAACTTGAAATCGATGCTTTTTAACAAGGACAAGTTAATATATATTGGGGACGCAAGTACAGAGTAAAAGACAAAAAAAGTTAGATTCGATCAAGGTATAGAAGTAATAGTGACTGCTGAGTAATAAAGGCTTTAAATTGTGACTATTGTAAGAAATGGTTTCATGCTTCGTAGGAATATGAGAGAGAACGAATATAAAATCATATCAAATTTCAGGGCTTCACTTTTTTATCTGAGTGCAACTCTACGATTGTCACCACTTTTGAGAAAGTTAAAAACTCAGAAAAAGTTAATGAAAACGAACGTAAAAGTTAGTCTTGAAAGAGGGGTGGCTAACTTGAAGTTAAAACTGTCAAACGAAGAATTGAAAATGTAAAATACTCTAATAGAATGGATGAGATGGAAAACTGATTTGTAATCTAAAAGATTTATCAAAAATATACTGTCAGGTTTGAGGAAAATGTAAAAAAAAATGATTTTATTAAGTCACGGATAAAAATTGAAGATAAGTTACAAATAATAAAACATACACATAACATAGTAGCTTAAATGAACAAGAATAACTCATGAATAAAAAGAATGTAATAAATACTAGATATATAATCGACAACCTTGAACAGAAAAATCCCGCAAACACAGCGAAGTTCACTCGAGTCTTAGAATTTTAAATTGAAACATATGTGGTAATATTTATGATATTCTATTACAAATTTGAGTTTATATTGATAAATCTTACATTAGAAGTGCTGACCGAAGCGAGATGGTAACTCTACTATATATTATGTAAATGAATTAACATCAGTGAGGATCTGACCACCTTAGCATGGAAACTATTATTATTGCTGATCTTTATGCGTTATGTGTCAATTGTTTTGATGTACTCCTACCAGAAGAATGGTTCTAACATAGGAGATCCTTCAAGCCGCCGGCCAGTTATTTTAGGTTTTTCGGACACGAACAACTAGGATTGCGTAACATAGCCTGGAGGCTGCTTGGCTTATTTAATGATAGAAGTGTCATTGTTGATTCTTTGAATTCCAATATACATTTTTTTTACGAAGCTATGCTAAAGAAATAGAAGATAATTGATTATACACAGGGGAACAATTTTAATCACATTTTCTGGTGACATATATTTATCTGCCAATTTTAATTTGCTTCTTCATGCTGATTTCAAATATATAATCCATTTTTACCTACATGTTATAGTTATTCTGTAATTTCTATTTTCTCGTTTCCCCGAAAACTTGCCTTCAGACGGACAGAGAAGGTGCTTGTAGAAAGCAAATACTTCACAGTACATAGTAGTAAGATAGTAATAAGTGTTATTGTGCAAAATATTGACATTAATGGTACTTTTTTCAGGTCTCATTTTAGAGTGATGGCTTTGTCAAGAGGAAATTGAGTTAATGATCCAGAAACCTTCTGCTACATATGTGGCTGTTACATGGTAGTTCGTCAAAGGCGCAATATATCAAACTTTGTGATCCGCACTTATAAGGCATCTTTTGATGTTGCTCTTGGCGATCAAGAGAAGAAGTGGGTCCCACATGCTGTTGACCATAGCTTTGTGTTACATCTTGGTGAGTGGACGAAAAGAAAGAAATAGTCTTCCTTTTAGAATCCCCAAGGTGTGTCGAGAGCCAAAGGATCATGTATCGGACTGTTATTTCTGTCTGGTCATTACTAAAGGGATTGACAAGAAAAATCGGCACAAGATCGACTACCCCAACATTCCCTCGGTGATCCGACCAGTACCTCATTCTGAGTTATTGCCAGTTCAGATTTTCAGTGGATATGCTTCCTCCGAGGATGAAAATGATGTACCTGATATGGACGTCGACAAAATGGATTCAGAGTCTGCAGATTCATCATCAGATGCTGAACAGTCATTAGCTCCTCACTGTCTCAATCAAGGGGATTTGAATGACTTGATACGTAATTTGGCGCACTCTAAGAAAGCTGTAGAACTTTTAGCCTCAAGGTTGAGTTTTCAGTATATAGTATCGGCGTTTCCTGCTTTGTCGATGGTCCCCAAATCCGAAGACTTCTGAGTGATTCTAGATTCGTGAACACCATGAATGAAAAAGAGAAGGCAGCGTGGCTCTCATTTTCTGCTGTTGTTCGTAACTTCTTGGGAAACAAAAAAAGGGCATAACTACGAGGATCTGTTTACTAATATGCTTTTAGTATATCGTGATCTAAGATGCAACATGAGTGTAAAGCTGCATTTCCTAAATAGTCGCTTCGACCAATTTCCAGAGAATCTGGTAGCCGTGAGCGACGAACAAGGAAAACGCTTCCATCAGGATTTGATGAAGATGGAAGAGCGCTACCAAGGTCACTGGGATAGACACGTGATGGCGGACTACTGCTGGACGATTAGAAGAGATCAGCCAGATAAGAGTTACAACAGAAAGAGTTACAAACATAAATTTTTGCGCCATTGAAATCAAGAAGAGGTCCTCCATCCTGATGTACGGTCATTAATAAATTAGCATCTATTTGATTACATTAATTGTAATCCTAATGTGTAATTCAAGTTTCTTCTCATATGCAATAAAATGCTTGAGCAAAAAAACCTGCTTAACTCTAAATAACGCAAAAGGATGATTCCAAATTACTTCGGCACATGATGATAGGCGTGATAAAATGAAAATTATTGTATAATATTAGTTATTGATATTACAAAAGGTCTGTAGCATTTAGAGAGAATCTGATTTTAGATTTGAAATGAGTATGCTCGAATTAGATAGGAAAATGTACTTTTTTCAATTCACCAAATACATTGTTCCCCAGTCGTATCTAAATTTACTATGCTTTTCTTAAATGCTAGAAATATCTAAAATATTAATAGCCGAATTAAATTACGCAACCCGAAAAAGCTGCACGAACTCAGTCATGGCAAATATTCCATTAAATATTCCTAATCATACTGTATTTCCATTTTTCTGCAGGAATAATTTCCACAGTTGCGAGAGATTGAGTATTAGTGTTAATGAGATTTCTTTATAAATAAAATGTGAGTCACAAGAGACCTCCTTTGAGGATACGGTCACCGAAAACCCCCGCAAACAACAACTAGTTATGAAACAAATCATGTTCTCATCTGATTAATTTCATTGTCACTGGGTGGGAAGCTTGGGAGGTCTTGGTGTCTGAACAGTCAACTGTGAGAGATTTCTTGACGGATGGCATCGACTTTAAGGAGCAAAGTGAAGATGACATGAGGAACTACCAAGTGGTATAATTTGCCAGTGGAGCAAATATAATGCTCTTCTCCAGCCGTATGTTATCAATACAAAGGTGATCATCATGTCCAAGCTCAAGGGGGACGGGAATCAGGCAATGATTTTCTCTTGGGAAGGGCAAACTTGAGGCCAAAGAGAGGATCATTGTCCAGTTAGAAAGGTTTTTCGATATTTTCACTTGCTAGTATCAGATTACCAGTTGTAATAGGGAGCTGATATATGGGGAGGACGAGGAAGTGTTACAAGCCCATATTAACTGTCATGGTAGCAAAGATAAAAGAATGGAAGCAAAGGACCCCAACAAATCAGCGGGGCCCGATCTCTTGGAGCACACTAGCCAGGTTATGAAATTGGAAAGGCAGTGGATGGAAAGGAAGCCAAGAGAAAGGGAGTAAACAAGGAGGAAAATGCCTAATCTGCAAAGAAGGCAGCCATGATGGCCGTTAAGAGATTTTCGGCGGATGGTAAGGAGGATCTGGAAGTGGAGAAAGGTAGAGCTGAAGATGAGTTTGTGCCGGAATTGGAGATGTTTCCAGAAACTGATCCTGAACAGTATAGTGTTGTTAGTGAGTCTAGGACCTACTAATCTACTCTTTGTTCAACTCTTTTTACGGAGAGAGTAATTAAAGAGGAATCACATGCGGAGAAGATGGCTAATGTCATGTTTGCCTGACTGAAGGAAAGATGTTTTGATAAGACCTTGCTAGCCATTGGAGGAGCCTACAAATATCACAATGGTGTGAAAGCTGGACCAATGCAAGAGCTGGAGCAGCACCTGGGATAAAAATTGATCTGGTTAGTTAACTTCTCCAACGCCATGTCATTGTTGACCTTGAGGGACCTACTCTGCCAGACAAATATTATCCAATTCATATGGAAAGCACTTTGATCTTGCTACAGACTTTGATATAGATTCCAACTTCACTAGGATCTTCCTGGTCATCCATTGATCTCTACTGACTCTCCATTGATCAATTTGCTTGACAATGCCATTCAAGATCTCTCAACCAATCAACAATGTGACTAAAACATTGTCTGTGCAGTCATGGATGGAATGCTTCATGATGGGGGGGCTCTAATGGACCGCAGTTGCTGGTCCTCTTCAACAAACAGGTTTCTCAGATACTTCGTGTCAAAACAGGTAATTAAATGTAAAGACGGTGAAGAATTTGTAATTCATGGCGAAATTTATCATTGAAGTGTATTATCCATGTTGAGCCAACTTGAAGGTTAAGCATTCCTGGATGTTTGGACCTAGGCACATCCTCTTTCACCTACATTGCCTGAAGTCACAGAGAAAGGAGGTGTTGGGCATAGTGAAGTTAACTGTGATAAGATCATCCTGTTATTCCGCTAGTGAAGCCATTATCTAAACACTGTTTTGATTTGATCATCACGACTGGATCGATGGGATGAATAGAATCCTCGACGTCAGGGGAGACGGAGATTCAGTGGCGGATCAAGGCTAAAAAAATTTGGGGAGGGGGTGGGGGCTAACTTGAATTACTTCCTCCGAGTAGTTTTAGAAAAACGTATTAAAAATTAATATGGTTAGTTTACACAGCAATGATAATAAAAAACAGTATATCACACATAGTAAATGAAGAATAGTAGGCTGGGACGTATTATTTTGGAGATTTATCTGTGTTTTCTACATGTATTATATAAGGTACATTCGATCGCAAACTGTTTTTATATATATTCTATATTATTACATAATTCTTTCTGAGTAGCCGAATATTATTATGGCTTCAAAAAGAAATATAAACACAAACGGGTCTGAATTCTTTTATTTTGGTGGGGGGAGGCTTCAGCCCCCTGGCCCACCCTTGGATTCGCGTCTGGATACAGATACTCTGCTGGCGGTTCATATGTTCCGACCAG
Organism: Ceratothoa steindachneri; assembly: GCA_963969495.1. Classification (NCBI taxonomy): domain Eukaryota; kingdom Metazoa; phylum Arthropoda; class Malacostraca; order Isopoda; family Cymothoidae; genus Ceratothoa; species Ceratothoa steindachneri. The sequence continues at coordinate 134,004,715 of OZ018322.1, read as the reverse complement.
AAGGACACCTGAGAACAATTGCGATGCTTCCAGCATTGCTTACCTAATCATCTGATCAGAAAATGTGTCAGAGCCACCTCTCAACTCTATCTAAGCACCTCAGGGAAAACATCTCATTAACACTGACATACAAGTGCTTAACTGGCCTCGCCACTCACAAGGCATTGAAAGGGTTGTTAAAAGGGTGACTGTAGATCTACTAAGTATTTCTCACAGAAAAAGAGAGAGGGAGAACTCAGGAGATCAACAACAGGAGGCTGATGTAGAGGAATCAGTTAAATTAGGATTCATGCATCATAGCAAAGTTAAAAAAAAGTCAGGAGAATGATCTGCATAATTGCATCAAGTGGCAAAAAGTCAGTTTGCCTCTTAATAAACTGTATTTGGCTTTGTCGATATAAATGATTTGCCTTTAAATGATTTGCATTATATTTTCTAATATATTACAAGAGGGGCTCGAAAGGGTAAAATTGGAAATTTAGAAATAAAATATTTTGTAGGTTAGATATATCTAATACCAGAAAATTATCTCAAATTTGAATTTCATATGTAAAACACATGATCTAGACACCCCCTCATGGTAGGATTTCGTTCAAATTTATGTTGGCATCACGCTAATACACCATGATAACCATTCGTTATCCTTTATCTTTATTTGTGTCGAGCGAGAGTTTAGTATTTCAGAATTTACGAGTCATTTGTATTCAAGTAGGCGTCTTCTGGTCAAATAACAGTATCTCTGCCCTGGAAGGTACGGGTTCGGATTTCATGGGAGTTTACCTCTCAACGTGTGACAACAGACTGATCCAGATCGATTTTGCCTGGTGTCCATTGCGAATACTTAAAGAAAGTTCATATCCTCTAAATGGGGGCCGAATCCATAGGGTACTGCATCTCTGATAACCAGTAATACCAGGCTTTGAGACCTTTGTTATTAGGACCTTCCACCTTGGCCTTTCAAAACAAGTATTAATTTTAGGTAAATATGTGTTTTTTTTCTACTCGTGCAACAAATACTCAAGCTGGAGAAAAACCTCGAGTAGATTTGATGACGATAAAGAATAATCGAGGTGATAATTCCCTTGATAAGGTTTTCTAGCGAGAGTGTGTGCGAGAGAGAGAGGGAGGGGCGCTGACGATTTCAAAGCGAAAGAGTTATTTAGTCCTTGACCTGCTTTGCCGGCGTGAAAGAGCTGGCCGTCAAAGATGGAAACTTATTCCCTTGAAACCAAATAATCTTTAGGCCAACGGCTCCTTCCTTACCTTAGCGGCATTTAGCAGAATTTGGGAATAAATAGGAAAAGCAATTAAAGCGATGGCTTTGACAAAACATCTCAAATATTTTCATAGTTTTATCAACTTTTTTCAGTTTTCCGGAATTTCGAATAATAAAGTTAATTTCTGTAGTTTGGAGGTTTGACCTCTTTCCATTTCGCATTTAATTATTCAGAAAATTGGTTGTTTTTTTTTACTCCTGAAAGCTTTCATCACCAGTGAGTGAACTTTAGTACTCTTTCCTTTCGTGTAATTATTTAGTGAAAATCATTGGCCAAAAGTGACTATTTTTCATTTAAATTTAAAGGAAAAACAACGAGGGTTTCTCCCTCAGAAGGATGGAAGGGGGCATATTCTTTGTAGAAAATGGTAATGTTAGAGGAAGTGGAGATGTATAGCTAGAGATGGTGGTCGGGTATAAGGGATGGAAGGGCATTGGTATGATGGTCAAGGGTATACAAGTGCATCATTCCTCCTGAATTCAGCTTAACATGGCTTTACACCTCCTCCCTCCTTCCCTCATCTCACCGGCCTCGAAATACCTAAAGACAATTTATATTTTCAGGATGGAAGTTTATAATTATCTTTGTTGATATAAAAGATTAAAATAATCGATTCGTGGCTATTTATTTATGAGATTTCAAAAGATGAATTTTCAGGACAATGAACAATCTCTTTCGACGTTAAATATAGGAACAATTTTCTTTGTGGATCATTAATCTTAAATTTAAATAGTGGAAGAGAGTTTGTTTGGTTGGATAGACAATCCATTTCATGTTGCTGACATTACAATGGATATGATGCGATAACTACTTCCTCTCTGAAGTAAATAAAAGCCTGATCTCGGGCCTAATTTCGCCAGAGTGTGGAACCGTCACAGATTAGAAGGACTTTCTCCAAAGCGCATCCATTTACGACCGCTTCCAAACGTAAGAATCTCTGGAAAAACACTATCTATGTAGGGCTGATTTGGGGGGTTCGTTTTACAATTAAGTCCACCTATAAATCTTGTTTTTTATAACCTAATTCACCACATGTTTGCATATGTGAGTTGTTAAATCGAGAGAATTGTCTGCATGAAAGTGTTGAAAGGTTATCCTTCTAATGTTGTTCTAGGTTTAATGGTTGAGTGTCTTATGTTGCAACAGGATGGTCATTGCCATTATCATGCATCCTTTCATGGCTCTATTCGTTTTTATTATTTTGTTTCCATTATCTTGAATGCTGGTTACTGATAGATTTTCAATCCAAGTTGAATGTGAGCCCATAATTATCGCGCCATGTCTATCACATAATTTCTTCTTTATCTTTTTGTTCATTACCCATTTTTGTAAATTCTCTTATATTTTCTCATTTAATTGCTGCTGGTGGAAAAGACCTTACAAGAAGTCCCTACCGATTACTGTCCCACACTTAAGTTTGCCACGTAACTCGTGACAATGCGCAAAATTAATCTTCCCAGCTCTTGGCCTATTTTTAGGCAATTTGTTTTTGCTTATTTATAAAGTGTCTGTCAATCTTTTCCCTGCGTGTTACCCCTCACAAGTGTTGCCTTGTTATTATATCTTGTCTTTACTTTCGAAATATTATTTTATTAAGTATTGGAACTATCACAATTCATTGATTAGATCGCTAAGCGTTTTAGGCCTAGAAGTACCTCGCTTCTATGATATAGCTAGGGTTTTAAACAGACCCAAAATAATTTTATTCTGCTGATTTTCTTGTTTATCATTCCATGTGGTCTCATAAGTCATCCTAAATAAGCGCACTTGTGCACAAATAGTGTTCATTATATTCTTCTTTGAAAGAATTCATTTCCACTCTACTTGGGAGAGGGGGTTGGATCATTTGGCTGTCATCGAATGTAACTCTTCTGGAATTGAAGAAAATAATACAATATCGTCAGATTGTATGTGCTGGTGAGTTCTTCGGGCTAATTGTCCCAATCGCTGTGTATTGGATCGTAAGTGTTTTCATAGTCCAGAATTGCCATATATGTGGATATTTCCTATTTATTAGGTTGTTGTCATCATTAACGAATAGTTTGCAGGTAGTTATCTGTAATGTAGTTACTTCTCGAACATAAATAGTAGACAATGGCAGTAGAATGTTTTTACTCCTTGACATTTTGAAAACATAATGGTAGTTAGTTATTAAACCTGCTGGTATGTAATGTCGATTGTCCCACCATCTTTCCTTGGCACTTTACCATTTTTCATGCCGTTAAGTTCATGCAAACCTCGCAGTTCCTTGCTCGTGGGGTTAACTCGTCATTCATTAAGAGGTTGCCATCTGACCCAGTGCAATCATATAATACTCCTGGCCAGAATTATTCAACCATGATTTTCCTTTTTCAATTTGATTATCGTTTGGTGCTGGTAGTTAATCCCTCGCGTGGTGGACGAGATCCTCTAATCGAGTAATGAAATTCACGCAAAGATCAAAATGACAATCGGAGGTGCCACTGAGTTCATCAGGAGGGCGTCCTTGTTGGGAGAGAAGGAAGGATGTGGACAGGTCGGATTTTGTGTTCTTCACAACAGCCAGCGATGACGGAGCTTTTCTTGACCCAGAGCTGGGAGGGTGGACCCGTTCCGTATGTGGGTATAATGCCCTCAATGGAGACATTAATTACACTATCTTCAGCGTTCCCGAGCAGAGGAAGGATTCGGTATGCTGTGTAGTGAAGACGAAAAGGGAAATGATAGAGGTGTTGTGGATGGTTATGTGCATGGTGATGCGTGTGGACCTACTTACTCCGGCATGAGTGAGTATCAGCGTACGCGCCCAATGGGCGGACACCTCACGACGCCGCTGAAAGATTTATGACAGCGCTCACTGGGAATGAACCGCTGCCTCGACGTCAGAAATCCCACGACGTGGTGCAATTTGCTCTTGTGTTCGCCACCTGTATTTATAGAACTGATGGCTGACATGTCCTTAATGGAATGTTTCCTGCAATTGATTTTATTCTTGGTTCAAATTGGCCTCATCCACGTCGATTCCCTCGTTGGTCCCTTTTAAAGAAGGAATTCAGAAGGTAGAGTTTGGCTCCTGTCAATTCTACCAATCAATTTCCACATTCAATCCACTCGCCTTTGTGAATTTCCTAACGATCGACTCTCGACTCTTTGTTCTCCGCGATTTGCACACATAACCTTGGGGCACTTCATGAGGGGTGCATCATACGAGTCCTGAAATTCTTCATCTAAAGGAGAGGTCAAGATTACTAGTGCATGTCGTGTCCTTTCTCATATATTCTTTTTTTTTGCTATGTCACACAGGAAAATGAAAAGAGGTTTCCGAGCAATTCCAAAATTTATTCAGCTCATTCTGAATAAAGTTCCTAAGTACTTGGGAACATCTTTTCATTTTGCTGTGGGGTAATGCATTGATATGTATGTATATATGTGTGTGTGCACATATGACTAATTTATTAATTTTGAGGTCTATGTTTCAGAATGTCTGTTCACCACATTGTTCGTTTATCGACGCTTCTGTTGGCTCTTTTCATAATGTCCACCGAAGGTAAATTTCTTTTATTGCTTCACTTGATCAAGATCATATTCACCTTCCTCTCATCTAGATTATATGTTGTGTGTGATGATCAGTTCGATATACTTGTTCCTTGAACTTTCTTAATCTTTACCCTTAGGAGCTTATAAGTGCAGAAATTGAGTCTTTTAAGCTCCATCCATCTTTCAAATTCTTTCAAAAAGTCAAACCATTTTAAACTTTTTCTCAAGGAATTCATCAATTTCCAAAAAATGGTTATTGATGCTTTACATGTGTTGATGTAGGTTCATGATGAAGTAGAAAAAAATTACAAATCAAGAAGTTAGTTTAAAAAGAGTTGAATAAAGTGCGCAAATGTAGTAAATTTTACACGCGGAAATAGGTAGGCTCAAAACGGAGCCTATTTCTGACCTTCGTTATCAGGAGGTAAAAACTACCTGATACTTCAAACATAAAATCGCCAATTTGGGCTTATGGTCTCAGACTGAATATTTAGAAAACCGTAGGTACAAAATGTTTGTTTAGTTTTATAAACTGGTAATTTGAATATTTATGGTTAGGTTATGTTAGCTCAGGTTATTTTTTGTTGAGCAATTTTTGCGCTTTGCTCAACTCTGGTCTTCGTTTTGGCGGTCGTAAAGCGAAATATGGCCGAATTGAGGTTTTCTCCGATTTCGACCGAATCAGTCTAAAAATGTTTTCCGCATTTCGCCTTTCGACCGCCAATAAAGAAGAACAGATTTGTAATAAAATGTACAAAACAAGGTGAGGAAGGTAAAGTAAATAATAACCGATTTCTGTTTTCAGCACAATTTGGCATACCGGGTCTGCCGACTCGTCCCCCTCTCTGCAATATAATTCAGGCCGTCACAAATTGTTTATCTCCGCCACCGACATCATTGACCCAACTGAGTAAGTATTGGATCGACCTGAACCTTGAATTCCTTGAGCCGAGTTAAAACTATATATAACTTGGGTGAGGAAGAAGAACACTCATACAGCTCAGCGGCGCGGGGCATCAAAGGCGACCCAACCCGGCGGCCATTCGCCACTTGGAAAGCCGCACACCCGAAAGTTTTGTTTCTGCTGGTGCGACGGGTGGAGCTTTAGCGAACCCCATCCACTGGAGCTGGTAGTGGCGTTGATGTACACCACCCAGCTTAGGAGAATTCAGTCGCTCATAATAATATTAGGAAGAAGAAAACCTATTAAAGCGGAAATGTTTACAATAGATGATCCATCGGCCGAATCAACCTGTACAAAGAGCATTGGTTAAAACTTTCAAAAACTCTTAAAGCAAGCCTCGTTAACCCGTTTGAAGGAGGATCACAAGGGGACGAGTTTCCACGGAAATACTGCTGACCTACAGGAAAGAAACCTCTTCAGAAGAAATATTGGGTTGCCCAGAAATTACCTAGGCTTGGGAAACATTGAATCAGTACAATGAACAATCTATAGCCAAGGATAGTTCAGAGTTGTCGATATTTAACATCCTATGTAGAATGTGTTTACAAGTTAATTCTGGCTACAACTTCAAAACATTAGAACTAATAATAGTACTTGACAATGCGTCCTAATAATTTGCTGTCAAACTTTGATCAAATTAAGATTTTCACCTCCCATGAGAGCATGGACAACACAGAGCAGACCTTTGACTATAGATCTATTACTGAATGACAATTGCTGAGGATCAAAGAGGTAATGCAAGGAAAAGCTCATTCAATGTTAACTTAGTGTTGAAGACAATGATTAAGCCTTTCACCAGTCACAACAGTATGCGAACCTTAAGAAAAAAACAAGTGCACTAAATCAAGAATAGAAGGAATCGGTAAACACCACTTGCGTTGATACAAGTCCAACAAAAGTGGTGACATAAAACCGATTCTCTACTGGTTCCACAGAATACAAATGATCATTTTCTGCAAAACAGTTGTATTCAATAAAAAGTAGATCTTGCATAACAATAAGGTACAATCTTCAAGAAGGTTTACTGCAAATGAAGTTTCTAAAGTTGTTTCACCAAAAGAAGCTCTGAACAAAGGTATTACATTTTTTTAGGTCTTGGAGAAACAAGCTAAAGACACAAATATGAAAGTTACAAGTAAAACAACCGGTTAACTGTGGAGAGCTCAACGATTCGTATTCTTCACAACATTACTAATCATCCTGTATCAAGGATAAGTAGAACAAAATTTGGCCCCATCATCCTTATTGCCCCGACCTTTTACCACAACTTTTCTGACTCTTACATAATTTCTTAAACAAAAATAATTTTAAAAGAGTTGAAGCAAGTGCAGAAATTCGTTTCACAGACTCCTCATAGAAACTCGCATTCTGGAGCAGCGACAGGTTAGCAAAGGTATCTTGAAGCAAAAGTCGCCTGGATTAATAAATCATTGCATTTTTTTCTAAGATCAATATAGATATTATCGGTGTTAGAAGTAAAGATATTGCTTTTTTTGCTAGGTCAACTTACAGATATATTATCTTTACTAGCGTTTATATGACGGCTAGATATTGTTTATCTTTAATAGTATTTTTAGGAGTTAGGTCGTATGTTGTCATTATTCCATGTGTGACGCTGATTTGATCATTTTAGTTATACGTAGTTGGAGTCTCGAAACTTAGGTTAAGTTAGGTGAGTAAAGATAAACCATCTCGAAGATGATTTTCCAAGGATAATCGAAATTTATAAACTGAATGAGCAAAGGTTTACTTGTAAATTATGAATTGTAAAACTCTCCTCCCCTTTGCGGGTAATCTGTTATCTTTTTACTCAGTTATTCGCAAATCTTTACTCGGGCAGTTTATAGACGAATTATCTTTGCCAGGCCATCTTAGTCGGAGTTTATCTTTACTCATCATCATGGCTTATACCCATCTTTTTTGTAGTTAAAAATTAATTTATGGTCAACCTAGTACTCTTCTAGTAAGTCTAAAATATCCTTAACATTCGGAATCACTTTTTCTAAATAATTGAATTAATAGTTATTCACTTCTATTTTCCTTCTTCGCAGCAGTAATTTATTCTCTCTTTTCAGTTCAGTGCATCACCGACTTCTGTAAGCAGGAAAGGTCGATTGTTCCACCATCAAATATTCTTACCATCATTTTGACCACTTTACAACAAATTTTACCTGGTTTGTCTGGTATACCAGGCTTACCTAGCTTACCTACTTTACCTACTTTACCTACTTTACCTACTTTACCACCATTTCTAGGTTAATATGGTGGCAAATTTATCATGGCAGATAACCTCGGATTAACTCGTTTTGTCAATATAATCAAATAACCCAATTAAGAATAACGATAAAGCTTTACAATATTTTCCTGTGTGACTTAATTAGAAAAAGGAAAGGTTAAATTATGAATTTTTTCCCTGTTATTCTTCGTACAGGATTATTAATTCGGTATTTAGTGCTTAATCATGGTTCAAGTTGTTTTCATTAAATTATTGCATACTTTCTTATTGTGTATTTTATATCCTCTCTTCATTCGACTAAGGAAGATGCGCTCACCTCAAAATCAATAAGAAAATCTTTCTCTGATTAATACTAAAGAATGTTGTCGAGTTTTGCTTCATTATTCACCTATCACCATCCATGCAATAATTGAGCTGCATTAATGTCTAAAGAAATTCTGGAAATTTCGTAATATTCATGAAGCCTAATACACAAATTGCAATCTGTATCTACACAACGATATTTAATTCACCTCTATCTTAGATCCTCTATCCAAATTTAAAATAAGTGTTTTTATCTGCAATTAAGTTCAATTAAAATTTTTATTTAGGGTATTCTATGGCCGAAACCATTAAGCCTCCAAATATGTCAGAACGCAGCAATAACAACACCCCAAAGGCATTGTGCTATATCACGTATTACGTACCTTACTAGTTACGTAAATTTTGCTTTTCTCGTTGCCAGGATTTTTTATCTTATTCATAGGGCCATCGGTTTGAAAATGGACCACAAAGTTTGATCGGACTCAGGGTCAGTGCTGTTCTCTTTTTATACTGAAGCTACAAGTTGCAGAAGAAGGATGGCATAAGTTTAAGTTTTAAATAATAGCGCTAAGGACTATTGTTCAATTTGCATTTCCACTCACCCAAGTCAAACTAAATTACATTATGTAAATTAAACATTTCAATCTCACCCGATTTGACTGGTAAAAAATAATCGCACACGAAATGCGCTGAATACACTGCTGCATTCGAGGGCTTAGATGAGAAGGGCTCGATATAAGAAGGGCTCGATATAAAAAGGGCTCGATATAAGAGCCTTTTTAGTATCTTGCCGCGAATCTTTCAGCTGCCGGGGAGATATCGGGGACAGGAATCGCTTAACTTATAGATGGTCCAGACATTCTGAAACGCCCGCTCTATCTTCAGACAGAGACGAAGGAACTAAGGCTCCTTTAGTACTAATCCGCTTTTGCGGAGCAGCCTTGAAATTTTCCTTGGGGTGGCCATTAAGAAATTTTATTTCCCCCTTGGTCGGCCATCTCTTCCCTGATGTCTTCTCGGGAATACTATATGAGTTCACTCACATATAAATACTCACTTTAAGTTTATGTTAAAGTGTGGAGCTTCCTGCAAATGCACGTCATCGAGCGTCGAAGAGCGCTCAGAATGGTCCCCTGGGACGAATGAGCCCTATATACTAGAAGTATCCCCTCCGAGAAACGGTTGACCTTCGGTTCTCTACCTAAAGACTTAGTCATGGCATGACGCTAATGGAGCATGTGTCCGCTGCAAAATGCTCTAAGACGCTCCTTAGCCGCTCGATGGCGGGCCCGGACATCGTGAACGCTCCATCCACCTTAGTATTGCCCGGTTTGGCAATTGGTGCTTTTTCAATTCGTTCCCATGGTGCCACGAGGATCCATTAGATTTTAAAAGAAAAACAGATATATGTAGGATTCTATGGCTTCTGCTTCAGTAAAGGGCATAATAAGGAAGGCCCTTTCTCAGTTAATTGTTTAGGATGTGATTGGATCCCTGGTTTGATAGACAATTTGATTTTGGCTTATATCAAATCGGTGAGTATCAATTCCACATGTGAGGGTCGGGATTGCGCGCTCCTTACTTCGCCCTTCCACTTCGGTTATTTTACATGTTGCGTTTTCGATTCTTCCGCCATGAAGTCAAATGTTGCTATGTTTACGCGGATTACAGGTTTTAATTTAGTTATCCTGATTTTTTTACTAAAGATGATTAGGGTACTTTATTTTTGCTCGATTGGGGTTAACAATGCGAAAGGGTTTGGGCAGGGAATATCGTTATCCCCGTTAGGCCTTGATGGGCAAGTTCCATTTCTGACAGGCCTGATTTGCGGATTAGAGCTCAAACATGAGTCCAAAATAGTCCCCGCTCGAGTACAAGAAAAGGAGGAATCGAGAGTGCATAGTGCCAGCAGTAACGCATGGTGGCGGTTCTGTAATGGCATGGGGCTGGATGCCAATTTCGTGGTTGCATCCTTTCAACGTATGTGATGGCATCATGAATTCACAGAAGTACCAAGCTATCATGAGAAATTAAATGCCCAGAATGTGATTTCCTAACAGTACAATGTCACAAGTTTGCGTCCACCATACAGTGGTTCTGAGACAACAATATCGCAGTAATGGTGGACTGACCACCTAAGTCACTGGATATGAATTTGCCGGAGTACCTTTGGCAGAAACCTAAATGAGGCCGTAACATTTCGTCAGCCAGCCTCCGCTGATTAATTGATAGCAGTCATCACCGAAGAATGGGCCCGCATCCCCCCCTTCAGGTGCCACACCCTAGCATCGAAAATATATGCTCTCATCACTGCCAAGTGACTCTCGTACGCTACTGAGCTTCCTGTATCAATTTGATGTTGCTTAATCTGTTATATGTTGCTGATGTTATATGTTTTAACATTTCTTTTATTTTTTTATTGTTTGGGGCATATATGTTATTATTATTTATTTTTCCTTAATTCACTCTTATGTTTAGATTGTTATGCAAATAAAACCCTACGACACTGTATTTATCCAATTTCATAAATATTTTCCGATGTGTCCGAAAACATTTAGTAGTAGCTGTAGCGTGTGAAACTGAGAGGCTTGTCCATGGTACTTGAGGCGTCAAGGATATGCAAAATGTTCCGCCAAAATGATCCACGGCAATTAGGAACAAAACAAGAAGAAAAAGCCTAACTGGAATATAATGAGAAGAAAATAGTTTAGGGTAATACACAGGAATCGAGTGACCTGAGAAGATGTGAGAATGACGGAGTCTATTTAGCCACTGTCTAAAAAAGAAGAGGAATATAGTGGTGGGGACACCCAACACATGTGGATTGGTTAGGAAGATTTGTGGTTGAGTGATCTTTACTGAAACTGTGTTGTGTTTGTGAGAGGGACATGTCTCTACCTATTTTTTGTGTATTAGAGTTTTGTCGGTTTTAGATATGTACACAGTAGTCAGTTAGGTCGTCGTGAGATTGGTTTTGTTGGGGGCTTGCCATGTTTGACCCTGATAGAGCGTGCCTTGCTCAGATTGTTGCAACTGGTACCTCAATAGCACTCAGGGCGCTTTGTAAATCGCTATAAATCACAATCAGGTCTCCGAACCGGGCACGTTGCGTAATCTACCGTACCGATTGGTGTATCGCCACGAGTTCAGCCGTGAAGACAGACGCAGCGTCTGGCAAAGCCCCGTTGATTGAAACAGAAGGGATATGGCGTGGCAACCGACCCTTATTGGGACTGGGAGCCATCAGTATACACTGGCATGGTTCCAGCGTGACACCAAGTGTGCCCCAAAAAGGCCGAACGCAGTTGTGTGGCGACAAATGGTCAAAGGTGATACCTTCAAGTGTGGCGTCTTTGGCAGAACCAGGGGCGCCACCGGCACGAGAGCTATACTTTGCTCTTGAAGGAATTTCCTGGCCCTAAAACCGAAAGGCTTAGTGTATGACTGGCGTCTCTTGGCGGGATAGGCACCGTCGAGATCAGCTTCCAATGCAGTGAGAGCTATTGGCGACTGAAGGAAGCGCCTGGCTCACGCGTACAGGTAAAGAATGCACTGTACACGGCGCACAGTGAGTGGCATCTCCCCACCAGTGACAAGTAGGCTCTCAATAAGGAAAGTGTGAAAAGAACCGGTTGCCAGGCGAAGGCCGGTGTGGTTGATTGAGTTCATCATCTGTCATACAACCTCGGCTACGGATGCATAAAACTCGCATCCGTAGTCGAGCTTCAAATCAACAAAAGATCGATAAAAAAGAAAGGCAGTAGCCCTATCAACGCCCCAGGCGCTGAAAGTCACGGAGCAAAGAATATCCATGGCGCGGGTACAAGGGACTCTAAGGCTGCGAATAAGAGCTTCCCAGGTGAGGCATCGATCAAATACAAGACCAAGGAAACGGTGGGAGTCCACAATTTCCAGGCCCACCCTACTTAGAAAAAAGTCTTGGTCAGGGCGGAGCCGTGGATGGCGGCAGAAGTGCACCACCTTAGGCTTAGCCAAGAAAAACAGAAGCCTGTGCGCTTCAGCATAGAGAAAAACGCGATTCAATGCCCATTAGAATCGAGGCTCGAGAGTTGGAAAATAGGCCGAGCTAAGAAAAGAACGAAAGATCGTCCATAAAGAGCGTCGCAAGAGTATCTTCCAGGCAGCATCGAGGTGATGCCGTTGATGATAAAGGCAAATAGTGTGACACTAAGGTTAATTCCCTCCGGAGTCCCCTTTTTTTGCTCCATTGAGCCGGGAAGGCGCCCCCCTCCACGTACGCAGAATCGACGATCTCGCAAAAATTCAGATATAAAGATTGGGAGGCATCCTCTCGCTGCCATTGTGTCGAAAGTCTCCATGATACCGTATCGCTATGCAGTATCATAGGGCTTATCCTGATCGAAAAACACCATAGCGTAATGCCATTTACGAAGGAAGGCCTCGCAGACGGTATTTCCATGTCAGAGCAGAGCATCCGAGGTAGAATCGAACTTGCGGAAGCCAAACTGTACAGAAAAAAAGAGGACCTTCGCTGTCCAAAAAAAGAGGCTAATCTAACATTTATTGATTTCTCTATCAACTTGCACTCAAAGGAAGTTAGAGAGATTGGGAGGGGACCAGTCGGGTTAGAGTAATCTCTCCCCGGGTTGCGAAAAGCGAGCACAGTAGCGATCGCCAGGAATCTGGGAGGATACCCTCTACCCAGATCCCTTTGAACAAATCTAACAGAAATTCCATGCCTTGCTCACTCAGGTATCGAAGCATGGCGTACAGGACATCGTACAGACCAGGGGCAGTATCCGCGCACGAATAGAGAACGGAAAGCAGTTCACTCAGAGTAAACCTGTCGTTGAAGGTTTATCTGAGTCGGGAGGTAAATCCCAGTCGGCGGCCTTCTGCAACATCACGACGTGCATTAAATGCTGTCAGAGCAGCACACCGGCTAGATAATGTGGAGAAAGCGGTTGCGAAGGATTCCGCAACGTAAACCAGGTCCGAGATTGCGGAACCATTCTCCTTGAGAATTGGAGTGGGTCCTGCGAGGACTTGCCCCGAATCCTATTGCCCCGCTTCTATACCTCTGCTAGTGGGGTCTTGCTGTTAAGTGTAGACACGTATGCCTGCCAAGTAGAGCGGCGGGCGTGCTTCAAAATATACTGGTAGCCCTCCTAGCCCGACGAAATTCAGCGACACCGAAATCGTTCGGGCGGCGCTTATAGGGAATGTAGGCATATTACTTCTCTGGCCGCCTTACACTCCGCTGAACATCACAGAAGTGTTCGGCGTGCAAAACGGCAAGACGTTTTAGGAATACTGGTTAGGTCCATGGATTTGAGGTTGCGGGAGAGAGACTCAACGGCCAAGCACTACTAGGGTGGGCTCTCGAGTGGCAGTTGCCTAGAAAATGATATTTGACTTGGAAAGTGATGACAAAAATGGAGGTCCTCGACTACCCCCTACCCAAATTTAGGCTGTGAATCCGGAGAGCACAAAGATAGATCGAGGCAGGAAAATAAAGCAGTTCTTGGGCAGTGATGCGCAAACTTATTTACATTTATGACACTTATCTCCAGCTCGTCGATCAGGTTGGCAAGAACTTGACCCATAGGATTAATCGAGTAGTCTCCCCATACAAGGTGTCTACCGTTCAGAGATCCGAGCAAGAGAAAGGGCCTCAGCAAAGGGCCACGACATGGCGGAAGTCCACCGCGTCGAAGTCAGGCGGCGGTGGAATATACGCGGAAATAACAATATACCTCCTTTCCAGGTGCAGATGCACAGCTACTGCCTGAAAGGAGGTATCTAAAACGAAGAGAAGAACCGAGACATCATGCCGGGTAAAAATCGCACACCCTCCTGCCCGGCCCCCATCCGTGTTGGTGAGGTTTCAAAATCCTTATACTTCGGGAGGGTAGGCAGGGGGCACGCGCCCAGCATGGTCTCCTGCAAAAAGATAGCTAAAGGGGAACGGGACAAGACGAGCCTCATCAGCTCCTCCTAGTTGACTTGGAGTTCGCGGCAATTCCATTGAAGTAATATGCCTTCCAATCCTAGCTCGGAGGAGATGCGCAAGCCGTCTTCTAAAAGAAGACCATCACGGGAATGGCCGTCCGCTCCCAGGAGTCAGAACTCTCGGCGCTGTTGGCCAGACAAAGCGGTGAAGGTGCTGTCACCTTCCAATCTGCTCGGTTCAATCATTAGCTCGTTCGTTTCCTGCAATTCTATATCCAGCAACCCAATAAAAGGCACCTCGACACATCTTGTTTCCCCGCAGCCTTGCCATCAGGATACTGCGACCTAAATGGGAGTGTATCAGTGCATGATCAAGAACCGGAGGGAACCTCCCTCTAGCACCTAGTATTTATTTTTTATTTTGTTTATTAGTCTTTCTACTCTTAGATTTTATGTTCCTTTGCGCTCTTTTTTATTTCTTGTTGTTTTTGTTTATTTAATTAGAAGTAAAATAGCTTAATAACGGGCTAAAATTAATTTTAAAAAATCCACAAGGTTTCAGATCACAACCGAGCGGGGATTTACAGGAATCGTAGCGGATCGTTTTATGCAACCCCTTTAATCGAATCACTTGATATGGAACCCCCAACGTGAGTATTGTCACAAGAGGTTGTCTAACGAAGTGTTGAAGTTCTTTCATTAGATAATAGATAAGGATGACTGTTACGGCGCAGTGTAATACTTTATTTGGACATTCTATGGCTTTCGATAAAATACCCTATATGAAGCTTATGGTTGAAGCGCAGTGCTGTGAATTAAACGTAAAAGAGCAGAATGGATTTAGAATTGAATTTCGGTCAGGTAGCAGTAGGTTGTAGTGGGTTGTCGGACCTCTGACTTGTTCTCGCTCACTAACGGCATCCTGAAAGGCTCAATTCTTGGTCCTCTCCTATTCATTAACGACTTTGATAAATGATCGGTGAGCAGAATCGCCAAGTTTGCCTGCAACGCCAAACTAAACGGGCGCGAAGCGTCGATCGAGGAAAGTGGACAGTGGTTGAAATTGAAATCGATGCTTTTTAACATGGACAAGTTAATATATATTGGGGACGCAAGTACAGGGTAAAAGAAAAAAAAAATTAGACTCGATCAAGGTATAGAAGTAATAGTGACTGCTGAGTAATAAAGGCTTGAAATTGTGACTATTGTAAGAAATGGTTTCATTCTTTGTAGGAATATGAGAGAGAACGAATATAAAATCATATCAAATTTCAGGGCTTCACTTTTTTATCTGAGTGCAAGCAACTCTACGATTGTCACCACTTTTGAGAAAGTTAAAAATTCAGAAAAAGTTAATGAAAACGAACGTAAAAGTTAGTCTTCAAAGAGAGGTGGCAACTTGAAGTTATAACTTTTAAATGAAGAATTGAAAATGTAAAATACTCTAATAGAATGGATGAGATGGAAAACTGATTTGTAATCTAAAAGATGTTATCAAAAATATACTGTCAGGTTTTGTGTAAATGTAAAAAAAAAAGATTTTATTGAGTCACGGTTAAAAATTGAAGATAAGTTACAAATAATAAAACATACACATAACATAGTAGCTTAAATAAACAAGAATAGCTCATGAACAAAAAGAATGTAATAAATACTAGATATATAATCGACAACCTTGAACAGAAAAATCCCGCAAACACAGCGAAGTTCACTCGAGTCTTAGAACTTTAAATTGAAACATATGTGGTAATATTTATGATATTCTATTACAAATTTGAGTTTATATTGATAAATCTTACATTAGAAGTGCTGACCGAAGCGAGATGGTAACTCTACTATATATTATGTAAATGAATTAACATCAGCGAGGTTCTGACCGCCTTAGCATGGAAACTATTATTATTGTTGATCTCTATGCGTTATGTGTCAATTGTTTTGATGTACTCCTACCAGAAGAATGGTTCTAACATAGGAGATCGTTGAAGCAGCCGGCCAGTTATTTTAGGTTTTTCGGACACGAACAACTAGGATTGCGTAACATAGCCTGGAGGCTGCTTGGCTTATTTAATGATAGAAGTGTCATTGTTGATTCTTTGAATTCCAATATACATGTTTTTGACGAAGCTATGCTAAAGAAATAGAAGATAATTGATTATACACAGGGGAACAATTTTAATCACATTTTCTGGTGACTTAGATTTATCTGTCAATTTTAATTTGCTTCTTCATGCTGATTTCAAATATATAATCCATTTTTACCTACATATTATAGTTATTCTGTAATTTCTATTTTCTTGTTTCCCGAAAACTTGCCTTCGGACGGACAGAGAAGGTGTTTGTAGAAAGCAAATACTTCACAGTACATAGTAGTAAGATAGTAATAAGTGTTATTGTGCAAAATATTGACATTATTGTTTCTTTTTTCAGGTCTCATTTTAGAGTGATCGCTTAGTCAAGAGGAATTTGATTTAATGATCCAAAAACCTTCTGCTACATATGTGGCTGTTGCATGGTAGTTCGTCAAAGGCACAATATATCAAACTTTGTGATCCACACTTATAAGGCATATTTTGATGTTGCTCTTGGCGATCAAGAGAAGAAGTAGGCCCCACATGCTGTTGACCATAGTTTTGTGGAACATCTTCGTGAGTGGACGAAAGGAAAGAGAAATGGTCTTCCTTTTGGAATCCCCAAGGTGTGGCGAGAGCCAAAGGATCATGTATCGGACTGTTATTTCTGTCTGGTCATTACTAAAGGGATTGGCAAGAAAAATCGGCACAAGATCGACACCCCAACATTCCCTCGGTGATCCGGCCAGTACCTCATTCTGAGTCATTGCCAGTTCCGATTTTCAGTGGATATGCTTCCTCCGAGGATATAAATGATGTACCTGATATGGACGTCGACAAAATAGATTCAGAGTCTGCAGATTCATCATCAGATGCTGAACAGTCATTAGCTCCTCACTGTTTCAATCAAGGGGATTCGAATGACTTGATACGTAATTTGGCGCACTCTAAGAAAGCTGTAGAACTTTTAGCCTCAAGGTTGAGTAAAAGACATATGCTTGACAGGTGAGTACGGGTATCATATTACCAAACAAGGGAGAGTACATTTGTTAAGTATTTCTCTGAGGGCAAACAATTTGTATACTGCCACGATGTTCCTGGTCGGTTTTCCGAGTTGGGATTTGGCACCTATATCCCTGCTGAGTGGAGACTGGTTTTGGATAGCTCCAAGAGTAGCCTCAAGTGTGTCCTTTTGCATAATGCAATGACTTTGGTGCAGTTCCTCTCGGTCACTCTGTCCAACTGCGAGAAACTCACGATGACAGAAGAATGGTCATGGATTTACTTAAGTACCATGAACACAATTGGATCATATGTGTCGACCTTAATATGGTCAATTTCCTCGGTGGCCAGTAGAAAGGATATACAAAGTTTCCATGCTATATCTGTATGTAGGACAGTCGAGCTCGTGACAAACACTAGTTTCAAAAAGAGTGGCAAGTTCGGGAAACTTTGAAAGCAGGGATGCCAAACATTGTTAATGAGCCAATCGTAAATCGATAGAAGATCGTTTTTCCTCCACTTCATCTCAAACTGGGGTTGACGAAGCAGTATGTCAAGGCGTTGAGCACTGACAATGATTGTTTTCAGTATATAGTATCGGCGTTTCCTGCTTTGTCGATGGTCCCCAAATCCGAAGACTTCTGAGTGATTCTAGATTCGTGAACACCATGAATGAAAAAGAGAAGGCAGCGTGGCTCTCATTTTCTGCTGTTGTTCGTAACTTCTTGGGAAACAAAAAAAGGGCATAACTACGAGGATCTGGTTACTAATATGCTTTTAGTATATCGTGATCTAAGATGCAACATGAGTGTGAAGCTGCATTTCCTAAATAGTCGCTTCGACCAATTCCCAGAGAATCTGGGAGCCGTGAGCGACGAACAAGGAAAACGCTTCCATCAGGATTTGATGAAGATGGAAGAGCGCTACCAAGGTCACTGGGATAGACACGTGATGGCGGACTACTGCTGGACGATTAGAAGAGATCAGCCAGATAAGAGTTACAACAGAAAGAGTTACAAACATAAATTTTTGCGCCATTGAAATCAAGAAGAGTTCCTCCAGCCTGATGTACGGTCATTAATAAATTAGCATCTATTTGATTACATTAATTGTAATCCTAATGTGTAATTCAAGTTTCTTCTCATATGCAATAAAATGCTTGAGCAAAAAAACCTGCTTAACTCTAAATAACGCAAAAGGATGATTCCAAATTACTTCGGCACATGATGATAGGCGTGATAAAATGAAAATTATTGTATAATATTAGTTATTGATATTACGAAAAATCTGTAGCATTTAGAGAGAATCTGATTTTAGATTTGAATTGAGTATGGTCGAATTAGGTAGGAAAATGTACTTTTGTCAATTCACCAAATACATTGTACCCCAGTCGTATCTAAATTTACTATGCTTTTCTTAAATGATAGAAATATCTAAAATATTAATAGCCGAATTAAATTACGCAACCCGAAATAGCTGCACGAACTGAGTCATTGCAAATATTTCATTAAATATTCCTAATCATACTGTATTTCCATTTTTCTGCAGGAATAATTTCCACAGTTGCGAGAGATTGAGTATTAGTGTTAATGAGATTTCTTTATAAATAAAATGTGAGTCACAAGAGACCTCCTTTGAGGATACGGTCACCGAAAACCCCCGCAAACAACAACTAGTTATGAAACAAATCATGTTCTCATCTGATTAATTTCATTGTCACTGGGTGGGAAGCTTGGGAGGTCTTGGTGTCTGAACAGTCAACTGTGAGAGATTTCTTGACGGATGGCATCGACTTTAAGGAGCAAAGTGAAGATGACATGAGGAACTACCAAGTGGTATAATTTGCCAGTGGAGCAAATATAATGCTCTTCTCCAGCCGTATGTTATCAATGCAAAGGTGATCATCATGTCCAAGCTCAAGGAGGACGCGAATCAGGCAATGATTTTCTCTTGGGAAGGGCAAACTTGAGGCCAAAGAGAGGATCATTGTCCAGTTAGAAAGGTTTTTCGATATTTTCACTTGCTAGTATCAGATTACCAGTTGTAATAGGGAGCTGATATATGGGGAGGACGAGGAAGTGTTACAAGCCCATATTAACTGTTATGGTAGCAAAGATAAAAGAATGGAAGTAAAGGACCCCAACAAATCAGCGGGGCCCGATCTCTTGGAGCACACTAGCCAGGTTATGAAATTGGAAAGGCAGTGGATGGAAAGGAAGCCAAGAGAAAGGGAGTAAACAAGGAGGAAAATGCTTAATCTGCAAAGAAGGCAGCCATGATGGCCGTTAAGAGATTTTCGGCGGATGGTAAGGAGGATCTGGAAGTGGAGAAAGGTAGAGCTGAAGATGAGTTTGTGCCGGAATTGGAGATGTTTCCAGAAACTGATCCTGAACAGTATAGTGTTGTTAGTGAGTCTAGGACCTACTAATCTACTCTTTGTTCAACTCTTTTTACGGAGAGAGTAATTAAAGAGGAATCACATGCGGAGAAGATGGCTAATGTCATGTTTGCCTGACTGAAGGAAAGATGTTTTGATAAGACCTTGCTAGCCATTGGAGGAGCCTACAAATATCACAATGGTGTGAAAGCTGGACCAATGCAAGAGCTGGAGCAGCACCTGGGATAAAAATTGATCTGGTTAGTTAACTTCTCCAACGCCATGTCATTGTTGACCTTGAGGGACCTACTCTGCCAGACAAATATTATCCAATTCATATGGAAAGCACTTTGATCTTGCTACAGACTTTGATATAGATTCCAACTTCACTAGGATCTTCCTGGTCATCCATTGATCTCTACTGACTCTCCATTGATCAATTTGCTTGACAATGCCATTCAAGATCTCTCAACCAATCAACAATGTGACTAAAACATTGTCTGTGCAGTCATGGATGGAATGCTTCATGATGGGGGGGCTCTAATGGACCGCAGTTGCTGGTCCTCTTCAACAAACAGGTTTCTCAGATACTTCGTGTCAAAACAGGTAATTAAATGTAAAGACGGTGAAGAATTTGTAATTCATGGCGAAATTTATCATTGAAGTGTATTATCCATGTTGACCCAACTTGAAGGTTAAGCATTCCTGGATGTTTGGACCTAGGCACATCCTCTTTCACCTACATTGCCTGAAGTCACAGAGAAAGGAGGTGTTGGGCATAGTGAAGTTAACTGTGATAAGATCATCCTGTTATTCCGCTAGTGAAGCCATTATCTAAACACTGTTTTGATTTGATCATCACTACTGGATCGATGGGATGGATAGAATCCTCGACGTCAGGGGAGACGGAGATTCAGTGGCGGATCAAGGCTAAAAAAATTTGGGGAGGGGGTGGGGGCTAACTTGAATTACTTCCTCCGAGTAGTTTTAGAAAAACGTATTAAAAATTAATATGGTTAGCTTACACAGCAATGATAATAAAAAACAGTATATCACACATAGTAAATGAAGAATAGTAGGCCTGGGACGTATTATTTTCGAGATTTATCTGTGTTTTCTACATGTATTATATAAGGTACATTCGATCGCAAACTGTTTTTATATATATTCTATATTATTACATAATTCTTTCTGAGTAGCCGAATATTATTATGGCTTCAAAAAGAAATATAAACACAAACGGGTCTGAATTCTTTTATTTTGGTGGGGGGAGGCTTCAGCCCCCTGGCCCACCCTTGGATTCGCGTCTGGATTCAGATACTCTGCTGGCGGTTCATATGTTGCGACCAGAAGGACACCTAAGAACAATTGCGATGCTTCCAGCATTTCTTACCTAATCATCTGATCAGAAAATGTGTCAAAGCCACCTCTCAACTCTATCTAAGCACCTCAAGGGAAACATCTCATTAACACTCACATACAAGTGCTTAACTGGCCTCGCCACTCACAAGGCATTGAAAGGGTTGTTAAAAGGGTGACTGTAGATCTACTAAGTATTTCTCACAGAAAAAGAGAGAGGGAGAACTCAGGAGATCAACAACAGGAGGCTGATGTAGAGGAATCAGTTAAATTAGGATTCATGCATCATAGCAAAGTTAAAAAAAAGTCAGGAGAATGATCTGCATAATTGCATCAAGTGGCAAAAAGTCAGTTTGCCTCTTAATAAACTGCATTTGGCTTTGTCGATATAAATGATTTGCCTTTAAATGATTTGCATTATATTTTCTAATATATTACAAGAGGGGCTCGAAAGGGTAAAATTGGAAATTTAGAAATAAAATATTTTGTAGGTTAGATATATCTAATACCAGAAAATGATCTCAAATTTGAATTTCATATGTAAAACACATGATCTAGACACCCCCTCATGGTAGGATTTCGTTCAAATTTATGTTGGCATCACGCTAATACACCATGATAACCATTCGTTATCCTTTATCTTTATTTGTGTCGAGCGAGAGTTTAGTATTTAAGAATTTACGAGTCATTTGTATTCAAGTAGGCGTCTTCTGGTCAAATAACAGTATCTCTGCCCTGGAAGGTACGGGTTCGGATTTCATGGGCGTTTACCTCTCAACGTGTGACAACAGACTGATCCAGATCGATTTTGCCTGGTGTCCATTGCGAATACTTAAAGAAAGTTCATATCCTCTAAATGGGGGCCGAATCCATAGGGTACTGCATCTCTGATAACCAGTAATACCAGGCTTTGAGACCTTTGTTATTAGGACCTTCCACCTTGGCCTTTCAAAACAAGTATTAATTTTAGGTAAATATGTGTTTTTTTCTACTCGTGCAACAAATACTCAAGCTGGAGAAAAACCTCGAGTAGATTTGATGACGATAAAGAATAATCGAGGTGATAATTCCCTTGATAAGGTTTTCTAGCGAGAGTGTGTGCGAGAGAGAGAGGGAGGGGCGCTGACGATTTCAAAGCGAAAGAGTTATTTAGTCCTTGACCTGCTTTGCCGGCGTGAAAGAGCTGGCCGTCAAAGATGGAAACTTATTCCCTTGAAACCAAATAATCTTTAGGCCAACGGCTCCTTCCTTACCTTAGCGGCATTTAGCAGAATTTGGGAATAAATAGGAAAAGCAATTAAAGCGATGGCTTTGACAAAACATCTCAAATATTTTCATAGTTTTATCAACTTTTTTCAGTTTTCCGGAATTTCGAATAATAAAGTTAGTTTTTGTAGTTTGGAGGTTTGACCTCTTTCCATTTCGCAAGTAATTATTCAAAAAATTGGTTGTTTTTTTTTACTCCTGAAAGCTTTCATCACCAGTGAGTGAACTTTAGTACTCTTTCCTTTCGTGTAATTATTTAGTTAAAATCTTTCGCTAAAAGTGACTATTTTTCATTTAAATTTAAAGGAAAAACAACGAGGGTTTCTCCCTCAGAAGGATGGAGGGGACATATTTTTTGTAGAAAATGGTAATGTTAGAGGAAGTGGAGATGTATAGCTAGAGATGGTGGTCGGGTATAAGGGATGGAAGGGCATTGGTATGATGGTCAAGGGTATACAAGTGCATCATTCCTCCTGAATTCAGCTTAACATGGCTTTACACCTCCTCCCTCCTTCCCTCATCTCACCGGCCTCGAAATACCTAAAGACAATTTATATTTTCAGGATGGAAGTTTATAATTATCTTTGTTGATATAAAAGATTAAAATAATCGATTCGTGGCTATTTATTTATGAGATTTCAAAAGATTAATTTTCAGGACAATGAACAATCTCTTTCGACGTTAAATATAGGAACAATTTTCTTTGTGGATCATTAATCTTAAATTTAAATAGTGGAAGAGAGTTTGTTTGGTTGGATAGACAATCCAGTTCATGTTGCTGACATTACAATGGATATGATGCGATAACTACTTCCTCTCTGAAGTAAATAAAAGCCTGATCTCGGGCCTAATTTCGCCAGAGTGCGGAACCCTCACAGATTAGAAGGACTTTTCTCCAAAGCGCATCCATTTACGACCGCTTCCAAACGTAAGAATCTCTGGGAAAACACTATCTATGTAGGGCTGATTTTGGAGGCTCGTTTTACAATTAAGTCCGCCCAGAAATCTTGTTTTTTATAACCTAATTCACCACATGTTTGCATATGTGAGTTGTTAAATCGAGAGAATTGTCTGCATGAAAGTGTTGAAAGGTCATCCTTCTAATGTTGTTCTAGGTTTAATGGTTGAGTGTCTTATGTTGCAACAGGATCGTCATGGCCATTATCATGCATCCTTTCATGGCTCTATTCGTTTTTATTATTTTGTTTCCATTATCTTGAATGCTGGTTACTGATAGATTTTCAATCCAAGTTGAATGTGAGCCCGTAATTATCGCGCCATGTCTATCACATAATTTCTTCAATATCTTTTTGTTCATTACCCATTCTTGTAAATTCTCTTATATTTTCTCATTTAATTGCTGCTGGTGGAAAAGACCTTACAAGAAGTCCCTACCGATTACTGTCCCACACTTAAGTTTGCCACGTTACTCCTGACAATGCGCAAAATTAATCTTCCCAGCTCTTGGCCTATTTTTAGGCAATTTGTTTTTGCTTATTTATAAAGTGTCTGTCAATCTTTTCCCTGCGTGTTACCCCTCACAAGTGTTGCCTTATTATGTCTTGTCTTTACTTTCGAAATATTATATTATTAAGTATTGGAACTATCACCATTCATTGATTAGATCGCTAAGCGTTTTAGGCCTAGAAGTACCTCGCTTCTATGATATAGCTAGGGTTTTAAACAGACCCAACATAATTTTATTCTGCTGATTTTCTTGTTTATCATTCCATGTGGTCTCATAAGTCATCCTAAATAAGCGCACTTGTGCACAAATAGTGTTCATTATATTCTTCTTTGAAAGAATTCATTTCCACTCTACTTGGGAGAGGGGGTTGGATCATTTGGCTGTCATCGAATGTAACTCTTCTGGAATTGAAGAAAATAATACAATATCGTCAGATTGTATGTGCTGGTGAGTTCTTCGGGCTAATTGTCCCAATCGCTGTGTATTGGATCGTAAGTGTTTTCATAGTCCAGAATTGCCATATATGTAGATATTTCCTATTTATTAGGTTGTTGCATCATTAACGAATAGTTTGAAGGTAGTTATATGTAATGTAGTTACTTCTCGAACATAAATAGTAGACAATGGCAGTAGAATGTTTTTACTCCTTGACATTTTGAAAACATAATGGTAGTTAGTTATTAAACATGCTGGTATGTAATGTCGATTGTCCCACCATCTTTCCTTGGCACTTTACCATTTTTCATGCCGTTAAGTTCATGCAAACCTCGCAGTTCCTTGCTCGTGGGGTTAACTCGTCATTCATTAAGAGGTTGCCATCTGACCCAGTGCAATCATATAATACTCCTGGCCAGAATTATTCAACCATGATTTTCCTTTTTCAATTTGATTATCGTTTGGTGCTGGTAGGTAATCCCTCGCGTGGTAGGCGAGATCCTCTAATCGAGTAATGAAATTCACGCAAAGATCAAAATGACAATCGGAGGTGCCACTGAGTTCATCAGGAGGGCGTCCTTGTTGGGAGAGAAGGAAGGATGTGGACAGGTCGGATTTTGTGTTCTTCACACCAGCCAGCGATGACGGAGCTTTTCTTGACACAGAGCTGGGAGGGTGGACAGTTCCGTATGTGGGTATGATGCCCCGAATGGAGACATTAATTACACTATCTTCAGCGTTCCCGAAGAGAGGAAGGATTCGGTATGCTGTGTAGTGAAGACGAAAAGGGAAATGATAGAGGTGTTGTGAATTTCCTAACGATCGACTCTCGACTCTTTGGTCTCCACGATTTGCACACATAACCTTGGGGCACTTCATGAGGGGTGCATCATACGAGTCCTGAAATTCTTCCTCTAAAGGAGAGGTCAAGATTACTAGTGCATGTCGTGTCCTTTCTCATATATTCTTTTTTTTTGCTATGTCACACAGGAAAATGAAAAGAGGTTTCCGAGCAATTCCAAAATTTATTCAGCTCATTCTGAATAAAGTGCCTAAGTACTTGGGAACATCTTTTCATTTTGCTGTGGGGTAATGCATTGATATGTATGTATATATGTGTGTGTGCACATATGACTAATTTATTAATTTTGAGGTCTATGTTTCAGAATGTCTGTTCACCACATTGTTCGTTTATCGACGCTTCTGTTGGCTCTTTTCATAATGTCCACCGAAGGTAAATTTCTTTTATTGCTTCGTTTGATCAAGATCATATTCACCTTCCTCTCATCTAGATTATATGTTGTGTGTGATGATCAGTTCCATATAATTGTTCCTTGAACTTTCTTTAACTTTACCCTTAGGAGCTTATAAGTGCAGAAATTGAGTCTTTTAAGCTCCATCCATCTTTCAAATTCTTTCAAAAAGTCAAACCATTTTAAACTTTTTCTCAAGGAATTCATCAATTTCCAAAAAATGGTTATTGATGCTTTACATGTGTTGATGTAGGTTCATGATGAAGTAGAAAAAAACTACAAATCAAGAAGTTAGTTTAAAAAGAGTTGAATAAAGTGCGCAAATGTAGTAAATTTTACACGCGGAAATAGGTAGGCTCAAAACGGAGCCTATTTCTGACCTTCGTTATCAGGAGGTAAAAACTACCTGATACTTCAAACATAAAATCGCCAATTTGGGCTTATGGTCTCAGACTGAATATTTAGAAAACCGTAGGTACAAAATGTTTGTTTAGTTTTATAAACTGGTAATTTGAATATTTATGGTTAGGTTATGTTAGCTCAGGTTATTTTTTGTTGAGCAATTTTTGCGCTTTGCTCAACTCTGGTCTTCGTTTTGGCGGTCGTAAAGCGAAATATGGCCGAATCGAGGTTTTCTCCGATTTCGACCGCCAATAAAGAAGAACAGATTTGTAATAAAATGTACAAAAAAAGGTGAGGAAGGTAAAGTAAAAAATAACCGATTTCTGTTTTAAGCACAATTTGGCATACCGGGTCTGCCGACTCGTCCCCCTCTCTGCAATATAATTCAGGCCGTCACAAATTGTTTATCTCCGCCACCGACATCATTGACCCAACTGAGTAAGTATTGGATCGACCTGAACCTTGAATTCCTTGAGCCGAGTTAAAACTAAATATAACTTGGGTGAGGAAGAAGAACACTCATACAGCTCAGCGGCGCGGGGCGTCAAAGGCGACCCAACCCGGCGGCCATTCGCCACTTGGAAAGCCGCACACCCGAAAGTTTTGTTTCTGCTGGTGCGACGGGTGGAGCTTTAGCGAACCCCGTCCACTGGAGCTGTTAGTGGCGTTGATGTACACCACCCAGCTTAGGAGAATTCAGTCGCTCATAATAATATTAGGAAGAAGAAAACCTATTAAAGCGGAAATGTTTACAATAGATGATCCATCGGCCGAATCAACCTGTACAAAGAGCATTGGTTAAAACTTTCAAAAACTCTTAAAGCAAACCTTGTTAACCCGTTTGAAGGAGGATCACAAAGGGACGAGGTTCCACGGAAGTACTGCTGACCTGAGGGAGAAAAACCTCTTCAGAAGAAATATTGGGTTGCCCAGAAATTACCTAGGCTTGGGAAACATTGAATCAGTACAATGAACAATCTATAGCCAAGGATAGTTCAGAGTTGTCGATATTTAACATCCTATGTAGGATGTGTTTACAAGTTAATTCTGGCTACAACTTCAAAACATTAGAACTAATAATAGTACTTGACAATGCGTCCTAATAATTTGCTGTCAAACTTTGATCAAATTAAGATTTTCACCTCCCATGAGAGCATGGACAACACAGAGCAGACCTTTGACTATAGATCTATTACTGAATGACGATTGCTGAGGATCAAAGAGGTAATGCAAGGAAAAGCTCATTCGATGTTAACTTAGTGTTGAAGACAATGATTAAGCCTTTCACCCGTCACAACAGTATGCGAACCTTTAGAAAAAAACAAGTCCACTAAATCAAGAATAGAAGGAATCGGTAAACACCACTTGCGTTGATACAAGTCCAACAAAAGTGGTGACATAAAACCGATTCTCTACTGGTTCGACAGAATACAAATGATCATTTTCTGGAAAACAGTTGTATTCAATAAAAAGTAGATCTTGCATAACAATAAGGTACAATCTTCAAGAAGGTTTACTGCAAATGAAGTTTCTAAAGTTGTTTCACCAAAAGAAG
Organism: Ceratothoa steindachneri; assembly: GCA_963969495.1. Lineage (NCBI taxonomy): Eukaryota > Metazoa > Arthropoda > Malacostraca > Isopoda > Cymothoidae > Ceratothoa > Ceratothoa steindachneri. The sequence continues at coordinate 133,977,299 of OZ018322.1, read as the reverse complement.
CTCTGAACAAAGGTATTACAATTTTTTAGGTCTTGGAGAAACAAGCTAAAGACACAAATATGAAAGTTACGAGTAAAACAACCGGTTAACTGTGGAGAGCTCAACGATTCGTATTCTTCACAACATTACTAATCATCCTGTATCAAGGACAAGTTCGAATAAGATTTTGCCCCATCATCCTTATTGCCCCGACCTTTTACCACAACTTTTCTGACTCTTACATAATTTCTTAAACCAAAATAATTTTAAAAGAGTTGAAGCAAGTGCAGAAATTCGTTTCACAGACTCCTCATAGAAACTCGCATTCTGGAGCAGCGACAGGTTAGCAAAGGTATCTTGAAGCAAAAGTCGCCTGGATTAATAAATCATTGCATTTTTTTCTTAGATCAATATCGAGATTATCGGTGTTAGAAGTAAAGATATTGCTTTTTTTGCTAGGTCAACTTACAGATATATTATCTTTACTAGCGTTTATATGACGGCTAGATATTGTTTATCTTTAATAGTATTTTTAGGAGTTAGGTCGTATGTTGTCATTATTCCATGTGTGACGCTGATTTGATCATTTTAGTTATACGTAGTTGGAGTCTCGAAACTTAGGTTAAGTTAGGTGAGTAAAGATAAACCATCTCGAAGATGATTTTCCAAGGATAATCGAAATTTATAAACTGAATGAGCAAAGGTACTTGTAAATTATGAATTGTAAAACTCTCCTCCCCTTTGCGGGTAATCTGTTATCTTTTTACTCAGTTATTCGCAAATCTTTACTCGGGCAGTTTATAGACGAATTATCTTTGCCAGGCCATCTTAGTCGGAGTTTATCTTTACTCATCATCATGGCTTATACCCATCTTTTTTGTAGTTAAAAATTAATTTATGGTCAACCTAGTACTCTTCTAGTAAGTCTAAAATATCCTTAACATTCGGAATCACTTTTTCTAAATAATTGAATTAATAGTTATTCACTTCTATTTTCCTTCTTCGCAGCAGTAATTTATTCTCTCTTTTCAGTTCAGTGCATCACCGACTTCTGTAAGCAGGAAAGGTCGATTGTTCCACCATCAAATATTCTTACCATCATTTTGACCACTTTACAACAAATTTTACCTGGTTTGTCTGGTATACCAGGCTTACCTAGCTTACCTACTTTACCTACTTTACCTACTTTACCTACTTTACCACCATTTCTAGGTTAATATGGTGGCAAATTTATCATGGCAGATAACCTCGGATTAACTCGTTTTGTCAATATAATCAAATAACCCAATTAAGAATAACGATAAAGCTTTATTATATTTTCCTGTGTGACTTAATTAGAAAAAGGAAAGGTTAAATTATGAATTTTTTCCCTGTTATTCTTCGTACAGGATTATTAATTCGGTATTTAGTGCTTAATCATGGTTCAAGTTGTTTTCATTAAATTATTGCATACTTTCTTATTGTGTATTTTATATCCTCTCTTCATTCGACTAAGGAAGATGCGCTCACCTCAAAATCAATAAGAAAATCTTTCTCTGATTAATACTAAAGAATGTTGTCGAGTTTTGCTTCATTATTCACCTATCACCATCCATGGAATAATTGAGCTGCATTAATGTCTAAAGAAATTCTGGAAATTTTGTAATATTCATGAAGCCTAATACACAAATTGCAATCTGTATCTACACAACGATATTTAATTCACCTCTATCTTAGATCCTCTATCCAAATTTAAAATAGGTGTTTTTATCTGCAATTAAGTTCAATTAAAATTTTTATTTAGGGTATTCTATGGCCGAAACCATTAAGCCTCGAAATATGTCAGAACGCAGCAATAACAACACCCCAAAGGCATTGTGCTATATCACGTATTACGTACCTTACTAGGTACGTAAATTTTTCTTTTCTCGATGCCAGAAGTTTTTATTTTAATGATAGGGCCATCGGTTTGAAAATGGACCACAAAGTTAGATCGGACTCAGGGTCAGTGCTGTTCTCTTTTTATACTGAAGCTACAAGTTGCAGAAGAAGGATGGCATAAGTTTAAGTTTTAAATAATAGCGCTAAGGACTATTGTTCAATTTGCATTTCCACTCAAACCAAGTCAAACTAAATTACATTATGTAAATTAAACATTTCAATCTCACACCGATGTGACTTGTAAAAAATAATCGCACACGAAATGCGCTGAATACACTGCTGCATTCGAGAGCTTAGATGAGAAGGGCTCGATATAAGAAGGGCTCGATATAAGAAGGGCTCGATATAAAAAGGGCTCGATATAAGAGCCTTTTTAGTATCTTGCCGCGAATCTTTCAGCTGCCGGGAAGATATCGGGGACAGGAATCGCTTAACTTATAGATGGTCCAGACATTCAGAACTAAGGCTCCTTTAGTACTACTCCGCTTTGGCGGAGCAGCCTTGAAATTTCCCTTGGGGTGGCCATTAAGAAATTTTATTTTGTTCCTTGGTCGGCCATCTCTTCTCTGATGTCTTCTCGGGAATACTATATGAGTTCACTCACATATAAATACTCACTTTAAGTTTATGTTAAAGTGTGGAGCTTCCTGCAAATGCACGTCATCGAGCGTCGAAGAGCGCTCAGAATGGTCCCCTGGGACGAATGAGCCCTATATACTAGAAGTATCCCCTCCGAGAAACGGTTGACCTTCGGTTCTCTACCTAAAGACTTAGTCATGGCATGACGCTAATGGAGCATGTGTCCGCTGCAAAATGCTCTAAGACGCTCTTTAGCCGCTCGATGGCGGGCCCGGACATCGTGAACGCTCCATCCACCTTAGTATTGCCCGGTTTGGCAATTGGTGCTTTTTCAATTCGTTCCCATGGTGCCACGAGGATCCATTAGATTTTAAAAGAAAAACAGATATATGTAGGATTCTATGGCTTCTGCTTCAGTAAAGGGCATAATAAGGAAGGCCCTTTCTCAGTTAATTGTGTAGGATGTGATTGGATCCCTGGTTTGATAGACAATTTGATTTTGGCTTATATCAAATCGGTGAGTATCAATTCCACATGTGAGGGTCGGGATTGCGCGCTCCTTACTTCGCCCTTCCACTTCGGTTATTTTTCATGTTGCGTTTTCGATTCTTCCGCCATAAAGTCAAATGTTGCTATGTTTACGCGGATTACAGGTTTTAATTTAGTTATCCTGATTTTTTTACTAAAGATGATCAGGGTACTTTATTTTTGCTCGATTGGGGTTAACAATGCGAAATGGTTTGGGCAGGGAATATCGTTATACCCGTTAGGCCTTGATGGGCAAGTTCCATTTCTGACAGGCCTGATTTGCGGATTAGAGCTCAAACATGAGTCCAAAATAGTCCCCGCTCGAGTACAAGGAAAAGGAGGAATCGAGAGTGCATAGTGCCAGCAGAAATTAAATGCCCAGAATGTGATTTTCTAACAGTACAATGTCACAAGTTTGCGTCCACCATACAGTGGTTCTGAGACAACAATATCGCAGTAATGGTGGACGGACCACCTAAGTCACTGGATATGAATTTGCCGGAGTACCTTTGGCAGAAACCTAAATGAGGCCGTAACATTTCGTCAGCCAGCCTCCGCTGATTAATTGATAGCAGTCATCACCGAAGAATGGGCCCGCATCCCCCCCCCTTCAGGTGTCACACCCTAGCATCGAAAATATATGCTCTCATCACTGCCAAGTGACTCTCGTACGTTACTGAGCTTCCTGTATCAATTTGATGTTGCTTAATCTGTTATATGTTGCTGATGTAATATGTTTTAACATTTCTTTTATTTATTTTTTATTGTATCGGGCATATATGTTATTATTATTTATTTTTCCTTAATTCACTCTTATGTTTAGATTGTTATGCAAATAAAAACCCTACGACACTATATTTATCCAATTTCATAAATATTTTCCGATGTGTCCGAAAACATTTAGTAGTAGCTGTAGCGTGTGAAACTGAGAGGCTTGTCCATGGTATTTGAGGCGTCAAGGATATGCAAAATGTTTCGCCAAAATGACCCACGGCAATTAGGAACAAAACAAGAAGAAAAAGCCTAACTGGAATATAATGAGAAGAAAATAGTTTAGGGTAATACACAGGAATCGAGTGACCTGAGAAGATGTGAGAATGACGGAGTCTATTTAGCCACTGTCTAAAAAAGAAGAGGAATATAGTGGTGGGGACACCCAACGCATGTGGATTGGTTAGGAGATTTGTGGTTGAGTGATCTTTACTGAAACTGTGTTGTGTTTGTGAGAGGGACATGTCTCAACCTATTTTTTGTGTATTAGAGTTTTGTCGGTTTTAGATATGTACACAGTAGTCAGTTAGGTCGTCGTGAGATTGGTTGTGTTGGGGGCTTGCCATGTTTGACCCTGATAGAGGGTGCCCTTCTCAGATTGTTGCAACTAGTACCTAGAACAGCCGCATGCTTTTCTGACCGCAGTGCATCGAGCGACCAAGCACCTACAGTAGTTTGAAAATAGCTGTGCTATATTTATTTTATTTTTACAAGCCTCTTCTCAACTATTTCCTTTGCTATCGTCTAATTTTTGAGGAATTTTACTGACCAGCCTGCGTCCATTCATTCCTGGTTAGGGGTGGCAGGGGCAGGGAGACTGTGATTATTAACATGTCTGCATTATTCCCACCCTCTTTTTCTCATTCTATTCTGCCCATATTTCTCTTTCTTATCTGTCCTTTACGCACCCGCAAAGAGATATTAGCTGAAGCGTGGGTAACCTTTCTCAGGGTGACAATGGGGAGGATTGTGCGCTCTCTCTCAACCCCACCAGCCGCAGTTGTTCCTCCCGGACCCAATGGCTGCAAAAGGAGCTGCATAATTGCTTGGCCTTGAGTTTCCGAGCCAAGTCCTCGAAAGCTGTTATGAGGCAGTCGAGTTTCCGACTGAAATTGACTCGCTTATTCTGAGAAGCGTTGTACGAATTCTGATGAGCTGATCATTGGACATCGTTCCGGGAGGAGAGAAGTAGGATTCTTGTCGGTTAGTCTTGATCTGGAGAGAGAATTCCTATTTAGGTGTAGGAGGTGAAGTTGAGGTCGGTGAAAAAATGAAACACTCCTTGGCATCATTCACTAATGGTACTTGTCGTCAGCCTAATATATTCACAAGTCCCGTCCTAGTTAGGAATAGAGGGGTCACCTAGTGTTTTAACGTGTGCCCAGGTCACTGATAATTCTCTATCAACATAAAAAATAGTTTAATAGCGCATTGGTATATAATTTGAGGTGTGCAGAGATACAAAGAGATGCTGCTTTATACAGATTTGTGTAGCAAAGCGATATTAAGTACACATCTGCATAGCATTCATTAAAAAGCCTTTAAAAAAGTAAGCACTGATTTATATAGTTCTAAGTGCACTACAGAAAAGAGGCGAATTAACAACAAATACCTTGTCATTCTCTCACCACATATACAATCATTAAGTATCACCATTCAGACTTCTTAGGCCAGTATAAAATAAAAGGATAGGGAGGTGACCTCTCCCTAGCAGTGTATGATGTGATTTTTAGGACCCACAGTTTTCGATCACGGACCCAATGCCTGCCCGAGGATCTGCAGAATTTATCGGCCTGAAGTTTCTGAGGAAGTTCCTTGAAAGCTGTGATTAGGCCGCTGAGCCTAATCAGATATATTTATGTGAATAACTCTTTGTTGATAGCATCATGTTTTTACCTTGACTCCCGAAAACTTTTAGTCAAAGATAACTGCCACAAGCTACTATCGCAGGTGGAATGAAAAGGAATTCTCAAAGACAATAATAGTAAAGATAGAGAAATTAGAATTGACGATCGAATTTTTAGAACAGATTTAATATTTCATCTTATAATACTTAGCACAGATTGTGACGCACCATGGAAGTTCGACGAGGCAAATCAGTAGAACAAAATTAGGCTGGAAAGTTTTAATTTATCCAATTAAAAACTTGGCCCCTGAACAAAAAAAAAAACGAGAAGAGCTGTAGGAAAACTATAGCAGCCTACCTGCTTTATTATTAATAAGTTCAAATATAAAATATTAGTGACATTACAATAAAGAGATATATGCAATATATATATATATATATATATATATATATATATATATATATATATATATATATATATATATATGGTACGGTTAATGTAGTGGCATTATTAGACAACTGCTCTACTTCAGGTCCAGCGGGAGATCCTGCTGGACCTGAAGTAGAATGAAGTTTAAATGTTTGGCACTGTTCCAATTAATGCTATGGTTAAGATTGTGCATAGCATTAACTGGAACAGTGCCAAACCAGTCATAAAATGAGGTAATTATATTTTGAGAAATAATTAGAATGTATCTCCATCAATTCCCAAATTTCAACCTTAGCCCTGGTTTGTTCATGCTAGACCCCATTATCACTACATACATAAAATCTCAAATAAAGTTGTTTTAGGATTTTTTACCCCCTAATTAAGGTTCAGAGGTGAGTAGTTTAATCTTCCCTTACACTATTTAAAGCAATGTATGTCCTGCCTCCTGTTCATTCCTTGAAAAAGTCTTTAAGAATAAAGACGAAAGCGCTCTGAATCGTTTTTCACTTTTCCTTTGTGGGTGTATCTGCATCCATATATATATATATATATATATATATATATATATATATATATATATATATATATATATATCTCGTTCCCTGATCAAATGGAGACAATTCGATTCTAGAGCAACTTTTTGTGCATGTGTGTTGCGTAGTTCGAGAAGGTAACAAAGACAAGGTGACAGAGTTTATAAGATATTCACTTAGGCCACACTGTAACGGAATGACTCTAATGAGAGATGACTAAATTTTGGGGAAGAAAATGTCATTGATACTTTTTATTTATGAGAGAAGCTCACAAAAGAAGTTTGGAGAGTCTCCGGGGAAAAAATAGGAAGGACAGGCTTCTCTTTTGATGAGGAGTTGACCTAGACCGGCTCAGAAGTGGGAAAGGTGAAACTCCTTTGACAAATGAAAGTCGTGGCAGGGGAGTTCCTTCCCCTGACAGACGCGTGCTGTCGGTTACCCCCCCCCCCTTTACCTTAACTCCAAGGTGGGCGTGGTTTTGCACTCATTTTCTTTGTTCAACCACACGCAAAGCTTCTAAAAGGGTTAATGGAATATATCCCGTGTCCATTCTCTTTCGTCGATCCAGCCTCGGATTTGCGGACCTTTAAGTAGCCCTAAGTCCGGGTGCATTCAAGAGTGGTGATTGCGACATGGGCAGCACTTACATTGAGCGGAAGTTGCCAAGTAGGTGGTCACTCATTAAAGGTCGCAGCTCCCAATTGAGCCGCTAGAGAAGCAGTTGCGACAGAGCCAAATTCTTAAGTCTTAATAGCCGTGGACAAGACTGCCAAGGTCTGGAGTTCTATCGCGTAAATGACCCAGAAAAGGAACTCAGACTTTGCGTTTGCCTGGTAGCCAACATGGCACTGATACCGCTTCCATATGCAACGCAGCTTCATGCTTACAAGAACGGCCGCTTTCAGCCCATTGGGCTCAGAGTAGAGGGTATTGGGGCAAAATCGATCTTTCCATAATGGTACCCCAACGCCCATGGACCCTCCAGTACTGGTCTTTTGCAACTTGTAGCTGATCCGGTCCTTAGACCTAGATAAAGAAAGACATGGAGGGACCAGCTTTCTCAGGACCGGTCCAAGAATTGAAGTAGTAAACTCAGATCCACGCCTTCCCTACGGACACTCGGGGCGCTTCCCTCCGACGCCGGAGCATCCCCTTTCCTTTTCTCTTAGATGTTTTTTTTTTTAATGGGGTTTTGCTGGTTTTCGTTGTGGGTTTTCTTGACCTTATTTTAAGATAGCCTGATAAATAGACTGAATCAAAAAAGGGCACTTGGGCAGAGAGAACGAGTCTTTGATCCAGATTTGAGGTGTAGCAATTTACACAGGGCAACACCTACGCGATAGAAAGTCAGGAGGGAGAAATATGGAAGGAAAGATGTGTATGTAAAAAAAGTGAAAATAGTGAAAAAATATAGGCCCGCAGCTCCCCCTTCCCCCTCAAAAAAGTAGGGAGGCGGCAGGGTGCACAAGACATGCCGCTCTGGGGCAGGGAGGGTCTAGCGTAGCACTCGACAGAGGGTAAAATCCTTCGGGGATAGGATCTTAGGATCTTCGACTCATCTCCACTTCCTCTAACATTACCATTTTGTACAAAAAATATTTCCCCTTCCAACCTTCTGAGGGAGAGGCCCTCGTTGTTTTTCCTTTAAATTTAATTAAAAATAATATTAAATTTCTGCAAAAGACTTTCGAAAAAAAAGAGTTTACAAGAGAGGAAAGAGTACTAAAGATCACCACTGGTTATGAAAGCTTTCAATAAAGTAATTTTAATACTAGAACACATTTGTGAACAATTGAAGTGTAAAAATGAGAAAAAAACGTCAATTTTCTGAATAATTAAATGAGTATTGGAAAGAGGTCAAACCTCCAAACTACAGAAGTTATTCAAACCCTCCGAAAAATTGAAAATTGTTAATAAAACTGAAAATATTGCAGATGTTTTGTCAAATTCATCGCTTTAATTGCTTTTTCTATTTATTTCCAAATTCTGCGACATGTCGTTCAGGTATGGACCCGGTGACCTAAAGATTATTTGGTTGCAAGTTAATAGGAATGGATGGGGGCTTCACTCAACCCTTTCTCAACATGGTTTGAATTCGAATCTAGATTGGTTTTCGACCGGTTAATCCAGTGAGATCTGCGTTGCACTGTTTTGTGATCGTCCAGCAACGATCAAATAACTTGGATTGAAGAAGCAAGGGAATAATTTGATAACAACACGATGATGGCATATGTTGGCCCTCATAGAATTTGAGCCAATCCTGTCGAATTGAAGAAAATAACCGAGCGGGCCTCTTGCAGGAACAGTTTATGTTCCAAACGCAGTATCGTCTTCTTCGTTGGAGATAGTTTACCGAATCTTGCAGTAAAGTCATGTTGCACATCCTCCATGCTCTTGCCAAGAATGCACACGACCATGTGCTCATACACTTGCAATGGGCCTCTCTCCCAAACTATAGGAGCTCTTCTCAACCATCTGAAATATAAAATTAAAGCAAAATTTACGTGGAGTGACAAGACTTTCGGTCCACCCTGGTGAGTCAATAGTGGTTGTATGACAAAGTGGTGAAAGGAAATGAGATGAGTTGCGGTAGTATTTGGTGGGTGACCAGCCCTCTGAGATATTCTGAGAAAAGGGCATTGATGGTTAATAATGGTTATCTTATACACCATTATCTCACACATGAGTGAGCACTAGCTCTCTCAGATCCCATTTTCTTCCACGATTCAGGAAATTATGAATTGTAGCTTTTTTAGTTTTTGGACGTTAGCTAAGGTATAATACTGAATTTAATCATTATTTTTGAGATTTATCTGTATCTTAGACATGTATCATATTAGGTAAATTCAATCGCAACGGTTTAAAAATAACTGTTTTTATATATATTCTATATTATTACATAACTCTTTCTGAATAGCAGAATACAAGTTTGACTTAAAAAAGAAATATAAACATAAACGGGTCTCAAATTGGGAGGGTAAAGGGGGGGTGCTTCAGCCTCGTAGCCCCCTTTTCCCTCCCTGGGTCCGTTCAGCTCCGATATACAAGTGGCAGAACTAAGACACGAATAACCTCTACTTAAATACAAATTACTTCTAAATTCCTAATGAATGCCTAAATCTAAGACCAAAATAAAGGTGAAAAACGAATAGTGACTAGGGACTCGTAGGTAACGTAACAATGGATACCCAACTAGATTCTCAGGCAAAGATATCAGTATCCTCGTATGCAGGGGTCGCCAAACCTTTTTCATAGTGGGCCAGATAACTGAGAGAATGACGAGCGCAGGTCGTATAACCATTTTGTTCAATACAACATAGTGAATAGACAAAAAATAAAGGCAACCAAAATATTTATTTACCAATACACAGAATACACGAAAAATAAAGATAACAAACATATTTATTTACCAAAAAGTTATCAAAGAAGGTGTCGTTAGCAATAAGATAATATTATCACACCCAGTGCGCACATATCCGAGTCTCACAAACTAAGCAGCAAAAAAGGTTAGAGATTTGTGAAACTGGCGTTTAGCTTTTAAGATATCATCAATATTTGCTTTATAAATGCTGCATCCAATCAAGAGAATTCCTTTCAAATGTTCATTTGTGGCATAAAATCAAAGGATGACGTTCTTATGTTCCCATCTCTGGGTTTTAGAGTGTATAGAAAGACCTGCCCATTCTGATGAACTCCAGTGAAATGGAAAATCCAGAATAATTTGCGACTGCTTATGGTGCACGTAGCCCCTTGCGAAAATCTCCTTCTCCATTTGGGGCCTACTTTTGCGTAGGTGCAGCGCAGTTTGTTTAAATTTCACTACCCTCTGTAGCAACTGATATCTTTGCAAGCCCCTAAAAAGTTCGTAAAGAGGCAGTTGGCAATTTCCCGTCTGAGAAAATTATGCATCTCGCCCCTAAATCCATTTTTGTACGACCTTTGATACCAATACAGTTACCTCACAATCAAAGTACGAATCCTCCCAACCACCAACCAATCAAAACGTTTGCGCAACCCAATTCGAAATTAACCAATCATAATAGACTTTCCCGTTTCCCGAGTTCGGAGTGCATTTTAAAGAACACTTTAATCTCAGCAGCGCTCCATCAAGTTCCCCTGATTTATATCTTCAAAAACGTCGTGGCAGTACTATACTTTATTTTATATAATTTCCCTATATTTCATATCTTATTCACTATAATATCCACCTTATATAGCTTATTCCTCTTAACATTATAATCATCGGCCATTTCTCTATATTCATTATATATATATATATATATATATATATATATATATATATATATATATATATATATATATATATATATATATATATATATATATATATATATATATATATATATATATATATATAAATATATATATATATATATATAAAATATATATATATATATATATATATATATATATATATATATATATATATATATATATACATATATATATATATATATATACATATATCTTATTTCAATAAAATACACATTATATTCATTAACCATATTATCAAATTAGTCATATTCCATTATTTGTTGTTCAATAAATCTTGTTAAATTTATGCGTCAGTGATTTTGAAACCTTCCCGGTTGAAATAGTTGTCCTTCATCACGTTTACTCTTTTAAGTCATTTCATCTTTAAATTCATAAGGCAAGGTTTAATGGCTGCTATCTAGGCAAGTTTGTCATTAAACCAATCTCAATATCTATACCTACAATTATTCCTTCACCAGGAATAGCCCACAATCCTGTGGTACAGGGATTTGGTAGCCGCCTGGGCATACAAATCGTACCTCTGTAACTCCTTGCTGCTCCGAGGTCCCCTAATGTTTAGCTGGGGGTGCAGGGTACCAATTTACCGTACGTGACCACGAGGGGGCGCACCAGGAGTCATGTTATTGGAGAGACCTCGTACTGGTAGCAGAATTTACGTACTCAGCTTCTCTCTTCACCACAAGGCTATCCAGCGGAGCAACTGCAACCGACAAGCTACAAAAAATGCCGGGTGCACTGGGACCGCATAGAACTAGAGAGTAGGCAAGTCATGAAATTTAACACTAGAGGATACAAAATATAATATACATATCAGGGACAAGCCATAAAAGAATAATAATAGGAAATTTATATATTTTGATTTTATTATATTTTGCATGGAAAAATTAATTTTAGTTTTCGAGATAATTTTTTTGCGCTGATGTTTAGTTTCCCATGTATGGGTTTGGAGAAACCAATAAGTGGCTTTTAGTTTGCATTCCATGTTTTAGTATTGGCTTTTATCGTTTAAAAGACACTCTTGGGTAGAAATATGCGATCAAAAGTAACAGGTTGTGAGACAAGATAGAGAAGCAACTTTTTATGAGTTTACCGCAGACGGTCATGACTTTTATGGTATTTGGTTATTAGTGAGATTAATTTTAGTTAATAAATCAGCCTAGATAGCTATTTGAAAACCATTACCATAAATCTGTTGAAATGGATGGAATAGTCGTCTGCTAATATTTAGGTCTAACGACCTAACGACTGACGTGAACTGAATTTAGAAAACTTCGGGCGCTAGGTTTATAAGAAAACGGACGATAAACAAAATAAATATATTTATAAAATCAACGAATGCACAATGAGAAAATTGAATTAGGAAATAACTAGTGAGCGGTTATTACAATTATACGAATGAATGATATAGGAATTATTAAGGAATACAACGTAATGCAATGTATGAAAGTAATGAAAAGTAGAGTGAAATGTAAGGTTAAGTGAGCTAAGGTATGTTAAAGTAACTAAGGTAAGGTATGGTAGAGTAACTAAGGTAACTATGATAGACTGTGATTTGGGGTCTGCAATGAGAGAAGTACCCAGAATTATGACCTACTCTCGTATGGCAGTTTGCAGAGAATAAGTGTGATAGGGCGAGGAACTAAACTAAATATAATTTGTTTGGAGTTAAATGATTAAATGGAGAAGGAATGACTATTGACCTTTATGCTGAGAATGACGAGAGACGAGTGAGGAATATTTGTGTTCAATGTGGTTGGGCTGAAAGCATGTTAGTTTGTGTATTTGACTAAAGTAAGTGTTGCCGAAAATAATGTATCTTAGCCATGATTTTTGGATGGTAATTATATATTACAAAAGAATATTAAAAATTGTATTTGAGATTTTGGGTTGATATTTATACATAACTAAGTTGAGATTTTACATAAGATTTAATAGAAATTGTAGAAATTAAATGGGAAAATAAATGTATAATTTTACATCGAATTTAAAAAGGAAAGTATGCTAATATTTATGCACAAGGTACATTGCGTTAAAATGATATTAGGTAATGGTAATATTAAAATTGATGCAATGGAATATTGATACATGTAATATTTTATAGGAATGCCAGAGGGCATTGCTACACCTTGACTGACATCTAAAGATGTCACAAGCGAATGACGAAAGCTTAGAAAAAAAAGAAAATACTAAGTCAAAGCTACATATTTATATCTCTTAAAAATAATACAAAATAAGGTAAGTATCAACAAAAAGAAAATATTCAGAAATTTGAAGTTCAATATAAAATTAATGTGTAAAAATAGGTTTACCTGGTTAATCGATCTTATTATTACTTGTGTGATGTGTCCGTATTTTGCTAATGTTGTTGACAATTTTCTTAGTGAGACTTTTTTTTAAAAATATTAAAGGATAAAGCGGATGAAAATCAAAAGCGCCCCAAGCTTCAGAAAAGAAGTGAAGCACATCCACACTTTTAATTGTGGAGCTGTGGCAAGCAAAGCCTTCTAGAGTGTGACCATTGGAGGTTCCACTCACTTGCGCAAGCGGATCATGGAAGTTAACCCCAGTGTCACCTTATTTTTCTTGAGTATGTGTGACAGGAGTTAAATTACAATCGCGAGATTTACATGGTAACCATGGAAGCCCAAATACAATTTCAATAGCTATTTTTCACTTAGAATGTCTGTTGGATATCATTGCCATTGTTGGTACGTAGAAATAATAATATTATTAAAGAGAGTGTTACAAGTATTTAAAAGGAAAAGAAGTTAATGAAAACGATATTGAGGAGTTATTTTATCAGAAGACGGCCTACAATTGGCATGATAGAAGATATAAAAAATTCTCCCTCTCTCCCACAGTCTGCGACTATGTAAAAGCAGTGGCGGTCCTGAGTTGTATGACGCCCTGGTCATACCGCTTTCCTGGCGCCCCCCTTACCCTCCTCAATAGCCTATTCTCGCCCAATACTTACCCACACACAGCTATTCGATTCAGATTCGTTTATTTGTCAACACAGGTCAATACATGGTCAACGACACAATGAAAAAATGCTTTGGACAAGAAGAACCAATCAACTCACTATTCACAAGACTAAATAAACAATGAATATAAATATAAACAGAAGTATCAAAATGTAGAAGAAACATAAACGATAAAATAACGAATTTGTCTATATATATATATATATATATATATATATATATATATATATATATATATATATATATATATATATATATATATGTGTGTGTGTGCAGTATCCATTGTAACACTGGCAGTCTAAAATATGTGTGCATGAATTTTTGTGTATCAAATATGAGGTAGTACAATGTCTCTAACAGCTTATATTGACGTAAGGAGTCTTTTGGTGGGTGCAATCAGGCTCCTATACCGTTTGCCAGATGGTAACAGGCAGAAAATTCTGTGTTTGATGGCTGGGATATTTAATGATGCTGCGTTTCTTCTATAGGTACGGCTACGGTAAATGGCCTGGATGGAGGGAAGACTGCTTCCAGTAAGGTGCTTTGCCGTCTGGACCACTCTCTGTAGTGATTTCCGGCTGTGACTGGAGGAGCAGTTACCATACCACACTGTGATGCAGTCTGTTATTAGTCTCTCGATGGTACACCTGTAAAAGCTGGTGTTAATGCCAACTTTGCTCAATCTTTTCAGGAAATATAGCCGCTGTCTAGCTGTCCTGACCATAGCAAACGATCCGGCCAAAACATCGGAAATATGAGACATTCTCCCGACAGTTCTCCGGCCTGAACAATATTGGGAGCTGTAAAGCCATTGGATTTCCCCAATAGCTTTTTGACCCTCCGTTCAGATTTTGTCTACAGGGGTCTGCTAACATATCGATGCGATGTAACCATCCAACGAAGTCTTTCGAGCTCGTCAAAGGATGGGTCGCCGTGCTTCTCTTGCTCGGTTACGAGCAAGTTTCTTTACCATCGTGGGGCACCAATTGTAATGTCGGCAAGCCTGTTTACATTCAGTGACAACTCTTGAGCATTCAGCAGACCACCAGGGCAATTATGGTCCACGAGCAGTTGAGCCGGAGAGCGGGATGGAGGACTTAGCTGCATGATTGACGTGGGCTAGAAGATCATTAATAGCCACTTCAATATCTTCATGAGGGAAGGACCCATCATGGCTCGAAAGGTGCCTGAACTTAGGCCAGTTTGCTTCTTGTATTCCATCTTTTGCTAGGTGGTAGAGGAGGACTACTTGTACATGGTGTTATTACAATGGGGAAGTGATCACTGCCTCGCAAGTCGGGATCCACTGCAGCTCTACAGCTTGGTGAACAGAGAGACAAGTCCACACATGTAAAACTGTTTGTCTGGATGTGAAATGATGTGTGGCTGCCATCGTTAAGAAAGTAGACATCATTAGTGCCCAGAATTCTGTCAATCATATTTCCTCTAGGGTTGTTATCATGGTCCCCCCAGAGAGGGTGTCGAGCATTAAAATCGCCAATCAATAAAAAGAGAGGAGGGAGTTGAGAAATTAAATTAGCTAACTTTGTAGCTAAAACAGTTGTATCTCTTTCCTCGCCAGGAGGAAGATACAGCGAACAGACCGAATAATGGCGACTGGTAAACAGGCGGATAGCAAACGCCTGCAGGTCTATGTTAAGAGAGAGCTGGTTGTAGGGAACCCTGTTTTTAACAAAAACAGCAGAACCATGAATTGGTTCCCTCGGGTTCTTATAATATCCCACAAAACCTGAAATGTTGGGTACTCTGTGAGTACCCAAGCATGTCTCCTGTAAAGCAATACAATCTGGATTGTAATCATTAAGCAGGAGCTTGAACTCTTCCCATTTAGGGAAGAGACCTTGAAGGTTCCAATGAATAATTGGAAACATTGTTACCGTTTAAGCATAACTATATATTTCTTCCTACCCTTAGGGGTTGGAGATTTTGGATTTGAACTACCAGCGGAAGTAGTTCGTGTCATACTAGCCTTAGGCTTGGAGTATGACAAAGGAGGCATCTGAAGCCGAGTTTTTCCTTTGGGTTTTTTTAAGAGGTGGCGCATCAGATTTTGATAAGTGGCTGTAAGAGAGAACTGTCTTCACTGGAGAAGCAGAGATGGAAGCAACTCCAGGGGTCAGTTCGGGTGTCGAGGGAACAGACAATGTTGACACAGCTGGTGGTATTGGTTGGGATGGTAGAGGCGATGGTAGTGACGAGGACATCGGCAAAAGTTGTGAATTAGATGCTGATAGAGGAGGATGTGAAGTCAGTTTTTGAGAGTCCTCCTCAGATCAGGGGGTAACCTCCACAACAGCTTGCTCCTGGAACGGAGCAAAGGTTGGTTCCTTCTCATTCAGGGATCGAAGGAATTCCAAAGCAGGATCAACAAGGGGGGTAGAGTGATAACTTGCTTTGGAGCTGAATAAGAGCTTAGTCCTTTAGGGGCAGGGTGAATGTCCAGAGGTAAAATGGATACCACCTGAGGACCAACATGATCAACATCAACATGTTCTGGATCGGTAGCAAGGTGCTTAACAACACTCGGGGAACAAGGAGAGGATAGAAGGTTCCTCTCGTTGGTAACCTCAGAAGCACTGTTAGGTGCTGACCAAGAGTGTTAATTACGAGATGTACGTTTATGACGGGGATAACTTTTTACCTAGTCAGGCACAGGAGAAACAGTGAGAGGTTTCTGGCTTCTCCCTTTATTTGGCCAGGTAGAACGCAGAACATCAGAAAAGCTCACACCAGGTTGGACATACATCTCCTTTATTCTTCTTCTGGTCTCTTTAAAACTGACCCTGTTCTCGTTTCTAATGACAATGACTTCTCTCTCATAGAGAAAGAAAGTGCATTGCTGTGATGTTGCAGGGTGTTCTCCACCACAGTTAGGGCAGCATGGCTGTTGAGAACAGGGCGTCCCGTGATAATCCGATTCACAATTCACACACAACCTTGCCTGTTTACAAAACTTGTTTACATAGCCAAAGCGTTGGCAATTGAAGCATCGTCGTGGGTTTTCAACGTAAGGCTTGGCTGGGATGTTAAGATAGCCAGCCTTAACGTACTTGGGCGGTTCCAATTTGTTGAAGGTCAGGATTATGGTGGCGGTAGGTAACCTAGCACCATTCACAAATCTGGAAATGCGGTGGGCACTTACAACCTACTGATTGGTAAGTTTTGATACCAGCCTGTCAACATCGTAATCTATTAACCCTCCCGATCGGATAACACCTTTACTGGTGTTAAATGTCGGGTGCGAAGCAGATGACATGTCTACACAAGCTAAAGATAGGGTCTTAATCCGCTGATGCTGCTTGCTTGAATTTGCCTCGACTATCAATGCGCCATCATTACGTGGCCACATTTGGGCAGGTTCGCCACATTTCTCAACAAATTCCTCGTAGACGTCGAAGATGTCAGCCTTACTAAGAAGACTATCGTTCGCTTTCAAGACTAAAAATAGGTCATAATCCAATTCAGGGTCGACTTCTGACCCAAAAGGATCAAAGCGTCTACCGTCAGGGTCCAAGGCACGATGTTTGTTAAATTTACCCATATAAGTATATATTTTATTTTGGGCTGCCCCTGGAGCCGCGGGCATGCACCAAATCGCCATCGTGAGTCCAAAGAGCGCCCATACAGCACAGACGGGGTAACCCACCCCTCGACTCCCACTGTCGTTTTAAAAAACAGCGGAGTCGCATAACGGAGATTCTCTGGACTGCGGTGCTAAGACCTCCCAGAAACAAGATGACAACCCGGGCAACCAAACCTCCCAGAAACGAAATGACGACCCGGGCAACCAACCAAACCTCCTCTAAGACACGGTCCTGCAGACGATGCCCCCCAGTGGGCGCATCCATCGACCCGTACAGAAGCAAAAGTAAGAAAAGAAGAAGAATTGGTACAGAAGACGAGATAGGGATTAGTGGAAGAAGAAAAGGAATGACAAGCTGGGGCCGGACGGGGCGCTGAGTGCCGTCAGCACGGCGGCCAGGAAGGCAAATCGCCGCGCCCCTTACGGGGTAATGATAATGAACGTAAAAGTTAACAGTGTTGAAAAGAGGTGGCCAACTTAAAGTTAAAACTGTCAAAGGAACAATAAAGAGTGTAAAATACTCTAAGAGAATAGATGAGATAGAAAACTGATTTGTAATCTAAAAGATGTTATAAAAAATATAATGTCAAGTTTGAGGAAAATGTAGACAAAATGATTTCTTTTAAGTCACGGTTAAAAATTAGAAGATAAGTTACAAATAATAAAACATACAAATAGCAATAATAGCTTAAATGAACAAGAATAACTCACGAATAGAAAGAATACAATACTAGATATATAATACTGATCAAAAAGACAAAATTCTCATGGTTCTGGATCAAAATAGTCTGGTTCTATAGTAATTGAATGTCCTGAATTCAATTATGACATTCGTATAGCTGTATCGGTCTCAATTTTCCAGAACCAGCATATCTATAAATTTGGTGCACCATGTTATTCATACACTAATTTATATGTTCACTCGTTCCACTTATGCAATATTTTTTGTTCTTAATTTCTGCTTTTTTGTTTGTTTCAGATTGCTGGTTCATGATAGTGCATATCTACAACTGCCTAATTTCTAATTACTCTAAACTTAACAAAACATCGAACGTGGCAAGTGCGTGAACGATGCTGATCGTTTTTGTTACATATGTGCCGCCTTCACTCTTGGTAACCTCAAGAAACGAATCACAAAAGCTGTTCGACTGAACTACAAAAGTTACTTCAAATGTCCTTTGGGTGACCAAGACAAGAAATGGGCTCCTCACATAGCTTGTAAGTCTTTTGACAACCACCTGAGCGAGTGTATATGTGGTAAGCGAAGCCCAGGAATGCAGTTTGCTGTACCAATGATATGGCGTGAATACAAAGACCACAGCAGTGATTGCTACTTCTGTCTCACAAACATTAAGGGAATTACTATCAAAACACGAGGCAAGGTGCAGTACCCCAATATTGCTTCTGCAATCCGACCAGTTCCGCACAGCGCTGAACTCCCAGTCCCAAATCCACCGACTGAACAAGAATTGATGAGTGATTCCAATTTTAATTCTACCTCAA
Organism: Ceratothoa steindachneri; assembly: GCA_963969495.1. Lineage (NCBI taxonomy): Eukaryota > Metazoa > Arthropoda > Malacostraca > Isopoda > Cymothoidae > Ceratothoa > Ceratothoa steindachneri. Next base: position 133,958,326 of record OZ018322.1, on the reverse strand, counting down.
ATGAAGACGACTACCAGGATGACTGAAAATACCAGGCCTAAACTCTTTACTCAAGAAGCGCTTCATGATCTCATCAGGGACCTAGACTTGTCCAAAGAAAAGGCCGAAGTTCTGGGATCCAGACTAAAGCAGCGTAACCTCCTGGAAGCTGGAGCGCGTATCACTACAGGCCGTTACCGACATAGAGAGCTGTCTGCCTTTTTCAAGATGGCAAACAACCTTTGTTACTGTGAGGAGCAGTAACTATCATGCAACAACTCTGCAAGTCTGAACCATACAAGTCAGATGATTGGGGGCTGTTTATAGACTCTGGAAAAGACTCTCTGCAAGCTGTTTTTTTACACAATGGCGATCGGTTTCCATCTTTCCCAATGACACATGCAGCAAAGAAGGCTAAGATCTATGAAATAATGAAGATTTTGTTAGCCGCTATAGAGTACGAGAAACACCAGTGGAAGATATGTGGAAATCTCAAAGTCATCTGTTTACTACTGGGCCTTCAAAGTGGCTACACAAAGGACGTACTTTTTGTGTTTGTGGGACAGCAGAGCTGATGCAGAGCACTATGTGAGTAAGGAATGACCGACAAAACCAAAAGATTAACCTGGAAGGTTCAACTGTGTTTACAATCCTCTTGTAGATTCAGAAATGATAGTTTTGCCTCCACTGCATCTAAAGCTCGGTTTGGCTAAAAATTTCATCAGGGCTATGGATCAATCTGGCGCTGGGTTTTGATACTTATGTCAAAAGCTAGGTGGTGTAGTTTCTGAAGCTAAGTTGAAAGAATGTGTCTTGAATGGTTCACAGATTAGCATACTAATTCATGATAGCGAACTCACCAAGGCCCTGAACCCACTGGAGAAAACTCATGGGAATCATTTGTCAATGTGTCAAAATTTTTGCTTATAAACTATCGTGCTGACAACTACAAGGAAATCGTTACAACCATGCCGCAGAATTGTCATGTATTAGGAGCAAGGATGTCCTTGAAATTGCATTTTTCCACTCTCATATTGATTTTTTTCCAGATAACCTTGGAGACATTAGTGATAAACACGGTTAAAGATTTCACCAAGACATCGCCATAATGGAGAGCAAATATCAGGGACAATTGAGCCCTAACATGATGGGCGACTATTGCTGGATGCTGCAACGAGAAGAGAGCGAGGTGTACAAACGAAAGGGCACAGTTCAGAAGCCCTTTTAGAACTTCATATTTTGTTAGTTATAAAGGATTTGAACTTATGCTTTCTGGTACAATTTCTTATGAGCTTATCTAGGACGTGTTTAATATCGTTATCTTGCGTGAGATAATTAATTTCATGATATTTATTATTTTTCTGATTGCTTAAGAAAGTACATCTGATAGTAGAATAAAACATCTAAGTCATACTTAAAATATGAAATTAGTCATGTAAGCATAGTCACATAAGAGACAAGCCGTTCTGTTTTGGGTTAAATATCTGTTGCACGACATAAATGACGGAATATTGAATATTTGTACCTATTGATTTTTTTATAAAATCTAGTCTGATAGAACAAAACAAATATCAGATTCAAATTTAGCAATATGAAATTAGTTGTGTGAGTATAATCTCATGTGAACCATTTTGGTGGTTGACCAGTGTATACTCGACAAACTTGAACAGAAAAATCTCGCAAACACAGCGAAGTTCACTTGAGTCTTAGAATTTTAAATTGAAATATATGTGGTAATAAGTAAAAGAACTCAATGACGAGTTATGGTATATGATAGTGAAACCACTGTATAGGAGCCAAAAGTTTAATTTACGAGACTACTTTCGGTATATACTTTATCATAGCCTCGTCAGTCGTATACTGAGAATGCGATTGTTACAAAAGTCTATAAATAGCGTACAGATCAGAAAAAGAAAAAAACAAACAAACAAACACAAAACCGGGGGGAAAGGTCATTAATCAGGGGGTGTGAGTCTAAGATCGTCGACTAAGCTGTTTACGATGAGGTTACAGGAAAGGAGGCTGCATTTCAATTGCTGACCTGATAAATTAAAATTGGCAATTTCCCCTATTAATATAGATTCTATTATTTTTCTTTTACAGAAATCTTTACAATTATATATTATTTGTGCTTTTGAATAGTCAATTTGGTGGTTGAAATTGCTAATATGATTAAAATACTGGATGCGGTACTGCCTCGTCTGACATCACCTTTATGTTCATAAATTCGTTTTGTTAAGGTTCTTCCGGTCTCTCGTATGTAGAATGAGGGAAAGTTTGTAGGGACACAGGGGATTCAATATACACCTACTTCATTTGGCTGATCCACGGGCTTGGTTGAAGGGAAAGATTTAAGGATAGAAAAAGGGTATTTAAATGTAGTTAGGCCTGGAGAAATAACTTTGTTCACTCCTTTGAGGAGGGGAGAAAAAGGGAGGGATGGACACTTCGTATTACTAAATTTGTTTTTATCCTTGAGACGGTAATGAGCAAGCAGATTTTGCTTTAGATAAAATTTCATTGAACACGTGGAGGGGATAATTTAATTCAATGAAACTGCAGGTTATATATGTAATTTCGTCTTCTAGAAAGCAAGGGTCACATATCCTAAGTGCTCTCCAAAACATATCTGATGCAACGGTTCGCTTAATGTTAATATCATGATGAGAAAAGAAACGGATATACGAGTTAGAATGGGTTGGTTTTCGGTACACAGTGAAGCTAATTTTGTCAATGACTCTAACAATTTTTCCATCAAGAAAGGATATAAAATTATCTTTTTCCTACTCTGCTTTAAAATTGATGGTGAGATGGAGGTCGTTAAGATTTTTAAGGAAACTGTCAAATAAGTTTAAACTATTTATAGGCCAAATCGATATGACATCATCTGCATACCTATACCATACAAAATTAGATGGTGAATCAAACAAGGGAGTAATGATACTTCGAAATGTTCCATAAAAAAGTTACATAATATGGGCGATAAAGGATTACCTACGCTAAAACCATATTTTTGACGGAAAATCCCATATCGCTGATAAATAAATTGTCAGTAACACAAAGTCTAACAAGATTTAAAATTTTATTTTTTAGCAATTCCAACCACCAAATTGCCTATTCAAAGGCACAAATCATATATAATTGTAAAGATTTCCGTAAAAGAAACATAGTAGAATCTATATTAATTGGAGAAATTCCCAACTTTAATTTTTCATATGGACAATTGAAAGGCAGCCTCCATTCCCGTTGTAGGGTACGAGAAGTGCAGGTCAGCGGCTTAAAAGCTTTGCTTGAAAGAGTCTTTTTTGAGACTCAGGATGGCTGAGTGGAATCGCCGCTGGCTAACAGTGGTCCAGCAACGCGGGAAGCGGTTCGCAACTCGCCTACGATACTTTCATTCTTTCTTTTTTCTTTGCCCCCTTTCCTACTACCCTCTATCTAAACCGTATCCTTATCGTAAACAGCTTAATCAACGATCTTAGACCCCTTCCGCCCATTTTGTGTTTATTTGTGTTTTTTCTGATCTGTACGCTATTTATAAACTTTTTTAACAACCACATAGTCAGTATACGACTGAAGAGGCTATGATAAATTATATACCGAAACTAGTCTCGTAAATTAAACTTTTGGCTCCTATACAGTGGTTTCACTATCATATGTGGTAATATTTGTGATATTATATTACAAATTTGAGTTTATATGGATGAATCTTTCATTAGGAGTGCTGGCTGAAGCGAGATGGTAACTATACTATACATGTAAATGAATTAACATCAGAAAGGAGCTGACCGCCTTGACATGGAAACTATTATTATTGTTGTTCCTTATGCGTTATGTGTATTTATGTGAAATCAAACAATGGCTTGATTTACTCCTACCAGAACAATGGTTCTAACATAGGTGATCGTTTAAGTAGTCGGCGAGCTTTTTTAAGTTTTTAGGACACGAACAAACTAGGATTGTGCAACATAGCGCATAGGTTGCTTGGCTTAATGATTTTAGAAGTCTCATTATTGATTCTTTGGATTCCAATATGCCAGTTTTTGACGAAGCTATGGTAACAAAAATAAAGAGATAATTGATTATCTGAATTTAATATGCTTTTCTTAAATGCTAGAAATATCCCAAATATTAATAGTCGACATGAATTACGTAAACCCAAAATAGCTGCACTTACTGAAACATTGCTAGTATTCCATTAAATATACCAAATCATACTGTATTTCGATTTTTCTGCAGGAATAATTTCAATAATTGCGAGATATTGAGTATTAGTGTTAATAGGATTTTTTGTAAAATCAAATGCGATCTACATGTGATCTCCTTCGATGATACGGTCCCCGAAAAAATCTGAAAACAACAACTAGTTATAAAACAAATCAAGTTCTCATCTGATTAATTTTATTGGCACTAAGTGGGAAGCTTAGGATGTTTGGGAGTCTGAACTGTCAATTATGAACGATACCCTGAAGTATGGCATCGTCTTGACAGAGCAAAGTGAAGGTGACATGAGGAACTACCAAGTGGAAAAGCTGATTAAGTACATCTCCCATGGTCTGATTTGTCAGTGGAGCAAATATAATGTTCTTCTCCAGCCGCATGTTATCAATGCAAAGGTAACCATCATGTCTATGCTCAAGGAGGTCTGGAATCAGGCAGTAATTTTCTCTTGGGAAGGGCAAACTTGAGGCCCAAGAGAGGTTCAATGCAAGTTAGAAATGTTTTTCGATATTTTAACTTGCTAATATCAGATTACCAGTTGTAAGAGGGGGGGGGATATGGGGGAGGGGGGTGATATGAGGAAGGGGGGGTAAAGACCCCAAGAAATCAGCGGGACCTAATTTGTTAGAGCACACTAGCCAGATTATGAAATAGAAAAGGCAGTGGATGGAGAGGAAGCTAAGAGAAAGAGAGTAAACAAGAAAAACAAGAAGGAAAACGCTTCATCTGCAAAGAAGGCAGCCAGGAAGGATGTTAAGAGATTTTCGGCGGATGGTAATGAGGATCTGGAAGTGGAGAAAGATAGAGCTGAAGATGAGTTTGTCCCGGAATTTGAGATATTTCCAGAAATTGACCTTGAACAGTATAGTGTTGTCAGTGAGCCTATGAACTACTAATTTACTTTCTGTACCACTTTTTTCCGGAGAAAGCAATTAAAGAGGAATCACATGCGGAGAAGATGGCTAATGTCATGTTTGCCTGACTGAAGGAAAGATGTTTTGATAAGACCTTGCTAGCCATTGGAGGAGCCTACAGATATCAACACTGGTGTGAAAGCTGGAGCAATGCGAGAGCTGGAGCAGCTCCTGGAGAGAAAACTGATCTGGTTAGTTAACTTCGTCCATGTCATGCCATTGTTGACCTTGAGGGGCCTACTCTGCCAGACAAATATTATCCAAGCCATTTGGAAAGCTCTTTGATCCTGCTTGTCCTCCATTGATCACGTAGCTTGACAAGGCCATTCAAGATCTCTCAACCGATCAACAATGTGACTAAAACATTGTCTGTGCAGTCATGGATGGAATGCTTCATGATGGGGTCGCTCTAAGGAACCGCAGTTGCTGGTCCTCTTCAACAAACAGAATGGAACATATTTGAAATTATATTGGTTGAATTTGAATTTAATTATACAAAACGAACATGAGTTTAACACTGAATATTTGCCGTGACCAAACTTGGCGTAAGGTAGATAGGTAATTAATTAAAATGTAATTGTAACTATTTAAAATTAAAATGATATCACGAATTGTGGGTAAATATAATTGAAATCACGAATTGTGGGTAAATGTAATTGAAATGTAATTGTAACTATTAAAATCACGATGGTTAGAAGGGAAAATGTATGAGAGTTTGGAAAAGGAAATAAGGAATTCGCCAGTGTTTTTGTTTGTAAAATCTAAGGATTATATGGAGAAAGAATTCAACTGACCTCAAGTTGGACCTTTAGTCTCGCATGCGGAATATTTGAAAGAGTTAGTCGTGCGTGTTAATGTTGCCAATTATTTTTGAAGACTATTTACAAATATATATAATATTTAATAAAAATGATATAAAATTTTAGTTATTTTTATATATATATATATATATATATATATATATATATATATATATATATAAATATATATATATATATATATATATATATATATATATATAGATGCTACAAATCTCAAGCGAAGCTTTTAAACCCGTCCCCTTGCCATTCTCGGGAGAGAAATAAACTTTGGAATGTCGATGAGAATCGATCCATTAACTTCGACGTCGCTAAGATAAAATGGGCCATGTACCCTTCTGAGTAAGCATCCCTTAACTGAGAAAGTTATGCTCAAACGGAGCCCATAAGTCACTCTTTTATCGTCTCACCAAATGATAGATGTATGCACCAGTAAGAATGCCATGATAGGGAATTTTTAACTGTTTCCCAAACACCCATATATCGCATTTATGCTATTTTTCGCCCAACAATTCTTTATAGATGAAGTTGATAGATTAATGCATTTACTTATATTTGGGCAATAAGATTGAGGGCACAGAGCGACAGAACCTATAGGCGAAAATACAGCAATTTTGAGACGAGCCTGAATAGACTCACTTCAAACATAGCCAAAATTACCAGAAAAAAACTAACATTTCAGGACATTGGCGCCATCTACTTGTCTACATTATATATTGAAGTTTTGGCGCAATGATTTTTCGTTTTTAACTTAATTATAATTAAATAACAAATGATTGTGGGGTCAGAAGATTACTTTATTGGCGTTTACCATTATAAAATGAAGTATGCACTTTATTGATTAAGAGGTAGGCGCATGCAACATCAGTAATATATTTACATTTATATCATTAAATATTGTTTTCTCAGTAGCGTAACTGTCGTAATTTTTTACTCCCGGAAACGAAAGTGGGAATTGTAAATAGCCATTCCTTTTAATTTAGTTTCCTTGTTATATTAAAGTAAGTTGGGAGTAGTAGTAATAATGATTTGCGTTAATTAACTTTTAATAAGTGGTCGTCATTGCGTTTGGCGAAAATGTATTGTTTCCAGTTGCCACCTAGCACAGCTCCTGGTGTACCGAGAAGCAGTTTTTTTTTCTTTTATGCTACTACGATTCAGTGTCAATACGTAAATACAGACCCCGTTAAATATCTACTAAAATTTCCGCGAGTTGTCAAGTTTTGGTTCATACGGCGTGCAAAGCCGTATGATAATAACTTAGCTATTTTGATTTAAGTTTCATAAATATTAATGGATAAATAAGCCATTATCTCGCTCCAAGATCAAGAGTAATCACCATTTCACAGGCTAAGTATATATTTAGCTGTGGTTTATTAATAATAGCTACCTATCAGGATCCTTTAGGCATATTATACTTAGACATTGTGAATGGGGTATTTAATAACCACCTTATATTAGAGCAAGTAAGTGGAGTTTTTTACTCTTTTACTAAGTTTATATTGCAGCCATTATTTTTCATTTAAAATTTAATTTAATTATTCTTCTCGCAGTTTCTTGTTCAAATTGTTCCCAGTGACCAAGTTCATAATTCAAAATTAAACAGGAAATTCACGACATGGTCCTTCGAACCGGATCTTAGCTTACTTAGCTCCTGTAACTTAATGGTAAAATAGCCTAAGCTAGACCACATGGGCGAGGTTTATACCGATGTTCATGGTAAAAGAAAAATTATTTCGATAAATTGCTAGCGAGTGTAATAGTACACCACGAGTTGTGGTGGTGGCGGTTGTAAGAAACAATAATAAGACGTTAATTAACTTTTTAATTTCTTAATAGTCAATAAATTTAAATTAGTTCGCCCTCAATAATTCCTACTTTCGTTAATTAAATTTAAATTAGCATTGCCATGTCAACAATTCATAAGATTGCGGGTCATGAATCTTTTTGTACACCTTGAAAACAAGGCTGTGCGATGAAATGCAAGGCGCTAGTTGTGACTACGCAAAACTTCGAATATGGAATCAACAATTACAAAAGCAAGTAGATATAGTGACCCGATATGACGTAGAGTTAATAGATGCTACGAGTGATGAAGAAATAATAAGCGAACTAATAGAGCAACGAGCGGAATATGAGGTAGAAATACAAATTATAATAATTGACGTGCAGGATTGTATTTATACGACACAAACGCCATCAATCTTTGCTAACTCGACTCCTATAAAACTCCCTAGTATAAACCTCGTGACCTTCTGTGGAGAGGTGGAGGAATGGGAGGGATTCTGGGATCAGTTTAAAAGTTCGTTCGATCGTTCTGACATTAATCCGGTTGACAAATTCAATTATTTAAAAGGTCAATTGTCGGGAAATGCACGGAAATTAATAGAAGGTTTGCCGAGTGAAGAGAGCAGTTGGGAAAAGAATATTCTTATAAGCAATTACCATAATAAAAAACGTATAGTAGAAGACCTTTGTAATAAAATAGTAGACCTAAAAGCTGCCTCTTTTAACTTAACGTCTTTGAGTGAGTTCAGAGCAAACTTGGAAATAATAATAGCCAGGTTAAAAAATACTAAATGTGATGTTGACGGTTGCGGACCAATGATAGTAGCGGTGGTAAACAGAAAATTACCTCTTAAAGCTATAGAATATATCCAAAACCGAATAGATGAAGATTATCTAGAAATAACACAGTTAAGAGACAGGTTGGGAAAGCTATTAAATCATTTAGGTTCCCATAAAATAATGGCAACGGATGCTAACTTACCGTCTGCTACACGAGTAGCTGATAAATGGAGTAGGCCAGAAGCAAAGGTATACGAAGTACATGAGGAAAAACCTCTCATAAGTACAGATACGAAAGAAAGTTCCCCCCTCCAAAACCACACCCGTGAATAATTATAAGTGTGTTTTCTGTCAAGGGCAACACATATCTAATAAATGTACTGTGTATAAAACTTATGATAATCGTATTGGTAGAATAAGAGAATTAAAATTGTTTAAGAGATGTAGCGGTAAACACCCTACAGAAAACTGCCGAATAAAACTCAATAAGTGTTTAAAGTGTAAAAAGGCGTTTCATCATTTAAATTTTTGTGACGAGTTGCCAATCATTGAACAGAGAGTTTGTGATGTGCAGTCCTCAAGTCGTAAATATCGACCGCGTTGCCAGTGGGGAAATGCTCCATGAAGGTGAAGGGGCGAAAATATGCAGTTAAAGTACTGTATGACCAGGGTTCACAGTGTACCTTTATCAGTGCAAATCTCGTAGCAAAATTGAATTTACAAATAAAGGAATGGGTAGAGTTAAGAATATTTGGGTTCACCGGCGAAATGGACAGTCAAAAGTATGGGATAGTAAGATTCACTATTAAAAATGGGAATAAATTTGTAAGATTGCAAACGCTAGTGTTGGATAGATTACCCCGAAACATCATGATTGATTGGTAGAGTCATTGTTTAACACACCTAGTTAAGGGTGGAGTAAGGATATTTGATCCATATTTGGGAGATTTGATAACAGATGTAGATTTATTGGTAGGAGCGGATCAGTATAACAAATTGGTAGAGAGCATAGTTAAACTGAAAGGTATGACTTTCCTAAAAACAAGGGGAGGTTTAGTATTGTATGGAAACATCCCTAATAAATACGTGTCGGTTACTAAGGAAGCACAGATAGCTTTAGTGACCAATATAGGTGGACAACCGTCCAATAATAGTCCTGATCTGTCAAATTTGTGGAAGTTGGATACAATAGGGATTCAACCTGAAACAATTAGTTATGAAGAACAGACATTGATAGATCAATACAAAAATACAGTACGATTCAAAGAGGGAAAGTATTGGGTAAAACTGCCCTGGAAACCCGACCACCAAAACCTACCACACAATTACAAATTAGCTGAAAACAGGCTAAAAGCAAGTTTGGGAAAACACTGAGGTCCAACGCTAACATTATCAAAAAATATGATAATGTTATTAAAGAGTAGGTAGAGAAAGGATTTATAGAAAAGGTGACTAGTGCTGAAGTAACTAAAGACACGCATTACTTACCCCACCTACCCGTACTAGTCTAAACGATTGTCAATACACCGGGTCCACTATAACTGATAAATTAATGGACGTTCTGATTAGATTCCGGACAAATAAATATGCATATACAGCAGATATATGTAATGCTTTACTTAAAATAGGATTGCAGGAAGAGGATCGTAATTTTACGAGATTCCTTTGGCCGAGTGACCCTTTAGAAAGAGATAGCCCAATGGACACTTATAGATTTAAATCAGTATTGTTCGGAGCTACTAGTTCACCATTTTTACTACGAATGACATTAAGTCATCATTTGAATAATCAAGTGAAACATAGTAATATATTAGGTTGAGGAATAAGTTCTTGCGTTTTTTTAATGTTGTGTTGATTTAAGTTTTGTTGACGTGATTTGTGCACATATTAAGAAACAATAATAAATAATGAGAGCATAATTTGCAAAGGTTAGGCTACATCTCTTAACAGCGTAGACTATTAGGCTTTTGCTTAGGCTACGTCTTGAAGTTGAATAATAAGTCATTGCAGTTTATTTAAAAGTTGTGTTAATTTAATTTTTGTTCCGTACCCTCAAAATAGAATGTCACGTTGAAAGAAAGGCGCATTTTCGACACTTGTTGTTATTCATTTTCAATCGAGACGGAAACAATGCAAACGCAGCCAAAGCTCGTCGCGATATTTGTGCTGTGTACGGAGAAAATGCTTTATCAGAAAGGACAGCTCAATGGTGGTTTTCACGTTTCAAAAACGGTTATTTCAATCTTAATGACGAAGAACGTTCTGGTCGCCCCATTAAGTTGGATGAAGATCGATTGAACGACCTTCTTTATGAAGATCCTCGTCAATCGACTAGAGAATTGGCTGTACAATTGGCATGTGACCAGAAAACTGTAGTGAATCACCTTCATTCGATGGGGAAAGTTAAAAAAATTGGTGCATGTGTTCCGCACTCTTTGAGAGAAAGCAACAAACTTCAACGCTCCACGATTGCCACAGGTTTGCTTGCTCGCCACAAGTCTACTCGTCAATATAAGGACAGATTTCTTCATCGCATCATCACTGGCGACGAAAAGTGGTATGTTCATGTCAACATGAACCATCGAAAACAATGGCTTAGCACCAATAAAAAAAACACTTCCGCGATTAAAGCAAGGACTTCATCCACGAAAGACGATGCTGTGTGTGTGGTGGGATTGTGAAGGCATCACTCTTTATGAGCTCCTTGTGAACAACGAGATTGTCAATTCAGAACTCTACGTTCAACCAATGTATCGACTCGCCGAAGCTATTCGTGAAAAGCGACCTCATCGACGTTATGGAGTCGTTCTGCAACACCACAATGCTCGTCCTCACATTGCCAATATGACAAAAGACGCCATCCAAACGCTTAATTGGGAAATCCTGCCGCATCCTCCATATTCGTCAGACTTGGCTCCATCGGATTTCCATCTGCTCCGATCGCTCTCCAACAATTTGCGCGGCGTTTCATTCAATACTGATGTGGAATTAAGAACCTGGTTAGACGAATTCTTCGAGTCAAAATCCAAGATTTTTATTGCAGAGGCATCGAAAAACTAGTTGAACGTTGGGAAGAAGACGTAAATAACAACGGAGAATACATTATTGATTAAATTGCATATTGTTATCAATTAAAAATGAAGTTTTTTATAAAATTGTTAAAGGTAATGAATAAATTTGATTAAACCACAAGAACTTATTCCTCAACCCAATAGCTGAGCACATAAAGTTGGCGCTATATTGCGACAATCTGTTAGGAACAGAAGAAGATGAAAGGTCATTAATTAAATTGTATACTGTTACTAACGAGTTGTTGGAAGAAGCCAATATGCCGTTACAAGGCTGGACAACTAACTCGACACAGTTAAACAATATAATAGGCTATGATGGGGATGGAAATGAAAAAAATATTGGGAATAAATTGGAATTATAATAAGGATACTATTTCAGTAAATAACGTTAAATATCATGCGGCCACGAGTAAGAGAACGCTCTTAAGTAATATAAGTAAAGTATTCGATCCCTTGGGGTTGGTTTCCCCGTTAATTACTCCCATGAAACTGCTAGTGCAGGAAACTTGGAGTAGGAAGTTGGGGTGGGATGAAGATCTTCCCATGGAAATTATAAATAAATGGGAGCAACTTAGCTTAGAAGCGAAGGAGTTGGATACTATGAAATATCCAAGGGCGTTATTGCACACTGGAGTACCGTATGACCTTCACATATTTTGTGATGATTCGCAAAAAGCGTACGGAGCCGTAGCGTATGCTTCAAATGATAGATCCGATCCCATATTAATAATCTCTAAATCCCGCATCTCACCTATGAAAGAAAAGACCATACCACAATTAGAATTAATGGCCATGTATGTGGCGGTGAAATTAAGTAAATATTTGAATGAAGTATTGAACGATGTTAAGATACAAAGTAGTTATATTTGGTCAGACAGCGAAATGTCTTTGCAGTGGTAAGAAATAGAAATTGTAAAATAGTTTATGTACAAAATAGGGTAGTAGATATGGGTCGTGCAGATCCCCAATGTATATATAAATATATACCTACAGAGAGTAACCCAGCGGACATGTTGACGCGAGAGGTAAAGTTTACGAAATTTAAAGACTCTGGATTATGGCTCCAAGGTATGTATGTATAAGTTTATTGTGCAATGGCGTACATTTAAACATGATTTAATAAAAATCCAATAATAATATATCACATAATAATATATAAATACACATAACATAAGCGTACACATTACACAAAGCGGAGAACCCGCCGGTGCCGGCATGCAGCAAGACGCGGTGGAGTGTCCCACGCGTGGCTTGTCTGCTGCTAATGTGTGGCGGTGGTCCTCACCACCCGTCGCCCGCCTGGGTGCGGGCGGCGATCAGCGCGGAGGGGGTGTTGTTCTCAGCACCTCCAGTAGCTCGTTTATTGGGGCGTGGCGGACCACCTGGGCGGCTCTTGCCTCTCACACCCTCAGTAGGGCGCCTCTTACAGAGTGAGGGGCTGGCGCTGGCTCTGGCCTGATGCGGGCGGTGGCTGGGCAGGAGAGGAGGTGGTGCACTAGTGGGCGCCGGGAGCGGCCGCTGCATTGTTCGCACCTTCCTGCCACAAAATCGGCGTGCAGCTCTTCCCGCGTGGAGTAGCCCAGTCTTGCACGCTGCAGCAGCAGCACGCCGTTCGCTCTAGGCTGCTGGAAGGCTGCGTTCAGTAAGCGATAGGCTGTGGCTGCAGCGTACCACGCCGCTTGCCTCTTGGTTGCTTCCCATTCTTGGTGTTGCTGGTGGGCGTTGTGGGCGGCACCGCGTTTGGCCTGCGCTTGAGTTGCTGCAGGCTGGGGCGCACAGTCCAGGTGATGGTGGGACAGTGGGCGGCTCGCTTAGCGTCCTCGTCGGCATCCTCGTTGCCGCGCACGCCAACGTGGCTGGGAATCCAGTGAAGCCGGACACTCCTGCCCTGCGCTGCCAGGTCCTGCAGGGTGCACATGATGGTGGTGGTGAGGTGGATGTTGTCCCTGGTGTGGGCGTGGGCGTGCTGCAGCGCCTGCAGCCCCGACCGAGTCCGTATGTATCACCACAGTGCCTCCCGGTGGAGCAGAGTGTGCTCGAGGGCGTGCAGGATTGCTACCAGCTCCGTCTGGAGGCTGGAGCAGTGGTCTGATGTCCTCCACGCCTGCGTCAGACCGCTCGTGACGAAGGCGGCGCCGCACCTCCTGCTGTCGGGGTCGAAGGAGCCGTCGGTGAAGTAGACTGCGCTGCCTGGCTCCGTGACCTCAGACATGGCTCTGAGGGCGTGCTGGCGCAGCTCCTCGGTGATACAGTGCGCTTTGCTGGCGGGCAGCTGTGTGGTGATGAAGTCGGCGGCGGGAGGCTCCCATGGTGGTGGTGGAGCGTAGGCGGGGTTGAGGGTGTCGGGGTTGCGCCACAGCCACTTGTCTGGTTGAGGATGTTGGTTAATAAGGTGACGTTTACGAGCCACCTGTTGTTACGCAGACACTAGATGCCCTGCTCCACGGCCATTCGGAGTTTCCTATGCGCAACACCTTCCACGTCGCGCTGGAGCCCTTTGGCCACCCGACAGGCCACAATGCAATCCACCCTGGCAGTGAGGGGCACCAGGCTGGCCTCGCTCTGCATGACACAAGCACTGCACCACCTCGGTGCCCCCAACATGGTCCTTATGGAGATGTTTTGCGCCACCTCCAGGCGCTGTTGCTGCTGCCTGGGTAGCGCTACAAGGACCGGTGCGCTATAGTCCACTAGGGAGCGCACTGCCTGCAGGTAGTAGAGGCGGAGGACGAGGAAGGTTGCACCAGCGCTCAGCCGAGTCATGGCCCTCATCACGTTCAGCCGGGCCTGCGTCCGCTCCCTCAGGTGCGTAACATGCTGCATGAAGGACAGCCACCTGTTAACTCACACCCGAGGTACTGGTAGGAGTCGGTCCCGCTTAGCCCAACTCCCTGGACGCGCAGCTGCTGGCCAGTTGGCGTGGAAGTCTTGATGCCCATGGTCTGGGACTTCTCTGCCGAGATCTTGAGCCCCAGCTCTTCGCAATTGGCAGTGATGAGGTGCAGCGCTTCTTGAGCCCGCGCCCAGTGACGACGAGGGCCAGGTCGTTGGCGTAGCTGAGGAGGATGGTTCCTTCCCGATAGGGAAGCGCCACCAGCTGCTCCATCAGCACGTTGAAGAGGAACGGGCTGAGGATGCCGCCCTGGGGCGTCCCGTTCTCGAAGGTAAGGTAGGGAAACTTGTGACCCTAGGCTCCGAGGTCCAGAGTGGCTAAATAATAAAGATAGATGGCCTCACCAAAAGTATGAGCCAGATGTCGATTCAGCGAAATCATTGTTAGCCGTGAAATCCGATCCAATAAAATATATTCTCGATCCTAACAGAATCGGTAGTTGGAATAAATTGATAAGAGTAACTAAACTAGTTTTCAAGTTTATTAACCAGACCAGTAGCGATAAGTTAAAATTTAATCCACAGCAGTATTGGGTGGAAAATTTGCAAAAATGTTCATTTTGGGAAATTTGTGATTATTTTAAAAAATGCCAAATTAAGTAAACCCCTTCATCTAGTTAAAGAGTTTAATTTATTCCAAAATGAAGGTGAAATACGATGTAGGGGTAGAATCAGTAATGCCGACTTAACATACCATACAAGATTTCCTGTTCTTCTCCCCACCAAACATCATATAACAGATCTACTCATTAATAACTCACACGAACAGAGCATGCATGCAGGTATAGTATATGGTTATTCATGTGATTTATTTTCTGTTAATAAATCAGCCTAAATAGCGTTTCGAAAACAATAACCATAAATTTGTTTGATCGAAGTTGTCTGCTGATAGTTTTAGGCCTAAGGCGACAGCGAAATAAATTTTGAAATAATGAACTAGGTTTTAAGAAAAACAATTAAACAAATATTAATATATTCATAGAATCAACGAATGTACAATGAGATAGGTAGATTATGTATACAATGTAAGATATTGTAACTTATGATTTACAGTAACAAGATGCGAAGAGAATTGAAGTATGTGAAATTAATATGAAATAATATGATGGAATAATATGGTAAAATAATATGGTGAATAATATAGTGACTATGATGGACTGTGAATTAGGGGCTGCAATATGAGAAATAAATATAATTAGGATCGACTCTCGTATGGTCGTCTGTAAAGAATTGTGAGAGAAAGTGGAATTAACTAAGTATGATTTGTTTGGAGGTAAATGACTAATTGTAGAAGGAATGATTACCGACCTTTATACGAAGAATGTTGAAAGTCGACTGGGGAAGTATAGTGTGCTATTTGGTTGAGCTGAAAGCGTGTGTTTGTTCGTTTGTGTGTGAATTTTTAAGAGATTTTGTTTAGAACAGTATTACGTTAAATGAGTTGACAAGTAAAATAAATGAATTAATTAATTATTAAGTTGTACATAAATGATTTAATTTACAAAAGTTAAGTAAAATAATTGAAAGATTAAATCAACAAAGTTAAGTAAAATAATTGCATATGGATTTTACATAATAATTGATGTATATAATATTTAAGTTTCCCAGGAGGTTTTCATTATAGGAATGCCCAGAGGCATTGCTATACAGGAGTTCAGGAAACTCTATGTAAATTAGGGGAAATTTTTGGATCCACAAAGGCAGAGAAAGGGTCAAAAACTTAATAAGTAAATGTTTTTTGTGCAGAAGGGGTGGGTGAGTATCCTATCCCTGGGTGCTATCACCGTAAAAGATGAGGGGGGGGGGGATGCAAGGTAATAAAGAATCCCGGAAAGTTTATATATGTGAGAGCCCATGTAAAATATATATTAGTAGCCAAGTCTATCATTTGGGTTCGTAAGCTCGTTCCGGGCTTCACAAATAACAATGGACATGAACAACAGATACATATGATAAGTACAATGCAATAGACGAGTCCAACTCATCTTAGATAACGATGAACTCAAACCTAACACACTTTACTGAATCAGTAAGTCCAGGGTTCACGTCAGTAGAGTCAGGTAGGTAAGTTACTTTAGTATGTATCACGTAGGCCTATGTCCAGTTGGTAAATATGAAATAGTAACTAGGTAGTAGGAGTAGCAGTTGCAGATCCAAACACGGTGACGATCAAGCCAGAACTCCTAACATAGGCAACTCAACTATGTACTAAAACTAGGAATAGGAACACCGAAAACAAGACGAACACACGGACATATATAAATAATTAAAAGTAACTGTAATTGGAATTACAAGTTACTACAATATAGTTCTTTTTACTTGTGCAGCCACTAAAGCAATTCATTTGGACTTAGCCATGGACATGGCAGCAGGAACATTTTTAAATATATTTAAAAGGTTTGTGGCTAGAAGATCCTGTCCAAAAATTATTCTTAGTGATAATGCCACAAATTTCGGTATGATATTCGAGGATAGCGCTGTACAGAAAGAACTAGAGGAAAGACAATGCGAATGGAAATTTATTTTCCCGAGAGCGCCCTGGTTTGGAGGATTCTATGAAAGGCTTATTAGTGTAGTAGAGAGGTGTTTAAGAAAAGTGCTATATGGAAAATCCATTTATATGGATGATCTCCGTACTTTAATAGTTGAGATAGATTTAATAACAGACCACTTACGTATACCTATAATAATTTAAATGAGCCAGAAACTCTTACCCCCTCGCATTTAATATATGGATGGCGCCTTAATTCTCTAACTGCAATAACCACGTCACCTCAAATAAAGGATCCTACGTTTATGGAAACTGTTCCACTGAGTAGAAGATACTATAAGTTATCTAAAATTTTAAAATAATGGTTTGAACAGTGGAAACACAATTATTTAACCTCGCTCATAGATCGTGTAAATAATAAAGGTGGGGATAATGGTATAATTAGTGGTATTTAGAAAGGTGAAGTAGTGTTGATACATTCTGGTAAAAACCGAGAAAACACTGGCCGTTGGGTTTAATACAGGAATTATATTAGGGCCAAGATAGTGTGGTAAGAACAGCAAAATTAAAAACTAGATTAGGTAGCGTAATACGCACCATTAATAAATTGTTTCCACTAGAAATTAGGTGTAATGGAAAATTAACAAAAAATGAATCGCCTAATACCAAACCTTCTGAATTAAAAAATCTTAATACAGAACCCGACACCTTTAATAAGAAGGGAACAGTAAGTGCACTGTCCCAAGAGTCGAGTAAGGACAAAAGGAAGCAGCGATATGCCGCCATTAAGTCACAACAACAGTGGCAAACACTGAAAGACCTTGGTGACATCTAAATGTTTCTTGCCCTGGAGAATGGGCTTTAGAATAATTCTTCCGTGAGTCTGCGAATCGTAAAAAGGCGAGGAAATGACAGGGAAAGTGGGTTAATAATGTTAATATTTAATGGGATCAAAGATTGGATTAATGAAAATTAAAGAGACGCATGATTAATTTATTGCAATAATTTTTATTCTTCTCTTCGGCCGCAGGATGTCGTAATTTTGTACTTCCGAATACGAAAGTGGGATTTGTAAATAGACATTCCTTTTAATTTAGTTTCCTTGTTATATTAAAGTAAGTTGGGAGTAGTAGTAGTAATGATTTGCGTTAATTAACTTTTAATAAGTGGTCGTCATTGCGTTTGGCGAAAATGTATTGTTTCCAGTTGCCACCTAGCACAGCTCCTGGTGTACCGAGAAGCAGTTTTTTTTTCTTTTCTGCTACTACGATTCAGTGTCAATACGTAAATACAGACCCCGTTAAATATCTACTAAAATTTCCGCGAGTTGTCAAGTTTTGGTTCATACGGCGTTACGGCGTGCAAAGCCGTATGATAATAACTTAGCTATTTTGATTTAAGTTTCATAAATATTAATGGATAAATAAGCCATTATCTCGCTCCAAGATCAAGAGTAATCACCATTTCACAGGCTAAGTATATATTTAGCTGTGATTTTTAATAATAGCTACCTATCAGGATCCTTTAGGCATATTATACTTAGACATTGTGAATGGGGTATTTAATAACCACCTTATATTAGAGCAAGTAAGTGGAGATTTTTACTCTTTTACTAAGTTTATATTGCAGCCATTATTTTTCATTTAAAATTTAATTTAATTATTCTTCTCGCAGTTTCTTTTTCAAATTGTTCCCAGTGACCAAATTCATAATTCAAAATTAAACAGGAAATTCGCGACAGTAACCAAACATCTTAGGTAACACTTCAGTTTCGGGGCGCACGGTAGGTGGCGCTGTTTATAGGCTACAATTTTTTGTATATAGGTATATACTGGGGGACTGCGCCCCCAGACCCCCAAATTGATTGAAACTCAGGATTATCGCAGGGTGGTCCTCCCACAGGAATATCTCACCCACGAGCAGTCTCCTTTAATTTATTGTTTTCTTCCCCAACAGTTTTTTACTGACAGATAAGCCTATCCTAATGACAAACAATACTTACTTTTATAGGTTTCTTCATTAGTTTATGCGCCTCTAAATAATCTAAAAAAATTTCGGGGTCATGCAAAATAAATCCGAATTCGAATAACGAAGAAGCACAACTAGAGCACGAAAAAGCAATAACGAAACAGAAAAAAATGCTAAGCGGGTTCTATTTATAGCTACGACGTTGCCAGTAAGAAGCTGTAATCGTTCACTGCGAAACAAAAAATACGAAAAAAATTTTATAGACATCAAGAAACCTTACCTAACTTAGAAAAAACTATAAACGAGCAGAGGCGCAGATATTTAGTAAATAATACAGACTAAAAGTTACAAATCCCCAAACAACAAAAAAAATAACGCTGTGATTGGTCACATCTGAAGCTACCGTTTGACGTCATAAGAGATTTATTGTAGACCAAAATTGTAGCCTACTAACAGCGCCACCTACCGTGCGCCCCAAATCTGAAGTATTACCAAATCTTATTGAATGTTTCAATTTACGCGGGGTTCTTTCCTAGCAACATTGTTCTCATGGCAACATCATTTCACATATGTTTACCTTTCAAAGGTCCATGTCGGATGGAAACTAACTTTGTTTAAAGCATGATCGGGCTCTTCGCAACTCTTACAACTATCATAATAATGAATTTCTTATAATGCGCTCAAGGCCGGAAGCCTTCACAGAGCACACGTTTGGAAGTGGGCTAAGAACATGGGTGGGTAGGCAATCCTGAACAGATGCTTTTTCAGGAGTTGCTTGAAAGTGGTAAGTGAGGCAGCAGATCGGTAATTCTGAAGTTCCGTACCCCAAGCGCTTTCTCACTCGCCGTCGCTCGCGCAGCTTCTCGTCCTCAGAAGCTCACCAGGGGTGAGACATAACATAATTTCACGGATGACAAAAGCCACAAGGGCCTATCAAAGGTCATCCGTATCAATCAAATCCACCCACATAAAGCATCCATAGGATTTTGTCATCATGCATCTACAATATACAATTTAACAATCCATAGGAATGTCCAACCATGCATCTACAATATATAATTTAAAGCCTCCATAGTAGTCTGTCAAAAACAACATAAAAAGTCCCCAAAAATATACAATAAAAAGAAACTGCATCCACAGGAATGAGTCAAGAAACATATCCACATACCGAAAGTAAGAAATTCCTGTGCATGCTGTTTCTTTTGTATATTTTGGGGGACTTTGATTTTGTTTTTGACAGACTCCTATGGAGGCTTTTAATTATATATTGTAGATGCATGGTTGAACATAATGCTATGGATTGTTTAATTGTATATTGTAGATGCATGATCTGACAAAATCCTATGGATGCATTATGTAGGTGGGATTTGATGGATATGGATGACCTTTGATAGGCCCTTGTGGCTTTTGTCATCCGTGAAATTATGTTATGTTAAAGCCTCCATAGGAGTTTGTCAAAAACAAAATCAAAGTCCCCCAAAATATACAATAAAAAGAAACTGCATCCACAGGAATGAGTCAAGAAACATATCCCCATACCAAAAAGTAAGAAATTAACCCTCCATCCCCATATAATCATCCAATCTGCACTAGAAAACATTCAAGTTTGGGCTCTCTACAGTTTCAGGTGGCAAACTATTCCAATAATCCACTACTCTGTTAGTGAAAAAATATTTTCTAACATCCAGTCTGCACCTCTGTTTTTTAATCTTTAAGTGGTGGCCTCTAGTTCTATTACTTCCTTCTAACTCAAATAACTTGCTGAAATCCAATTTATCCATCCCAGAAAAGATTTTAAAAAGCTCAATCATATCTCCCCTAACACACCTTCTTTCAAATGAAAACATATTCAATACCCTCAGTCTATCTTCATATTCAAGGTGCTTCAGGGATGGTATTTTTGTTGCCCTCCTTTGTACTGACTCTAATAAGTTTATATCATGCCTAAAATGTGGTGACCATGCCTGTATGCAGTACTCTTAATTTGGCCTGACATAAGAGTTGTATAGTTTAAGGATGACCTCCTTACTCTTGTAGCTAACATTTCTTTTAATGTAACCTAGCACCCTATTTGCTCTATTTTTTGCCTCAATACACTGCTTTGAAAATTTCAGTGACCTATCTACTACTACTCCTAAGTCCTCATCTTCAACTGAATTAAGCCAATACCCATCCATCTCATAGCTAAATTCCCTATTATCTCTCCTCATATTAATAACTTTGCATTTATTAAGGTTAAAAGTCATCTGCCACTTCTGAGCCCAAGCTAACAACTTATTTAAGTCACCCTGCACTCTAAAGCTGCCAATTTAGTGTCATCAGCAAAAATTGACACTTTGCTATTTACACCTTGTCCAAGATCATTTACATAGATTATAAATAATAAAGGGCCTAAAACTGATCCCTGAGGTACCCCACTAAAAAGATTCCTCCACTGTGACCTCACTCCATTCAGTACAACTCTGTTTCCTATTTTTTAGCCATTCAGTTATCCAATTTAAAGTGTTCTCACATATCCCAAGCAGCTTTAATTTATGATCTAATCTTCTATGTGGAACCTTATCAAAAGCTTTGCTGAAATCTAAGTGGATCACATCAACTTTCTCACCCCTATCTAATTCTTTAGTTACATAATCCATAAAATCCAGTAAATTAGTTAAACACGATCTACCTCTTCTAAACCCATGCTGAGCATCATTAATTAACCTGCTACTCTCTAGATGATCAGAAATTCCCTTCTTAACTATCTTCTCAAGAATTTTACAGACTATAGAAGTTAAGCTTACTGGTCTAAAGTTATTTGGGTCCTCTTTGCTTTCCTTTTTAAAAATTAGCACTACATTTTCCAATTTCCAATCATTTGGTATTTCTCCAGACTCTAGTGATTTAATAAATATCTTCTCAAGAGCTACTACAATACTTTCTACACTTTCTTTGAGTATCCAAGAATGAATGTTGTCAGGGCCAGATGCCTTACTTGTATTTAACTGCATTATAAGCCCTTTAATTTCTTCTCTGTCTATATTAATAGAATTTATCACTACTTCCCTTGACCTAGAATTATCATCAATTAATCTAACTGGTTTCTCTTCTGTGAATACTGAAGCAAAATTATCATTAAGGACCTCTACTATTTCCTCATCAGATTCTTTCAAAACCCCTTCATATTTAATAGGCTCTATTTTATCACTGTTAGATGTATTATTGATTCTATAATAGCTAAAGAATTTTTTAGGATCTTTATTATTATTTTTAGCTAAATTAATTTCTGCTGTCCTTTGGTCTTCTTAATAATCTGATTTAGTTCATTTCTGGTTGACCTAAAAGGCACCTATAATGGTTTAAATTATCTAAACTACTCTCACTTTGTAATCTCTGGTATGCCCTTTTTTTCTCTGAAACTTTATTAGCTATTTCTTGATTCCACCATAATGGTTTCCTACATTTCTTCCTAATAGACTTCATTGGAATACACTGTTCCTGAACCATGTTATATTATATTGTGGGGGACTTTGATTTTGTCTTCCCCTGGCGATGGTGCTTTTTGTGGGTGGGTTTTGATGGATGCGGATGACCTTTGATAGGCCCTTGTGGCTTTTGTCATCCGTGAAATTATGTTATAGTCTTAAAAATATCCCACATCTCATAAGTATTCTTTCCATGGAATTCTATATCCCACCTAATCTGATTTAGCATGCTGCGTAATTTATAGTAATCTCCCCTATAAAAATCTGGAATTTTTGTGGAGTTTGTCGTTGTTCTACCCTTGAATATTTGCAAATTAAACCGAACCATCTGATGATCAGTTTCCCAATGATTTCCCTACACTCAATCCTTGAACTAAGTGATCATCATTTGAAAGAATCGGATCTAATATATTGGCACCCCTTGTTGGCTTATTAACAAATTGGGTAAAAAAGTTACAGTAATCAAGGTGGGAGGTAATGAAGGCTTGGACAGCAGTCTCAAGACTGACGATCGAAGTGAGAGCGAATGCGGGAGAAGTTACAGAGGAAACAAAGGGAAGATTTACTATTATTGTGGATGTGGGTCTTGAAGGAGAGATGCTCATCAAATACAACGTCCAGATTTCTAACAGAGTCAGAGAAAGCGACAGAGTTTCCACCCAGAGGGAGGGAGGGGAAGAGGGATTTAACTTTGTATACTAGAGCGGGGGTACCAACCAGAAGAACTTCAGTTTTGGAGTGGTTAAGTTTGAGTAAGTTTGCCGATAGCCAGTCCGAGATAGAAGAATAGGCAGATAGGTCACAGATTGAGTGGGCAATGGTCAAGGGGGAAGAGGAAATAAAGATTTGAGCGTCATCGGCATAGAGGTGGAAGGATAGACTGAGATTACATAGGAGTGAGCTAAGAGGGAATAAGTAGATATGAAAGAGGAGAGAGCCGAGGACAGAGCCTTGAGGGACACCAAGGCGAATGGGAGTGGCGTCAGAGGAGACATCGTTAATCACTACAGATTGGGTGTGAGACGAAAGGTAAGAGCGGAATTAGTTGAGAGCAACGCCAGAAATGCCAAGGAAAGAGTGGAGGCGATCAAGCAAGATGGAATGGTCAATAGTATCAAAGGCAGAGGAGAGGTCAAGTAGAATGAGGAGGGAGGAACAACCCCGGTCAGCAGCTCTACGTAAGCAATCAGTAACATGGAGTAGAGCAGTTTCGGTAGAGTGCCCAGGCAATAATGTGGAAATTAATGTGCGAAACAACTACTCTCTCAAGGACCTTAGAGAGCAAGGGAAGTTGCGAGATCAGGCGATAGCTAGCTGGGGCGGAAGGGTTAAGCTTAGGCTTTTTAAGGATCAGACGGATTTTGGCATATTTGAAGGAAGGGACAACACCAGTAGCAAGGGAAGTATTGAACAGGTGGAGGAGCATTGGGAGTATGACAGGCAATATTTTGATTAATAGCTTGGGGGAGAACGAGTCACAAGGGGAGCCAGATTTTTGGGAGTGCGAGAATAAGGCAGACAGGGAAAGAGGTATTTACTACCATTAGTGTGGATTGGAGGACAATAAAAGGACTAATATTATCAGGGCCTCCGGCCCTGATAATATTCATTCTAGGATACTTAAAGAAGAGATAGAAAGTATCTCAATAGCTCTGGAGAAGTTGTATACTAGGTCACTGGAATATGGAGAAATACCCGATGATTGGAAGAGAGCGAATGTAGTCCCCATTTTCAAGAAGGGTAGTAAAGAGGATCCAAATAACTTTAGACCAGTTAGCCTAACTCCTGTAGTCTGTAAAATTCTTGAGAAAATAGTTAAAAAAGGGATTTGCCAACATCTAGAGAGGAAGGGGTTAATCAGCAATACTCAGCATGGGTTTAGATCAGGTAGATCATGTTTGTCTAATTTACTAGACTCTCTGGAGTTCGTAACAAATCAAGTAGATAAGGGAGAGAATGTAGATGTAATTTACTTAGATTTTAGTAAAGCATTTGATAAGGTACCACATAGGAGACTAGTTCATAAATTAAAAATGATTGGGATATGTGGGGGTGTTTCAAATTGGATAGCTGAGTGGCTGAAAGATAGGAAGCAAAGGGTAGTGCTAAATGGTGTAAAGTCAGAGTGTAGGGATGTTATCAGTGGGGTTCCTCAGGGATCAGTTCTCGGTCCATTATTATTTGTCATCTATATAAACGATCTTGGGGAGGCAGTTGCTAAATTTGGTAGACTGGGATAGAGAAATCAGAGGTAAAAATGCTTATGGGATGTGGGATACTTTCAAGCATATAATAAATGTAGTCCAAGAACAATGTATCCCAATGAAGGCCATTAGGAACAAAAGTAGGAAACCATTATGGTGGAATCAGGAGATAGCTAGAAAAATTTCAGAGAAGAAAAGGGCATATAAAAAATTACAGGTAGAAAATAATATTCAAAATTTAAGTGATTATAGAATGGCTAGGAATGAGTTAAATAAGATTCTAAAGAAGAACAAAAGGGTGTCAGAAATTAAATTAGCTCAGGATAGCAACAAAGATCCTAGAAAGTTCTTTAGTTACTATAAAATTAATAACAAGTGTGGCAGAGTTAAAATAGGACCTATCAAATATGAAGGGTTTGTGAGAGAAACTGATGAGGAAATAGTTGAGGTACTAAATGGTCATTTTGCATCAGTATTTACAAAAGAGAAACTAAATAGTCCTATGTATAGTACTCATAGGTCAGGAAAAGAGGTGTTTACTAACATTTGTGTGGATCGGAGGATGATAAAAGGACTAATAGGTGATTTAGATACTACCAAGGCCTCCGGCCCTGATAATATTCATTCTAGGATACTTAAAGAAGGGGTAGAAAGTATCTCAATAGCTCTGGACAAGTTATATACTAGGTCATTGGAATATGGAGAAATACCCGATGATTGGAAGAGAGCGAATGTAGTCCCCATTTTCAAGAAGGGTAGTAAAGAGGATCCAAATAACTTTAGACCGGTTAGCCTAACTCCTGTAGTCTGTAAAATTCTTGAGAAAATAGTTAAAAAAGGGATTTGCCAACATCTAGAGAGGGAGGGGTTAATCAGCGATGCTCAGCATGGGTTTAGATCAGGTAGATCATGTTTGACTAACTTACTAGACTTTCTGGAGTTTGTAACAGATCAAGTAGATAAGGGAGAGAATGTAGATATAATTTACTTAGATTTTAGTAAAGCATTTGATAAGGTACCACACAGGAGACTAGTTCATAAATTAAAAATGATTGGGATATGTGGGGGTGTTTCAAATTGGATAGCTGAGTGGCTGAAAGACAGGAAGCAAAGGGTAGTGCTAAATGGTGTAAAGTCAGAGTGGAGGGATGTTATCAGTGGGGTTCCTCAGGGATCAGTTCTCGGTCCATTATTATTTGTCATCTATATAAACGATCTTGGGGAGGCAGTTAATAATAAAGTGTCAATTTTTGCGGATGATACCAAATTAGCAGCTGTAGTTAAAGATATTGATGATAATTTTAAAGTGCAGGGGGACTTAAATAAATTGTTATCCTGGGCACATAAGTGGCAAATGACTTTCAACCTTGATAAGTGCAAAGTTATTAACATGGGAAAAGATAATAGAGAATTTAACTATGAAATGGATGGGCATTGGCTGAGCTCAGTAGAGGATGAGAAAGATCTAGGAGTAGTAATAGATAAGTCATTAAGGTTTTCTAAGCAGTGTATTGAAGCAAGAAATAGGGCAAATAGAGTGCTGGGTTTTATTAAGAGAAATGTCAGTTACAAAAGTAAGGAGGTTATTCTTAAACTCTATAACTCTTATGTTAGGCCACATCTAGAGTACTGTATACAGGCATGGTCCCCACATTTTAGACACGATATTAACCTTCTTGAGTCAGTGCAACGGAGGGCAACAAAGATTATTCCTTCCCTGAGGCACCTTGAATATGAAGATAGACTGAGGGTATTAAATATGTTCTCGTTCGAAAGGAGGTGTGTGAGAGGGGATATGATTGAGCTGTTTAAAATTTTTTCCGGGATAGATAAATTGGATGTTAGCAAGTTTTTTGAGTTAGATGATGGAAATCGGACTAGAGGTCACCACTTGAAAATTAAAAAGCAAGGGTGTAGGTTGGATTTAAGAAAATATTTTTTCACCAATAGAGTGGTAGACTTCTGGAACAAATTGCCGCAGAGGGTAGTAGGTAGTCCAAATCTAAATGTATTTAAGAGTAGGTTGGATGAGTTTATGGGAAGGGAAGGTTGTGATGGTTCCTAAGTTTTGTATATATTAATATTGTTTGTATATATCTATAGCTGCATGATTTAGTTCTTGACAAGCCTTGATTGGTGATACCCTTGTTTCTGGATGCAATCCTCTGGATGTAGTCTTCCTGGGAGTTTGGGTGCCTTGAAAAAGAGGCCGCTTGACTCGGATGACCTATGATGAGCCCTTGTGGCTTTTGTCATCCGTTATATTATATTGTGGGGGACTTTGATTTTGTCTTCCCCTGGTGATGGTGCTTTTTGTGGGTGGGTTTTGACGGAGGCGGATGACCTTTGATAGGCCCTTGTGGCTTTTGTCATCCGTGTAATTATGTTATGTTATGTTATGTTAGTTAATAATAAAGTGTCAATTTTTGCGGATGATACCAAATTAGCAGCTGTAGTTAAAGATATTGATGATAATTTTAAAGTGCAGGGGGATTTAAATAAATTGTTATCCTGGGCATATAATTGGCAAATGACTTTCAACCTTGATAAGTGCAAAGTTATTAACATGGGAAAAGATAAGAGAATTTAACTATGAAATGGATGGGCATTGGCTGAGCTCAGTAGAGGATGAGAAAGATCTAGGAGTAGTAATAGATAAGTCATTAAGGTTTTCTAAGCAGTGTATTGAAGCAAGAAATAGGGCAAATAGAGTGCTGGGTTTCATTAAGAGAAATGTCAGTTACAAAAGTAAGGAGGTTATTCTTAAACTCTATAGGCCACATCTAGAGTACTGTATAAGGCATGGTCCCCACATTTTAAACACAATATTAACCTTCTTGAGTCAGTGCAACGGAGGGCAACAAAGATTATTCCTTCCCTGAGGCACCTTGAATATATAGATAGACTGAGAGTATTAAATATGTTCTCGTTCGAAAGGAGGTTGTAGCGGGCCAAAAAATTTAGACTAACCCCAATCGATCCAACCCGCTTCCTACACTAATCCAGACGTGAGAAATCGAAGGAGAATGAAACGGATTGTATGTACAGTCCTTTACTAACCAAAAAAATACAATATTTACAAAAAATATGGGTAAATATGCACCCAATGAGCCTATTTATATATATACTAAAACAATCCTATCTTGGAACCCAATCAATCAAAAAAAATATATATTAATACTAAGAGTCAGCATATACAAAAGGGGACAACCAAAACAAGAGTCAACAAAAAGAGGAGTTTTCTTACGTGGTACCACGGTTTACGATTTGCCGGCCTCCCCGGGGAAAAATCTTGTCGGCAGTCACTCTTGTGACGAAATTGGGTGTGCAGGGCTTATGGTGCCTGCCACCTCGGAGCTCAGTTTTCTTTAAGATCCAGTCAAGTACTATTAGAAGACTTCTTATATCTTCTTTAAATATCTCCAAAATATTTTTGTTAAAGTCGCTCTTGCAAAATGCAGGCAATGTTTTTATTTGTTTTGTTCTTTTTTCTTCTTTTTTTTTTTATTCTGGTACTTGAACGCTGTCTCATAAAATCTTTAACATTTAGTAGCTAATAAAAAAACATGAGATGTTAAATATCCTTATTCATACAACATGAAATCAAATACATATGTACAAAAGAAAATATAATAAAAAACCCATTCCCACTCACACACACATTCTTACAGAAGGAGGGCGAGTGTTTTGGGAAAAAGGGTGGGAGAATGGCCCCTTCACACACTCACATTCGCTCCACCACAAGGTGTGTGAGAGGGGATATGATTGAGCTGTTTAAATTTTTTCTGGGATAGATAAATTGGATGTTAACAAGTAGTTTTTTGAGTTAGATGATGAAAATCGGACTAGAGGTCACCACTTGAAAATCAAAAGGCAAGGGGGTAGGTTGGATTTAAGAAAATATTTTTTCACCAATAGAGTGGTAGACTTCTGGAACAAATTGCCACGGAGGGTAGTAGGTAGTCCAAATTTAAATGTATTTAAGAGTAGGTTGGATGAGTTTAGGAAAGGTTGTGATGGTTCCTAAGTTTTGTATATATCTATAGCTGCATGATTTAGTTCTTGACAAGCCTTGATTGGTGATACCCTTGTTTCTGGACGAAATCCTCTGGATGGAGTTTTCTTGGGAGTTTGGGTGCCTTAAAAAAAGAGTCTGTTTGACTCGGATGACCTTTGACTCGGGCCCTTGTGGCTTTTGTCATATATTATATTGTGGGAGACTTTGATTTTGTCTTCTCCTGGCAATGGTGCTTTTTGTTTTTGATCCCCTCGTGTGGCTGGTTTAAATTGTATATTGTGGGCGCGTGATCTGACACAATCCTATGGATTGTTTAAATTGTATATTGTAGATGCATGATCTGACACAATCCTATTGATTGTTTATAAAGTAGTTGCATGATCTGATATAGTCTTATGTGGGTCGGTTTTGACAGATGCGGATGACCTTTGATAGGCCCTTGTGGCTTTTGTCATCCGTGAAATTATGTTATGTTATGGAAGCGGTTACGACAGGCAATACATTGAGCGATTGGGGAAGGGGGGTAGATCAGGGAGAATGTGAAAGGCCTGGTCAGGCCGTTGTGGGAGAGAGGCATGAAGGTCGATGATCTTATCAGCAAAGAATTACAAGAGGATAGTGGGGCTGATGAGGGTGGGGACTTGGTGTTAGGAGGTAAGAGAAGAGAGCAGGTGGAAAACGGCATGGGGGGGTCATTCTTATTGTCAGCTAGCAATTTACATGAATGGGCTTCACAAGATGGTAAGTGAGCGAAAGAGCCCACAGGAAATATGTAGATTAGCGACCCGGCCGAAAAAGTTTTGGGGTGTAAATATTCTCGTTCACCCATGCCGGAATATTCATGCGCTCATGCTTTGAGTCGTCTGACCCCACCCCCATTATAATTGGCAAAACGATTAAAGCCACTGACATGATTTGGTTAAATCATTCCCCTCTGTAAACATTAGGACATTAGTTTATAAACAATTAGGATTTTATACTGGGGGGCTGTGCCCCCCAGACCCCCAATTTAATGAAACTCAGGATCATCATAGTTTGATCCCCCCATTGTGTTTACCCCCACACGAGCCGTCCCCTTAAATGTACTCTAAAAACGTGAAAAATTTGGGAACACAGATGAAATAGTACGTCCCATTGTTCAAGTCGCTAATCTACATCTTTATTTTCCCAGTTCACAGAATTTAAATTAAAGTTACCAAGAATAACTGTATCTACATCACATCCTTTCCTTATTTCCCTGATCATTAGCTCATCAATACAGTCTGTCTGTCCGGGTGGTCTGTTAAACTCTCCCAAGTGTATTATCCTATTTTACTGACCCTAATATCTATCCACAGTGACTCAACTTCTTCTTTCTTTATAAAATTATTTAGATTTGAAGAAATGCTATTTCTGATATAAATAATCAACCCACCACCCATCCTATCTCTCCTTGACTAATGTACATATCATAACCCTATAGACCCCCTCCCTCTCTGGGATCTTTTCTTCAGGGGTTGTTCCCAGAGAGGCTCTGGCCTTCTCATGGTGAGGGGGGTCAGCCCTGGGCCCCTTAGGGGACCCATGGTGCTGCCAACAAGACTTTTAACATGTCCCTCTTTCTTTCCTCCCCTATTACATTCTTCCACTGCCCTTTATTTCCCCCTCTTCCTTCACCTATCTAGTAGTCCTTATGGATACCCAACCTCTGCTCGTTTAATGGATTGATTCTGAATTGTTCTTTCATGAAGGTGAAAGAGGCTGGGCATCTCCACCACCTTCGTCTATCGAATGCCCAAGAAGAAACCCATTGTTGGCCCCTTTTCTCCGTGCGTAGGAGAACTCGGGCATCCTCTTAGGTTTCTAAAGATGGTGTGGTGGATCCATATCCATTCTCCAAGAGGACATACCGGACATAACTGATTGTATAGTTGCATTAGTGCCGGGCCCTTGTAGGCCTCCATGGTGGGAAGTCCCAAGGGAGAATGCGAAGATTTCTTTTTGCAATGGCTAGCCTTAAACCCAAAACCTTCCCTTCTCGTAAGGGTTCTCGTGCCCTAATGTTCCTTAGCTCCCCTTGCAGCCTTCTCTCGCTCATTGGACCCCTATTCCAATGAAGTAGACCCAGATCTAGATTATCCTCGCTTTCTTGTCATGAATTCATCATCCGACATCCCACTTGCAAAAGTCGGTGTGTTTGACGTCAATGAATCTTTTGAGTCCCGCTGTGGTCAAGAGGTAGTGGTGATGTCGTAGTCGAGGCATCATCCCACTCTCAACACAACCTTGTGCAAAATCTATCTTTGATAGCTGAAATTCCAATAACTGTCTCGCCCCATCCGCGTCTGAATTTTGTCAAAGGTGTCATCTGTTCAAACAAACTAAAGGACTACAACCCCACCCACCTTCAGAGTAAGCTTAGTACCCAACGTGTCACACATGTACACAGGATAACTAAAACATTAGGCTCCACTAAAGTCCCAACTGCCACACTGATTTTAACATTTGAACGACAAGAACTGCCGCAGTATATTAAAGCTGGGTACCTTTGTGTCTCGGTAAATCCCTACACCGAACTACCCAGATGCTGCTTCAATTACAATCAATTTGGGCATGTTGGCCATGCCTGTTGGCATCCTCGCTCCTGCGTGAATTGTAGCTCTGACTACCATGGCCCCGAATGCACCAAAACCCCGCGCTGTGATAACTGCGGAGGTACCCATAGTGCTGCATCAAAACTCTACTCTATATTTTTATATGAAAAGTAGGTGCTCACTTTGTGCAACTCGCTACGTCTAGATATGAGAGGCCCGCCAACGTGCTTGAGCACAAACCTCACCACTCAGCCGGCTCTTCTCTTACATTTTACGCGATGCTGGATGAAACCCACCATTACACGCGAGTTCTGACCAGCCTGAAGCACTTCATCCTACATCTACTCACAGTGTCGGAAACATTCAGAATAGGCAGTCGAAGCATCGCTCTCACACCGAGATAACCAATGTAGCCCCCCTCTCTCCAGCAGCTCTAGCTGGAAGAAACGCTTGGGGTGAGACACTTGAAGACATCAGACGCTATTTGAAAGAATCCTCAACATCGACCAGTGAAGGTTCATCCACCCGGCCCTGAGACCCAAAGTCCAGCGGTAAGAGGACGGATTCCTCACCTGGGTCATCGATGACCAATAAATGGGCTGACTCGGCTGAGCCCCGGGAATCTTCAATGGACTCCTCCCCTATGGCTGAACATTCTATGCCCTTAAGTCCGTCCCACCCTTCACAGGACTTAGGCCCCATCCTGATCCAAACAATGGCAGATATACACCCAGCTCCACACACCTCGCTCAGATCACCTGTTCGCTCCGCTCACCCTTCAACCCATGATCCGATGGAAGCAGTTGATTCTCCAACATCACCAATGGCGGCAGTTGGACTAACTTCTCAGACACTGAAAATACCCTCGGCCCATTAATCTGGATCTACCGGCCGAAAATTCCTTCTTGATCTTCCTTTTCCGCCAGGTTGTGAGCCCGAATTACAATCAAGGGCCTCGATCGGTCGGTTCTCCAAAACCCATGGAAAAAGCCCCAGTTACTGCTCCATCTAGGATCAAGAGAAAAAGATATCCACAGTGGTATCTAATCGTCACACATAGTATCTTCTATTTTACAATGGAATTGCCAAGGCGTTCTTTCAAAGTGCGAAGAACTCAAAATTCTTTTGACGACTATCCAACCCGTTGTTATTTGTCTTCAGGAGAATAAACTGGGTATATGGCCCTTTCCGCCGGTACCCAGCTTTCTCACTTTCAACTCTATTGCTCCTGCTGGAAGCTCCTCTCATGAGGGGGTGTCAATCATGGTATCTTCATCCCACCATATTTCTCTGATCTCCCTACATACTACCCTCCAAGCTGTTGCTGTGAGGGTTTTTCTTACTAAGCTTTTTACTGTTTGCTCTATTTACCTACCCCCTTGTTTATCATTGTCAAGACCCGACCTTTAAGAACTTATAGACCAGTTGCCCTCCCCATTCTTATTACTAGGAGATTTTAACGCTCATCACCCATACTGGGGTGACATCACTTGAAATGCCAAAGGCAGTGTTTTAGTCTCTTTTATTATCTGACTTTCTTTGTGTTTTAAATACTGGTGATTTTACCTCTAATCATGTCCAGACGGACTCTTTTAGCTATGTTGACCTGTCTGTCTGTTCCCTGGATTGCTTCAAGGAATTTCGATGGTCAATTCTTGATGATCTCCATGGTAGTGACCACTTCCCTATTGTCTTGTCGGCCCTTCAAGTTAGCCCTCATACAACCATGCCCCTTAATTGAGACTTAGGTCATGCAGATTGGGAAGGTTTCCAAGAGGCGTCCTTCACAAGTGCATCCTCGGGGACCTTCAATGGAGTGGATGCGGCAGTAGAATACTTTACATCGACTATCTACAATGCAGCAACACAGACCATCCCACGGAGGTGACCCGCCATGGGCCGCTCAACCGTGCAACAGATATCAAAAATTATAAGTTAGCCCATGCCTGATTCCGAAAGAACTCAACTTTGTGCTACAAGGTCGACCGAAACCAAGCTCTTGCGCTTTGCCAAAGAACCCTTCGTCAGGCTCGCCGAAATTCATGGCGCCGTTACGCTTCATCAATTTCCTCTATGGCACCTACTGCTAAGATCTGGAAGAGGATTAATAAGATCAGGGGCCGTTATGCTGATCATCATACCCCCACACTCAACTTAGATGGTTCCTTGGAGAATGACGGCCTGGCGATCAGCAATGCTTTTGCTGACCATTTCCGCACTGTCAGCTGTTACGATAAGGCTTTTCAATCCTATGAATCAAAGGAAGAATCTCATTCTCTCAACTTCACAACAAAATTTAACCTTCCATATAAAGCTCTATTCAGCATCCATGAGCTACATAGCGCTTTGTCCCTTTGCAGATCTACTTCCCCTGGCCTTGACGAGATCCATTTTGATATGATTCGGCACCTATATCCACACTCTACTCTCTTCTTACTTGATTTGTACAACCTTTTATGGCTGAAGGGTTTTTACCCATCATCATGGCGCATTGGGATCATCCTTTCCTTTGTCAAACCGGGCAGGGACGGGTTAGACGCAGATCACTACCGCCCTATAGCTCTCACCAGCTGTTTGAGTAAGTTGCTGGAAAAAATGATATTGGAGCGCCTAAACTGGTTCCTAGAAACCAATCACGTTCTCTCTCCATTTCAATGTGGCTTCTGCAAAGGTAATAGTACCCTTGACCTACTAGTATGTTTTGAGGGATCAGTCTGGAAAGCTTTCTCATTAAAGCACCGAGTCCTGGCCATATTTTTCGATATTGAGAAAGCCTACGACACAACATGGAGATACGGCATCTTGAAGCAGCTATACTTTCTGGGGGATGAGAGGCCTTTTACCGTCACTTATTCAAAGTTTTTTAGCATCTTGATCCTTCAAGATACATGCTGAAGATGCATACTCTGACCTGCAACCCCAAGAGGAGGGAGTTCCTCAGGGCAGTGTTTTAAGTGTCTTATGTTTTATAATTGCCATCAATGATATTATTTCGTCTCTCCCAGAGGGTGTATCGGTAACTCTGTTTGTTGATGATTTAAAACTATACTGTTCCTCACCTCGCCTTCCATCAGCAGCACGTTGGCTACAACTGGCAGTGGATGTTGTCTCCAAAAGAGCACAACTTAAGGGGTTCTGCTTTTCCACGAACAAATCAAAAGCAATATATTTCCACCGGGGCAGAGGAGTTCTTGTTCCGCCATCTATCTCTCTACAAGGCGAAGATATAGAGTTTGTCTCTGAGTTTTGCTTCCTTGGCGTAACTCTCGATCCAAAGTTATCCTGGTTACCACACCTATGCCGACTTCGAACGGGCTCTCAACATTTTGAAAGTCCTCTCACACACTTCGTTGGGCAGCGACTGACAAACATTGTGGACATTATACACAGCCCTCGTCCAATCTAAATTGGATTATGGCTCTCAAATTTACTCATTGGCTTTCCCTTCAGCCCTTAAAATGCTGAACCCCATTTGAAACCTTGGAGTTCGCCTTTCTAGTGAAGCCTTCTGTACTTCTCCTGTCAACAGCCTTTACTGCGATAGTGAGGTACTCCCTTTGCCCTACCATTAACTTCAAATCTTCATGCAATACCTCTGCCGAGTACAGCAAGCCCCTGTATCAGAGGTCTACAGATGCCTGTATGCTGCCGAATCAACGGCAGCATATGATAAGTTGCCATCTTTACCTCGCCCCTTGAACCTTCGCATAGGAGATCATCTCTCTAACCTGGGTGCTCCAAGGGTCCTTACCCTTCCATCTTTACTGACCCCTAGTTGGTGTGCTCCTCTCCCCACTGCATGTACCAACATGTGGAGCCTGGAGAAGTCCTCCATGGACCCTCGCATCATTAAGAGCCTGTTCTTAGAGCATTCAATCTCACACAAACAATGCTGCCCACTATACACGGATGGCTCTAAGTCGGATGGTGGCATGGGTGCCGCAGCCATCTAGCGAGGAGGAGAATTCCTAACTCTATCTTTGCCGCCAGCAGCATCCATTTTTACCGCTGAACTTTCAGCAATCCTTTTAGCATTTAGACTCATCCAAATTTTACCTTTTATTCATTTTTTAATTTTTTCTGACTTAAGAGGTGTCTTACAGTCAATTAGATCTTTTAATGCATCCCATCCCTTAGTCAGAGAAATTTGCAATGCGTCCCGATATAGAATTATTTTTTGCTGGGTCCCTGGGCATGTGGGGGTCCTGGGCAATGAGAGGGCTGATCAGCTGGCCTGCTCAGCACATTTTGTGTCCCCTGAGAACTCGGCTCTGCCTTTTAGGGACTACTTTCCTTCAATAAGAAAATATATTTTTCAAGTGTGGCAGAATGAATGGGATGACTGTTCATCATCCAAACTATACAAAATTAAAAATTCTATTCACTCTTGGCCCTCGAGCCCTCATAGAATGCGGTCATTGGAGGTGGCCCTTTGCCTGAGTTCACATTGGCTACACGAGACTTACTCACAGCCATCTTGTTTCAGGTGATGTTCATATTAGCCCTTGCTGTCGTTTTTGCGGTGGGGACCAATCGGTTGCCCACCTTTTATTGGTTTGTAGCCATTCTCCAGTTTTCCTGTTTCCCAACCCTTTTAACTATTCCTCAACACACCCGTCTTTGATTCATATTGGCGGAGGAATCTTTTAACCCGTCGGTTTTTAAATTTTTTGTCACAAAGTGGTCTCCTCCACCTTTTAAAGATGATTTGCCTCGTTTCATCCTAGCTGCCATATAGAATCCATTTGGATTGAGCAGCAACCCACTGGTTTTTTACCTTAAACCTTAACCCTGTAGATGTTCTTAATGATCATTTTTCTTGACTATTTACACAAGAGAATCGAGATAGATTAATTGATGATAATTCTAGGTCAAGGGAAGTAGTGTTGAATACCATTAATGTGAACAGGGAAATAATTAAAGTGCTTATATTGGAGTTTGTTGAGGAATAGGTCACCTCCCCAGACAATATGTCTATATATACATATATGTATCTCTTGTTTGGGAGGAAAGAGATAAAAGCCATGAGAATATGTATATATACACTTATATACACATATATCCTCTAATATACGTACACGTCCTTCGCTACATACAAGTAGCATTTTCCCGACTACGGAGATTAGCGTTTCATCACGAGGTGAAAGCTTTTAGCGCCTAACTTAATTAACTACACCTGTCAGGCACTGACAGATATTCAAATTCTTTCTTTTATTTTTCTCTTTGGATTCGGAGTTTACTCCACATGGAGTTATACTTAGGAGACATAGGGAGGGAAGGAGTTCAAGAAACAAATGAAGGGGGTATTCTTCTTGGCATCCCTTTCCCTTACATGTCTCCCTTCCAAATTGGCATTTTTTCCAACACAAATTGGAAGGAAAAAGGGCATCTCGACCAAAACCCATTGGTATTAAAATTTCAGCTGACACTGCGCCGTCAATGTACAGGATTTGCTCTGTTTGATCCCAGATGACAGATAAAACTTACACATACATTTAGGTTAATGTGTAATTAATTACATAATTAAAATATATATAGTCTCATGTAAAAGCAATACCACAATTTAGAATAAGGAATCAATCAAGGGGAGAGACAATCCAGGAAATAATAAAAACAAATCAATAATGAAAATGTGTATATACAAGCAATACACTAAAATACGAGCATCTGCACAAAAATAAATTTTATATGGGATAGCAACAAGCTTGCATATATACATGAACTTGTAGGATGTATGGAGTTCTACCTTGGGGAGGAGGGTCATCTACTGGATTCTTACTAAGACTGTCTGCTACACAGTTTCCACTACCTTTTAAATACAAAATTCAGAATTGATATTCTCTTAATAGTAGACTCCAGCGCATAAGCCTTCCGCTTTGGCTTTTACAATTTCTTAAACATGCCAAAGGACAGTGATCCATTTCGATCACAAACTCCTGACCTATCAGATACAGTGGTGGTTTTTGATATGGGCAATTGCCCAGGGCGGCATTCTCTAGGGGGTGCCACGAGAATGAGAAAAAAGAAAATTTCTATTTATTTGCGCTCAGCACTCATTTGCAGATCAGATCATGTTATGTGTGGC
Organism: Ceratothoa steindachneri; assembly: GCA_963969495.1. NCBI lineage: Eukaryota > Metazoa > Arthropoda > Malacostraca > Isopoda > Cymothoidae > Ceratothoa > Ceratothoa steindachneri. The sequence goes on along the minus strand of OZ018322.1, from coordinate 133,921,057 downwards.
AATGGGCACCCTCACTGCTTGCATGAAGTGGATGGGAAGAAAGAGGGGGTGAGTTCACTGCTGGGTCTAACCCTCAGGTTAATTAGGTTAAAATTCAATTACAACGCAAATTGCTTACAAATAATGCCCATTTCATACAAAATATTGTATATCTCACAGACCAAGAGTCTTACATACATGTTATTTCATTGTGAACATGTTAAATAATAAAAACTAGGAAATCTTCCAGCGAAGATGAATTGGTTTAGTCCTGACTGCTAGTTAAGGTATCTTCAATTACAGTGCAACAGGTTTTGTGACTGCAAAAATATCTGCCAAAGTCATATATGACAAAATGAATATAGAGGTTGTTCTACAACAGCAAAGGCTAGGGTTTATTCACAACTGTATGGCCATCAACAAATAACGATGGGGCTGCCTATAAAGATGAGGTGGAAACACTGGCCAGCTGGTGCCAGGACAATAACCTCTCCATGAATGTCAACAAAACTAAATAGATGATTGTGGACTTTGATTGACGGATATCGCCCCATCCACATCGACAATGTTGAGGTAGAAAGAGAGCCGTTTCAAGTTCCCCGGTGTCCACATTACAGAGGATTTGTCTTGGTCAGGACAGCTCAACAGCGGCTATATTTCCTGAAAAGTTGGAAAGTTGGCATTAACACCAGCTTTTTACAGGTGTACCATCGAGAGCCTGCTGACAGACTGCATCACAGTGTGGTATGGGATCTGCTCCTCCAGTCACAGCCAGAAAACACTACAGAGAATGGTCCAGACGGCAAAGCACCTTAATGGAAGCAGTCTTCCCTCCATCCAGGACATTTACCATAGCCGGTGCCTCTGGAAGAAACGCAGCATCATTAAAGATCACAGCCATCAAACACAGAATTTTATGCCTGCTACCATCTGGCAAATGGTATAGGAGCCTGATTGAGCACACCAAAATACTAAAAGACAGGTTTAGCATCAATCTGTCAGCTCCTTACCTCAATATAAGCTATTAGAGACATTGTACTACCTCATATTTGACATACAAAAATTTATGCACACATTTTAGACTGCCAGTGTTACAATGGATATTGCACATGTATATAGACAAATTTGTTATTTTATCATTTTTGATACTTCTGTTTATATTTATATTCATTGTTTATTCAGTCTTGTAGATAGTAAGTTGATTGGTTCTTCTTGTCCAAAGCATTTTTTTCATTGTGTTGTTGACTGTGTCGACAAATAAACGAATCTGAATTGAATAGCTGTGTGTGTAAGTATTGGGCGAGAATACACTATGGAGGAGGGTGAGGGGGCCACCAGGAAGGTGGTATGCCCAGGGTGTCATACAACTCAGGACCGTCACTGCTGCCCCTGGCCCTGATGATATCCTGTATGCCATGCTTCAGCCAGTCTCTCTAACCTTCTGTGTGTGCAAATTGATGGCGAAATTGGTAAATGTTAAACTAGCCTTTTTTCTGGACAGCGGAGGCTACCTATCTTATGCACAATGCATATTCTGCAACTTCTACACCGCATCAAATGCTCTGCTCTGACTAGAAGATGTCTGTGTCTTTCCTCTGCAGACAGTACTGCGCCACTGTTTTTCGATCTGGAGAAGGCTTATGATACTGCATGCTGATACAGTATCAAAGAGACTCTCCCCATGATAGGGGTAAGAGGTCGCCTCCCAATCTTAACTGTGTAGATGCCACTTGCTCTGCACTGTATACAGTGCATTATTCGCCTGTACACACGATCTTGACCGTTTCTATGTCATTGAGAGATGCCACACCAACTACATGAGAGTTACCAATGTAGCCCTCTGTGCTGCTTATCAAAGAAGATGGGAAATGGCAAACAGGAACGGTTCCTATGGAGCTCCCCGCAATATAGTGATTGCTTCAGTACACCTTGTTGTCTTGGAATTGATTTATACTGGTGGGAGCACCGCCTTTTTAATAGAGGACTCATTTGCATCTTTCTGCAACAGATGCATTGCCCCCCTGGACTGTGGCAGATTCTTGTTGAATGTCACAGTTTGAGTTATTTTTGTGGACATTTGCTGTCTTAGTACTGGGATCAACAGGGTTGTTACCACTTCACCTTTATACTCATGGGCTTATCGACATAGACTTGTGGACTGTCTGACTCTTCTCTGTTGTAGGTTGCATGTTCATGTGCCTGGGGAGGTGGGCCTTCCCCTTACACTAGTGTGTGCTTCCTTCTTTTTGCACATTTTTTTGTTTTGCTTCTGATCACTTATGCCCAAGTAGGCACTTGCCTGTTGACAATAAAAACAAGTGCCTGTTAACAGGCTCCTTTCTCGCATCCCCTATTGAGACTACTTGTCAATGCTTGGGAGATGGCACTTCCTCTACATCGTGCTCAGTGCATTGTATGCTTGTAATTGCAAGCCCAGCCCCCCTGTCACCAATGACTCTCCCTTCATACGTAACTAATCTTAATGGTGCCCATGCTACTGAGAGACACCAGTCATAACTGAAGCTTTTTAGGCTTAGGGTTGGGAAACTTGTTCAGAGCCTGGTGTGGGGCCTCTAGTTCTACCCAGAACACCACCCTGGAGAGTATCACCTTTCACTATTTGTTGTTACTCCTCTGCCCCCATACCTTCCACAGACTTGGGAGTATTGCTTTAAACCTTTTGGGAACACACTTCATTTCACTCTGGATCCATGCTAGTATATTTAGATGGCACCAAATCCCAGAAGGGGGTTGGCTTCCATGTTATATCCCCAGTTCAGAAACAGGATTGTGATCTTGTGACTAAGAAAGTGCCATGAGTGCTCTCGCAGCATTGCAATTTCCATACCCCCTGGTTTACAGTATCTGTAATGCCATGTTTGACCCGACTGGGTGCATGTCAAGATCATCTTCTGCTGGATTATTGTACATGTGGAATTTTTGTGAATGCGAGGGGCGACCAGATCAGCGTTTCCCTCTTCATCACTCCAAATACATGGCAGAAATAATGTTGGTTTTCGGGCTGCATGGCAAAGAAGATGGGAGATGGCTGAGTGGAACTTAAAGTTGTGTGCCATTACATCGCCTCAGGCCTCTTTCTGTACTCTACGATTTGCACTGCCATTTAATTGAGCACCCCTGCACCTCACTGTTTTTTATCCTTGGTCTGTTTGGCACATTCTTGTTGAATGTCCCAATCTTGGTGATCTTCATGCATGTTATGTGTTCTGGTACTGGGACAAGTGGGGTTGCTGCTGCTGCTTGTCCATTGTACTCAGGATGGCTTAGTGTACACAGATGTGTGGCCTATCTGACTTTTTCACTACTTTTGTTGCTACATGTATGTTCCTATGTGGGGGGGGGGGAGCCAAGCTCCCCCAACACTAGAATGTACATGCTTCTTGCTTGTTTTTATTTTTGGTGTTTTGCCCTTGTACGCAGTCCCAAATGGGCATTGAAAAAAAAAAACAACTTAGCTATCACAACTAACTATAATTAGTTTTAATTATTAAATGTCTGCTTTATTACCAAAAATAATGTTAAATACTAAAGATTTTACTGTTTTCAGTAATGTTCCATTAGAATAGTATCTATTATTATTATTATTTCCTCTGCTCAACCTTCATTTTATGTTTTTTCAGAATAGAGCTATTTACTCATAAATTAATTAATTTATAAAGTATTTTCATATAGTTTTATCATTTGAATTAAATATGTACCAAATATCAACTGTGAAATTTAGAGAAAAAGTAATATTGTATTTTTGTTTATAACATTTATAGCATAATCACCTCCAAGGTATGTGATTATATTTTGCATTTCCACTTACCTCTTCATTCTGATCTATAAAGACGCTATCACCTATTTATTAAGATCAGAATATAAATTTTGTTTATTGATCTAATTGCCACATAAAGTAGCTCTAATGTTCTTTTTTTCACACACTGTAGCTGGGTGTGGGATTGCTTTAAACCAATAGCCACTCATTGCTGGGGCCATTTGTTACCCACAAATCTAAATAGCAAAATAGAATAGATTTTTCTTTGATTTATTTTTCATTCCAATGTCTTTTCACCAAATCAAAACGGCTAATCCAAGTGTTTCCTCCTAAGAATGTTCCACTTGTAGTAAAATTTACATTGGTCTCGCCCCCTGCAGGGGTTACCCTGTGCAAGGGTGGATTGAAAAGGGTTTTTGCCCCAAAAAATTAACTCATTTTCCTACCCTGATTTTTGCTGGACCCAGCATCAAAAACTATTGTGTTGAAATTTCAGACTTCTAAATTAATATTTTCAGGTTCCTCAACCCAATTGAAATTTAAAAAAAAAAGAAGCAAAAATGTTGGAAAATTCTATCTGTTTTCAAACTTCAAGTTGTTACATCAACATTTATACCCTATATGGGATATATTATTACCATAAAACTAAAAAAAAAATTTATTTCTATAACTTACAATCAATACTTCTACTTCCATTTTATTAAATAAAAATAATCTATTAACTACTCGATAAGTTTTCCTTCCGTTTGTTTCCATGCAGTTAGATATTTGTAGTGTCATTATCTTTCATTACGAAGTCCTTCTTGGTATTAAATGAGGGTATTTTCTCCTGGCCTCAATTCTACTCCTTATATAGCTGTCCCATTTGTCTTCTCTACAAACTGCTAGGGGCGCTTCTATGACCAGTTTGATGCATCTCTCAACTTCGGAATATCCAATTTAGGTTGTTGATGGATAAATTCTTCAAGTTGATCATCATACAGCATTCTCATCAGTGGAGGTTCGGTCAAATGGTTTCTGCCAATTAATTAGGTAGATGTAGTCATCAGCTTCAAAGGTTATGTCTGGGATCTTGAAAGTACGTATTGATTTTCCTTTATAATCTTATTGTTCTTTCATAATTCTTCTCCATGCAAGTTCCTGGATAGGATTTCTTTCATCTTGCAGCATACAGAGAAGAATGTTTTCCACATGTGCAAAATAAGCATCCTTTGAATCACTGGGGCAACTATATCTTTAATTTGTTTGCTCATCCCTTGCAGAGATTGAGTGCTCCATCTTGTGAAGAAGAGTTGGCTTTTATTTCAAACCAGCATGGTGCATACACCTTCATGATGAACAAGACAATGGATTTCAGAAGGGTCAGAAGTTAAAACATATAATCAAACTATTCAATTTGCCGTTGTAAGCAATCATGCATGCAACATTTAAGGACACTTACGAGCCATTTCAGCAGAACATTTCCCTTGTGAGATAGATAGAAGGATATCAAACAGATACTTTTGATCTGTGCTCAGATTTCTGTTTGAATGATGTCACATTTTTCCTGCTAATATTTCTCATTAAAGCCTGATATTTTGAATAATAATTTAAAATTCTTTTTCTAACTGCCTCTATTGACATACAAGGGATTGATGCTGTTTTCCAAATAGAAATTAACTTCTGCTACTAATATGATAATTTGTTTAATTGATGGGTCTTTTTTATTGCGGTTCTTTTCCTTTTCTCTCTCAAACAAAGCATATTTCATAACATCTTGATAAATTGGCAACCCTCGTTCACTAATGGCACAGGGTGCACCAAACAAAGGGCTTTCAATTTCATGACGTGTTCTGAAATATAAAACGTGTATAAATATTTATTATACACCATAAATAACTGTTATTAAATACAAATAGAAGAATGTAATCAAGACAATAGACACTAGACAGAGCCACACACTCACATTCTCTCTCAACGAGATCCTCCATGCTACTGAAACACAATTGTCACATACACTGCTATAATATATCAATGAAGAACCTCTAAATATCAATCAATTACTTTCAAATTTCGTTTACTCATTCTTTAAAATATAATAATTATTTGTTTGGGAGGTATCAATTCAAAATTTGAATTTAATTTTCAGATATAATCCACGAAAGTCAAAGTTGAGTTGAAAATCGCATTATTTTCAATGGTATTGAGGATCCTTTAAAAATTATTATATAAAAAAAATCCTTTTAGGAGGTTTAATTTGACAGATAACCTCATAAAAAAATCATGGTAGGAAAATAAATTTCCGAAAAATATTTTTTGTTCCACCGTACTGTCAGCCTGTTACACTTGGTATTAGGGGAAGCTGCATGTCCTATCGGCCTGAGTGCAAATTAGGGAGCTCCTATCACGGGGTTGACTTGAACTCTATGATGGGGCCTGAAAAGTTGTTGGTACTCTTTCCCATCGCCACACTCAGCACTACTTTACCTTTTTATTATTGTTTGGTATGTATTTTATATTTATTAGTATCTATAAAAAAATAATAACAAAAATTAAAAAGAAAAGTTATGATTGGTATTAATTATTATTAGTATGTTATTAATATTTATTATTATTTAATATTATTTATTATAAGTATTATCTATTATCATTATGGCTCTCCACTCAAAGTTTCTCCCCCCACTTTGCACCAAGAGGATTGTTTCCACCTATACAGAGCTTGGTCCGGTTGCCATGGTGTCTTGGTGAACTGTATAGCATCCTGGAATCACCTAGTACCAGGGTATGAAAATAATAGGTGATCACCCACCCTACTCATTAGTGGACCCGCCTATCTCTACTTATCTTCATTACATACCCTCCTACCCCTTTCCAAACTTGCTCTTCTCTCTACAGAAGTTTTGGTTGCTCAATGCACTTTCATCCTCTCATGATCTTAGTTGAGTGGCAGTGCATACTGTGAGGTCCCTACCTGCTGGAAGGGCAGAAACCCGCTGTCTAAGGTAAGTATTAGGTACAGGGTGTGCTTGACTGTTGAATCTGCTCACCTTCCTCCAGTACACATATTTGGTAGTTACAACGACACCATCCTTAATGGTCAACCAAGTTTATTAACCCCTTCCCTACGATGATGAAACAGCTTTTGTCATGCTTACTGTTGCACATGTCTCTGATGATGAAAGGGCTATTTTCATGAAATAAATGATTGTTTTTCTGTTCTGTAATTTTGCCGGAGTACGCTATGAGCATTACAAGAAAGTCTCTCTTATAATGATGTCATTCTCAACTGACCAATAAAAACACTTTGTGGGTGAGGTTTGTTTATGCATGCAAGGCGAAACCATGTTCTTACTTGGGATTGATTGCATAATATATAGCATAAGCTTTTAATTTTGTTGTATATTTTGACAATGTCTTCAAGTGATAATGATAATTATGAAGCTAGCGACTTCAAACCCATGCAGAGTAACAATGAATCAAATGATAGTAGTGGTAGTGACACTTATATTTCAATCAGGGATGAAGAATGTTTCATAGTAGGCCTACTAAATAAACATTGCATTTGGCTGAATAAGCAATATGTCATTTTTTAATTTAATTATTTGAAAGATATTCTCAACATGAATAGCATCATAAGAATAGGCAAAATTTAAACATAACAATATGAATAATGCAATAAATGCAAAATTTAAATAAAATGTCATATACAGCACCGTACACTGGCGCCGCCGACTCATGTGGAAGGCTTTAATGCCATCAATGTTGGATCAGGGCTGATTATATATCTGTAAATGATCATATTCTGGAATTTTTTCAATCTAATCACGGTGACACCTGGAAGCAAGAATGGGAAAGCGCATGGAGATCCACCTTCAAGCGCAGCCTCTTCCTCCCAAGATGTTGGGAAAGATGGGGGAAATTGAGGCACCCTTTTAACCAAACCTGTGTCCATCCTGTGCAAGTTTCTTCTCAGATGACCTAGGACCCCAAGGAGTCAGAAGGAGAGGAGGGGACCACCTACCCAGGCTTTGCCCCTCAGAGAAGGATCTCGTTGAAGCCAGTCCATCCAGCTTGGGGGCTCCTTCCAGCACTGGAGAGAAGCACCCCGTAAGGGGCGCGGCGATTTGCCATCCTAGCCGCCGTGCTGACGGGATCCAGCGCTCCGTCCGGCCCCAGCTTAGCCTCTCTTCCTTCCTTCAGATAGCCCGATTTCTCCCCTACCTTGTCGCTTTTCATACAACCTCTCCCACAACTTTCTCTGGTCAGCCTCTAATTTCACAGGGTAGAATGCTGACCTTCTTCTCAAGCCAACCACCCCGGATGGGGGCTGAGGGGGGAGGGGACATTGTTCCCTAACCCCTCAGCTCGGGATGGGTTTTTTTTAACAACCTGCTTCATCCCCACCCATACCTTCCTCACATCCCTTTTCCTCTCCTCTTCACATTCTATCTGTTTTACGCTGTGTCTAAGGTGGAGCCGCCATGCCGAAGGACTGCCAGGCCACCAGGCGGGAGGGGTGGTCCCAAATGGCGGCGCCTGGCTCTGCCGGGCCTGTAAGCACCTCTTGCAGTGCAGGCTACTGCAAGAGGTGGTGAGCGATTGCGTCCCGTAAAACAAAGAGGGTCACCATGCCCAATGATGAAAAAAAAAAACCATCTCCCCTTAATTTCCCCTAAAACAACGGAGCCGCCCTCGTGTAGCTCCACAGAAAAGATGGAGGTCCCCTCCCCTGTGCTTGCGCAGGGGACCCTCCATACCTCTTTAACCGGAGAGGAGGCTTACTCCTCTCCTACGCCTACGGGTGTAGGGGACTCCCCCTCACCCCCTTCTCTGGAGGTGCTTTCGGGCACCTCCCTATCTCCAGCGGCAGTCCCTCCTTTGCTTTCTAAGGGGACTGCCAAGAAAGCCAGCAGGCAGCCCATTGCCTGACCGCCCCTCGTACAAGCGGCTCGGTAGGGCAAACCCCCTTAGGGGGGAGAGGGAAGCCAGGCCCCTTCGGTCGCTTCCCTCAAAAGACCTGCTGGCAAAAATATTAAACCTTGCCGGGGTCAAGGCCTGTGCCTCCCCACTAAAGACCTATGACGCTGCCAAGGGGACCTGCGATGTCCTGGGAGGGGATGGCCAACTGGAGACCCCTCCTGTGATAGACATGGTCCTTGAGGAAAACCAGCCTCAGAAGGTAGGGCCTTCCATGGGGGGGAATCCGGGCTCGGCGCCAAGCACCGAACCCGAATCCGCCCCTATGCAAGGTCCTCATCAAACGGCTGTGGATTCTCAGGCAGTACAAGGAGGGGAGGGATCTCCTCCGGATGATGCCCCTGCGCCCACTAGGACCTTCTCCATTTCGGAGAAGGACCTGGCTGAGGCCGGTCCATCTGGCCTGGGGGCTTCTACCGGCGGGGGTGAGAAGCGGGTTCATTCCCCGCCCTCCTCTCCAAAAAAGAAAAGGACGAAAAAGACCAAAAAGACGAAGAAGACTCGGGTCTGCTGCCACTTTGGCAAGCGACCAAGCCAAGATCGGCACATCCGGGCCCTCTGCTTCCCCGGGTACGGAGCTCCTGACGATGACAAAGACCAAAAGTGCACAGGGCGGAGCCTCGATGACATCGGGGCCCCTGATTCAGAGGTTACCTGGCGTTTTCGAGCCCGCTGGCTTCAAACGCTTCCTCGTTATTCGCTCCACTGATGGCACCATGTTGTCCAAGGGCAACATGATCCATCAGAGGAGAGGATTAGCTAGTGCAATTGGTAGAGAGCCGAAGGTAACCCGTTTCTCGGACGGGAGCCTTCTGGCGAATCCCGCCGAGGCGGCCAAGATAAGTGCTCTTCGGACACTTCATGGCACCCCGGTGAGTGTGACGCCGCACTCTAACATGAACTTTGTGAAAGGAGTAGTTTATGCGAGGGAACTCGTTGACTACTCCATTGAGGACATCACCCTAGAGCTGGCCGACCATGGGGCGGTCAAGGTCGAACGTGTGATGAGAAAACAGGGAGGGGCCTCGAGACCCACCCCCTACACTCTTCGTCACGTTTGACTGTGACAAGCTCCCTGAGTCGGTGCGTGCCGGTTGGTACCGCTACCGCGTGAAGGCATTCGTGCCACTGCCGCGGCGGTGCTATTACTGTCACCGCTTCGGCCATACAAATCGCTCATGTAGACGTGCAAAGTCGGGGTCACCCGAAGTATGTGTAAATTGCTCCAAGGTCGCACACGATAAGTCCAAATCGTGTGTGGCCAAGTGTGTCAATTGCGGAGAGCCGCACCAAGCTTCTTCGAAGCAATGTGGTGCATATCTCCTCGAGAAAGAAATCCTGGCCGTTCAGGCCCAGGATCGACTCTCATTCCGCGAGGCAAAGGACTTGGTCCTGGCGCGCCCGGCTCTGCCTGGGACGTCATATGCCTCAATAGTTAGAAAGGCACCCTCTGCTCCTGGCCCATCCAGGCCAATGAGCACGTTTGTTTCCGCGCCCATTCGGAGCCCTTCTGCGGGCTCTACCCAACCTGGGCGCTCCCCTGGTAAAGCTGGCGGCAAAAAGGGTTCATACCCTGCCCCGGCTAAAACCAGGTCTCCCCCCTCTTCCCCCAGCGTGACCGTTTCCCGTAAAGCGAAACGGCCACGCGCCTCCACCGAGTCGTTAGACTCACAGGAGGCAACACCCCTGAAGATGGTCGCTAGGCCATCTTCCGGGGTTCCTAAAGCTGTTCCCCGAAAGGAGGACAGCAACAAAGGAGCTTCGGCCCCGAGGTGGAGCGAGTGGCTCGGAGACGGTGGTTCCTCGAAAAGAGGGCCCCCCGCCTCCGAAGCCGCAACCCCCGCCTAAGGTTTCGAGGCGGAGGGAGGAAAAGACTCGCATGGCGAGCCCAACCTCCCCCAATAAGTCCTCGAAGGCGACAGCGCCTCAAGCGCTTTGTCCGGCCAACAGCGCCCGGGGTTCTGCCCCCGGGAAGCGTACGGCCATTCCCGTGAGGGTCTTCAATTCGAGGAGGGCCCCCGCGGCTCCTCCGAGCTAGGCCTGGAGGGCATATTCCTTCAATGGAATTGCCGTGGACTCCGGGCCAACTGGGAGGAGCTGCGGAGGGTCGTCTCGTCCCGTTCCCCGTTAGCTATTTTTTTGCAGGAGACCATGCTAGGCGCGTGCCCGCTGCCTGCCCTCCCGGGGTATAAGGGTCTTGCGACCCCACCACCGCGGGATGGCCGGGCTGGGGGATGCGCGGTTTACACCCGGCATGATGTCTCCGTTCTTCCTTTCTCTTTAGATACCTCCTTTCAGGCAGTGGCTGTGCAGCTGCACCTGGATAGGAGGTATACTATCATTTCTGCGTACATTCCACCGTCAGCTGACTTCGACGCGGGGGACTTCCGCCGCGTCGTGGCACGGTTGCCGAGGCCCTATCTCTTGCTTGGAGATCTGAACGGCAGGCATCCTCTCTGGGGAGATTACTCCATAAATCCCAGGGGACAAGTCCTTGCCGATCTGATCGAAGAGCTTGAGATGGGCGTCCTAAACGTGGATGAGTTTACGCATCACTGTCCGAGAACTGCTTCATTTTCTTGCCTTGACCTATCTTTGTGCTCTTCGGATGCACAGCCTGATTTTGATTGGGGGGTGGTCGATGACCTCCATGGTAGTGATCACTTTCCCATTCAAATATCATTTTCAGGGCAACTGCCGCCTGAGAGACCACCTCGGTGGTGCTTGGCGCGGGCGCGGTGGCCTGCATTTCAGGAAATGACTGAATTCTCTATCTCAGTCGAGGAGTTTAGGTCGGTAGATAAGGCCGTTGAGTTCTTCTCCGGCAACCTCATCGCCGTGGGCCTGACTACTATTCCTAGGACGTCTGGCCGTTTTGCACGCCGACCACTCCCATGGTGGTCGGCCGAGTGTGAGACGGCCCTCAAACAGAAGCGTTATGCCTACATGCGCTCTAAGCGCCGCCCGAACGATTTCACTGTCGCTGAATTTCGTCGGGCTAGGGCTAGGTTCCGGGAAGACCCCTTTAGCTGAGGTGTGGAAGCGAGTCAAAAGGATTCGGGGCAAGTTCTCGCAGGACCCCCCTCCCGTTCTCCAGGAGAATGGGACCGCAATCTCGGACCCCGCGTCCGTGGCGGAATCCTTAGCGACCGCTTTCTCCGCATTCTCTAGCCGTGATGCTGCTCCGCCAGCATTCAATGCACGTCGTGATTTCGCGGAAGGCCGCCGGCTGGACTTTACCTCCAGAGGCGGAGAACCCTTCAACGACAAGTTTACTGTGAGTGAGTTGCGTTCCGCTCTCGCTTCGTGCGCGGACACCGCCCATGGTCCGGACGATGTCCCGTATGCCATGCTTCGACACCTGGGTGAGCGAGGCATGGCCTTTCTGTTAGATCTGTTCAACAGGATCTGGATGGAAGGTCTTCTCCCAGACTCCTGGCGAATCGCCTTTCACAAGCCGGGGAGAAATCACTCTACTCCGACCAGTTTCCGCCCAATCTCTCTAACCTCTTGCGTGTGCAAGTTGATGGAGAAATTGGTAAATGTTAGATTAGCCTATTTCCTGGACAGCGGAGGCCATCTGTCTTCTGCACAGTGCGGCTTCCGTAAGTTTCACTCCACGTCGGATGCTCTGCTCCGACTGGAAAATGCCGTCTGCGAGGCTTTCCTTCGTAGACAGCACTACGCCACGGTGTTTTTTGATCTGGAGAAGGCCTATGATACCGCATGGCGATACGGTATCATGGAGACTCTCCACACAATGGGGGCGAGGGGACGCCTCCCAATGTTTATATCTGAATTTTTGCGAGATCGTCGATTCCGCGTACGGGTGGGGGGAGCCCTCTCTGCCCCAAAGGAGCAGGAAGAGGGTGTCCCGCAGGGAAGTGTCCTCAGTGTCACACTCTTTGCCCTGAGCATCAACGGCATCACCTCGGTGCTGCCAGAAGATGTTCTCGCTACGCTCTACGTGGACGACCTTTCGATCTCTTTTGGCGCGGCCCAGATGCCAACTCTGGAGCGTCGACTCGAACAGGCATTGAACCGCGTCTCTCGCTATGCCGAAGCGCACAGGTTTCGGTTTTCTTTGGCCAAGACTAAGGTGGTGCACTTCTGCCGCCATCCACGGCTTCACCCCGACCCAGATTTGTTTCTTAATGGGGTGCGCCTGGATGTGGTTGAGTCGCACCGTTTCCTTGGTCTTGTATTCGACCGACGCCTCACCTGGGAGGCTCATATTCGCAGCCTTAGGGTCTCTTGTACCCGCGCCATGGACATTCTCCGTTCCGTGACGTTCAGCGCTTGGGGCGCTGATAGGGCTACCGCCTTACTTTTTTATCGATCCTTTGTTCGCTCGAAGCTCGACTACGGATGCGAGTTTTATGCATCTGCATCCGAGCGTTTATTGCGGAAGGTGGATTCAATCCACCACATCGGCCTTCGCCTTGCGACCGGTGCCTTCCGCACTTCCCCCATTGAGAGCCTGTTGGTCGATGCTGGGGAGATGCCACTCGCTCTGCGCCGCGTGCAGTGTATCACTCGCCTGTCCGCGCGAGCCCGGCGCCTCCCTCAGTCGCCAACAGCTCTCACTGCATCCGCAGCTGATCTCGATGGTGCCTATGCCGCCGAGAGACGCCAGTCATACCCTAAGCCCTTTGGGTTTAGGGCCAGGAAACTCCTTCGAGAGGTAGATATAGCTCTCGGGCCGGTGGCGCCCCTGGTTCTGCCCAGGACGCCACCCTGGAGGGTACCACATTTGGCTATTTGTCGCCACGCCTCTGCTCCCAAAGCTTGTACTGCGCCGGGATTATTGCGTTCGACCTTTTTGGAGCACACATCGTGTCACGCTGGTACCGTGCCAGTGTATACGGATGGCTCCAAGTCCCAAGAGGGGGTCGGCTTCCACGCCGTATCCCCTCTGTTTGAAGTCAGCGGGGCTCTACCAGGCGCTGCGTCTGTCTTCACGGCTGAGCTGGTGGCAATACACCACTCGGTACGGGAGATTACGCGACGTGCCCGGTTCGGAGACCGGATTGTGATCTATAGCGACTCACAAAGCGCCCTGAGTGCTCTCGGGGCATTGGAATCTCCGCATCCCCTGGTTCGCGATATCCGTGACGCCACGGTTTTGGCGAGCCGGTCGGATGTCGAGATTATCTTCTGCTGGGTTCCTGGACATGCAGGAATTGCGGGGAATGAGCGCGCCAAAGAGTCCGCGAGGACTCTGCGACCGGACCAGCGTTTCGCTCTTCCTCACACCGACTACATGGCAGGAATACGGGCAGCTCTTCGGACTGCTTGGCTAAGAAGATGGGAGACGGTCGAAGGGAACTTAAAATTGCGTGCCATTGCGCCGCGACTGTTCCCATGGACCTATCCCCCAATGCCGCGGCGGCTTCAGGTTGCTTTCTGTCGTCTCCGAATCGGACACACTCGTGTGACGCATCGCTATCTGATGGAGCGCTCGCCTGCGCCCTATTGCAACGACTGCGTCGTCCCCCAGACTGTTCGGCACATTCTTGTCGAATGTCCCAGTCTGGGTGATCTTCACGCACGATACCTGTCCCAGTACCGGGATGGGCTACCGCCTGTCCCTTGTGCTCGGGACAGATTCGTGCACATTGACTTGTGGACTTGTTGACTTCTTGGGGGAGGCCGGCCTTCTCCCTATTCTTTAAGCAAGGTTTTTTTTTTGTTTTGTTTTGTTTTGTTGTTTTTTTGCATTTGTTTTTTTTGTTTTGTTTTTTGTTTGTTTTTTTCCTTTAGTTGCACGCTCCTGCGCTGGGGGGACCTCTCCCCGACGCACCAGCTTGCTTCCTTTCCCCCTTTTGGGGTGTTTTTTTTTTTTCTCTTTAATTTTATTTTAAAGTAGCCTAGAACTAGGCGAGTTTTAATACGGCGACTAATGCCCAAGTAGGCAGTCGCCAGATGAGCTCTTAAAAAAAAAAAAAATGGAGAGAAGCAGGTTCATTCCCCATGCTCCTTTCCTAAAAAGAAAACCAGGCCAAAATCAGCAAGTCTGTCTGCATACTGCCCGTGGTAAGGGGTCCCGGACCAAGACCAAAGTTGTGACTGATTGGAGCCTTAATTATATCAGGGTCCCTCATTGAGAGACAATCTGGCAACATGATCTATCAGAGAAGAGCAATTAGCTAGCTTAATTTGTAGAGAGATGAAGTTGACCTGTTTCTCAGATGCCTTCTGGTGAATGCATCAGATCCCTCCAAAGCATCCGTGATTAGTGCCTTTTGGACACGTAATGCCATTCTGGTGAGCGTCATGCTGCACTCAACCATAAACTTAGTAAAAGTAGTGGTCTACATGAGGGAATTCCTGTACTTCTTCAGCTAGCTTAATTTGTAGAGAGATGAAGTTGACCTGCTTCTCAGATGCCTTCTGGTGAGCGTGATGCTGCACTCAACCATAAACTTAGTAAAAGTAGTGGTCTACATGAGGGAATTCCTGTACTTCTCCATAAATGACATCACTTTAGAGCTGGCTGACCAAGGAGTGTTCAAGGTCGAACATGTGAGGATAAAACAGGGAGAGGCCTCGAGACCCACCCCTACACTCTTTGTCATGTTTGACCGTGACAGGCTCATTGAGTCAGTGCATGCTGGATGGTATTGCTACTGTATGAAGACATTTGTGCAACTGTCACAGTTCTGCTACTACTTCTACCGCTCTGGCAGATATGCAAAGTTAGGTTTACTCAAAATCTGTGTAAGTTCCAAGGTCAGACACAATAAGGCAAAGTGTGTCAATTTTGAAGAGCTGCACCCTGCTTCTTCAAAGCAATGTGATGTATATCTGCAGGAGAATGAATTCCTAGCAATTGGGGCTATGGATTGTCTCATTTTACATGGCAGTTTTAAATTGAGTGAGTAGCATTCCGCTCTTGCTTTGTGCATGGACAATACCCCTATTGTGAATGATGTCCTGTATCCTATGCTTTGACACCTGACTGAGCAAGGCATGGCCAGTGGGTATCGTCCCAAATGACAAATCTCTACTGTGCTCACTTTTCGCAAACCGGGGAGAGATCACTCTACCCTGGCTCGTTTCCATCCAATGTCTCTCCTCCTGTGTGTGTAAGTTGATGGTAAATGTTAGATTAGCCTTTTCTATAGACAGTGGTGACTACCTGTCTTCTGTGCAGTGTGGCTTCCGCAGAATGATGTCTGCTAGGCCTTCCTTTATAGAGAGCACTATGTCACAGTGTTCTTGGATCTGGAGAAGCCCTATGATACTGCATGGCGATGTGTTTGGGGTAAAGGGATGCATACCAATTGTTATCTCTGAATTTTTGCGAGATTGTCAAACCCAATAGGGCAGAAAGAGGGTATCCTACCTGGAAGTATCGCTTTCTTTGCCCTGAATATCCACAGTATCACATCGGTGCTGCCAGAAGATGTTCTTGTTACACTGTACATGGAGTACCTTTCTATCTCTTTTTGGTGCGGCCAAGCTGCCAACTGAACTCTGAATAAGGTGGTGCACCTCTGCCACTATCCACAGATCCACCCTGACCCAGACTTGTTTCTAAATGGGGTTTGTCTGGAAGTGGTGACTCACACCATTTCCTCAGTCTTGTATTTGACTGAGGCCTCACCTGGGAGGCTCATATTCGCAGCTTTAGGGTCTCTTGTACCCATGCCATGGACATTCTTCTTTCTGTAATGTTCAGCACCTGGAGCGCTAATAGGGCTATTGCCTTACTTTTCCATTTATCCTTTGTTCATTGAAGCTTGACCACAGATTAGTTAGTCTTTATGCATCCACAGCCGAGCATGTATTGTGGAAGCTGGACTGGAGCTACCACACTGGCCTCTGCCAGGTGACCGGTGCCTTCCACACATCCTCTATTAAGGCCTACTTGATGCTGGGGAGATGCCACTCGCTCTGCGCCATGCACTTTTCACCTGTACATGCGAGCTTCGTACCTCCCTCAGTCGCCAACAGCTCTCACTGCATCCCCAGCTAATCTTAATGGTGCCCATGCCACCTAGAGATGCCAGTCATACTCTAAGCCCTTTGGTTTTAGGGCTAAGAAACTCCTTAGAGATATTGGTATAGCTCTTGGGCCAGTGGCACCTGTGGTTCTGCCCAGGACAACTCTGGAGGGTACCATCTTTGATGATTTTTCACCACAGCTCTGCTCCCAAAGCTTCTACAGCTCAGAGAGTATCGCTTTTAGCCTTTTCGGAGCATACCTCGTGTCATGCTGGAACAAGCCAGTGTATACGGATGGCTGCAAGTCCCGTGAGGGGGTCAGTTTCCACGCTGTATCCCCTCTGTTTGAAGTCAGCATGTCTTCATGGCTGAGCTGGTCCTAATACACCACTCAATACATGAGATAAGGCAATGTGCCTGGTTTGGAGACTGGATTGTGATTTATAGTGTCTCATAAACCGCCCTGAGTGATCTTGAGGCATTGGAATCTCTGCATCCCCTGGTTCACTATATATGTGATGCCACAGTTTTTGCGAACTAAGTGGATATCAAGATTAGCTGCTGAGTTCCTGGATATTTGGGAATTGCAGGGTGTGAGAGTGCCAAAGATTCTGTGAGGACTGAGTGACCAGACCAGCTTTTCACTCTTTTTCACAGCAATTACATATTAGGAATATGGGCTGCTTGGCAAAGAAGATGGGAGATGGCTGAGGGGACTTAAAGTTGTGTGCCATTGTACCGCCACGGTTTCTATAGACCTACCCCCCCTCCCCAATATTGCAACGGCTTCAGGTTGTTTTCTGTTGTCTCCAAATTGGACACAGTTGCAGAGTTCACTGCCATTTGATGGAGCACTCGGCAGAACCTTATTGTTATGACTGCATTGTCCCTCAGACTGTTGACATTCTTGTTGAATGTGCCAGTCTGGGTGATAATTGCACATATTACCTGTCCCTTTACCAGGATGAGCGGGGTTGCTATCTCTTGTCCCATGTACTCAGGACTGGTTCCTGCACTTAGATTTGCGGGAATATACAACTTTTTGAGGAGGTTTGCATCCTCCATTTTATTTGAATGTTTACTGTAGTTACATGTTCCTGTGCTAGGGGGAGGCGGGCAAATATCATTTTATGGATTGCTGCTGCCTGAGAGCCCACCACAGTGCTGTTTGGCACCAGCAGTCATCCACATTTCAGGAAATTACTGATTTCTCTTAGTCAAAGAGTTTAGGTCAGTGGATGAGGCTGTTGAGTTCTTCTCTGGCAATGGACTTTACTTCCAGTGGCAGAGAACCTTTCAATGATGGGTTTCCATTGAGTGAGTTGCGTTCCACTCTGTCTTAATGCATGGTCTCTTATGTCCCATACTCCATACTTCTACACCTGGGTGAGCGAGGCATGCCCTTTCTGTTAGATTTATTCAACAGGATCTGGGTAAAGGGTATCCTCCCAGACTCCTGGCTAATCGCCACTGTGCTCACTTTTTGCAAACTGGTGAGAGATCACTCTACCCCTGCCATTTTCTGCTCAATCTCTCTAACCTCCTCATTGATGGAGAAATTGGTTAATGTTTGACTAACCCTTTTTCTCAACAGCTAAGGATGCCTGTCTTCTGCACAGTGGGGCTTCGAAAGCTCCACTCAACCTCGGATGCTCTGCTCCGACTGGAAAATGTCATCTGCGAGGCCTTCCTTTGTAGGCAGCACTATGACATGGTATTTTTCGATCTGGTGAAGGCCTATGATACCGCATTGCAATACAGTATCATGGAGACTCCACACGATGGGGGCAAGGGGATACCTCAGAATCTTTACTTCTTTATTTCAATGGAGCAGGAAGAGGGAGCCCCACAGGGAAGTGTCCTCACTGTCACACTCTGCCCTGAGTATCAACGGTATCACGGTGCTGCCGGAATATGTTCTCACTACTCTCTACGTGGATGTCTTTTCTATCTCTTTTGGTGCGGCCCAGATGCCAATTCTGGAGCATCAACTCCAACAGGCATTGAACCGCTTCTCTCACTATGCCGAAGCGCACATGTTTGTTTTCTTTGGCCAAGACTAAGGTGGTGCATTCAGCACCTAGGGTGCTGATAGGGCTACTGCCTTACTTTTCTATCGATCCTTTCCTCGTTCGAAGCTTGACTACGGATGCAAGTTTTATGCATCTGCAGCAGTGTGTGTATTGCGGAAGGTGGACCCAATCCACCACACTTTGCTCCGCCTGGTCACCTGTGCCTTGTGCACGTCCCCCATTGAGAGCATACTTATCATTGGTGGAAAGACGCCACTCGCTCTGCGCCGTGCACACTGCATTATTTGCTTGTATGCGTGAGCCTGGCACGTCCCTCAGTCGCTAACAGCTCTCACTATATCCACAGCCGATCCTAACTGTATATGCTGTGGAGAGACGCCAGCCATACACTAAGCCCTTTGGGCTTAGGGCTAGGAAACTCCTTTGAAAGCTCAGTATAACTCGGGCTAGTGGCGCCCCTGGTTCTGCCCAGGATGCCACCCTGGAGGGTACCTCCTTTGACTAGGTAGTTGTCTCCACGCCTCTACTCCTAAACCTTCTGCAGCGCTGGGAGTATTGCGTTCGTCCTCTTTGGAACATATCTCGTGTCACACTGCAACTGTGCCAGTCCCAAGAGGTGGTAGAGTCTCATGCCATATCCCCTCTGTTTGAAGTCAGCGGTGCTCTGCCAGACGCTGCGTCTGTCTTCCCAGACCAGCTGCATATAATATACCACTTGGTACAGGAGATAATTTGACATGCCCTGTTCGGAGACGGATTGTGATCTGTAGCGACTCACAAAGTGCCCTGTGTGCTCTCTGCGCATTGGAATCTCCATTTCCCCTGGTTCGCAGTATCCATGATGCCACAGTTATTGCGAGCTCTGCTGAGGTCGGGATTATCTCTGGGTTCCTGGACATGCAGGGAATGAGGGCGCCAAAGAGTGTGAGGACTGGGCGATTTCATGGCAGGTATCTGGGCTGCTTGTCCAAGAAGATGGGAGATGGCTGAGGGAAACTTAAAGTTGCGTACAATTGCACAGCGAGTGTTCCCATAGTTCTACCCCCACAATGCCACAAACGGCTTCAGGTTGTTTTCTGTTGTCTCCGAATTTGACTCACTTGCAGGACCCACTGCCATTTGATGGAGCACTCGCCAGTCTTTGTTGTAGATCTCATGATCCTGTGCCTGGGAAAGGCGGGCCTACTCCTGATGTTGGAGCGTGCTTCCATGTTACTTCTCTACTTATCTAGTTTTTTGTTATTTGTTGTCTTTTTAGCTTGTTTCTTAGCCTTTGTTTTTGTTATCATTGTTATATACATGTTTATATATATTTTTTTAATCTAGCTTAGTATTTGGCTGTATTGTGATTACAGCATCTTATGCCCTGGTAGGCCATCGCCAGTTTGGCTCTTAAAAAAAATCTTGTAGGTGGGTGGATCTCATTCCAGGTGCATTAGAATGATTTTATTTTGTGGTGGGGTTTTTAACTTTATTTTTCTTAATTTTGTTGATTGCAAAATAAATTTATTGGATGTTACATTGGTGATGTCCCTGTTGGCTACTGCCATAAATCAATTTTAATTTTTAAAAGAAACTAGTCAAAAGAGTAGCCTCATCTTTAACTACATGATATCCCTGTTTGTTTGTAGTCACTTTTCTATTTCAAACTTTGTACCACATTCAGTTGAAATGTGTAGAAAAACAGAGTGTGTTTCTGTTTTGAAAGATTCATGAGTGCTAATCTCCGGGATGTTCTAATCCTAAGGATAGGTGTTTGCTTACTCTTTCGCAATTTCATGCATCCAAATGGTGCTTTCAATTTTCCTTGGCACTGGAGGAGGAGGAATAGTACTCACAGAACAGGGCAGTATTTAAATACATTTTTGTTTTTAAAAGTGAATTTATAAATACATTGTTATGTATTATAAATAGAATTGCATAATTGGAAATTATCCTTTATCAAGCATTTTATTTTGTTAATCATGATTATCGCAACATTTGTTAAAATGTGAATGTATTTAAATACAATTGACATATTTAGTATTTAAATACAACCGTAAAATGAATTTAGTATTTAAATATATTTCTCTGAGGTCTTTAGTGTTTAGTATTTAAATACATTCAATACTGTATTTATAAATACAACTGTATTTAAATACATAGGTATTTATTTAAATACTACCCAACTCTGAGTACACATACACAACTTTTTTATTCCATGTAATCATAATTAGTTTTTTATATGTACACAAAATGCTTCCATCTATGATAGTACTTACAGTTACCCCACTCGAGGTAATCAGCCGCAACCACCAATCACCCAAGCATCTAGCGAGGTGTGAATGGCCCTTGAATTTTGTGACATCCAGAGTTGTCAATATTTTTGTTACTCCAATACAAAGTAGTGGTTACGGAATAGTTTTTTCTTTTCAGTTTTGCAGAACTACAAAGTTTTAGTTTTTGAAACTATTCTTCTTTCCAATGGCATATTTTTGTACATATTTTCGAAGTAAGTAGTATTGAAGAATTAATTTTAGTTATGGTGTAGTAGATTTTCCTTATTCGAAGTATGATGAAAGGATTTGATATAGGTGCGATCTATACCACTACCACTTATTTTCATTTCTAAAAAATTAACATTTTAAATAGCTTCTTGATTCAGTTTATCATAAAATGGAATTTGTTTCAGTTAAATTATACTATCTACTTTTCTTAAATTTATTTATAAAATCAGTTTTGTTTTATGATTTGAATTTTAAGTACCCATTAGAGATACTCTCTAGATTTTCTAGATTTTTAATAGAGTAGAGAGCTATATATCCCATTGGTAAACCACCATGTTATTATTAAGGAATATTGGGATAAATCCTTTTGAGGAAGACCCTGTAAGGGACACAGCAATTTGCCTTCCTTGCTGCCATGCTACCGGGACTCAGCACCCCAGCTTAGCCTCTGCTTCTTCTTTCTGACAGCCTGCATTTTTACCCTACTTCCTCACTCCCCCTACCACCTCTCCCACAATTTTCTCTGGTCAGCCTCTAATTTCACAGGGTAGACGCCGACCAGCTTCCTCTCACTTAACTATCCCAGATCAGGGCTGAGTTGGGGAGAGGACAATGCCCCCTCACCCATGAGCTCCAGTTTGGGGTGGTGGACTTTGAACAACCTACTTCATCCCAACCCACACCTTCCTCACATACTCCTTTCTCTCTCCTTTCAATCTCTATCAATTTTACCTCCAGGCCAAGATGGAACCGCCTGGCCACTGGGCAGAAAGTTGTGGTCCTAAATTGCGGCAGCTGGTTCTGCCAGACCAGTGTTCAACCCTCACAGAGCAGGCTACTGCGGGGGTGATTAGTGTTTCTTCCTGTATAAATAGAGTCCCTATGTCCGAGGATGAAAATTTAAAAAATCAAACTCGTTCCCTTTCCCTTTAACTATGGATGGAGCTGCCTTTGGGCAGCTCCACTGGAAAAATGGAGGTCCCCTTTCCTGTGCTCTCAGGGGGAGCCCTCCAAAACTCTTCAACTGCAGAGGAGGAGTACTCCTCTCCTTTGCCTACAGGTGTGGGGGACTCGCCCTCACCCCCTTCACTGGAGCTACCCTTGGGCAACTTCTTTTATCCAGCGACAGTCCCCCGTTTTACTGCCAAGAAAGGCGGGAGGCCCATAATTGATCACTCCAACTGGGAGCAGCACAATAGGGCCAACACCCTTAGGGGGAGGAGGAAAGACAGGGCCCATTGGCCCCTTCCCTCTAAAGACCTGCATGCTTGAATATTGGTTTAGTGGGATCACTGTATGTGGCCACCTCTCTTCGCCGACCAAAGACACTGACCAATAGGTCCTGTGATCTCTGGGGGGCGGGGTGGACACATGGAGGCCCCCCTGAGATGGACATGGTCCCTGAGGAAACCCAGTACCAGATGGTAGGAGCTTCCATGGGGATGGAACTGGGCTCGGTGCCAAGCACCAAATCCGAATCCACCCCCATTCAAGGTCATCCTCAGATGGCTCAGGACTCCAAGACTTTACAAGGAGAGGAGGGATCTCCTCCTCCTGCTGGTGCCCCTGTGGCAGCCAAGACCTTCTTCATCCCAGAGAAGAATCTTGCTGAAGCCAGTCCATCAGGCCTGGGGGCTCCTGCCGGTGGAGGGGAGAACCGGGTTTATTCCCTGCCATCCTCCTAAAAAGAAAAAAGACAGGGTGGAGGGCGGCCTCCTCTTCAGCCTTGGGAGCCTCAGGGACGGATGGGTCTGCTGCCACTTTGGTAAGTGACCAAGCCAAGATCGGCACATCCATCCCGCTGGAGCCCCTCATTCAGAGACTACCTGCCTGGCATCTTCGTGCCTGCTTGCTTCAAACGACTCCGTTATCCGCTGCAAAGATGAAAGTATGATCTATCAGAGAAGATCTCTAGCTAGTATGATTGGTAGAGAGCCGAAGGTGACCTGTTTCTCGGACAGGAGTCTTGTGGCCAATGCGTCAAATCCCTCTGAGGCGTCCATGATCACTGCCCTTCAGACACTTGATGGCACACCTGTGAGTGTGACACTGCACTCTATCATGAACTTCATGAAAGGAGTAGTTTATGCGAGGGAACTTGTGTACTATATAGATATCACCTTAGACCTAGCCGACCATCGGGCAGTCAAGGTCGAGCGTGTGATAAGAAAACAGGGAGGGCCCTCGAGACCCACCCCTACACTCTTCGTCACATTCAACTGTGACACGCTCCCTCAGTCAGTGCATGCGGGTTGGTATCGCTACCTGGTGAATGCATTTGCGCCACTGTCACCGCTTTGGCCATGTTAAGCGCCTGTGTAGATGTGCAAAGTCAGGGTTACCCGAAGTCTGTGTAAGTGGCTCTAAGGCAGCATATAAGTCGAACTCGTATGTGGCCAGGTGTGTCAGTTGCAGAGAGCCATACCCCGCTTCTTCGCAGCAATGTGGTATGTATCACCTTGAGAAGGAAATCGTGGCTGTTGAGGCTCAGGATCGTCTTTCATTTTGCAAGGCTAAGTACTTGGTCGTGGCACCCCCGACCCTACCTGGTACATCTTATGCCTCAATATTAAGAAAGACTCCCTCTGTTCCTGGCCCTTATGAGCACGGTCGTTTCCATGCCCATTCGGAACCCTTCTGTGGTTTCTACCCGCCCCAGGTGCTCCCCTGGTATAGCTAGCGGCACAAAGGGTTCACACCCAGTCCCGGCTAAAACTGTGGCTCCCATCCCTTACGTCAGGGTGATTGTTTCCCGTAAGGCAAAACTGCTGCCCACCTCCACTGAGTCGCGAGACTCACAAGAAGCAACACCCCTAAAATTGGATGTGAGGCCATTTTCCGTGGTTGCTAAAGCTGCCCCCTGAAAGGAGGACAGCACTAATGGAGCCTCGGCTCTTTTGCCCACATCCATTGGTGGGTTGGGTGGCTCAGAGACGGTGGGTCCTCCATAAGAGGGACCCCCGCCTCCAAAACCACTCCATTTGCCTAAGGTTTTGTTAAGCAAGGAGGAAAAGACTCGCATGGTGAGCCCAACATCCCCCGATGAGTCCTTGAAGGCAACAGCGCTCAGCGCATTGCTTAGAAACAGCAGCCAGAGTTCTGCCTCCTGGAAGCATACAGCCATTCCTGTGACGATCTTCTCTTCGAATAGGGCCCCTGCATCCCCTATGAGCTAGGCCTGGAGGGCATATTCCTCCAATGGAATGCCCGCCGACTCATGGCCAGAAGAGAGGAGCGACTGATGCTCGTCTCCTCCCATTCCCCGTTAGCTATCTTTTTGCAGGAGACCATGCTGGATGTGTGCCCCCTGTCCACCCTTCCAGGGTATAAGGGTTTTGCGACTCCACCACCATGGGATGGGAGCCGGGCAGAAGGATGCGCGATTTACCCCCGGCATGATGTCTCCATTCTTCTCTTTGCTTTAGATATGTCCTTTCAGTCAGTAGCTGTGCAACTCCACCTGGATAGGAGATATTATCTTTTTTTTCTGCGACCCTGTAAGGGGCGTGGTGATTTGCCGTCCTGAGCGGACTCAGTTCCCCATCCAGCCCCAACTTAGCCTCTTCTTCTTTCAGACAGACTGTATTTCTCCCCTACTTCCTCTCTACAACCTTTCCCACAACTTTCTCTGGTCAGCCTCTATTTTCACAGGGTAGATGCTGACCTTCTTCTCAGCCACTATCCCGGATCGGGGCTGAGGGGGGAGGAGACAATGTTCCCTAACCCCTGAGCTCCAGTTTGGGATGGTGGGTTTTTGACAATCTGCTTCATCCCCACCCATACCTTCCTCACATCCCTTTTCCTTCCCAGTTCACTATCTATTTTTTTAACGCCGTGCCTAAGGTGGAGCCGCCATTCCGAAGGGTTGCCAGGTTACCAGGCGGGAGGGGTGGCCTTAAATGGCGGCACCTGGCTCTGCCAGCCCCTGAAGTTGGTGCCAGGCCATCTTCCAGTGTTCCTAAAGCTGCCGCCGAAAGGAGAACAGCACTAAAGGAACTTCGGCTCCTTCGCCCACGCCCAGTGGTGTGCTGGGTGACTCGGAGACGGTGGATCCTCAAAAAAGGCCCCCACGCCCCCGAAGCCACCCCACGCCTCCCAAGCCACCCCACCCGCCTAAGGTTTCGAGACCTCCGGAGGGAGGAAAAGACTTGCATGGTGAGCCCACCCTCCCCCAGAGTTCTGCCTCCGGGAAGCGTACAGCCATTCCTGTGAGGGTCTTTTCTTTGAAGAGGACCCCCGCATCTTCCTGAGCTAGGCCTGGATGGCATATTCATTCAATGCAATTGCTGTGGACTCTGAGCCAACTGGGAGGAGTTGCGGAGGCTCGTCTCTTGTTCCCTGTTGGCCCAGATGCCAACTCTGAAGCGTCGACTCCAACAGGCATTGAACCGCGTCTCTCGCTATGCCGAAGCGCATAGGCTTCGGTTTTCCTTGGCTAAGACTAGGGTGGTTCCCCTCTGCCGCCATTCACGGCTCCACCCTGACCCATACTTGTTTTTAAATCCGGTGCGCCTGGAAGTGGTGGACTCGCACCGTTTCCTTGATCTTGTATTTAACAGACGCCTCACCTGGGAGGCTCATATTCGCAGCCTTAGGGTTTCTTGTACCCGTGCCATGAATATTCTTGGCTATGTGACGTCAATCGCCTGGGCGCTTATAGGGCTACTGCCTTACTTTTTTATCAATCCGTTGTTCATTCGAAGCTCGACTACAGATGCGAGTTTTATGCATCTGCAGGCAAGCGTGTATTGCAGAAGGTGGACTCGATCCACCACACCCGCCTTCGCCTGGCCACCGGTGCCTTCTGCACTTTCCCCATTGAGAGCTTGTTGATGCTGTGGAGATGCCACTCGCTCTACGCCGTGCACAGTGCATTATTCGCCTTGAGGCGAGTCCCGGCGCCTACCTAAGTCTCCAACAGCTCTCACTACATTGCTGATCTCGACGGTGCCTATGCCGCTGAGAGACGCCAGTCATACCCTAAGCCCCAGACCGCTTGGCACATTCCTGTTTAATGTCCCAGTCTGTCTGATGTTCATGAAAACTACACTACCCCTTCCGGTACCGGGATGAGCGAGGTCGCTACTGCTCGTCTCTTGTACTCGGGACGGGTTCGTCCACATTGACTTCTGGACTTTGACTTTTTGGAGGAGGCTGGCCTCAACTTTATTTAACTGTTTAGGTTGT
This sequence comes from Ceratothoa steindachneri, assembly GCA_963969495.1. Lineage (NCBI taxonomy): Eukaryota > Metazoa > Arthropoda > Malacostraca > Isopoda > Cymothoidae > Ceratothoa > Ceratothoa steindachneri. The sequence goes on along the minus strand of OZ018322.1, from coordinate 133,894,688 downwards.
TTTTTTTATTGTTTTGTAGGTTGCACTTTCCTGCGCTGGGGCGTGCTTCCTGCTTGTTGCCCCTTTTCCTGTTTTTATTAGTTTTTTTTTTTGGGGGGGGGCATATTGTTATTTTAATGTAGCCTTGTACTAGGCTTTCGTGATTACAGCAACCTATGCATATGGTAGGCAGTCGCCAGATGGGCTCGTAAATTTAAAAAAAAAATTGATGAGTTTATTCATCATTGCAATTTGGCTTATCTCTCACATTTCAAACTTCACTAGATCACAGAAAGCTTTGCTTGCATTATAAATAATGTTATTTACCAGTCATACAAAATTGAAAAAGTGTATACCTTATATATTGAGTATTAGAAATAAATTTAACATTCTTGCTAGTGTAATAGGTGTTGAAATTTTTGTCATTGCAATAACATTTATTGGTAAAATCAGACAGTTAAGGATTCTTAGGAACCCTTCTGCAGGTTCTACCACCACACCCCATGGCCCACTTCCCTGGTGGAGCTAGCAGTATAAAGAGTTCATACTTAGGCTCGGCTACAAACATGGTTTCCCACCTCCCCCAGTGCACCCCTAACTAGTCTTAGACTCGCAAGAGGCAACACCCCTGAAGCTGGTCGTGAGATCGTCGTACATGGTTCCTAAAACTACCCCCCGAAAAGAGGACAGCACCAAGAGAGCTTCGGCTCCTAAGTCGCCACCTAAGGCTGGACTGAATGGCTCGGAGGCGCTGGACCCTCCAAAGGAGGGACCTCCCACCTCCGAAACAGCCCCGTTCAGCCCGCCAAGGTTTCGAGGCTGATGGAGGAAGACCTCACAACATAGCGAGCCCAACACCCACCGGTAAGTCCAAGGAGACGACACCGCCCGTATTTCTGCATCCTGGAAGCGTACGATCATTCTCTTGAGGGTCTTCTTTTCGAAGAGGGCTCCCGCATGTCCGAGCTAGGCATGGAGGGCATATTCCTTCAATGGAATTGACGCGGACTCCGGGCCACCTCGGAGGAGCTCCAGATGCTCGTTTTCTCCGGTTCCACGTTAGGTATCCTTCTATAAATAGCTCTTTTTTGGCAGTAGCAGTTCATGCTACCGTCGGCCGACTTCGACACCCTCTCTAGGAAGACTACTCGATCAATCCCAGGGGTCATTTCCTTGCCGACCTGATTTAGGAGCTGGAGATAGGTTTCCTAAATGTGGGTGAGTTTTTACCTATCACTGCCTGAGAACCGCTTCATTTTCCTGCCTTGATCTATCCCTATGCTCTCAGAGGCACAACCTAATTAGGCGTGAGAGGTGGTCGATGACTTCCATGGTAGTCCTCACTTTCCAATATCATTTTCTGGACTGCTGCCGAATGAAAGACCCTTCGGGTGATGCTTGGTATGAGTGCCCCGGTCCACATTTCAGGAAATGACTGATTTCTCTCTCCCAATCGAAGAGTTTAGGTCGGTAGATGAGGCTGTTGAGTTCTTCTCCGGCAACCTCATTCCGTGGTGGTCAGCTGAGTGTGATGCGGCCCTCAGACAAAAGCGTTATGTCTACATGCTCTATAAGCGCCCCCCGAAAGATTTCACTGTCGATGAATTTTGTCGAGCTCTGACCAGGTTCCAGTATGTTTCGAAGCACGCAGGCCACTCTTCTGGGTGTGCTTTGTGTGTCTTCACATGACGGGAAGACTACTCTTGCAGAGGTGTGGAAGCAAATCAAAAAGATTCGGGGCAAATTCTCGCAGGCCACCCCTCTCGTTCTCCACCAGAATGAGACCCAAATCTCGCTCATCGCCTTTGTGGCAGAGTCCTTAGCGACCTCTTTCTCCGCATTCTCTAGCCTGGATGCTGCTCTGACAGTATTCAATGCACGTGATGTCGCGGAAGGCCGCCAACTGGACCTTACATCCAGAGGCAGAGAACACTTCAACGACAGGTTTGCAGAGAGTGAACTTCGTTCCGCTCTCGCTTCGTGCGCGGTCACCGCCCCTGCTCCGGATTATGTTCCCTATGACATGCTATGACACTTAGGTGAGTGAGGCATTGCCTTTCTGTTAAATATGTTCAACAGGATCTAGATATAAATTGATCGTCCTAGTGTTCTCGTTTTTCACAAACAGGGAGATATCACTATCCCGGTTAGTTTCCGCCCACTCTCTCTAACCTCCTGCGTGTGTAAGTTGATGGAGAAATTGTAAATGTTAGACTAGCCTTTCTGAACAAGGTTAGCCTGGAACTAGTGGATTCGTACCCTTTCCTTTTGTTTTGTTTTCGACAGACGCCTCACTTGTGAGGCTCATATTTGCAACCTTGGGGTGTCTCGTACCCGCGCCGGGGACAATATTCTTTACATGCTTCTACCGATCCTTTGTTTATTCAACGCTTGATTACGGATGCGAGTTTTATGCATCCGCAGCTGAATGTGTATTGCGCATGGTGGACTCGATCCACCATACCGGTCGCCTACTCGTCGATGCTGGATAGATGTCACCATACACTGCATTATGTGCTTGTACGCGCCAGCCCGGCTCCTCATTCAGTTGGCAACAGCTCTTACTGCACCCGCAGCCGATTTCGACAGTGCCTATGCCGCTAGGAAACTCTTAAGATAGCTTTGTTTAGCTCTTGGGCTGGTAGTACCCCTGGTTCTTCCCAGGACGCCACCCTGGAAGGTACCACCTTTGACTGTTGCCACGCCTCCGCTCCCAAAGCTTCCACAGCGCCGCGAGTATTGCGTTCGACCTTTTGGGAGCACACTTCGTGTCACGCTGGATCCATCCCAGTGTATACGGATAGCTCCAAGTCCCTGCGGGGGTCAGCTTCCACGCCGTATCGCCTCTGTTGTTTTGAATTCACCAGGACAAGACCAGTCGCTGCTTGTCTTCTCGAACGCGCTGTTTGCAACACACCGCTCGGTACGGGAGATAACGCGTCGTGCCCTGTTCAGAGACCGGATTGTGATCTATAGCGATTCACAAAGCTCCCTGAGTGCTCTCGGGGCATTGGAATTTCCGCATCTCCTGGTTCGCGGTCTCCGTGACGGCACGGTTGAAGCGAACCGCGTGGATATTGAGATTATCTTGAGCTGGATTCATGGACATTTGGAAATGAGGGCGCCAAAGGGTTCGTGAGGACTGGGCGACCTGACCAGCGTTTCGGTCTTACTCACACCGACTGATTACATTGAAGGAATCTGCGCCTCCCTCCTGATTGTCTGGCAAAAGAGATGGGAGACAGCCGATTCAGAACTTGAAGTTACGTGTCGTCATTACGCTTCAATTGTTCCCATGGACCCTCCCCCAATGACACGACGTCTTCTGGTCGCTTTATCTCGTCTTCGAATAATTGGACATAGTCGCGCTCGCAGTGGCATTTGATGGAGCGTTGTTCCCTTAAACCCCTTTACTGTTCTGACTGCGCTATCCCTCGGACTCTTGGTCAAATTCTTGTTCGCTCTGGGTGATCTTCGCTTACATTCCCTCTCCTGGTTGGGGTGCTGCCTTACCCTTTTTATCGATCCTTTGTTCGTTCGAAGCTCGACTACGGATGCGAGTTCTATGCATCCTCAGCCGAGCGTTTATTGCGGAAGGTGGACTCGATCCACCACACCGACTTTCGCCTTGCGACTGGTGCATTCCGCACTTCCCTCATTGAGAGCCTGATGGTCGATGCTGGGGAGATGCCACTCGCTCTACGCCGCGTGCAGTGCATCACTCGCCTGTACGCGCGAGCTCGGCGCCTCCCTCAGTCGCCAACAGCTCTCACTGCATCCGCACCTAATCTCGATGGTGCCTATGCCGCCGAGAGACGCTAGGTATAGCTCTCGGGCCGGGGGCACCCCTGGTTCTGCCCAGGATGCCACTCTGGAGGGTACCACATTTGGCTATTTGTCGCCACGCCTCTGCTCCCAAAGCTTGTACGGCGCCGGGAGTATTGCGTTCGACCTTTTTGGAACACACCTCGTGTCACGCTGGAACCGTGCCAGTGTATACGGATGGCTCCAAGTCCCAAGAGGGGGTCGGCTTCCACGCCGTATCCCCTCTGTTTGAAGTCAGCGGGGCTCTGCCAGGCGCTGCGTCTCTCTTCACGGCCGAGCTGGTGGCAATACACCACTCGGTACGGGAGATTACGCGACGTGCCCGGTTCGGAGACCGGATTGTGATCTATAGCGACTCACAAAGCGCCCTGAGTGCTTTCGGGGCATTTTATCTCCGCATCCCCTGGTTCGCGATATCCGTGACGCCACGGTTTTGGCGAGCCGGTCGGATGTCAAGATTATCTTCTGCTGGGTTCCTGGACATGTAGGAATTGTGGGGAATGAGGGCGCCAAAGAGTCCGCAAAGACTCTGCGACCGGACCAGCGTTTCTCTCTTCCTCACACCGACTACATGGCAGGAATACGGGCAGCTCTTCGGACTGCTTGGCTAAGAAGATGGGAGACGATCGAAGGGAATTTAAAGTTGCGTGCCATTGCGCCGCGACTGTTCTCATGGACCTATCCCCCAATGCCGCGACAGCTTCAGGTCGCTTTCTGTCGTCTGCGAATCGGACACACTCGTGTGACGCATCGCTATTTGATGGGGCGCTCGCCTGCGCCCTATTGTGACGACTGCATCGTCCCCCAGACTGTTCGGCACATTCTTGTCGAATGTCCCAGTCTGGGTGATCTTCGCGCACGTTACCTGTCCCGGTACCGGGATGGGCGGGGTCGCTATCGCCTGTCCCTTGTACTCTGGAACGAGTGTGTGTACCTTAACTGGTGGACTGATAGACTTTTGGGGGGAGGCCGGCCTTCTCCCTTTTATTTAACTAGGTTTTGTTGTTTTTGTTATTGTTTTCTTTCTAGGTCGCACGCTCCTACGCCGGGTGGAGGGGGACCTCCTCCCCCGACGCAGGAGCTTGCTTCCTAATTGTCATCTCTTTTTATCGTTGTTTTGTTTTCAAATTTTTATTTTAAAGTAGCCTAGAACTAGGTTGTTGGTTTGCCACGACTTATGCTCAAGTTGGCAGTCACTAGATACCCCCTTAGAAAAAAAAAATCCCTCTCCTGGTACTGGGACGAGCGTGGTCTCTACCGCTTCTCCCTTTTACTTGGAACCAGTTCGTGCACACAACTTGTGGACTATCTGACTTTTGGGAAGTGACTGGTCTCCTCCATTTTGTTTGACTCTGATGTTGGTCGCATGTTCCTGCTTTGGGGCGATTTTTTCCTCTACCCGTTTTCGTTTTGGTTCTTTGTTGTTTTTTTTGTCTTGTTTTTAATCGCGTGGTTGCGTCTCTATAAGTTGCTATAAGTTTTTGAAGGTTGTAAGGTCCTTATAATTGAGAGCACGCGACTTAGGTCTGTTGACCTTGTTTTATGTTTTGTTTGGTTTTAAGATTTTTGCCTAACCTAGCACTAACTGGGCAGTCTCCAGGTCAATAAGAAAAAAGTCCTGCTGACCAAAAAGTCGCGTGCTCTCACTTATTCTAATTTATGACATTACGACCTTCTTTGCCCTCAATAATTCCCGGACTAACCTTGGGAGGACTTTACAATTATATCATTCGAAATATAATGTAAAACGACATAAGGGTTTCAAATTTCGTTAGAACCGGCCAAATAGTTACAATGTGATTTTAAAAAGCAAACAAAACAGGGACCGACCGCCATAGTGAGATTAGACTCACACGCGACTAAAAAACGCATACAAATTTTGTCTCTGCCAATATATGTAATTCAGAATTGATAATTAATTTAGAAATTATATTAATGATTCCTTTTGCCACCTTTGTCCCAGCGACTTCCTCGACCCCTTACCTCGGGGGGGTGGCGGTATTTTCCCCGTCCACTTTGTAATAACTTAAAAGTTGGAATGGACATGAGAATACGAGGTAAAATTAAGAGAAGCGAAGCCGGTTATAATTAGTGAGGGAAGCATCGTTGTCCCCTTCAACTTCCAAGATGTCCTTCTTCATCTACCGATATCAATTGGAATTTTGCGAATCTCTCTTCCTGTGCGAGTAATTACTATTGGAATTTTGCGCGAATCTCTCTTCCTGTGCTAGTAATTACTATTGAAATTTTGCGAATCTCTTTTCCTGGCGAGTAACTACTATTGGAATTTTGCGAATCTCTTTTCCTGGCGAGTAACTACTATTGGAATTTTGCGAATCTCTTCCTGTGCGAATAATTACTATTGGAATTTTGCGAATCTCTCTTCCTGGCGAGTAACTACTATTGGAATTTTGCGAATCTCTTCCTGTGCGAGTAATTACTATTGGAATTTTGCGAATCTCTCTTCCTGTGCGAGTAATTACTATTGAAATTTTGGTAATCTCTTCTTGTGCGAGTAATTACTAATGAAATTTTGCGAATCTCTTCCTGTGCGAGTAATTACTATTGAAATTATGCGAATATCTCTTCCTGTGCGAGTAATTACTATTGTAATTTTGCGAATCTCTCTTCCTGTGCGAGTAATTACTATTGGAATTTTGCGAATCTCTCTTCCTGTGCTAGTAATTACTATTGGAGTTTTGTGAATCTCTCTTCCTCTGCGAGTAATTACTATTGGAATTGTGCAAGTACTTATAATTGGAATTTCGTGAATCTCTTCCTGTGCGAGTAATTACTATTGGAATTTTGCGAATCTCTCTTCCTGTGCGAGTAATTACTATTGAAATTTTGCCAATCTCTTCTTGTGCGAGTAATTACTAATGAAATTTTGCGAATCTCTTCCTGTGCGAGTAATTACTATTGTAATTTTGCGAATATCTCTTCCTGTGCAAGTAATTAGCGGCGTTTATTAAAAATATACTAAACATGTTAGTCATGTTTTTCATTTTCACTTTAAATGTAAATATTTAGTGATACAATGTAAATTTTTTTGTGTGGTATCGTATCCATTTTATTGCCATTATCCGTTTTCAATATCAACTTGGTGGGGGGGGGCGTAACGGAGGAATTCAAATTTATTTCCGATAGATTCAACCGGAGTTAATGATAAACTATATTTGTTTTATAAAAGGAAGGAAAGTTTTTTTAAATGAATTAGGTATTTTCTGTGGTTGCTTTAAGCTACTACTATCTGTTTTTCGTCATTTAATTGTCAATCGGTAATTGATACAGATTTCTGGCTATAAGAAATCAATCGAATCCCGTTATTTTTATTGGAGTCGTTTGCGAGGCAGATTCGCGTGCTTCCTTCTAATTAGGTGGAAGGTGAGCGCGCATGCTAACCCGATTAGCTCCTGGGAGGCAGCCCCTCCACGTTATTCGACGCTGCCTTCTCATGTCATTAGGCCCCTAAGTGAAGGAGGAGGAGGAGAAAGTAACTTAAGTGGCGTGGTTGCTATTCAAACCTTCCTTGCTCATTGGTGTAATAATTTACTATTACGGGCTTGACGACCGTGATCTTAGTGGAAATGTGCACTTTTAAAGTACCGAGGAGAAAACATCGGATGGTATGAGGGTAAATTAATGAATAGGGCGTGTTGTAAAATGGTTAGTGATCGAAGACTGCTGTAGCCTACTATATTTCAAACCCCCAAATTACAAGTGGGTACCAAAGAGCAAACAGAGTTCAAAAGTACGATTTGAAAGGAGGAAAGAGGATGTTTACCCCTTGAAAGAAATATATAGAATTTAAAAGAAAAGACGTGGTAAGCAAGAAAGTAAAAATGAATTAAATGTCTTGAGTTGAAAGAGGAGGCTTCCCTCTATCCATTGATGTTAGAAGCGGTTGGTTTGTTTGAATATACGAAGGGTTAGCGAGCGGCGTGGGTTGATTAAAGCTTGGAACGGGTCCGCCCTCTCCCTCCCTTCTGACGAGATGATCCTTTGTTGTAAATGTGGGCTATGACCTTGCCAAGTGGAAGCTCTGCTTCTAATTACAGCGAAGTTAAGCCACACCGGGGGTGCTAAGGCATCGGTTGGAGTCCCGCTTTGAGCCGACTTCACGGCCATTACCATACGCTATAGTTACATACCCGTAACTATATTTTGCTTCCGTCCTCGAATCTATTTATAGTTAATCTTATTTGTGACGCCATTGTTCGTTCAAAAAATAATGGCTGCGTGTTAGTTGCATTTGGTACAACACTTGAACAGCCATTCATTGCCTGTTGTGTTTTCAGCGAGTGAAAAAGGAAAATAAGACGTGTTGGTTATCCAAAGATTATTACAACCTGTGTCGCCTATGTTTATGCAGGTATTTAGCAAGGTATTCTCACTTAATCTTTCCCATCTTCATTGATCCAACCTGTCGCCCTATCCCCATCTATTCTTTTTGATATGCCAGTCCATTCTTCTTTTTCTATCTTTCCTTTATTTTTCATTTCTCTTATCATTTATGACTCAAATTTCTCTTACTTGCTCCTGTCACAAAAGCCCAGAGTTCTGGAATGATCTGCAGATTCTGTCTTTCTTTAATTTAATTGCATCTCTAAATGTTGACACACAATGCATTCTTTTTAGAACTGAAGAGTTAAATCATGCCACTGTTCTTATTTCCAAACCTCCATATTTAACGACATGATATTTAGTTATTTGATCAAATTTTCTCTAAATCGTATTGGGTAGAGTACCAAATATAGTTAGATATTCAACCTTTTTGACTGTTAATCAGTTAATAAATAATAATAGGTATTTATAATGTGCCCTTCAGGGCTGTTAGTTCTCCCAAAGCGCAGGTTGTGTAGCGAATGTAGATAATGTTTACAGGGAAGAGAAGGTAATTCTGAAGCTACGAGTCTTCAGGAGACGTTTAAAAGTAGCAAGGGAGGGAGAGGATCGGCCTTCGGTAGGAAGAACATTCCAAAGTTTAGGAGCACAAACTGAGAAGGAAGGGTCACCCATCGAGCAGAGGACAGAACGAGAGGGGTTCAGGAGGGGAGCGAGGTTAGACCGGAGTGCCCGAGGAGTTTGACGACGGGAGAGGGCAGACGAGAGATAAGGTGGAGCCTCGAAGTTTTGGGCCTTGTAGGTGATGAGAAGAATTTTATAGTGGGTACGGAAGCGAATAGGTAACTAGTGTAGCTCCTGTAACAGAGGCATCGAAGGAGAGAACCGGGGGCGGCGAAGGAGGAGCTGGGCAACATAGTTTTGAACTAGTTGTAGGGAGCGAAGTGACGAAGAAGGGAGATTCACTAGAAGAGAATTGCAGTACTTTAAGCGTGAGGTGACGAAGGCATGAATAGCAATCTCAAGGCTTCGTTCATCAAAATGGGATCGAACACGTGAGAAGTTGCGGAGGAAACCGAGGGAAGACTTACAGATACGATGAATGTGCGGTTTAAGCGAGAGTAGCTCGTCGAAAATAACACCAAGATTCCTGACGATATCAGGGAAGGCGACATTGGTTTTCCCAAGGTTAAGGGAGGGGAAGAGAACTTTAGATTTCTCCACCATCGAAGCGGTACCAGCAAGGAGAACTTCAGTTTTATCGTGGTTAAGTTTGCGAAAGTTGGCAGACAGCCATTCGTTTAAGGAGGTGTAGGTTGAAAGGAGCTTGGTAATTGATTGAGAGAAGGACACAGGGGATGAGGAAAGGTATATCTGAGTGTCATCAGCATAGAGGTGGAAGGACATGCCCAAATCGCGAAGAAAGGAGCCAAGAGGAAGCAGGTAGATGCGAAAGAGGAGGGGACCAAGGATTGAGCCCTGAGGCACCCCAAAATGAATAGGCGCAGGCTCGGAGGAGAGGTTATCGAGCGCGACCACTGAGTGTGGGAGGAGAGATATGAGCGGAACCAATCAAGTGCAGTGCCCGAGAGACCAAGGAAAGTGTGAAGACGATCAAGGACAGGGGTGGGCAACCTTTTTAAGTGGGTGTACCAAAATTGGCCAAATCTTTGCTACAAAATTTTCTCACGTGCCAATACTTGACTAAAACACAATGAAAGGATATAAAATTAAAGTTGTTCTTTTTATTCATTTCCAACCCTTTATGATGCATAAAAATTACAAGGAAAAGATAGTCATTTTACCTAAAAATATACATATTATCATATTATATTAAACAGAATTGAATCTTTCATTTCAAGCAGAAAACACCAAATCTAAACTAGAGAAACAAAAATTGTGGACCTTTTCATTTATTTACCATCAATGAGACTTCTGCTGCTGCCTAACTGATAACATAATTTATAACAGGTTGTACACAAGGCGGTTGATATATAAAATAAATTGGAGATACATTTATTTAGTTTTCTTAAGTTAAGCATTTGGCTTTGCGTGCCGCTAGAAGTCGTTGGCGTGCCACGTTTGGCACGCGTGCCAAAGGTTCCCCACCCCTGATATAGATACTAAGTAAATTTATGCTACCGGCGCAAGGAAATGACTTCCTTACTTCAAATACCAAAATTGACGGAATTCATCCTGTCTAATTTGGAAAAAGAATTCTGGCTAAATTTATTCATTCATCTATAGGAGATTTCGGAGCCAATTTTGTCCTTCTGCGTCCTATCATCGGCTAATATTCAGAGCGTGTTTCGCATCTCTTCACTTCAACTACATTTAGTTACTTGTTGCAAGACACAGGTGGATCCACACAAGATTTAAAACTTGAGTGATATTGTAATGAGACACCAAAGAAGGCAAAATGCGATAATTTCTGACATAACTTTTACTTTTACATCAAAGGATGTATTTACGCTTTTTTTATAACTCTCTGGTTGGTCCCTATCACGTGTTTTTAAAATTTACGTGATAGGAATAATTATTCTAATATTTAAAGTATTGCAGGTTTATTAAAGAGTCAGAATTTAAAACATAATGAAAAAACACTGCATTCCTTCAACTCTTCAACCAGAGAAAAGGCTTACTTCTCTCCAGTACCTACGAGTGCAGGGGGCTCCCACTCACCTCCTTCCTTGGAGTCATCACATGACTCCTGCTCAAATATGGCAGCCAGGCTCCATCGGTCGCTTCCCTCAAAAGACCTGCTGGCAAGAATATTAAATCTATCAGGGGTCAAGGCCTGTGCCTCCAAAAACGAGACTCATGGCACTGCTGCCAATAGGACCCGTGATATCCTGGGAGGATGGCCAACTGGAGACCCCATCAGAGATCGACATGGTCCTTGAGGCAACCCAGGCTCAGATGGTAGGGCCTTCCATGGGAGCGAATCCTGGCTCGGCGCCAAGCACTGAACTAAAGTCCGCTCCTATGCAAGGTCCTCCTCAAACGGCTAGGGTTTCCAAGGCAGTGCAAGGAGGGGAGGGATCTCCTACGACATCCAGGACCTTCTCAATCTCGGAGAAGGACCTTGCGGGGGCCGGTCCATCCGGCCTGGGAGCTCCTACCTGCGGAGGGTAGAAGAGGGTTCATTCCCCGCCATCATCTCCTAAAAAGAAAAAAAAAACATAAAAAGACTCGGGGCTCCTCTCCATCCGTGGGGGTTGCCGGGACGGATGGGTCTGCTGCCACTTCGGTAAGCGACCAAGCCAAGATCGGCACATCCGGCCCCTCTGCCACCTCGGGTGCAGAGCCCCTGACTATGACCAAAAGTGCTAGTGCGCAGAGCGGAGCCTCGATTACATCGGGGCCCCTCATCCAAAGATTACCCGGCGTTTTCGATCCCGCTGGCTTCTAACGCTTCCTCGTTATTCGTACCACTGATGACACCATGTTAGCTAAGGGCAACATGATCCATCAGAGGAGAGCTTTAGCTAGTGTGATTGGTAGAGAGTCGAAGGTTACCCGTTTCTCAGACGGGAGCCTTCCGGCGAATGCGGCGGATCCCTCCGAGGCGGCCAAGATAAGTGCTCTTCGGACACTTGATGGCACCCCGGTGAGTGTGACGCCGCATTCTACCATGAACTTTGTGAAAGGAGTAGATTATGTGAGGGAACTCGTGGACTACTCCATAGAAAATATCACTCTAGGGCTGGCCGATCACGGGGCGGTCAAGGTCGAGCGTGTGATGAGAAAACAGGGAGGTGGCTCGAGACCCACCCCTACACACTTCGTCATGTTCGACTGTGACAAGCTCCCGGAGTCGATGCGTGCCGGTTGGTACCGCTACCCCGTAAAGGCATTCGGGCCACTGCCGCGGCGGTGCTATTACTGTCACCGCTTCGGCCATACGAATCGCTCATGTAGACGTGCAAAGTCGGGGTCACCCGAAGTCTGTGTAAATTGCTCCGAGGCTGCACACGATAAGTCCAAATCGTGTGTGGCCAAATGTGTCAATTGCGTAGAGCCGCCCCCCAGCTTCCTCGAAGCAATGTGGTGCATATCTCCTTGAGAAGGAAATCCTGGCCGTTCAAGCCCAGGATCGTCTCTCATTCCGCTAGGCTAAAGACTTGGTTCTGGCGCGCCCGGCTCTGCCTGGGACATCTTACGCCTCAATGCTAAGAAAGACTCACAGGAGGCCACACCACTGAAGTTGGTCGCCAGGCCATCTTCCGGGGTTCCTAAAGCTGCCCCCCGAAAGGAAGACAGCAACAAAGGAGCTTCGTCTCTTTCGCCCACGCCTAGTGGTTGGCTGTGTAGCTCGGAGACGGTGGATCCTCGAAAAGAGGGCGCCCCGCCTCCGTAGCCGCAACGCCCGCTTAAGGTTTCGAGGTGGAGGGAGGAAAAGACTCGCATGGCGAGCTTAACCTCCCCCAATAAGTCCTCGAAGGCGACAGCACATTGTCCGGCCAACAGCCTCCGGGAAGCGTACGGCCATTTCCGTGATGGTCTTCTCTTCGAAGAGGGCCCCCGCGTCTCCTCGTAGCTAGGCCTGGAGGGCATAATCCTTCAATAGAATTGCCGTGGACTTCCTGCCAACTGGGAGGAGCTGCGGAGGCTCGTCTAATCCCGTTCCCCGTTAGCTATCTTTTTGCAGGAGACCATGCTGGGCGCATGCCTCCTGCCCACCCTCCCGGGGTTTTGCGACCCCACCACCACGGGATGGGGGCCGTGCGGGAGGATGTGCGATTTACACCCGGCATGATGTCTCCGATCTTTTCTTCGCTTTAGATACCTCTTTTCAGCCAGTAGCTGTGCAGCTGCACCTTGATAGGAGGTATACTGTTATTTCCGCGTACATTCTACCGTCAGCGACTTCGACGCAGGGGACTTCCGCCGCGTCGTGACACGGTTGCCAAGGCCCTATCTTTTGCTCGGAGATATAAACGGTAGACACCCCTTCTGGGGAGAATACTCTATCAATCCCCGGGGTCAAGTCCTTGACGAGCTTGAGATGGGTGTCCTAAATGTGGATGAGCTTACGCATCACTGCCCGAGAACCGCTTCATTTTCCTGCCTCGATCTATCTTTGTGCTCTCTGATGCACAGTCGGATTTTGATTGGGGAGTGGTCGATGACCTCCATGGTAGTGATCACTTTCCGATTCAAATATCATTTTCTGGGCCGCTGCCGCCCGAGAGCCCGCCCCGGTGGTGCTTGGCGCGGGTGCAGTAGTTTGTATTTCAGGAAATGACTGAATTCTCTATCTTTTGCTCGGAGATATAAACGGTAGACACCCCTTCTGGGGAGAATACTCTATCAATCCCCGGGGTCAAGTCCTTGACGACCTGATCGACGAGCTTGAGATGGGTGTCCTAAATGTGGATGAGTTTACGCATCACTGCCCGAGAACCGCTTCATTTTCCTGCCTCGATCTATCTTTGTGCTCTCTGATGCACAGTCGGATTTTGATTGGGGAGTGGTCGATGACCTCCATGGTAGTGATCACTTTCCGATTCAAATATCATTTTCTGGGCCGCTGCCGCCCGTGAGCCCGCCCCGGTGGTGCTTGGCGCGGGTGCAGTAGTTTGTATTTCAGGAAATGACTATCTCAGGAATTCTCTATCTCAGTCGAGGAGTTTAGGTTGGTAGTCTAGGCCGTTGAGTTCTCCGGCAACCTCATCGCCGCAGGCCTGGCTACTATTCCTAGAAGGTCTGGCCGTTTTTCACGCCGACCACTCCCGTGGTGGTCAGCTGAGTGTGAGACTGCCCTCAAACAGAAGCGCTAAGCCTACATGCGCCGCCCGAACGATTTCACTCGGTGAATTTCGTCGGGCTAGGTTCCGGTATATTTCGAAGCACGAATGCCGCTCTTATTGGTGGGCATACGTGTTCACTTAACGGGAAGACACCTCTAGCAGAGGTGTGTAAGCGAGTCAAAAGGATTCAGGGCAAGTTCTCGCAGGAGAATGGGACCGCAATATTGAACCTCGCATCCGTGGTGGAATCCTTCGCGACCGCTTTCTCCTCATTCTCTAGCCGGGATGCTGCTCCGCCAGCATTCAATGTACGTTGTGATGTCGCGGAAGGCCGCCGACTGGACTTTACCTCGAGAGGCGGAGAACCCTTCAACGACAGGTTTATTCTGAGTGAGTTGCGTTCCGCTCTTGCTTCGTGGGCAGATACTGCCCATGTCCGGACGATGTCCTGTACGCCATGTTTTGACACCTGGGTGAGCGAGGCATAGCCTTTCTCTTAGATTTGTTTAACAGGATCTGGGTGGAGGGTCGTCTCCCGCATTCCTGGCGAATCTCTATTGTGCTCGCCTTTCGCAAGCCGGGGAGAGATCACTCTACTCGGGCCAGTTTCCGCCCACTCTCTCTAATCTCCTGCGTGTGCAAGTTAATGGAGAAATTGGTAAATGTTAGATTAGCCTTTTTTTCTGGACAGCGGAGGCCATCTGTCTTCACAGTGCGGCTTCCGCAGGTTCCACTTCACGTTGGATGCTCGGCTCCGACTGGAAAATGCCGCCTGCGATGCCTTCCTTCGAAGATAGCACTACACCACGGTGTTTTTCGATCTGGAGAAGGCCTATGATACCGCATTGCGATACGGTTTCATGGAGACCGTACACGGTTGGGGCGAGGGGACGCCTACTAATCTTTATATCTGAATTTTTGCGAGATCGTTGATTTCACGTACGGGGGGGGGGGCGCCCTCCGGCCCAATGGAGCAGGAAGAGGGTGTCCCGCAGGGAAGTGTCCTCAGAGTCACAGTCTTTGCCCTGAGCATCAACGGCATCACCTTGGTGCTGCCGGAAGACGTTCTCGCTACGCTCTACGTGGACGACCTTTCGATCTCTTTTGGCGCGGCCCAGATGGCAACTCTGGAGCGTCGACTCCAACAGGCATTGAACCTCGTCTCTCGCTATGCCGAAGCGCACAGGTTTCGTTTTTCCTTAGCCAAGACTAAAATGGTGTATTTCTGCCGCCATCCACGGGTCCACCCTGACCCTGACTTGTTTTTCAATGGGGTATGCCTGAAAGTGGTTGAATCGCATCGTTTCCTTGGTCTTGTATTTGACCGATGCCTCCCCTGGGAGGCTCATATTCGCAGCCTTAGGGTCTCTTGTACCCGCGCCATGGATATTCTCCGTTTCGCGACATTCAGCGCTTGGGTCGCTGATAAGGCTGCTGCCTTACTTTTTTATCGATCCTTTGTTCGTTCGAAGCCTGACTACGGATGCGAGTTTTATGCATCCGCAGCCGAGCCTGTATTGCGGAAGGTGGACTCGATCCACCACACCGGCCTTCGCCTGGCGACCGGTGCTTTCCGCACTTCCCCCATTGAGTGCCTACTAGTCGATGCTGATGAGATGCCACTCGCCCTACGCCGTGCACAGTGCATTATTCGCATGTACGTGCGAGTCCGGCGCTTTCCTCAGTCGCCAACAGCTATCACTGCATGTGCAGCTGATTTCGACGGTACCTATGCCGCCGAGAGAAGCTAGTCATATCCTAAGCCCTTTGGGTTTAGGGTTAGGAAACTCCTTCGAGAGCTAGGTAAAGTTCTCGGGCTGGTGGCCCCCCCTGGTTCTGCCCAGGACGCCACCCTGGAGGGTACTACATTTGGCTATTTGTCGCCACGCCTCTGCTCCCAAAGCTTGTACGGCGCCGGGAGTATTGCGTTCGACCTTTTTGGAGCACACCTCGTATCACGCTGGAACCGTGCCAGTGTATACGGATGGCTCCAAGTCCCAAGAGGGGGTCGGCTTCCACGCGTATCCCCTCTGTTTGAAGTCAGCGGGGCTCTGCCAGGCGCTGCGTCTGTCTTCACGGCCGAGCTGGTGGCAATACACCACTCGGTACGGGAGATTACGCGACGTGCCCGGTTCGGAGACCGGATTGTGATCTATAGCGACTCACAAAGCGCCCTGAGTGCTTTCGGGGCATTTTATCTCCGCATCCCCTGGTTCGCGATATCCGTGACGCCACGGTTTTGGCTAGCTGGGCAGATGTCGAGATTATCTTCTGCTGGGTTCCTGGACATGTAGGAATTGCAAAGAATGAGCGCGCCGATGAGGCCGCCACAGAGTCCGCGAGGACTCTGCGACCGGACCAGCGTTTCGCTATTCCTCACACCGACTACATGGCAGGAGAATGCGGGCAGCTCTTCGGACTGCTTGGCAAAGAAGATGGGAGACGGTTGAAGAGAATTTAAAGTTGCGTGCCATTGCCCCGCGACTGTTCCCATGGACCTATCCCCCAATGCTGCGACGGCTTCAGGTCGCTTTCTGTCGTCTCCGAACCGGACACCCTCGTCTGACGCATCGCTATTTGATGGAGTGCTTGCCTGCCCCCTATTGCGACGACTGCGTCGTCCCCCAGACTGTTTGGTACATTCTTGTCGAATGTTCCTGTCTGGGTGATCTTCGCGCACGTTATCTGTCTCGGTACCGGGATGGGCGGGGTCGCTACCGCCTGTCCTTTGTACTTGGGTCGAGTGAGTGCACATTGACTGGTGGACTTGTTGACTTTTGGGGGGAGGCCGGCCTTCTCCCTTTCATTTAACTAGGTTTAGTTGTTGTTTTTGTTATTTTTTTGTTATTGTTATTGCTTCCTAATTGTTATTTCTTTTTATTGTTGTTTTCTTTTCAAATTTTTTAAAGTAGCCTAGAACTAGGTTGTTTGTTTACGGCGACTTATGCCCAAGTGGGCAGTCGCCAGATAGCCCCTTAAAAAAAAAAAGCCCTTTGGACACTTGAAGGCTTGCGATGAGTTTGACGCCAAACACTACAATGAACTTGGTTAAAGGATTGGTCAATGCGATGGAACTCGTGGACTATTCCATAGATGACCACCTTAGAGCTGGCCGACCATGGAGCGGTCAAAGTCGAGGATGTGATTAGAAAACGGAGGGGGCTCGAGACCCGCCCATACACTCTTCGTCACGTTCGACTGTGACAAGCTCCCTGAGTTGTGGCGTCCCGGTTGGTATCGCTACCGCGTGAAGGCATTCGTGCCACTGCCGCGGGGGTGATGCTACTGCCACCGCTTCGGCCATACGAATCGCTTATGTAGAGATGCAAAGTCGGGGTTACCCGAACTCTCGTGTAAGCTGCTCCAAGGCCGCATACGTCAAGTCCAATGGTTCTACCCACCCCGGGCGCTTTCCTGGTAGAGCTAGCGGCATATAGGGTTTACACACAGCCCCGGCTAAAACCAGAGCTCCCCCTCCTTTCCCTAGCGTTACGGTTTCCCGTAAAGTTAAACTGCCGCGCGCCTCCACCGAGTCATTCGACCAACAGGGGGCAACACCCCTGGAATTGGTCGTGAGGCCATCTTCCATAGTTTCTAAAGCTGCCTGCCGAAAGGAGGACAGTACTAAAGGAGTTTCGGCTCCTACCCCCACACCGTGTACTATGCTGGGTGACTCGAAGGCGGTGGATCCTCCAAAGGAGGGATTCCCGCCTGCCTAAGGTTTCGAGGCGGAGGGAGGAAAAGCCTCACGTGGCGATCCCAACCTCCTTCGGTAAGTCCTCGAAGGAAGGCGACAGTGCCTTCAGCGCATTGTCCGGCCAATAGCGCCCGGAGTTCTGCCTCCGTGAGGGTCTTCTCCTCGAAGATGGCCCCCGCATCCCATCCGAGCATATTCCTTTAATGGAATTGCCGCGGACTCCGGTCCAACTGGAAATCGCTGCAAAGGCTCTTCCCATTTTCCCTTAGCCCACTTATTGCCAGAGACCATGCTTGGCGCGTGCCCTCTGCCCGCCTTCCTGGGGTATAAAGATTTTTCGACCCCACAACCACATTATGTGAGCCTGCCAGGAGGATGCGCAATTTGCAGCCGGTATGATGTCTCCGTTCTTCTTTTTGCTTTATATACCTCCTTTCAGGCAGTAGCTGTTCAGCTACACCTGGATAGGAGGTATACTGTTATTTCTGCGTGCCATGCACCGCTAGCCGACTTCGATGCCGTGGCATGGTTGTCGAGACCCTTTACCTTGCTCGGGGATGTGAACGATAGACACCCGCTCTGGGGAGACTATTCGATCAATCCCGGGGGTCAGGTCCGTGACGAGCTGGAGTTAGGTGTCCTAAATGTGGATGAATTTAGGCATCACTGCGTGAGAACCGCTTCATTTTCCTGTCTCGATCTATCTCTGCTCTCCGGATGGACAGCCTGATTTTAGGTGGGGGGTAGTCGATGGCCTCCATGGTAGTGATCACGTTCCCGTTTTAAATATAATTTTCTGCGCCGCTATTGCCTGAGATCCCTCCCGGTGGTGCTTGGTGCGGGCGTGATGTTCCACATTTCAGGAAATGACTGATTTCTCTGTCTCAGTCTGTAGATCAGGCGGTTGAGTTCTCCGGCAACATGATCGCCGTGGGCCTAACAAGTATGCCTAGAACGTCTGGCCGTTTTGCACCCCGACCGCTTCCGTGGTGGCCAGCAGAGTGCGAGGCGGCCCTCAAACAGAAGCGTTATGCCTAGATGCGCTTTAAGCTCCGCCCAAACAACTTCACTGTCGGTTAATTTCGTCGAGCTAGTGCTAGGTTCCGGTATGTTTCGAAGCACTCCCGCCGCTCTTCCTGGAGGGCATACGTGTCTTCGATTAACGGGAAAGATCCCTCTAATAGAGGTGTGGAAGAGAGTCAAAAGGATTCGGGGCAACCTCTCGTTGGACCTCCCTCCCGTTTTTTAGGAGAATGGGTCCGCAATCTTGAACCCCGCGTCACTGGCGTAGTCATTAGCGACTGCATTCTCTAGCCGGGATGCTGCTCCGCCGGCATTCACTGCGCGTCGTGATGTCGCGGAAGGCCGCCCACTGAACTTTACCTCCTAAGGTGGAGAACCTTTCAACGACAGGTTTACATTGAATGAGTTGCGTTCCGCTCTCGTTTCGTGCGCGGACACCACCCCTGTTCCGGACGATGTCCCGTGCTTCGACATCTGGGTGCGCGAGGTATGGCCTTTCTGTTAGATTTGTTCAACAGGATCTGGGTAGAAGGTATCCTCCCAGATTCCTGGCGAATTGCTACTGTGCTCGCTTTTCGCGGCCGGTTTCCGCCCAATCTCTCTCTCGCCTCCTCCGTGTGCAAGTTGATGGAGAAATTGGTAAATGTTAGGTTATCCTTTTTTTCCTCTGGAAAGCGGAGGCCACCTGTTTTCTGCACAGTTCGGCTTCTTCAAGTTCCACTCCACGTCGGATGCTCTGCTCCGCCTGGAAAATGCCGTGTGCGAGGCCTTCCTTCGTAGACAGCACTACGCCACGGTGTTTTTCGATCTGGAGAAGGCCTATGATACCGCATGTCGATACGGTATCATGGAAACCTTCAACACGATGGGGGCGAAAGGACGCCTCTAATTTTTGCGAATGATGTTCTACAATTCTTGTCCATAATTCGGCCTCAGTATTTAAATATTTTCTTCTCTTCAATCTTGTTGTTTTTTGTTTTTGTTTTAATCTAATAGTATGTCCATTTTTCTTGGCGTGACAGATCCATTGTTTAATTTTTGTACGACTCTGGAATTATTTATTCTGCTCAGTTTCCAGCTCTTAGGCAAGTTCAGCCACCTCATTTAACTCCACTGAACTCGAATATATTTTTCATTTCTCTCTCATAAACTAAATAAAGCTTTGATTGAAGCATATTAACATTTATAATTAGTAATTAATTATTTTTTCCTCTTTTTTCTTTTTTAGATCTTAGCAGGCCCATTTTTCGTACATTTTGCCGCATCATGCCTCCCAAACCTATCGTTCTTTGTGGTCCATCAGGTAAGTTTTGATTAGATAAGATTGAAAATTATGATCTTGGGTACCTAGCGTTCTTTTTCATAAAATTGGACTTCTCCATTCCTTCTCTATCTTAATAGTCAACTAGCCTTTATGACATACGAGACTCGTATATTCCCTTCCTTGCCAATCATATTCCATATCTTCTTTGTTCTGCTCAAATTACGTATGAACCTTTAGCATTAATCTCTTTATCATAGATATTTGTTATCAAACACAGCTTCAGCAGGTTGGATAGGGTTAATCTGTATTCCTGATATTTATGATTCATTCTTTCCTCATTCCCCCCCCCCCCTCCTCTTCTCACTAGGGAGTTTTTCACATTGTGTGAACATTCTTCCCTTGAACTGCATTCACTTCCTCAATCATCTTAAATACTTGTTCCCCAACAATTTGGTTTGTCTTTTTCTCAAGGATAACCCTACTGGGCATTAACAAACATCACTACCATAAGATAGAAATATAAAGTAGTGGGTAAAAATGAATATTTAGAATAGGCCACTTAAAGCTGGGTTGGATTCCACGAAACAAATGTGATCTAATCAAGAGTCCAAGTCGTCTCCGCTCAATCCGCACATCTCACGCCTGGGTGCTGTCACTAGTAGTCTTACCCTCCCCCCATCCCTCCTTTCCCTCTCCAACACCACCGTCACCACCACCAGAGGAATCTGGATCTTTGTCATTGGCATTTGTTTTATCTTCAAAACACATATTTTTGTCTTTCTCTTAGGCGCCGGTAAGTCTACGCTGCTGAACATGTTAATGAAAGAATTCACTAATGTCTTCGGTTTTTCGGTTTCTCATACCACTCGCCCACCTCGTGAGGGAGAAGTAGATGGTACTCATTACCATTTCGTCACCAAAGAAGAAATGACAAAGGCCATTGATAACGGAGAATTTATCGAGCATGCCACCTATTCAGGTAAAGTTTGTTCTTAGCGATTGAGGGGCGGGGCATATCTGAAGTACCATTCAGTTTGACTAAAGCTGATCTCGGGATCACTCGGGGCAAAGCCTAGTCAGATACGCGAGCTGTTGGACACCCGACAAACCAACTAAATGTGACTAACTATCAACTATGCGTGAAACGGGAGATAACCCATGCATGAATCTGGATTGACTAGGCATGGATTGGCTAGCTTCAGTCTAATATCTATACCAGTCAATGGCTTCGCCACTCCCGCCACTTTTCCCTACGAGGGGAGCTTGCGCTTCGCTACTAAGATTAAAATTTAAAATCTAAATAAAAGCAGCCATGGTTAAATTTTTATAAATTTTCTGAACTTTGCCAATTATAATAATTTTAAAAAGGAACTAAACTAAATTCCCCCCCCCCCCCCCCCCCACTTTCAAAATATCATGTTGCTAAAATATAAGTTTATAGAAGAAGATATAAAAAATAAATTTTCGGAACTTTATATATATATATATATATATATATATATATATATATATATATATATATATATATATATATATATATCACCATTTATAATTCTTTGGGTTTTAAAAAACTCACAATATTTCGATACTTACATTTATTTCTGAGCTTCACCATTTTGTTTTTTGATATTATAAAATAATTATTAGAAATAACTTTGATAAAAAACATAAGTCATAACCAAACTAAGATGAAATTATTATTCAAATAATAAAAAAAATCCCATTCTTAAATTATAGAGTTAGTAATGATGATGATATATAGAGAGAGATAGATATAGAAACACACACCAGTAAGTTTACTCTCTCGTACCCTTTTCCAAATTCTTTCCTATCCATCCCCTGCCATTAGGCATTATAGTTCAGATTTTCTTTGTCAAAAGATTTCCCACAAAGTGTGGTTGGCATACATCAACACTACAGTTTGATTGGACGCGGTCCTCCATTGCATTTGAAGGAACGAAACCTTCGGGTGCGCTGTTTCCCAAGCCATCGGTCGCCTCGTATCCCGTCTCTTCGTTTAAGGCCTAGTTAGAATATGTTCTGAGTAGATTTATCGTTTTACATTGATCGCTCCCTCGATTAATTTAGAACAGATATTCTGCCCCAGGGAATACGTATGGCACGAGTCGCAAAGCCGTTGAGGCCGTGATGAACAGTCATCGCATTTGTATCCTCGATATCGAAATTGAGGGAGTGAAGCAGGTGAAGAAGACCGACTTGGATCCACATTTTATTTTCGTCCGCCCTCCCACGCTAAAGGTGAATAAAGAAGTCACTTTGTTATTTGTCTCAATTTTCCCTGTTTTTTTGGAGAAAAGCGAGAAAAAAACAGCCTGCGTCAAGGCAAGAAAGGAAAATCTTCCCATAGATAATGGGGGTCCAGAAGGTTCAAAATACTGATTTTTTTTCTTGGCTATAACAAGAAATTATTGAGCTCCGTTTCTCGCATGCCTATAACCCTGGTGTACGGCAGCTGGCCATACATCACCTCTCCTGCCATTCCAGATTCTGGAAGATCGCCTGCGCACACGAGGGACTGAAACCGAAGAGAGTCTGTCCCGGCGCCTAAGCATATCTCGGAAGGAGATGGAATACGGCGAGGCGCAGGGCAACTTCAAGCTGATCATCGTCAACGATAATGTTGAAAAGGCGTATGAAGAATTGAAGCAGTTTTTAATCAAGGATATCGAAGCCCTTTCACAGTACAGCTAATTCTTCCTTTAGATACAAACAAAGATTGGCCAACCTCTTTTTGAAATGGGTGTAATTTTAAAGTAGTGTCTAACTTATAATATGTGCTCGGATAGCCACTTCAATCACTTTTATTTGGACCAAAATGTAGTTGAACTTGAATTAATTTCTAATTAATGGGTGCCTCATTCACCATTTATTTATCTATATTTTTTAGTTCACTTAGTAGGGTTTTTAATTTAAAGTTGTGTAAGTGAATGATAGCTCTATCCTTTAATTTTCTAGGCAGTATCCCAATATGTGTGTTAGATTTCATGTTTTTGACCATGCAGCTATGATGATGTGTGAGGTAGTTCACCTAGGAGATTTCGGGTCAAAGTGTACCTCTAAGTACTTAATCAGATATTGTTGCCTTCAGCGAATTCATAAAGACAATCTGTATGCACCCAAAATTTGCCTGATTTCCTCTCAAAATAATTTGGATTGACTAGAGAATTATTGTGCTATATAGAATAAATCACCGATCACACATTCGTTCACTCAATTGGGTCTTTATTTACCCTGGTTGAGATATGCCAAATGTTTGGATTAAAAAATTAACCCAAATATGAGTAGAAATTGAAATAAATTCCCTTACATTGTTACAAGGACGGAACATGCATTCGAGCCCTTTGTTATATCTTCTTTTTTTTTACTCGAATTTTAATGTTCATCCTATCCTGATGTGTGTTCTCTTCTACCTTCCAACCGAACCTTTTATGTCAAACTTTGAATCTAAATTAAAACGTGGTACATCTGAATTTTCTTTCCTCTATTTTCGAAAACATGTTGATTTGCAACACTTATTGGGGAGGGAGGTGCTCCGATGCTTAGTGTGACTGGTGGTTTCAACCCTTTTTTTTTAGGGCATCCCCTCCCCTTTAGACAAAATTACCCATACCAAAGGTGAATGGCCCCCTGCTTAGCATACAGGCAACTAAGATTGCTGTCTTGTCACGCACTTTCCCCAAGATGTGGGCAAAAAATGGCACTCTAAATTAAATCAATCTTAGTACACATTTGATGCATCAGCATAGGGCTTGGCCCCACCACCGACCATTGACCTTTCCATCGCCCTGACTTTTTTTTCTGCCTTCAAACCACCAGACCTTTATTGAGAGATTTGATGTCCCGCCCCAGTCAATCTGGTCTTTTAGTTTTGAAGTCCCTCCTCGCATTTCGCTCATTCAATGCTGGGTTGCGGCAATATATCTTCCACACACTTTCATTTCCTCTAGCTTCACTTTATTTACCTATCTCATTAAAAGCTTTCTGAGGAAGACGTCCTTATTGGTTCTCGCCTTTCATCGGAATCCCTTCACTCCAACTGCGCTGAAGGACAATCCTCAGTATCACGGAACTGCAGAGTTTTTTTAGTTTGATTCTCCGCCTTCCTCACTACCTGAGAGGCGCTCAGTCGCTTCCTTTGCTGCCCTGACCCCGACATCCTATTCAGTTCTGAAGTTCGTCCCCGTCTGTTACCTAAGTATAGCCTGTTACACTTGGTACCCGAAGGAGCTGCACATCCCCCTGGCCTGATTAAAAATTAGGGAAGATCTGTCAACTAGGTTGACTTGAACACATGGGTCCTGGGAAAGTTATTGCTGCGTTTCTCCCTCGCTCCCTCGAGGCTCCCCCATCCCAATACCTTCTGAATGGGGCAACAAGGTTTGCCCTTTGCCACCTTAGATGGGTAAGAGGCCTGATCGTGCCCTGGGTCTTGGCCACGCACCTCATCGATCAGATTTGATGGGAGCCGTTATGCCGACCTCAGTGACGAGCAATGCACCATGCGATCGCCCGTCGGGACACAAGATACATTGGGGGAGTGGGGACATTTAGAGGCTGGTCCTGAGGTGGAGATGGTCCCAGAAGTGACTCTACCCCAGATGGCAGGGGCGAAATTTGGATCGGTGCCAAACATTCTTAGTTCGCCCCTGTACAAGGCACGAGCCCCCGAAGAGTCTGAAGAAGAGTGACCCCCTACCCCCATCGTTCCCCTTTGACGCCAAAATCTTGCCCATCTCAGAAGATCTAGCCGAGGCTGGTACGTCCGGCCTTGGCGCACCTTTCGGGGAGGGGGTTCAGTCCCCGCCATTCATTCCAAAAAAGGAAAAATGTAAGAAAATAGATTCTTCTCCCTATAGGGGGCTCCGGGGACGGACGGTTCTGCTGCCGTTTCGGCAAGCGACATGGCCAAGACCGGCCCCGAAGCGCCCGTAGGCAGAGAGACAAACCAAGATACAGTCGCAAGTGCGCAGAGCGGAGCCTCGATTACCTCGTGACCCCGCATTCAGAGAGCCTGGCGTTTTAGAGCGCTGGATTCAAGAGCTTTTTAGTTATTCGCTCCTCATGGCAGTAAGTTGGCCAAAGCCTACATGCTCCATCAAAGGAGAGCTTTAGCTTGATTGAATGGTAGAGAGTAAGCGAGTCGTTTATCGCTATAATTGATTTTTGTAAAACAACGTTTCATAATTTCACGGATGACAAAAGACGCAAGGGCCTATCAAAGGTCATCCGCATCCTTCAAAACTCTCCCACAAACTGCAACCTTATCAAAAGCTTTGCTAAAATCTAAGTAAATTACGTCAACATTCTCGCCGTTATCTAATTGTTTAGTTATAAAATCCAGTAAATTAGTTAAACACCATCTACCTCATTTTAAACCCATGCTGAGCATTATTCTTAACATAGAACTCTAGATGGTCAGAAATTCCCTTCTTAATAATCATTTCAAGAATTTTACTAACTAGAACTAGAAAAGACATTTGTGAACGGTGCGGGAATAAGGCCGAATTAGATCTAACGAGTGTAGCGGCCTACGCCCCTACAAATATTTATTTCTAACTATATATGTGTATGTATATATATATATAATTTCAAGAAGGGTTGGTAACCATGACTTCAATCGAGAGGTAGATACACCCGCTCTCCCAAGCGTCTTAAAATTAAGCCATGAGGTTTCATTCGCTTGGCTGTCGTGCATCGGTGAAACGTCTGTAAATATTTGAATAGTAATTGTTTACCTAAATATTTCCCAAAAGAATCCTGAATTAATTCTTGATTCTTTTGTCTAAATACAGACTCATTCAACTCCGTTATAATCTAATCTATAAATCAATTACTATTTGCCAAACAATTTACCAATTATTATAATTCCCATTTAACAATTAATTTAGCAAACCATTTAACACCTTACCCAATCTAATTAGCAATTGGTATATTAAATTTACCAATTACTACTTTATCAAACTATTTACAAATTACTATTTAATAATTACTATAATCCAAATTTACTTATAATAAATTATCCAATCATCATTTGTTATACTCTAATTACCTAACCAAACTTACCAATTGTAAATCCATTCCCGTTAACTCGTGAAAATTTAATTCACACGTAAAATTCAATCCACTCATAAACTTACTGTATAAATTCACCTTTAAATAATATCTATTTTTCTTAACCCTTTGTTTTTAATTCACGTTTCCCAACGTCCCTCAGATTAGGCCTAAGGAATTCGTGTGAAAAATTTAGACTTCGCGTTAGCATTTAACTTCATTTTCTTGAATAACAAAATATAGGTTTTTATGTTTATTATGATCTTAGAACTATCTAGGATATCGCCGCAATATTAATTTAAAACCTATACGAGAAACGGATATTACAGAAGATTTGAAGACAAAATAAAGATGTAACTAATCGCGCTCAATTTTTCAAAACACTTTTCTCAAGTGCCAGTAGACATTGAAAAAGCTTTGACTTTTGCCAACAGTTATGTTCGTAATGCATTTCCATACGAACTTAATGTCAGATCAGTGATTACGCTAGTTTTTCGAGGGAAGTTTTAATTGACTGGTGTATCTGCATAAGGGAGCCAATTGGGTGGCCTGATATAATTGTTGAGATCAAATTTGGCCCCCGAAATTACAATGTGGGACGTCTCGTTGAAGGACAATGTGTATTTGGGGAACAATGTCGGGGAGAAGAGAACATTTTCTATGAGTCCTGTGGAAATTCGGAGTCGAAAAACGCTGCGAACAATCATCAAAGAGCAGAGTTAGCCTGGAAGGACCATTTTTTTTCTGGTTGTTGGAAAGCCTACACTTGCCTGTCTAATGGAGGCTTTATTCACATGACCGTTAACCATTCTATTAATTTTGTAGACCCGGAAACGGTAATCATCCATTAGCGACTCGGGTGTTATTGGTTTGTTGTTTTTCGTTCCATATTGAACGCTATCGGTGTGTTTTATCTTTCGTTCATCCGCGCATGAATATGCGTTTGAATGTGAAGGAGCCATTTTTTTAGTGGATATAGGGCAAAATAATGTAGAAAAACTAGAATATATTCAATAATAATATATAAAACTAAAAATAAGATATCGTTTACTTACTTTATTCCAAATGATATAGATCTGCTGTGGCAGATTGCCGGAAAAATGGCTACGAGGATCGGCCGTCACACCAAGTCCGCTCTACGTATATGCGTTTGGTTGCTGGAAGCCAGTTTCAAGCGGCTTCTCAGGAACAAGTAAAACGGACCATTTTGGAACAAGGGACGAATCATTATGGGATAATTAAAAGAATCCCGAGTCGCTAATGTAAAATTTAACGGCTGTAGCGTAGAACAACAACAAAAAATGTACCGTTATATGGACGCAGGAAAAAACGTTTTGTAGGTAGGCTATTTAGCCGCGGCCAAGTCAATAATTTTCGTAAAAAAATTCATTTTGGTAAGTAAAATATTTTTTCCACTTTTATTAATTAGACATTAAAACAGCCTATTTAAATAAACTACTACCCCTAACTCTTTGCCATCATCATCATGACTAACTATAATTTAAGAATGGATTTTTTTGAGTATTTGAATAATAATATCATCTTAGTTTGCTTATGACTTATGTTTTTTATCAAAGTTATTTCTAATACTTCTGTTATAATATCAAAAAGAAAATGGTGAAGTTCAGAAATAAACAGAGTCGTAAGTATCGAAATTTTGTGAATTTTTTAAAACCCAAAGAATTACAAATGGTGAGGTTCAGAAAATTTACTTTTTATATCTTCTTCTATAACTATATTTTGACCCCACAAAATGTTAGCTAGTTGGTTGTTTAAGTGGTAATTAATTAACTAGATACCATTAATTAATTACCACTTGAACAACCAACTAGCTAATTTTTTTTCGGCCAACCAACTATGTACATAGATCAGAGAACGAACTAATACTAAATCACAACCTTCCTGGGAATATAATTTTTAAATTTCATTCATTCATCTCACAGCTTTCTCCGAATCTGGTAACAAGTTTTAGTGTATTTAATGAGGTTTTCGTTTTCTTACAATTGTAACATTATTAATTTCGTTTGCATTTTTCTTTTTTAACTAAATATACAGATTTTTGTCCTTTACATTTCATTTTGAATTTTTTTTGTTTGTTTTACATCGTAGTACATTTTTAGCCTAAAGCCATTAATTATCATTGTTCTCATAATTGTTAAGCAAATGTTCTTATATAAATCTTTAATATTCTAGCTAGAAGATGAGTCCTTTTCCTTATATATATATATATATATATATATATATATATATATATATATATATATATATATATATATATATATATATATATATATATATATTATAGATTAACAAGAATGGAACATAATTGAAATATAATGATTAAATTTAAGTTTAATTATACAAAAATGAACATGAGTTTAAAACTAAATTTTCGTCGTGACTAAGCTTGGTGTAAGATAGTGACAACGATGGATAAACAGGTATAAATTGGTACAAGTAGATAGCAAGGTAAATATTGGTAAATGGGTAACTAGTCAACATTTTTTTTTTATTATTATTTAAGGGGCTATCTGGCGACTGCCGACTTAGGCATAAGTCGCCGTAAACAAACAGCCTAGTTCTAGGCTACTTTAAAAAATTGAACAGGAAACAACAATAAAAAGAAATAATAACAAAGCAATAACAAAAACAATAACAAAAAAAACAACAATTAAACCTAGTTAAATGAAAGGGAGAAGGCCGGCCTCCCCCCAAAAGTCAACAAGTCCACCAGTCAAAGTGCACGCACTCCTCCCGAGTACAAGGGACAGGGGGTAGCGACCCCGCTCATCCCGGTACCGGGACAGGTGTCGTACGCGAAGATCCCCCAGACTGGGACATTCGACAAGAATGTGCCAAGCAGTCTGGGGGACGACGCAGTCGTTGCAATAGGGCGCAGGCGAGCGCTCCATCAAATAGCGATGCGTCACACGAGTGTGCCCGATTCGGAGACGACAGAAAGCAACCTGAAGCCGCCGCGGCATTGGGGGATAGGTCCATGGGAACAGTCGCGGCGCAATGGCACGCAACTTTAAGTTCCCCTTAACCGTCTCCCATCTTCTTTGCCAAGCAGTCCGAAGAACTGCCCGTATTCCTGCCATGTAGTCAGTGTGAGGAAGAGCGAAGCGCTGGTCCAGTCGCAGAGTCCTCGCGGACTCTTTGGCGCCCTCATCGGTGCGCTCATTCCCCGCAATTCCTACATGTCAAGGAACCCAGCAGAAGATAATCTCGACATCTGCCCGGCTCGCCAAAACCGTGGCGTCACGGATTTCGCGAACCAGGGGATGCGGAGATTCCAATGCCCCGAGAGCCCTCAGGGCGCCTTGTGAGTCGCTATAGATCACAATCCGGTCTCCGAACCGGGTACGTCGCGGAATCTCCCGTACCGAGTGGTGCATTGCCACCAGCTCGGCCGTGAAGACAGACGCGGCGCCTGGTAGAGCACCGCTGACTTCAAACAGAGGGGATACGGCGTGGAAGCTGATCACCCCTTGCGACTTGAAGCCATCCGTATACACTGGCATGGTTCCAGCGTGACACGATGTGTGCTCCAACAGGTCGAACGCAATACTTCCGGCGCAGTACAAGCTTTCGGAGCAGAGGCGTGGCGACAAATAGCCAAATGTGGTACCCTCCAGGGTGGCGTCCTGGGCAGAACCAGGGGGGGCCACCGGCCCGAGAGCTATATCTACCTCTCGAAGGAGTTTCCTGGCCCTGAACCCAAAGGACTTAGGGTATGACTAGCGTCTCTCGGCGGCATAGGCACCATCGAGATCAGCTGCGGATGCAGTGAGAGCTGTTGGCCACTGAGGCAGGCGCCGGGCTCGCGCGTACGGGTGAGTGATGCACTGCAGACGGCGCAGAGCGAGTGGCATCTCCCCAGCATCGACCAACAGGCTCTCAATGGGGGAAGTGCGGAAGGCACCGGTCGCAAGGCGAAGGCCGGTGTGGTGGATCGAATCAACTTTCCGCAATAAACGCTCGGCTGCGGATGCATAAAACTCGCACCCGTAGTCGAGCTTCAGCGCCCCAAGCGCTGAACGTCCCGGAACGGAGAATGTCCATGGCGCGGGTACAAGAGACCCTAACGCTGCGAATATGAGCCTCCCAGGTGAGGCGTCGGTCAAATACAAGACCAAGGAAACGGTGTGACTCAACCACATCCAGGCGCACACCATTAAGAAACAAATCTGGGTCGATGTGAAGCCGTGGATGGCGGCAGAAGTGCACCACCTTAGTCTTGGCCAAAGAAAACCGAAACCTGTGCGCTTCGGCATAGCGAGAGACGCGGTTCAATGCCTGTTGGAGTCGACGCTCCAGAGTCGGCATCTGGGCCGCGCCAAAAGAGATCAAAAGGTCGTCCACGTAGAGCGTAGCGAGAACATCTTCCGGCAGCACCGAGGTGATGCCGTTGATGCTCAGGGCAAAGGGTTTGACACTGAGGACACTTCCCTGCGGGACACCCTCTTCCTGCTCCTTTGGGCCGGAGAGGGCTCCCTCCACATGTACCCGGAATCGACGATCTCGCAAAAATTCAGATATAAACACTGGGAGGCGTCCCCTCGCCCCCATCGTGTGGAGAGTCTCCATGAGAACCGAATCGCCATGCGGTATCATAGGCCTTCTCCAGATCGAAAAACACCGTGGCGTGGTGCTTTATACGAAGGAAAGCCTCGCAGATGGCATTTTCCAGTCGGAGCAGAGCATCCAACGTGGAGTGGAACTTACGGAAGCCGCACTGTGCAGAAGACAGATGGCCTCCGCTGTCCAGGAAATAGGCTAATCTAACATTTACCAATTTCTCCATCAACTTGCACACGCAAGAGGTTAGAGAGATCCGGCAGAAACGTGGGGGAGTAGAGTCATCTCTCCCCGGCTTGCAAAAGGTGAGCACAGTAGTGATTCGCCAGGAGTCTGGGAGAAGACCTTCCACCCAGATCCTGTTGAACAAATCTAACAGAAAGGCCATGCCTCGCTCACCCAGGTGTCGAAGCATGGCGTACGGGACATCGCCCGGACCATGGGAGGTGACCGCACACGTAGGGAGAGCGGAACGCAACTCACTCACAGTAAACTTGTCGTTGAAGGGTTCTCCGCCTCTGGAGGTAAAGTCCAGCCGGCGGCCTTCCGCGACATCACGACGTGCATTGAATGCTGGCGGAGCAGCATCACTGCTAGAGAATGCGCAAGAAGCGGTCGCTAAGGATTCCGCCACGGACGCGGGATCCGAGATTGCGGTCCCATTCTCCTGGAGAACGGGGGGGATGTCTTGCGAGAACTTGCCCCGAATCCTTTTGACGAGTTTCCACACCTCAGCTAAAGGGGTCTTCCCGTTAAGTGAAGACACGTCTGCCCGCCAAGAAGAGCGGCGGGCGTGCTTCGAAATATACCGCAACCTAGCCCTAGCCTGACGAAATTTAGCGACAGTGAAATCGTTCGGGCGGCGCTTATAGCGCATGCAGGCATAACGCTTCTGTTTAAGGGCCGTCTCACACTCAGCTGACCACCATGGGAGTGGTCGGCGTGCAAAACGGCCAGACGTCCTAGGAATAGTAGTCAAACCCACGGCGATGAGGTTGCCGGAGAATAACTCAACGGCCTCATCTACCGACCTAAACTCCTCGACTGAGATAGAGAATTCAGTCATTTCCTAAAATGCAGGTCACCGCGCCCACACCAAGCACCACCGAGGTGGTCTCTCAGGCGGCAGTTGCCCTGAAAAGGTTATTTGAATGGGAAAGTGATCACTACCATGGAGGTCATCGACAAACTCCAAATCAAAATCAGACTGTGCATCCGAAGAGCACAAAGATAGTTCGAGGCAAGAAAATAAAGCGGTTCTCGGACAGTGATGCGTAAACTCATCCACGTTTAGGACACCCATCTCAAGCTCTTCGATCAGATCGGCAAGGACTTGTCTCCTGGGATTTATGGAGTAATCTCCCCAGAGAGGATGCCTGCCGTTCAGATCTCCAAGCAAGAGATAGGGCCTCGGCAACCGTGCCACAACGCGGCGGAAGTCCCCCGCGTCGAAGTCAGCTGACGGTGGAATGTACGCAGAAATCAGAGTATACCTCCTATCCAGGTGCAGCTGCACAGCCACTGCCTGAAAGGAGGTATCTAAAGAGAAAGGAAGAACGGAGACATCATGCCGGGTGTAAACCGCGCATTCCCCAGCCCGGCCATCCCGCGGTGGTGGGGTTGCAAGACCCTTATACCCAGAAAGGGCGGGCAGGGGGCACGTGCCTACCATGGTCTCCTGCAAAACGTTAGCCAACGGGGAACGTGATGAGACGAGCCTCCGCAGCTCCTCCCAGTTGGCCCGGAGTCCACGGCAATTCCATTGAAGGAATTTCCCTCTAGGTCTAGCTCGGAGGAGACTCAAGGGCCCTCCTCGAACTGAAGACCCTCACGGGAATGGCAGTACGCTTTCCAGGGGCAGAACCTCGGGTGCTGTTGGCCGGACAAAGCGCTGAAGGCGCTGTCGCCTTCGAGGACTTATTGGGGGAGGTTGGGCTCGCCATGCCAGTATTTTCCTCCCTCCGCCTCGAAACCTTAAGCAGGTGTTTTAGCTTCGGAGGCGCGAGGCCCTCTTTTCAAAAAACCACCGTCTCCGAGCCACTCGCTCCACCTCGGGGCGTAAGCGAAGGGGCCGAAGCTCCTTTGTTACTGTCCTCCTTTAGGAATCCCGGAAGATGGCCTAGCGACCATCTTCAGGGGTGTTGCCTCCTGTGAGTCTAACAACTCGGTGGAGGTGCGTGGCCGTTTCTCCTTACGGGAAACGGTCACGCTGGGGGAAGTGGGGGGAGTCCTGGTTTTAGCCGGGGCATAGTATGAACCCTTTTTGCCGCTAGCTTCACCAGAGGAGCGCCCGGGTTGGGTAGAGCCCGCAGAAGGGCTCCGAATGGGCGCGGAAACAACCGTGCTCGTTGGCCTGGATGGGCCAGGAGCAGAGGGTGCCTCTCTAATTATTGAGGCATATTACGTCCCAGGCAGAGCCAGGCGCGCCAGGACCAAGTCCTTTGCCTCTCGGAATGAGAGTCGATCATGGGCCTGAACGGCCAGGATTTCTTTCTCAAGGAGATATGCACCACATTGCTTCGAAGAAGCAGGGTGTGGCTCTCCGCAATTGACACACTTGGCCACACACGATTTGGACTTATCGTGTGCGACCTTGGAGCAATTTACACAGACTTCGAGTGACCCCGACTTTGCACGTCTACATGAGCGATTCGTATGGCCGAAGCGGTGACAGTAATAGCACCGCCGCGGCAGTAGCACGAATGCCTTCACGCGGTAGCGGTACCAACCGGCACGCACCGACTCAGGGAGCTTCTCACAGTCGAACGTGACGAAGAGTGTAGGGGTGGGTCTCGAGGCCCCTCCCTGTTTTCTCATCACACGTTCGACCTTGACCGCCCCATGGTCGGCCAGCTCTAGGGTGATGTCCTCAATGGAGTAGTCAACGAGTTCCCTCGCATAAACTACTCCTTTCACAAAGTTCATGGTAGAGTGCGGCGTCACACTCACCGGGGTGCCATGAAGTGTCCGAAGAGCACTTATCTTGGCCGCCTCAGAGGGATTCGCCAGAAGGCTCCCGTCCGAGTACGGGTTACCTTCGGCTCTCCACCAATTCCACTAGCTAATCCTCTCCTCTGATGGATCATGTTGCCTTTGGACAACATGCTGCCATCAGTGGAGCGAATAACGGTGATGCGTTTGAAGCCAGCGGGCTCGAAAACGCCAGGTAACCTCTGAATCAGGGGCCCCGATGTCATCGAGGCTCCGCCTTGTGCACTTTTGGTCTTTGTCATGGTCAGGAGCTCCGTACCCAGGGGGGCAGAGGGGCCGGATGTGCCGATCTTGGCTTGGTCGCTTTCCAAAGTGGCAGCAGACCCATCCGTCCCCGTAGCCCCCGCGGATGGAGAGGAGCCCCGAGTCTTCGTCTTTTTGGTCCTTTTCTTTTTTGGAGAGGAGGGCGGGGAATGAACCAGCTTCTCACCCCCGCCGGTAAAAGCCCCCAGGCCAGATGGACCGGCCTCAGCCACGTCCTTCTCCGAAATGGAGGTCCTGGTGGTCGCAGGGGCATCATCCGGACGAGATCCCTCCCCTCCTTGTACTGCCTGAGAATCCCCAGCCGTTTGAGGAGGACCTTGCATAGGGGCGGATTCGGGTTCGGTGCTTGGCGCCGAGCCCGGATTCCCCCCCATGGAAGGCCCTACCGTCTGAGGCTGGTTTTCCTCAAGGACCATGTCTATCACAGGAGGGGTCTTCAGTTGGCCATCCCCTCCCAGGACATCGCAGGTTCCATTGGCCGTATCATAAGTCCTTACTAGGGAGGCATAGGCCTTGACCCCGGCAAGGTTTAGTATTCTTGCCAGCCGTTCTTTTGAGGAAAGCGACCGAAGGGGCCTGGCTTCCCTCTCCCCCCTAAGGGGGTTTGCCCTACTGAGCCGCTTGCACGAGGGGCGGTCGGCAATGGGCTGCCTGCTGGCTTTCTTGGCAGTCCCCTTAGAAAGCAAAGGAGGGACTGCCGCTGGAGATAGGGAGGTGCCCGAAAGCACCTCCAGGGAAGGGGGTGAGGGGGAGTCCCCTACACCCGTAGGCGTAGGAGAGGAGTAAGCCTCCTCTCCGGTTAAAGAAGTATGGAGGGTCCCCTGCGCAAGCACAAGGGGGGAAGACCTCCATTTTCTTGGTAGAGGTGCCCGAGGGCGGCTCCATTGATTTTCTTGGGGAAGTTGGGGGTTGGTTTTTTTTTTATTTACATCATTGGGCATGGTGACCCTCTTTGTTTTACGGGACGCAATCGCTCACCACCTCTTGCAGTAGCCCGCACTGCAAGAGGTGCTTACAGGCCCCGCCGAGCCAGGTGCCGCTATTTGGGACCACCCCTCCCGCCTGGTGGCCTGTCAGTCCTTCGGCATGGCGGCTCCACCTTGAACACGGCGTAAAAAAGATAGATTTTGAAGACGACAGGAAAAGGGATGTGAGGAAGGTATGGGTGGGGATGAAGCAGGTTGTTAAAAGCCAACCACCCCAGACCGGAGCTTAGGGGTTAGGGGACATTGTCCCCTACCCCCTCAGCCCCGATCCGCGACGATTGGCTGAGAAGAAGGTCAGCTTCTACCCTGTGAAATTAGAGGCTGACCAGAGAAAGTTGTGGGAAAGGTTGTATGAAAAGCGACGAGGTAGGATAGGAATACAGGCTATCTGAAGGAAGGAAGAGAGGCTAAGCTGGGGCCGGATGGGGCGCTGGATCCCGTCAGCACGGCGGCCGGGATGGCAAATCGCCGCGCCCCTTACGGGTTAACTAGGCAACAAAATAGCAACTGGTGTGTATGGGAGTCTGGAATAAGAGGACGAGGAATTAGACTAATATGATTTGTTTAGAATTAAATGATTAACTGTAGAAGGAATATTTACTGACCTTTACGATGTGTATGACGAAGCACAAGTGGGAATTTTAGTGTTCAATGCGAGAAAGCTGAAAGCGTGATAGTTTGTGTGTTTGAATAAAGGAAGTGTTGCCAAAAAATTGTATCTTGCCACGATTTATGGATGGCAATTATTTATTACAAAAGATATATTGAAAATACATATACAAAAAATTGAGATTTTTGATTGATACATTAATAATAGGATTATTTAAGATGATTGATAATATTTACATAACTAAGTTGAGATTTTACATATTTAATAGAAATTGTAGAAATTAAATGGGAAAATAAATGGATATTTTTACATTAAATTGAAAGAGGAAAGTATGCTAATATTTATGCACAAAGTACATTACGTTAAAATGATATTAGGTAATAGTAATATTTAAATTGATATAATGGAATATTGATACATGTAATATTTTATAGGAATGCTAGAGGGCATTGCTATAACAGGTGGTTTGTTCAATGGTTTCTAGGAACCGGACAAGGTCCGTGCCTGTAATTACGCACACAGTCAGGCGGAAACAGAAGATATTTTCGGACGGTAGATCCAGATTAATGAGTTGAGGGCGCTTTCGATGTCTGGAGAGTGTATCCAACAACCGCGGCTGGTGAGGTTGGAATATCATCTGCTTCCATCGGACCATGAAAGGAAAGTTAAGTGGGTGAGGCAGGCGATCTAGACCAAATACAATGAACTAGGTGGATTTCTGCTACCATTTGGACCGGTAAGGGGCCTAATATTCAGTGGCCGATGACCCAGGTGAGGGGTCCTTCCTATTACCACGGGGCTTTGGGTCCCTGGGCCGGGTAGAGGAACCTTCACTGTGATTGGCGTGCAGTCAATGAAAGCGATGCTTTCCCTATTTAAGAAAAAAAAAGTGACACACGAATAATTAATATGACAGCATGATCAATTTTATGCTTGCTTATACTTGCATAGTGCATACGGTACCGTTCACTTTCAATCGAACTGGCGTTCGTCCCTGATGAGCCTGACTGTAATTGGAGAAATACTTCCTTTTCGTTGCGATTTCAATTTCTTTCTTTTTCCTCTTAATTTTAATAATAGTTCTGCTCTTTGGTGCTTTGGAATGAATAGTTTAAAAGATGTTTTTGCCTTTTTTAGCAATAATATACAGTCATTAGAGTTTATGATTTTTATCTAGATATATATTTCAACGTCGTGGTAGAATAAAAAAAACAACTATTTGTATACGGAAAATGAAGCAAATTTAGCTCTGTAGTCATCAACTTGCATCTGGCAACCTGCTAGGTTGCCAGAATCTAAGAAAAAGCAACAAAATATCTAATACACATTGACGTAATATTATTATGCGATGAAGCTTAAACGATTTATTAGGTTATATTGAAATACTGGTTCTGACAAAGAAAATAGCTAAATAGCAAAAACTCTAGTATGGTTAAGCCCTTATATCTTAAGCATTTTATTAATATTTTCGGAATTCTGGCGGGCCTATCATAGTCAACCTTCGTATCTTTGAGATCAGTAGCCCTGAAGCAGTGCTTAGATAAGTTTGGTATATTGCTTATTCATTTTTTAAAGTGATAACCCCCTTTTAAACAAAATGGATGCAAATGAAGTTGGGAGAAAATACGATTGTATTATTGAAAAATTATTAAAAAGGAAGTTCAGTGCGATGACTTATAATGAAAGAGAAACTATTATTAAAACACGTTAGCCTACGCCAACACTAGATCTCTCATCCCAAACAGTATTGCACTCGCAAGTACAATGTAGGCCAATATGATAGGACATTTTGTCTAGCTGGTTGTGCATACTTACAGAAGCTATTTTAAAATTTAAATAAGGTTACAAAAATAACATTAAAAAAATCACATTGAAACAAAGTGAATAGCTTACAATTTTATAGTCATTTTTAATGAACAACATATTTACTTCAATTAACATATTTATTTTGTAAAATTTGAATTGCTTCCTCATCTTCAAAAGTCACCGCAGATAACGTCTGATGACCAGTGTCGCCAATTTAGCATTTTTAATGCCAGATCTGGCATTTTTTTGACTGATCTAGCAGCATAAAAAATAATCTGGCATCTAGCAGAAAAAACAGCATGAAAAAATAGATATCTGGCATTTTTTAGCATTTTATTGTACTTCAATTAAGTTTACCTTGTGATCATAATAGGGAGAAAAATAAATTGAACATGAAAAATCTTTTGGCCATTGGTACTGACATTGCCAGCGTAATGACATAACATAACATAATTTCACGGATGACAAAAGCCACAAGGACCTATCAAAGGTCATCCGCCTCCATCAAAACCCACCCACAAAAAGCACCATCACCAGGCGAAGACAAAATCAAAGTCCCCCAAAATATAATATAACAGATGACAAAAACCACAAGGGCTCATCATAGGTCATCCGAGTCAAACAGCCTCTTTTTTTAAGGCACCCAAACTCCCAGGAAAACTTCATCCAGAGGATTGCGTCCAGAAACAAGGGTATCACCAATCAAGGCTTGTCAAGAACTAAATCATGCAGCTATAGATATATACAAACAATATTAATACATACAAAACTTAGGAACCATCACAACCTTCCCTTCCCATAAACTCATCCAACCTACTCTTAAATACATTTAAATTTGGACTACCTACTACCCTCCATGGCAATTTATTCCAGAAGTCTACTACTCGATTGGTGAAAAAATATTTTCTTAAATCCAACTTACACCCTTGCTTTTTAATTTTCAAGTGGTGACCTCTAGTCCGATTTCTATCATCTAACTCAAAAAACTTGTTAACATCCAATTTATCTATCCCAGAATTTTTTTAAAGAGCTCAATCATATCCCCTCTCACACACCTCCTTTCGAACGAGAACATATTTAATACCCTCAGTCTATCTATATATTCAAGGTGCCTCAGGGAAGGAATAATCTTTGTTGCCCTCCGTTGCACTGACTCGAGAAGGTTAATATCGTGTCTAAAATGTGGGGACCATGCCTGTATACAGTACTCTAAATGTGGCCTAACATAAGAGTTATAGAGTTTAAGAATATCCTCCTTACTTTTGTAACTGACATTTCTCTTAATGAAACCCAGCACTCTATTTGGTAGGGATAAATAATGGTGTTATCAAGAAGCTGAAAGATGAAATTCCTAGATTGCTTTTGTTTAGATGTGTGTGCCACTCACTACAATTATCAGTGTCCCATGCTTGTGCTGCAGCTCTGCCAAGAAACTTAGAATTATTAGTAAGTGAAACTTATGCATGGTTTTCACAGAGTTCAGTGAGACAAATTTTTTACAAACAGCTTTTCCTGACCATTAATTATAAGGAACCATTGAAGATCTTAAATTCTTGTACAACCAGGTGGTTGTCGATTGAACCAGCAATCAGCAGAATCTTAAGCCAGTGGATTGAATTACAGACTCATTTTCAAATAGCAAGTGTTAACGAAAGATGTTACACTGCCCAGCTACTAAACGATATGTATTGTGACCCTCAGAATGAGCTTTTCATTTTATTTCTGCATCCAATTTTAAAACATGTTCAAGAAGTTAAAAAACTTTTTGAATCAAATACTGTTGATAAAACACAATTGCTTTCTGACCTATCACATCTAATCAAATCTATTGCTAACATGTTAGTATTACCAACAAGCAGGATTGACCCTCTAGATCCTAATGCCAATATTGAAGAATTTCTTGATCCGAATCCACAGCTGGGATATAGGTTTGAAAAAAGGCTGACAGAATTGATGATTAGCAAGAAAATTCAAGTTTCCCAACAAACTGACATCCGCAAAAGAGCACAATTTTTTTTTGTTTTGCCTATACAAAGAGCTACATAATCGTATGCCAGAAAACATAAATATCTTGAAGAACATCAACTTATTCTCAGTACAAAATACCTTGATTCATTTTAAGAATCCCATCATTCCTCTACTAGAATCATTTCATTTAGATGAAGTCATCAATTGAGATTCAATACAATAGCATCCATTTGGTTAAATGGACTAATATTGAAACTACTGAGGGGTTTTGGTCTGAAGTATCTGCCTATAGAGATGCTTCTTGGGGAAACCCATTTAAGGAAGTTTCAGAATTTGCTATAAGTCTGTTAATCTTGCCAAATTCTAACGCTGAAGTAGAGCGGTTACTCAGCAGCATGAATATCGTGAAAAATAAACTGAGAAACAAAATGCAGCTGCCAATGTTTTCAGCTATTCTTGCAGTAAAATATGGCTTAAAGAGACACAACAAATGCTGCAAAAACTTTGAATTGCCAAAAGTTGTCATCAACAAAATTGGGACAATTGGAGTCTTATGACTCCAGTAAAGCTCCAGAAGAAGATGTGCTGTCTGCTTTCCCAAATTATGATGACATTTTCTTGGGAGTTTAATTAAAAAAGCAATTGGTGAGTAAAATACTTTTTCGGCATTTTCTTTGGTATAAACAAATATTTTTTAGCATTTTTTCTCCTACAATCTAGCATTAAAGGATGAATGACATTTGGCCACACTGCTGATGACTTCAAGTGTCACTCTGAGCGTCGCCCCGGAGAGGGAGGCAACATTAGGTATCTGTGTGTGAGATCGATGCTTCGGTGGTATATCGTGAATGCTTCTGAATCTAACGGTAGATAGGCGATGAGATGCTTCAGGCGTGTCGGAACTCGAACGTGACGGTTTCGTCCAGTGTCACGCAAAACGTCTGAGAAGAGATGACCAAGAAGTGGAGTTTGTGTTCGATCACGTTGGCGAGCCTCTCTCACGTCCAGATGCATAGAGTCGCGAAAAGCGAGGACCTCCTTTTAATATAAGAATATTGGGCAGATTTTTGACGCGGTACTGGGTCTCCACCACAGTTGGCGCAGTACAATGCTTTGGGGCATTCAGGGCCATGGTAATCATAACTGCAATTCACGTAGGAACGGGATTGCCGACCAACATGTCAAAATTGATTGCAATTGAAGAGCCTTCTGGGTAGTTTAATAGACCGCAGCAGTTCCTGACGTTCAAATCATTGTGACAGTTGGTATTCTAGTAGAGCCTACAGTTTTAGTCATCTTGTGCACATGTGTAATGCGTTGGGTACTAAGATTGCTTTGAAGACGGGTGAGGTATTAGGCCCTTTATTTGTTTGCACAAGAACCCTTACGAGAAGGGGAAAGTTTTAGCTTTATGGATAGCCATTACAAATAGCTTCATATTCTCCCTTGGGAATTCCCACCACGGTGGCCTACAAGGGCCTTTGGCCTCTGCAACTCTAGATTCGGCTTCGTCCTCTTGGAGAATAGATACGGATCTACTGTAGCCTGCGAGAAGTTCAGGCGAGCGGCTTGAATGAGTCTTTTGGGGGGATTCAGGATGGCCGAGTGGTTTAAGGCTCTCGCTAACGTTAGGCTGTCCAACGACGCGGGAAGCGCGTTCGAAACTCATTTCGCTTCTCTTTTTTTTTGCCCCCCTTTCCTACACAAAGCTATCTACAATGGTGCCGAAGAGCCAGGAGGGAGAGCGTTAGTCCCCGAATAACATTTCCAGACGCAGTTCTCCTCAATCCCTTAAAACACGCTCTGCTTCTAGGAGGGAGCCTGTGTAGCGTGCGTCTCAAATGCTTTGCTTGAATGAGTCTTTTGGGGGACTCAGGATGGCCGAGTGGTTTAAGGTTCTCGCTAACAACTATAGCAACACGGTAAGCGCGTTCGAAACTAGTTTCACTACTTTATTTTTCTTTGTCCAGTTTCCTACACAAAGCTATCTACACCACCACACCACCCTTATAGATCGAAGAGGCTACCAGAGTTCTCCTATGGGCAGAGAAGAGGGGGCCAATGATGGATTTCTCCAGAGCCATAGCAATGTCTAGTGCCCTACCCCCCCCCTTTACCCAAATCAAGATTGTGGGGCTCCCATAACAATATATTATACATTTACAAGTAGTGCCAGGCACGACAAATCCTATTCTCAGCAGTCCCAATGCTGCGGAATACTTGTCCTTGAATATTATTAGTTAGCCAATCGCCCTTGTTGTAGAGGACAGTCCTCAACACAAGAAAATGGGGTCCAAAGGTAAAGATTCGAACAGACCATTATAAACACTTACTAGCTCAATATGTAATCCCTGGGAGGCACAGTACAAACAAAATGTTTAAACAGACTTCACAAGTATTTCCCTTCACTTGCGCACAAATTCCATAAAGTAAACAAAAACAGTATTGCCACTGAAATGTTTTCAACGCAAAATATTTAGCTACTTGTCTCATACATTATCCCAAAAGTGAGTAAGGATTTCTTATATTTAATATCTCCAATCCCTACAATACTGGTTCCAGAAATATTCTGGCCTATCATTAATAACAGTTGAAAGGGAATAGATAAATCAGATAATTAGAGAAAATGTGTATTCGAAAATTTTATATCACAGTTGCTACGGCTCTGAGTTTATCCTTGGGTATCGGCAGATGAAGGCGGTGGAGATGCCCAACCTCTTCCGACCTTCATGAAAGAACAATTCAGAATCGGTCCGAAAAAACAAGCAGAGGTCAGCTAACCGTCAGGGCCACTTGATAGGAGTAAAAAAAGAAGAGGGCAGTAAAAGAAATAGGGGAGAGGGGTATAAA
The DNA here is from genome assembly GCA_963969495.1 of Ceratothoa steindachneri. Taxonomy (NCBI): domain Eukaryota; kingdom Metazoa; phylum Arthropoda; class Malacostraca; order Isopoda; family Cymothoidae; genus Ceratothoa; species Ceratothoa steindachneri. The sequence goes on along the minus strand of OZ018322.1, from coordinate 133,852,675 downwards.
AGTCTAGTTCGTAGCACCAGGGGACCGCAGAAGGGCCCCAGGGCTGACCCCAAGAGTCAGAGCCTCTCTGGGACCAACCCCTCAGGGAAGAAGAGGTCCCAGAGAGGAAGGGGGCGATTCAAATGTTTGATAAATTGTGAGGTCCAGAGGCGGATTTTGTCTTCTCCCATCGATCTAAACGCACATTTGTTCTCTCCTTGCTTTCTCGGCTCTGCCCTTTGACAGTAGTCTCGTTGATTAGGAAGCATATGCATCAATCGGTGGTCATAAATACTTCAATCAAAAACAAGCATCTTTGTGCTTAAAGAATGTTAGCTATACAAGATTCTTTCTGCCAGCAAACGATACCAATTTCTAATGACATCCACAATTCGCTCCGTCATTCCGGAACATCTTTTCCTCAGCTTCATTTTATCTTAACACAGTCCATTTCTCTGGCCGCCCCCAAATTTCTCGAGCCCGCATTTCATCACGCCACTCCTGCTCACTCAAAAGCAAAGCCGCACTCTCTTTACTCCTACCACCGTGATCACACTCCATCCAACACAAACGCCTCTTCCTTTTCAAGATCGTCATTTAGAGCGCGCAAGCACACTACACCCACTCGTATCACAAGAGGATAAACTGACCTGACAGGATAGGCTCAGCGATAATCCTGTCCATTATAGTGTCGTGTTTTGGAATAAATCCTTGGAGTGGGGGCACAGCCCCACCACCATTGAGGTTTAGTCGACCTTTACGAAACTTGCTCATAAGGCTCATGAAACTCTTTTGATAAAGTACTTGATCCACATTATTTAATAGATATAAACTCTGAAAATTATTACAAATGTCAAAGTCACAGTTCCACTTGGATTATGTCCAATACATATGTTTATTCGTACCACAAGTAACGAGATTGAGAAAATATATATGTATATTGACGTTAAATATAGCATTCCCACAACTTCGTAAGTTATTCTCCATTGTTTTCATTGGTGATCAAATGCCCATACCGTGTAGCAAAGTTGTGGATGAATTTCACCACTTATTGTTGAAATCGACCAGGGCCGGGCCCATGACTCATTCGCAGTCATTTATAATACCAATGAATTCGCAAATTGCAAATAGGTCGACGAAGTGAGAATGAATAGACTTACAAAATGAACCGAAGGTCCTGAGCCATCGAAAAGAGCATCAGGAAGCATCTGTACAAAATGAGAAACGGGGTGAAGGCACAAACTGACCAGAGAAGTATCAAAACTGGGACAAAAAATCGTTGCCTAATTTCTTTTTTTAATTAACAAACAGATTGCGCAACCGATAATGGATTTTTCCCAGCAACAGGGGATAATAAACCTGGAGGAACAAGTGCGTGCAAAGTTAAGATGTTAAAACGACAGGAGTACAGTAACGTCCGTTGAAGTTGTCTGATAAACCAAAATCAAGACCGGATGGACCAGGTAATAAAATACCAAGTAATCAGAGAAGAATCATTTCCTTTAACCCCACCCCCACACTGAAGGCTTCAAGTATACCCAGACACTTTAGGGTGACAAGATATTCTCTACAAATTCCACTCACCCTCGATTCTTATCGAAACCTTAGGTGTTTTGTTTCTTCCTCGTCTCTTCTTTCCTCTGCCTGGACAGAGCCAACTAAGGGCGAAAGAGGATGTTAAACCTGATTCAAAACAACGCCTCTATATTCGATATAAACAAATGCACAAACGAGGTGCAACCATAGCTACAAGTCTTTTTCACCTTTAATAGGGTGTAGGTATCCAATTCACTTCTTTGCAAGAGGAAGATTAAATTAAGACTCAAGACCAAAATGGTACTAAATACATAAATAGTTTAGTTTCGGTTGTTTTTTCTAAGGACCTCCAATATCCAAAGGAATTTTAATATAACGGAGGCAGAATAAATAAAATAAACTAATTTATTTTCCGATTCCGACTTGTTTGGGAAATTAAATACTACTAAGCAACCAGGTGAAAACGAGGCAGGCATGTGGAAGCAGCCCTAAATCAAGACAATTTGTGTGGTGGTCAAGACTCGATGTCAGGTCGCACTTCAACTTCCTCGACAGAGAGAAAAGAACTTCAGGACAAATTCACTTCCGGGCTGCCGCAATGCCAATCCCAACGAGGGCACCGAGACCTAAAACGATGCCGCCCGTAATCGCTGCTCCTTTAAGTGCATCTGAAACAAAATTAATTGGTCAAATACATCCATTATTGAGGGGGGAAGGGGAAGCGAGCGGCGTCCTTTGGTCCATTGCAGATGGCCTCTCCATCACAAAATCGCAACCAGTTTCTCACAAAGTGAGGTTAGCGCGATTCAAAACCACTAAAAACACCACATTTATGCCCAATTAAGCAGAAGCCAAAATCCATTTTGTTCGAACCAAATTAGCTCTTCATGGGGGGGGCTATGTGATGTAGCACGTCGTCGGGTGTGGCTTTTCACCCCCGGGCCGAAGGCCTCCTATTCCGACCCATCATTCATTTTCTCTTTAGTACCCATCTTGCGATTGCAAACAAAGGCATAAGTAGCCGTGAGTAATAACAAGTCGCTATAAATCACAATCCGGTCTCCGAACCGTGCACGTCGCGTTATCTCCCGTACCGAGTGGTGTATTGCAACCAGCTCGGCAGTGAAGACAGACGCAGCGCCTGGCAGAGCACCGCTGACTTCAAACAGAGGAGATACGGCGTGGAAACAGAGCCCCTCTTGGGAATTGGAGCCATCCGTATACACTTGCACGGTTCCAGCCAGTGTGGCACTGAGTGTGTATAAAAAGGCAAAACGCAATACTCCCGGCGTTGTAGAAGCTTTAATGGCAAAGGCGTGGCGACAAATAGTCAAAGGTGGTACCCTCCAGGGTGGCGGCCTTGGCATAAACCGGGGCCCCACCAGCCCGTGAGCTACACCTAGCTCTCGAAGGTTTCTTAGACCTAAACCCAAAGGGCTTAGTGTATGGTGGCGTCTCTCAGCGGCATAGGCACCGTCGTTCTCGCTGCGGATGCAGTGAGAACTGTTGGCGACTGAGCGAGGCGCCGGGCTCGCGCGTAGAGGCGAATAATGCACTGTGCACGGCGTAGAGCGAGTGGCATCTCCCTAGCATCCACAAGTAGGATGTCAATGGGGGACTTGCGGAGGGCACAGGTCGCCAAACGGAAGCCTGTGTGGGGGATCGAGTCCACCTTCCACACTCTGCTAAGGATGCATAAAACTCGCATCCGTAGTCGAGCTTCAAACGAAGAATATTCAAGGCGCGGGTACAAGGGACCCAAAGGCTGCGAATATGAGCCTCCCAGGTGAGGTGTCGGTCAAATACAAGACCAAGAAAAAGGTACGAGTCCAACAGTTCCAGGCAAACTCCACTTGAACATCTTCCGGCAGCACCGAGATGATGCCATTGATGCTTATGGCTAAGAGTGTCACACAGAAGACACTTCCTGCGGGACACCCTCTTCCTGCTCCATTGGGCAGGAAAGGGCTCTCCCCACCCTTACGCGGAATCAACGACCTCTCAAAAATTCAGATATAAACATTGGGAGGCGTCCCCTCACCCCCATCCTGTGGAGAGTCTCCATGATGCCTTATCGCCATGCGGTATCATAGGCCTTATCCAGATAGAAAAACACCGTAGCGTAGTGCTCTCTACGAACGGAGGCCTCGCAGAAGGCAATTTCCAGTCGGAGCAGAGAATCCGACGTGGAGAGGAACTTGCAAAAGCCGCACTGTGGATAAAACAGAGGGCCTCCCCACTGTCCAGAAAAAAAGCTAATCTAACATTTAACAATTTCTCCATCAACTTGCACACGCAGGAGGTTAAAGAGATTGGGCGGAAACTGGCCGGGTAGAGTGATCTGTCCCCGGTTTACGAAAAGGGAGCACAGTAGCGATTCGCTAGGAATCTGGGAGGATACCCTCTACCCAGGTCCTGTTAAACAAATCTAAAAGAATGGCCATGCCTCGCTCACCCAGGTGTCGAAGCATCGCGTACAGGACATAGTCTGGAACATGGGTGGTGGCGCGCACGAAGCGAGAGCGGAACGCAACTCACTCAGAGTAAACCTATCGTTGAAGGGTTCACCGCCTGTGGAGGTAAAGTCATGTCGGCGGACTTCCGCGACATCACGACGTGCATTGAATGCTGGCGGAGCAGCATACCGGCTAGAGAATGCGCAGAAAGCGGTCGCGAAGTATTCCGCCACGGACGCGGGGTCCGAGATTGCGGCCATATTCGCCTGGAGAACGGGAGGGGGGTTCTTCGAGAACTTGACCCGAATCCTTTTGACTCGCTTCCACACCTTTGCTAAAGGAGTCTTCCCGTTAAGTCAAGACACGTATGCCTGTCAAGAAGACCGGCGGGCGTGCTTCAAAATCTACCGGAACCTAACCCTAGCCCGACGAAATTCATCGACAGTGAAATCGTTCGTGCGGCGCTATAGCACATCTAGGCATGCAAAACGGCCAAAAAACGTTCTAGGAATAGTTAATATTTAGGCTCACGGCGATGAGGTTGCCGGATAAGGACTCAACGGCCTCATTTACCGACCTAAATTCCTCGACTGAGATAGAGAAACCAGTCATTTTCTGAAATGCGAACCACCGCGCCCGCACCAAGCACCACCGGGGCTGGCTCTCGGGCGGCAGCGGCCTAGAAAATATTTAAATGGTTAAGTGATCACTACCATGGAGGTCATCGGCCACCCCCCACCCAAAATCAGGCTGTGCATCTGGAGCACAAAGATAGATCAAGGCAGCAAAATGAAGAGGTTGTCGGGCAGTGATGCGTAAACTCATCCACATTTAGGACATCCATCTCCGGCTCGTCGATCATGTAGGAAAGGACTTGACCCCGGGGATTGGATTAATGGAGTAGTCACACCAGAGGGGCTGTCTACCTTTCAGATCTCTTAGCAAGAGAAAGCGCCTCGGCAACCGTGCCACGGCGCGGCGTAAGTTCCTCGCGTCGAAGTCGGCTAACGGTGGAATGTACGCGGAAAAAACAGGTGCAGCTGCACAGCTACTGCCTGAAACGAGGTATCTAAAGCAAAGAGAAGAACGGAGACATCGTGCAGGCTAAGTGGCGGGAATTCCCTTTTGGAGGACTCACAGTCTCCGAGCCATTAAGCCCACCATTGGGCGTGGGCGAAGGAGCCGAAACACCTTTACTGCTGTCCTTTCGGGGGGTAGGGGGCAACTTTAGGAAACCCGGAAGATGGCCTCACGACCAGCTTCAGGGGCGTTGCCTCCTCTGAGTCTAGCGACTCGGTGGAGGCGCGAGGCCGTTTCGCCTTAAGGAAAACGATCACGATGGGGGAAGGGAGGGAACCCCTGGTTTTAGCCGAGGCTGGGTGTTATACGGGAAGCAAACGCTAATCACCCCCGCAGTAGCCCGCTCTGCGAGGGGTGAACACAGGGCCGGCAGAACCAGCTGCCGCCATTTAGGACCACACCTTTCCGCCCAGTGGCCAAGCCGCCCTTCGGCATGGCGGCTCCACCTTGGGCTGGGTGTAAAATCGATAGAGATTGAAAGGTGAGAGAAAGGGATATGTGAGGAAGCTGTGGTTGGGGATGAAGTAGGTTGTTAAAAGCCCACCACACCAATCCGGAGCTCAGGGGTGAGGGGGCATTGTTCCCCCCACCCGCCCGATCCGGGATAATTGAGCGAGAGGAAGCTGGTCGGCATCTACACGGTGAAATTAGAGGCCGACCAGAGAAAGTTGTGGGAGAGGTTGTAGGGAGTGGGGAAGTAGGGTAAAAACGCAAGCTGTCAGAAAGAAGAGGCTAAGCTGGGGCCGGACGGGGCGCTGAGTCCCGTCAGCACGGCGGCCAGGAAGGCAAATCGCCGCACCCCTTATGGGGAGCAAAGCCTGCTAACATAAGATAATTTCCTAAGCTTGTGACCGTCATAAAGAAAAAGGTTAAGTTGGTGGGCTATATCCTGCATCCAACCACTCCCATCTATCATGTCTCGGGTTTACAGACTTTTCAGGGGGTCCATCCACCCTGGATCCATTAAAGAATAGTGCTTGCAACCTAGAACAGCAACGCAAACAAACCAAACCAAAAGTTACCAAAAGGTCCCAGCCTCTAACTGGGCAGGCAGAGAGGCAGGATAATGGGGAAGATATCCTTAGTAGGATGTAATAATCTTTTATAGGATGGCCAGGATCTGACGATCTGCTGTGGCAAACCGAGATTTTAGTTGGCCTGGCAGGCAACAAGGCAGTAGCAAAACCTGCCCGCCAGAAGCAGAACAGCTGCAGGGAGGTGGTCAGGGAGCAGCAAAACCTGCCGCCAGAAGCAGAACAGCTGCAGGGTTGGTGGTCAGGCAGTAGCAAAACCTGCCCGCTAGAAGCAGAACAACTGCAGGGAGGTGGTCAGGCAGTAGCAAAACCTGCCCGCCAGAGGCAGAACAGCTGCAGGGAGGTGGTAACTCAATTACATACAGAGAAGTCATTATTGGGGCAAAACCGATATTCCAATTATTGGCATTCCAACACTCAGGTTCCCTCAAGGCATGGTCTCTTGCAACCTGAGGGCTTTGTTTATAGAGATTCCAAACAGACTCTTCTAACATGGCATGCGGTAGCAGGCCAGGTCCTTAAGCCTAGACAGAGGGTTGAGGGGATAGTCATATAGAAAAAGGAATGCTGAGAAGGAAGCCAAGAGGCAACGGAACTGAGCCCACCAAATGAATGGTTGAATGTTAGTTATGATAAAACTGCAAAATTAGCAATCTACCCTTAAAAATAATGTTTTATAGAGTAGGATCTGGGAAACTTTCTTTCCACTCCTATACTCCTAATCGACAGACCACTGTCGAAAATAAACAAAGCACCGGAACTTTGACTGACCCTTCTCCATTCTCTTTTTGATGGTTGCCTGCAAGTCAAGGGCCTGGCGGTTCTTTGGCTCCACTTTCAGTAAGCCAGTGATAAATTTAGAAGCATCTTCATATTCCTGAAAAGTGAGAAGAAAATGTTAATCAGTTTTTAGCAAATATTTTTATTTAGGAAAGATCACCAAACCTGAAAATAGAGATATTCAAAACACATTTATATGAGTGATACAAACATCTGCCCCAATCAATACCATAAACTACACACAGTTCAACAAGCACAACTGAGACAAAACCTTCACACTTCATTGAGGCTCCCAGCCTAAGAGATGGATTTCATGGATTTCTGTACATTTTTTCATGCTTTTCGACCTGAAAAAGCAGAAAATGACAACTATTTCAACCTATGATGCTGGGAAGCAGCATCAAGCTTTAAATCCTCTACTTTGAAATCAAGCAAAAGCACCAGTTCCAGTCTCTCTTGAATCAAATTTTGCACTATAAATTTTGACCTAACCAGAATAGAGCAACAAATTAGGTATCAAATGAAAGAGCTTTAAGTTAATAATTAATAATAATAATATTTATTTTTCAGGAAATCATCTACAAGTTACAACTTCACAATAGCATTAAGCAAGGAGCTGAGGGAGTTCTGTGGACTCACAGTTGATATATCAGAACCTCCACATACTGTCCACAGGCAGGTTCAACTAGACCATCTACCAGATCTATCCCTGAAACTTCCCTGGTTGGATACCTTTCAGCATTTATCAGTGATTCCCAGCTTCCCATAAAAGATGTTTCAGTATTTCCTTAATCTTCAGAATTTAGTGGAAAAAGCAGGGAGGCCCAAGGTGGAAGACCTTGCTCTTCCTGAAACTACACGAGAAACATCATGCTCAGGTGAAAAGGAAAGGGAGAATAAGTAACTATGGAGGAGAGACGATTACTGTCTTCACATGTACTATTTTAGGTAAACATGTAGACGAGCGGCCCGGTCGGAAAAAATTATTTTTGTGTAAATATTATCGTTTACCCGTGTCTGAATATTCATGTGCGTTTGAGTTTTCTTCGAATGATAGCTGCCGCCATTTTTTGTATTAAAAAAATGCCCGAAAGTAAACAAACCGAAAGCGCTGTTTATGTAGGCCATTTTTTTTTTTTTTTTTACAAAATTGCCCGAAAAAAAACATGAAACACGCTGTTTCCGTACTTAATTGCAGTGGTAATACTTCCGAAATAGCGAAGAGGAAAGCCTATTTATTTTGCGCGTCTGCGTCCTATTGGAAATCTAGCTGACTTGTATCACGTTTTATTTTAGAGCATCTAAATTCAAACTGAGGGGTCACATCTAATGCCCGGCCACAAATGTCGCATTCGCTTTTAATTCGCACTAAATTATGAACATCCAAAAAGGTGAACAATTTATCTGTATCAGAAACTAGAGTTAATAATTCCGAAATGGAAGACGGACAAAAAGCACAATTCGATACCATTTTCACACTGCTTAAAAGACGTCTGATTGATCATTTTCAAATTACGTAAAAGGGGAATGTTTGACACCCCAAACTGTTAAAAAACAAGTAGTTCCTTGAAATGATCTAGCTAATTACATTTAAATGTTTTTTTTTTTTATTAGAGCTCATCTGGCGACTGCCTACATGGGCATTAGTCGCCATATTAAAACTGGCCTAGTTCTAGGCTACTTTAAAATAAAATTAAACGAAGAAAAAAACACCCTAAATGGGGGAAAGGAAAAAACAAAAACAAATGCAAAAAACAAAACAAAACAAAACAAAAAAAAACAAATCCTGCTTAAATAATAGGGAGAAGGCCGACCTTCCCCAAAAAGTCAATAAGTCCACCAGTCGATGTGCACGCACTCATCCCGAGTACAAGGGACAGGTGTCGTGCGCGAAGATCACCCAGACTGGGACATTCGACAAGAATGTGCCGAACAGTCTGGGGGACGACGCAGTCGTTGTAATAGGGCGCAGGCGAGCGCTCCATCAAATAGCGATGCGTCACACGAGTGTGCCCGATTCGGAGACGACAGAAAGCGACCTGAAGCCGCCGCGGCATTGGGGGATAGGTCCATGGGAACAGTCGCGGCACAATGGCACGCAACTTTAAGTTCCCTTCGACCGTCTCCGATCTTATTTGCCAAGCAGTCCGAAGAGCTGCCCGTATTCCTGCCATGTAGTCAGTGTGAGGAAGAGCGAAACGCTGGTCCGGTCGCAGAGTCCTCGCGGACTCTTTGGCGCCCTCATTCCACGCAATTCCTACACGTCCAGGAACCCAGCAGAAGATAATCTCGACATCTGCCCGGCTCGCCACGGATTTCGCAAACCAGGGGATGCGGAGATTCTAATGCCCCGAGAGCACTCAGGGCGCTTTGTGAGTCGCTATAGATCACAATCCGGTCTCCGAACCGGGCACGTCGCGGAATCTCCCGTACCGAGTGGTGTATTGCCACCAGCTCGGCCGTGAAGACAGACGCAGCGCCTGGTAGAGCCCCGCTGACTTCAAACAGAGGGGATACGGCGTGGAGCCGACCCCCTCTTGGGACTTGGAGCCATCCGTATACACTGGCACGGTTCCAGCGTGACACGATGTGTGCTCCAAAAAGGTCGAACGCAATACTCCCGGCGCAGTACAAGCTTTGGGAGCAGAGGCGTGGCGACAAATAGCCAAATGTGGTACCCTCTAGGGTGGCGTCCTGGGCAAAACCAGGGGCGCCACCGGCCCGAGAGCGATATCTACCTCTCGAAGGAGTTTCCTGGCCCTAAACCCAAAAGGCTTAGGGTATGACTGGCGTCTCTCGACGGCATAGGCACCATCGAGATCAGCTGCGGATGCAGTGAGAGCTGTTGGCGACTGAGGGAGGCGCCGGGCTCGCGCATACAGGCGAGTGATGCACTGCACGCGGCGCAGAGCGAGTGGCATCTCCCCAGCATCGACCAACAGGCTCTCAATGGGGGAAGTGCGGAAGGCACCGGTCGCAAGGCGAAGGCTGGTGTGGTGGATCGAATCCACCTTACGAAATAAACGCTCGGCTGCGGATGTATAAAACTCGCATCCGTAGTCGAGCTTCGAGCGAACAAAGGATCGATAAAAAAGTAAGGCGGTAGCCCTATCAGCGCCCCAAGCGCTGAACGTCACGGAACGGAGAATGTCCATGGCGCAGATACAAGAGACCCTAAGGCTGCGAATATGAGCCTCCCAGGTGAGGCGTCGGTCGAATACAAGACCAAGGAAACGGTGCGACTCAACCACATCCAGGCGCACCCCATTAAGAAACAAATCTGGGTCGGGGTGAAGCCGTGGATGGCGGCAGAAGTGCACCACCTTAGTCTTAGCCAAAGAAAACCGAAACCTGTGCGCTTCGGCATAGCGAGAGACGCGGTTCAATGCCTGTTGGAGTCGACGCTCCAGAGTTGGCATCTGGGCCGCGCCAAAAGAGATCGAAAGGTCGTCCACGTAGAGCGTAGCGAGAACGTCTTCCGGCAGCACCGAGGTGATGCCGTTGATGCTCAGGGCAAAGATTGACACTGAGGACACTTTCCTGCGGGACACCCTCTTCCTGCTCCTTTGGGCCGGAGAGGGCTCCACCCAACCGTACGCGGAATCGATGATCTCGCAAAAATTCAGATATAAACATTGGGAGGCGTCCCCTCGCCCCCATAGTGTGGAGAGTCTCCATGATACCGTAGCGCCATGCGGTATCATAGGCCTTCTCCAGATCGAAAAAGACCGTGGCGTAGTGCTGTCTATGAAGGAAAGCCTCGCAGACGGCATTTTCCAGTCGGAGCAGAGCATCCGACGTGGAGTGGAACTTGCGGAAGCCGCACTGTGCGGAAGACAGATGGCCTCCGCTGTCCAGGAAAAAGACTAATCTAACATTTACCAATTTCTCCATCAACTTGCACACGCAAGAGGTTAGAGAGATTGGGCGGAAACCGGTCGGAGTAGTGATCTCTCCCCGGTTTGCGAAAGGCGAGCACAGTAGCGATTCGCCAGGAGTCTGGGAGAAGACCTTCCACCCAGATCCTGTTGAACAAATTTAACAGAATGGCCATGCCTCGCTCACCCAGGTGTCGAAGCATGGCGTACGGGACATCGTCCGGACCATGGGCGGTGTCCGTGCACGAAGCGAGAGCGGAATGCAACTCACTCACAGTAAACTTGTCGTTGAAGGGTTCTCCGCCTCTGGAGGTAAAGTCCAGCTGGCGGCCTTCCGCGACATGACGACGTGCATTGAATGCTGGCGGAGCAGCATCACGGTTAGAGAATGCGCAGAAAGCGGTCGCTAAGGATTCCGCTACGGACGCGGGGTCCGAGATTGCGGTCCCATTCTCCTGGAGAACGGGAGGGAGGTCCTGCGAGAACTTGCCCCGAATCCTTTTGACTCGCTTCCACACCTCAGCTAAAGGGGTCTTCACGTTAAGTGAAGACACGTATGCCCGCCAAGAAGCGCGGCGGGCGTGCTTCGAAATATACCGGAACCTAGCCCTAGCCCGACGAAATTCAGCGACAGTGAAATCGTTCGGGCGGCGCTTATAGCGAATGTAGGCATAACGCTTCTGTTTGAGGGCCGTCTCACACTCGGCCGACCACCATGGGAGTGGTCGGCGTGCAAAACGGCCAGACGTCCTAGGAATAGTAGTCAGGCCCACGGCGATGAGGTTGCCGGAGAACTCAACGGCCTCATCTACCGACCTAAACTCCTCGACTGAGATAGAGAATTCAGTCATTTCCTGAAATGCAGGCCACCGCACCCGCGCCAAGCACCACCGAGGTGGTCTCTCAGGCGGCAGTTGCCCTGAAAATGATATTTGAATGGGAAAGTGATCACTACCATGGAGGTTATCGACCACCCCCCAATCAAAATCAGGCTGTGCATCCGAAGAGCACAAAGATAAGTCAAGGCAAGAAAATGAAGCGGTTCTCGGACAGTGATGCGTAAACTCATCCACGTTTAGAACACCCATCTCAAGCTCTTCGATCAGATCGGCAAGGACTTGTCCCCTGGGATTTATGGAGTAATCTCCCCAGAGAGGATGCCTGCCGTTCAGATCTCCAAGCAAGAGATAGGGCCTCGGCAACCGTGCCACGACACGGCGGAAGTCCCCCGCGTCGAAGTCAGCTGACGGTGGAATGTACGCAGAAATGATAGTATACCTCCTATCCAGGTGCAGCTGCACAGCCACTGCCTGAAAGGAGGTATCTAAAGAGAAAGGAAGAACGGAGACATCATGCCGGGTGTAAACCGCGCATCCCCCAGCCCGGCCATCCTGGGGTGGTGGAGTCGCAAGACCCTTATACCCCGGGAGGGCAGGCAGGGAAAACGCGCCTAGCATGGTCTCCTGCAAAAAGATAGCTAACGGGGAACGGGAGGAGACGAGCCTCCGCAGCTCCTCTCAGTTGGCCCGGAGTCCACGGCAATTCCATTGAAGGAATATGCCCTCCAGGCCTAGCTCTGAGGAGACGCGGGGGCCCTCCTCGAATTGAAGACCCTCACGGGAATGGCCGTACGCTTCCCGGGGGCAGAACCCCGGGCGCTGTTGGCCGGACAAAGCGCTGTCGCCTTCGAGGACTTATTGGGGGAGGTTGGGCTCGCCATGCGAGTCTTTTCCTCCCTCCGCCTCGAAACCTTAGGCGGGCGTTGTGGCTTCGGAGGCGGGGGGCCCTCTTTTCGAGGAACCACCGTCTCCGAGCCACTCGCTCCACCTCGGGGCATGGGCGAAGGAGCTGAAGCTCCATTATTGCTCTCCTCCTTTCGGGGAACAGTTTTAGGAACCCCCGAAGATGGCCTAGCGACCATCTTCAGGGGTGTTGCCTCCAGTGAGTCTAACGACTCGGTGGAGGCGCGTGGCCGTTTCGCCTTGCGGGAATCGGTGACGCTGGTGGAAGAGGGGGAAGCCCTGGTTTTAGCCGGGGCTGGATATGAACCCTTTTTGCCGCCAGCTTTACCAGGGGAGCGCCCGGGTTGGGTAGAGCCCGCAGAAGGGCTCCGAATGGGCGCGGAAACAACCGTGCTCGTTGGCCTGGATGGGCCAGGAGCAGAGGGTGCCTTTCTAACTACTGAGGCATATGACGTCCCAGGCAGAGCCGGGCGCGCCAGGGCCAAGTCCTTAGCCTCGCGGAATGAGAGTCTATCCTGGGCCTGAACGGCCAGGATTTCTTTCTCAAGGAGATATGCACCACATTGCTTCGAAGAAGCAGGGTACGGCTCTCCGCAATTGACACACTTAGCCACACACGATTTGGACTTATCGTGTGCGACCTTGGAGCAATTTACACAGACTTCGGGTGACCCCGACTTTGCACGTCTACATGAGCAGTGGCACGAATGCCTTCACGCGGTAGCGGTACCAACCGGCACGCACCGACTCAGGGAGCTTGTCACAGTCGAACGTGACGAAGAGTGTAGGGGTGGGTCTCGAGGCCCCTCCCTGTTTTCTCATCACACGTTCGACCTTGACCGCCCCATGGTCGGCCAGCTCTAGGGTGATGTCCTCAATGGAGTAGTCAACGAGTTCCCTCGCATAAACTACTCCTTTCACAAAGTTCATGGTAGAGTGCGGCGTCACACTCACCGGGGTGCCATGAAGTGTCCGAAGAGCACTTATCTTGGCCACCTCGGCGGGATTCGCCAGAAGGCTCCCGTCCGAGAAACGGGTCACCTTCGGCTCTCTACCAATTGCACTAGCTAATCCTCTCCTCTGATGGATCATGTTGCCCTTGGACAACATGGTGCCATCAGTGGAGCGAATAACGAGGAAGCGTTTGAAGCCAGCGGGCTCGAAAACGCCAGGTAACCTCTGAATGAGGGTCCCCGATGTCATCGAGGCTTCGCCCTGTGCACTCTTGGTATTACCCTTAGTCAGGGGCTCCGCAACCGAGGGGGCAGAAGGGGCGGATGTGCCGATCTTGGCTTGGTCGCTTGCCAGAGTGGCAGCAGACCCATCCGTCCCTACGGCCCCCGCGGATGGAGAGGAGCCCCGAGTCTTCTTAGTCTTTCTTGTCTTTTTCTTCTTTTTAGGAGAGGAGGGCGGGGAATGAACCTGCTTCTCTCCTCCGCCGACAGAAGCCCCTAGGCCAGATGGACCGGCCTCAGCCAGGTCCTTCTCCGAAATGAAAAAGGTCCTGGTGGTCGCAAGGGCACCGGTCAGACGAGATCCCTCCCCTCCTTGTGCTGCCTCGGAGGCCCCAGCCGTTTGAGGAGGACCTTGCATAGGGGCGGATTCAGGTTCGGTGCTTGGCGCCGAGCCCGGATTCCCCCCCATGGAAGGCCCTATCGTCTGAGGCTGGGTCTCCTCAAGGACCATGTCTATCACAGGAGGGGCCTCCAGTTGGCCATCCCCTCCCAGGACATCGCAGGTCCCGTTGGCAGCGTCAAGAGTCATTTGTGGGAAGGCACAAGCCTTAACCCCGGCAAGGTTTAATATCCTTGCCAGCAGGTCTTTTGAGGGAAGCGGCCGAAGGGGCCTGGCTTCCCTCTCCCTCCTAAGGGGGTTTGCCCTACCGGGCCGCTTCGATGTGGAGCGGCTGGCTAAGGGCTGCCTGCTGGCTTTGGTGGCAGTCCCCTTGGAAAGAAAAGACGGGACTGCCGCTGGAAAAAGGGAGGTGCCCGAAAGCACCTCCAGAGAAGGGGGTGAGGGGAGTCCCCTGCACCCGTAGGTGAAGGAGAGGAGTAAGCCTCCTCTCCGGTTAGAGAAATATGGAGGGTCCCCTGTGCAAGCACAGGGGGAGAGACCTCCATTTTTTTTGCTGGAGCTGCCCGAGGGCGGCTCTGTCGATGTTTCAGGGGAAGTTGGGGGTTGAGTTTTTTGGGGGGGATCTTCATCATTGGGCATGGTGACCCCCTTTTTTACACGGGATGCAATCGCGTACACCTCTCGCAGTAGCCCGCACTGCGAGAGGTGCTTACAAGCCCGGCAGTGCCAGGCGCCGCCATTTGGGACCACCCCTCCCGCCTGGTGGCCTGGCAGTCCATCGGCATGGCGGCTCCACCTTAGCCATGGCGTAAAATATATAGATTGTGAAGAGGAGAGGAAAAGGAATGTGAGGAAGGTATGGGTGAGGATGAAGCAGGTTGTTAAAAACCAGCCACCTCAGACCGGAGCTCAGGGGTTAGGGAACATTGTCCCCCACCCCCTCAGCCCTGATGCAGGACGGTTGGCTGAAAGGAAGGTCAGCATCTACCCTGTGAAATTAGAGGCTGACCAGAGAAAGTTGTGGGAGAGGTTGTGTGAAAAGAGAGGAAACAAGTGTTTTGAAGGAAGGAAGAGAGGTTAAGCTGGGGCCGGACGGGGTGCTGAGTCCCGTCAGCACGGCGGCCAGGATGGCAAATCGCCGCGCCCCTTACGGGGTAAATGTATAAAAGAAGGTAATCAAAATAGTAAAATGGGGAAAAATATATTGACAAATAAAAATGACTCCGAATGAGGATAATAAAAAGCTATTAAGTGGGAAAATTTTTGGAAATCAAGCATTTCTGACGTCATACCCCACCTCCAACCCATATTATAATTCGCAAAACGATGAAAGGCGCTGACATGATGTAGTTAAAGCATTCACCTCTGTAAACTTAGGATGATCGTAGTGCGGTCCACGCATTGTGTTTAACCCCCCACGAGCCGTCCCCTTAAATGTACTCCAAAAACGTGAAACATTTTGGAACATGGACGAAAATAGTACGTCTTATCGGCCGGGCCGCTCGTCTACATATTTACCCTATTTTACAACTGCAGAACAAGAGGCAGTTCTTTATGTGGATGACCTTAAATGGGGTGACTCAACAAACACAGAGGACATGGATTACCATCAGCCTCAACCTGGATGTTTTCACCATGAAGACACTGAAGGGTGTGACTTTTGAAGTTTCCAAGGAAGGTCATTCCATGACCTTCCTTGGATAACTTTGTCATCTCAACCTTAGGACATGGCAACAGAATGCTGTCCAGGGTTAATATCAGTTAGTCAAATGTTCAAGTTGCCTTACACTGGGATGGAAAGTTGCTCAAAGATGTCTTTGGTAGTGAACCTAGAATTACCTCCGAGACTAGCTGTGCTAGTGTCTGGTCCACCTACATATACTCAAGGAGTTATTGCAAGTACCCGTCATTGTCAATTCTTCTGGCACAGCTCAGACTGCGGTCTCAATGGATTTACTGGAGAAATGGGAAGTTAGGGATAATGTTACTGCTTTTGTTTTTGACACTACAGCCAATAACAGTGGAGCTCACAGAGGAGCAGTTAAACTGCTTGAGCAATGCTGAACAAAAGTGTTTTATCTGGCATGTTAACATCACATCCTGGAAATACTAGTAGGATCAGTTTGGGAGATGTTTTGGAAAGTGAATGGGACAGAAAATCTCTGGCTTCTAAGAGTCATTGTTCATAGAGGAATGACTCCTTGATGAATTTACTTGAGTCATCGATCAGGCATATATTTGTTTGTTTTTGTTCAGCACCCATCTGGCGACTACTAGGGCATAAGGGTTCGCCTCATTCGCAAGAAAGCTCCCATTCGAGAAACGGGTCATCTTCGGCTCTCTACTAGTTAGTTTAGATAATGCTATCCTCTGATGGAACATGTGGTAAGAGGAGTGGGAGATGGCGGAGAGGGGATAGGAGCTAGGAGAGGAGTAGGGTGGGGGGCTAAGAGAAGAGCAAGATAAAAAAGAGGGGAGAAAGATAGATAATGCGATCGGGGGGGAAGTAGGAACAGGATCGACGGGATAGGAGAAGAGATGTGGTCGCTAGAGGAGGGTACAGAAGTATCAGAGGAAAGGATGGGGGGATCGATCAGGAAAGGAATAGGATCTAGGGAAGGAACGACGGGGGAGGAGGAGCGGGAGCAGCGAGTTGAGGGATAGGATTGTCTGGGAAAGGAAGAGGATTGACGGGTGGTGAGACAGGAGCAGTGAGAGGAATGGAAACTGGAGGAGGAGTAGGCATGACCGGAGAGGCAGTGGGAGGGGGGTAGGGGGCTAGTAAGGATGCGAGAGTTGGTAGGAGTGGTGGTCATGGGCTGTGGTGTTTGCGTGTGCTGGATGATGATAGGAGCAGTGGTCGTGTATTTTTTTTGTTCGTCTATAAGGGCAAATAGCGTCTTGGGAAAGACAATCTGCCCTAGACCATTAGCAGCGTATGTGCCGTGGTCATCCCCAGATATGTCTTTTGCCACTGTGGAATGCATGATGGCCAGGTGTGTTTTAGAATTAATATGGTGTGAGGATGTGTTCGTTTGTGTGTAGGTGGTGTCTTGTGGAGTGTTGGTACAAGTGGCCCCATGTGCGCTGACAGCAGCGGCATATGTTTTTTGTAAATGGAGGTGGTGGGACAGTGTGAATGGGCTGGATGTGGTGGTGTTTTGTGTAGAAGTGTGTCAGGGCCTCCTGAGCTCTGTGACGACATCCGCACGCTTCTTTTTGAGGTAAGGACACCTCAAAGTAACTGTGACGTATCTGCAACCACAGTTGACACAGCTTAGGGTATTATTGTGTGTGCATGCAATGTAAAAGTGACCCTTTACACCGCACTTAGAAGAGACAGGCTCTGATTTACAAGAGCTGGTCTGGTGGCCTGCCTTGTAGCACCGCAGGCATTGGTATGGTCGTATATTGGGAATCATATGCAAAAAGGCTAAGCAGCCATGACAAGACTTTCTATCATATGGGACTGGCATGGCATGAAGAGGAGTCAAGCAAGTAAGGCCTTTTTGGGGCTCCATGTAGTGCACTTACATTTTTCATTGTTCAATGTTAAGTTGTAGGTAAACAGGCTAGATTAGAGTTATGGTCTTCTAAAGTATGCCCACAAATCGTGACATTGTCCAAGTAAGTAAAGGTGATGTCAAGTCGGTTGGAGCAGATGAAGTCATCCATGATTCTTTGGAAATGAGCCATCCCATGAAATGGAAAAGTCATCCTTCGACCTTGAAGGCAGTGTAGATTTTATCCTCTGGGTGTAAGGGGATGCAGTGGTACGCACTATGCTACTTCATCATGCTAAGACAAATATAACTCAAAACCTTGTTGACAAGATCATCAAGGTTCGGTAGTGGGTAGGCAGAGAAGGTAAATGTATTGATATTTTGGGAGTAGTCAGCAAACAACCTTTTCTGTTATTCACAACATGCACTTGTGCCCTCCAGGACGAATCTGCTCTATGATTCCCTCTCCAATCAGACTCCCAGAACTGCCAAGACGTGGTTAGCAATGGGCTAACAATAAGGAGATAGATGCAAGACAATCATGGGAACTATTGACATAGCTGCCAAAGAGAAAATTTCAAGTTAGAATGAGGGCCACCAAATTCAAGTCTAAGTGAAGAATGCTGACAGAGGAATGGGATCCTGACGATGATCAGAGTAATAGTCGTCCAGTACCAAGAAGCAAATTTTCTCATAGTTTAGATCTTTGGTTTTAACAGCAAGATAACAACACTCAGTAATGTGGCTTATCAGCTTAATCCTGCATACAAGTCTACTAGAAACAAAGTTCTGAGCTCTCCATGTCACCCCAATGATGACCACCTTCATAGATGATTCCACGAGTGAAGTGGTCACAGAAGCCATGGTGCCTGTTTGAGTTTGAGAACCAACTTGTTTGCCAGGGTTACCTGTGGGTTTAACCTTTATTGTGTTCAACAGGCATACATACCTTCGTGAAGTGCCCTTTCTTTGGCAGCATTCATATATGAACTCTATGCCCAGACATCTAGCAAGACTCTCAAAGAACTCATCTACATAAGTAACAAGGATTGCAGACTACGGCAACAGTATTCCGTCTAAGTCAGTCAAGGCATCCAGAGGAAGTTCCCTGGAGCTGACTGGTCAGATGTATCAGGTGTGACAAGCTTTGGGGTGGCAAGAACTAAAAATCCAGTTGGGCAATTTCCAAGGCTTGGGCCTGGTCAACCACACCCATTAGAGTAAGCACTTGATTTTATAGCAGCCATGTGGAGATTCATTTGGAAGCCAGGCTAGTTATAAAAGCATCACAGACATACTTATTCCTCTATCTGTGAACATTGCACATAAATTTCACTCCAGGCTGTACTTTTGAAGAGAGTGCAAAAACTCATCAATAGACTTGGATTGAACCTGCCTGCGAGTGGCCAATCTGTGGCAAGCAATAGCCTCATTCACGGACTGGATAAACACATCCTTTAGGGTTTTGAGAGCATTGTAGTAAGTCTGACTCGGCGAATACCTAGAAGTTCCCAGGATATCTAGGAGCTTTGCAGAGTCTGTCACATCACCCACATCTCCACATAGCAAGTGATGATGAAGAGCCAGTGCCGGAAGAGTCTAGCAGCTTCTGAGGCAGTTGGAGACATCTCTAGCCTTTCAACCACAGACACCTGCCCAGTCTGTCATTTTTGAAGTCAATTAAATTGTTGCAATTGTCAGGAGGTTAAGGAAACTCCATGCAACATTTTGCTTTAAGTGACTGGACAGAAAAGAAACAAAATGTAAATTACAATAAGGCAAGATGCAGAATGCCCCCTGCAAAGAAGAGGTTAGATATGACAATGATATTAAAGATAAGCATTTTACCTTCGAGGAAAGCAGGTCCTGTATTTCACACATCTAAGATTATGTAAGTCGCTTAAGGCCCAAATCATAGTACCTATATCAAAACTCAGATTTAAGTCTATATAACATCTGGAAAACAGAGAGAGTGAGTTAGCTAGCAACAGATTACAAGAGAGACCCAAGTAAAAGGTGCAATACCTTTAATCTTGCATTGCCAAGAGCCAGATAAAAAACATAGTCCCGTTTGCCAGTTCCACCTTTCCTTTGATACAAGTCTTCCAGAAGAGAAATTCCTCGTTTAATGTCTGCTGGATACCTAAAACAAGAACCAGTTGCAGACAATTAAAAAAATTAATCAAAAACAAACACTAAAAATGCCTTGAAGCTTACAAATTTATTAAAGATAAAATACTAAAAGGATGAAACCTCAATCTTATATAGAGGCAATGATCTGATATGATGAGCATTCTTATATGCCGTATCCTAACTACTTTCATTTGTTTGAGAACATTAAAAAAAATTCCTGCTCTTAGATATGCGCTAAAAATAGTGTGAATCTAGCCTGCTCTAAAGTGACCTCGCAACTATATCATCAATAATAAAAGATTATAGAATACTCATATTCTTGAGCTTAACAGAAATTTACTGGGGGGGAATGGGGATTCAAAATAATTTTATTAAAAAAATGGAATAAAAGAACTAAATCAAATATTTATCCATATTTAATTTTCTTAAAGTTAGTCCCAATATGACAAATAAATTTCAATGAATCATTCTAGATTCGACTTCAAAACATAACATACCTGCTTCTGACAAGGAAGCATGCATATTCAAATTGTGTGGTGGCAGTCAATTCTCCTTTGCAAACCTCTTCATTAAACTTCTTTTCAAAAAACTACAAATAAGGAAAGTAAAAATTTTTAATCATGTAAATTCATTGGAGCTCTTTTTAGTCTATTGGATAAGGCATTGTACACAATTGCAGCAAGTGAGGAGTTGGCTGCCTATTGGGAAACACTATATATACCCTGTAAGGGTAATTAGCTACTCCGTTCATCATCTCACACATAGCCAATCACAAGACTAGTCTATTCTTCCCATCTTAACATATAACATAATTTAATGGATGACTCTAATCATACAATCTACAATCGTGTATTTATATCTACATACTCCTGTCAACTTACCATTATTACCACCTTCTCTAAAATATTACTTATCACACAGCTTTCACAGAGATACAAAATATTTTATTTAGCAAATGACTTACTGAGACATCACATTTTAGAACCACTCCAAGAAGAATCACACCAAGGCATCACCTTTGTGTATTTTTGAAGTGCTTTAGGTTGCCTAGTGTCTAGGATACTGCAAACCAGGGGGTGTGGAGATACCAATGACCCGAGTGCACTCAGGGTGCTTTGTGAGTTGCTAAAGATCACAATCCAGTATCTGAAGGAGGCATGACAATTCATTATCTCCCATACCGCATAGTGTATTGCAACCAGCTCAGCCATGAAGACAGATACAGCGCCCGGTAGAGCCCCCACTGACTTCAAACAGAGGGGATACTGACCCCCTCCTGGAACTGAAAGCCATTTGTATACACAGGCACAGATCTAGTGTGTTCCAAAGAAGGCAGAACACAATACTTGAAATGCTATAGAAGCTTTGAGAGCAGAGCCGTGGCAACAAATAGTTAAAGGTTGTACCTTTCGGGGTTGCATCATGGGCAAAAACTAGAGGCACCACCAACCTGAGAACTACACAAGCTCTCCAAGGAGTTTCATAGCCCTAAATCCAAAGGGCTTAGTGTATGACTGGTGTCTCTTGACATCATAGCAGTAGATGCAGTGAGAGCCATTGGAGGCGCTGGGCTTGTACAAACAGGTGCATAATGCACTGTGCACAGCATAGAGTGAGTGGCATTCCCCCAGCATTGATAAATAGGCTCTTACTGGGAGACATGTGGAATGCACCAGTGCGGTGGATAGAGTCCACTTTCTACAATACACACAGCTGTGGATGTATAAAACTAGCATCCATAGTTAAGCTTTGAACGAACAAAGGATTGATAGAAATGCAAGGCAGTAGCTATCAGCACTCCAGGTGCTGAAGATGGGAGCAAAGAATGTGAATGGCGCAGGAACAAGAGACCCTAGGGATCCATTTTTTTTAGCACATCTGGCGACCGACTACTTGGAGATATGTCGTCATACTCACTACAGCCTACAACTAGGCTATATTTAAAAAAAAAACAAAGCAAAATGATAACAAGAATGAAGCGTGCTCCGGCGTCGAGGGTAGGTCCGCCTCCCCCCCATAGCACGGGAGCATGAGACCCACAACAAAGTCAAATAAAGTAGAGGAGGCTGGCCCTACAAAAGGTCGCATAGTCTGCAAGTCTGTGTGTATGAAACAGTCCCGAGTACAGGGGACAAGTGGTAGTGACCCCGCTCATGTAATGTGCGTGGAGATATCTCAGACAAGACACTCGCGGTGCGTCCAATTCGGAGATGACAGAAGGCAACCTGAAACCGTGGCGGCATTGGGGGGTAGGTCCATGGGAACAGTTGTGGTGCAATGGCACGTAACTTTAAGTTCCCCTCGAACATCTGGCATCTTTCTTGCCAAGCAGCCGGGAGAGTTGCCCATATTCCTGCCATGTAATCGGTGTGAGGAAGAGAGAAACGCTGGTCTGGTTGCCCAGTCCTCATGGAATCTTTGGCTCCCTCATTCCCCGCAATTCCTACATGTCCAAGAACCCAGCAGAAGATAATCTTGATATACGCCCGGCTCACCAAAACCGTGTCGACACGGATATCGAGAACCAGGGGATGTGGAGATTCCAATGCGCCGAGAACACTCAGGGCACTTTGTGAATCGCTATAAATAACAATCCAGTCTCCGAACTGGGCACGTCTCATTATCTCCCATACTGAGCGGTGTATTGCAACCGAGAGCTATACCTAGCTATCAGTTTCCTAGCCCTAAACCCGAAGGGCTTAGGATACGACTGATGTCTCTCAGCGGGATAGGCACCATCCAGATCAGCTGTAAATTCAGTGAGAGCTGTTGGCGACTGAGGGAGGCGCCGGGCTCATGCGTACAGGCGAATAATGTACTGTGCACGGTGCAGAGAGAGAGTGGCATCTCCCAGCATCCACAAGTAGGCTCTTAATGGGGAAGTGGGGAAGGCACCGATCACCAGGCAAAGGCTGGTGTGGTGGATCAAGTCCACCTTCCTAAATACACGCTCATCTGTGGATGCATAAAACTCGCATCCGTAGTCAAGCTTCAAACGAACAAAGGATCGATAAAAAAGTAAGGCAGTAGACCTATCAGCGCTGAACGGCACGGAACAAAGAATATCCATGGCGTGAGTAAAACCAGACCCTAAGGCAACGAATATGAGACTCAGGTGAGGCATCAGTCAAATACAAGACCAAGGAAACGGTGCGATT
Organism: Ceratothoa steindachneri; assembly: GCA_963969495.1. Classification (NCBI taxonomy): domain Eukaryota; kingdom Metazoa; phylum Arthropoda; class Malacostraca; order Isopoda; family Cymothoidae; genus Ceratothoa; species Ceratothoa steindachneri. The sequence goes on along the minus strand of OZ018322.1, from coordinate 133,829,821 downwards.
CAACCACTTCCAAGTGGAGCCCTGGATGGCGGCAGAAGTGCACAACCTTAGCCTTGGCCAAGGAAAACCAAAGCATGTGCGCTTCGGCATAGCGAGAGACCCGGTTCAATGCCTGTTGGAGTCGATACTCCAGAGTTGGCATCTGGGCCGCACCAAAAGACATCGAAAGGTTGTCCACATAGAGCATAGCGAGAAAATCTTCCAGCAGCCCTGAGATGATGCCATTGATGATCAGGGGAAGAGTGTGACACTGAGGACACTTCCATGTGGGACACCCTCTTCCTGCTCCATTGGGCCGGAAACAGTTCCCACCCACCCTTATGTGGAATCAATGATCTATCAAAAATTCAGATATAAAGATTGGGGAAGCGTCCCCTCGCTACCATCGTGTTGAAGAGTCTCCATGATACCGTATCGCCATGCGGTATCATAGGCCTTCTCCAGATCGAAAAACACCATGGCGTACTCTCTACGAGGGAAGGCCTCGCAGACGGCATTTTATAGTCGGAGGAGAGCATACAATGTGGAGTGTAACTTGCTAAAATACGCACTGTGCATAAAACAGATGGCCTCTGGTGTCTAGAAAAAAAGCTAATCTATCTAACATTTACCAATTTCTCCATCAACTTATACATGCACATTAGAGAGATTGTGCGGAAACCAGGTTTGCAAAAAGCGAGCACAGTAGCGATTCGCTAGGAATCAGGGAGGATACCCTCTAAACAGATCCTGTTGGACAAATATAACAGAGAGGCAATACCTGGCTCACCAAGGTGTTGAAACATCGTGTACGGACCATCATGTGGACCAGGGTCAGTGTCCGTGCACGAAGCGAGAGCAGAACACAACTCACTAAGAGTAAACCTGTCGCGAGAGATTCCGCCATGGATGCGGGGTCTGAGATTTCGGCCCCATTCTCCTGGAAAACGGGAGGCGGGTGCTGCGAGAACTTGCCGGAATCGTTTTGACTAGCTTCCACACTTCTGCTAGAGGGGTCTTCCCTTGAAGTGAAGACATGTATGCCAGCCAAGAAGAGCGGCGGGCGTGCTTCAAAATATACCGGAACCTAGCCCTCACTCGTTGAAATTCAGCGACAGTGAAGTCATTCGGGCGGCGCTTATACCGTATGTAGGCATGATGCTTCAGTTTGAGGGCCGTTTCACACTCAGCTGACCACCACGGGAGCAGTCTGCATGCAAAACGGTCAGACGTTCTAGGAATAGTAGCTAGACCAAAGGTAATGAGTTGCCAGAGAACAACTCAACAGCCTCATCTACCAACCTAAACTCCTCGACTGAGACAGAAAAATCAGTCATTTCCTGAAATGCGAACCACCGCGCCCGAGGCAAGCACCTCCGGGACAGCCTCTCGAGTGGCAACGCCCCCAAAAATTATACTTGAATGGGAAAGTGATCACTATCATGGAGGTCATCGACCATCCCCCACTTAAAGTCATCCACATTTAGGACACCCATCTCCAGTTCGTAGATCAGGTCGGCAAAGACTTGACTGATGAGATTAATTGAGTAGTCTGCCCAGAGGGGGTGTCTACCGTTCAGATTTCTGAGCAAGAGAAAGGGCCTCAGGTACCATGCCAATACGCGGCAGAAGTCCCCGGCATTAAAGTCGGTTGACGGTGGGATGTAAACAGAAATAACAGTATACCTCCTATCCAGGTGCAGCTGCACAGCTACTGCCTGAAATGAGGTATCTAAAGCAAAGAGAAGAATGGAGACATCATGCAGGGTGTAAATCGCGCATCCTCCTGCCCGGCAACCATGCCATGATGGTGGGGTCGCAAAACCCTTATAACCTAGGAGGGTGGGCAGGGGGCTCGCGCCTAGCATCATCTCCTGCAAAAAGATAGCTAATGGGGAATGGGAGGAGACTAGCCTCCACAGCTCCTCCCAGTTGGCCCAGAGTCTGCAACAATTCCATTGAAGGAATATGCCCTACAAGAGGAGATGCGGGGGCCCTCTTTAAAGAGAAGACCCTTATGGGAATGGCCGTACGCTTCCTGGAAGGCGCTGTTGCCTTTGAGGGCTTATCGGGGTAGGATGGGCTCACCATGCGAGTCTTTTCCTCCCTCCATCTTGAAACTGTAGGCAGCCGGGGGTCCCTCTTTTGGATGATCCACCGTCTCCGAGCCACCCAACTTACCACTGGGCGTGGGCGTAGGAGCTGTTCTAATTTTGGGGGGTAGTTTTAGGAATGCTGGGAGATGGCCTCACAACCAACTTCAGGGGTGTTGCTGAGGGAAGGGAGGGAAGACCTGGTTTTAGCCAGGGCTGGGTGTGAACCCTTTGTGATGCCAGCTTTACCAGAGGAGCGCCCAGGGTGGGTAGAACCCATAGAAGGGCTCTGAATGGGTGCGGAAACAAACATGCTCGTAGGCCTGGGGGGACCAGAAGCAGAGGGTGCCTTTCTTAACACTGAGGCATAGGACACCCCAGGCAGCGCTAGGACCAAGTCGCATCTTTCTCAAGAAAGATGCGCACCACATTGCTTCGATGAAGCAGGGCGTGGTTCTTTACAATTGACACACTCGACCACACACGATTTTGACTTATCATGTGCAGCCTTCGAGCAACTTACACAGACTTCAGGTAAACCCGACCCTGCACATCTACAATAATGATTCGTATGGCGAAGTGGTGGCATGTAGGTTCAACCAACAATTTTCCAGGTCCAACTTCAATTTAGGCTCATATTTGGTAGGCTTAAAGATATCACTTTGGCAAGTAAAAACATATAGGTCATAATATTCTAGGTTGTACCATTTGTGATCTACGACACTGTGAAATTTGACCCCTGAGGTCAGCAGTCAATATCTCAGCTCCTTGACAACCTAGAGACACCATTTTAAAGCTGCTGGAGAGCTCTACAACTTTATTTAAATATCCTTTTCTGTATGAGGTCAAGTAAAAAAAGTATGTTGACCTTTGACATCAGATAACAAAAAATAGTATACTCTAATTTTTTTTAAAGATTGTATTTTGTAGGTATATATACAAGCTTCCATCTGCAACAAGTTTTATGTTGTGATTTAATATGGTTAGGGCTGGGTATCCAGTTGAATATACCCCTCTATTCAATTTTATGAAATTATTTTATATGTGTCAGAAAGCAATACTCTTTTCTGAAGAATAGGTCACCTGTTTTTGTGGATTGATTTATCATGAAACAGAAATTTAATGGAATACCATACATGTACCACACCACAGGGCTATTTGAAACAAACTGGACTAAATGGAACATATTTTTATACTATACTTTTTAATTTTACTTTCCAGCCTTTATACCAAAAATCTATTTATAACAAATATACTATTTCATAAATAAAAAAATACTTATGATTAACTTCTTGATTATAAACAAGATAAAAAGTCAATTTTGCTTTTTTACATAAAATGTTTGTACAAACAATCATATTTGCTAACAAGATCTCTAATTCAAGAACACATTAAAGAAAAGGATCAAAATCCAACAAAAAAATAGTACAATCATAGAGAAAGTTACGTGAAAATATTAATTACTTAGTTTCAAAATTATAGTAACTAGGTCATGAAGAGGTAGACTTGTGAAACCCTTAAATTAGCATCAAATTCCAACTTCAAAATAATTAATTTAAAGGGAATTCCCTTTCTATTAAAGGTCACAAACTATTTAATATTATCACTAAAAATTAAAAAAAGATATAACCAAAATGAATACAAAAATTTAAAGTTGGTTTAGACAAATGACTCAAATGTTGCAAAGTTTGGCTGTGACCCTTTCTAAAAGCATAAGAAGTGTGGAGGGGTATAAGAGACATACCAAAATATTTGATCAACAAGAATACAGAGTTGAATCCGAGTGAAAACCAAAATGCCTGTACTGGATGTTTAAAAGAACTTAAAAAACCTGACTCCCCCCACCAAATTGAAGATCCCTTAAACAATGGTAGTCCTAAACATCATCTGGGGATGGAGATCGGAATCACTTCAGTAAATGAGGCACTGGCAAGTTTTGATGTAACCCCTTTAAAAAGAATCAAGATTATCAGGGTCTTGGAGTTCAGAGTACTCTAAGAAGAAGATGGGAAAAATTACCCAAACTGTAAAGAGGAAGTTTGAGCTGGCATTAGACTGTTCCATTATATCTAGCGAATCAGATGAGTCTGAGTCTGTGATGATAATGCAGCTTAAGGAGAAATTGCAAGAAACTACAAGCTGCAGTGAATGACTGATGATCCCTACCATCCTTCCCAAGACTTGGACTAGAATGCAAATTATGGAAGAATTTGGCTGTTCCCAATATATGGCCAGACAAGCCAAATATCTGGTCAAAGAAAAAGGAATATTTTTGACCCCAAGCCCAAGGTTAGGCAAGCGGCTTGACAAAAAAACTGAGGAAACTGGTTAAATTTTATGAAAGTCCTGAAGTGAGCAGAGAAATGCCAGGCCTGAAGGATTTTGTTTCAGTAAAAAGACATGATGGGAAAAGAGAAAGAAAGCAGAAACATTTAATTTTGTACAACTTGAAAGAAGTTTATGAGTTTTTCAAGAGGCAGTACCTAACCTTGAAGATTGGATTTTCCAAGTTTGCAGACTTACAGCCCAAGAATGTGTATTACCTGGTGCCAGTGGCACACATGTCATCTGTGTGTGCATTGCTCATGAAAATGTTTAATTAATGATGACAGCAATCACTCTATCAATGAAGACTACGCCAACAGATATGAGAGATCCCAATGAAGCAGGCCCATCTGTTGATGTAGAAGTTGAACCAAACACCGATTACATCTGCCACTATTGCCACAGTTTGGCACTTCTGCAATGTAATCCACCTCAAGAAAAATGATTTTTTGGAGATTGCCCAAATTGTCCTGATGCTGAGAAGGTAAAAGACATCCTAACCAAAATTTTTGATAGAAAAGGGGTGGATGAGGTGGAATTTAAGCAGTGGACATCGACTGGACAGATCGACTCTTGAAACACAGAAAATGTCTGCCGATGACTTCATTGCAAGTTTCTGTGAGAAAATCCAATTCCTTCTCAAACAAACAAATAAAGTACTATCAGCAGCTGAAAGAAAAGCTTGGAGTAGGAGAGTTCTCAGTAGTGATGGATTTTGCAGAAAACTATTCATTCATAGTGCAAGATGCATCACAGTCCTTTCACTGGAATAATGCACAAGCAACCCTCCATCCATTTGATATATATTTATGAAAGGATGATGTTGTCCAACAAAGTTTTGTGGTAATTTCCAATTGCAACACTCATGACATCATCACTGTAAACCTGTTTCAAACCCGACTTATTGAATTCCTCAAGACAAGTATGGTACCGTAAGTAAGATCTATTTCAGTGATGGCTGTGCTGTGCAGCATAAAAACTGCAAGAATTTTCTCAACATTGGACAGCACAGATAAGGAAGAGGCTTCAAATTACTGGTGACCAAGACCCAATCGTCACTCCACGGGCATTATACAATTTTGCTGTCAAACGTCTTTCCTCCTGTCACATTTACCTTCACAATGACAGAACAGCATGACACACATAAAGAAGGATTCAAAAATCGCATATGAAATGCAAGAACTATTCCAGGTGAGTCATCAATTTATTAATTTATTTTCATATTATAGAATTACTGATGGTGAGGTGATTGAAGAAGAAGAAATGGTGAAAGTATAGGAAACTTACTTTGGTGAATTAAGAAAGAGAGCATGGTAAGCGAAGAACTACTGATAACATGTATAGGGAAAGAGAAGGGCGGTTTTAGAACTGAACTGCTAAACCATCTAAAGAGCAGGGATAGCACTAAAAACTCCAATAATTTGGGCTTTTCCTCTCAATTTTATCAACAATTTTTTTCTCCAATTACTACTGTTAAAAAGATTTTTTTCATTTAAAATGTTCAACATTTTTTCCCACCACAAAAGAATTTATAATTTGTACTGAAATTAGGTCCATTCGTTATATTGTGTGAAATACTATAAAGAAAAAATCTAAATAGCAATTTTAAATATCCTAATATACCTACCTATATGACTAAAATTTATAAAGAAAAAAACCATCAATTAGTAAAAACCCTGAAAGTAAATCCTGAAAGACTAAAACAACCTTTTGTCCTTTCCCAAGTACTCACTCAGAAACTCCATACCATTCACCCCATGAATGATGGAATCATGGAAGTAAAGGAATACTCATGGTCCACTATTTCTTGAAATGAAAGGGTAACTGCATTGCAGTATATGACAATGACTGGTATCTGTCCTGTATTACTAGAATTGATATACAGAATGAAGTATGCCTCAACTTCCTGGAGGACCGGCACAATCATTTGTTTCCATCAAAACTGGATGAACTTGTTGTTGATGTAACAGACATTTGGGGTTGTGAGCCCGACAATATACACAGGTCATACTTATGTGTTGAAAAGTGGAGATATGGAAATAGCTACAGTTGTTGAAAAACCGGTCCTTGTAATCCATGAATTTAACCTGAATCTGGATAAGTTATGTTTGAAATTTATTTCACTTTTTATGTTATAAAAAAAGATGTATTGTTCAAATCATATTAAATCACAACATAAAACTTGCTGCACATTAAAGCTTATATATATACTTTCAAAGTACAATCTTAAAAATCTGGAATATACTATTTTTTTGTTACCAGAGGACAAAGGTCTGCATACTTTCTTTTACTCAACCTCCCACAGAAAAGGTTATTTAAGCAAAGTTGCAGGGCTCTCCAACAGCTTTAAAATGGTATCTCTAGGTGGTCAAGCAGCCGAGATATTGAGTGCTGACCCCCTGAAAATGATCTCCAAGGTCAAACTTTAGTGTCATAGCTCAAAATGGTGTAACCTAGAATATTAAGACTTATGTTTTTACTCACCTCTGTGAGTTTTATAAGCCTACCGAATATGAGCCAAATCAGAGATGGGTCTGGAAAATTAACCCATTTTTTGGTTGAATTGACATGGAATGACCCAGTAGTAGCACCTCCACAGTAGTTGCATGAATACCTTCATGTGGTAGCGATACCGACTGCGACAGACTGACTCGGGGAGATTGTCACACAGTCGAAAGTGATGAGTGTAGGGGTGGGTCTTGAAACCCCTTCCTGTTTTCTTATCACATGTTAGACCTTGACTGCTCCATGGTCAGCTATCTCTAAGGTGATGTCTTCTATAGAATAGTCCCTGAGTTCCCTTGCATAAATGACTCCTGGTAGAGTGCGGCATCACTCTTACCAGCGTGCCATCAAGTGTCCGAAGTTCACCAATCATAGCCGCCTCAGAGGGATGTGATGCATTCACCAGAAGGCTACTGTCCAAGAAACGGGTCACATTTGGCTCTCTACCAATCACAATAACTAGAGCTCTCCTCTACTGGATCATGTTGCCCTTAGCCAACATGCTGCCATCAGGGAGAGAATAATGAGGAAGTGTTTGAAATAGCAGGCTGAAAATGCCAGGTAGCCTCTGAATGAGGCTCCACTCTGCACACTTTTGGTCTTGGTCAGGGACTCCCTGCCCAGGGGAGTAGTGGGGCTGGAGCTGGATATGCTCTTCTCAGCTTGGTCTCATACCAAAATGGCAGCATTTCCGTCCATCCCTGTGGCTTTCATGGAGGGAGAGGACCCCCAGTCTTTTTTCTCTTTCTTTTCTTTTCTCCTCTTTTTTTTTTAGCCCCAGGGACAGATGGGCCGGCCTCAGCAAGATCCTTCTCTGTCACAGGAAGGGAAGGAGATCCTTGTTCTCCTTGTAAGGCTATGGGCACCCACACCATCTGAGAAGAAGCCTTCACAAGGGCAGACTCAGGTTCTGTGCTTGGCACCGAGCCCATGCTCAACCCCAAGAAAGATTCTACCATTTGGGGCTGAGTCACCTCAAGGACCATGTCTAACCCTCCCCTCCCCCCCCCTAAGACATCACAGGTCCCCTTTGAAGTACCTTTTGTTGAATCGTGAGGAGACAAACTGGCATCCATCGGAGAAGAGAGGGGGGCACGTACAGTGACACCCTGTAAGCTAGATATTCATGTCCGCATGACTTTGGAGGGAAGGGGCCAATGTACCCTGTCATCCTTTGCCCCCCTAAGGGGGTTGGCCCTATCGAGTGGTCGATTATGGGCTGCTGGCATGCTTTCTTAGCAGTTCCCTGACAAAGTAAAGGGGGGACTGCCACTGTAAAGAGGGAGTTGTACAAGGGCAACTCCAGAGAAGGGGGTGAGGGGGAGTCCCCCACACTCGCAAGCCTCCTCTCTGGTAGAAGAAGAGTGGAGGGTCCCCTACGAAAGTACAGGGGGGAACCTCCATTTTTGCCTTGGAGCAACTCCATCGCTTGTGAAGGGGGCAGTAAAAGGGAAGATTGTATTTGATTTTTTTTTGCTACATGGGCATGCTGACCCTGGTCTTTTCACAGGATGCAAATTCTAATCCCCCCACGCAGTAGCCTGCTCTGCAAGGTGTGAATATGGGGCCAGCAGAACCAGCTGCTGCCATTTAAGGCTACTACTACCACCTAATGACCTGGCAGCCCATCAGCATGAGGGCTCCACCTTAGGCATGCGTAAAATCAATATATTTTTTTTTCAAGGGGCTATCTGGCGACTGCGTAAAATCAATAGACTGATGAGAGAAAGAAAGGGGGTGTGAGGAAGGTGTGAGTGAAGATGAAGCAGGTTGTTAAAAACCCACCATCCCAGACCAGAATTTACAGGTGAGGGAACATTGTCCCCTCCCTACCGATCCAGATAGTTGGGTGAGAGGAAAAGATAAGCTGGGTCCAGTCAGCACAGTGGCCAGGAAGGTAAATTGCCACAGCCCTTATATGGCCCTAAGGTTCCAAAGATGAGCCTCCTAGGTGAGATGATGGTCAAAAGCAAGACTAAGGAAACTATGCACATCTACCACTTCCAGGCAAACCATATTTAGGAAAAGTGTGGGATGGGGTGGAGACATGGATAGTGGCAAAAGTGCACCACCTTAGGCTTAGCCACAAGGAAAACTGAAACCTGTGCACTTCATCATAGTGAGAGACGTGGTTCAATGCCTGTTGGAGTTGACGCTCCAGAGTTGGCATCTGGGCCGCACCAAAAGACATTGAAAGGTCATCCACATAGAGCATGGCGAGAACATCTTCCGGTAGCACTGAGGTGATACTGTTGATGCTCAGAGCAAGGAGTGTGACACTGAAGACACTTCCCTGCAGGACACCTTCTTCCTACTCCAATGGACTGGAGAGGACTCACCCACCTATAAGTATAATCGGCAATCTTGAAAAAACTCAGAAATAAAGATTAAGAGGCAGCCCCTCACCCAATCACGTGGAGTGCCTCTAGGATACAGTATCACCAAGCCTTCTCAAGATCGAAACACACCAAGACATAGTGCTATCTAGAAGAAAGGCCTTGCAGACAGGATTTCCCAGTTGGAGCAGTGCATCAGATGTGGCAGGAAACTTGCAGAAGCTGCATTGTCTGGAAGGCAGGTGGCCTTCACTGTCAAGGAAAAAGGTTAGTCTAGTGACCAATTTCTCCATCAACTTGCACATACACACACACAAGATTAGGGTTATAGGGCAGAAACCAGCTAGGATAGTGATCTCTACCCAGTATGCAAAAAGAGAGGACAGTAACCATTCACCATTAGTCTGGGAGGATACCCTCTATCTAGATCCTGTTCAATAAAGGCCATGCCTAGCTCACCTAGAAGTCGAAGCATGGCACACGGGATATATCTCAACCAGGGGCAGTGCCTGCGCACAAGGTGTGAGTGGAATGCAGCTTATTCAAGGTAAACCTGTCATTGAGAGGTTCTCTGTCGCTGAATGTAATGTCCAGTCGGCATAAGCTTCCTAGAGGCAGAATTTAAGGCACTGTTGTCTTGAGGACATATCAGTCTTTTTCCCCATCCTCTCGAAAACCCTTGTTGGGTGTAGCTGCTTCAGAGATGGGGTCCCTCATTTGGAGTGTCTTACATCTCTGTGCTGCTAGGGCAAGTATTGGGTAGGGGCTTTAGAGATACCAAGCTTTTGTGGAGGAGGGGGCGGGGGTGCTTCGAGAATAAAACAACGAATCAGGAGGATTTCGGAGAAGCAGGAAGCCCCAGAAGTGGTGGACCTTGGCCCCCCCAATGTGTGGACACACCCTGTTCTCTCACCAACTCTTCACCCACTGTCTTGTGGATGTCCTTGACTGGAAAAGGAAGATAGGAGTCAATCCCTAGTGCAAGAGCTGCTGTGGCAGCCTGCACTAAGCGAGCGTTATTAGACCAACGATTCGGCAGTCTCCTGCAATACTCCACAATAGCTGGTCATCTTGGACCACCTGGCCACCAGCCCAACTATGGCGTGCCAAGATAGTGGGCTGAGGAATGCACACCCCCTTCCCACTCTAAGAACCATTTGTGCAAGTTTCTCTCTATGCCCAACTTATTCTTTTTAAAGGCATGAAGTGACATCATTGCAGACAAAATTGATGGACAACTAACTACTACAGTTTTAAGTCCCTGAAGATGGCCTCACAATCAGAGTCAGGAAGTTTGCCTGATGTGGATCTAATGACTTGGGAGGCCTGTGGTCATTTCATCCTATGGGAAACTGTTATGTGGGGTAGGGAGACCCTGCTTTTAGTCAAGGCTAGATTTGAACCCTTTATACCACCAACTCTACCACAGGCAGGGTTGGCAAAAAAACAATTTTTTTGAAAAAGCCCAATAAAACCCGGGTTTTATTCTTGGGTTTTTTCAAAAGACAAATCCTACGAGGGGCGGTCAATAAGTTTTGCAATTCGGATATAAGGAAACGAGATATGAGGAAAAGTGTTTTATTATTTTTCAATATAACTACCCTTGACTTCAATGCACTTGCGCCACTTGTCCCTGAGGCTTCAAATTCCTGACAACCAGAAATCTCCTGACTGCTGTTCAATCCACTCCTGGATGGCGAGCTGGACATCTTCATCATCCCCAAACCGGTGTCCACACAGTGCAGCCTTAAGCTGGTGGAATAAAAAGTAGTCACTAGGGGCAAGATCTGGACTCCATGAATCCACACTCGCACAGGGCAGCTTGTGCAACTCTGGCCTTATGGACAGGGGCATTGTCGTGGAGGAGCAGGACACTGTGTCAACACACCACGCCACTTCTGGTGGATGCACTTCTTCAACGCAGCCAGTTCCTCGGCGTAATATTGGCCTGTGATGGTCCTTCCACGAGGCACATAGTCCACCATCAACACTCTCTCAGAATCCCAGAAGATGGTGGCCATGATCTTCCCAGCTGAGGGTTGGGTCCGGGCCTTGATGGGGGTTGGAGAGCCCCTGTGCTTCTAGGCCATGCTTTCGAGCTTGGTCTCGGGATCCCAGTGATGGACCCATGTTTCATCACCTGTCACTATGCGGGACTCAAATCCTGCAGGGTCTTGGTGGTACAGGAGCAGCAGCTCCTCCGAACTTTGACAACGTTGAAGTCGATCATATGGCGTGAGGTTTCTAGAGACCCAATGGGCAGAGACTATGGTCATGGCCAAATTGTTGTGGATGATGTTCATAACACTTTCATGTGATATTCCAATTTCTCGCTCGATTTCTTCGACCTTCACCCGCCGATATTTGAGGATCATCCTCTCCACACAGGCCACATTGTCCTCATTGTAACGTCTGATGGGAGTCCTGCACGGGGGTCATCTTCAAGGGACTCATGACCATAGCGGAACTCCCTATTCCAGCGAGCAATGGTCGCATAGGAAGGGGCAGTGTCAGTGTACACTGCAACCATGTGTTCATGGATCTCTTTTTCATTCTTGCCTTCCTTGGTCAAAATTTTGATCAATGCGCGGTGCTCAACCTTCTCCATTGTTGAAAAATTTGTGACTGATGATCTGCGATCAGCTACTGCTTCTTAAATAGATGAGGCAGGAGCGTGCGGCTGCAGGTCCTGACTTGTTATAACTTGTCCTAACATCCCCACAAACAGCCATCTCCCTTCCTCTGTTTTGCCCTACCGATTCGCAAAACTTATTGACTGCCCTTCGTACAAGCATTAGAATAACATAGAAAAAGAATAGCCATCTCTATTTTTATATAATATTAATAATTATATTATAGTAAGAATAGATCACAGTAACAGATCACTGATCTAGAATTCGGGGTACCCATGTCCGATAATAGCCATAACATGTAGAAGGAGAGATGAATTATGAGTCAATATCAGAGAAATAATCTTAATTTGATACATATTTGTTGAAATTATAAAAATATGAATTTTGAATAAAATAATGATAAGTAGCATTTATTTCTTGAAAACCTCCCAAACCCAGGTTTTTTATTTAACCACCCTGACCACAGGAGCTTCAGGAGTGGGTAGAGCCCACAGAAGTGTTCCAAATAGGAACACCATGACCAAGTCTCTATTGCCATGAAATATGTGCCACATTACTTCGAGGAAGCAGGGTATGACCCTCCACAATTGGCTGAAGCTATGATAGTAGTAAGGCCTAGTGATGTACCGATTACACATTTTGGCCGATGCCAATGCTGATTTATTAAAAAAAAGACATGCCAATCTTTGATAAATTTTCAAACAACTATTATAGTAACTTATAATGCTCTTAGGACTGTCAAGACTTCAAGACTAATCACCTCACTTGCAATATGATTTCCAACTTTGCCTCTGTCGATCAGCGTGGATAATGCATCAATCAAATGATTCTCATTTAGGTTAGTCAAGCAGATTAGCAGAAAATATTCATAACTGTCGTAGAATGGACTCTCGACGATATACCATATATAACTATTCGTTGAGGGAACTTATTTAATTATCTTTAGAGTGCGTGGATGTCTGGCTGGCCAATATTATGTATCTTCGATATGCTTAAGAAGTGGAAATGAGCTCAAGGATAATAATATTGCTATCATTAATAAAATAGTTTTATTAATAATAAATATAAACAACACACAAAACGGAAAATATTGACATAAACAGAGAATTGGAAGGGGTTGTGAGAAATAGAGTTAATCCGAGGATTAAAAGATTTAAAAAAGGTAAAACAAATATAAAGTTAAAGGAATGGGATGGTTCGCTAAACCATTTAAAGCACAGGATAGAATTGACAAAAGGGTTAAATACTCAAAGTAACGTTCGGCTTACGTAATTTATACTTGTTGTGCAGAGGAAGGTGACGTGACGGAATTTTCAGTCCGCTGGCGAGTTCCAGCCGAAGGGGGGGGGGAATAAAATTATCCTGATGTGGCGTCTTGGGAATGAGAACCGTTTCTCGAAAAATGGCTTGAAGAACAATGGCTGTTCTACGTTGTTCTCTTTTGAACAACAGGGGGGGGTGAGAACTGTTTCTTGTCAACGGGCTCGAACAAACAATGGCTGTTCCAACATTGTTCTCTTTCTGAACAACAGGGGAAGGGTGAGAATCGTTTCTTGGCGAACGGGCTCAAACGAACAATGGCTGTTCTACGTTGTTCTCTTCTGAACAACAGGGAGATGGGGGGGTGAGAACCGTTTCTTGTCAACGAGCTCAAAAGAACAATGGCTGTTCTAATGTTGTTCTCTTTCTGAACAACAAGGGGAAAGCCTTGTGGACTCGGCGTCACGAAGGCTCAAACCTTGGCACTCAAGGGATAGTGTCCTTCTTCTGGACAAGTGATGGTGAATCTCGAGGTCGAGGTCCCTTGGCGCACAAGGTGAGAGAGGGTTGTGGTGATGTTTCGCGATGAAAATCTGGATCTCCAATCTGCTCTTAGTGGTAAAGTTTCCATCTAAATAGTAGAGACACTCCCTTGGCGTGGGGGACAATGGAGTAGGAGCTTCGAGGGAATGCACAGCCGAGCCTGGGAACAATGCCTTATCTGCCCATAAGCCTAACTCAATCTTGCGAGGTCGGCCAATGGGGGCGAACGGGGAAAGATAAACCTCCTTGTTTAAACATTGACTCAGGTGGCTGCGATAAGGCGCCCAGCTTCAAAGCGAAGATGCACGTGGAGAGTATCGTGGTTTTAAATAACATGTGATAGTGATTGAAATTAACGCGGCCTCAACCTGTTCTATCACTATAACCTCAATATGAAATATAGAACTAATTCAATTTATGATACAAGGGCCACTCCGCCGACCACCATTTTTCTATTACAAATTTTTAAAAATGATTGGGGAAAAAGTGTGACAACTTTTTATTTTCTGGAATGGTCATGAACTTAGGAAGTCCAATTCAATTTATGATACAAGGGCCACTCCGCCGACCACCATTTTTCTATTACAAATTTTTAAAAATGATTGGGGAAAAAGTGTGACAACTTTTTATTTTCTGGAATGGTCATGAACTTAGGAAGTCCACTACCTTTCTTTATTCCAGTTGATCTAGTTTTCTCTAGCTTTTATCCTAATCACACTAATAAATTCACTTTAATCACAGGAAATTCTTCTAACACTTTTTTCACCAATCATCTATAAAAAAATTTAATAGAAAAAATAGTAAGTGAGAATTGATAAACTTTTATAGCAATATGAAAATAAATGTAGGCAAGTGATGATAACATTTCATAACGGTAGAGTGTACCACTGTGAAGAAATTAAACTTCAAACTTCAGTGAATATTTGGGGGAAGTTTGACTACCCAAAATATTAAAAGAAAAATGTTAATTGGCATAAAGGCTTTTGGCAAATCACTAAAAATATGCTGATTATGCAGGTGTCAATGCCTCTTCGGAAGAGGCACGAATGCCTTCATGAGGTAGCGATAATTACTCACACTCATTGACTCAGGGATCCTGTTACAATTGAACATGAGGAAGAGTAGTTAGTGGTGAGTCTCAGGCTCCCTCTCTTTTCTCATCACATGCTCAACCTTGACTGCTCCTTGGTCAGCCAGCTCTAATGAGAGGTCATATATAGAGTAGTTCACATGTTCCATTGCATACACATCTCATTTAGCAAAATTCATGGTAGAGTGCAGAGTCGCACTCTTCAGTGAGCCATCGAGTATTCTCAGAGTGTCTGTTCACATTAAGCTCTCTACTACTCAATATAGCTAGAGCTTAAATTTAATCTAACATGATACTTTTGGCCACCTTAGTGCCATCAGTGGAGCAAATAAGAGAAAAGTGTTTGAAGCCAGGTAATCTCTCAAAGGACACTGAAGCTCTACTCAATGCACTTGCACCTTTGTCTTCTTCCGCCCCTCCCCTCTTGGTAACATGAGCTGCCTGTCTTAGGTTAGTTGCTTGCCAAATTGACAGCAGACCCACATTAAGAAGATAAGAGTGTGGGCATGCCACCTCCCATCAGTTACAAACCTGGAGTCAACCAGGTGTGTCTATAAGGCCCAGGGGATGATGCTCCCTCTTACCATTCTAATGCATTTGTGGTGAGCCCCCTAGAAAGCAAAGGGGAACCCAACACAAGTGAAGAGTTGCCCATAGGAGTCTGAAAAGGCACAGAGGGGGGGGGGGGCACCTCCATCAAAGACGTGGAGACATCCAGTGGCGGTCTGAAGATGGAAAAACAAGAAACCCTTTTGCCACATACAAAAGGAAGGAGGGGAGCCCCTCCACCTGTGGGTCGAGGATTGAGAGACGGACCTAGTCCAAAATGCTGATGAAAAACTTTGGAAAGCTTGCCAACACATGCTAATTTCCTAAGCTTGTGACCAATGCAAATAAGAAAGGGAGGGACTAGATCCTGTGTCTAGGCTATCCTTCCTCAGGTTTTCAGACTTTTCAGGGACACCCCTCAGTGCGCTAAAGAATGGTGTTCGCAACCTAGGACAGCGTTGAATACCAACCAGAAGTTATCCATTGGCCAGCCCTCCTCTAAAGGCTGCAGTTGCCAACTAGGAAGCAGGAGAGGTAGGGCAATGGGGTGAACATCCTTATGACAATAATAATCAACAGGACAGTCAGGATCTGAAGATTTGTTGTGGCAGAACCAGACACTTTAAGTTGGTTTGACAGCCAACCAGGCACAAGGCAGTAAAGCCCATCTGCCATAAGTAGTACAGCCCTATGTAACTGAGAACCGACACAGGGAAGTGATTATTGGGGCAAAACAGATATTCCCATCCCAACACCGAGAGCCTGGTCTCTTGCACCCTGCAGGCTTTGAAGGGTGAGGGAGCCAAGGAGAGGTGCACCTGAAGGGTGAGGGAGCCAAGGGGAAGTGCACCAACAACTTTCCCATGCCTCATTAGGGTATTCAAGTCAACTCAGTGACAGGGCTTCCCTAATTTGCACTCAGACTGGGAGGACATGGAGCCCCCTCTGGTACAAAGTGTAGCCAGGCTACACCAGGCAGAGGAGGAGTTCTTTCTCCTTTTCAGTTTTTTGTTTTCTTTTGTCATCCCAGGGTGGTTTTGTGGGGCTGAATATGAAAACTATCTGTAGCATCAGCTTGGCTTTTGATGTGTTGCG
This sequence comes from Ceratothoa steindachneri, assembly GCA_963969495.1. Classification (NCBI taxonomy): domain Eukaryota; kingdom Metazoa; phylum Arthropoda; class Malacostraca; order Isopoda; family Cymothoidae; genus Ceratothoa; species Ceratothoa steindachneri. Next base: position 133,813,413 of record OZ018322.1, on the reverse strand, counting down.
CGGTTGCATAAGTCTTGCCAGTTCTCTTAGCATTTTTTTTAGCCAACGCATTAGAGCATTCAACAATGTATTCAGTACCTTCAAGGCACATTAGTGAATACATAAAAACTTAAATGCCCACTATAAAAGCTTACTCCAATGAGAAAAATTGGGGACACAGCAATGTTTGATAACCAGACTTGCAAATCTTGCTTTGTATAGCCACTCCACTGGGTCTGAGACTGTACGAAGGTGTCAGATGAACAATAAATATGAATTATGACCACCATATAACATAATACAAAAAGTTTGTGCTTCATTTATTAAGAGTTTTAATGGGCCAATCAATCAGGTTTTCCATCAAGACTATATTCAATAAGGTAAAGGTGCTTTTTTTTTCAAGTTAACATTACTTGGCCAAAATTTGTGCATTTACTGCTTTGTCATTTTAATTGCAAATTTTGTCCATATATAGCTATAAAGTTAAACTTTTGCAACTGATATTTATATCTATTATTCTTTTGTCTATAGTTTAAAATCTAATCTGAGATTTCACTTCCATAGACGGCATCATCAGAGTAACATTCCTAACCATTCTTGCAACAATCATTGTTACTAGGCCCTTGCAAGTAACCCCTAGCAACTCTTTAATGATATAAGAATGGGGCTTACTCGTGCAAAAGATAAAAAGGATAGACATTTTTCTATTCAGCCTGCCACCAACTTAAATTCATATATAACCTCCTATAACATATTTTTACAAACTATTCCTTGCACAATGGCATTGTTAATACAACAAATCAAATCCCAGCCTAAATCCATTCAATTATGGTCACTAACTGACTTTTTTACTACAAAGATAAATTAATCACAAAATATTTTGATAAATTAAATATAAAAATATATATATTTTGGTGAAAATTTTAGTATTTTCCTTTGAATAAGACATAGAAAATAGCACTAATTATACTCGTAATTTTGTCATCAAATTTTGTGGATATACATATTTTTTATTTTTATCCCAATGTTTCAATCAGTGTCTCATGCTTCAGATTGTGAGCATCTTTGTCTCAAAATACTTTATATGCAAATGGAATTAATCTTAAATCTATAAAAATTCTCTCAATACTTTTTGTAAGGGAAAGGGAAATAGTGATAGATTCTTTTAACTTAATTTTACTTTCAAATTTAAAACCAATAATTAAAAACAGGAATACTTGTACATACCTGTAAGTCATCTGAACTACACACTTCATCTAACATTTCTTCCATAATTTAAAAAGAACTTTTTATATTTTTAGTAAACTAAGAGTTTAAATCTATAAAAGATTTGACAAAAAATTACACAAGCTGAAATAAAATTTTCAGTCAAAACTAAAAATATACAAAACATGTTAATACAATCCAGAATTTGATCAAAAGATCCCTTTTATATCTCTCTTTAAATCTTCAAAATGCACTTGTCATTAGAAATAGTGTTGTAAGTAAGAGACTGCCCACATCATAGAAGTAGCTCAAGAAAAGTGTTTTCTAATGAAAAATATAATTTAAGGTGCAATTATTACTATTGTGGATCTACACAATGTCAAAATACTATAACATGTTTTTCAAGAAATTTGCTTCTATCTTTGCATTTGTTTTTATTCTATTGTTCTGATATTAGAACGATGAGCATGAAAGACCATTCTTTTCTACCATTTTTGTCTCTACAGTGAATTTATTGCATGGTAGATGCCATTACACTCGATATCTATGGTTTGGATTCCACAGTAAGCTGTACTTCCTTACTGAGAAATAAAAGGCCCCAAGGGAGGGCAGATCAGTGTACAGTACATTTGTATGCTGGTTACTGTAATCCTTCACTACTTCTTGGTTCAACTTACACAGATTTTCAAAGTGCATTATGTAACACTGAGTTTTAACCATATCAAAGGTTTCTGCGGTGCGTATATTTATTCATATATTTATCAGTACTGTATATTGGCTAATGGAAATTAAAAAGTTAAAAAAGTAAAATTAATTAAAACATTAAAATAAATAACATACCATGAACCTATGCTCTAACCCTAATCGTTCCAACCCGCTTCCTACACTAAGTTGGACATGAGAAATCGAGGAAGAAATGAAACGGATTGTATGTACAGTCCTTTATTTATCCCCAAAATATGAGGGGTAATTATACTTGAGATCTTGATATACAGTGGAACCTCGGTTGTCGAACGGCTCCTTTATTCAACAAATCAGCTGATGAACAAACTTTGAACTAAAAATTGCCCCAGTTGTTGTACCATAACTTGGTTGCTGAACAAACCAACAATACCACACATGAACACTGAGTGACTGAGCATGTGGCGTCAAGCTTGCTTCAGCCCAAGCTCGGAGTATACACGCAAAAAAAAAGCTGAGAGAAGAAATTTGAAATTTTATATTTTCACATATAACACTTATTTTCAACCCAAGCAACCATGCAATGTATAATGTGTTATACACCATTAGATGGCATATTCTAATCTCTATTTAATGTATAAATCCCTTACATGTCCGATGAAACTATCCAGGAGAAAACTAGGTTTAAGTCAGACTGGGCGCTAAAATGTTTGACCCGATTTTTTAGCTTTGAGGCAAGGTTTGTCCTGTAAAATAAAACTAAATTTTAGAGCATTAGATATCATTAGATGCAGGGCGGGTACTTACATTCTTCAGGCAGGTGTATAAAAATCCACACTTTCCTGAAGATTACCAAAGTTATTGATGCTGAACCTTCGCTTGAGGGCCCAAAATGGAGAAAACAACACTTATCCGGTAGACATAATTGAATATAAAATCACTACTACTTATTGTACAGAAAAGATTTAGATATCAATTTGAAGGTAATATGATGTCCCATACGCACGAACCAGAACTTTCAGCAAAACATACTGTTGTAAAAATTTAAATAAGCAATCATTTGGCATCCAGGAATGGATTCCTAAGGGGAAAATTGTTTCAGTTTTTCAAACGGCCATTAGGAACGAATTAAATTAAAAAACTGAGGTTCCATTGTATATACAAAAAAACAAACAATCCTATCACCAAATAAAATACTATATACACACAACTAAACAAACGATACAAAAAGAGGCCTAATAAGCATACTGGATCCAAACAAAAAGAAAAGGCCTCACGTGGTACCACTAAGGGAGAAGTCCCGCCGGCTGCCACTTGAGTGTTCACAATAGTTGCCTAGGTCTTACCAAAAGCCTCTGAGCTTAGTATAATAATGCGATACGGTCACACTTTCGAGGCTATAAGAAGAAAGCCCTTTCTGTCCCAACGGGAATTACAATAGATTTGATTGTTACTGCAAACTTTCAACCCCAGCCACTCTTTACAAAAGGCAGTACTAATTATCTATTGAAATTTAATATAGTGGTGGTGCAAATTAAACAAATAATTAGCTGAGGAAGAGAAAAAAACAACATTTTAGATAAAACATGAAAGCCAGATATTATATATATAAAAAACATCTCTCCATTCACACACACATTCTGACAGAGGGAGGGAGAGGGTATTGGAAAAGGGGTGGGAGAATGGCCCTTCACACACACTCACATTCGCTCCACCACACCCCTCCTTCCTTAGGCTATTCGACCAGTCACTCACAATATACTCTCAATCCTTACTCACAGTACCTTTTATACTCAATCGTACCCTTCTGCACCCATTCCCCTCTAATCTCAGCAGCTATACCAGAAACCCCTTCAACTGGTTCCCACCAGAAGCCAGAAAAGTCAAGTCACCTCCTCATTCTCCACATCAAACTTTGAGCTTTAGCAATGAAATCATGTTGCAGAAGATCATAAGAACATAAGAAAAGAAGGAGACTGCAAAAGACCATTCATGGCCTACACTTGGCAGCTCCTGTTCCAGTCAACACACAAAAGATTTCTTACCAGAGAAAAGTCATCAACATTGTCACCCTTTACAGGAGTTCGTCAGATCTAATCTACAATATACATAAAATGCATCCAGAGGATTATGTCCATTCATGCAACCGCAGAATATAATCTCCACACTCCTTAGAAAAATATATACATATGTACATAAAAAAAAGTCAGTCCCATCTAGCAGCTTCATCCATATATTTATCTAATCTATTCTTAAAACTACCCAGAGAGGAGGCTTCTATCACATGTCTAGTGAGCCTATTCCATTCATCTACCACACAATTTGTAAACCAATTCCTCCCAATCTCCTTCCTAAACCTATACTTATCAAGCTTAAACCCATTGCTACGTGTCCTGTCATGTTCACTAAGTATAAGAACCTTACCCAGATCCCCTTTATTATATCCTTTTACCCATTTGAAGACTTCAATCAATTCCCCTCTGACTCTTCTCCTTTCCAATGTATGTAGATTTAGTTTTCTGAGCCTTCACCATAAGGTAAGTTCCTTAGCCCACCAATCATCTTTGTCATCCTTCTCTGCACAGACTCAAGCAAATCAATATCCTTCCTATAATATGGTGGCCAAAATTGTACTGCATAGACTAGATGAGGCCTAACTAGTGTCAGATACAGTTTTAGAATGACTTCAGCACTCTTATTGCTTACACTCCTCCTAATGAATCCCAATATCCTATTAGCTTTATTCTTAGCATTTAGGCATTGCTTTCTAGGACGAAGGTCTGAACTTACCAAAATACCCAAGTCCCTCTCACAATCGGTCCTCCCTAAAATTCTGCCATTTAATTTATAACTATTCAATGGATTATTTCTACCTATACTAAGTACACTACATTTGTCTATGTTAAACTTCATTTGCCATTTCTGGGCCCAATTGGACAGAATGGTCAATTCCTCCTGCATTACAACAGCATCAGAATCAGCTCTAATGGCCATACCTAGCTTAGTATCATCAGAAAATTTACTCAGGTCACTACTTATACCTATGTCAAGATCATTAATATAAATTAAGAATAGCAAGGGACTCAAAACAGATCCTTGCGGAACTCCACTGCTAACACACCCCCACTCAGATTTAACTGCATCTAAACTAACTCTTTGCTGTCTGTCACCAAGCCATGACTGAATCCACCTAAATATACTGCCATCGATCCTGTGTGCTTTAACTTTGCTCAGAAGCCGTAAGTGTGGCACTCGATCAAAAGCCTTACTAAAGTCCAAGTATAAAATATCATAGTTTTCATCATTATCTGCTGCTTCATACACCTTACTATAAAAAGACAGCAAATTAGTCAGACAGGATTTACCCTTACTAAAGCCATGCTGATTCTTTTATCAACCTATGCTTATCCAAGTGATCTCTAATATTCCTTGCTATAATAGATTCCATCATTTTCCCTACCACTGATGTCAAACTTACTGGTCTGTAATTAGACATATTTGTTTTATCCCCTTTCTTAAATAAGGTATCACATTGGCTTTCTTCCATGCCACTGGCACAATACCACTCTCCAATGATTTTCTAAAGATGCATGCTAGGGGCTCACTTAACACATCCTTACATTTTTTCAAAATTCTAGGAAAGACCTCATCAGGACTGGGTGCTTTACTACTTTTGATTTTATCAATTTCCTTTGCCACTATCTCCTTTGTGATCAAGATATCCTTTAATTTCTCTTCATCATTACCCCGAAAGATCATTGACACCTCAGGTATATTTAGAGTATCCTCTTGTGTAAATACTGAGAGAAAAAAAGTCATTTAGCATTCCAGCCATTGAGTCCCTATCACTAACTAATTCTCCATTGGAATCTATAAGTGGGCCTATTTTATCTCTAACCTTAGTTTTGTATAATTGATAAAAACTTTTAGGATCTTCCTTTGCCCTATTTGCCACTTTAATTTCATAATTTCTCCTTGCTACTCTAACTAACTTTTTAAAATCTCTTGCTAGTTCATTATATCTCTGCCTTAAATGATCCTCTCCATTTTTTATTTTCCTATAAATGCCCTTTTTAATGCCAATATAATGCTTAATTTTATCTGTCATCCATTTTGGGTCATTATTTTTAGTCCTAATCTCCTTATCTGGAATGTTAATCATCTGACCTGTAATTAATTGCTCAATTATTCTTTCATACTCCTCTTCAATTGTAATCTCTTCCTCCTGGTGATTATTGTCTCCACTAACTGATATCATTGAATCTATTCCTGATTTGATTTCATTGCCTGGTTTCTGTACAACTGCCTCCAGGTAAGTCCTTAGCCCATTATAATTTGCTCTTCTAAAGTCAGGAATTTTAACATTGTTCATGCTACTATCAATACCATTCCATTTCATCTTGAATCTAATTTCACAATGGTCACTATTACCCAAATTTCCTCCAATCTCAGTATCCTTAATAACTTCTTCCCTATTTGTCAGAACTAAATCCAGTATATTATTACCTCTAGTGGGTTCGTTAATAATCTGCCTCAGAAAATTATCTTGGACAACATTCAAAAATTCCTCAGCCTCCTGATCACCCACAAGAGCTTCCCAGTCTATATTTCTGTAATTAAAATCGCCCATTATACACACATGCTTACTTCTACATGCCCGTTCTATCTCCTGCCACAGAAGATTGGAAGCTTCCTTACTAAGATTTGGTGGTCTGTATAATAATCCTATGACAAGCTTGTTTTTACTTTCCTTTACATTTAGCCATAATGACTCTGTGTTATCATCTAATTTAATTGTACTGTATACACAACACTGGAGATTATCTTTAATATAAATAATAACCCCTCCTCCTCTCTTCCTATTCCTATCTGTATGGAACATGTTAAAGCCCTCAATCTCAACCTCAGGTTTAAAGTGATTACCTGCCAAATCAAGCCATGACTCTGTTATCGCAATTATATCAAAATTCTCTTCACTCGCTAACGCTCTTAAGAGATCTATCTTATTCCTTATACTCCGACCATTTGTGTAGTATATTTTTAAGGTTTTTTATTATTCCCATCTTCATTGCATCGTGCTTTATATTCCTAGTTATCTGCTCATTCACTTGTGCATTAGTCCCCCTATAACACATCAGTATGCCCTCCCCCCTAGCTATTCCTCTATCTCTGCATCCCTTCCATTTCCTACACCTGCCCTCTATTCCTGTTATTCCCTTACCTCTAACAGCTTCTAGTTTCCCACCCGTAAGGACCTAATCACACTATCCAGCTCCCTCCATAGAACCTCAACACCTGCCCGACTAAGATGGAGCCCATCCATTGCATACAACCTCCTATTCCCGTAAAACCCACCCCAGACATCTACAAACACCAATCCTAACTCCTCACACAGTCCTTTCACAAATTCATTCAAACCAATTGCACGCGACAACCATTCTACCCCCACATCCAATCTAGGAAGCACACCAGAAACAACACCTTTTACCCTGCTTTTACTCATCCTTTCAACTAACCTTTTATACTGCTCATGTAACTCATATGTACCCACCTTCTTTACATCATTCACTCCCACATGTGTAATCACAACTGCATCCCTCTCACACCCAGAAACCAGCCTATCATACCTCTCACAAACATCACTTACACCAGCACCCGGCAGACAAACTCTCATTCCCTTCCACTTGCTATCACTCAACTTCCTATCTAAATACCTAATCTGAGAGTCACCTATCACTAGCACCTCAGTCATTCTCCTATTCTGTCTTGGCCTAACATTACCCTCCCTCCTGCTCTCAGTCACACTACCACCCATCCTGCTTTCATCCACAATCACACCAGGCAAATCACTTTCACACTCTTCCTCTCTCAGGACATTGAATCTGTTAGTCAACCTAACAGGTTCTATGTCCTTCCTTTTCAAACACCTAATCTGTCCTAACTTATCTATCCTATCCATTTTCACCCACCATTAATTGTTCATGGAAATATGGAATAAAATCTTCTGGTGTTAATTTTTTAGATTCTAAAGTTGATCTATCTGTTGTAACTCACTGCCTAAACTCAATCTTATCAAGTTCCTTTCTATCAAACACTTTATCTAATAAATCCAAAAATTCTTCCTTTGGGGGGCATTGTTCACATTCCATTCACCAAAATAGCACTTTTCTCAAGGCAGTTTGCATTCGAGAAGGGCAAGGTAATGTTGTCTAATTTGAAATATGATTAGTATTTAGGATATTATCAGAAGTGTCAGGTGTTTCTTGATGGTGAAACACAGATTCAACAGCTGCGATACTTAGTTTTACATTTTGATGTTTAGTACACACACATACACAGAATGTGTGCCAATTGCTCCTAGCAAAACACATTCTTTTGATCTCAGCTCTGCAAACTTTGAAGTCTTCATATACCTCTTTCAGATTGCTAAGTACGAGAAATTTTTGCTTTCTTTCATGTCAACCATCAACTCCTTTTACTGAGATGTAGTCTTTTAAAAATGGCAGTTCTCTACTGATGTCTGGTGATTTATAGAAGTCTCTAACTTTAGTAGCAACGTCCCTGTCCAGTCCTTTCCCCAACCTTGGATTTTGTGTAGATAGTGCCCCCTTCTCTTTTACCAAATGATTTGCTTGCCGAACCATGTATTGTGAGCAATTAAAAGTGTTCATTAGTTTTTTTCTGGTCCAGGTTTTTGGTAAGACAAAGAGGATGGTCAATTTTTCACTTCTTCTTGTCTCTTCATTATCAAATTTGTTTTAGCTGTTGAATAATTTCTGTTTCCGTATTAACGTCTGAGTCATTTCCAGATGAAATTTCTGTACTACCTACTTTTTCAAATTATATTTTCAAATTGCTTCTTACTTGAATGAATTTCTTCTTTGTGTACTGCTTGCTTTGTGACGTTTTAGCTTTTTACAATGGGTACTCTGCTATTGTGACCAAAGATGTATAGAGGTTTTGAAGTTCATACTCCTTTTCTAATTCAATATCACATTGTGACGGAGTGAGCTTTTGAGATCCAGTGTATGAAGATGAAACCTTTAACAATAAATTGCGACAGGTAGGACATACTTTATGCTGTGCCATCAGATTGCATTCTATTAATTCTTCAGGTATGAAATGAAGTCCTTTAGTAATTTTTTTCTGTGTCTTTGAAAAGGGTCAGAGCAATAACTATATATATGTATAATATAGTTTAGTTGCTCATGCACTAATCCCATTGCATAATATTACAAACTTTTATTCACCTTCTACTTCCAGAACATTTGAGTTATTAGTCCAGGATAAAAAAATTATCAATTTTTCAGATTTACTTTAGATGTAAAAAGGGCCACATTAGTGTGAAGAAATATGTATAATATAGTTTAGTTGCTCATGCACTAATCCCATTGCATAATATTACAAACTTTTATTCACCTTCTGCTTCCTAGCTAATTACGTTTGAGTTATTAGTCCAGGATAAAAAATTATCAATTTTTCAGATTTACTTTAAATGTAATTTAACTATAATGAATAACTAGATTGAAAAGAAATGCCAGGAATTGGGGAAAATATAGTTATCATGTGTACAATAGTGACATCATTTCACCAGGCATAATTAATAATCACAAGGCAACACAGATATTTGATTAGCAGAATGTTAGGATTAAATGTATATAATTTGCAATATAGTGTTGCAAATATGAAAAATATGAAATGAAAGTGGAAATAGTTTAAGGTATAAAGGTAAGAAGAAAAAACTGAATACAAAGAGGTCTTACCAAGCTAAGATGCTCCTCACTAGGTCACACTCTCACATTGACTGAGAGAGAGTAGAGCTATAGACTAAAGTTTACTATCCTAGGCATCCATCCCAATGACAAGTCAATTCATGTTTCAACTGGTATTATTGGAGCACAACAGTTACTGAACTTATCTATATTTTGTCTTGTTCATTCAAATTTGCTTTATATATTATATGAATAATTCCTGTAAGAATATGGAGAATGTTATAAAAAAAAAATTCTTAATAATTACCAAACATAATTTTCTTAGTATTTAGATTAAAATTTTACTAAACATCAATGTGATTAACAATGTTGATATCATTTATGAAAATAAAACTTAAAATAGAGGTCAGTTGTATAGGTCTATGTTAATTACTAAAGATAGGCTTAGATGGGGGAGGGTGATGTTTGTGGGAGAAACCCACCTCCATCCTGTTCATGGAGAATATTTTACATTTGGGTAAAAAAAACAAAAAGATTTGTTACCCTTTCCTTATATTTTCTCATTACTTTGTGTGAATGTCTGTAAAATTTAGCATTTTATATTTTTTCTTTCAGCTTCAAAATCATACTTTTAGTCTTGCAGGCACTCATTTAAAATTTCACCGTGACTGCACTTTGCTCCCCGCTGAATGGTATCCCCGCAAAAAACTGGAGGGCTGGTATACCCAAACTGGTAGACAGTCCAAACTTGAATGTTTTCAAACGCAGATTAGATGATTATATGGGAAAGGAGGGTTAACTTTGGGGGTATTCTGGACTCATTCCAGAGAAGGATGACAAAGATGATTGGTGGGCTAAGGAACTTACCCTATGGTGAAAGGCTCAGAAAACTAAATCTACATACATTGGAAAGGAGAAGAGTCAGAGGGGAATTGATTGAAGTCTTCAAATGGGTAAAAGGATATAATAAAGGGGATCTGGGTAAGGTTCTTATACTTAGTGAACATGACAGGACACGTAGCAATGGGTTTAAGCTTGATAAGTATAGGTTTAGGAAGGAGATTGGGAGGAATTGGTTTACAAATCGTGTGGTAGATGAATGGAATAGGCTCACTAGACATGTGATAGAAGCCTCCTCTCTGGGTAGTTTTAAGAATAGATTAGATAAATATATGGATGAAGCTGCTAGATGGGACTGACTTTTTTTTATGTACATATGTATATATTTTTCTAAGGAGTGGGAAGATTATATTTTGCGGTTGCATGAATGGACATAATCCTCTGGATGCATTTTATGTATATTTTAGATTAGATCTGACGAACTCCTGTTAAGGGTGACAATGTTGATGACTTTTCTCTGGTAAGAAATCTTTTGTGTGTTGAATGGAACAGGAGCTGCCAAGTGTAGGCCATGAATGGTCTTTTGCAGTCTCCTTCTTTTCTTATGTTCTATCCCTACCTATCATATTTTCCCAGTCCACAGAGTTTAAGTTGAAGTCCCCAATAATAACTGCATCTGTTTCCCATCCCTTACTTATTTCCCTTATCAAGGGGGTCCACTGCAGTATTTAAAACCCCCTACAAGCAGTCCCCTTGAATTTACTCAAAAAAGGTGAAGCATATTGGAACAAGGACAAAATTGTTTACGTCATCATTCGGGCCGCCAATCGTAATCTTTACCCAATTATGATTATATAGGGTACTCTATTTGCACTCTAGGGCAAATAGAGTGCTGGGTTTTATTAAGAGAAATGTCAGTTACAAAAGTAAGGAGGTTATTCTTAAACTCTATAACTCTTATGTTAGGCCACATCTAGAGTACTGTATACAGGCATGGTCCCCACATTTTAGACACGATATTAACCTTCTTGAGTCAGTGCAACGGAGGGCAACAAAGATTATTCCTTCCCTGAGGCACCTTGAATATGAAGATAGACTGAGGGTATTAAATATGTTCTCGTTCGAAAGGAGGTGTGTGAGAGGGGATATGATTGAGCTGTTTAAAAATTTTTCCGGGATAGATAAATTGGATGTTAGCAAGTTTTTTGAGTTAGATGATGGAAATCGGACTAGAGGTCACCACTTGAAAATTAAAAAGCAAGGGTGTAGGTTGGATTTAAGAAAATATTTTTTCACCAATAGAGTGGTAGACTTCTGGAACAAATTGCCGCAGAGGGTAGTAGGTAGTCCAAATCTAAATGTATTTAAGAGTAGGTTGGATGAGTTTATGGGAAGGGAAGGTTGTGATGGTTCCTAAGTTTTGTATATATTAATATTGTTTGTATATATCTATAGCTGCATGATTTAGTTCTTGACAAGCCTTGATTGGTGATACCCTTGTTTCTGGATGCAATCCTCTGGATGTAGTTTTCCTGGGAGTTTGGGTGCCTTGAAAAAGAGGCCGCTTGACTCGGATGACCTATGATGAGCCCTTGTGGCTTTTGTCATCCGTTATATTATATTGTGGGGGACTTTGATTTTGTCTTCCCCTGGTGATGGTGCTTTTTGTAGGTGGGTTTTGACGGAGGCGGATGACCTTTGATAGGCCCTTGTGGCTTTTGTCATCCGTGTAATTATGTTATGTTATGTTAATTATGGCCGGATACGATTCTAGCTTATTTTGGGGGCTACTTTTCAGTGTTTTTCTGCTATCGAACTGGCCAATCACAGATCTGTATTCAGTTCCATCAATGACAAATCAGAAAGCTCTATTTGTTTCAAGGCTTTTTGTGTTTTTTATATTGATCAAAACTAGGTTTTTCTTTTATTTTAGATGGTTTTTTCCCCTTATTTCTTTCTATATATCCTACCTACCCTATGCCTGACATTTAGTCTTTTTAATTACTGGTTACTTAATTTTCCATTGTTTAATGCTCAATTAAACCATATTTCGGTGTTGTTAATGAAGCCTCACTTCTTAATTCTGACTAAAAAATTACTTTTTCATTTTTTTGCTTCCATATTGATTTTTTAAAAAGGTTTATTTACGACCTTCCTTTTGATTATTGTTCCAAAAGGATGCATTCAGTATTAGTATTTTTATTACTATATAAGAAGGGCAGTCAATAAGTTTTGCAATTCGGATATAAGGAAATGAGATATGAGGAAAAGTGTTTTATTATTTTTCAATATAACTACCCTCGACTTCAATGCACTTGCGCCACTTGTCCCTGAGGCTTTGAATTCCCGACTGCTGTTCAATCCACTCCTGGATGGCGAGCTAGACATCTTCATCGTCCCCAAACCGGCGTCCACGCAGTGCAGCCTTTAGCTGGTGGAATAAAAGTAGTCGCTAGGGGCCAGATGAGCAATGGTTGCATAGGAAGGGGTGGTGTCGGTGTACACTGCAACCATGCATTCATGGATCTCTTTTGCATGGTGCTCAACCTTCTCAATTGTAGAAAAATTTATGACTGACGATCTGCGATCAGCTACTGCTTCTTAAATAGACGAGGCAGGAGCGTGCGGCTGTAGGACTTGACTTGTCATAACTTGTCCTAACACCCCCACAAACAGCCATCCCTCTTCCTCTGTTTTGCCCTACCTATTCGCAAAACTTATTGACCATCCCTCATATGTGTAGTTCAAGAAACACAAATTCTCAAATTTTGTAAAAAAAACCCTGTCTAGACTTTTCCGACCACACTGGTCATATTTAACCACCCACTCACAATTTTTTTAGACCATCAAAATATAATTTTCCTGCGTAGTGTGTTCGTTAAATTTTTACCATTTAGGTGCTGTTTTAACCAACAACGATAATTGTGTTGAGTTTCTCGAAGCCTATGAGCTATTAAATTCTATATGAGTGTGTCCTAATTGTAAGGCAGAGCTTAGAATGAACAAAAATTGGGTGTTTTGGTGCAATAAATCGTGTATTGATGCTGACAGCAAAAGCCAAGCCTGCCTCACCACCAGTAAACTCTATCCATCTGTCTGACTTAAGTATTACTGATTATTTTGAGCGTCGGCTCATTGCAGGGATGTGCCTACGATGACCTTGAGTTTCAATCATTTTGGGGGGATCTGGGGGGCACAGCCCCCCCAGTATAGAAGTGGAAATTGCCATAAACTTCATCAATTTCATCTCAGAAAAAGTAGCTATGAAAAGTAGCCAAAAATAGCCCAAAATAAGCTAGGCCTCGGATCCGGCCATACTCTACATAATTACTTGGTAATTGTGTAAACGATGGCCGGATGCGATTATTTTGAGTGTCGGCTCATTATTGGGTACGGCTCGCTGCGGGGATAACACTGCGATGACCCTGAGTTTCAATCCTTTGGGGGGGATCTGGGGGGCATAGCCCCCCCTAGTATAGAAGTGGAAATTGTCATAAACTTCATCAATTTCATCTCAGAAAAAGTAGCTATGAAAAGTAGCCAAAAATAGCCCAAAATAAGCTAGGCCTCGGATCCGGCCATACTCTACATAATTACTTGGTAATTGTGTAGACGATGGTCGGATGCGATTATTTTGAGTGTCGGCTCATTGTTGGGTATGGTTCGCTGCGGGGATAACACTGCGATGACCCTGAGTTTCAATCCTTTGGGGGGTCTGGGGGGCACAGCCCCCCAGTATAAAAACGAAAATCACCATAAAATTCTTTGATTTCATCTCTAAAAAAGTAACAATGAAAAGTAGCCCAAAATAGCCCCCAAAAAGCTAGGCCTAGGATCCGTCCATCGTCTACACAATTACCAATTAATTTATATAATAGGGGGCTGTGCCCTCCCCCCAATTGATTCAAACTCAGGATCATAGGGAGGTCCATGCAGTGATAAACCCCCCCCATGAGCAGTCATCTTAAATTTACTCCAAAAAGGTGGAACATATTGGAAGAGGTACGAAATATTTTGCGTCCAATCGTTCGCGCCGCCGATCTTCATGTTTACTATGTCGCACATCTCAGAAGTATTCTTCCCCCTGAATTCTATATGCCACCTAATCTGATTTACCAAGTTTAGTAATTTATCGTAATCTCCCCTATAAAAATTTGGAGTTTTTTTCCTGTGTATGGTTATAATTGTATATTGTAAATGCATGATGACACAATCCTATTGATGCATTTTGTGGGTGGGTTTTGACAGATGCGGATGAGCTTTGATAGGCCCTTGTGGCTTTTGTCATCCGTGAAATTGTTATGTTATGTTAAGACAAAATTATAGACACAAGAACTCTACACTACATGTCATACCATAGCCTAAATGATATATTATATTATACCCTATTTACTAACCCCTACTAACAACTATACTTATTGCACCATCTGATACGTCACACCATTTATGGTGAGTGTTGTTTATTGCTGTTGACGCTATAGCTAATGTTGATTTTATATTTATTTATATATATATATATATATATATATATATATATATATATATATATATATATATATATATATATATATATATATATATATATATATATATATTACAAGTACCGGTACCTTCTTTCCCTAATCCTTATCCACCACCTTCATTTCCCTAACACACAATTCACTCTCATTCTAATGGTCCAAAATTTTCGATTTCTTCAACTTCAATACCTTTAAACTAGAAAGCTATGTGGTTCAAATGTATACACCCTCTATCGTATATTCATTCCTTCGAGTCAGTGTTCTCTTCTGTATTTTCTACTCACTCCATAGTTGCCCAGGTGGATTGTCCAATATTGGTTCTGAATATCCTTTCGTTCCATGACCTTTTAGGTTCAGTCTCATGACCCCCATCTGATGGACAGTACAGCCTCTCCAACTGACTCTGGTTATTTTTTTTTCCTTCAAAAACTTATCTTCTCTTTTTCCGTCTCCCTCTTACTGAACTCCAATTCCAACGCCTTCTGCAGTAGTTTCTTGGTCTTATCGTTCCACCTTCGAAGAATAGTCCAATTAAACACAAAGTGTTGCATCGAGTTGAGAGGACAGGAGAACCTGTATTCTCCCGTCCGCGACAATTAGATTTAGATAGACTTAATTTTAAACAAAAGTTAGTAAGTAGATAATTTAACTTAAGGTTAAATTTCGGAAAATGCCAACTCTTTATTTTGTGGATAATTCATATATATTGTGCTTAAAACAAGTGGTTATTTGTTTGTTTTTTGATTTAAAGACTGTTTTATGTGTACTTTTCAAATTGGAACTTGTTTTGCTGGAAATCCATACTTTTCCTATTCTAGACCTTGAGTCGATTATGAGAAAAGTATCTATTTCCGGGAAAAAGAGAGTTGAATCTGAAAAGTACACATAACTGCATAAGAAAAATATATTTTTAAATTCCTTAGAAGAGATGTCTCAAAACGAATATTTATCATTGTATTATAATTTTGAAGGGAAGTTTGAATTAGGGGGTGGGTTCGCCACATATCCCCTTTAATTGAGAGGGTGCCCCCCTCCCACGCTATTTGTGGTTAATTTTGAAAAATGTCCCTCCCTCCCTCCCCACTCGATTTTTGTGGGCGCTTTCTTATAAATATCTCTATTTAAACCCCCCCGCAAATGTTATCTTGTGCATATCAATGATATACACTATATTGGAATCGCATCATATTGTATTATATATCATTCAGAAGGGGGGAGTTTTTTCCTAATTAAAATATGATAAAGGAATTATTTTCGAATATTCGAGAACAATCAGTTATCAAGAATTTACGCGAAAGCATTCTGGAATAGTTCTGCGTGTGTATAAATTCCACTGGGACCGTTAAGATAGAGGGAGTCAATTTCAGAAAACCATTAAGACTAGATGTGTTGTGACATAACAAGTGAAATATTATATTCTACGAATCTACATAGTTAGGTTTAGTAACCTAAAAGAAAGTAAGTCTCAAACTTTATGTTAATAAATTGTAAAATCAAATTTTATTCAAGATAATGAATAGTTTTAAATGATTTAATTAAATTATAAAGCATAAGTCTATTTCTATAGTAGAATTACTTACCAAGAAAAATATATATTTTAGAATGTCAGAATATTTCAAGAAGCGTTGGTAACCTTGACTTAAATCGGGAGATTGTTACACCTGCTCTACCAAACGTCTTAAAATTAAGCCATGGGGTTCATTTCGCTTTGCTGTCCTGCATCGGTGAACATACCCATTCAACTCCGTTATAATCCACTTTACCCAATCTAATTATCAATCATCAAGTGTTATAATCAATTTACCAATTGCCCTTTAACAATTATACAATCTATTTACAAATTACTATAATCCAATTACTTATAATACAAATTACTATTTATCCAAATTACTATAATTCCAATTACTATCTACCCAATCTAATTATTAATCATTTGTTGTTATACTCTAAATACTAAACCATATGTATCAATTGTAAATCCATTTCCGTTAACTCATTCAAATTTATTTCACGTGTAATTCTCATCCAATCATAAATTGGTACTTGATAAATTCACCCTTAAATGATCTAACTGTTTATTCAATAATATATATTTTGCTTAACTCTTTGTTTTTAATTCTCGTTTTCCCAACGTCGACCAGATTTAGGCATAAGAAATTCGTCTGTAAATTTAGACTAGGGTTAGCATTTAACAATGCATTCCTTCGAATAAAGAAATATAGGTTTTTATGTTTATTGTGATCTAGGAGTTATCTAGGACATCACCGCAATATTTAATTAAACCCTATAAATGGTGCCCAGACTAGTATAATTATCTCCCATTTATTCATTCGTAAAATTAAATTAATTTTCACTGTCACGTGTGTTGTATTTTTCGGAGGTCGCATTCCGCCTCACTCGGTTCGATTTTTTTTCTCGCGTAGACTGTGGACACGTGCTCGTTTTCAATCCTTAGTTAACCTTAACATCCTTAAGTGATCCCTTAGTAATTTCATAAAATTAATTATATTATACTGTAGTGTCCAATTTTCAATAATTTTTTTTTTTTAATTTACGTTTAAGTGCGTGAATCGGATTTGTGCATAAACACACATATTTTAATTTTGTTTGTAAATGAATTATAACGGAGCTCCAAGCTACGCCTCAACTTCGGACACATTAACAACGACCCAAACATCGTTCCCCGCAACAACAACGACATATTCATCTACGTTCGGCGGGCACGCAAGCATCCTCCCTCATTTGCCTACCACCCAACAGAGCCCCTTACCCACTCCTTCTTCAATTCAGCTTCTGCCATTTGACCCATATAAACTCATTGGCTGGTGAGAAATGGTGGAACTCATCCTCCTACACCAGACAGTTCATGTGGCTTAAAGTACAATCATCGTAGGCGAGAGATTACTTCTAAGAATTTTCCAACTTTTAAAAGTAGTCTGCTTAATGGGTGTATTTCTAGTTCTTGGGGAAGGTTAAAGAGGGCGTTCATGGAAGAAGTTGGGAGGTCATAAATTGAGGACATGCGTATACTTATGATACGCATGAGATGAGGAGCAGGCACCCTACGCACTTTCTGAACCATCTGAAGGGCCTGGCACCTGCCGAGGAAGCACAGCTAGACCAACTCGAGGCAAACATAACAGAGATAACCGTGCGTGGGATGCCGGACCAAATTAAGCCGCTTATACTAATGTCGTCCCCTGAGAACGTGCAGAAGATAGCAGAAGCGGCTGACTCCCTGTATAAAAATCCATTCATCAGCTGGGGGAATGCAGGTACCAGGACTTTAACCAATGAAAATAGGGAACGTAGTACATCATACAACACTAATGTTAAAAACCACTCACATGTATCCATTTCACAGGCTAGGGCACCGGCCGAGACTCCTTACAACCAGCCAGGACTACCTCAGGATGCAACCTCCCGGGCTTCAGGTCTTTTATCCGTTCTGGAGAGGATATAGATGGATATTTGTGCCCTAAAGGTACGAACGGGTCTTCACCGAGAGCACAATCGTGAGCAGGACGGAGGAATCAGACGTCGTTCCTCCTCCCGAAAAAGGCAACGCCAACGAGGAAACAGCAGCATAAGAGGTCAGGCACAACAGTTTAATTTCCAACCTATACCTAATTCTCCCTATCCTGACAACTCTCAGGGTAGCTGCTGGTACCATTCTAATTATGGGAGCAACGCTGTCGGCTGTGTTCAGACTTGCAGTTTTTACCGTGCATCATTTCATGCCCACAACTTTAACCCTCATTCTCGTCGTGCTGCTCATGCTGCTATCTTTCAGGCTTTTGTTATTATGACCTTAAATTTGGCTCCAGAGCAGAAAAATGCTCTGCCCCATGCAACTACCAGCAAAATGCTCAACCTGCACCTCAATCTCAACCCTAAAGGTACGAACGGGTCTTCACCGAGAGCACAATCGTGAGCAGGACGGAGGAATCAGACGTCGTTCCTCCTCCCGAAAAAGGCAACGCCAACGAGGAAACAGCAGCATAAGAGGTCAGGCACAACAGTTTCATTTCCAACCTATACCTAATTTCCCCTATCCTGACAACTCTCAGGGTAGCTGCTGGTACCATTCTAATTATGGGAGCAACGCTGTCGGCTGTGTTCAGCCTTGCAGTTTTTACCGTGCATCATTTCATGCCCAACACTTTAACCCTCATTCTCGTCGTGCTGCTCATGCTGCTATCTTTCAGGCTTTTGTTATTATGACCTTAAATTTGGCTCCAGAGCAGAAAAATGCTCTGCCCCATGCAACTACCAGCAAAATGCTCAACCTGCACCTCAATCTCAACTCTAAAGGTACGAACGGGTCTTCACCGAGAGCACAATCGTGAGCAGGACGGGGGAATCAGACGTCGTTCCTCCTCCCGAAAAAGGCAACGCCAACGAGGAAACAGCAGCATAAGAGGTCAGGCACAACAGTTTCATTTCCAACCTATACCTAATTCCCCCTATCCTGACAACTCTCAGGGTAGCTGCTGGTACCATTCTAATTATGGGAGCAAAGCTGTCGGCTGTGTTCAGCCTTGCAGTTTTTACCGTGCACAAATTCATGCCCACAACTTAAACCCTCATTCTCGTCGTGCTGCTATCTTTCAGGCTTTTGTTATTATGACCTTAAATTTGGCTCCAGAGCAGAAAAATGCTCTGCCCCATGCAACTACCAGCAAAATGCTCAACCTGCACCTCAATCTCAACCTAACCTTACCTCACCACTTCCGATCTTACAAAACTCTACGAGTTCCCTTTCCCAACTTTCACATTCATTTTTTTTTTAAGGGGCTATCTGTCGAATGCCCAATTAGGCTTTCACCTTCAGCACAGGGAACTTTAAACTGAATTCGCAAGTGATACGTGGGTCTGTCACCTATGCAACCTCATCTCTTCACGCCGATCCACCCTTCAGTGTTCATTACCCACTCTCTGGTTTCTCCTACCTGGTTGACACTGGCGCTCAATGAAGTGTCATTCCAGCCTCTTCAGTCGAGAAAGCTTGCACTTCTTCTGATCTTGTCCTTAAAGCTGCCAATTCATCGGGCATAAGGACTTAGGGGAGGCGCCCCCCCCCCTCTCTCTCTCTCTCGGGTTACGTCGTGTTTTCCCATGGATGTTCATCATTGCCGACGTCAACATGCCAATTTTAGGCCTAGATTTTCTTTCCGCGCATGACATTCTCATCGATTATCGTCACCGCAAGCTAATCGACAGAACTACAACACTAACTGTTGCTGGTTCATTCTTTCCTTCTACGAGCTCTCTCCTCTCTGTTAGTCTCTTTGCAACTGCTCTCCGCTTCGAACAACTTTGGCGGGAGTTCCCAAGCCTTTGTCTGCCTCCTTCTAAGGACATACCTATTTTGCACAACGTGGTGCACATAATAGACTCGACATGATGGCCTAGTTTTCTCACGTTCCCGTCGACTGGCTCCGGATAGACTTGCCCTAATGAAGCAGAAATTTAAGTTCATGAGGGAGGCCGAGATCGTTTCCCCATGTGCTTCACCGCTTCATGTAGTACCTAAGTCTACTCCGGGGAAATTCAGAGATGTGGGTGATTACAGGCGACTCAATGTCTGTACAGTTCCGGAGAGGTATCATCTGCCTTTCTTATTAGATTTTAACTCTACTCTCTTCAGTTGTGCCATTTTTCTCGGATCGATTTGGTTCGCGCTTTCAACCAAATCCCGATTCACCCTGATGATATCCCTAAGACGACTATCACCACTCCTTTCGGTTTTTTCGTCGTGAACCAAATGCCTTACTGGTTTCGTAATAGTGGTCAGACGGATCAAGTTCTGAGAGGTCTTCCCTTCGTATTTTGTTATATAGACGACCTTCTGATAGCATCTTCGTCTATGGAGGAGCATTTTTCTCACATTTGCCAGGTTTTTGTACGTTTAGATGAGTATGGTATCGTACTCAACACTTCTAAGTGTATCATTGGTGTCACACAGCTCTCCTTTTTGGGACATCACATTTTCCCTGAGCGAATTCGTCCCCTAGAGGACAAAGTTGAAGTTACCTTGGCTTTTCCCCGACCTTCTTCTCTTAAGCAACTTCTTAGATTCTGTGGGATGGTAAACTTTTACCACAGGTTCATTTCGAACATCTCCAACATTATGCGACCTCTCTACGAATTGCTTTCCAAGACCAAGAAGAACCTTCCTCTTTCCTGGTTGCCCGAAGCTTGCGAGGCTTTCTCTCGCACCAAAGTGGCTATGGCTTCCGCTGTCGCCCTGGCCCATCCTTGCCTAGGAACTCCCATAAGCGTTGCTTCGGATGCGTCCGCTATACATGTCGGTGCGATGCTACAGTCAAGGATTGGTGAGTCTTGGTAACCTCTCCTCTTCTTCTCTAAGGCTCTTCTTCCTTCCCAACAGAGGTAAAGTACGTTTTCCCGCGAATTACTGAGCATATACCTCACCATCCGTCACTTCCAACAATACTTGGAAGGGCGTGAATTCACTGTCTTTACCGACCACAAGCGATTGGTTGGTGCGCTTGCCTCTAGTGGCACCTCCTATGTACACTCTGCAGTTGATACTCGTTACCTTGACTTCATCCTGCAGATGACAAACGATATTCTCTACGTTCCTGTCTCTTCAAACGTCGTAGCAGATGCGCTCTCTCGCATTTCATCGATTTCGGGAACGCAACTCTCCCAAACTGCGCCCATCGTTCACGCGAAATCGACTTGCCGGACAGTCCCTCCAGGCGTATCCTGGTTGAGTATTCATTGCCTGAGTGTCGTCGTCCACTCATTCCTCTCGATTACAGTCGTCATATTTTTTGGCCAGACTCACGGTCTCTCTTATCCTGGCATTCGAGCAACTCTCAAACTCATCACATAACGTTATGTATGGCCAGTTATGAACGCCGACGTGGCAAAATGGACCCGCGCATGTCTGCCTTGTAAACGTGCAAAGGTTCACACAAAGTCCTCTCTTGCTGCTTTTTCACTTCCATCGGCACGTTTTGACGCCGTTCACATCGATCTGGTTTGTCCGCTGCCCTTTTTCGCCTGGTTGCAATTACTTTCTCACCATGATCGATCGTTTCACCTCTTTGCCAGAGGCAGTTCCTATCCCGGGCATCAGAGCTTCTACTGTAACTCTAGCCTTCCTCTCAGCATGGATTGCTCGTTTTGGTGTCCCCTCAACGATCCTGACCTATCGAAGTAGCCAATTTGAACCCCACAATGGGAAGCACTCATGTCAGTGCTTGGCTCCTTACTTCCAATTACCACTAGCTATCATACCAAGAGTAACTCTACGGTGGAACGTTTTCACCGGACACTCAAGGAAAGCTGACGCTCCACTGGTTTCAACATTAGTTGGGTGGACAAGCTACCCTCTATTCTCCTGGGAATTCGTGCCTCCTTGAAAGAGGATTTGAATTGCTCTGCTGCGGATCGTCTATGGTACGCAGCTTCGTCTTCCAGGTTGATTCTTTTCTTCCGCTGACTGTCCTCTTCCTTCCGACATACATCCTGCTGCATACGTACACAATTTATTACGGGCGATGTATGAGGTTAAGCCGACCGTCACAAGAGTGCCTGCTAAAAAGAAACCTTTCGTGCCAAAGGAGATGGCAATTTGCTCTCATTTGTTTGTCTGTCGCGATTCCAGTCGCACATTCTTGCAGCCTGTCTATGACAGACCCTTTTTCGCCGTCTCCACGAAGCCGAAATTCTTTGTACTGAATCTTGGCACCAAGCAGGATACGGTTTCCATCAATTGGCTTAAACCCACTTTCATAGAGGCTGTTCATCTGGAACAGCCACTACCTTTTTCTTCCACTAATATAGGTCCAGTGGTCATCCCAGCCTACCTTCCACACCCAACTAACCCCAACCAACTAACCCCACTTCCGAACCCTTCTTCGGCTCCTTCAAATCAAACTGCAACTTTTCCCTCCCACCTCTTTACTAGCAAACCCTCCACCAACCATCTCTACACCCCCCAATTCTTCTTCCCAACTGTCGCCGCCTCCCTTTTTGTTGCAGGACTAATCGACATCAGCCGGAGAACACCAAGCGACCAACGCGCAACTCCCGACAGTCGCCTTTTCGGGAGGTCCAGAACAATCGTCACCCGATGCTCCGGACCTCGCTCTCGACAATCTCCCGCCTCAATCGAGTGGCACTACTAATCGTCACCTGACCCACAATCTGAGTCAGCTAATTGGCACCATAACCCATTCTGGACGCATTGTAAGGAGGCCTCACCGCTATATAGACTAAAATTTATGTAAATACCTTGTGTTGTGCGAGATTTCCCTCAGTGGGGCAGTATTGTTAGGGTCTACACCCATACAAATGTATATATTTATTCATTACTATATATATATATATATATATATATATATATATATATATATATATATATATATATATATATATATATATATATATATATATATATATAATTTCAAGAAGGGTCGGTAACCCTGATTTAAATCGGGAGATTGGTACACCCGCTCTCCCAAGTGTCTTAAAATTAAGTCATGAGGTTCATTTCGCTTTGCTGTCTTGCATCAGTGAACAGAAGCATTCAACTCCGTTATAATCCACTTTACCCAAACTAATTATCAATCATCAAGTGTTATAATCAATTTTCCAATTACTATTTAACAATTATACAATCTATTTACAAATTACTATAATCGATTATTAATATTACAAATTACTATTTATCCAATTACTTATAATACAATTACTTATAATACAAATTACTATTTATCCAAATTAATATTTACCCAATCTAATTATCAATCATCATTTGTTATACTTTGAATACCAAACCATATTTATCAATTGTAAATCCATTCCCGTTAACTCATTTGAATTTAATTCACGTGTAATTTTCATCCAATCATAAATTTTTACTTGATAAATTCACCCTTTAAATAATCTAACTGTTTATTTAATAATTTATATTTTTCTTAACTCTTTTTTTTAATTCAAGTTTTCCAAACTTCGCCCAGATTTAGGCTAAGAAATTCGTTGGCAAATTTAGACTCGCGTTAGCATTTAACAATTCATTTTTTGAATAACGAAATATAGGTTTTATGTTTATTGTGATCTAGGAGCTATCTAGGATATCACCGCAATATTTATTTAAAACCTATACAGTTATACGACGAATAGGATAAATGTCAGAGGATCTAAAATCTAATTAAAAAAAATCATTGCAACAATATAAAGTTCTTCTCAATAGCACCTGATGAGAGCACCGATTATACAGACACGGCACAACTTGTTTGTACGTGGAGTAAGCAAAACTTTCGACATTTTTTAAGAATTTGTTCAACTGACACCTATAAAAGGCACTACTACAGGAGGAGACATTTTGAAGCACTGCTCCAGTATGCTACAAACATGAACCTCGTCCTATTAAGCTCTTACTATGGTTGGACAGACTAACGGTGTCGTGGCTTTGCTTCAGAAACGCGTCGAAGGTCTCGGAAGTAAGCACAATGTTATGAAAGTGCACTGCATAATCCCCTAAGAAAAATTGAGCGCTAAGATATCAAATTCAAAGGACTTGGTGGACGTTTTGGTGAGAGCACTAAACGTGAATTTTTCCAGGGGATTACAACACCGTCAGTTTCGACAACTTTTAACGGAAGCAGAGAATCAATATAAGGATTTGATTTACTTCTGCGACGTTCGCTGGTTCAGTCGAGGCGCCTGACTGGAAAGAATATATGCAATGTGAGAAGATATAGCTGAATTCCTTGAGAATCCATTTGATGTGGAAGTGGACAACTCACCAGAAGAATTTCAAATATAACTCATTGACTACAATGCAATAAAGTATTTAAATCAAATTTTCTCGCAAAACATGTATCTCTATTGGATTTTTATAAGAAATATCTTTTGAAACTCGGGCTGTATGCCAACTTGACTGGTCATGCGATGAAAATAGCAACAGTGTTTGGTAGCACATATACGTGTGAGCAATTATTTTCCAAAGTAAAATACACCAAAAGTAAGCTAAAGACATAAATCACGGATGACCATTTAGAAAACGCACTGCTTCTGGCTTCAAATTCCTTATCAACTGATGTTGAAAAATTTCCGAGCCTAAACCAATATCATTAATCTATGCAAAATTTATAATATATACGAACATAATCTATTATAATTTATAGTTTCATGTTTCACTATTATTTGCCTTCATTTTTTTATTATTAGGTACCGAATATAACATCTATAATTATAATAGTTTAAATTTTAAAATGTAAATTATGAATATGGCCGTCCATCAGTTCATTGACATTGCTTCTGGCCCATAAACTGAAAGAGGTTGCGCACCCCTGCTCTAATGCCTGTAATAGGCAGAGCATCTTGCCAACGAGAAAAATTATCTCTTTTGGCTAGAATATAGTAACAGCTCTGTGAAAAAAGAAGAAAACCTACAAGATTGAGATGAATGTCATCAAAATGCGGGGAGGGAAAGACGCCAGAGGTTTTTGTATGGCGTGGGACCCTGGTACGCTGGCAAGACAAACACGAATGGGTCCGTTTTGCAACGTTGGCTTTCATACCTGGCCACACGAATCGGTGTACAATGAACTTTCGAGCATCTCAAACACCAAGATCAGAAAACAGTAGAGTTGGAGAAAACATATACTGTAAGAAAGAGGAATAAGAGGAGGAGAAAATTCAAGTAATGAAAATCGACCAGGACGCTCTTAGAAGGACTGTCTAGAAGTTTGTTTTGTCGAACAATGAGTTGTGTGAATCATGAAATGATGTAGTCTGTTCGTCCTTAACTTAAGTTAGCGTTAGTGTCGCACAGTCAATGGGCAAAGGACGAGACAGTTGTGTACTCGAAATGGTAGAAATCCATTATATTGCTGGGAGAACCAGCCACATAACGTATGTCATTCGGGTGCTACTGAATGAAATCAATATGACGAGCGTCAACCGCAGAATTAATACGTGCAAATAGTGCACCAACCAATTGCTTGCGAATTAAACGCGAAGCAGTTCCTGTGAGTACATATATACATCTTTTAAAAATCAGAATTAAAGAGACTGAGCTGTAGCAAAGGGTCATGCACCTTTTGCTGAGGCGTTGCACCGATATGGGTGAATGACACCCCCGAGATGACACTAATATTGGTACTGTGAGAAATATGGGGCAAGCAAACAGCGGAGTTAATAGCTTTTATTGACGCTAGAAAATGATTTGAACGCCTTTGAAGACCAAAGTAGAGGAGGTTTCTTCATTGCATTCGACAGGATGATGACAAATGGTTGTATGAACCAAGCATTGTCACGAATCAAAATATGGTGGAGATTAACTATACCACAGCACCGATGAAGTTGATTGACTGAAGAAGATCGAAGAAATCCCAAATAACAGCAACTTTGTCATCGAGAGTACGAATTGCGTCAGGAGAAACATAGTGTCTGAGAAAAGAGAGTTTCGAGACATCAAAAGTACAGTTAGAAGTGTTGAATAGAATACCATACTCTTCAAGATGAGTAAGGACTTGGCGAAATTAAGAGAAATTTTAATCTACGATGAAGATGATATCGGGAGGTCATCTATATAGCAAAATACGAATGGAAGACCTCTAAGAACCTGATTCATAAAGCGTTGGAATGTCTGACCCCTGTTATGAATACCATACGGCATTTAAAGTATTTCGAAAGAACCAAAAAGAGTAGTGATAGTCGTCTACTGGAGGTCATCAGTATGAACAGGGATCTGGATGAAAGCACGAACCGGATCCTGACGAGACTAAATGAAAAACCGACGAGAGATGATGTGAAATCCAATAAATACGGCCAAGGGCAAAAGTCAGGCTTAGTATGAGTTTTCAAAGCCTTGTAATCACAACCACCCTGAAATCACCATGTGTAGTCTTCGGTACGATAGGTAGTTCAGAAGTTAAACGAGAGTTTGACGAGCGAGCTATGTCAGCATACAACATGTACTTAGACCTCCTTTCCATTACCAAGAGGCTATTTTGGGCTAGACCTCTAGGGCGAAATGAAACAGGTCTTCTTGTCATCTCAAAGCGGTGAACCACACTGTTTCATAGGCCTATCATTGGAAGGAGGAAGGCTAACGTTTGGAAACTCATGCAGAAGGAACTTGGAGTGAGGCTCAGTCGAAGGGAGAGAAAGAAAAATTGTGAAGTAAAATAACATCCAGAAATACTGAAAGATGTGTGGTCGACAAGCTTGCAAGGACCAAAATCGACCAAGAGGTCATGGGCAGAAAGGGAATCAAGCCCCAACAGAATTACGAAAGGTCATCGAAAAACTCGAAGACGGTCAATGTAAAATCCAACGTTACGCTTTCCATAGGTCCTAATGTTGAATTTTTAGTCGCACGAAAGCTAAGTCATGAAGACAAGCTTTGTCGCCTTGAGAGGCTGGAAGAACTCTGCATTGAGTTCCAGTGTCTATCAGGAATGAAAGTTAAGAAATGGGTCATATATGCAGACACATGGACCAGCCTACTGAGTTGAAAATGAGGCAAAGGTGTCGGGCCTACTCATCACTTGCCTATTCATTTTAAAATAAATTGAGAAGGTGTTGGAGGTGAAAAGTGATGTGCTGAAGGGGATGAAGAGTGATGTAGCGAAGTGGAGGAAAAGGAT
Organism: Ceratothoa steindachneri; assembly: GCA_963969495.1. Lineage (NCBI taxonomy): Eukaryota > Metazoa > Arthropoda > Malacostraca > Isopoda > Cymothoidae > Ceratothoa > Ceratothoa steindachneri. The sequence continues at coordinate 133,785,837 of OZ018322.1, read as the reverse complement.
GTTGGAATAGAGGAAGAGGATGGTAGAAGATTCCATGGTTTATTATTAGGTAGATGGACAAAATTACCCGCGACCTCAGAGAAACGGAACTGTTCGGAGAGGAGGCTCATAACAGGGACTTGTGGCGGAGACGTAACAGGAACATCACCTCGGCGTGATGAGTGGGACAAGATGCCATGAAAGAAGAAAAAAGAAAATAATGAGAAAATTTATTAAAATTAAGCATATCTCTTTTTTTTTCTTATCGACGATTTTAATGAAGTTTTTTTTTCTTAAATTAGATTTCCATTTTAATAATTAGCAGGGTAAAGTAGCTACTTGCCCCTAAAAAAGAGTAATGCAAATTAAAATTATTAAGCAATTTAGATTGAATTATTAGGAAATATGTACTGGCGGTAGGCCACAGACCAAAGGTCAGCCTGCTAGGTGCATGTTGTTCCTGTAAGGAAGAGTTGCGACTCCGGGGTATGCAGAGCTGTAGGTTACTACAGGCGACTCAATGCCTGTACAGTTCCGGATAGGTATCCTCTGCCTTTCTTATCGGATTTTAACTCCGCTCTCTTCGGTTGTTCCATTTTTTCTTGGCTCGATTTGGTTCGCTCTTTCAACCAAATCCAGATTCACCCTGATGATATCCATAGGACGGCTATCACCACTCCATTCGGTTCCTTCATCATGAACCGAATGCCTTACGGGTTCGTAACAGTGGTCAGACCTTTTAACGCTTCGTGGATCAGGTTCTGAGAGGTCTTCCCTTCGTATTTTGTTATATAGACGACCTCCTGATAGCATCTTCGTCTATGGAGGAGCATTTTTCTCACTTTCGCCAGGTTTTTGAACGTTTAGATGAGTATGGTATCGTACTCAACACTTCTAAGTGTATCCTTGGTGTCACACAGCTCTCCCACGAATTACTGAGCATATAAAACACCCTCCGTCAGTTTCAACAATACTTGGAAGGGCGTGAATTTACTTTCTTTACCGACCACAAACCATTGGTTGCTGCGCTCGCTTCTAGGGGCACCTCCTCTGTGCACTCTGCAGTTGATACTCATCACCTTGACTTCATCCTGCAGAGGACAAACGATATTCGCTACTTTCATGGTAGTTCAAATGTCAGCACAGATGCGCTCTCTCGCATTTCATCGATTTCGGACACAGGAGAGAGCTGGTGGAAAGAAAGAATGAACCAGCAACAGTTAGTGTCGTGGTTCTGTCGATTAGCTTGCGATGACGAGAATCGACGAAAATGTCTTGCGCGGAAGTAAAATCTAGGCCTAAAATTGGCATGTCGACGTCAGCAATGATGAACGTCCATGGGAAAACACGAGGCAACCCGAGAAAGAGCTCGAGGATACGCCTCCCATAAGTCCTTATGTCCGATGAATTGGCAGCTTTAAGGACAAGATCAGAAGAAGTGCAAGCTTTCTCGACTGATGAGTCTAGAATCACATGGCATTAAGCGCCAGTGTCAACCAGGTAGGAGAAACCAGAGAACACTAAAAGGAGGATCGGTCTGAAGAGATGAGGCTGCAGAGGTGACAGACCAACGTATCACTAGCGAATTCAGTTTAAAGTTCCCTGTGCTGAAGGTGAAAGTTGGGTAAGGGAAACTGTAGAGTTTTTTAAAAGATCAGAGGTGGTGAGGTAAGGTTAGGTTGAGATTGAGTTGCAAGTTGAGCATTTTACTGATAGTTGTATGGACAAAGCATTTTTCTGCTCTGGAGCCAAATTTGAGGTGATACTAACAAAAGCCTGAAAGCTGAAAGATAGCAGTATGAGCAGCACGACCAGAATGAGGGTTAAAGTTATGGGCATGAAATGATGCACGGTAAAAACTGCAAGGCTAAACGCAGCCGACAGCGTTGCTCCCATAATTAGAATGGTACCAGCAGCTACCCTGAGAGTTGTCAGGATAGGGGGAATTAGGTCTAGGTTGGAAATGAAACTGTTGTGCCTGACCTCTTATGCTGCTGTTTCCTCGTTGGTGTTGCCTTTTTCGGGAGGAGGAACGACGTCTGACTTCTCTGTCATGCTCACTATTGTGCTATCGGTGAAGACCTGTTCACACTTTTAGGGCACGAATATCCATCTATATCCTCTCCAGAACTGATAAAAGACCTGAAGCCTGGGATGATGCATCCTGAGGGAGTCCTGCCCGGTTGTAAGGAGCTTTGGCCGGTGATCTAACCTGTGAAATGGATACATGTGAGTGGTTTTTAACATTAGAGTTGTATGATGTGCTACGTTCCCTATGTTCATTGGTTAAAGTCCTGTTGCCTGCATTCCCCCAGCTGACGAATGGATTGTTATACAGGGCGTCAGCCACCTCTGTTACATTCTGCACGTTCGCAGGGGACGACATTAGTATTTAGGGCTTAATTTGGTCCGGCATCGAACGACCTCTGACTCCTCTGTCATGCTCATGATTGTGCTATCGGTGAAGATCCGTTCGCACTTTTAGGGCACGAATATCCATCTATATCCTCTCCAGAACGGATAAAAGACCCGAAGCCTGGGAGGATGCATCCTGAGGGAGTCCTGGCCGGTGGCCTAACCTGTGAAATAGATACATGTGAGTGTTTTTTAACATTAGAGTTGTATGATGTGCTACGCCCCCTATTTCCATTGGTTAAAGTCCTGGTGCCTGCATTCCCCCAGCTAACGAATGGATTGTTATACATGGCGTTAGCCGCCTCTGCTACATTCTGCACGTTCGCAGGGGACGACATTAGTATAAGGAGCTTAATTTGGTCCGGCATCTCACGCATGAATATTTCTGTTATGAGTGCCGTGAGTTGGTTGAGCTGTGCTCCCTTAGCACGTGCCAGGGCCTTGAGATGGCAACTTGCTCTCATGTGTTTGTCCGTCGCGATTCCATTTGCACATCCTTGCATCCTGTCTATGACGGATCCTTTCTTGTCGCCTACAGGAAGCAGAAATTCTTTATACTGCAGCTTGGCACCAAACAAGATACGGTTTCCATCGATCAGCTTAAACCCGCTTTCATAGAGACCGTTCATCTGGAACAGCTATGGGTGGGGTGGGGGGGGGGCATTCCTTATTTTCCTTTTTAGTTATTTATCAAGCTTTTTTTATCGAATCTACTTACTTTCTGAATTTCCTTTTTTATCTTTAAGTTGGCCCTTCAAACATTGTCTTCCATTTATCTCGACTTAATATTCTTGGGGCTGGGTTAGTTCTTAATCTTCGTTTTTCTTTCTTGATGCATCTTCATTTTGATTGCATTTATCTTGAGTTGATGATTCCTTCTTGATTCTTGATGAGTTAGTCCTTGAAGGCGTTTTCTTCCGTTTTCTTTTCTTAAGGCGATCCATTTTATCTTGAGTCTTCTTAAGTTGGTCCTTGACTTCAGTTTTCTTCGTAAATGGTTTTGGACTATTGAGTTTCGAACTCGGTACCGATAGATTTAAACGCCGATGTTCTTAGCGATTACGCCACGGCTTAGCCCGTTCTGAGTTGGTAATTTAATGGGCTATTTATATTATCGATTTGGAAAGAATTTTTCTCTGATACATCTTCGAACCCCTACACAGCCACTAGCTTTCTCTTCCACTAATATAGGTCCAGTGGTCATCCTAGCCTACCTCCCGCACCCAACTATTCCTTTAACACTTCCCAACCAACTAACCCCACTTCCGAACCCTTCTTCGGCTGTTTCAAATCAAACTGCAACTCTTCCTACCACCTATTTACTCGCAAACCTTCCGCCAACAATCTCTACACCCTCAAATTCTTCTTCCCAACTGTTGCCGCCTCCCTTTTTGTTGCAGGACCACTCGACCGGAGCTAGAAAACACCAAGTGACCAACGCGCAACTCCCGACAGTCGCCTTTTCGGCAGGTCCAGAACAATCGTCACCCGACGCTACGGTCCTCGCTCGCGACAATCTCCCGCCTCAATCGAGTGGCACTACTAATCGCCACCTGACCCGCAATCTGAGTCAGCTAATTGGCACCATAACCCGTTCTGGACGCGTTGTAAGAAGACCTCGCCGCTATATAGACTAAAATTTATGTAAATACCTTGTGATGTGTGAGCTTTTCCTCAGTGGGGCAGTATTGTTAGGGTCTACACCCCTACAAATGTAAATATTTATTTCTTACTGTATATACTCGTATATATAATTTCAAGAAGGGTCGGTAACCCTGACTTAAATCGGAAGATTGGTATACCCGCTCTCCAAGCGTCTTAAAAATAAGCCATGAGGCTTCCTTCGCTCGGCTGTATCTCATCAGTGAACAGGTCTATAAATATTTGAATTGTAATTGTTTAGCTAAATATTTCCCAGATAGAATCCTAAATTAATGCTTGATTCTTTTGTCTTATTAACACACCCATTCAACTCCGTTATCATCCGATTACTTATAATACAATTACTTATCACCAATTTACCCATTCTAATTATCAATCATCAATTGTCATACACTATAATCCCAATTACATATTATCCAATTACTCACCAATCCAATTTACTTATAATCCAATTTACTTTTAATCTATTTACCAATTACTATTTACCAATTTACTTATAATCTATAAATCAATTACTATTTATCCTATTACTTATCATCCAATTTACTTATAATCTATTTACCAAACTATTTACTAAATTTACTTATAATCTATTTATCCAATTATTTACCATCCAATTTACTTATATTCTATCCACCAACTATCTATTTACCAATTACTATTCACCAAATTTACTTATAAACCAATTTACTTATAATCCACTCTATTTACCAATTATCTATTTACCACTTACTATCTACCAATATCTAATTACCAATAATCTATTACCAATTATCTAATTATCATTTATAATTTAGCATTTATTAATTATACTAAACTATATTTATCAATTGTAAATCCATTCCCGTTAACTCATTCAAATTTAATTCACGTGTAATTCTCAATTTGTAGTAACATCAAATTTCGTCTTTCTGGGGTCCCTGTCAACGCTGATGGGTCAGACTTCCATATCTATCAAATCCATTATGTGTATGCACAGTTGTTTAAATTGTCTTCGTTATCGCTGCGCGGACAAAACGGTCGGATCGCACCTGTTTTCTAATGTGTGAATGTTTGTGTGTTTACCTTGAGAGCCCAGAGATTTCATTGCCTGCATGTTTTTTTGCATTACTTACAAATAAACTGTTTGCTTTGCATTGATACATAAATTATTAACTAGCAGGATAGCATTATTTACAAATATGCGGGTAGCTTTGCATTAAATGATTTTATTACTAAATGGCATATTATTTTATTCTTTGGTTTGTGTGCCCATTTCAAGATTCCATGGAGTCAACGGAGTGCTCAATTTGTAAGGTTCCTTGTTGGCTCTACTTCACCTTTTAATTGAGCGTAACAGTCCAAATATCACAGTAGTTTTGCTCAATTAGGTAAACTTTTTGATTTATCGCCACGTGATGCATTTTACGTATTTTTACATGTACGGGTATTTTCTATTTATATAATGCAATAATCTTTCAATTTTCTATAAATAAACGAAATATTAATTGTTTATATGCGGCAATTTTTACTAACTGTTATTTTTTTTTGAAGGTGAATGAAATAGATTCGGCCAGAGATCTTGCAAAAATATGTATTCTGCCACATCTACCTAAAATACACCGTTCTTCTTAACAGGAATCCAGTCACAAGTTTCATAAAGCGTCTTTACCATGCTTATTTTGGTATGAAACTTGGTGACCAGAGTAAAGTTCGGGCGCCACACATGGTATGTAAGACATGCGCCGAGTATCTGCCTTCATTGGATCAAGCCTAAGAAGAGTTCTCTGAAGTTTGGAATTTCCATGGTTTGGAGGCAGGCGAAAAACAATGACACTGACTGCTACTTCTGCAGTATTGATTTTACTGAGATCAACAGAAAGAATCATAGCAGCATCAACTATCCTGATATTCAATCAGCACGTTGCCCTGCAGCTCAATGTGATAAAATTCCAGTGCCTGTCTTTGGAGAATTTCCTGACATTAGTGACGAAGATTCCTCCAGTGTTGAAGAAAATGAAGTGTTTTGACGATGATGCTGCACATGCGTTTTCCTAAAGGAGCTAAATAATCCAGTTCGGAATATCAGCTTGTCAAAATCCTCTGCCGAACTGTTGGGAGACAGATTGAAGGCTAAAAACTTTCTGACAGTGCTCACATCACCTTCTACCGCAACATACATCAAGAGTACCTCCATTTTTTTCTCTAAGAGAAGGACTTGGTGTACTCTGCATATATTGCGCAGCTTTTGCGCAATATCTTGCAGATAGAGACAAAAGACTCTTCTGACCGCTGCACATCAATTTCGGCTTGATTAAACAGTTCACTAAAGCTATGGACAAGGATAGTGGCTGTTTTAGTTACTTGTGCCCCACTTTTCCAGGATTGACAATGGAGAAGTTGAAAGCTGGCCTGTTTGACAGACCTCAACTCCGTCAGATCATCAGAGATCCAGAGTTTGAAAACTCAATGGAAGAAGTGGAACTGGAAGCGTGGAATGCTTTTGTTCTTGACACCAATCTGCTGACTGCTTTTACAAACCTCTGGTGCAACATGAGCATCAAAATGTATTACCCTTCTCACATATGATCGGGTTTCTGAGAATCTGGGATCAATGAGCGACGAGCATGAGGAGAGATTTCATCAAGACATAAAAGAGATAAAGACCAGGTATCAGGGATGCTTGGATGCAGTCATGATGGCTGATTACTGTTGGACTCTAAGAGATACACCCCTACCGGTTAGCATTGTAGGAGTTTGAAGAACGAGAAGTTCACACCATGAATTCTGAACAATGATGTCCTAATATCCAATTTACATGTACCTCCCTATATCAATGTCTACTATTCAATATACACTAATAAATTTTTGTAACGGTAAATTAAGAAATTGCGTTAGAAAACGATGTTTTTTATCTTACAAACCTATTTCTAATGAGAAATATTAACAAAACTTAACCGGAAATGTCCCAAAAATGTGACCAAAATAGTTATAAGATGGATTAGAAAAAAATTGACTTAGCACAAAAATTTGATCCGTACCAAGAAACGAGTGCTCTTTTAGGATTCAGTCGTGTAAAACTGCCCTGAATCAATTGAAAAAACTTAGACGACTTACAAATATTAGGAGGATTGTAATTCGCTACACTGGGCTCTCTTCGCCTAAAATCAAATCTCGACTTCGTGAGAACAACAAGCTTATCTTATCATCAGCAGTATATCTATCGAGTTAGATCAGTATTTAAGGTAGTTCGAAACTTATTTACATCTCAAGATAAAATTGATAATTGGTAAAATTAAAGAAATGAGTTTACTAAAAAAAAATTATATCAAAGCCTAGAAGCAGACGACAATCGATATAAAGCAAGTTGGAAAATTCAAGATTGATTTAATGATTGATTGGCATATATATTGAGATTTGATTAAAATGAAATCGAATATAAATTTAATAATCACAATAGGCTATATCATAGATAGCGAATACTTGATTGGTAGCTTCAGCAAATTTCGGATTCTGCTACTTCCATAGTCGGGCGACAGTCAACGCGGGTGTTTGCCGCCATGCCCGCCAGGCGGCGAATCCAGTTATTGTTACGACTTACTGTGGGTTAGACGTTGCCGCCATCTTAGAAAGTTTAGAAATCATAAATTAATTGTATTTATTTGCCGTTGTAGGCCTGTTAGCTCTAGTACTTATAAGTAGTGAAGATGTGGACTCCTGCTATTTAGGTGAATAAGTTATAATGTGTGTTAAATAAGGGAAGCCAGCATATGATACATATATGTTGCTTGGGCAGGGACTCTATAATGGTCTAAAGCTATAATGATCTAGAAATTGCAAATTTAGTCTTAAGCCTCACAATGCACGCGTTAATTTCTAAAATGACTTAAAAGTTATAGCAATAATTACATAAATAATACACTGATTTAAATTAATATTGCATTTACGCTACAATAAACTTAACTATTATCGAATGATTTTATTATTCATAGTATTGTATACGTTTGTAAACAAACGAGGACGATTAAGCTTAGCAAGATTGCAATCGTTTAAAATTGTCTGAAATGACGTCCTTGAACACATTATTTTTTATACGGCAATAGCTCCTCCATTCGGCAAAAATATTCTCAAATATATACTTTTTATTTTGATTTCGTTAACCTTGTATCGGCGCCGATTTATCGGTATCGGCCGATATATCGGTTCTCGGCTAATTTGCATATCGGTGCAACCCTAATCTATGGTATTGTTTATCTATATATAACTGTTTATCATAACTGTGATATTAAAAGTTGTGATTACGATACGCAGCCTAAACTACACCTTCACCGATGCCTTGGGTTGATCAAATCATCTCTGGCTAGAGATTAAGGTTAAATTATATTTTATTGTCGTTTATCATCATCATCATCACTAACTCTATAATTTAAGAAGAGTTTTTTTTGAGTATTTGAATAATAATTTCATCTTAGTTTGGTAATGACTTATGTTTTTTTTTATCAAAGTTATTTCTAATATTTTTTTATAATATCAAAAAACAAAATGGTGAAGTTCAGAAATAAATATAAGTATCGATTTTTGGTGAATTTTTTTAAACCCAAAAAATTACAAATGGTGAAGTTCAGAAAATTTATTTATATATTTCTTTTATTCTATAACTATATTTTATCAACGTGATATTTTGAAAGAGGGAAAATTTAGTTTAGAGTTCCTTTTTAAAATTATTATAATTGGCGAAGTTCAGAAAATTTATAAAAATTTAACCATGGCTGCTTTTTTTTTAGATTTTAAATTTTAATCTTAGCGAAGCCATTGCCTGGTAAATTTATTAAACACGGGTTCAAAGACAGCAATAAAATCTAATTAATGATACTGTACTGTTATTTCTATGATTACAAATGGTGTATTACATTTGTTTCAGGGTTTGGACGTAATCACAGCGTGTACACATTGGTATCACAAAGACTACATATGGTTCACACTCACCTGCTTGTTCTAACAACATAACTATGCCGGACATGTGCATCGTGTTAGGCTGTCGGACAGGATACCGGCAGACGGTTGCAAAAAGGCCGAGGGTAAGCTGCCACCCAAGCTGGCCTTCCACAAGTTCCCCACCAAGCACCCTGAGCTGTTTGCTAAGTGGAAAGCTGCTCTGTCCTTCATGGATCTCTCCACCACCAACTGGGAGAAGGCTGGAGTCTGCCAGCAACACTTCAGGGATGATGACTACATGACCTCAGACATCAACAGCAAGGGTCAGCCCAGGAAGAGGATGAGGCTGAAGCCTGGGGCTGTGCCCAGAGTCTTTGACACCACTGGCTTCCCTGCGGGCTGCCTGCCAAAGGTTTCCGAGTTCAGGAAGACAAAGCTGGCCACCCCTTCCGCCCGCAGGGAGCACGAAAAGTCCGTCGCCGAGGCACTTGAGAAGAAAATGCCACTGATCGTCCAGGTTACAGGCCACCAAGAGCTCTCTGCAAAGCTGCAGGAGTACAAGCTGTCCAGCAGCTACCAGAAAGTCATGTACAAAGAGAACGACGATGACATTATGTGCTTCCAGAAGTTTGACCTCGTGGGAGGTCAACCTCAGGTGAGAAACAGCCTTGTTGTGCGACCTGATTCGACCTTTAAGGCTTACAAAGAAGGCAAGACTGTGAACAACGAAAACTTCACCAACGTGGTCATTAGGTTGAGAACCCACTACCAGCCGCTCATCACCAAGGTTGACGAGGTCTCCAACATCCTCGCCATCCTCGCGGAGGTAGAATACAACGAGCAGGCAAAGTTTGATACCATTGCTGCTAACCTCAAATCTCTCAACAAGGACAATCTCAACGCGACGCAGCAACAAGTTATAGACTTGTTCCGTGAACAGCTCAAGCTTGCCAAAGCCGAACAGTTTGGGCGTAGGTACACCACCAAATTTCTTGTTCAATGCGTGAAGTTGTCTCTGATGGCTCCTAAACTCTAAAAAACTCCCGTCAAAAGTTCTCGACTTATTTTTCCCTCCTCTGAGAGGCTCAGAAGATTCACACCCTTCACAAAGTTTCGAGGCGGCATAGACCCAGTCACCCACGACCAGGAAGGGAGTTGTCCACCTGGCCATCGACGAGGTCCACACCACCACCACCCTCAGCCTCGTCAGTGGCTCGTTCTTTAGGGAGAAAGAGGGCCCCTCAACAAGACTCTGCTCTCCGCACACGTCAACTCCATCGCCGGCAGCTATCAGGACATGATTGTCATGGAGCCTATCAAGAATGCCTCTGCTAAGAACATAAAGATCATTTTCAACACCCCCGGCGACATTCTGATTGACATAAATTTTGACGTACACAGCTTGACCATGGAGAACCACAGGGTCAACCAGTCTTTCATCCAACACATGGGCGGAGAGGAGTTTTCAGTCACTATCCCGCCGCGTGTCTTTGTCTTCTATGACCCTGTACATATCAGCAAAAATATGTACTATATGCTCCTCAACAAAACCATCATGATGCTTTCCTGGTTCCCCACCCTGAAGCAAGAGAGGAAATACAACCACGTCGTCACTGCAAACATGTCACACCTCAGGCAGTTGTTTGCAAAAGACTATTCAGCAATGAGGTAAGGACACAAGCTGACGCACAAGGTCATCAACCCATCCAACTTTGAGCGTCAGTCTGATGGCAGCTGCCGTGAACCCATCAAAAGTCGCCGCCCTGCGATTCTACGCCAAGCAGGAGGGTCTTCCCAAATGGAATGACACAGCCTTGTTCCTCGAGTTTGTAAGCAACTGGTTCACCATTCTCAACGTCAGAAGGCAAGGCCTAGACAAGAGGTAAAAAATGCGGCTTTTCGGACAGTTTTTTAATTGTTTAATATTAATAAATTGCATTCATATTTAAATTTAAAACTACGGGCATTTTTATCTTTTCATTAAAAATGCTGTTGTATGACTTGTGTTGCTTCTGAATTTAGTTAGGAAACAATGAAACAAATGTAAAAACTTTTACATAGTGATAGATGTCAATTAACATTTTGCTCTTTCAGGTACAACGACACCCGAAAAGCCGTGTGGAAACTGGAGGACGAGATCACCCAGAGGCACGTCCAGTTCTTGCGGGACACGGCAGAACTAATGAAGGCTTGGCCATCCTGTGGCTTTCCTAGCAACAGGATATTCACCACTGACACCAGGAAGGCAGTGTACCTGACGTCAACTAATGCGTGCGCCGCAATCATGGACGTCCTGGACAGGTACAAGGACCAGGGCATCGTTAACATCTGTCCTGGAAAAATGACATCAGACAAGGAGGAGCATGCCTTTGGCCGCCGTCGCAATATGTCTGGCACCAACTACTGGACCGAGGCCAAACAGTTCTTCAAAGAAGAGACCCTCATCCAGACCATCTCCCTCATCAAGCTGTCTGGATACACCCTGGGAGAAGTCAAGGAGCACATGGTCCCACTCCATGAAGCCCAGAAAACAAACCACGACCAACTGGCCAAGGAGTTTTTAGAGGAGCTGGACATCGACTCCGAGAGGTTGGACCCGGGAAAAATGGAGCTGGGCGAGGCCGGTGGAGTGGGACATTTCTGCGGCTACTTGGTCAGAAAGGCCCGCAGCCGCCTAAAGTGTGCTTCTTGCCAGGAGGCTCTGGTAGAAGGCAACACCCTTATGCCCTCAGTGCAGGTGGCCGATCCCGACAAGCTACCAGAGACTTTCAAAGAGATGATGGAATTCCAGGACCGCAAAGGTCTCTACCTCTCAAACGAGTGCATCCACATGGCCATGATGGCCGTGGAAGTCTTCAAGGCAATGGCAACACCAGGCGAAAGGAGGGCCAAGTTCCCGGCGGCCTACTCTTCAGAAGAAGTGTTCGTGAGTGTATACACGGAAATAATGAGCAATGACTTAGACATGTCCCTGCTAGACTGTGAAAAGGGTTGCAGCCTGGTCAACACCGTTTTTACTGCCATCGCCAGGTCCCTCTTCCATGTCCTGGGCAAAAATATGGTGTCAAAAGCTAACAGTCATACTCATGCAAAAGTTAAAAGAAGAGACATAAAAAGGGGTAATCCAGATGCACCCGAGAAAGCTACCAGGAGCAAAAGTGACTACAAAAAGAAGAAACTTTCTAGTGAGAAAAAGTCTTAAGTCAATTTAAGTGTGCGTAGCTAGTGAAATTTGTTTTGTATCTTTATTTTGTAGGATGGATATTTGAATCCAGGTTAACCATGAAATAGGTTGCTAGTACAGGGTGTCCACACCTTAGATTCTTACTAGCTATTACTTTGTTATACCTATTTCAGAATAATATAGTCGGTACTCACCCATGGGCTATGAAAAAGATTTATAAAGTTAAAGAAAAATGAAATCAAATGCGGGGGTCTAGCTAAATGATACCTAATGGAAATATAATTGTTTGCTAGATTGGTCAGGTGTGGGCCCTGGAGGGATTTCTTCTTTATTTCATTTATTAGAATATACCTTGAAATATGTTTGTAGTTAAATGTAATATACCTATTTTTCATTACAGTTTTAATTAGAAATTTTGCCATTTATATTTTTTTTAAGTACCTGGAAAAGACCTGGAAAACCTATAGAATTTTGTAATTTGATATTAGTAGACACCCTGTAGTATCTAAGAATCCCATTGTACACAGCCTTATTAAATAAAATTGAATTGAATATAACCAGCATCGGTTATAAATATAAGGTTTTTATTTTTTTTATTTTTCATTAAATAAGTCAAACTTTCGTTCGTCACGGCGAATCTGTTCCTCGATTAAAAATTTGACTACACAACTCGAAGTACATTGGTCCCAGGGTGCTTCATGCCAAATTTGGGGAGAATATCTTTTAAAATAAAGAAATGAAACGATTTTTGTTTTTTTTTCTGGCTAGCCCGACTATGGAATCGCCCGATTTTGAGCTACCAATCAAGTATTCGTTATCTATGGCTACATTAAAAAAATTAATCAGAAACATCAAACCGAAAAACAAAACAGGACCAGGGGCTGTCTCCGCGCATGTAGCGAGAGGGGAACGCAACTCACTCAATGTAAACCAGTTGAATGGTTCTCTGCTTCTGGAGGTAAAGTCCATTTGGCGGTCTTCAGTGACATCATGACGTATTGAATACTGGAGGGGTAGCATTCTGGCTAGAAAATGTGGAGAAAGCGGTCGTGAAGGACTCCACCACCGCCGCGGGGTCCGAGATTGCGGTCCCGTTCTCCTGGAGAACGAGGAGATGGGGGATCTTGAGAAAACCTTCCCCGAATCTTTTTGACTCACTTCCACACCTCTGCAAGATGGGTTTTCCTGTTAAGTGAAGGCACGTATGACCGCCAGGATGAGATACCGACGCGCTTTGAAATATATCAGAACTTAGCTCTAGCTCGACGCCATTCACTTATCTCCAGCTCGTTGATCACGTCGGCAAGGACCTGACCCCTGGGATTGATCGTTAATTTCTCCATAAGAGATGTCGATCGTTCAATCCCTGATCAGAAGAAATTGCATCTGCAACCGTGCCACGACGTGACTCCCCGCGTCGAACTCAGCTGACGATGCAATGAACGCAGAATTTACATGGTTAAGAAATGGGAATTGACTTTAGACGATAATATTAATTGGGTTGCATTAAGAAAATTGTAACATAATTTGGACTAACCTTGGGTGAGTTGAATGGGGGTAACTCTTGATAAGGAACAGGATAAATTCGACTAGGGTGAACTAAGTAAAACTAAGATTATTGACTTTAATTATAATTTTAAAATCGAAATGGTGGTAAATGACTTATGTGGAACATGAAAGAAATTGTGTTAGTAGGAATTGGTATTAATGAATGAATGAATGAGTGGTACCAATTGTCGAAGTATGGCCAAGTGTACGGGGATATACGCACATAGGCTCTAAGGTTGGCTAAACAAGGCAACAAGGGTCATTGTTTTAAGAGTGCGATTTGAATAGTTAGCTGCCGCTACGTCACCAAGGAATATTCCAAACACAACGACAAAAATAGATATTAATATACACTAGATAAAAGGTACGCAATATATATATATATATATATATATATATATATATATATATATATATATATATATATATATACGAATAAGACGGAATTAGGTTCCGAATACTGATTCGATAATCAGGGTAATTTAATGAATATAATGGGAGATTTGGGGTTGCGAGAGATTCAGTTCCTTTGAACCTCGACAGTAAAGCGGGGCAAACTTTGGGGGGGGGGGGCTTGGTGACCTTGATTACTCACGGGTGTAGACGGGAACCCGAAGAGGGCGATGCATGCTACGTTCTCCAAACTCTGATTTAGTGAGAAGCGGGCCTTTTGTCCTCAAGAGGTCACCTGGCGAACTTCGGAAAGGGGGGAGGACTTCTCCAAACTCGGATTGAACTAGCTATTGGGCCTCTTGTCGTCAAGAGGTCACCAGAAGAACTTCGGAGGACGGCTTCTCCAATCCTTGATCCGAAGGTGGTTGAGAAAGGCTGACGTTGCCACAAGAAACTCTTCTCCCTGACCCGAAGTTACGAATGTGATGTCCAGCTCTTCCATGGCCTGTGACCGTCACTAAGCACTTCTCGGGCGAGAGCGTCGTTCAAGCGAGCTTCTGTTCGGGGAAGCGCATATATAACCGGATTTCTCCAAAACGGGGGGGAAGAGAGAAGGACCTGCTCAAATTCATTATTGGCCGGGGTAACAGAGCGTGTCCTTACGGGAAAGTATAAGAGGCCGGGATCAGCGGCTGGAGCCATAAAAGTTGTCTCGAGGCAAACCTACAAATAGACGAATAATATCCCGATTCGGGGGGAGGGAAGATTAAGACGGAGGGGAGAAAGCCTTCAATCACAGCGCCATGCCTCGGTGTGAATTTCTCAGTGACTTGGTGGTAAGTCCAAAAAGAGTGAAGTCAGAGGGAGAAGGAGTAACGGCTTGCTTTCTCTACAGAAGTATTATCTTAGGGGGGTAGAAATATTACTATTTTAATGGGGCCCTCTACACAAATGGTAATGCATATGATTTGCGTAGGATGAATAGTAACACTGTAGTAATAAGGTACTAGTAACAATTTGGTCTAGAAAAGCAATATATAAATTGAATACGGTACTGGCAATTTTTTAAAGGTATCTTTAGCATTTTAAATATATATGTATATATGGAAAACAGACCTGCTAATGTGAATCGTGTGGCAGGAATGGACAATGTGCATTTCAAAGAAAGCTTGCGAGGAAAAGTCTGCCAGATTAAAGTTAGAAAAAGTATGTACACTTTTAAGATTGGATTTTCACTACCAAGATATTATTTTATAATTTTAGGAATTACATAATGCATGGAAACAAGCGTAATCCATTACATATCAAGCAAGCGCGATACAAATTGTGTTTAAAGATTCCGAGACCTACGCTCCTGTTAATCTTGCCCATGTGGCTTTAGTAAAATCCTGTAACCCTAAAACTGAAGAACAATGTTCCGATCCTGATCCACCAAGTTTTAGTCTCGCTCCACAGCCCCACAAACGTAAAAACTTCGATTACTGTTGAAATTATTTGCACCATGATAGTACCCAATGCATTACACGCTGTTACTTGCTTCAAGTACAAGAAAGAAGGATGCGAGTCCTCTAGAAATTAAATTTCCGTATCCCCTTAAAATTCCACACACACTTGTGTGCCATCTGCTATTTCAATAGCTTCTTTAATTTGGCTTCGCCTATCAAAGAATGTTGTGAAGTAAATATAAAAGTCAAAGATTGTGAATGTGGCAAAGTATTTTTGTTGGTTTGCTTGCATATTGGACCGATGTTATTTTAAGAATTCCCTGTTTAAGCAAGCATTCCTTTCTAATGCTGAATTTCCGAGATCCTCGATCTGACATTGACATGTGGTCTCATGTGCCGACCAATCATTATTAAGTGGCGCAAATTCAAAGTTTATGATACCCAGTTCATTCATTCTGAGGTAGAACGCTTTACAAAATAAGATATCATTGAGCTGAGTTATTCACTATGGCGGGTCCAAGATTATTTGGTAAATAATCAAACAAAGCAGGAGTTAGTAATTGAATATTCATAGATTACTACCAAGTTAACCTATTCTATTTAGATAATTTTTTGGTTCTCTGCGTAGCATAGTGTACTAACGGCATAATTTGAACTGTCATCAAAGCGGTGCTCGCTGCCTCAGTGTGCCTGGTTCGAATCGCTTCCCTGCACGGATTCTTTTGAAAAAATGTAATAAAAATATTACTGCAAGGAAAAATTATTCCGTTTTCTCTTACAATGTGGTTTAATGGATTCATTTTCATCATTCTCTCGCACTACTTTGAGAGATATATACATTTCTATATCTGCCACGTGTTTAACTATTCCTCATTTATTCTTTGAATTCCCAATTAATTTTCTATTTCTTTCATAGTCTCCGTTCGAGCTTGCGAAAGTGTTCCTTAAAAGCTATTCGATTCAGAGAATTTTTTGGTTCTCTGCGTAGCATAGTGTACTAACGGCATACTTTTAACTGTGATCAAAGCGGTGCTCGCTGCCTCAGTGTGCCTGGTTCGAATCGCTTTCCTGCACGGTTTTTTTCGAAAAAAGGTAGTAAAAATATTACTGCAAGGAAAAATTATTCCGTTTTCTCTTACAATGTGGTTTAATGGATTCATTTTCATCATTCTCTCGCACTACTTTGAGAGATATATACATTTCTATATCTGCCACGTGTTTAACTATTCCTCATTTATTCTTTGAATTCCCAATTAATTTTCTATTTCTTTCATAGTCTCCGTTCGAGCTTGCGAAAGTGTTCCTTAAAAGCTATTCGATTCAGAGAATTTTTTGGTTCTCTGCGTAGCATAGTGTACTAACGGCATACTTTTAACTGTGATCAAAGCGTTGGTCGCTGCCTCAGTGTGCCTGGTTCGAATCGCTTTCCTGCACGGTTTTTTTCGAAAAAAGGTAGTAAAAATATTACTGCAAGGAAAAATTATTCCGTTTTCTCTTTCGATGTGGTTGATTCTGTTTCTGTCGCCGAAGCCTTACTTACCATCTTTTCTCGAGTGAGAATCCCTCAGGAAATTCTATCCGACCGTGGGACTCAATTTACATCCAACCTTATGAATGAACTTCACAAGCTGCTGGGTGTCAAACCTATCTTCACCACACCTTTCCACCCCAGTGGAAACGGAAGGATCGAGAGACTTCATGCCCCATTGAAGGCTATTCTCCGTAAGTTGTGTTCGGAGAAGCCTCGAAAGTGGCACAGGTACCCCATTTCAACCCTATTTCCCTCAGGGAACTTCCGAATGACCGAACTGGGGTTTTGGCCTTTGAGTTGTTATATGGCTGCTCAGTCCATGGCTCACTATCTGTTCTCCGAGATGTGTGGGAAGATCGAACCCTCAAAGGACGACGACCGGACCAGCTTTCAGTACATCATTGAGCTGCAGGAAAAGTTGGCCGAATGTTCTAAAATTGCTGCCCAACATGCCGAAGTCAGCAGTACCCGGTACAAGACTTATTTCGATCTTAAGTCACAGGACCGTCAATTCAAACCGGGCGATGAAGTTCTGGTGCTCTGTCCAGTGACACCAGTAAACTTCTCGTAGCTTGGAGTTTCCCGTATAAGGTACTTGGGAGGCGGGGTAAGGTAGATTATCTCATCTAGGTTACTCGTGGACCCCGTCTCTATCATGCTAAACTTTTGAAAAAATATCATCGCAGGGCCCAAGTGCAGCGAATGGAAGTTCTTAAGTCACAGGACCGTCAATTCAAACCGGGCGATGAAGTTCTGGTGCTCCTGTCCAGTGACACCAGTAAACTTCTCGTAGCTTGGAGTTTCCCGTATAAGGTACTTGGGAGGCGGGGTAAGGTAGATTATCTCATCGAGGTTACTCGTGGACCCCGTCTCTATCATGCTAACCTTTTGAAAAAATATCATCGCAGGGCCCAGGTGCAGCGAATGGAAGTTCTAGACGAAACTTCCACCTTGGAAGAACTTATGGCTCTTTGGAGGGAAGGACTAAGCATCGTCAAGGAAAGAGACTCGGACAACTTCCTTCTACCTTTGACACCCGATGGTAGTATTGATTCTCTTTTGTCTGAACACACAGAGTTTCAAACACTGCAACCACATCGCTGGAAAAGACAACTTAGGGGCTGACCTTTTAAGTAGGACCCCCATGTAATTATTGTATATATTTTCCATTGTATATACTTTACCCTTCCTTATTTTGTTTTTTTTATCCACTCCCCAGTAGATTCTTGTCCCGGGGTTGGTGTAAAGGGGAGGCACTTGTATTCCCATGCCTTCCCTTTCTCATAATAGTTTACGGTGTTTATCGCAGGTCGCCCCGCTTCGAGGCTACCATTTTTGGCCTAAACTTCTGTATCTTACCAGCCTAATTTGCGTAGGGGAAGCGACTCATCCTCATCCCCTTGTGCCCCCCTCCCTTTCCCCCTTCCGACTGAAGGATATAAATGGGCCGTGAGGCCTTTTAATTTTTTCTGTTGCGAAGATTGTGCCTTGATTGCTCCGCTGAATCGTTTTCCGTCACTTATCTTTAACGTTGTTCATTTTTGGAGACCCACACTGGATTCCATCGTACAGCGAGGATTTTTTTGTCATTGATTCCTGCCAGCGTTGTCGCTGCCCCTCTGACGGCTGCATCGAATTGTGCACTTCCAGTTACGTTTGCAAGTGTTCTCCTTTGGGAAGCCGTTCAAACTGAGCACGTGAAAACTCTCCCCTAATCATCTCGCCATCTCCTCTTTGGGGAATTCTGTTATCTCGAATTCCTTCTCTCGAATCTTTGGGCCTTCGAGTCATCGTTCCCCGTGGTCTCGACGCCTTTCGCAACGATATCGCCGTCTGTGGGGTTCTCGACGAAGACCGTCATAGCATTCACACCTGTGGACTTAGGTCGAACTCACTCTTCATCGCCGAGCCTCTTTCGCCTTGGTTTCCAACGTGCGTTGTTGCTTCACTGCTCCGGTATCAAATACTTTGAAGTATCTCTTTCTTCTTATGTCCTTTTTAAATTAATTAGTTTTATTCATGTAACTTTGGGCCTTCGGTAGCGAGCGTAAGACAGGGAGGTTATTCCGGGAACACCTGTCACTAGAGTAGCGTAGCCTATTCTATCTTCAACGGTGGGTGTCGTTTCGGCTTTAAGCAAGTTATTTATAGAACCCAATTTTGTATGCGCGAATTTCTATTTTGGTTAGAACGACTTGTGGTCGTTAGATGGTGATAAGCATTTGTGACTTTTCTTATTATTTGATGTACCCCAATGATTTGTTAGCAGTCAATTTGTTTCATTTTGATTTTGATGTAAATAATACTGTAAATACTTTTATGTGTGTATTCATTTAACCGCTTGCGGATACCTCGTAATTTAGCACCGTCCTGATAAATTCTAATGAATTCCTGGTAGGCTTTTAGATCCCTGGTCTTCTATAAATTTCTTGTTTGTGTTTTATTTGGGCCGTGTGAAGCGAGTTCCGCGATAGCCTTTACACTGGTGGACAAGTGAAATACAAAAGTTGCTTAACGTACAAATACACGAATCAGTAGGGCTAAGATGGATGATGCGTGAATGTAGCGGCATTTTTGAGAAGCGGAAGTATGAATTTCTTGCTTATTAAGGTATTTGTATTAAATTGCCCGTTGGGAGTATTAGAGTTGGGAATTTCCTTTATAAGTGCCGACTCAATTAAGCGTTGATGTATATAATTGTGGGACTTATAAACTATTTTAGAATTATCAATATCAATTTGATGATTTTCATTGGACATATGTAGAGATAAACTCGAGGAGAGGGCACCACGTCGCATATCGGATTTATGTTCATTCATTCTCTTGGGAAATCTGCTGCTTTCACCGATATATACTTCATTACATGATTTGCAGGGAACAAAATAAACTCCCTGTTCTTTATCGATCGATCTATTTTTGAATAAGCTATTTTTGATTGTATTCTCGTAGTGAAAGGCAACATTAATGTTGTTGGTCCGTGCCAACTTTTTGAAATTGATTAACTGGGGGGGAGTATGGGAAGGTAACATAATATAACTAGCTGAGAAGTAATAGATGGTTCTGGCTTTATAGTGATACTTTTCTATGAACCAAAGGGGATATTGCAGCTCAATGAATGTTTGGATGATTGTATTAATTTCGTCTTGCAAGAAACAAGGATCACAAATGCGATATGCTCTCAGGAACATGGAAGAAACTACATACCTTTTAACAGATACATCGTGACACAAGAAATAATGAATATAGACACTGGAGACGAGGGGCTGTATCTTCGCGAAAGGGCGGGCGCTACTCTCTGGCGAGTAACGGTTGACCTTAGGTTAAATACCCTGTTGGCCTCCTCACCAGAAAGCCTCCAGGCATGGCAATCTCTTGGGAGTAACCATTGGTGCCAGTCTCTCTAGGCCTAGACGAGATAAGACGACCGAGGAAGCTTCTTCTCGGGTCGACCTTGAACTCCAGGAGGGGGAGGGTCGGAAAAATGCGTCTCAGTGGGGTTAGGCCGACTGATCAAACACGGGTGTTACCACTCACTTTGAAGTTTCCCACGCGAGAATAGTTCTCTCTCCTCGCGTTTAAAACTCTAGATTAAGCCCACGTGGTCGGGGAAGAAGGGGCTCAAGGTGGATCTTAGGGTTCGTTTCCTCACCGTCCCCTAAACTCAAAAGCGCCATCATCTGACCTTACAACCTTCAAAACTTTCAAAAACTCATTGAAAAGTAAAATGGTTACCATCTGACCGACCGATTTAGTAACATAGAATCGCGTCCACGCTACTTAAAATTCTCCGCCCGATCAGAGCAAAAAGGAAATGAAATTAAGTCAGAAAAAGCGAATGACATTCATTATTAAGATGCATCGATTCTTAAAACGTAAATTTGTTTAACCAATGTTTCTTAAATGTTCTCATCTACGCCAATGAAACTCGAACACAATCCAAATAAAAAATGAGTATAAGGTGACCCCTACACCATTTTTGGCTACCAAGTTGCTAGATAATTAGTATAGTGTTCTTTCGCTTTTGCTCCGTGTACGCCTCTGTGCGTGATTTGCTAACCGTGTATGCACTGACGCACGCACGACCATTGCACTCACAATCTTCACTGTGGGGATTGATGCCCAGTGGAAGAGGAGAGCGAGTCACCTTCTTTACTGAGGGGACCCAGAGTTATATGTTAGCAACAGTCTATTGAAAGTTGTTTGACAATGTCTTCTGAAAGGTAGATTTATGGAGGGGGGCCTTTTGTATTATAATTTATTTATTGTTCATCTTGATTTTTCTTTTCTTGCTTGTTATCGTATCTTCTTGTTTTGACTGAATTTCCTTTTTCTTTAAGTTGGCCCTTCAAACGTTTTCTCCCAATTTCCTTGGCTTCCGTATTCTTGTTGAGTTGGTCCTTCATCTTCCTTTTCTTTCTTGAAATTATTTCATTAAATTTATTTGGACTCTTGAGATTCGAACGAGCTACCTCTTGATTCCGTTTCCAATGTTCATGTCACACGACTGGCGAAGTCCGTTCTTTGGTATGGTAAGTTTTCCTGCCATTTATATTATCGAGTTGGAAGGAATTTCTCTCTTGCATTTTGCACCCCTACAGATTAACGTGAATTTTATACGATGTAACTTAGTCCATTACGTTAAACTCCGTTCCTTTGTTTGTTCTGCTTACCGGAGTGCCTACTAAGGATAATTAACTCAATTGTAGGCCCCTCACTCAGAGATGCATTTATAGAAAGAGCAGGACAGGAGCTTGTGATAAAAGTTTTGTGGGTTATATTTTGCTTCGGAACGAAGTATTCGAGCTCTTTCAACAGCCCCCAGACATTCCTCCGACCAAGACTGAAGAGTAAGGTGAGGAAAATGTTGGTTTTAGGAGACATCGATTCCTCATTTGCCTCCCAAACGGCAACTCGCAATTCCCCAGTTAATTTATTAAGGAGAGAGACAGCGCATTCGGCAAACTTGAGAGCTTAGAGGACAAGAATCATTTTTAAAAGATTACCATCGGATATTAACTAGGACTAGGCTAACCTTATAGTACTTAGCTGTTTCTCGTGTCTCTCCTAATCTTTCTCTTTAGGCTATCTCCTTTCCCGTTAATCTTTTTGTTCCCTTCGGCTCTGTTCTTTACCTTTTCTGCCACTTCGTTTAACTTTGCTACTTGCTGCTGATAAATTTGATGTGAGGAAGTAGGAGAGGGAGTCTCCTAATTCCTCATTGGTGATTTTTTGTCTTAGAGGCGGTCTATTATTTTTTATGTCTTATATATAACCTTGTTATATTATTTTCAGTTGTAGTTATCCTATGGGGGGGGGGGTATTTCTTCTTATTCCCACCATTTATTTATTTATCAATATTATTGTTCATCTTGATTTTCACTATGCAGGTTGGCTTCCTCGAATTGCCTTTTCATTTTCTTGACTGAATTTCCCTTTTTATTTAAGTTGGCCCTTCAAACATTTGTCTTTCCTTTATCTTGACTTCCGTATTCTTCTTGGCTGGGTTGGTCCTTAATCTTTGTTTTCTTTCTTGAAGCCTTTTCATTTTTTTCTTCCATTATCTTGGGGGTGGTTTCTTCTTGATTCTTGATGAGTTAGTCCTTCAAACGTTTTCTTCCATTTTCTTTCTTGGGAGATCTTCGTAAAAGTTTTTGGACTGTTGAGTTTCGAACGCGGTACCGTTGGATTTAAACGCCAATACTCTAGCCTCACGACCGGCTTTTAGCCCGTCCTGAGTTGGTAAATTTATCGGCTATTTATATTATCGAGTTGGAAAGAATTTTTGTCTGATACATTTTCGCGACCCCTACAATCATTTATAAGGAACTGAATAAGGTTCGAATGTACTCGAAAACACCTTTTCGTTTTTCCTGCTGGACATTGCATTTATTTGCATGCATGCATTTACACATATATATAGCGATGCGACACAAGTACTTGCACACTTAAATTTTCAGTATTTCTGAAATACTTCATGCTTTCAGCAAGTTATAAGCCTAGCATAAAACTAAGTAAGCATTTACAAGATGACCACCAAAAAACGGGCTCCAACTTTCAATAGGCTTCATTTTTTTTTAATTAAGAAATGAATCCTATTGAAAGTTGGAGCCCGTTTGGGGGTCACCCTGTATTTAACAGAATAAATACACAAAGATTTTCTTTGTATAAAACAACAATTGTTAGTAAATAAACGAGACGGTGACAAAAGTATTCAACCAATACTAATTTCCGTCATTTAAAATGTCGTGGCATAACCTTTGTTTGCAATAACTGCACGAAGACGATCCTCATAGGTTGATACTCGTATTAGCTTTTCGCAATCATTTTGTTGATATTTTGTTCTACCCTTCTACGCAAATCTCCTTCAAGGTGACAAAGTTCTGTTGGTTGTAACTTCGCCATAGATGTTCAATAGGATTGCGGTCTAGCGATTGACTTGGCCATGGAAGGAAGTTTATTTTTCTGTTATTAAACCATTCGTGAGTCAATTTAGCCGTGTGCTTAGGATCGTTGTCCTGTTGAAATATCCAGTGATGCCGGCTATAATATTTTTGCGCATGAGAGCAGCTTTTCCTCCAGTAACTTTCGATACGTGACACCGTCCAGTTTCCCATCAATGATGTGGAGTGATCCTTTGTCAGATGCCTTAAAACAGCCCCAAACCATGAGGCTACCTTCTTCGTGTTTCGCAGTTGAGATTGTTGTTTAGGATCATAGGCAGTTCCTTCTGCTCTAAAAGATCTATTTTATTCTCATTTGAGCATAGAACGTTGCTCCAAAATTCCCTTTCCTTTTCAAGATGCTCTATGACAAAATTTACACTGTTCATTACATACTTTTTATTAAGAAGTGTAGTTTTGCAGGGAGTGAAAGAATGCTTATCATTACGATGGAACTCTCTATTAATAGTTCTTTTACTCACTTTAGTCTCGGGCAATTCTAGATCGCTTTGTAGATCTACCATACTAATCATTGGATTATTCTTTAACTTAGAAGGATATAACGATGAGACCGACGTTAATCTTGCGAGGAGCATTGGCTCCTTGCTTTCGAATTATAGAAACTACAGTTACATAAGGCCCTTCAACTCGGTCAGAAATAGTCCTCTAGGATAATCCATCTGAGTGAAGTTTAATAATTTGCTGTTGAATAGGTTGAGGAACTTCTTTGTCCTTCGCCTTTGCTCAAAGCAAATGTTCTTCTTCTATGAATTCTTATCAATAAAGTCAGTGCTAATATTTAGTAGTTTATTTCAGTTTCGTTTTTAGGAAATTTCTCGTTCTTCAATCTTACCCATTTCATCGAATTTATAAGATTCCTGTTTTAAAAACAATTATATTTAACACGTTATTACAGCGGTTGAATACTTTTGTCACCTGCTATATTTTGTTTTTATCAATTGTTGTTATATTCAAAGAACATCATTCTTATGAGTATTTCTTCTATTAAATATATATTTACTGAGTCTTCTGCTAGTTTTATAACCCGACGAAAGCAGGAAGTATTTCATAAATATCGAAAATCTAAGTATTTAAATACTTGTTTCGCCTCACTGTAAATCAAGGATTTATTTTAATATTAGGCAAAAATGGCTAAGTGCTAAGAGTCGATGATTGAAGCTGAGCTTATGGGTGAAATTGAATGTGAATCTTAGGGTGTTTGTGCTGAATTTGGAATGATAGGAATAACGCTTGGTTTTGTTTGTTGTGTGTAGGCTGCGATCTTTCCTCTAATTTCACTACATTATTGGAATTAGAGGAGGAATTTAGAAGGGATAGCTAAGTTGGAGCAGTTAGTCACTGAGCTTAGCAAGAATCTCAGCGCTAGGCTCAAGGGGAGTTCTGGGGATCGTTATGTTAGCTAGAAGTGGGGCTAGTAGAGATAATAGAGAGTGGAATGTGGTAAAGAGAGGACGGAAGCAGGTAGCTAGTCAAGCTTCTCGTGTTCCAGCAGATGGAAGTAGAGTTCCCGGTGTTAAGGTTGTGGGGATATTAGGCCTAGGTAGTGAGTGTAGGCCTGCGCCTATTACTTGTAGTGGTAGGTTCAGTGTCTTAGTAGACCTAGAAGAAAGGTTGGTTATAGGCCCCTTTGAAGCAAATGAAGTGCCTGAAGTGGTTGTGGTGGGTATTTCACAGGTTTAGTATTTATAGAGACTTTTTGTAAACGTGAGCGCAAAAGAAGGTGAAGGTTTGTTTGCCAGGTGCGCGTGCAGTGGATGTGAGTGAGAGATTTGAAAGGGATGCAGTTGTTCTTTTACTCGAGGGAATGTACATATGGCACAGGGAAAACTAGATCGGAGGAGCTAGTGTCTAGATATAGGGATTTGCTAGTAATATTTCGGGATAGTAGCAGGAGGTGCGTAGTCTCAGGGATTTTACCTAAACTTAGAGAAGGCAGTGAGTAGATCTCGCGTGCAGGTGAAATGAATGAAAGAATGAAAGTATTGTGTGATGGTAGGGGACTAGTGTTTTTGGGTACATGGTGTGAGTGTTTTGGAAGGGAGGATGTGTATGCAATGGATGGGTTGCACTTGAGTCGCAAGGGTGTGAAAATGTTAAGTGGCTGTCTCGAGGGCAGTGTAGGACTAGATTGTGTAGTTAAATAGAATGAGGCAGGTATGGATGATGGCATTCAGATAAATGTAAGGAGCAACCGGCGGGAGAATGAGCAGAGGACTAGGAAGGTAGAGTGTAGCAATGATAAGACCACAGATAGAGATACATTGAAAATATACTCCACAAATACTAAGTTCATAAGGAATAAGAAGGATTTGTTAAGAAGGCTAGTGAGTATTGAGATGTTGGATGTTATTGAGATAACAGTCATGAGAGCTCATGATAGCCGAGTGGATACGGCGTTGGTATCCCAACGTCGCGGTACCGGGTTCAATCCCGGCATGAGCGGACACAAACTTCAGCGCACGTAGAGATCTGGCTACCCATTGGTGGATGCGCGGTGCTCACCCCGTTTTCGGGTGGGTAGATCTTTCACCTCTCACCTCACACATAGCCAATCACAACACTGCTTTCTTTTCTCTCCCGCCTTCACAGGACAACACACACGTCTATATCCACGTGCCTCTGACGCGGAACAGGTCCCTCTCCCCCGGAATGACAAAGGCTTCCACCTGAACGCTGTTTTTGTGTCAAAAACACAATACTTCCTGCCACCTCTCCCCAAAAGAGGACCGCCACCTGGGGCCCTCGGGCTCACCAGCGATTGCCATACTGACCGTTATGTGTATTTCAATATGTTAGAATTATTACCCCGGAAGCAGGGCAGGGCTAAGCAAGATGGTAGCCCTTAAAAACAAAATGGTAGCCCTTAAGTGAGAGACATTAATGTCCACTTGATCTGGAAAGTTTAGTGATCTCTCCAGAGAACTAAAAGAGGCAGACTTGTTTCTTATAGATACACGCCGCTCGTCTTTGGTCTACCTGCAATCCCTTTGGGTTACAGTTCATTAAAAACATCATTTCGAGAGTTTTCCTAGAGATTGTCACCCTCAAGTTATAAATAATTAATTGCCTCTAAACCCGATGAAATCATTAAAACTAAGCGTAAAGTCCTATCGATGATTTCTAAATTGTTTGACCCCCCTCGGATTATATAAGCCGGTTCTTATTGGTAGTAGACTACCTATGAGAAAGCTGTGGTCCCAGAGGTTGGATTGGGATAGTCCAATTTCTGGCCCCGATGTCGTGTCTTGGGAAAAACTTCGCACCGATCTGGTGAAGTTGGTCGAAATGAAAATTCCACGCTATGCCATTGCGGATGATGGAGCAGAGCTAAAAATAATTTGCGATGCGACCACGTCTTACTACAGATTTCGATCTATTGTTTCCCAAAATTGATCTAATTCGATCATTCAAATCTTCATTTGAAATGCAAACATCCTGGGCTTGACTCCACTCTCACCCGCCAAACTTAAGAAAATTCATAGCTATTGTTTTATCTGCAAAAGATTCAATTCCTTTGCTTTTATGCACCATAAGATGACCAATTTCCCGATACCTCAAACATCATTTCAAACTTCATCAAATTCTTGATCAAACTTGATCATTTAAAAACTTCATCAAACCCATGATCAAGCCCAATACTTGATCGTTTCAAAACGTCATCAAACTCGTGATCAAGTCTAACACTCGATCACCTCAAACTTCATTTAAATTTCAAACTTGTGATCAAGTATGACACTTGATCACCTAAAAACTGATCAAGCATCATTTCAAACTTCATTAAATTCCTGGTCAAACTTAGTCATTTCAAAACTTCATCAAACCCATGATCAATTCTAATACTTGATCGTCTCAAGACTTCATCAATTTCATGATCAAGTCTGACACTTGATCACCTCAAAACTTATCAATCATCATTTTAAAACTTCATCATTCATGATCAAACCTGACACTTGATCACATCAAAACTGATCAAACATCATTTTAAAACTTGAAATTCATGATCAAGTATGACACTTGATCACCTCAAAACTTATCAAACATCATTTCAAACCTTCATCATTCATGATCAAATCTGACACTTGATCACCTCAAAGCATATCAAACTTCATTCAAAACTTCATCAAATTCATGATCAATTATGACACTTGATCATCTCAAAACTAATCCAACATTATTAAAAATTTCAAACACATGATCAAGTCAAATACTTGATCGTCTCAAACTTTTCAAAAATCATTTGAAAACATTGTCAAACTCATGATCAAGTTCAATACCTGATCGTCTCAAACATTATTTCGAATGCATGATCAAGTCAAATATTTGATCATTCCAATTACTTCATCGAAATTCTTCATTTCGAATGTTTCAACAATTTATTAAATTCCTCTCTAATGTTCCTCCTTCAAACACATCCTCTTGAGTACTTATTCAAGTACCTCTTTCAAATTTCACATAACAAATTTCAGGAGTCTTTGCTTAAGCTTCACAACCTTATGTAGTTGTTAAGCTTCTCTGGCCGGGAGGCTGTTAAGATTGCAGGCCTATTGCACTGTCTTACACATGTGTCTTTGTGAGCGTGCATGAACGCATTTAAGTCAAAGAGAGAATAGTTTGGATTTCCTCCCGTATTGGGTTCTCCTCCCTACGTCCCTCTCTCTCTGGCCCCATTCTAGGCTATTGAAGACAGAGCAAGTGGTTTATGGTTTATGAGTATTTATGGGAGGTGAGGGTGTTGCGCGCTTAGGACCGTCCTGGACAGCTAGACGAATATTGCCCTTCTCCACCTCCTCGGCGATCGGCACAGTGGACACAGTGGTTTATGGCTTTACTATGGGTAGAGGGTGTTTTGGGCTCGGACACCTTCGCTCGACTCCTTTCCCTTAATCATCCCCCAACTACCCCCTTCCTTGAAAACCCCCCTGCAGGGGGACAAAGGCCCACTATTCATCACAAGCTGGATGAAAAAACAACTCGCTAAAACCCTTATCAACCCAAAACTCCTGGGCACTGGGCAGAACCGTTCCGAAGCTTGAAGAAGAAGAAGGCACCGTCTACACTCAAACTCTCAACAAACTCTGGGATTCAGCCGGATGGGAAACTTCTGAAGTCTGTGGCACCGTGAACGACTCCTCATCGTAAATAAGATTCTCGCCCGGGTTCTCCGGCCAAGGTAAGTTTTTATACCCTCTTTCTCGCATTGTTTCTGCGAGTTCCCTCAAATTCCCATCAAACTCTCTCTCCCCATTTGCCCCCTCTCTCGCCTAAATTCATTTAACTTTCGGTCCTTCAAACTCTTAACCTTCTATTCATTTTGGAACCAGCAAACATCTCTCAAACTCTCTTCAAAGTCTCAAACTACCCTTAAACTAAACTCAAACTAACGAGGGCATTCAGAACTAAACACAATTTCGAATAAGTTCTCTGGCGAGATCACTATACTTTTCAAATCAATTGGACACTAATGTCTCTCACTTAAGCGCTGCCACCTTGCTTAGCCCTGCCCTGCCCTGCTTTCGGGGTAATATTTCTAACAATTATCCAGTCGGGGATCCTCCCAGTATCATGGAAGGATTGGCGTTGACTAACTAACCTAGTCATGGCTTTATTTCTCAAAAAAACAACTTTAGATCTCAGGTCCAGATTAATGGTATAATATGGTTAAGTGAGATAGGAATAAGAGGGAAGGAGGAGGATGATCATTTATATTTGGGATATTCTCCAGTGTTGTGAAAACAATACGATTAAAACAGATATTAACAACGAGTCATTGTGGCTAGAAGTTATATATATATATATCTGGATTCTTTATTCCTAGGTAAATAGCTGGAATAAGCTTCGAAATGGCGAACACTAATGATAACTTTTTCTGACTCCCTTTTTCCCAAAAGTACACCTATATAAATAGTTATTTACTTTTACTTTACTTTAGGTTAAAGTGGTGAAATTGTGTGGTAGGTATATAAAGGTGTGAATAAGTTTTCTAGTTTGCCCTGGTGTTAGGGCATCACTAGCATTCTTCATGTCGTGGTTAACTAAAAAAAAATTCCTCCGTCAAAAAAGTAGCTGACTGTCATTGACAGTCAGTTTCCTCCGTATAAATATATATAAATAAATCTCTGTGTAATAAGTATTTCCACCTTCGAAGCATTCAAGCCTTTCAAGGTTGACTTTTCTAGCTGAATGATCTCAGTGTTGATTATTCTTCAATTCCTTTTAATGTGGGCATTTAGCCCTTGTCTTAGTTTGGTATTCGTTGACTTGTTGGGTTATTTGTTGACAATGGGTATTGGGGAGTTGGGCACTTCGCCTCTTTTAATTCTTGACTTTTGACAAATGGGAATTGGGGAGTTGGGCACTTCGCCTCTTTTAATTCTTGACTTTCAACTAATTAATTGTAACATGGGTGTTGGGGAGTTGGGCACTTCGCCTCTTTTAATTCTTGACTTTCAACTAATTAATTGTAACATGGGTGTTGGGGAGTTGGGCACTTCGCCTCTTTTAATTCTTTACTTTTGACTTTTAGGTGTGGGCACTTCGCCTCTTTTATATTTAATTTTGGTATTATTTTATTAATACTTGCTATGTAACTATAGGGGGGGGGAGGGGACTTTAATGTGGGCACTTCGCCTCTTTTTCAATTGGTTGTTAAAAATTGTAAGAATCGATACCACTGTTGGACTACTTGTCAACTTTTAGGTTCTTGAGTCGTGGACCTATTAGAGGAGTGGACTAACCCTATGTAAACATGGGTAGTACCGCTTCTCTCGCGCAGGTTCTACTGCTCGGGAACAGAGCAGTTCTACCTATAGCGCGTCTCCGGTTGGCACGTATATTGATGTTTAGGTTTAAGTTTGGGAGTATAGTCTGGTCTATCTTGTCCCAAGTTTTTCTCCCTAGCCGTTGGATCTCCGTGTTGATCGGCTTTAGGTCGATTCTCTGGTGTAGAATCGATTGCCGAATACGGTCGATCCTACGCGTGCCTGTTATCAGCAGCGTGGCACTATTCTGTACTCTCTGCATCGTTCTGAGAGATGTACAGCTTGCCATCTGCGTGATCACGGCCGGGTACACCAGGACTGAGCGTACCAAGGCCATGTACAGTTTTTTGATATTAGGCACGCTGAGGCCTCGGAAACGGTAAAGTTTCTTCAGCTCTCGTTTGGCTAGGGAGACTCTGGTTTTCATATGAGTCGAATATCCAGATTTGTAGAGTCGCAATCCCAGGACATTACCTTCATTGGAGTATGGGTAGTGTTCATTGTCGACGATGACGTCATCAACTTTCCGGCGGTTCATCGGAATGATCGTGAACTTCTGGCGGTTGGTTTTGATCTTCCACTTTCTTTCATATCTGTTGATATTATCAATTTCGACAGCTGTCGCCCTCGCCTGACTACCAGAGTTCCGGAATGGACTTAGGACGATTTGGGTGATGTCGTCTGCATATTGCAGATACATCGAATCGAACCTCACTGGAGCAGGTAGGTCTATAGTGTACACTAGGTACAGCAGAGGACTGAGACAGCTGCCTTGTGGAACTCCCGCCTCGAGTTCGAATTCGGGTCCTTTGCAGCCCTCGATTGAAATTCGGGCTCTCCTATCGGAGATATAATTGCAAAGGATCCTTTCCAGGAGTGGGTTAAGCTGGAGGTTAAGGATCTTGTATTGTAGTCCTCTCAGCCAAACCTTATCGAAGGCCTTCTTTACATCACGCAGCACTACGTCTACATACCGCCTCTCAGCTTTACTGCAGGCGAGTTTCTCCGCAAGGAGGGCGAGGGCCGTTTCCGTTCCTCGTCCCTTGCGGAACCCGTGCTGCTGAGGGTTGTGGACTCCCAGCTCGGCAAGTTGTTCTTGGAGCCTGTTAGCTAGGAGTCTCTCGTAGATTTTCGCAACGAATTCCAGCAGGGCGATGGGCCTGTAGTTTACCAGTTGATCAGGGGGTTTACCTCCCTTGGGTATGAAGATCATCTTCGCAATCTTCAAACCTTCCGGGAAGTAGCCCGTATTCAGGGAAGCGTTGTAGACGTTAACGATACCCTGAATGATCTGCTGTGGGGCGTTAACCAAGTTATTTCTGGTGATACCCGTCCAGCCTGGTGCCTTTTGGCGAAAGGCTTTCACAGTGGCCATGACGTCCTCTGATGTTATGGGGCGTCCATGACCCGCCATCTCCCTGCCCTCGTTGGCTTGCTGTAGTGGATGCGTGCGATGTATTTCCTGATTTAGTTGTTCAATCAGTTGACCTTCGAATTCCTGGTCGAACTCAGCGTTTTCCTCGGGGGTAATCCTGAAAACGCTTTTCCAGAAGTTCCTGAACCTATCCTCGAGAACCACCGGGTTCTCTATGTAGTCATCGTTCTCCTTTATCCGAGCTTTGGGTCTTGGAGTAAGTCCCTTTAAGTTCCTGACTTGGCGCCAGAACTTAGCCGGGCTAAGCTCGCTGTCGATTTTGGCTATCAAGGTGTTCCATATGTCCTCCTGTTGGAGGTTGATAGCCTCTCTAAGCTCTGAACTTAGGCGTCGAAGCAGCAAGCTCCTTTCCCGGCTGGGACCCTCCCGTCTTACATCCTCATACACTTCCCTGTGAGCACGAGCGATATCTCTCATCTCCTCGGTCCATCTGGGCTGAGGAGGTGTTTTATACCCTGTTACGGGTATGCTCTCGCGGTCCGCGTTTAGTATGGACGTTGTTATCCTTTCCAACTCCCTGTCAATCTCCTCTAACGACGCCGTGCTGAGGTCAGCTGGCGCATAGTCGCTGAGTCGCTGCTTGTAGCGATCCCAGTTGGCCATGGCGTAGTTTTTCCGGAGAGGGGCTGGGAGCTGGATTGGTGCGAGAGATATTGTTGTGAGAATCGCGATGTGATCACTAGGGACTGTTGGGCCTGGCTCGCTATGGTAGTTGAAGGGGAAGCCTTCACTTGTCAAGATTATGTCAGGTTTAGTGGCTGACCGGGAAGTGATATAGGTCGGAAAATCCGGCCCTATCCTTTGGATGTTTTTCCTTCCCATAATCAATTCCAAGTTTCGGCCTCTATCGTTGGTGCTACCATAGCCCGCCGTTCGGTATCTGGCATTGAGGTCTCCCCCTAAGAATGCCATTCTGCGGTGCCCAAACAGTGTATAAAAATTACATAACGGGAGATATGCTCGTCCAGGGGGTTGATATGCCGCAGCTATCACGAGGTCTCCGACCAGGGTGTGAACCTCGATTGCCACAAAGGACTCATCGAGTTCTGGCAGTTGTTTGAAGGAGATGTTCCTCTTGACAGCTATTGCAGCACCATCAAACCTTTCCTGGGAATGATTCTTCATGAGCACTCTGTAGCCCGGTATTTTTATGCGACCAGCTGTTGTGTCGATACCATGCTCTGTGATGAGAATGATGTCGGGGTCGAGCACACGGAATATGTTACCATATACCGTGGCCTTCTCCTCCCAACCATTCACATTGAGTGTCAGAATCCTCATTTTATTGCTTACTCTTTCCATCTTGAGTCACCTAGTGTTTTTGGGTGACGTTCTTCTTCCTCCCATTCTTCTTCTTCCTGAATTCAGCGTTAGAGAGTTGCTCGCATGTGTTCTGATGAAGGATCACATTCTGTGCGAGCAGGGCCTCTTCCACTGTACCAGGGTCTATCTCAGAGTCGTACTCCCATTTATAGATTTTTGCTTTAATCCCTTGGAAAATACGACTAGGCTCCATTTCCTCTGGGAAGGGGAATTGATCGCAGGCGTAAACCCTCAGGTTGATGTAGTTCGCCCGCAATCTCTTGGATTTCTTCTTTTTACCCTTCTTTTCCAGGGGTTTGGATGCTTCCGCGTCTGAGGAGTCCGAAGACTCTGATGAGCTGCTCGTTTCCGAGCTCGCTTGTTTCGCCGTGCTTGTCATAGATTGGGTGGGAGCAGGAGTTTTCGTCTCGACTGCTTCGTTACTCGTTTTTTCGGGTTGTTGTTTACTTGGGTTAGCTTGCACCTTAGTCTGCTGGGCTTTTGGGGTCATCTGCAAATGCAGTACGTCCCCAGAAGGGGGGTTATCCGGGAACCACATTTGTTCCATCCCGTTTTTGGCCAACATCTGGTTCAACACGGTGGCGAATGTGCCTGGGCGAGCCAGATTCATGACGTGCGCATGAAGTATGCACGTCATGATTTTCGTAGATCCCTCATTTTCAATTTTGAGGTATGTTCTTCTGGCATCCACCTCTGAGATGGCTGCCTTTGCCGCTTGTGCGTAGGACGTGTTCGCCCTACGTGTGACCTCATTCCTCTTTGCCTCCTGTTTATTCCTCATAACTTCTTTTTTGGCGGGACAAGACATGGCCATCGTTCGGTGGCCCTGCCCGCAACTCACGCATTTTTCAGTTGTGCTGACACAATTCCGCCAATTGTGGCCAAGCTGGCTGCATTTGGAGCAGGTCTCCTGTGGCTCCTTGCAGTCTTTGGTGGCGTGGGTCTCCATCTTATAGCACTTGAAGCAGTATTGGACCGGGGTGAACTCACCCTTTTCCACCTGCTCACCGCTAATTTTGGCGTTAAACATGAGGAGACCCTGCTCCTTCGCCTTCTGTGCCATGGTAGTCTCCGTGAAGACTACCTTAAACACGTGCGAGTAATCGCTGCCGTCCCTCCGATTCTTGAATTTTATAATTTCAGCTACCTTAGCCCAGGCCTGCCGTAGCTCTATCTCCTCTCTCATCTCGCTTGCTGTATGCTGCCCAATCCACGGATCGATCCGGCGGCATACAACACTCCTGTGCGCCATGATCTGGGGTGGCACTGCAGGCTGCAGTCCTATGGCCCGAAGGGCTTCGACTGCCTTCTCCTTGGCAATATCTTCGATATCCTTTTCGGTTTCGCATATTGCGATATAGCCCGACGGAATGTCCAGGAGTCTCACCATGGCAATTCCCAGTTTACCATACACGGCCTCGAAGGTGGATTCCCTGCTGGGCTTGGGTTGCCCTTCGACAACCCGCAGAGGAATCCGGGTCGTGTGATCTTGGGCCATCTCTTCTAGAGAGTGGCCCCTTAGCGTTGATGATTGGTTGCACCAGATGCTCTCGTTGTGGGGGAACTTGCTGTTGATCAGTATGGTGCACCTCTTCTTCTACGTGTTCTTCTGTGTTGGTTTATTTGGGGGGGGGGGCTCCCTCTACTTCGCCTCTAAGCTTACGTGAACTTTATTGCCAAATGGGGGGGATGAATGATGGAGGGTGAACCCGGGCGAGGCCCCTCAGATGGGTGATGAGTGGCGGACTTGATGATGGGTGGTGTTAGAATCAACTACCACCACCCGGGGTGCCGCCCCATCTGGGGTTTGGATATCGATGCTGTTTCCAACTTACACAGGGACGGTTGTGTGTCCCCCTGTGGTCCTGGCCGGAAGTTACCCTTAGAGATTAGAGCGAACTCTTCCCCAAAGCTTTCAGCATCGCCTCGTAACCGGGCGGTCTCTTCCGTAGAGTTCCACAGTGGGCTAATCCTCAAACCTGCTTTCCTTTACGTCCCCAATTATGTCTATCAAATTGGACCGACATAGTTGTGGCGAGACTAGATGAGTGGCGGTTCAGTTCATTTCAGCGTCGCGACTCCGTAGAGGGAGGGGGGGGGGGGTTAGCACGACATCTAGTCTTCTAGGTGCCGGTGTAAAATTCGTTGATGAATTCTCCCCGTAAGGATGATGAGGCTCCAAAAAATGGCGTTTTGAGCCTCCCTTTCCTCCGACTTTTCCTCCTTTTCCAAAAATGAGATCTTCTCAGCGTCGACTTTTCAAGTGAAATTATGCTGCCTTCTAAATAGTTATTTCATCTACTCATAGTACTACAAAAATTTAACCAATCAGCTTTTAGACATAAGCACTGCAATAATTGTCCAATCAGCGCCATGATAGATTTAAAAGGTTAATAACGCTCAAACCGTTTGCACAAGTAGCAACACAACCCTAATCTACCTGGGAAAGGGTAGAAAACGAGATTCTCCCGCAAATAGATGCGGGCCTCGAGATACCGCAGCATGCTATTGGACGGGCTACGAGGAGAGCACTATTCCCCAGTGGAAGAACGTGCTCCCGTGAAAACCAAATAGCCCTGTTCAGATAGCTAGCAAACCTTCGTTCAGGACGCTAAAAACCAGTCCTCAAGACAACCGTTCCTTTAAGAAGTTTCAACAAAATACACACAAGAGCAATAACTCCAAATCGAGAGACAAAGTAAAAGAGGCGAAGTGCCCAACAAACCAAACTCGGAAAACCTAAATTGATCAAAAGAGGCGAAGTGCCCCCCCCCCCCAAAAAAAAAAAATAAGAAAGAACCCAAATAATAATAAATCCAAAATTAAACAAAAGAGGCGTAGTGCCCAATGATATCCCAAAACTAAAATTAAATAAACAACAACAAAATTAACAAAAGAGGCGTAGTGCCCACACAACAAATAAGTAAAAGAAAACCGTAAAATGACAAACAAAAGAGGCGTAGTGCCCAAATAATAAATAAACAGAAAAAGCAAAACAAGAAGAAAAATGGGGAGTAATTCCCCCATTGGCGATGTATAAAAATCACCAAAACAAGCAAAGTAAGCAAATAATACATAGGCTACGAGTTAGCAAAACTATAATTGAAAGGCTTGAATGCCCTCTTCAAACCGACGGAGGAAAAAGTATATATAAAGAAGAAATATTTATGCAAATTTTATATAAAAAGCAAGACAAATTAAAAAGGAAAAATGAAAAGTAGCTTAACGCTACAGGAAGGTCAGCTGACGCTGTTCCAACCAAACGGAGGAATACATGAAAACCGAAAAAGAGTAGAATGCCTGTGATGCCCTCTGCTCCAGGGCAAAACTACAATCTCCTTCAGCACTATCATCATCTACTACACCTTTCACCCCCTTCAACATCAAGTCAAGTCAAGTCAAGTCAAGTCACCCTAATCTAGACTTGGAAGAAGAAAAGTTGGAAAAATTTACGCTCTGCAAGAAGTCGTAGCCGGCAAAGGCGGTAAAGCCAAGGGAAATTTGGAAAACGCCAACCAGCTTTGCCAACTCCTTACGGGGAGCAAAATAACAACATTTAGAAGAGTGGCACACAGACGACAAATGTCTGGCTAAGTCCCCTTGCAGTCCCCCCCCCCGGAACAGGGGACTGAGGCGAACTGAACTGACACTCATTATTCTCGCCCCAACTATGTCCGTCCACTTTGATAGACATAATTGGGGACGTAAAGGGAAGCAGGTTTGAGGATTAGCCCACTGTAGAACTCTACGGAAGAGAACGCCCGGTTACGAGGCGATGCTAAAAGCTTTGGGGAAGAGTTCGCTCTAATCTCTGAGGGTAGTTTCCGGCCAAGATCACAGGGGGACATACAACCGTCCCTGTGCAAGTTGGAAGCAGCATCGATAACCAAACCCCAGACGGGGCGGCACCCCCGGGTGGTGGTAGTTGATTCAATCACCACCCATCATTAAGTCCGTCACATATCATCCGTCTGAGGGGCCTCCCCGGGTACATTCATCCACCATTCATCCACTCCATCCCACAGTTCATGTTCGCCGACGTTCTCCTGCAATGGGGGGGGGGGGGAGGGGGCTGCCCGCAATAAACAAACCCAAGCAACAAATCGTCAAATTCGCCAAGAACAAGGATCATTATTGAAGACTAAAAGGATTATCAAAAGAAGAACAGATAACAGGAAGAAAAGCGGCCCAAGGGCCCCCTTCCCCGAGGGGAAAATGGAGCCTAATGGGACGACAAAGATCCCACTACGCATCATCAGTGGTAGCGTTAGGCCAACACGGGAGAAGGTGTTTGAGGTGGTCTTCGGGAAACTGAAGATCGACATGCTCCGCCTGCTTGAAGTCCCCACTGGTTATGTGGCGGTCTGCGAAAAGGAGAAGGACGTGGAGGGAATCACAAAGGAGGAAGCAGTGGAAACACTGCGTGAAATAGGCCTTCAGCCTGCAATTCCTCCTCAAATACAAACCCATAGAAGCGTGGTGTGTAGGAAGCTGGACCCGTGGATAGGTCAGCATTCCAAAGATGAAATTAAAGAGGAGATAGCCAAAAATCAATCATGGGCTAAGGTTGCTGAAGTCATTAAATTTTGGAATAAAAAAGAGAATACGGAATACACACATGTATTCAAAATTATATTCACGGACACTACAATGGCCCAAAAAGCTAAGGAGAGCGGGCTTCTGCTCTTCAACGCTAAAATCAGTGGAGAGCAAATAGAAAGGGAGGAATTCACTCCCGTTCAATTCTGCTTCCGCTGTTATAAGATGGAGAGCCACGCCACAAAAGACTGCCCAGAACCGCAAGAACTATGTTCGAGGTGCAGCGAGGCGGGGCACCACTGGAAAAGCTGTAGTAGCCCGAGGGAAAAGTGTGCCAATTGCGGCCTGGGACATCGTTCCATGGCTATCGCCTGCCCTCTGATAAAAGAAATAATCAAGAACAAGGTTCAGAAGAAGAAGCAAGAACAAGACAGGAGGCAAAACACGACATATGCTCAGGCAGCGAAGGCAGTCCTCACTGAAACAGAGGCGAGAAAAACATACCTGAGAATAGAAAATGAAAACTCGACAAAGATACTGACATGCATACTGTATGCGCATGTCAGAAACCTAACCAATCCCGGGACTTTTGCCAAAGAATTGAACCAAATGCTGGCAAAAAATGGTATGAGTGAGATGTGGTTCCCCGAGAACCCACCATCGGGGGACGTGCTCCAGTTGCAAATGGTCCCAAAAGAGTCAAGCAACAACAAAGAAGAAACAGCGAAACAGACTAGCAAAGAGGCAAGAAGGCCGGATCCCAGGATCGAGGCCAAGAAAGAAAGAATGACTGCCACCAAGACAGTCCAGCCGAAGGCACAGAGCGCAGAGAACCCGAAAGAAGAAGAGACACCCGACACCACGGACTCCTCGGACTCAGAGGGTTCTATCTGCGAAGCTAAAGCCACAAAAGCAAAAAAGATTAAAAATAAGAAGATAGATGCAGATAGGATTAACCTATACCTATACGCATCGGAGCAGTTCCCATTCCCGAAGGATGGGGATACAAATAAAATCAACGTGGGCATAAAGAAGAAATTTTACAAATGGGACTATGATGCCCAATGCGAAGAGGAAACGGTGGAAGAAGCCTTAAATAGCCAATGTATTGCCTTCCATCGTGAAACCTTCGTGGAATTAACCCAGGCCGAGTTCAAGAGAAAGAGAAACGGGAAAAGGAAGTCAACCACCCGTAAGCACTAAGGACATCCACACAAGCCAGAACAGAGAATGGAAAACCAAAACAACAGGTTAAGGATATTAACACTCAACAGTAATGGATGGGAGGGGAAAGCCACGGCGTACGGCAACATATTCCGTGTGCTAGATCCCGACATCATACTGATTACTGAGCATGGTATCGATACGACCAGTAAGCAGTTGAAGATACCAGGCTACAGAGTGATATCTAAGAACCATTCTCAAGAGAGGTATGACGGTGTTGCCATCGCCGTCAGGAGGAACTTGTCGTTCAAACGTCTTCCAGACATGGACGAATCCTTCGTGGCGGTAGAGCTGCATACATTAGTAGGCAAGCTCATAATAGCGGCGGCATACCAACCACCTCGACGCAGATACCTCCCTCTGACGAACTTCTACACCCTGTTTAGCCACGGCAGGATGGTATTCCTTGGGGGAGACCTCAACGCCAGATGCCGAACGGCTGGCTACGGGAACACAAACGAAAGAGGTCACAACTTGGAAATGATTATGAGAAGGAAGAACATTCAGCGTATAGGACCGGATTTTCCAACCTATTTTACCGTAAGGTCCGCTACGAAACCTGACATAATCATGACAAGTGATGGCTTCCCTTTCAATTACCGTAGTGAGCCGGGCCCGACAATACCCAGTGATCACATACCGATCTTGACGACCATTTCTCTTGCACCAATTCAGCTCCCGATACCACTTCGGAAAAGCTATGCTTCGGCCAACTGGGAACGCTACAAGGAAAACCTTGCCAGCTATGTACCAGTGGGCCCCGACGGAGCGAGTCTGGAGAGGATCGACGAGGAGTTGGAAGCGATTACTGCACGCATCATCGAAGCAGATCGCGAGAGTGTACCAATGAAAAGGTACAAAACTCTCCCCCAACCCAGATGGTCTGAGGAAATGAGAGAGATCGCTAGAGTGCACAGGGAGGTGTATGAAGAAACGAGGAGAGAGGGTGTTAATCGGGAAAGAACAACGCTGCTAAGACGCCTGAGTCAAGAACTTAAGCAGGCTATCAACCAGCAACAGGCTGAAGTCTGGGACAGTCTGATTGAGAAAGTTGACAGCGAAGTTCGACCCGAGGTGTTCTGGCGACTTGTGAACAAGTTGAAAGGTCTGACAAGTAGAGAAAAGACCCGCATTAAGGAGGGCGATGACTACTTGGAAGACCCGGCGGATTTGGAGGAAAGATTCCGCAACTTCTGGCAAAATATCTTCAGGATAACACCAGAGGAAAATACGGAATTCGACCAGGAATTCAAAGGCCAACTGATGGAAGAACTAAATCAGAATGTGCATCGAACTCTACCACATGCCTATGTCGACGAAGGGAGGAATATGGTAGACCATGGCCGGCCAACTACACCGGAAGAGGTCATGGCGGTCATTAAAACCTTCAAACAGAAGGCACCAGGCTGGACGGGCATCACCAGAAATAATTTGGTACATGCCCCCCGGCAGATCATTCAGGGAATCAAAAACATCTACAATGCTTCCCTGAATACGGGCTACTTCCCAGACGGGCTAAAGATAGCTAAAATCATCTTTATACACAAAGGGAAGAAGCCTGATCAACTGGTGGACTACAGGCCAATATCCCTCCTGGAGATAATAGGTAAAGTCTACGAGAAGCTTCTGGCTAACAGGTTACAAGACCAACTAACCGAGCTAGAAGCCCACAGCTCTCAGCAACACGGGTTTCGCAAGAGAAGGGGGACGGATACTGCCCTTGCCCTTCTCACTGAAAAGCTTGCCCGATGTAAGGCCAAGAAGAAATACGTAGACGTGGTGATGCGAGATGTGCAAAAGGCCTTCGATAAGGTTTGGCTACGAGGCTTACAACACAAGATCCTAAGCCTCCAGCTGAACCCTACCCTGGAAAGGGTCCTCTGCGACTACATCATGCGTAGAAAAGCCCGAATTTTCATCGAGGGCTACAGAGGACCCGAATTTCAACTTGAGGCGGGTGTTCCACAGGGTGGCTGTCTGAGTCCGCTGCTGTACCTTCTGTACACACTGGACTTACCTGATCCGGTAGGGGAGGATGTGATGTACCTGCAGTTTGCAGATGACATCACGCAAATCGTCCCCAGCTATTACAAGCACGC
The DNA here is from genome assembly GCA_963969495.1 of Ceratothoa steindachneri. Lineage (NCBI taxonomy): Eukaryota > Metazoa > Arthropoda > Malacostraca > Isopoda > Cymothoidae > Ceratothoa > Ceratothoa steindachneri. Next base: position 133,744,927 of record OZ018322.1, on the reverse strand, counting down.
CGGATATCAAGCAAGGCAGACAGCCATCGAAATCGAAAACATCAATCAATATGAACGAATGTGGAAGATTAAGACCAACCGCCAAAAGTTCCAAATCCTACCAATTAACCGCCGCAAACGTGTGGATGTCAGAGTAAATGGCGAAGTTTACCCATATGGTACCAAAGGAAAAGTCCTGGGTCTTCAATTTACCTCCAAAGGGTACATAGGTCACATCAATGACAGAATCTCCCTAGCCAAAATACAGCTTGGCAAACTGTATAGGTTTAAAAACCTCAGCTCCAAAAATCTTAAAAAGCTATACACTGCTCTGGTGCGCTCAACATTAGTGTACCCGGCAGTGGTCATGCAGGCTGTGAGTTCCACCTCTCTCAGAAAAATGCAGAGAGTGCAGAACAAAGCAGCCCTGCTTATAGCTGGAGCGAAAAGGACGGACTACATTCAACAGACAGTCCTGCACGCAAGAGCAGGACTAACCCCTCTGAATGTAGAACTCCAAAGGCTAGGGAGAAAGACCTGGGACAAAATCGAAGAGGAAATACTCCCGAATATGAACCAAAACCTAGAAATACCTAGAGCAGTAAGAGAGCGGGTTAATAGAAAATCCCTCTTCCCGAGTGGAAGGAACTGCTCCAGAGATCGACTAGTTGGTCTCTATACGTAACCATACGATTGAATACAACAAAAATCACAGAAAAAAAAGAAAGCGAAGAGTAGAGAGGCGTAGTGCCCATCGAACCCAAATGTGACAAACCAATATACAAAACCAAAAACCCCCGGCAAGACAGATACAAATTGTATAATTACAAAATGTAACAAAAGATTGCAAAAGCAAACAATATAATTGAAAGGCTTGAAAGCCACGACGGAGGATATAGTATAGATATTTATTTTACCTAATTATAGTTTATATTAAAAAAAAAAAAAATAAATAAATATATACAAAAAAAAAAATAATATATATATTAAAACAAATACATATAATTAAATAGAGAAAAAGATTAAGACAAAAAACAGAAACGAATAAGGAGAAGAGATAAATAGTACAAGAAATGGACAAACCGGTGAGGAGCCCTCTACACCAGGGCAATTCTCAACCCATCTTTTTTATCTTTATATACCTACTACACATTTCATTCTTCATACATCAACTTCAACTTCAACTTCAACCCTAATCTAGCGCAGGGTCCTACGCTGCAGCAGCATCTGCTCATCCAACAACAGTGACTACAGAAAGAGCTTCTCCGAAACTTGTCATGCCGGTGGAGTGCAAGGAGATCATGACCATGGTCATTGTCGCCCACTTGGCGAACCTTGCACGCCCAGGAAGCTTCTCGGAGGAGCTAAATAGTATGCTCCAACACAATGGAGTAAAAAAGAAGCTGTGGTTTCCCCCGAACCCAGCATCTCAGGATGTGCTCAACATCAAGTTTGTGGAAAACCCGGTGGTACCTCCAAAGGAAATGCCCAAACAAAATGAAGAGCAAAAACAACAACCAGAGAAAACAAAAGAAAAAGAAAACGTCAGCCAGGAAATGGAAAAAAAAGAGAAGACAATAAAGAAAGCCCAGCAACCGCCAGAAGCAGCCCGAAGAACAAACGCAAGAAAAAGAACACCAAAGCAGTAGCAAAAGCAGAAGAGGACGGACGTTCGGAAACCGACAAATGCTCAGAAGATGATGAAAGGTATCCAGGGGTGCCTCTCACCGAAAGAACCGAAGTCCTTGAAAAAGGACTTTTTTTCGACGGGGAGGAACTCAACCTAAAAATCTTCGGTAGCATCGGTCGGCGTCCTGGAAAGAATAACCAGGTGAAGTTGGTACAAGGTATCCGAAACGGGGACTTCAAGTGGACCTTTGAGGGGCCTTGGTCCCCAAAGGAAATCGAAGGTCTCATGTGTAGCGGAACGATATACATACCAGACACAAACTTACACACACTCACCTTCAAACGCATAAAATGTGGGATGAAGACGTCGGAGATAAACTAAAAATTAAAAAGTGGTAAACAATAAAAAAGTGAATCTCGAAAGAATAAGTATAAATACATAATTAATTTACAGTTATATGAATAATAATAAAATCAAATAGTGCATAAATATAGTTACATAAATAACTAATTTATATTAAATGTGAATTGAAAAGTGCAAAAATATAATACATAAATAACTAAGGTATATTGTGAATAGTAAATAATAAAACAATGAATAAATGTGAATACATTAATAATAAGTAGCAAAATTAATTAGCAGTAATAAGTGAGCGTACGTTAATTATTAAGTAGTGAAAATTGAAAGTGTAGTGTCTAAGAACAAGTGTAATAAATAGCAAAAAACAAGAACGAGTGTAAAATAATAATATAGTAGATATGAGTACAGTTGTGTAATATTAATTAAGAACAAATGTATAATAAAGCGATAAGCAAAAATGAGTGTAAAACAATAATATAGTAGATATGAGTGTATAAATAAATGGATAAATAAGCAAATATCAACCAAGCATTATAATAGCAAATGAAATTAGATTATATAAACAAAACCCTATTACTGGGTAAAAATTAAAATGTTAAAATAAATTTTTTCTGTGTAAAAAGCTGAGCTCCTGCGTAACATGCTCCAGGCGAACCCCTCGATATGTACCTATGCCTTCTACTAAATCCTTCTCCTTCTCAGCGATAATTTTTTCCTTTTTTTCAACACTTTTACTAATAAAATTATATAAATTAATTTATAATAATGTCTTGTGTTTTTTTTCAAAGAAATATACCATCATCACCTTCACACCTACGGCCGAATATTCAACTAATACGATCTGCCGACAACCTTCGGATAAAGCATTTTTACTTGCTTTGTAAAGGACCTTGAGCACCGCCTACATAGAACAACGCCTATTCTGGAAGTCTTTTGGTGAATTACGCTTCACCATTCAAAAAGAGAAATACTTTTTTTTCATCAAAGATTCATAACAAAATGAGGGCTTAAGCACCTCACTGCTCCCGTCCATCGCCCTGCGTGTGAACCTGCTCGGATGCCTGCCATTCATTGATTTCGTCTTAACTATGCTGGCCACTTGGACTGACATAAGTAAGGGCTTATGTGAAAACTGGCTTGAGGACTAGCCCACAGCGGAAGCGTAAGTCAGAAATTATCTCGAAACTGGGGCATAACAGCGAGTCCCAGACGGAGGAGAGATCCTCATCGCCCGGGGGACCCGGCTAGAATCATAGAGGGAAGTACACGCGTCTCTATGTAGTTGGATGCAGTTATGACGTAAGTACCCGAGAGGAGGTTACAAAACTTTAGCGGCCGTTGATTCGGCCGCTAATGCATCAAGCCCACCATAATTCACCCCTCCTGAGGTTCCCACGCGAGATCTAACCCACTCATCCATCACCCATCATTTCTGCAGCAAACGAGCGGGGAACCAACAGGAAAATGGACGGGGGCGTTTTTTCACCATTTTTTGGACTCGTATTGCAACATACCTGCACTAACCGCTACCTCCTATACCACTTCATAACTTCATTTTTCACTCCAAACAACATAATTGCACTTTGGTTACAGAAAAGAAGACATCACAAGAGGACTTAGTAAGGACGTGGAAGACTATGGAGACCTTCACTAAGAGGGTCCCCCTAAGGACCATCCCAGGAACGAGGAACCCCGAAAAAGGCACCTTTGTGTAACCCTCTACCTCCAGCTAAAGGTGGCACTGGTGAAACATATTGAAGTCTCATCCGGATTCATCGCCTTATGTGCCGAAACTAAGGATGTGGACCAGCTCCTATCAGAAGAGGAAGCGAGGGTCCTCAGGAACACTGGACTAGAAGCAAAATCCCCTCCACACGTGGCAGCCAACAGAAGCGTGATCAGCCGCAAAGTAGAGAGCTAGGTAGGTGAGCATACGCCCAAGGAGCTCAACGAGGAGATTACCAAAAGCAATCCGTGGGCCCAAGTTTGTGAAATAATCAAATTTCGCGAACACACCCACGTGTTTAAGATAACATTCGTTACCACTGATATGGCCAAGAAATCTACGCAGAATAGAATACTGGTATTTAATATGAGGATACCAGGCGAAAACATCCAACAGGAGAAATTTAATAGCATACAAATGTGCTTTGTATGCTACAAACTTGAGGAACATACTACGACGACATGTCCGGATAAAAACAAACTGTGGTGCAGTAAATGCGCCACAGAAGGACATCGATTTGATAAGTGTGAGAGCACTAAGAAGAAATGCCTTAACTGCAAAGGGAAACATAGTACCATGGCCCTGAACTGCCCCAAGCGCCGCGAGATCATCAAAAGAAAGGAAGAAGAAGAGATGAAAGCTAAGGAAACGACCTACGCGAACGCCGCCAAGAAGAATGCGGAAATAAATCCTGCACCTGCACTGGCACAGATGAACATGACGGGAGATCTAAGTGCAAAAATAGTGATCTGCATTACCCACGCAAATGTGGCTAATGCAAGGAAGCCTGGCTGCTATAACCAGGTGCTCAATGCTCTCCTGAAAGCGACCAATCTCCCTTCAGTAATTATGCCTGCAGACCCTGAATGCTCCAAGGCATTCAAGAAATCAGTCATAAGGAACAACACCATTAAATCTGCAATGGAGGAGATCGTCGAAGCTGCCTCATCGGAGGAATCCGAAGAGGACGACGGAGAACAAGAAGAAAAGGCTGAAAGTGAGGAGGGATCCTCCTCTTCTGACAACGAAGAGGGCCCCTGCATCCGTACACAAGCTACGAAGAACAGGTCCAAAACCTCGGGTCCCTCTCTGAAAGAGGAAAACCCTGGGCACAGTAAAATCGCCCAGCCAGCCCCTAAGATGAAGAAGAATAGGTAAAAACAATTCACCTTGTTACGGAACGCACTGCAGATATTGGAAATTAATACCAACGGCTGGGTGATTAAAAGACTTCTTTACTGAAATGTATTCACGGAAATTGATGCAGATATCATCTTAATTTCAGAACACGGGACCGACACGCGTAGAGCAGAAATGAAAATCTGGAACTACGATGTGTTGATCACAAATTATTCGCAGGAGCGGTTCGACGGAGCCGCTATTGCAATAAAGAAAGGGATTAAATACAAGCAAATAAGAAACCTCGAAGAATCCTACCTCGCGATTGAGGTCGAACTCGACTTAGAAAAGTCGGTCATTGCTACCGGATATCAACCACCAAGGAGAGATGTGCTACCAATTCACACTCTCACTGGCCTATTTGGCAGAAGAGCCCCCACTATATTAATGGGGGATCTGAACGCCAGATGCCGAGAATCCGGTTACAGGACCTTCAACAGTATAGGAAGAAGCCTGGACCTATTGCTGGACAGAAATATTGCCCAGCGAATAGGCCCTGACTTCCCCTCATTTGTCAGAGCAGGAAGTTCCACAAAACCAGACATCTGTCTGGCGAATCGCCAGCTACCGTTCAATTACTACATGGAACCAGTCCTGGTACCATGTAGTGACCATATAGGGATCCTACTCACTATCAACAGGAACCCTATACAAGTTCCAGCTGTAGTCAGAAAGAACTACAAAAGAGCAGACTGGACACGGTATGCGCGCCTTCTCGAGGCTTACGATCCGCCCAACGTGGACGAGGCAATTCTCGAGGAGATTGACGAGGCACTCGACGACCTCAATAACCATCTCAACAGTGCAGATAGGGCTTCTACTCCTCAATCCGAGTATAGGACCATCTCTAGCTACAGATGGACCAAATACATAAAGGATTTATACCGTCAGATGAAGTTATTGTATGAAATCAACATTAGGAATGCGTCAGTTCACTGAATACAGCGAAGTAAAGAAGTCAAAGAAGAACTGAACCAGTTGATCCTCAAACAACAATGGAGACGATGGGATTATGCGATCGATAGCCTCGATCACGAAGCAACTCCCAAAGATTTTTGGAAAAAGATCAGAAATCTCAAAGGATCGACTGGGAAGAAGCAGAAGATAGAGCTACAAAAGGAAGATGGAAATATCGAAACAGAAGAAGCAAGATTTGAAGAGTTATTCCAAAGTTATTGGGAAAAAATATTCACTATAACTGAGTATGAAAAAGAAGACTATGACCTAGAGTTTGAAAACAACATCATCGACGAGCTTAACGAACAAATACACAAGACGCACCCTCACAACCAGGTGGATAGACAGCACGACAGAGACGCCGAGATTACCGAAAAACTACTTGGCGCGCTCTGCTCATTCTTACAGAAAGTCCCATGACAATCGGGGCTTACAAAGCTAAACTTTGAAAAGGCACCAGCCAATGTCATCGAAGGGATGAGAAGTATATATGTCGCTTGTCTGAAAACAGGATACTTTTCTAGATGCTTATAAAACGGCTAAAATGATTTTCTTGCCTAAGCAAGAAGGAGAGCTACCGACCAATTTCACTTCTAGAATTTAGCGGGAAGCTCTTCGAGAAGATCATAAACAGAAGACTGGTGTCTCACCTGGAGGAGAACTCCCTCTTCAACCAACATCAATTGGGGTTTAGGAGGAAGCGAAGTACGGACGTGGCGATTGATGTCATCACGGAAAATCTAGCCCAAGCAAAACGGTAAAGGAGTTACGTGGACATTGTTTGTCTTGATGTATCAAAGGTGTTTGATAAGGTGTGGTAACGGGGAATGCAGTACAAGATCTTACGACTAGGCCTAAGTGAAAACTTAGAAAGAATTCTATGTGACTATGTCATCGAGAGAGCGGCTTACATCAGTTTAGGGTGCACGGATGGACCAAAGTTTCCGCTCACTGCGGGCCTCTCACATGGGGGGGGGGGATGTTCCCTAATATCTACTTGATTTACACCGCTGATTTCCGAGCCCCCGTAAGCCCCATTTGCCTCAACATTTAATTCGCCGATGATTTCACTCAGATAATCACTTGTCCATGAAGGAATGCGCCTTGGCAAGCTCGTATGACAGCAGCAGAAATTGAAAATTTTAACACCTACGAGGCCCGGTGGAAGATCTGCACCAACCAAGAAAAGTTCAAAGTAGTCCTCATAGGCAGGAGACTACTTTACAACGTCAGAGGGAGGGATAGACGTTATCCCTACACCACGGAGTGCAATATACTCGGAATGAAGATTACTTCATCCGGCTACAAGAAGCACGTCCAAGAAAGAATCATCAAGGCCAAGAAAAAGATTACCTAATTGTGAAACCTCACCGATTTCTACAAATTCACCGATGAAAATCTAAATGTACCGAAGACATCCAAGATAAAACAAAGAACACGAATTACACTCACTACAAGATATACAAAAAAAACAAAGACACTAAGCACAACACTAAAGTAATTAATAAAGTAATTATTACCACAGCAGCAAATGCGGGTATCATACCCAAGGACATTAATTGTTTTTTGAAGACAAATGGCTTAAACGCCATATATATATATATATATATATATATATATATATATATATATATATATATATATATATATATATATATATAAACTAACTCAAAGACAATAAAGGAACCACAAAACCAAAAATACTTAAAAGCGATAGGCCTGATCACCAGGCACTAGCATCTCTTTGCACCCTACCACACCTCTTTCTCTTTTCACCACTTGTCTAGTTTCCGTTATTTGTCCAAACACTCTATCTCTATCCCCGACCTACCTCTACTCTTACAGCAATTCAATTCAATTCACCCTTCACACCACGCTCAGGCGTTCCCCAAGGCAGCGTACTGGCACCCACACTTTACATCATGTATACAAACGACACCCCACGCCCACCCTAAAACTGCTGTCACACATACGCAGTATCATACGCCGATGACGTGACCATTCTCGTCAGTTGCCATGGACCAGACTAGATCGCGCTCCACGCACAAATAATACTAGACGCAAAGACAGAATACGAGGATAAATGGCTGATTGCCACGAATTCTCAGAAGACACAGATGACACTCTTCGGCGCAAGAGATCACTTCATGTACAACCTACAAATCTTCTCACACACACCAGACATGTACCACCTAAACCCAACAAGGCTCGACTACACATAACCTACAAAACCCTTGGGGTAACTTTTGACAAGTCCCTTAGGTTCAATATACACCAGAACATAACACAAGCAAGAACCGCACGCATAAACATAATGCTGCACAGGTTCTACCCTGCGGGCAAGAAACTACAGTTACACCTATATAAAACACTCGTGAGACCTCTTCTCACGTAGCACTCATAGGTACGAGTGCGACGTGGCAGCAGAAGGCTCAGCGCATTCAGAACTCTGCTCTGAAGCGAGCTTACCGCTCTCTCCTGTACGCGAGAATGTCCATACTACACGATAACCACAAATTAGCATCCCTCCACACATACGCTCACACCAGACTCACAAAACAACTCTGGAAACTCGCCAGAGACCCGATATACACCGCACTACACGTAAGACGGTATGTTGCGATGGCACTGCGATACCCCGCAGCCCATGACCACCCACAACCCATACCGTTCTACGCATAAGTTAAGAGCATCCTGAATACCGCGTTTCCGACTAAGCAGACACGTTCTCCTTCGTGACCCCCCTCAAACCGTCGTCCAGTCACGAACACCCTGAGACTCACCCAACCACAACACGCATCGGTGTTTAATCACCGACCTATCAACTCTTCCTATCCCCTCTCAAGTTATTTACGTATCCTTTTCCTCTACGACTGCCTGTTCGCCTGTGTTACACAGTGATCCCTTTCTGTCCTTTATATATACATCATTCATTTATTCAATGTCGCTCTCAGTGACCCGCACGATTTGTACTTCAAAAAGGTCCATCACATTTCCCTTTACCTCACTACTCGGCACAGGATGCCACGGTTTCGGAAGGCTCCTTCACCGAGTGAGTACACTGGGATTTTCGTTCCTTTATTTACAAGATATAATCCTGGGGAGTTTAACTTTCCATTTACAAAAGAGAGAATACTAAGCGGGAAGTCCATCTTCCTATTTACGAAAGAGATTAATAGAAAGAGGGAAGTTTGCCTTCCCATTTATAAGGCTCAATGTGTGAACCGTTTAAATTTTTCAAACGAATGTTTACTTGCTTCGACCCCCACAGGATAAACCTGTCATAGAATTATTATATAGATCACGAAATCTTAGTAAGAAAACTTCGTATCGTCTGGAACAGAAGAGAAAACGTTCATGTTGAAGTGAACATATGTGAATAATGGGTGATTTTAATTTAAAAAATATACACGGGCAAGCTCTTGTAGGTGATCACGAGGCTAAGGAATTTTTGAATATGGTGTAGGATAATTTTATTAGACAGGCTGTAAACCAATAGCTGTTGTCGAGGGGAGAGATAATCATCATCCAGAGGGGAATCTATAGATCAGGAATGTGAGAAAAATGAGTAAGCAGTTAATTGCAAGTATGGTATTTGGTTATTAGTGGGATATATTTTAGTTAATAAATCAGCCTAGATAGCTATTTGAAAACCACTACCATAAATTTGTTGAATTGGATGGAATAGTCGTCTGCTAATATTTAGGCCTAACGACTGCCGTGAACTGAATTTAGAAAATTTCGAGCGCTAGGTTTATAAGAAAACGGACGATAAACAAAATAAATATATTTATAAAATCAACGAATGCACAATGAGAAAATTGAATTAGGAAATGACTCTTGAGCGGTTATTACAATTATACGAATGAATGATATAATTAAATTGAGAATTGTTAAGGAATACAACGTAATGCAATGTATGGAAGTAATGAAAAACAGAGTGAAATGTAAGGTGAAGTGAGGTAAGGTAAGGTAAAGTAACTAAGGTAACTATGGTAACTAAGGTAACTATGATGGACTGTGATTTGGGGTCTGCAATGAGAGAAGTAATCAAAATTATGACCTACTCTCATATGGCAGTTTGCAGAGAATTAGTGTGAAAGGACGATGAATTAAACTAAGTATGATTTCTTTGGAGTTAATGATTAAATGGAGAATGAATGATTACTGACCTTTATGCTGAGAATGACGAGAGACGAGTGAGGAATATTTGTGTTCAATATGGTTGAGCTGAAAGCGTGTTAGTTTGTGTGTTTGACTAAAGTAAGTGTTGCCGAAAATAATGTATCTTAGCCATGATTTTTGGATGGCAATTATATATTACAAAAGAATATTAAAAATACATATACAAAATATTTGAGATTTTGGATTGATTATTTATACATAACTAAGTTGAGATTTTACATAAGATTTAATAGAAATTGAAGAAATGAAATGGGAAAATATATGGATACTTTACATTGAATTTAAAAAGGAAAGTATGCTAATATTTATGCACAAGGTACATTACGTTAAAATGATATTAGGTAATGGCAGTATTTAAATTGATGCAATGGAATATTGATACATGTAATATTTTATAGGAATGCCATAGGGCATTGGTATACAGGGCAGGATATGAATATTCGGTTTAGGGAAATTAAAACCAAGCCTGTTCAACCAAAATGGATGTCAGATAAAATTAGGCATTAAAAGAGATATTTATAGGGGAAAAAACAACAACAACAACCCGGTGAAGGTCAATGAAGGCAGAGACACAATGAGCTAACTAGGAACATTGACAAGTTAATTAGGGCATCAAAGAGAAATTATTAAATCAAACCTTTGTCCGAATTATTTTGAAATACCGAAAAAGCAACCCGGAGGGGCTGTTTTTCCGTCCTAAATTTGCTCTAACTTACTTTTCATTTACTGCGGTTTAGGGGCCAGTGGCTATTTCCTCGGGCTAAATATTAAGATGGAAAATTTATTTTATAAAGAAACAATCCGCTGTTTTCTTCATTAACAGGAAGAGCTTGGTTACCCAGGCACCCCTGCGGGGTGTGGCCTACGGCCTTATTTGCTAATCTTAACCGCCTTTTTTTAATCCCCTTTATAGACTCTTTATTTTAACACCCTGAACACACTTTTGTTCTTCATCTTCATCATCTTCATCTTCATCTTCTTCTTCTTCTTATAAAGGAATTATTAAAAATAACTTTGATACCAAATTGAAATCTACTTCGGTGACAACCGAACTAAAAGAAAAAATCTGATTCAAACCTTCAAAAAATCTCGTTCTTGAAATATAGGGTTATGGACTAGACAATGGCTTCGCCACTATCCCCCTGCGCTTCGCTATTGAGATTAAAATCTAAAATAAGCCATGGTTAAATTTATATAATTTTCTGAACTTCACCATTTGAAATTCTTTGGGTTTTAAAAAAATTCACAAAATTTCGATACTTATATTTATTTCTGAACTTCACCATTTTGTTTTTGGATATTATAAAAGAATTATTAGAAATAACTTTGATAAAAAAACCATAAGTCATAACCAAATAAGATGAAATTATTTTTCAAATACTCAAAAAAATCCCATTTTTAAATTATAGAGTTAGTGATAATGATGATGATGATGATGATGATGATTCAATATAACATTCAAATATACGAAAAAAAATAACCATGCCCTAATTTGAACAAAATCTTTCTTTTTTTTCCTTAACTTCACCATTTGTAATTTTGTTTTAAAAAGTCTAAAACATTCGATAATCATATATTTTCAAAAAGTTTCATTTCCTTTAAAAAAATAATAATTAAAGAAACAAGAATGGTCATTCTCAAACTTATAAAACATACTAAAACAAAATGCAACGTTTAATTATTTCCTTTAGACCAATGATTCCTAACGTGGGCGTTGTTGAGTTACAAGGCGGCGCTGTAAGACCTTGATTCACTTAGAAGGCGTCAAATGCACACTGGGGGCGTTCGGCATTTATTCAATGTTAACCATATCAAGTTTAAATATTACTCAATCTTTATACCATACCTAATTGTTGGACCTGTAGAAATCTATAGAAATACTGCAATTCTATGGAAAGTAAAAAATCTGCAGAATTGCAGAAACTTTAAAGAATAATGCAGAAAATTATACTGGATACCAGTGATGTGTGTTAGTGGGCTTGTTTTCTTGCTCAGTAGGTATTACACCGCAGGATTGCCAAATTGGCAATCTCGTAGTCATAATTCGCGAAAATTGATTACCTTTTAACTCTGTGGCCATGAAAAAATTGATGTTGATACTTATGTAGGTGCAATTATAAATTTTACTGTTATACAGATTTAAATTCTATGCATTATTTGGATAGCTTAATATTATAAACGCATTATATTAACATTATTGTACGACTAGTTGTTGATACTTCTTCACGCGGTATTTGGTTTGCGGTGACGTGTTTGATACAAACTGTTACTGAAAAGGTTTGTGTAATGACGTTTTAATAAACCTCTGATAGCTGACTTATAGTTTGCTATAACTTTTTCAATAATGTCAAACATGATTGAGGTTTGATTTGTACTTGTATAAAATAAGTAGACAAAGCTTCCACTCGTTATTGTTGCTTTAAACTTGATCCGTTTGTACTTGTATAAAACATGTACGTAACAGCCACACTCTCTTGGGTCCAAGTCTGTTTTGGATTGCTGTTACTCGTAGTTTCTGCGTAAGTTCTGTGTTGGTGAGTGTTGTTCCTTTGCGTGATATTAGTTATTTAGTGCTTTTTTGCAATAGTTTTCACATAAGCTTTGATGTTGTAATCTTTTTCATAACATTTATCCATATTGTGACAAATGCAGGTCGTAGGAATGGTATTTTTGTATAAATTTAATAACTATATACAAACTTAACCATCTTCTTGCTACCACATAGTTTGCTATTTTTCCCTTTTCCAGTTTTACGTTTGCTGTGCTCGATTATTACAGTTGTGAGTTAGGCGTGTTCCCTGCAATCATTATTGGTGTTGAAATGCTGTGTTTGCCATTTGCTGATCTATTTGAATTATAGTGACCAAGTTTAACTACCCATAATCATGTCTGAAAACTCCTCAAAATCAAAGCGCAGTGTTGAATATTTGAAGTTTGGATTTATTAGTTCTCCTAATAACAACCAACTGCCAATCTGCCTTCTCCGTGAGAAAGTGTTCTCTAACAAGGCCATTAAACCATCCCGACTTTCTCATCTCTTAAAGAAGATTCATCATGATAAAGAAAAAGAGAATGTGTCATATTTTCAAAATTTACGAAACATCTAACAAAAGAAAAACCATTGGCTCCTTTACAACAAAACGATCCCAAAATGCGACGATGGAGTTGTTTGTTCATATAATATCTCCTAATGACTGTCAGTTCTGGGAAGCCTCATACAACTGGAGAAGAACTGATTTTGCCAGCTATAAAGGAAGTCTTGCGTATAGTAGTACATCATCCTTCACCAAGCACAATTGTCAAAGCGATTCCACTTAGTAATAATACTATTCAAAGAACAGTTGACGAAATGGCCGAAGATATTGAACAAATCCTATGCGACACACTTATGGTTCAGCAATTTGGTTTACATTTGGATTAATCTACACTGTCAGGCATCATCAATCACTACTTTTAGGATTTGCTCTTTGCAAATGAACTTGAAACAAACACTAAAGGTGAATCTATTTTTACTGCAGTTGAACAATTTTCCAAAGAAAAAATATCCCAATGAGCAATATATTGCTTGCGCGAGTGACGGAGCTCCAGCATTATCAGGACGATATAAAGGTTTTCTTGCATTTTTGAAGAAAGTTGTACCCACTGTTTTTACAATACATTGCGTAATTCGTCGACAACATCTGGTTACAAAGAACTTGAGTGATCGGCTTCCTAAATCTTTTGACCTTGTTATTATATCAGTAAATAAAATAAAATGCCATCCCATTAATTCCCGAATATTTCGACAGCTCTGTGATAACAATGATGAAGAATTTGATCACCTCCTTTTACATATCGAAGTGAAGTGGCTATCGAAAGGAAACTGATTAAAGCGATTTTATTCACTTTTCAACAGCTTAATTCAATTTTTTCGAGAGAATAAATGTGGTCATTTTAGTGATGAACTCTTAGCTTGCAAGAAGGACATTGCCTATTTAACAGATATCTTCAGCATATTCAACGATCTGAATTTGCAATTACAGGCTGTGATGTAACTCTTATCAAAGAAAAATCTAAAATTTGTGCATTCTTGGACAAGCTTTCCTTTTTCAAGAATAATATTGGTCGTGCGAATTCATCTCTGTTTTCAAATCTATATGAACTAGAATATGATGAGACTAATAATTCCATATTGGATGATGACCTCTTGATTTATTGCGAACATTTGAAGACGTTACACGAGGACATAGGCTGTAGATATCAAGATCTCATAGATGTGAAAATACCTGACTGGCTGATAAACCCATTTACAGATTATTATACAAATGCAACTAATCTTGGAATGCAAGAAGAGTTAATTGGTTTTAAAAGTGACTTCGAATTGAAACCTCTATTCAAGCAATCATACCAGGAATTTTGGTTACAAAAAGAAATTCCTGAAAGGTATCCATAATTGTGGGAAGCAGTTAAACTATATTTCATAGCTTCCCATCTTCAAATATGGCTGAACAGGGGTTTAGTGTAGTACTCGACTTCTCACAAAACAGAAACTACCTGCAAATCACAAAAAGAGGAGATTTAAGGTTACTTCTTAGTAGGATGCCACCTAGGGTGCAAGAGTTAGCCGAAAAGCCCCAAAGTCAAGCATCTCATTAAACATATCTAGGTAAGTTTTCAATGAGATTCTTCTAATTTTTATATTTAAAATAATATGTCTTGTAACTTAAGAACGATGAAATTCCGTTGGCAGAGGGGGCAATATCAAAATATTTAGTGTCCAAACGGGAGTTACTCCCAAAAAGGTTGGGAAACACTACTTTAAACTATAACACCCTATTTTACCTTGGGAAGATTTCGGGATATTTCCTAAGACTTTTTTAAAGTGTGGGAATGCCCATCTTTGTTACCTTAATTCAATTTTTTGAAGCAGGTCTTCAGACTTTTTTTTGTGAAACTTGCAGCTCATTCTTTGCTACCTATGTAGCGTGCCGAGAAGTGCAAGCGAGCGGCTTAAAAGCTTTGCTTGAATAAATCTTTGTGAAAGTCAGGATGGCGGATTGGATTGGCTGCTCGCCAACAGTGGTCTGGCGACGCAGGAAGCTGTTCGCAACTTGCCTACGTCACTCTCCTTTCTTTTTTTTTGCCACTTTTTCTAATCCCTTTTATCTACATCTATACAGGAATGGATTTATGACGGCTTTTATAACATATCTAGGCAGTGTTTTTGCATTCGGATGAGTCTGTTGTTATCGATCGGTAGTAAAACCTATTGCAGAAGATTTGCCAATGGTTTGTCAGTAATGATGATTGTAGAGACGGGGAGAGAAACCCCTTTAAAAAGTATAGATAACTTGCACGAATTTATTTGTGGTTCCCATCATCCGCACATACCTATTGATACCCATCTCAAAAGGGAGAGCTGTCAAGCTCGTACTTTTTATTATCTTAAATTGTTTGACAATTATTGCCATTCTAGATAGCCATCTTTTTATTCATTTGGATGCTCACATTCTGATTCTTTCTTTGCGTATGGAAAATCCTATTCTCCCTACACAAGCAAACTTAAAAATAGCACTCGTGTGGTAGTTTCGTAGAGTGGTTTTAATATGGTTTATCCATAGGTAGATTCAGTAAATTGTTTAAAACACATAATAATGAAAAATTGGAACCATTTGTACCACACTCCTGGATTTTGTTCGTATTTCGTCTGGGTTGATGCCAGAGTTTTCATTCAGCCTGTGAAAACCAACCAGAGTATAACTTTTAAATGACCTTGAGTAATGAGGTTTGTCAGTCTAATCCTTCTCTCTCAACGTTCTATATACTCATAGACACACGCATATATGTACACATAGATCCGAATAGCTTCGAGACATAAGCAAAACTTTAGAGCAAATGTTGTCATAACAAAGAAATCATAATGGAAGGTCACGAAGATGTATGTATACATAGCATGCAAATTATGCTTTTCACTACAAAATTTGTTTCCCAAAACAAAAAATAACGAAACGAGTCACGGTGGGCCTTTAAAGATGGCAACTGGTAGATGAGAGTTCAGTTGCCTTTGTGGTGTGATTTTAGGTCGTCGAGAAATCAAGGTAAGATGCATGGGAATAAAATAGAATGGAAGAGACGAAGAAAGAAGGCGATAGAGAAGATGCAGTGTGGGAAAGAAATGAAATAACTTAAGCAACAAGCAAACTTGGTTTACTAGATTTACGGCAGGATTTACTGACTAGAAAAAATATTCGTGACTAACGAGGGTATTTTTATTTACAACAGTAGTAAAGGAAGACATATAAATAGAAGATAAATAATAAGAAAGAATAAAGAAATGTTTGAGGATGCAATATCAAACTTCATCAACCACAATCCCTGGAGCTATAAAACTTTTAAATAAGTTCGAATTAACCGTGAAGTGTACGAAGATAATTCTAACCTGAGGGCAGGGAATATTCAAACCATACATAGGATTATTATTGTTATTGATTATTATTATTTACTTAAAGGTGATAAGGTAGAAGCATTTGAGGCGTCTTAGCAAGAAAGAATTTAGACGAGCATTTGATAGGCAGTGATGAGGCGAGGCAGGGAACTGAATGAACATTAAGAGACTATTTAGGCACGCAACTCTCCAGCACGTAAACAAGCTCAGAAATGAATCCATATCGACCTGAGGGTAAACGAAAGAACAAACCCAATGTAATGGCAAAACCCATACCCGGTGCCAAGGAACAAAGGAGATATGAATAAATAGAAACAAAAATAATTGGAAAGAAAAAAGCGATATATCGATTAAGGACAAATCCGCCTCACAATGCACCCCGGGGAAGCTTAATAAGAAGAGGATATGTTACATATGCGAAGTACTTCCCCCCACTTCCCATTAGGGTATTTGATGTGAAAGATATCCAATCTTTTGGTCCTGTTCAAGTTCCCCAGTGAAGGTCCCTTTGCGTACCCATAGGTGGGCAATGGCCCCCACGAACCCAAATCTAATGCTCGAGTTCGACCTCGTTACTCTAGTTCGGAATAAGATCCCATTAAGTATTGTCGTAATCTTAAGCAAAGATTTACTAGTTCTTCCTTCAAGATTCTTTTTGCTTCAAATTTATCATATTTTTTGGTTCTCTGAGGCTTCCGTCCTTATTATCCTTCTATCTGACCTCTTACTTCTCGAACAATCCTTCCTGATTTTCTAGGTTTGCTTCGTCTCTCCTTCTGGACTAGCAACTTTTCCCCTCAGCCAGCTTCTAGGCGACAAACGACTCACCCTCGTTCGGAACTACCTTTATCCCTCTCTAGTGCCTTCTAGGGAACCCCACGTGTTTTCCTCGAGCCTTCGACCACGATTTCCCCGCGATTTTCCTTAGGCCTACTTATCCTACTCTCTGCCTGGCCCTTTTGGCTTTCATCCCCTATTATCTAACTCCCCTCAGATCCTCGGTACGTTCAACCCTTTCTCTCACAGCGCTTGACTATGAATGTAGGGAATAAGGTGGAGTACTCGGCCTCTATGTCCTGGGTAGGAAAAGCCTCTAAGTAAGCCTCTACCACCATTTCCCTTGGTACTACACGACTACTCTCTATGGCATTGCCTAATATAGGCCCCAAACTCATACTCTCCAGTTGCGAAAGTAGACTCCAGATTTAGCCTAGCTACAACTTTCTGTCCTGTGTGCCCTTCCATTGCACTTCCAACGAGCTTCCGCCAATTAGACTCAATGAAGAATCTGTATTTCTCAAAAGCTTTATAGATCTTGGACTCTCTTTTTTACTGTAAGCTACTTTCTCCTCATACTCGTAGGTAAAGTCTCGGTTGTCTTTGTCCCCCTCTTTACTCCCGACTGATCCTCGCCATGTTAAATATACAAACTGGCTACTTCCCGGTTTGTAAGTTTCCCTCATCTCCCCAATTCATTTTCACTGCATGCGCTAATGTGATACGCTACCTCTCAACAATACCAACACAATACTTCCAAGCTTGTATTTTGCTTATCCAAGCTCTCTTCTTTATCTCCATCCTCGTAAAATTTGCATTTCTCGACATGCGCTATTTTTGCCTCACTGTGGTCAATGCTAAAATTACTTTATAAGCCCATTATTCATATTATCTTGATTACTCTTTTCTGTTATTAAATGTAAGTCGGCTAACTTGGTGGCCTGGAAAAGCCCCGCGACACCATTCCTTTCCAGGTACTTACATAAATCTAAGGGTAATTTCATTTTGAATGACTCGAACAAGAAAACTTTATGTCAATAGCGCTCATCACCGAAACGCCTTTCTACACGCGATTTAAACGCCTTTCTAAGCGCAAGGGGAATCCCACACAAGCCTCCTCTTTCCGCTTATCGCCAAATCGAAACACCTGTTGGTAGCTCTCTACGATGCCATGCAACTGGTTCAGCACAGCATTCGTTATGGCATCATAATTACCAGCGTCTTCATTTAGCAAATCAAGATACATTTGCTCAGCATGTCACCTTCAAGCCGTGAGGTATCAGTTTTGCCCAGTAATTCCTCTGCCAATTGTGCCCGCAATCCTCCTAATTCTTTTGATCTAATATCGAGTCACAACCGTTCAATCACAAATATCTCCTTGAGGATTAGTAACTCTTCATCCACGTCCCAATTTATCACTACAGTACGCTCCTTATACTATAGGTAATGACCTCATTGGTGTTGACTACTTCTAAACCAACCTATCCTTTGTCCAAGATTTAGGCGCGTATACTCGCTATTTTAACTAATTCTCTTCTAGCGATGTTCCCTTAAGTCTTCTTATTTCAGCAATTTTCTTTACTCGCAGGCAGGTACCCTGTGTAGCATCTTAGAATTGGCACCTGGAGGAGCCGAACGTCCTCTCGATCTGACTGCAAATTTCGGCTTTTATCCCGACCGCATGGGACGCTCTCCTGGTAGAGATGGCGGCGCAAAGGATTCACACCTAGTCTTGGCTAAAATCAGCCCCCCTCCCCCACCTTTCCACCGCGTGACCGTTTCCTGGAAGGCGAAAAGGTCTCAGGCCTCGATAGAGTTGTTCGACTTATAGGAGCCAAACACCTGAATGTGGTCGTAAAGCCGTCTTACAGGATTCATAAAGCTCCCCCCCAGAATGAAAACACCACAGGAGCTTCGTCTCTTACACCCAACCCGAGGGTGGACGGGCCGACTCGGAGACATGAGACTATTCAAAAGAGGGCTCTCCGCATCCAAAGCCGCCCAACTCAAACAAAGTTTCGAGGCGGAGGGAGAAAAAGAATCACACATAAGCCCAACCTCCCACGATAAGTCCTCGAAAGTGACTACGTATCTATTGCCTTGTTAGAGCAAAAGAGCTCGGAAGTCTGCGCCGGGAAGCGTACGGTGGTTCTCGTGATGGTCACTCATCGAAATGCCACGGACTCCAGACCAACTGGAAGGAGATGAGGAAGCTTTTATCCCCCGGTCCGCGTTAGCTGGGCGTGTGTTCCTTGCCTATCTTACCGGGAAATAGTGGTATTTGAACCCACCATCACGGTATGTAGCTGGGCAAGATGATGGGCGATTTGCACCAGTCATGATGTCTCCGTTCTCCTATTTGCTAAAAATACCTCCTTTGAGGCAGTTGGATAAGAGGTATAATTTTATTTATGCATACATTTCACCGTCATTAGTATCATGCCACAATTACCGAGGCCCTTTCTTATACTCAGAGACTTGAACAGTCGATAACTAACTCATCTGGAGAACTACAAGATCAATCCCAGTGGTCATTTCATTGCAGGCTTGATCGACGATCTGGAGATAGGTGTCATAATTGTGGATGAGTTTACGCATCAATACCGGGAATCACTTTATTTTCTTGCTTCAATCTGTCACTAAGCTCATTGGATGCACAGCTGATTTGGGTTTGAGGTGGTCAATAGCCTTCATAGTAGTGACCAATTTCCCATTCAACTATCATGTTCTGAGTCGCTGCCACCTGAAACCCCGCCCCATTGTTGCTTGGAGCAAGCACGGTGGTGCACATTTAATGAAGGATGAGGCCGTTGAGTTCTTCTCTGGACCATCATAATCGTGGGCCTAATTACTACTATTCCTAGAAAGTCTGTTCATTTTGGACGTTGATAGCTTCCTTCATGGTTGGCTGAGTGTGAAACGGTGGTTAAATAGAAGTGTTGTGCTTTCATGCGCTATAAGCGCAGTCCAAACAATTTCACCTTTGGTGAATTTCGTCGAGATAACGATAGCTTGTGATATACTTTGAAGCGAGCCCGCAGCTTTTCTTGGCTAACTTAGGTGGCTTCACTTAACGGGAAGATCTTTCTTTCATAGTTTCGAATGCCAGTCATAAAGGATTCAGGGCAACTTCTTTCAGTAAACTCCTCCGCTTCTCCACGAGAATGGGACCGAGCTCTTGGACCCAGCGTTCGTGAAAGAGGATTTCACGAACGCTCTCTCCACATATTATAGCGGATATGTTGTTCCACCAGAATTAAGGCACCTATTGATGTCGCTGATGGCTTCCCCCCGGGCTTTCGATTCAGGCGTGGGATCTGCCCCTGGTTCGGACGATGTCCCGTATACCATGCTTCGAATTCTAGGTGAGCGAGGCATGAAATTTCTGTTAGATCTGTTCAACAGGATCTGGGCAGAGGGTGTCCTCCCAGACTCCTGGCGAATGGCTACCCTGCTCGCTTTTCGTAAACCGGAAATAGATCACTCTACTTCGACTGGTTTCTCTTCAATTTCTTCAACCTATTGCATGTGTTAGTTGATAACAAAGTTGAAAAATGTTAATTAGCCTTTTTCCTGGACAGAAGAGGTCACCTGACTCTGCACAGTGCAGATGCTCTGCTCCAACTGGAAATGATATCTGCGAGGCCTTCCCTAATAGACAACACCAAGCTACGGTGATCTTCGATCTGGAAAAGGCCTATGATACCGCGTTGCGATACGGTATTATGCAAACCTCCCACACAATGGGGAAAAGGAATTGCTTCCTAATTTATATATCTGAATTTCTGCGAGATCGTCGATTCTGCGTACACGTCATCTCCGGCCCAATTGGGTAGGAAGAAAGTACTCCGCAACGAACTGTCCTCAGTCTCACAAGCATTGCCCCACCCTGAGTATCAATAGTATCACCTTGATGCTTCTAGTAAATTTTCTCGCTACGCTCTACATAGATGAGCCTTCGATGTCTTATGCTGCGGCCTAGATGCCAACTCTAGAGCGTCAACTCCAATTGGAATCAAACTGCATCTCTCTCTATACCGAAGCGCACAGTTTTATGTTTTACTTGACCAAGACTAAAATGGTGCACTTCTACCGCTCTCGACAGCTCCACCACGACCAGGACTTGTTCCCAAACCAGGCTCTCCTGGAAGTAGTGGATTTTCCATGTTTCCTTGTTCGTGTTTTCGACCGACTCCCCACCTGGAAAACTCATATTTTCAAAATTAGTGTCTCTTATACCTATGCCGTGGACATTCTTCCTTCCGTGATGTGAGATATTTTCTATCGATCCTTTTTTCGTACGAATCTTGATTACATATGGGAGTTTTACCCATCCGCAGCCGAGCGTGTATTGCAGAAGGTTCGGAATCAACCCACCACACCGGTCTCCGTCTGGCAACTGGTGGCCTCCGCACGTCCTCCATTAAGATCATTATGCACTTGTATGCGCGAGACAGGCCAATCTTCTTTTTCGAGATCTCGCTATAGTTCTCGGTCCGGTTTCACCTTTGTTTTTTTTCCAAGACACAACCCTGAAAAGCACCACCTTTGGCTATTTGTCACCACGCCTCTGCTCTCAAAGCTTCCGCACACCTGGAAGTATTGCGTTTGGCCTGTTTTAAGCAAACTACGTGTCTCGCTGGATCTTTGCCAGCGTACACGTATGGCTCCAATTTCCAAGAGAGGTCAGTTTCCACACCGTATCCCGTCTGTTCGAAGTCAGCGAGGCTCTACTAGGCACTGCCTTTTTCTTCGGGGTCAAGCTGGTTGCAATACATTGTACGGTACGGGAATATGCACATCCCCTGGTTCTTGGTGCCTGTCAGCCAAGGGTTACGGCGATCCAGGCGGATGTGAAGATTACCTTCTGGTGAATTCCTGGAAATATGAGGATTGTGGAGAATGAGCGCGCCACGAGGACATCAAACAGTCCGCGAGGACTTGTGACAAGACCACCCTTTCGCTCTTTCTTACAGTGAATACATGGCAGGAATTAGGTCATCTGTCCGGGCTGACTGCCAAATAAGATATGAGTTCTTATTTTAGTCCAACCATTTGTGTTTATTTAAAATATCATTAGAGCGCTTCTTTACATGGTGGTGTGTTATCTACCGGTGTATCTTCTTTGTTTCTTTGTGCTCAGCTTGGTACAAGGTCTCGAACCTCAGACACCAGGTTATCTAGACCAGTGTTCTAACGCTGAGCTAACGAGACCAACACGCAAGGCGACATATATTTTCCCCAATAAACTTATTCCTTTCGCATCGCCAAAGATCACATGCACCCGAATATGTGTTTGTAGGGTGATGAATATTAGATTGAAAAGTGAACGCGTCCTCTCTTTGTACGACCGAAGGCTATTGGCCAGTTGTAGCGCGCAAACTAGCAAGCATCTACCACGTTCAGGCTTATATCGTAACAGAACAGAGGGGTTGCACGTTGCCAGGTGTATACGTATTTTCAAGATAAATAAGAAGGCTGCATTTAGGACGTTCATTATAATATTTTAACTCTTTGGTACCGACGTTTCGGATAAGAACCCATTTTCAAGGATATAAAATTAAATATACAATATACAAAGATAGGAAATTTGTAGAAAAGTTATCAGATTAAATAAATCATTTGTGGAATGTGAAGCAGCAGAGGTGGCAATTTATTCAAATTGTGAAAATAGGGAATTGGAAATATGGGTTGGTTATTGTGGAAGTGGTTTGGGCCTCTGTGGTTAGTGGGTGTTTATAGGTGTAGTAAAAGTGTAAAGGAGTTGTGTCAGAGCTTAAAGTGGAGTTTGTAAATCTAATGTAAAGGGATTTATGTGTTCGAAATTGGCTTTCGGTGCTGACTGTGTATTTAATTGAAAAATTGTTTGAGGTGGGTTTATGGTGTGGATGTCTGGTTTCATAATGTAGTCGGAGAGGGGATAATTCGGTAGTGAGTGGGGCTTCAGTTCTGTGGCTGATACCTAGATGTGAGAAAATACGTGCATGTAGTGTGCGCTGTGCCGATCCCAGATATACCTCGGAGTTACATCTGGAGCAGGTGAATTTTTATATGATGGATGATCAAGGCAGCGTTGGCACTTTGTCTTTAAAGTTGAAAAAATGCTGTACGAGCTTTGCGTGTGTTTTGAAAAATGGGTATAAAGTGTGTAGCAGGAAAGAACTTTTAAGAGTGGGTGAGTTTGGCCCAGAGAAGTAAATTGAGAGGTCCTATATATGGGAGAGGTACGAAAATCTGCTCGAGATGTAATGCCTGAAATAATGGTAATGATATATATTTATATGAGTATTTAGAGTTTTTTTTGCACATTTGTTGGGAGCTGCCGCCAATTTATTTCTTGTTTCTCCGCTTGAGTTCTGCCGTGATGAAATATGATGATGGAAAGTTGGAGTAATCCGGTAGGCTCCTCTAGAGGGATGAAATATAGTGGACTTGACCGAGTTGCCCCCCTCTCACGGGATTGGATACCAAGTTTGCGTCCAGCATGCACAGAAACAGTTAGGTGTCCGGGTCCCTCTATGGGCCTGGCCGGGCGCTCATAAGCAGGGTTTGATCCCTGTTCCCAAGGGCTGCAACCAAGTCCCATTCTAGAAAGGTTTCTGGCTTTGGTTTCAGCTTTTGGCTACTAATCAAACCAGTTTCCTCCATCTAATTATGCCCTTGTCAAATGACCGGCATAGTCAGAACGAAACTTTGGAGTGGTAGTTACTCGAGCGGGTTTACTCAAGGGTTCATTGGCGGGAAAAATGGGGGTATTTAAGCTCTCACCTGTTCCTTTCTATTCTCTTTAAAAAATTAAGTTAATCTCTTTTATTTGTGAGCTTAAATCCTTTTTTTGTGCGTGTGCATGGGATTACTTTATGGTTGGCGGCGTGGCTCTAAGTCCTTTGCTAAACGCATAGGTCTTCTCAGTGGAATCTTGCTCTGCCGACATTGTCAGTGCTGACAAATGCGCGAACGTACGAATATCGTTTTTCAGAGCATAAATTATAACAGGGTTGGAGGAGGGCCTTTACTGGGTCGGTTACTGACTCAAGCTATCTTCCATTCAATGCAGTTCCACAATGACGTCACGATCACGGACCTCTTCGCATCTGCGTGGATGGAGTTTGCAGAAAATCTGCGCAATTGTGATGGCTGTGGTCAACCTCCGGAAGACTTGTGAAGCACAGAGTCTTGGAATTGAGTGAGTAGTTAACCCACGCTTTTCTATAATATATTTAATTTACAGAAATCCGCTGCATAATGTCTGGCGCATTGGTATGCCAAAAAGTATTGTGTGGCTGGGAAGAGAAGAGAAATTAAAACGATTTTATCGTTCACCTACCTAAAACACATAGCGAAAAACAAATTTGTAAAAATGTTTTTTTGCTGTTTTGGTATGATTTGTACAACCGATTCACATTGTATGTTATATGCCTGGGTGAGAGATGCAATTTTAAGTTCACACCTAACTATCACATCCGAGGTGTGGCCAATGTACGACCTTTATAATATTAAAAGATGAAAAACTGGCTTGGCTTCGTGTACTGCTATAGGCTCTGTTGGGGTTCAAACCGAGGTCGTTCTATTATGAGTAAGTGATGATAACCATTTCGCCAACGAAGAAAATGTAGACTACATGGTCCAACTTGGTGTGTGGAGACAGATACAAATAAGACATCACACCAGTGATTCTTAACCATTTTGCCATACATAAGGTTGTCATTCTTCAGTTTCTAAGATTGACAGAAGCAAATGGCACATTTCTAAATAATGATAATAATGATCAAATAAATTGAATATTTTACAGATAAAAAAGTGATATCAATTATTATTTTGAAGTTAATCTTCAACAATAGATCTGCCAATTCATAGCATACACCACTTGGTGAGAACCCATGTTGAATGTATTGTAGATATTTACCCTTGTTTGAGAATCCTGCATGCTAGATCTCTTGTAGATCGTCCCTCGCAAGGTGAGAATCTGCCTGCTGGATCTCAAGTAGGTCATCCTCCATAAGAACTCTTTCCTGGATCTCTTGTAAATCCTCCCGTGAGGGGAATCCCCCAGTAAAATCTATTGTATATCAATCCCCTGGGTGAGACCCCTTGCTGGATCTCTTGTATATCTTTTCCCTGGGGGACACCCCTTGTTAGATCTCTAATAGATTCTCCTTCATTAGGGAGATTCCCTGTTCGATCTCTTGTAGATCCTCCCCCCTGGAGGAGACCCCTTGCGAGATCTCTAGTAGATTTCCCTTCATTGGGGAAATCCCCCTTCCACTAGATCTCTTGTAGATCCTCCCTCGCAAGGTGAGAATCCACCTGCTAGATCTGAAATAGGTCATCCACCGTAAGAACTCTTTCCTGGATCTCTTGTAAATCCTCCCGTGAGGGGAATCCCCCAGCTGGATATCTTGTATATCTTTACCCTGGAGTGGACCCCTTGCTGGATCTCTTGTATATCTCTCCCCTGGGTGACACCCCTTGTTAGATCTATAATAGGTTCTCCTTCATTGGTAAGATTTCCTGTTCGATCTCTTTTAGATCCTCCCCCTGGGGGAGATCCATTGCAAAATCTCTAGTAGATTCTCCTTCATTGGTGTGACTTCATCCACCCATTGGATATCTTGTAGATCCTCCCTCGCAAGGTAAGAATCCACCTGCTGGATCTCAAGTAGGTCATCCTCCATAAGAACTCTTTCCTGGATCTCTTGTAAATCCTCCCGTGAGGGGAATCCCCCAGCTGGGTGTCTTGTATATCTTTCCCCTGGATGAGACCCCTTGCTGGATCTCTTGTATATCTTTCCCCTGGGTGACACCCCTTCTTAGATCTCTAATAGATTCTCCTTCATTGGTGAGATTCCCTGTTAGATCTCTTTTAGATCCTCCCCCTGGGGGAGATCCATTGCAAGATCTCTAGTAGATTCTCCTTCATTGTTGTGACCTTATCCCCCCATTGGATATCTTGTAGATCCTCCCTCGCAAGGTAAGAATCCACCTGCTGGATCTCAAGTAGGTCATCCTCCATAAGAACTCTTTCCTGGATCTCTTGTAAATCCTCCCGTGAGGGGAATCCCCCAGCTGGATATCTTGAATATCTTTCACCTGGATGAGACCCCTTGCTGGATCTCTTGTATATCTTTCCCCTGGGTGACACCCCTTGTTAGATCTGTAATAGATTCTCCTTCATTGATGAGATTCCCTGTTCGATCTCTTGTAGATCCTCCACTTGGGTGAGAAACCCGCCTGCTGAATCTCATCTAGAGCCTCCTCTCTGAGTGAGAACCTCCCAGTTCATCTCTCGTACATACTAACTCCCGCCCTCCGCCCATCGCCCCCCGCCACGTTTTTTTTATAGTTAACTTTAGGTTGAACTAATGGATTTTCTATGGCAAAAATTAGGGAAGATGTTGCGATAGAAATACAGGCATTCTGATCTTTTTAGACGGTAAAGTTCGTTTATCTGTCTCCTGTCCATTTATATTGCAATGGAAATTAAGGCATTCTGATCTTTTTAGACGGTACCGTTCGTTTATCTGTCTCCTGTCCATTTATATTGCAATAGAAACACAGACATTCTGATCTTTTAGACGGTACTGCAGCTCTTCTGGCTTTGCTATGTGTACTGTTTGATCCAACGTCCATTTAAATGTACCATAACAATATGAATGAACGCTCTCTAACGCGCCATTTTCCTTTCAGTTCGCCGCTAACAGGTGGAACCAACAATAAAAGTAAGTGAGAGTATCTTTTTCTAACAAGCCTGGAGTTAATGTGTGTCCTACTGCTCACGTACAAACGTGATTACGAGCACCCCTGGTCATTTGTTCCATTACCGGATCTTTAGCCTGTGCATAAGCAAATAAAGACATAAAATTAGTCATCTCTGCTATATCCCACGTAATAGTAATTCCTTCTCTCCCCCTTTCCCTGCTATATATAAGAAATGGGGGCCGAGGCTGTGCAAGCAATACCGTCCGATAAAGGTGTTAGTGGAACTAATTACAGATAGAATGAAGGAGAACCTAGAATCGCACAGCCTGTTCAAGACTTCCCAGCATTGCTGTTCTTCTCAGTATGACCTGTTCTTAGGTTGAACATTGGTCCGCTTACTCTACCTATACTGACGTGCTGCGCTTTTTCCTTACCAGACTCGCATATAGTTCTCTCTAAGTTTGCACTAAGTTCCAGTTGTAGGGTCTTATACTAGTTCTCCCATTGCCTCAATTTATAAAATGCTTTTGATACATCCAGTCACACAATGTCCACGTAATATCTGCCCTTTTTGCTTAGGGAATCTTCGCTGCACGGACATTGATTGTCCTCTCCCTGCTTATTTTCTTCCTGATGCTGAATTGGTATGAGTTGTATAGGGAGTTCTTTTCTAGTTGGACGACTAGTTCTAGTTGGATGACTAGCTTTCAATTATTATTATTTTAGAAAAGCCTCTCGCCAAATTCCGGCAGCGAAATTGGGCGGTAGTTCATTATAGCTGTCTTGAAAGCATCGGTGAACTATGTTGTATTAAGACAAGCGCTAAATATTGTTTTCATTCCTTCTATGATGTTCAGCGGGGCCTTTTCCTAGTTTATTTCAGTTAACCCTGATAGTCCTGGAGCTTTCTGGCCAACTTAGCGGAGCGCGCCAATAGTTCTTGTGATGAATGTATGTATCATATTCAGCTCGTATATTATTTCGTGTTTAAACTTTATATAATAGTCCTCATTTTCCTCATCTGTTATATTGAATATATTTTTCCAATATTCAGGAAATAAACTTTTCTATGGCTTCTACCTCTGTTTTCATATCTCCATTTTGTGCTTCCATTTCTATTTTCTTCGTCTTGAAAGATGCCCCTTTCGATTTGTATTTTCTTTGTCTTGTAAGATGCTTCCATTTTCTCAATAGCTTTTCTTGGATCAATTGGTTTATTTCATCATTTATCTCTTTACTTCTTTGTATTGAGTTTATCGATGCTCTTCTGGTTTTTATCTCATATAATACTTTCAGTTCACGGTAAAAATCTTGCATGTAATTGGTCTATCTCTAATTCGAGATGGACTTATACACGGATTTCGAGATTCATTATCTATCTTCGTCTATTAGTCAGTTATTTAGGCCGTTGAATGTTTCGTCAATTTCCTCGAGCAATGCCTCATCCAGTAACAGAGGATGTTAATTTCGGAGGAGTTCATCGTACCGTGTTCAGTCTGATCTCTTGTATTATTTATTTGCTGCTTAACTCTGTTTCCGTGTAGCTAACTCAGAATGACAGTATCATTTTTTCATAAATATGTTTTAGTAAAGAGTTCATTTTGTATTTTAGCTATATGTATTTAGTTGCATGATGGTATGTTATCTACCGGTGTCTCTTCTTTGTTTCTTTGTGCTCGGTGTGGTTTCCATTCTTTTGTGACCAGGCTTTTCATTCTTTGGTGAACCGCCTGGGATCTTTGATTTGTTCTGTGTAACCCTCATTCGCCCGCAGGGTCCTTCCTCGCTCTCGAAGTTCGCGGAGTCTTCGGCCTCTGTATTTTTTTTCCTCTTCTGATTCTTTCGAATCATGCGAAGAGCATTCGGATTATCTAGCATCTTTACTGCTGGGAGGCCATTTTCTTTCAGCATGTCATTGATAACCATTTTGTGGCAGACAGGTTGAATAGCATTTGCTACGTTCGCATAAATAATGCATATGTGAATACCCGCATTTACGTCGCTTGGGATGTTTGCCAGAGATGCGCTCGTTGATTGCATCTCCTTGCTTCTTCTTGTCTCCTTCTGTAGACAAGTTTTACACAGCATTATAGCGATAATCCGTTCTGCACTTCGATCAGTTTTATTAGTGGGTTTCTTAGTTCTGTTAATAAAACCCTACAAAGTGGACTCTTGAAGGGTGATTTCTGAATGGGGAGGGTCATCAGTGGGACTCTCTTAGTGACGGTGTCCATGTTACGACGTGGTCAATGTAAAGTTCTTTGGTCTTGCTCCTTTTGTTCTTTTAGGTTTTAGCTCTTCGTGTTCTGAAAAAATTTGTGGAGTTACATGTTTAGCGCAATATATATATATATATATATATATATATATATATATATATATATATATATATATATTGTCGTAGAATAGGCTGTCGACGATATACCATATATAACTATTCGTTGAGGGAATTAATCTAATATTTCGAGTGCGTGGTAATCTGATTGACCGAGGTTAGTCCAAAAGAGGAGGGGGCCTGTAGAGGCTTATTTATCTTCAACATGCTTAAGAAGTGGAACGGAGCACAAGGATAAATAATATGCCTATCATTAATAAAATAGAGTTTTATCAATTAAACTATCAACAACACACAAAAAAATGTTTACATAAACGGAGAATGAAAAGGGTCGTGGGAATATCTGACTAATCCGAGGATTAAGATTTGGAGAGATTTAAAAAGGTAAACAAATAAAAATTAAAGAGGGGGAATGGTTCGCTAAACCATTTAAAGCACAGGGTAGCGATGACAAAAGGTTAGATGATTAAAGGTAATGCTCAGCTTACGTAGTTACAAAGTTGTTGTGCAGAGGAAGACAATGCGAAGGAATCTTCG
This sequence comes from Ceratothoa steindachneri, assembly GCA_963969495.1. NCBI lineage: Eukaryota > Metazoa > Arthropoda > Malacostraca > Isopoda > Cymothoidae > Ceratothoa > Ceratothoa steindachneri. The sequence goes on along the minus strand of OZ018322.1, from coordinate 133,715,139 downwards.
GTCCACTGGCGATTTCCAGCAGAAGGGTTCTTCGGGGGGTTGTCTATAGTGAAGGGGAAGGACTGTCTTTGAAGAGTGAGAGCGAAGTGGGGCTCGGAAGTACGAGCAATCTTTGTGACAGCAAATCGGGGATGTTCTAGATTAACAATGGAGGTTATTGTTGAAACCAAGCGTTCTCTTGAAGAACGTTAAAAAGGGGAGAATTAAATTATCCTGACGTGATGTCTTGGAAACGAGAACCGTTTCTTGACGAACGGGCTTGAAGAACAATAGCTGTTCTAACGTTGATCTCTTTCTGAACAACAGGGGGGTGGGGGTGTGGATAACCGTCTCTTGTCAAACGGGCTCAAAGAACAATAGCTGTTCTAACGTTGTTCTCTTTCTGAACAACAGGGGGGGCCTTGTTGACTTGGCGTCTCGAAGGTACGAACCTTGGCACTCAAGGGATATTGTCCTCTTCTGGACAATAAGGGGGTTCCGAGGTAGAGAGTTTCTAGGTGCACAAGGGAGACCGGATCGGCGTGATGCCTCGCGAAGATAATCGGGATCTGCTTCAATTTGGAAAAGCTATTGTATAAGTACCCGGAGCCGTCTCCATGGCGTAGGGGATAATTGAGTGGGGGACTTCGAGGAAATGCCCCGGTCATGCCTGGGAAAATACCTTATCTGCCCATAAGCCTAACTCAATCTGGCGAGATCGACGTATGGAAGCGAAACGGGTGAATGAACCTCCTTGATTAAATATTTGCTATGGTGGGCGATAACGCGCTCTGCTTCCTCTCACAGATGCACGTGGGTAGCATGTGTTTATAACATGTGATAGCGGCTGAATTTAAGCGGCCTCAGACCGTTCTATCACACCCCTCCATTACAAGGCAAGTTGTCACTTCGAAAAAAAAGAGAGAAGGGACAACCACAGAGCTCCGTTGTGGGGAACTCGTTTTCTTGTACCAACCGTACCTTCATGCACCTAACTAGTATTACCTCAATACATATGATTATTTTGATCTTTTGATTAAAGGGGAAAATAACCTTTAATACAAACTTAATAAAAAAAGGGGCATGGTACAATGAAATGATATAAAATTAGTACATATGGACAAAATAATTTATACGTAAATTAATGGGTACAAATATATATACTTACAAAAAAAATAGACATTGAGCGTTACAAAATTCAGACATATACATTAACTAATTATCTTACAAGAGAATTTAATTTAAGTCGTACAAGACGGTATTTACATACATAGAGATCCTAATCCTACGAATACAAATACTCTACGCTATTCGGTAACGCATTCCTACTGAGTGCGTCAGCGACCTGGTTATCGGAACCTTTTATATAATTTATTTTAAATTGATACTCTTGCAAGAGTAAACTCCAGCGCATGATTCGGCCGTTGGAGTGTCGCACATTCCTAATATAGGCTAACGGACGGTGGTTGGTTCCTATCTGAAATTCTTTTCCTATCAAGTACATTTTGAATTTGTCTATAACCCAGATAAATGATAGCGCTTTCTTCTCTATAGTGGCATATCTCTTTTCGTGTAGTAATAATTGGCGACTAGCATATGCAACTGGATGACTCGTTCCGTCATCCTCGTATTGAAGGAGTACACCTCCAATGCCCTCGTTGCTCGCGTCGGTCTTAATCCCAAAGGATTTTTCCGGGTTGGGCAACTTCAAAATGGGGGCAGAAATGAGCTTACTCTTGAGCTGATTAAAATGAGAAACAGCGACATCATTCCAACGTAGTCGATCCGGGGAATTCTTTTAAAAGGGTGCAGAGGGTGCCGAAATTGCAGCGAAATTCGGGACAAATCGCCGATAGTAAGAAACTGATCCTAAGAATGATCTTAATTGCTTCTTAGTATTCGGGAGGGGCATGTCGGCGATTGCCTTATTCTTCTCTTCCTGTGGACCTAACTGGCTTTGTCCTATTTTAAAACCCAAGTATTTTATGGTTTCGTGGGCAAAATGGCATTTGCTGGGGCCAATGGTGAGGCCATTTTCGCGCAGTCGCTCGAAGAGAGCTAATAGGGTGGTTAAATGATGACTCCATTCACGAGTAGCGACGTAGACGTTATCGAAGTAAAAGAAGATATTCGGAAGACCATCTAACAACCTTTTCATGAGACGGTTATAGTTACTAAAAGCGGTCACAAGGCCAAAAAAAAGGCGCTTAAATTGCATTAAGCCATTCTCAGTTGCAAAGGCGGTATATGCTTTCACATCGAGCCGGAGGGGAATTTGGTAATAAGCCTTGCACAAATCAAGTTCTGAGATGAACTTGAAGTCTTCAAAAAGGTGGAGGTTTTGATCTACCAACAGTATGGGCTCGGCGTCGAACACAGTCACTGAATTTAACTTCCGGAAGTCGATGCACATCTGATAAGAGCCATCAGGTTTCTTGACCATGACGATTGGGGAACAATAACTAGAGGTGGAGGGTTCTATTATATCTAAACTAATCAAATTATCGACTTCGGCGTTAAAAGCTTGGCGTAAATGAATCGGCATGGGATAGGGTTTTGAACGGACAGGTTCTAAGGTCGTAAATTTAATATCATGCTCGAAACTAGTAGCGCATCCAGGCTTCTCTGAAATAACGTCGTCGAACTGACATAATAATTCTTGTAGCTGACTCTTTTGATGTGGTATCAGCTGTGCGTCGATATCCAGGTCAGAGGGTTCAAAAGACTCGCCTGGCAGGGAAGGAAGGGGATAATCGGCATCAGGTTGGATGCACACTGTTTGTATGACATTAAGGGACTCCGCGGGGTAATCCTCTTCAAGCGCCGATGTTTCGTCCAGTGCTACGAACGTATCTCCATGGGCGCGTCAGTGGTACTTTTTCAACAAGTTGACGTGGTAGAGCTTATCGCCTTCTGGGGTACCAATGAGGTAATCTACCGGTCTTCGTACCTCGCGGACCGAGTACGGAACTTTCCATTGGCTCAGTAATTTATTACTCGCTGTGGGAAGGAGCAGGAGTACTTCATCACTGGGCTTAAGTTTCTGATCTTCGGACCTAAAGTCCTGGTTTAGGATCTCCGAGAATTCGGACGCTATCGGGGTTCTGAGGAAGACGGGCTCCTGGGCTTCCTTCTTAGCTCGGCTTCGAGTAAGGGCGGCCTGGGACACAGGGTCGGAGCTTACTTGAGGGCTCTGTCCTATAAGTACGGAACAAAATTGTATGGGTGTTGAAATGACTTCAGCCCAGCCATCATAATACTGACACTGCAGGTAACATCTAACGACGGGGAATCGGTTCGCCCGCCCAAGGTAGTCAGGTACCACCGCAAATTTTTCGTAGTTAGGGTCCACTGTGGGGGTTGGAGCTCGTAAGACACGATGAAACACTTGCACCCTGTGTCCCTGACGAGAATAGATACACGGCAGCCGTTCACGCTGCCCTCCTCAAATTTCAAAGTTCCCGGGGAACTTTTATCAAAAATAAAATTTACCTGGTGGCCTGACGGAGGGAGACAAGTTGATGCTTGGGTTTGCACCACCGGGAAAGCCGGGGTGGCATTAATCTGGTGAACTTAGTGGGCTGGTCCGCTTTTAAGCCTAGAATTTTGGGGGCAATTCCAGCTCGTGTGGTTTTCTACACCACAGGTGAAGCATATGATTGGTCGCTTCGGGAAGAGTGATGGAGGAGAAATCTTAACAGGAAGTTTGGTGTCCCGTTGTTGGTTTGGGGGGAAGAAGTTTTGGGGTTTTACGGGGCCCGGAAACTTCATCGGTTTTCCTGGAAAGGGGCGCGAATCCTTCCTTCTTTCCTAGTAGGGGTATTGGTGAGAAGTTCAATTCTTCTTGCGGTATAAATTATGGCTTGCGGCATAGACATCCGCTTTTTCGGTACACTCTTTAAAGGTCTGGCACCGACGATCCTTGACGAACACGCGGATTTCCGTCGGGAGAGACGCCAAAAATTGATCCCGCAACACGAAGTCTGTTAAGGACTCGTAGTTAGGATCAACCTTTGAGGATTCTAACCAGAATTTAAAATTCCTCTGAAGAATGTATCCGAATTGACGGAACGTCTGTCCAGGTTTAATACGACCTCCTCGAAATTCTTGTCGGTAGAAATCAGGAGTCATATTATGAGCGGCCAATAACTCAGCTTTTAAGGTGCTGTAGTCAATTGTGCATTAGAATGGAAAAGATATGAAAATGTCACGCAATTTACAATTTAAAAGGGGAAGTAATATTACTACCCCTTCAGCCTCCAAATCCAAGTTATTGATCTCGAGGATCTTTTCGAAGTGTGCTAAAAATGCTCCCAAATCCTCTCTATCCCTGAAATTGGGGAGCTTAAGTGGGAGATTAGTCGAGGCTTCTGAACGTGAGCTGACTGATTGTATTTCAACCTGTACTTGAGCTATTTCAAGCTGATGGTGAAGCTCAGCTTGTCTTTTCCGTTCCTCTCTTTCTTTTCGTTTGATTCCTCCTTCTCTTTGCCTTTCTTCTCTTAACTTTTCTCTTTCCGTTCGTTGCTCCTCGTGAACGTACTCAGTCAATTCTCTTCTGGAAAGTCCCAAGGATTCTCCTTGCGCTTTGAAGATTTCGAACTGAGTCATCTTTGCACTTGGGGGCGCAATAGTCAAGCAACTAAATTCCTTGCAATAAGAATTATGCCACCTAGAGAATTAGCCTACCTAAATATGGGCACTGACCTATTCGTAATTGGTTTCTCGACCTAGATAACCAATGAATAAAATCACATAAAAAAAACACAAATAAATTATTATAACAGTTTCTTGAGCTACTCCAGCTTCTTAAGTTTCAAAAAAGGGGATAGCAATCGTTAAAACAAAAGGGAACTACTATACTCTATTCTTATAACGAATAACACTATGCTTCACTCGACTGAGACCAGTGTTTGCAAAGATATAGCGTTAAACCTTACAAACTTGATACCAATTTCAAATAGTATATATATATATATATATATATATATATATATATATGTGTCGTAGAATAGGCTCTCGACGATATACCATATATAACTATTCGTTGAGGGAATTATTCTAATATTTCGACTGGTCCTGCCTATATCTATATATGTATATATATATATATATATATATATATATATATATATATATATATATATATATATATATATATATATATATATATATATTATATATACCGGGTTTGGACAAAATAATGGAAACAGTAGAAATTTAACACCAATATTTCAATGAGCGATTATATTAAGAATATCCATCCAAATTTCAATGTGAGTGTTTTTTTTATTGTTGATACATAAATGTATTTATCAACTTTAATGATTTTTTGTAGGAGCTTACGTCATCAGAACAGCTAAACTTCTTGATTTTTCGAGAGCTACCATACCACAGACCATGACAAAATTCAAGAAGCAAGTCAAAACTTCCAGCAGGAGGAGTAATTCTGGCACGACTTCCAAGCTCGCTGAAAGAGACCGACGAATGTGGAAACGCATTGTGATGAAAACTCCCAGGACAATTGCCACTAAAGTGACTGCAGAGTTGAATCATCATCTCACTATCCAACTTTTGACCAAAACTGCTCGCCATGAGCTCAATAAAGCCGGATATCATGAAAAAGCAGCCGTCAAGAAACCTGTGCTTTCTCATCAAAACATTCAGAAAAGGCTGAACTGGTGTAGAGATCACAATGGCTCGTCGACAGACCAATGGAAGCAAGTAATATTCTCCAACGAGTTCAGTTTTTCCCTATTCCCCACTGCAGGGCGAGTTTATGTGCGGAGACAGCCCGCGGAAACTTTTAATTCTAACTGCCTTCTTCTTACAGTGAAGGACGGATGAAGGTTATTGATGGTTTGGGCAGCCATATCTCGGAATTCCCTTGGTCCATTCGTTGCCCTGCATGGTAGGATCAACAGCAACGAGTATCTGAATATTTTGGAAGATCAAATCCATCTCATGGTCCAGACATTATTCCTTGATGGTGAGTGCTTTTTCCAAGATGACAATGCCCCGATACTCATCGCTTATGTGGTTAAGAATTGGTATGAAGAGCAAAGGAGTGAGCTACAGCACATTTGTGGTGCGTCATAGAGTGACAAGCTAGAAGTCGTAACCCTCCACCGTCGTGTCTGAAACAGTTGGAGAAGGTATTGCAAGAAGAAGGGCTCAAGATTCCTCTTAATGAAGTCAGGAAACTGTATGAATCAATTCTAAGACGCATCGACGCTGTTCAGAAAGTACAGGGAGGACCAACCCCGTATTAAATATATATTCGTTGAATTTAACATGTGTTCCAATTATGTAGTCCAACCCCTGTATATATATATATATATATATATATATATATATATATATATATATATATATATATATATATATATATATATATATATATGTAGTGTATGTGTGTGTGTATTACGTGTCCCTCGGTATCCGCTGTGGGCTAATCATCAAACCAATTTCCTCTGCGGCCTCTTATTATGCCCCTGTCAAATGACCAGCATATATAGAACGAAGCTTATGAGTGGCAGTTTACTCAAGTGTTCATGGAAGGGAGGTATGGTGGATTTAAGCTCTCATTGGTTACTTTATGTTCTCATTTTTGAAAAAAATGAAAATAATCTCTTTTATTTGTGAGCTTAAATTCCGGTTGTGTTCTCCGGATTACCTCGTGGTTTGAGGCGTCTCTAAGTCCTTTGCTAAACGCGTGGATCGTTGGATCTTGCTTTATCGATATTATCAATGCTAACAATGCGGGAGCGTACGAATATCGTCCTTCCCCTGGTAGTTGGACTCTTGGTAACAGGCATTAAATACTTACAATCCCAGTGTAAGGCCTTTACTAGACGTTCAAATATCATTGACTAGTTTTTTCCACCACTGTACTATGGTTCTTAATCCAAATCTATAATTTTTTTTAAAAAAGATATTGGGAAGGGAAAATATTTAAATTGCGTTTTTAATCAAAAAAGACAGGTGTATATACGCCAGAAAGCTATTGAAAATGCTTCGTAAACAGAGTAGTGAAGTTAGAGGAAGTGAAAATTTAATGAAGGTACATAGCCCGTGTTGACTGAATAAAAAAAAATAGCTTAGGACGAACTGTTCTACCAAACTTCAGCAAGATTAATATATAATGTTTTATGCAATCTTGCTGATAAACAAATGTGTAATAAAACTCCCTCAACTCCCCCAAACACATGCGTTAATGTAACAAAAGATTGAGAGTAGTATACCCTTCCCAAAAAAACCTTAACCCTAAATTCTAGGTCACGAGAGGTCAAAACTGTAGGTCAAAGATGTAAAGGAAAAATTTATAAGGACGAATTATTAACTCAAGTAGTGACGGTGACTTCACGAGGATCATCTAACTTTTACTGTTTCGTTTCAGTCTGCTTTCCCGACTGCCAAAATGGTGGAGTGTGTGAAGAGACCTGCAAATATCCTGGGCAGGTCAATTCTACTTTAACTCCATGTGAAATTATCACCTACTGCAAATGTCCACCGGGATTCGAAGGAAGAAGTTGCGAGGTAGATTCTTGTATGGAGTATCATCCTCCGTCAATACCAACCACAAAAATTGTGTTCTCAGGGTGAGTCATCCATTGGCATGGGGAGAATAGCAGTGTCTATAAAGGCCGAGGATGGCCCTTCCATCGTTAAGAGGAGGCTTCTTTTTGACTTTTTATTAAAACAAAGAGCTGGGGAAAATCTCAACCCTCCTAAAGCTTGCACTGTTCTGCTACAATGGCAGGCCGACTTGCGAGCTTAAGAGAATTCAAACGGATCAACCAATGTTATTAATGAATTTGATAATGAAGAAAGGGAGACAGTGAAAGAAAAATACAATAAAGGAATGCTCGGAAAACAAAACAAAAAGTGCCAAAAACTTAAGTAAAAAAGGATTCTTTACATGTGAGGTTGGGAGACCCCTCAACCCCCCAAAAGGGGAAAAATATGTATGTATATAAAATCAGGGAAGATCTGATTTATTGTTTGCAACCTGGATTTCACTTGTCATTTTGTGGCTCTTCGCTTTGCCGTCTTGATTCCTCCCCCCCCCCCTCCCTCGCGCCTTACTTTCCCCCAAATATTATGCTCTTGGAAGGTCCTTAGTGCTAATTTTGACACGCTTCTTCTTGGAAGTCTCTAATAAATTTGACTGACGGCAGATTATATCTAAGTGGAATGGGTTCGGTTATTTTATTGCGCCGATGTTTTCTTTCTAGTCTTCCTCATCTACCTATTTTATGTATCTTATCTTCCTTGCCTACCTTTTACTTCTTATATGCTTGTCTATCTAACTTCCATTCTGCTCCTCAATCGTAGATATGCAATTATTCAAAAATAGGTAATAGGTAGAATTTGAAAGATAGACAGAGTAAACGGTCTATAGGTAACTGAACAATTCCAAGACAATAAAATGCACTCCTGGGGTGATTATACAACAGATGGTCCTTTGTTAATCACTTTTTACGTCGCCCAGCTGACATTACCGTAATATTCTTACTCCCATACAAAGGGAGTAATTTTCTTCTTCTCTAAATAACTAATATATATACTCGTATATATATCTTATATATATATATATATATATATATATATATATATATATATATATATATATATATATATATATATATATATATATATGCAGATACACCCACAAAAGAAAAGTGAAAAACGATTCCGAGCGCTTTCGTCTTTATTCTTAAAGACCTGTTCAAGGAATGAACAGGAGGCTGGACATACGGTGCCTTAAATAGTGGAAGGGGGTGATTAGACTACCCACCTCTGAACCTTAATTAGGGGGTACAAAATCCTGAAACAACTTTATTTGAGATTTTATGTATCTAGTGATAATGGGGTCTAGCATGAACAAACCAGGGCTAAGGTTGAAATTTGGGAACGCGTTAATGGAGATACATTCTAATATATTTCGAGAAATATAATTACTGCATTTTATGACTCGTTTGGCGCTGTTCCAGTTAATGCTATGGTTAAGATTGTACATATGTAGAATAAGCGCAGTTTGTTCACTGTGATTAATACATGGTTTGATGTTGCTTAACCCGGACATCTAGTTCTTTCCCGGTTTGTCCATAATAACATTTTTGGCAGTTGTTGCAGCCTATCGAATAAACAATGCCAGGTCGGTGAGGGGGTAGGGGTGACAAGGATGCGATAAATTGAAGTCTCGTACTTAAAAATAACATTTATGTTCATAGACCTAAGTAAACGAAATAATTTAATGGAAATATGGTTATAGGGTAAAACTAATAAGTTTTTGGCCTGAAACTTAGGGATATTAACATTAGTTTGATAATAGGAACGCTTGGCGGACTTATAACAATTGTTAAGAAAGTACAGAGGGTAGCACAAATTTATCCCTATTTTATATATTCTATCGACTTATTTGTCTAGGTCAGAAATTCCCCCCTCCCGACCTGGCATTATTTATTCGATAGGCTGCAACAACTGCCAAAAATGTTATTATGGACAACTAGATGTCCGGGTTAAGCAACATCGAGCCAATGTACGTAATCACAATGAACAATCTGCGCTTTTTTTTACATATGTGCAATATTAACCATAGTATTAACTGGAACAGCGCCAAACGAGTCATAAAATGCAGTAATTATATTTCTCGAAATATATTAGAATATATCTGCATTAACGCGTTCCCAAATTTCAACCTTAGCCCTAGTTCGTTCATGCTAGACCCCATTATCACTACATACATAAAATCTCAAATAAAGTTGTTTCAGGATTTTGTACCCCCTAATTAAGGTTCAGAGGTGGGTAGTCTAATCCCCCCTTCCACTATTTAAGGCAATGTATGTCCAGCCTCCTGTTCATTCCTTTTCAAGGAATGAACAGGAAAACAAACCGGGCTAATATTTACATTTCTTTCCAGCACCGGCTTAAGATGGGTCACCGGATTAACTGGTCAAAAGCAGATACCATAATGCATATAAATGATTTTATCAGCAGAAATATCTTTGAATCGTTCCTAATCTCCAGCAGAAAGGAGAGAAATGGAAATATTAGCTCGTTTTGTTTTTTTTAGATCCAGTCTTACCTTTCTTCCTCACATCAAACTTATCAGAGGTCATAACAAAAAAATCTGACCATGTGATTTTATAGGGAAAACATTGCTTTGTATAAATACAGTGTCTCTCTATTTCATAAACGAGGGTTATGAAAATGTTATTCAGATAACGAAAGTGCTAGCTCCAATCAATTTTTATTTTCCCTACGTGGTACAACCAAATATTTATACTTATTCACGTGTTACCTCTCCTGCTTTTACCCCAAATATATATATATATATATATATATATATATATATATATATATATATATATATATATATATATATATATATTGCTATGCACCCTGTCCTCCTCCTTTTACATTCTGTTCCTCATTAATGATCAGGGAATAATATAGATGAGGGAGTTTAAAAAGAATCTACCCCGGGTGGCCAGGAGAACCAATCGGAGCGCTACACTGGAATGCGACGCAGGGTATAAATCAAAGAAGACCAAAAGTGTGGACCTAGAATGCCTAGACGGGAGATGGAACCCTCCGACTCACCAAATCCTCTCCTCGGATTTCCTGTGCGAGCCCGTCTGCGACCGGCCTCTTCTAAACGACGGATTGTGTGTGGCTCCGAATAAATATATCTGCCCCTTCCCCTTCGGAGGTCCGTCTTGCGAACAACGCGTGGACAAAGAATGCGAAGATATTGACGGCCTTGTCCTTGACCACGGAGACATTGCCTCTGACGACACTGTTGGGTGAGAATTTGGGGGATCCCACTCAAGAGTTGGGTCCCCTCGCCTGATTCCTCAGAGCTTCTATCATAAATCCTTTTTTATATTGGAATTTAAATCTTTTATTAACTATTATGAATTTGTTGCTAGTATTTTAATTAGAATAGGAAATATTTGTAGAACATGGCGAAGAGCAACCGATTTAGAGGATTTTACGTTGTTAGGTGGTAAAGATGATACAGCCACCAAGCCAAGAATACTTTTCGGTTTCCCGAGTGGTTTGCTAAGAGGAAGCAAGTAGCTAGGTAGCCCCAATCTTCTCTCCCGTCTTAGACGAGATCCCCGAGCAAATATGAAATGCACATAATGATTAAACTGACAATCAATGTGAGCCTGAAAGCACCAGGGGACGGTCCTCGTTGGAGGGAAAGTATCAGGGTTGCATCGTATGTTTTCCACGGGTCACTCGAGTTCCTTCTCTTCTTCAGCGTGGAGTACCTCTGCCCTCGTGATTAGCGCCAACTAATTCTTGAATCCCCCCTCTCCCACCTCCTGCAGGAACGAGACGCTAAGCCGGTCGATCCGGATTCTGCGCTGCGCCGACGGTTACGAGCTGGCACCCAAAGGTGCCACTGAAAACAGGCTCTTGTGCCTGGAAGGCGAATGGGTATTCGAAGATGGCACTTTCCTAGATACGTCTTTCAATAACAGCGAATTGTGCCACCCTATTTGCGTGCCCCCGTGCCAGAATGGAGGAAAATGCGTGGCTCCGGATGAATGCCATTGCCAAGGAGAATTTGAGGGAGACTTTTGCGAGACTAGGATCTGCCGAGGCTCCAAGCCTCAAGTGGATTATGGACAGTACTTGGACAGGTAACGAACCCACGACCTTCATTTAGTTATGAAAGAATTGAAAGATAAATGAAACCACATAAATTATTGAATGTAAGATATAAACAGACCCCCCCCCCCCCAACCACCTCCACACTCACCTAAGTCTAGTTTAGATGTTTCCCTAACGTATATGAAACTGTCTACCTAATGTGGCTAAGCTGTGGCCGATGATCGGGTTAGTTGCTGCCAATAATACTAACTCGCAGCAATATTTTCTCTTGAACAGCGCCAACTACACAGAACTGATCTGCGACGATGGGTATCAGTTTCCTAATGGGTTGAGCACGACGCGTGTCATCTGTACAGAGAGCGGGTGGCAATTTGAAGAACTTGGCAGCTCAAACGCAGCTTGTACACCCCGAACAGAATGCCCGGGATTACCGAAGGACATTCCTTTCGCCACTCTTACGGACGTGTAAGTAGCTACAACAACTCAATTGCTTATGGGAATAGTAGGCAGAAACCAACCTATGTAGTGTCGGTTCGGTTTATAAATGGAGGAAAATGTTGTCTTCTCCTTTTTTTCATATCAGACAAATCAATGTCCGCAATACATATCAAACTACTAATTCGATTAGATCGCTAAGGAAACATTATTGTACATATTTGCATTTAGTCTCGCCATGTCCTCAATAATCTAGCTGATCCACGACTCGCTCCACGTTTTGTTGATGTTTTCAATCGGAACGAAAAATTGGCAACATCCAATGAGATCATAAACTTTGCGTGAGATCGCATGGGGGCTGGTTGAAAGGAAGGGTCCAGAAATTAAATGGGAGAGGGAGGCGGGAGGAGCAAATACCAGAAATAACTGGATTGTCCCAAGAACGGGGAGGTGCAGGAAGAAAGAACCGGTCGGAAAAGAAAGAATTGTCTAGAATCCAACCGAGATACAGTTGACGAAGGGACAATAGACTGCCATCCCTGGGCTAAAAAAGACTCGGTTCACTCGCCATACTACAAGATTGCCACCCACGATGCCTAGGACTGAGTAAACAAGCTTTCCCATCCGCTTAGGTTGGGCTTAAATACTGATATCTTCAGCAACAAGTGGTTTAAAGAGTACACTTCTTCCTTAGTACGTAATCGGACTAAAACGTGCGATTACAAATTAAGGTGTTCATTTTCAAGGGAGGAGAGGGCTGGCAGCAGTGGATTGCATCACCCTGACTTCATTAACTCCTGCTTAAACACAATTCCTCTCAGGCTTTTACGATTTTCGCACAAAACAAGTGTTTAGGCTGATTAGTAATAGGGGGGGCCTTCAGGGAAAGCATGCAATCATTTTAAGGTTGTGACATTGAGTCTTGGAGCTTATTTATCATCATCACTAACTCTATAATTTAAGAAGGGGATTTTTTTGAGTATTTGAATAATAATTTCATCTTAGTTTGGTTATGACGTTTTTTTATCAAAGTTATTTTTAATAATTCTTTTATAATATAAAAAAAAGACAAAATGGTGAAGTTCAGAAATAAATATAAGTATCGAAATTTGGGGATTTTTTAAATATCCAAAGAATTACAAATGGTGAAGTTCATAAAATTGATATTGATATATCTTCTATTCAATAACTCTATATTTTTTAGCAATGTGATATTTTGAAAGGAGGGGGGGGGATTTAGTTTAGAGTTCCTCTTTAAAATTATTATAATTGGTGAAGTTCATAAAATTTAGAAAAATTTAACCAAGGCTGTTTTTTTTTAGATTTTAATCTTAGTAGCGAAGCGCAAGCTCCCCCATAAGGGGGCGTGGAGTGGCGAAGACATTGCCTGGTTTATATATAAGAAGCCATTAAGGAACCATTACCAGATATGCCTTGAAAAGTGTTTTAAATAAAGTGTTAAAATAACGGGTTGTAATGTGTGGAAAGTACTACAGTGCTAAAGTATATAAAGTGTTTTGAATTTGCCAACCCCCGATCGCCGAGTTTGCAACCCTGGTCCTTACCGAGCTTGAACTAGTACTATGTCTCATATTCCAATGTTACTTTGTTCGGAGATTTCTTTTTCTATCACTTTTTTCTTTGTATTCCTAATTGGATTTTTCCTTGTTGCTTTTCATTCTTTTAAGTTTTACTCCATTCAATTTCTGTTAGTTCCCCTGGATTGAAAGAAGCGACTTGCATTGGGGATTTCTCCTTCATTTCTGGGAGTCCCACGGCATACGTTGCCTGCATCGACGGCCTGTGGCAGAGGGCTGGCAACCAAAGCCTGAATGGGGGCTGTGTCCCCGTGTGCACTCTGGAATGCCTCAATGGGGGGTTCTGCCGTCGACCGGACGAATGCAAGTGCCCTCCTAACACGGAAGGGGACTACTGCGAGGTGAAGAAGTGTGACGTCATTCCAGTCCGGGGGTCGGCTGTCTTTACCGAAATCAGGTCAGTTTTTAATTCTGAAAGTCCCACCGGTGTAATTGATCAAATTACATAGGAAGAAGTCGATTGGGTAATTCTTACACGAGTCAAAGGGGATAAAAGCGATTCTCTCAAGAAATAGGCAGGAAATAATCAAGTTAATAAGGTTTAAAATGGCATTTTCTATTGTCGACCGAGTTCTAAAAGTACCAAATCTCAAGAATTCGTTCCGTTAGTAAAAATCGTGAATGGGAAAGATGGTCCCTTTTCCGTTACTCCACACTCTCTATTTGGCTGTACCTCATACCTAGAAAAAGGCCAACATTCTTTGTCACGTACCTCGCTGGTTTGAAACTCGTTTCTTCCCTTTACTGGTCTGAGAAAGGAAGTCGCAATCTCTCCTGTAGCTGCAAAAATATCCGATCGAACAAGATTACTAAACTTCTCTTTTGGTATTGCTAATAAAAAGCATCATCTTGATTTTCTTTCCTCTAAATCTATGAAACTTGTCACTCTATTTTTCTATGATTTATTATATTTCTTTACTTGTAATTTACAGTTCCACTCAAATGATGGTTGAGTGCGAAAATGCGACCACATTCTCAAATGGCGAAGACAGCTTGATTCTCGAATGCGACGATGGACATTATCAGCTTCCATCACCCTACCCTTCAAACGCCGTGATTCTCGAGTGCAAGGAATCATGTAGAGGGAAGTGCCAGAATGGTGGCACTTGCCAATCATCGGGAAAGTGCCATTGTCTTTCGGAATATGGCGGAGTCTGGTGCGAAAATAAAATTACCTGCAACGACAAGCTTCCTCATGTGAACAACGCTATCCAGCGCAAGATGTAAGTAGGATAAAAGTGTAAAGGATGGATAGCGAAGGTAAAAAAAAAGACTCGGATGAACTTAGGCAACTGATTTAACCTGCAACTTCAAGATTGAGAACAGAAAAGAGCATTGGGAAAAAAGCGGGAGTGTCCCCCAGTCCGAGGAAACTCAAGCACGTGAACATTCTTAAGGCGTCTAATTTAATTTTAGGGGAAATAAAAACTGGCGCAATTCATTGGGGTTTTGTTCATCCGGAGCGGGAGTAAGAGGGAGTGAACAAACATAAGATAAGTTAAATTAAAGAAATAGAAATGCCTCGAAGCCCCACTACCCCTGCCTAACTCATTCATCAAATAAGGTAAGGATGCCTCCCACGGTTCCCTCTTTGATGGTCAACATAATTAAATCTTCAAAATATGCCCTAAAGATTGGGAGTGCAGCAAAGCCGGGCTTGACAGAACCATTAAGACTTCAATGAAATAGCAAATGTAAAAGATGCATAATTCATACTACAAAATGGAGCACTTGATCAGTTTACTGTTGTTCCAAGGTAGTGAGTGGTATTTATGTATGCCTCTTGAAGTAAAGTTGTATAAGGAATCACATATACGTAAGAAAGTGGCCCTCGAGCATAAGTATACGTTGTCATTTAGGCAATTCATTGTACAGAGAGTTCAGAAATGCTCATATGTTACTCTGTGCATTCTCATTCTAATTCGCATTTTGTTTTTGTTTGTAACGTTCTTCATTCTTACGCTTTTACCTTCTCCTTCGCCTCTCACCAATCACCGAGTGCATCTGTCCTCACACATATCTACCCAAATCCACTTCCTTTAAACGAAGTCACTGTATATGAACGATCACTTCGCAGATCCGATCGGAAATTCCTCCTTGTCTGCGTCCCTGGTCATCGATTGCCTGGAAACAAGAGCACAATCAGCGTTCAGTGTGAAAATGGCATCTGGGCGTTGGAGGGATACACGTTTGCCAACGCGACGATCACGTGCCGACCGCACTGCGAAGGAAATTGCTCGAACCGTGGGGTTTGTGTGTCCCCGGACCTGTGCAAATGCGACCCTGGATTCTCAGGGTTGAAGTGCGAATCTAGGCTTGATACTGGTTGTCTCGAGGCTCCCCCCAAAGTAGAAAATGCCCGTATGGAATACAAGTAAGAAATAGATCTTCTGTTATGGGATTGGAGCCTTTTAAAACGTGAACCTTACAAAAATATAATATACACCATTACTATGTGTAGGCCACTACATAACACTATAGGCCTCAATGCTATATGCTGAAAAAGAGCAGGGGGTAGGGGAACTATGGCCGCCGGGCTAAAAATCGTCCGTGAGGCTATCTTAAAGTAAGAAAAAATTAATCAGTACTTTTAAAATAAAAGTAAGGATACAATAAATTTCAACAATTTTATTTACCAAACAACCTATTATTTCTTTTAAAAACAAGGATCCTAACACGTCCTTACGTAATAAGACCCGATCTTTCCTTCCTCCGCCAAGACTAAATCACTCCTTACCCACGTCATATTCTTTTGACACGACAGAAAACAACTTTTCTATTCGATTCTGAGGAGTGAAGGAACAGAGGAGAAAGAAGATAAATAGAAAAGATCGAAACAATTGGGCTGAGGAGAATAACTTTTAAAGTGATCCTCTTTAATTAAATTGACATAAATCGGGTTTAATTAAAAGGAAGAGAGGCTCGTCTGAGCGAGCTCAAGGCCCTAACATAGTGGCATTATTGGGATGCTCTTTGGAAGCCGACGGACTGGAAGACTCAAGGGTAGGCCAACTCTCCATCCTCAATTGGGAGGAGTGACAGGTTGGGGCCGTCTCTTGGGCATTGGTCATCAGTTGACGAGTGTTGATTTTCGTTTTTCAGTGTAACCATGGGTCGGTATTTGTGTCTACCAGGCTACCAGATGCCCGGAGGGAAGAGTGAGAAGACACTCAAGTGTCGCAGAGACAAGTGGTTCATCGAAGACTGCGCCTGTCCCGAAAGCCCCCCTAGTTGCGCTCCTACGTGCGACCCGCAATGCCAAAATGGAGGCAGTTGCACCGCCCCAAACCGGTGCCAATGCGCCGATGGCTACATCGGTGACTGGTGCCAGTCACTCCAACCTAAGGAATGCCTCGATGCCCCACTACCGGTGCCTAACTCATTCATCGAAATAAGGTAAGGATGCCCCCCACGGTTCCCCCTTTAATGATCAACAGAATCGGAGAGAAGCATCTGTTGCGAGAGTCCTCCTCATTCTCTGTTTCTCTTTTGGCGCTCTTTAAATGATTTTTCTTTTCTTCTTTTATTATTTTTTTTCCCGATTGACATTTTCCT
Source organism: Ceratothoa steindachneri (assembly GCA_963969495.1). Lineage (NCBI taxonomy): Eukaryota > Metazoa > Arthropoda > Malacostraca > Isopoda > Cymothoidae > Ceratothoa > Ceratothoa steindachneri. Next base: position 133,697,941 of record OZ018322.1, on the reverse strand, counting down.
AATTAGTAACGAGGCAAAATGCACCTTATTACCCCGTGCCGCGATTTCGACTAGGAGACCATTCGGAGTGACTAGAGGGCAATCAACTATTCAAACACCACTGCTCAACATCAACCAGGAAAGGATAAAAAGAAGGTTCGGAAGCGACGTTTCGCCGATCACTGCCGCTCTTTAGGCATTGCATGAATCGAGCAGAGGTCGCGACTTTATAAGTTACTAGGTCGGTCGGTCGGACGGGAACCGTTTTATTTTTCAATGAGTTTTTGGTAATAACATCGTAACTATTCGGCCGATTCTAACGAAATTTGAAACCCTTATGTTGTTTTACATTTTCTTTCGAATGATACAATGGTCTAGGTCCTACCGAGATTATTCCGTGAATTATTGAAAGTTCTGAAGGTGATAAGTCAGAATAAGTGAGAACACGCGACTTAGGTAGGTTGACCTGGTTTTGACCTTGTTTTGATTTTTGTGTTAGAGCGAGTCATGTAACCAGTGATCTACTATTCTATGTAACCAGTGATCTACCATTCTCTCCCCCGACTCTGTTTTGGATTCAGGAGGGTTATAGAACGCCCTTCTGTCCCCCATTATTTAAGGTTTACACTGTTATTCCTCTCTTTATTTAATTTTTCCTTCGTGTCTGCCCCTTCCCTTGTTTGTTTTATGCACTCAGTGAAAATCACCCACTCGATACACCATTCTCATCTTTTACCAATTAAAAATTGCCACTTTCCTAAAAAAAAATCACCACACCTATTTATATTCTTCTTTTTCTTATACTTTCTACCATTCCCTCCCTTCTCCCAATTGAATAGGCATTTGTATCTTTTTTTTTCCTAAGAGTCAATTTGTTTTGAAGTTTCGTAGCCTCAAAATCAAATTTAGAGTCCAAAATATCTTTTGTGCAATTCCTTTAATGAAAACTTCGGGTTGCATTTCTTAAGCTAGTTTAATATTTCTGTTTTTTTTTTCTAATTACCATTATCTAAGTTTACAAGAGTCAACAAAAACCATGCGGTCCCCTCTCGACCAAAGCCGTAAATTAGCTTTTCAATTTCTTGGAAAGACTTTTACACTACCGAGCAAAATAAGAGAACGATTTTCATTTATTAAAATATTTAAAAAAATATGATGCGTAGGTAAATGAAATTTCCATGGTACATAAAGACATGTATTTAATATATTTTATGAAGATTTCATATGATATAATATTATATTCAATAAACATTCTAGAACCAGCTAACAGTATGTATGCAGGACAACGCGCCATGTCATACTGCAAAGAGAATAAAATATTATTTCGATCAAGAAGATATCGAAGTAATGAAGTGGTCTGCTCAGAGCCCGGCCTGAACCCAATTGAGAAGCTCTGGAAGATTAGTGGAGACAAAGTTTGAGACCAGTAGCCTTCAACTCTGACGGATTTATGGACGAAAATTGAGCAAGAATGGAACAAATTAACACCAGAATTTTGCAAGAGACTGGCGAGGTCCAGTGGTCGTCGTTGTGCCGAAGTAATAGAAAAGAAAGGCTTCAACGCCTCATATTGAGTGTTTTAAGTTTCATCGTTTTCAAATCTTGCTTTGTTTCTTGTGTATTTGGTTGCTAAGCAATTCTGTGAATGATCGTTCGCTTATTTTGCACCTCTTAATATTCTTTTTGTTATTTTATTTAGTATCATTTCTTAAATATACAATTGCATCATAGGAAATCTTCGTAAAATATATTAAATGCATGTCTTTATCTGCCATGAGCATTTTATTTACTTACTCATCATATTTTTGAAAATAGTTTGATAAATGAAAATCGTCTCTTATTTTGCTCGATGTGTATCTAAGCAACAATGTACAAATGTTTTCAGGCAAAACACTTCCAATAATTAACTACCCTGATAGTGAAAAAAGGTTTAGCCATTTTACTTTTACACCTGAGTTGTAGCTAGAAACCTTTATTTTGTGTTCTACTTGAGTTACTAATCTTGAAGAATGAATAGGATTTAATATTGTCAAAACCGTTTAGTATCTTAAAAACCTGTATTAGCTCATCAAATGGAGCATATTTTAATGCCCCGTGGACTGATATGGAATGGAGGATGTTTAAACGCTTTACTAAACAGTAAAAAAAAAAAGTTATTTTCTCCCCAATAACAGCCCGATTGGGAGCCACATCTTCTGCAACAATGGCTACGAATTCACATCAGGGGCAATCAAGGAGATTATCTGGTGCAACGACGGGGTATGGAGCTTCTCTTCCGATAGCATTGGACGGGTTGAGAGGGCATGCTACCCTGTGTGTTCCCTGCCTTGTCTCAACAAAGGCAAATGCGTCGCACCCGACACCTGCCAATGCGTCACTCCCTTCACTGGATCTAGTTGCGAAGAACGAGAGAAGGACTTATGCTGGAACAGACCTCCCAACGTAGACTTTGCTACAGTACAGTACAGGTGACTACGGATTGACCTTAGGGTGCTATTGTTACTAGATTTAGAAGAGAGGAAGGAAACTGAGGCCGATAAATAATACACAATAAAGAAAAGAGGGATGGAAGGACATATTAGGAATCAAATTATGCTTATGAAGGACAGTATGAATGCAAAGAGATAACAAATGTATATAGAAGAACTCGACCAAATTCCGGACAAGAAGTGGTTTGGTTTTATAAATTCCATCGATCTAGTTTTAGCTTCTTATTCAACTCTACATTATGCTTATATTTTTGTCTCTTCCTATTTATTTCTCCGTTGGTGAATACACTCCATTTTATTCTGGTAATATTTTAAATGCAGCGTTCAAACTAATATTTGAACAGCGTTATATGCCTTTAGCTCTCACTCCGCCATGATCAAGTGCCTACACGGGTTCGCTTTTCAATCTGGAGAGGAAACCTTGAACCTGACGTGTGTGGGCGGCCAGTGGTCCCTAGGTACCTCCCCGAATCAAGGGACTCTTCCGCCACTGCCATCCTGCGTCCCAATTTGCGAGCCCCAGTGCCTGAACGGAGGCTATTGTGTGGCTCCCGATACCTGCCTGTGCTCAGTCGGTTTCTCTGGCAGCCGATGCGACAAAATTGCTCCTGTTCCTTGCCTTAAACCACCGAAAGCAGTGTCATTCTCCACCATCAGATTCGAGTGAGTATTTAGCGCCCAGAGTTCGCATCTCTTTACTACAATCCCCTGTTCTAAATTATTTAAATATACCCTACAAAGAGCAGAATGTTCCTGCTACAATATAAGCATGGGAAACGGACTCAAACGTAACGAATATACAAACGGGGTCTTACATTAGACCAGGTCTGACGTTGCCTATACTTAGAGACCTGTGTGTAGATAGAAACTTAGTGAGTAAAGTCTAACTAAACTTAGCCCATTCTGCTACGAAAGTAAGCCTTTACAGGGTGATGCGGCATGAAGGCTACTTTGAAGAGGAGCTTGAAAAATGGGGAAAAGGAGAAGAAACACGAGCGCTCTCCTATTGTGCCTTTGCTACACCTTGGTGCTTGCATCTTTTTTATTCTTGTGGTCTTGGGGACTTACCCCTATGTATGGTAGAACTGCGTACACACCAAGTTCCGTCCATCCGAAGTTGTTTTCATGGGGCTTTGTAACTTCAGCATATTTTCTACTCTCTTAACTTTACTATTTTAACTAAGAACATATTTAAAAAAAAAGTCCAGTTAATTTTTGCGTCATTTTATTAGTTAAAATAAAAGAACTGGAACTCATCTAAAACCTTTAATGGTCTATTTTCACTCATGCTTTGAGTATCGGTACAGGTTACTTAAAAAATAAGAGGTTTACGGTCATTTTTACTTATTGCTTTCCAGTTCCATGGAAAAGCAATATGTTAAAGGGAGTTTAGATGGGAAGCAATATGTTAAATTGCTCGTTTTAGATGCATTTACTATAACGACTGATATTATCAACGTGTCAAAACAACCTAGCTTATGTGACATGTTTGTAGTGTAACGAGTAAGAAAGCAAGCGCCTCATAACCTCGTTCTGAACGGAGCTTTTCAGCTGCCGGGTGGCCGAGTGGTCTAGGGTGCTCGTCAATCAGTATCGGCCACGCGGAGTGTATTGGTTCACATCTCACCACACACTGCTTCCTTCTTTTCCGACTGGTCCTTTACCTTCGTAAATCTTTGCCCTTTATGATACAAGGCAAGAGTTACTTTGACGTAAAGTGAACCAATATGTGTCAAAATGTTACAAAATGGGAAGTAAAATTTTTAATTGTTGTTTGAGGAAGTAAAAAGATAAAGTGACCCGAATTTTACTAGTTTCGACATATTGATGCAAAGGGGAAATTAACCGTCTGTATTCTAGGGTCAATCTCTTGCCACTGAGCGAAAGTTCCCTTGTTAGTTGCTGCCATTATTTTCACATTAGAACCAGCTCCAGATCTCACCAGGCGGATTGTCCTTCAAGGGCTGTCTAAGAGGAGAGGAGCGATGTGGAGTTGTTCTTACCAGCTCCTTGCAGGGGAATTGCGCGCCCTCTTCTCTTTTTCCAACCTCCATTTCTCGAAAGAAATATCTGTAACACGACAAGGGTGATGGTGTGACACCGAGTACATCCGCGTGACGTTACAATGGGGACTAGATTCCCCTTGGTCGCCCCCCGGTGAAGAGGGAATCAAAACAAGGAGGGGGGGGGCATTTTATATCTCTTCCTTTTTAATAGAACCTAGTTGTTCTCTACTTAACAATTGTGAGACGCTTTCAATCTTCTCAACAATCTCACGTTCAACAGCATCGTCACGGGCCAGCTTTTCTGTGATTCTGGCTACCGACTCGCGTCCGGGTACTCAGAAGTTGACCTGATATGTCATGATGGTCTATGGGTATCGAACGCGGACCGGACGTTAGAAGTGAGCGATCTGAAATGCAGTCCAGTGTGTCAAAAGCCGTGCAAAAATGAGGGTCTTTGCGTCGGTCCCGACACTTGCAGATGCCCTCCAAGTTACACAGGAAAATGGTGCCAATACCTGAAATGCACCAGTGAACTCACTGCCATCACGAACTCGGTCGTGGAATACAGGCAAGTGCCTCGCTTCAAAGTAGAACTTTAAATAAAATGAAAGATTTTTTTAATGTTATTGATTTGGGTTCAATTTGGTCTCATTTTCGTTCCAATTTTAATTTTTCCTATTTTTGTTCTGCGAAATTTGACTAAAAACCGATTTCAAAATATGGACTAAATTTTATTTAATTTTTAATCAAATTTCGCATTTTAGATTAAATCTAATTTCAATTGCAATATTATTTTATTGAAATTAACTGCATTTATTATATCTCCTCTTTATTCTTTTCTTATCTAATCCACAATGTTCAGTAACCGGGCATTGGCAGGCATGAGTTGATGGGAAGGGAAAAGAATATTAGATAGATAGAATTGTGAAAAAGAGTACAAATAGATAAAATAGACTTTCCTATGGCAGGTTAGCACCATTTACTCCCCCAACCCAATCTCGAATCTCTTAATGTATTTTGAAGAATATTCTTTGAGTGAAGGTTTGCACTCTAACGTTTTTCCCCATTTCATGCATGGCTGCAAACACATTTAGTAACCTTTTAACAATGTGCAGCTTACGCCATGATAGTTGTATTCCTACTCCTGCAGTTGGATGCCGTAAACTATTTCAGGGGAACTTAAAATTACACACTTTTGTTTGCAACTGATAATAATCAGCCAGGGAAATGGATCGACTAAAGCTCCTCTTCACCAAATGCATATTTGTCAGGAATCTGGGGAGTTGGAGACGAGCCTCTAGCTCGAATTAACTGATCAGAGGTCTGAGGCGTTTGATAGAGTCTAATTTTAACTGAAACTTGCTCTTTTCTCTATATTTAGGAATAGAGACGGATACTATTAAATATATTCTCCGAATAAAGCCTTCTAATTTGCGCAGTTTTCCTTCAATCTTAGAGCCAAGTAGAGACAAAATTAAGCTAATATTAATTTATTTTACAGCGAAAACGGGATGTCTGGAGTCGCTAGATGCCTATCCGGTTACAGATTAAGGTGGGGTGCTTTGGGCGTGAAATTTGAGTGCCAAAAGGGAACATGGAAGTATAAAACATCGGAGGACAAATGGCTGGATTTAGAATGCCATCCGGTATGCCAGAAACCTTGTGTTAATGGTGGACGCTGCATGGCACCCGGCATCTGCAAGTGTCCTGAAGGATTCTTTGGGTCTCAGTGCCAGAAACGTGAGTTTGTCGAGAATTTTTGCTGTTTAGTGAGAGAAAAATGGATTTCGGCCCCTTTTAGTGCACGCGTAATCATTTTGAAGTATTTAGAGGGCGAAATAACATGGAAACATCATAAATAGGAGTAGGATAGAAATGATTCTTGATCCTGGCGATTTTATTTAAAGGTGGAAAGATTAATCTCATTAGCGCGTCTAATGATGGCGATAGCAGTAGCCAGTTCACATTAAGAGCCTCTTTGTGAACGGTTTCTAGCAATAATTTGCTCTTAAACTTACCTAACCTAGCCTTTTTTAATGGTTTATAACAATATTTCTTCTTTAACTAAGTCCTATTACCTAGTAACCGGAGTGGTGGAAAAATAGACTAACATGAACATAAAAGCGACCTCCTGAAGCTCGCTCTGAACCTGAAGCCCCACGGCGCAACCCAGACAGTTTAACCGGTTCGTGGGATTAATAGAGCAGGGAAGCGACCCATAACTCCGCAAATTCCCCGCATGGTCTTATTTAGCGACCCACGTATGACATCATCACGGTGATATTCTTCCCCCCTCACCACAGGAAAGCGTTCCCTTGAGGAATCAGACTATTCATAAATGTCATATCATCTCTTACCCTTTCTATACGAAGGTTATAGCAAAACCATCACGGGAAAAACCTGCCAACTGCCATTCAGGTATCGAGGGGAGTGGTATTACGGATGTACCGGAGAGGGTTACCATCGGCCATGGTGCGCCACTTCCACCAACGCCCAAAACCTGATCACATCGTGGAGTGTTTGCGTCGCCGACTTGGGTAACGCCAACTTTTCTTTGTTAGGAGTCAATAGCTAGCCTTAATTTTAAGACCAGTCACTCTTAATTTTGAGAGCAGCCAGCCTTAATTTTAAGACCAGTCACTCTTAATTTTAAGAGCAGCCAGACTTAATTTTAAGACCAGTCATTCTTAATTTAAAGAGCAGCCAGCCTTAATTTTAAGACCAGTCACTCTTAATTTTAAGAGCAGCTAGCCTTAATTTTAGGAGCAGTGACGCTTAATTTTAAAACCAGCCTGCTTTATTTTTTTAGAAGCAGTTAACCTTAATTTTAAGAAGAGTCCGCCTTACTTTTAGGGAAAACACTATGTTAAAATGATTCAAGGTGGGAAGCAATATATTGTGCTCTTGTTCATTTTGGATGCATCTACTGAACAATAATATTGTTGTACGAGCCAAAATAACTTGATCTTTGTCAAGTGCAAAATAGGAAGCAAAAGGTTCGATAGATGTTTTGGGAAGCAATAAATTGAAGGGATCCGAAGAATCTGCGTCATTTCCTTTTAGACGAGGAGAATCGTCGTCTCGAAGAAGAATTTACTTTTTTCCTCTCTCAATTATTCCTTTTTTTCAGGAATGAAGAAAGTGGTGGTGACCTACAATGGCGACGCGTGCGTGTTTCCGTTCAAGTACAGGGGTCACGAATACACGGGATGCATCAAAAAGGACCGCGGGCGGCCGTGGTGCGCGACCGAAGTGAATAGCTACAATCAAATCATTAAATGGGGCTTTTGCAACCCTAACTGGGGTAAGTAAGCTATGATTAATTGCCAGTGTCTAAATGAGCCCTGAGAGGGCATCTGATTAAAAGGAGAGCAACATAACATATGTACTTTGGTCATCACCGATGTTCCTTTCTTTCCGCTCAGCCCAGGCAAAACCTGCTCTTTGCGAGTACTGGTTGGCTTTTCAGGGGCAAAAATCATCCATATGTGGAAGAGAAACAAACTTTAATTGTCAGTCTTAAATTGGTGGTAATATGTAGTACATATTATTATAGAGCGGGCATTCAGTACCAAAGGTTACACGCGGGTAGGTTGTATTTATGAAAACCCGTCCTGACCATCCTCAGATATTAGGCTATTGGTATATAGCGCTATACAAATAGTATGTTTAGACTTTTAACAAAGAATATTCAAACTAGTAACAAGCTTTTGGAAGAGACACTTAATGATTATGCTTAAAAGACCCTCATAGAAGTATTGCAGCCCCAGAAATACAATGCATTTCAATTATGCTGACAACGACTAAAATGGCTGCGAAAGACATATTTGTTCAATTCAACGTAATTTATTCCCTGACACTGAAAGTTGTCTGAAGATTTGGTTTCCGAAGACAAGTAAACTGAAATCCATAATAAGAAACTAACGTGCATTATTTTTTTAGGCTCTAAAATGGTCGTGTTGACAGTTCATGGAGAAACTTGTGATTTGCCATTTGAGTATCAAGGACAACGCTACGTGGGCTGTGTCGAAGACGTCCTTAAGCCATGGTGTGTCACGGCCTCGTCCAAGGGAGTAGCCACAAAGCATGGATACTGCATGACTGATTGGGGTAAGATAATGGGGGCAAAAGTTGCACCACTCACTCATCAGAGAGAGGGAAATAAAGAACGGTGGAAGAAATGACTGGCAAACGATTGAAAAGAAAAATCAAGGGACGGATGGATGGAAGGAAAAAAAAATAAGAATAAAACAGGAATAATGAGGACTAAATAGGATAGCCAATGAAGAAAAAATAACAAGCATAGATAATGAAGACTTAAGGACAGGGTGCATCGTCCTTATCGAAATAGGAAATTGTTTCTTTCCAGAGCAAAGAGAGGGCTTACATATGTATATCAACAGATTATGCCTGACTAAAAATAAGCCTGCTATAAAAACTACGCCGCTATTACTTACACTTGAGACTCTGAAGCATTTATGTAAAATATGGGTGAAAAATTGCCAGAGCAAATGGAGTCCAAAAACGTAATTAAGGATCACCAGTCTGGTTTTCAGTGGCAGCGCCGTGTTTTGAATTTGTTCACAAAATGATCGTAACCTTGGACCAGCATGAAGTTGTCGCTATAGTTTATTACAATTTTCATACGGCGTTTGATACTGTTCTGCATACAAACTTCTGATCAAGTTAAAATCGCATGGTATAAGGGGAGTAAATGAATCGAAACCTGGTTGGCCGACCGCAGGCAGAGAGAGACTCGTGGTAAATGGGATCATATCAAGCTGGACATCTATCACTACCGGTGTCCTCCTGGTATCGTTTTTGGTCTATTGTTGTCTATTATCTATTTGGACGATCTTGACAGCAATTTATGATGCCAAATTTCAAATTTTTAGTATGCTACGAAATTATAAAATAGAGCAAAATAGCGTTATGATCTAATAAATTTACAAAGCAACTTAAATATAGTAATGGGATGGGTAAAAAATGGCAGATTAAGTATATCGATTAGGTGCAAGCTAATCATAATTCCTAGAAGTGTACAACAAAGGCAATCATAATCTAAACAAGGTCACGTCGGAAAAGGATTTGGGTGTATTACTTTCAAGCAACTTGCAAGTTTCGAAATAATGTGTTGTACAGAACCTCGGAAAAAAAAGACAGACTTTTGGGTTACATACATAGCCTTGAAGAGTTTTGTATTTAAATCGACCGATGTTAGTCTCGCATTATATAAAGCGCTTGTCAGACCTCACTTACAATATGCGGTTCAATTTTGCTCTTGTGATCTTCGAAAAGACGCCATAAGACGATTTTATCGTAAAGCGACGGAATTCATTTCTTTGGCGTAGAAATGAATCCTACGGAGTCAAATTGAGAGATCTTAATTTGCTTTCACTAAACGGTTTTACTGAGTATGAGTTAAATAATCGGTATAACGACTTCATGGTTATTAACAAAAGATTTATCTCTCTCATAACAAATAACTTTTTCTCGTATAAAATTACTTAAGGTAGGAAATAACTTAGCCTCGCAATTCATTGAAAGTACCTCAGTTAATATTCTTAAGAATAAAATTACTTTAACTTGTATCCAATTCATATCCGAGGTTTTCCTTCATTGGATTGGCCTCGGGCGGATCTTACGGACTTTGTCGGTCTGTAATTCTTGTATTCTCTAAGTAAATTGATTGTTATGGTTACACTCCTGAACAGCAACTGCTATTTTATTTCCAAGCTTGATTGCATTTTAGGCTAGAATCTAAGAATAATATTCCAATTCATTAAGCTATCCTATTAGATCAAGTGAATATTGTGCCACACTTCCTTCAGTTTATCTGTACAACTGATGGGACAATAAACCCAGTTGTTTAAATTACCAAATTTGACAATGCAAGGTTGACCGTTACCCACTATTTATCCACAGGGTACCACCGTGTTACCATGACTACTGCTGGAAGCCTCTGCATCTTTCCTTTTGTCCACAAGTCTCGTACTTTTGACTCTTGCTTCCAAGAAAACAATTCGACAAAACCCAAATGCGCCGTAAAGGTGGACGCAGCCAAGAATGCACTGAACCTCGAAGAATGCATTCAGTACACAGGTCTGGGATTTTTTATTCACGCCATTGTATGAAATAAGAAAGATTTTTTAACATAAGAACATCTATGTCCAATGGCTAAGTAAGGGGTAAAGAAGGAGACCAAGGGCAAAGACAGGAATGGTATAATTAGGAAGAGTTATAAGAAATTTTCAAAAGAACACTCACTTGATGGCAAAAAACTCAGGATATGAATTTGAACTACTTCCCCAAATTATATTTTGAGTCTTAAACCAATTTATCCCACTTTTCATTGGAAATAAAAAAACAGAATCTCACAGTGGTAGATAAAACTAAAGGACCGCTTGTACTAGACAAAAATTAAGTCGCTTTCAGTGGAATAGATCCTGAGATAGTAGAATTTGGGAGCTATGATTAAATGCCCTTTCAGAGGCCAGGTGGATGTATTTGAAGCTAAATTATCTTGATGGCGAGACACTGTAGTAAATTCATTGAATACTACAATCTTAAGTGTAGGCAATCACTATTAAAAAAAGAGGAAGATGAGTAATATATGATGGTAACCAAAACCATTTAATTGAAGCAGCAAGTGGTGATATCAGGGTCTAGTTCGAAATGGATATACAAGTATAAGACATATAATAGGGGTGGAAGGGAAAGAACAAAAGTACGGGCACCCTCAAATTGTGAAAGTACTTTAGAAGAAGCTAGGAAAAAAGGCACTTCCTGACCAAACTCAAGCAAAAGTTAGCTTTTCACTAACGGGCCAGAGTACGAGTGAGTAAAGAACGCATGTCAAAAGAGATCAACAAAATACATCAGTAACTTGGATAATAGTGACAGGGTATCAGAGACGTTAAGGACAAATAACAACTGGAACTTAACATTATAATATAATTAAAACCCTAAACATTGGGGGCTAAATTAAAAGAAGCCTGAAATAGTGAGAAATTCTGTACTGTTCATGTGTCAAAGAGCATAATAAAAAAATAGGAGGGATTGAGAGTTAGGGAAGACACCGTTAGTCTCTCTTTAATAAGAGCAGACTTAGTCGAAGTTCCGAAACAACCATTACCAAGTGAAGTGGGCCTTTCTTGCTGAAAGACCGGGAGATGGTTAAAATTGATACTATATGAGCTCATATAATGAGTGCGTTTCAAATGTTGCTTCTTTCACGCCATGACAATCTGTATTTCTCGGGATTTTCATCAGTATTTTTTGTTTTTATCTTGTTTTGTTTTATTCACTATCTCGAGGTTCTGTTACTTTCCTCGCTTAGCGAATTACATAGATTTTCTCATTATTTTCATTAATTATGCAATAACACATTTCCTTTTTTTGTCCTCTTACGTCTCTGTTTCTCTAAGCAATTGCTACATCAATTGCTTAGATTAATTATTCCCTTTATCATTCATTTTTCTCAATAATTTATTTTTTGTCCCCCTTTCATCGGTATAATTTTTGTACACCTTTTTATTTCCTTCCATACGTTCCATTTAATGACTTTCCTCCTTAATTCCGGTGTTGTTTACCACAAACCCCATTGATTTTTTCCAGACGAATCCCGTTCTGCAGGTCCGTTCAGGGTCGCCAAAGTCTTCCCTCGACTGGGACGTAAGAAATTAATTGCTTGTTGTAATTAGCGTTGCAATGACTTATCGTGTCAATGAGGTGTATGTAAGATCAGTAGAAGATGTTAGGGTCCACTAAAATCTGGACAGTGCGCAACTTCCCTGATCTTGGGCCTGCTTCGTGTGGAAGACAGGTTATACAAGCTTGGAAGAAAGATGCTGAGAAGTGTGAAAGGAGATATTTACCTGCCAACTGACGAATGCAGGGTGTCCATAAAGTCTTTTTACAAGTTCCAAAGTTGATTATAAAAACAAATGACTAAATTAATCTATGGAATTTCCTACAAAATAATTTTATTAGCTTGTAAAGGGATTTTGTGGATAACCTTCATTTTTATCAGTGCTGAATTGTACTTGAACCAGAAGGCGTTCACTTAGTATTAACAAGTCTAAGAAACTACATAACTTTCTTCAAACAACATGGAAATATCAGCTTTTACCACCACCCCAGCAACCTAATTACATCATTTATTCATTTATCCTCTCGTAATTTCTTAAACCATGATAAAATTTAATACCGACCTTAATATCTTTCATATATAGCTTCCATTGCACTCTTCTCATAATGAGATTAAGCAATCCGATTCTCTTCTACTCGAAATTTCAACCCTACTAATTGACCAAATCTACATTTTAAGATTATATTATGCATCGGTCCATCATTCGTAATCGGGACGACCTCCCAGAAGTTCGCAGTCAACTTTATTCCCATCGCAAATTAACCGCAGTAATTCGTTTGAGTACAAATTTGATCGCGATGACAAGGACTACATTCATGTGAATTTTTACTTCGGCTCAGCTTGCTAGCTATATTATTTATTATACAGGCTTTATAGTATTTTGATGTATATATATATATATATATATATATATATATATATATATCAGGCAATGGCTTCGCTACTAAGATTAAAATTTAAAATCTAAAAAAAGCAGCTATGGTTAAATTATGGTTAAATTCACCAATTATTATAATTTTTAAAAGGAACTCTAAACTAAATTCCCGCGCTTTCAAAATATCACGTTGGTAAAATATAGAGTTATAGAAGAATTGATGAAGAACATATATAAAAATAAATTTTCTGAACTTCCCCATTAGAAATAATTTTGATAAAAAAACATAAGTCATAACCAAACTAAGATGAAATTATTATTCAAATACTCAAAAAAATCCCCTTCTTAAATTATAGAGTTAGTGATAGTGATGATATATATATATATATATATATATATATATATATATATATATATATATATATATATATATATATATATATATATATATATATATATATATATATATATATAAGTAGTATTTTTTTAGAATTAAAAAAAAGTATCACCTATGCCCGATGTGGCTCATTTAAAGATTGAACTTGCTCGCACTTGGTATAGAGTCGTAATATGTTATTCTATGATGCCAATTATTGCATGTGTTCTGACTTCTCTCTCACAAAACTGATTAGCAGATCAGCGTTATTATTATTATAATATCTGAAGAACAATATTTGTGGTTCACGGTGAGAAGCAGCAATATGTCGGGGCGAGATTGCGGGGAAATTATTACGATTATTCATTAAAATATAGCTTAAAAATCATAGGTCACTGTTAATCTTTGAAATGTTTCGGCAGGTCACATCACGGAAATCACCACCGTAAGGGGCCTGCGCTGCGTCCTACCCTTCTGGTACCAGAATGAGCAGTTCACTGAGTGCACTTTCAGGGACTCTGATAAACCCTGGTGCGCCACCCACATCGACGAGGCTGGAATTATAGTTGAGAGAGACTTTTGCCCCCCAAACTGGGGTAAGTTCGTTGATGATTAGTTCTTTTAGGATTCCTTCCAGCATCCATTGAAGATCCAGGCAATTATTGTTGTCTCTTGCTCCGTTGATCTTTTGGGGGAAAAGGTTCGACCCCACGTTTATTGCTCTTTTCGATCTGACCATTCTTTATTTTTTGGGTGAAAATTCTTCGGATAATTGAATTTTATCATCTTTGCTTAGATTTTAAAATTAGGTGGAATTTAGCCATTGAGGATGCCTTATATCTTATTCCTCTCGTTAATATCACTAGTCCGAGGGAGTCGATGCATTTATGTGAATGGAAATAAGGCGGAGGTAAGGGTGACCCTTATTAAACACCGGTTGTTCGTATTTTCTTTCGTCGTTCTTAATTGATTTCGCGATTGTATTGATGATATTTTTTTCCGTAATGTCGCTTGAATCGTCTGGATTGATAGAAAATTATACCCTGTTGGAGAGGAGCGGTTTGAGTTTATTCCTGATGGCGGATTTGTTTATAGTCACTGCTCCTATATCCCTGTCTGGGCCTCGGAGGTTACTGTTGGAACTTGATGGAAATGATTTGATGGCTTCTTTTTCTTCTTTTGAGAGCGGGTTTGAAGCAGTCATGTCGGCGAGAATTGGATAATATTACCACTATGATTCTCAAGACTACATATCTATTTTCACTTCGATCTTTCTTAACGATTTCTAATTATAGCTTGTTGTAATTCTTTTCTACACCTCAATTAAGTCCTTTATTGAGTATGTTATATGGTGCTTCTCTGAGTGGGAATTTGGGAATGTTGGTAACAGCTTAGAAAAGTGTAAGGTAATGTTCATAGTTGATGGTAAGTTCTTAAGAGTTTACATTATGGTTGGTCAAATTTAAACCCAGTTAACATGGGAAAGCCTTTTGGTGTCTTCATCTTGAGTGATCTAAAATTTTCAAAACAATGCACTGGAAAGTCACAAAAGGCCAATAGGGTTCTATATATTTCCGTTTAAAACGAAAAAGGTTATTCTTCCTTTATATAAAACGCTTGTAAGACTTCATTCGGTGTAAGCGGTGCAATTCTTGTTTCCGCACATGCCAAAGGACAAAGTAATATTGGAACGTGTCTAGCGATGAGCGACGAAACTAATTCTTGAACTTAGAAATCGATCGTACGAAGAAAGACGAAGCTCAGCATCTGCGCGGCCAACTTATTGAGGTCTCTAAAATACTAAACGGGTTTACTAATATAAATTATGACTCAATATATGAGTTCTATAACCGAGCGGTCACTGCAAATAACGGTTACAAGTTAATAAATAAAAGATTTAACAGCACAATAGGACAACATCTCTTTTCTTATATAATAATGCAAACATTTAATAATGTTGTCGTTGACATTGCACTAAATCTGTTTAAGAATAAAAAATACAGATATTACTTTAAAATTTAACTTAAAGAAATAGAGTTATTAAACTAACGCCTTATCCTCTAATCCTTTTGCTTTCCCTTCGCCTACAACTTCCCATCACCTCTGATTTCCATTCTTTTCCTTCCTATCAGCTATGAGAGAACGAGGAGTATGTATATTAGAAATGTACACACGTAGAGAGGTATGTACGTAGATAGAAATTGTAATATATAAAAGTATAGTCGTAGATCGGGGAATAAGTAGCTATAAATTGTATGATATGAAGCTACATGCGTAGATAATTGTGTACCTGATCGATATAGAACTATAAAGTGCATAGAATGCACCGCCAAAGTGGAGGTGATATAAAGTGGCATAACTCTCGGACTGGCCTTGAGTGGACTCAATGGTCTTTGCTGGCCTTAGTTCTATAGTAATTAACCTCGAGTAGAACTTCCGCTCTGTACGGGGTCAAAATTATGGAAATTGATCCTTATTTAACTTTAGTTTTCTAATTAAAGGGTCATGTAGCAGACACAAAAGACTATTAAATACCATCCAGAGTTGTCTTTCTCATCTCAATTTTTCCTCTACAGATATTCCGGAAGTTAACTTGTACGACTTCAGTCGGGAAAAGGCGCTGGAAAATCTCGCAAGAGGTATTCATCTAAGGCTACTGGGGAGAGCGAGAATACTGGGAAAGATGAGAATGCTGGAAAAGAGCGAGAATGCTAGGGAAGAGCGAGAATGCTGGGAAAGAGCGAGAATGCTGGAAAATAACAGTTATTCGTTGAGGATATCACAGGCGTGTTATTATTGTCTAGAATTGGACTGAGGGCTTAGATTTGGGGTCATGAAAAGAGATGTCCTTTGCAAATAAGAGTGAAAAGATTGCATGTTATATTTATTAAATATAAAGCGAAAAACAACAAAGGTTCTCCATCCTAATTTTTTTGAAGAAGAGATTTGCAAAAAAAAAGTAAGCTGGGTGTGTACATGCGTGGAAGGTGAAGAGTTCGAGTTGTCAAAGGGGATAAAATAAACTACTACAACCTTATTTGAATGGAAACCTAAGAGTGTTCAGGTAAAAAAGTTTCTCAGGGCATATTGCGGTCCACCAAAGGGGCGTTTTGGATAAGTTTTCAGAGCAGATTATGGTGTCTATCGACGTAGTGGGTTTTCTTTTTGCCTCAGGGAAAACAAACTATGTAACGTAGAAGGGAGTAGAAGGGTAAGTTTGTGTGGTTAAAAGAAAGGTGAAGTTGTCCTAAAGATGGCTAGGATAGGGAGGAACTCACTTGGATGAATGAATGAGAAGAATTTTGATAGGTGAGAAAAAACACGATGTTTGAGTGTAAGAAGGAAGAAGGATTAAGGTCTGACGCACAGGAACTTCAATGTGGTGGCTATACAAGGAGTATGATGAGGAACTTATGCGGTTGAACTAAAATAATGATCCGTTAAATGATCGGATGGTAAAGATTCGTTTTAACACATTTTCGCAAATGAATTTAAATGTGTTTCTATTATGCCATTTTATATATACTTTTCAGATCTGATACTCTTTTTTTCCCAGAAATGCATACTTTTCCCATAATAAACCGAAGTCCATACAGAGAAAAGTATGTATTTCCAGCAAAAAGGAGCTTCAGATCTGAAAAGTACATATAAAATGGCATAAAAAAACACATTTTTAAATTAATTTCAAAGATCCAGACAAGAACTAACCTAGTAGTTTAACACGTTAATAGCGCCGCCTACTTTAGGCTATTTGCGGCCAAAAATGAACATTTTTAGGTAGTTTCGAAATGGGGGACTTCACCCCCCCATACCCCCCCCCACTCCCTGCAACTTAAAAAAACCCTTTCGTAATATTCTTATTTCGAAAGCCTATCATCAGGTTTAAATTCAAAAGTCGTTAAGGCTCTAGTATGAATCAAAGCTTTGTGCAGAAAACAGTTTATAAATAAAAGAGTTAAGATTCGTTAAAACGAATCTTCACCCTATATATTTCTAAGGCATGGCAATCGTCATCGAAAACTTCTGGTATGAGTTGGTATTACCATCTATCACAGCAAGGACACGCTATTATACCAAAGAAACTAACTAAAAACACGGAGACCCGCGAAGCGTCCGGAATAAACGAAAATATAACGAAGCGTGTGATTGGTTAAGAAGGCAGAAAACGCATGCGCAGTTGGCCAGCAGATCTTAAAAAACACGGTATTGGTTGAATATCGCCAAAGACTCATTCGTAAATCGCCTCTAGATCTCAAAAGCTCAGGTCTAGGTGCTTGAATCAAGGCAAAAGTTGAAGGAGCTAGGTCGAAAATGACGCAGAAAGATTCGAAATTAGCAATATAGTTTCGAAAAGTGAATAAATACGTTATTATTTAGTTCCGGAAGTTAAAAATGGCATCGGTAAGCATCATTTTAAAATTAAAAACTTGTATATCTTTGAAAAGTATAAAATCGTAAATGTGTTAAAATGAATCTTTACCAATCGGATAACACCCCGTAGGAAGTGAAGAAAATGCAGACTCCGACTTCTGCCCTCTTTGTTCACAAAGGCGAAACATTTGCAATACATAATATGTTGGGACTTTTGCCACCAATCTGTAGTCATTCTGAGCTCTTTCATTTCTCCATTGGGACTTACTGATTAATGTGGAATCCGAACCACGTGTATCTACAGCGTATGGCAGCTGTCATTCAACTCAACCAGCTTTAATACTCTGCCTAGCGACTCACCAGACCCATTGTATCTTAACTTCGCTGTAATCGGAGGCGGTATTTCCAATCCACCAGGAATCCGCTTCCAATTCCTGTCGGGTTTTCATCCTTGTCATTATCTGAAATTAAATCTTTATTTAAAGTAATGTTAATTCCTGGTGCTAATCCGTGGACTTTTCCTCCCCCGTAGCTGGCACGAAAATAATTAACATAACGACGGTTCGAGGGAGGAAGTGTTCGTTCCCGTTCCTGTACAACGGCGCCAAAAGCTACCGGTGCGTCGAGGATGGCTTTCAACGGCCGTGGTGCGCCACCGCGGTGGACCGCCACTTGAATGTGATTGAATCCGACCACTGCCCCGACGACTGGGGTGAGTCATGACGTGGCTGCCAAATCAAGACAAAAGCGTTCTATTTTGTATCGTTGTAGAAACAAACGAGGGCATTTCCACCTGGAAGTTTTGAGAGAGGTTCGGAAAGAAATCGATCAAAGGAAGGGAACTGAAAATGGGTGAGAGGCACTACAGGGAGACAACTACCTGTTGTCTAATGACAGGGAAGGGGCGCAACTCTCCAAAATATGTCTAGTATATGTAATGAAAACAGGATTCCATATTGTGTTCACTTTGAAAAACGCTCCCCTATTAAGAGGATCCCCCTTTCGCTGTGGAGCTGTGAGAGGAGAGGGGGAGAGTTGCGTACCCTTACATATCCATAGTGCTACACGCAGTCTACGAGGGCAATGTAACTTCGGAACACACCTACTCTTCCCTCAAACTTCCCCATTTTCTTTACCTACTTATTGCGCAAAATATGAACGATAAATTCCTTCGTCCGTTTCCATTTTTTAATAAAAAAAACACCGCTGCTCAAAAGGACGCTGATAGTTTTCCACAACAGTCCTTGTCGATGACAAGTCTCCCCCTTCCCCTACCATAATTTGATTCGATTGATCCCATCCCCCCCCCAAAAAAAGAAGAAGTTTACGTATGTACCTGCGGCTCTTCGTCCTCTGAGTACGAAGTTGTTCTTGGAAATTAAAAATACGCCCTACCTGCCTCAATATTTATCAGGACTAAAGGGATTTAATCTATCAGTTATTTTCAATTTATTCAATTTTAACCTTTTCTGCCATTCCCTCTGTTGCCCCTCCATCCTCTTCTCTTTTCCCCCTAACTGATTTTTCCCTCGTCCTTTCCTTTCTCAATAATAATAAGTCTTTCTCGATAACTGAAAAAAAAGGAGGCTAATTTTGACCTCTTATAAACACAAAATCATTTAAATTATTACTATTTTATGAATAGTAAAGCAGCAACGCTTAGTTTGCTTCACAAGGTTGTAGTGAATCGACCGCACCGATTCTCTGAAAACCACCTAAGTTGTTTAGAATTAAATTCATCAGAGCTTTTAATGAAGCCATGAGGATAACATTTTGTAATATTGTGCATGTAGGCTGTTACACCTGGTACCTGGTTACACCATGCCCTCCAGGTCCGTGTCCCCGACATTCTCAAGCTAGATTGAGAATAACTGCGCTCTATGCCTTCTATTCATCTTCGATTTAACCTTTTTTTCACCACTATTTTTTTTACAAAACTCTTCTCCCCTTTTTCTTTGGAGTGAGTTGTTTACGCATCACTGCCCGAGAACCGCTTCATTTTCTTGGCTTGAGCTGCCTCTGTTTTCCGGACGCTCTTTCCCATTCAATTATGAAGCTACTACTGCTTGAAAATCCGACCGCCTCGGTGGTGCTTGGAGCGGGCGCGGGGATTGCATGTCAGAAGATAAAGTCGAGTAATTTAGGTTGGTTGATGAGGTCGTTGAGTTCTTCTCCGGTAACTTCAGTTTCGTTGGCCTAACTACCATTCCTATGAAATTCTGGTCGTTTTGAAAGCCATCCGCTTCCTTGGAGGTCGGCAGAGTGTGTAACGGTCATCAGACAGAAGCGCTAGGCCTACATGCGCTATAAAGTCGCCCGAACGATTTTTCAGTCGGTGAATTTCGTCGAGAGGGCAAGGTTCTGGTATGTTTCAAAGCACGACCGCCGCTCTGCCTGTCGGAAATACGATTCTTGACTTAACTAGTAACAAAAATCCGTGGCTTATTCTCTCAGGACGCCATTCGCGTTCTCCAGGATAACGAGAGCCCACTCTTGGGCCCCGCTTCCGTGACGGAGTCTTTAGCGACCGCTTTCTCCATATTCTCTAGTAGGGATGCTGCTCCATCAAAATTCAAAGAACGTCTTGATGTCGCTGAAGGGCACCGACTGGATTTTGAAATGTCCCCTGCCTCTAGGGTTAAAGTCAGTTTTACTTGAGTGAGTTGCGTTCCGCTCTCGCTTCATGCGCGGACACCACCTTGGGTGGAGTTGATGTCCCATATGCCATGCTTCAATACCTGGGTGAGTGTTAATTTTGTTCACAAGATCGGTACAGAGTGTATCTTTCCATACCCATGGTGTATAGCTACTATAATCGCTTTTCGCAAAACGGGGAGAGATCACTCTTCCCCTGACTGGTTTCCCCTTAATTTCTCTAACTTGCTGTGTGTAAAAGTTGATTTAAAAATTGGTAAATATTTAATTAGCATTTTTCATGTACAACAGATGCCACCTGTTTTCTGTACAGTGTAACATCTGCCAGTTACACTACACGTCGTATTCTCTTGCTACGACTGGAAAATAGCAGCTGCGAGGACTTCCTTTGTAGACAACACTACACCACGGTGTTTTTCGATCTGGAGAAGGCCTATGATACCACATAGTGACACGGTATCATGAAGATCCTCAACACGATGGGGTGAGGGGAGGCCGCCCAATTTTTATTTCTGAATAGCAGCTATATCGTCGATTCGGCGTACGGGTGGGGAAAGCCCTTTCAAGCCCAATGGAACAGGAACAGAGCAGCAAGAAGAGAAGTGTTTGCAGTGTCACACTCTGTGTGATGTTCTCGCTACTCTCAACGTAGACGACCTTTCAGTCTCTTTTGGTTCAGCCCAGATGCCAACTCTTGAGCGTTGACTCCAGCAGACATTGAACTACATCTCCCACTATGCCGAAGCGACCAAGTTTTGGTTTTACTTGGACCAAATGACAATAGTACACTTCCTCATCCATCCAAAGCCTCAATCCGACCGTGACTTGTTAATAAATGGGCCTCGGCTAGAAGTGATTTATTGCGCAGGTCTCTTGTATCCGCGCAATGGACATTCGTCTTTCCGTGATGATCAGCACTTGGAGTGCTGATAAGACTATGCTTTACTTTTCCACTGATACTTTATTCTTTCGAAGCTTGTCTACATATTCGAGTTTTATGCATTCAAAGGTGAGCGTTTATTGGGATATGGGGTAACGATTCGCTACACAGGTCTCCGTCTCGCCATCGGTTCCATCCATATATCCCCCATTAAGAGCCTACTTGTCGATACTGGGGAAATGTCACTTGCTCTGCGCCCTACTCAGTGCATTATGCGCTTGTATGGGCGGGCTCAGCGTCTTCCTCAGTCGTCAATAACTCGCACTGTATCCGTAACCGATCTCGACAGTATCTATGCCACCATACCCTAAACCAGTCATACCCTAAACCCTTTGGGTTAGGACTAAGAAACTCTTTTGAGAGCTCAGTGTAACTCTCGAGCCGGTGGCGTTTATGCTCTTAAAGCTTCCACAGAACCGCGAGTATTACGTGCTACCTTGTGGGAGAACACTCAGTGTCACGATGAATCCGTGCCAGTATAGACGGATGGTTCCGAGTCTCAGGGGGGGTTCGTCTTGCACGCTCAATCTACTCTGTTTGAAGTCAGTGCGGCTCTACCTGGCGCTGCGTCTGTCTTCACGACCGAGCTAGTTGCAATGCCCCTTCCCCTCGGACAGAAGAGGGGATTGTGATCTTTAGCGATCACAAAGCTTCCTGAGAACTCTCGGTGCATTGGAATCTCCACACCCTCTGGTTCGGGGTCTCCGTAACGTCACGGTTGCCGTGTGCCGGGTGGAGGTCTCTATTATCTTCTCCTGGGTTCTTGCTGGATTCCGTTCAATTGTACTCGTCTTTTTGGACGATGTTGGCCTCCTCCATTTTATTTGATTCTCTTTGTTGTAGGTCGCATGCTCATGCGCCAGATGGTGGTAGAACTCCTCCCCCTACGCCGGAGCGGGATTCCTTTTTCTTCTTGCTTTTGTTTTGTTTTATGTTTGATTTTGCTTTTGTTGTTTGGGTTTGTTTTCTGTTGAGTTTGTATTGATTTGTTTTGTGCTTTTAATGTAGGATATAATTTGCCTGAAACTAATTGCGGTGACTTATGGTCGACATATGCGTGATATATATATATATATATATATATATATATATATATATATATATATATATATATATATATATAAGAAAGAGAAAATTGACGTGAATGAGCAATGAGACAAGAAACAGAAGTTTTATAGAGGCCAGGGGAAAAAAAGTTTGAAATTCCTGGCTGGGACTCGAACCCGGGTCTGCTGATTTCCGGTCAGATGCTCTACCGTTAAGCTACCAGGCACAGTGACTCTATTTCGCCTAAAGCTTTACTCATCAAACCCAGTATCTCTCTAGGCCAGGAACCTCCAAGGATTTTTTATACCACATCTTCTTACCTGCTCACAATTTAAAGGCTCATTATCTATTTCACATTATTCATGTGATTGCAATCACCCGCAG
The DNA here is from genome assembly GCA_963969495.1 of Ceratothoa steindachneri. Taxonomy (NCBI): domain Eukaryota; kingdom Metazoa; phylum Arthropoda; class Malacostraca; order Isopoda; family Cymothoidae; genus Ceratothoa; species Ceratothoa steindachneri. The sequence continues at coordinate 133,675,169 of OZ018322.1, read as the reverse complement.
AACTTGTATTTGCTCTTTATATATATATATATATATATATATATATATATATATATATATATATATATATATATATATATATATATATATATATATATATATATATATATATATATATATATATATATATATATGTGTGTGTCGAGGAATAGGTCACTCCCCAGACAATACGTCTATATATACATATATGTATCTATTGGTTGGGTGGAAAGAGGTAAATGCCACGAAAATATGTATATATACAGTTACATACACATATACCCTCTAATGTACGTACGCGTCCTTCGCTACGTACAAGTACGTTCACTTCGAAAAAGTAATCCGTTGATTACGAGGTATAGGAGTGCGATTTTACTACAGGGGCCGATAGCGTTTAATGAGTTAACCAAATTGCAGCTCAAGGATGTATTTAAAGAGTGAAAACCAAAATTATAATTTTAATTAGTCGCTAGTTAACATATATATATATATATATATATATATATATATATATATATATATATATATATATATATATATATATATATTTATTTATATATATATATATATATATATATATATATATATATATATATATATATATATATATATATATATATATATATATACATACGGGAAATATAGGAAATATAAATAAGGATAATACTGATAGACTATATAAAATTGACAGTCGGGTAATCGTTAGTTACTTGTTAATTAGCTTTTAAATGGGATACTATAAATCAGTTATACAGAAGGAATATTTAAAAGTCGGAAAGCGGGTCGATTAACGGGAGATGCAATCGTTTTACCTGAAGAGGAGTCCTCGAGGAAGGGGACTCCTTTAGAGAGTCGGCGCAGGGGAAGGGAGACGGAAAATGGTCGTGATTCTCGGCTGAACATCCTGATGGTGACGAGGATGAAGGGGTAGGGGAGCAGAAGAAGAGTTCACGATCCTCCTTGAAGACGGACGACGTCACCTCTGCTCCAGAGAAGTGCAACCTCTAAAAATAGAGACTGACGAGGCTCGGCACGAAATCTCACACGGGAAATTGGAGATTTTTAAAGGGGGGGGAGGGTCTGAAGAGACGAGAAAAATCCCGGCCAGTCCTCTTTTCGATGGTATACGCGAATACCAGGGACTTGGGTAAACAGACACATGATCTGAACCAAAGTCGACGAGATCTCAAACTCAATCTGCCGATCTTCGAAAACCCCAGGGTATTTATGTGACGGCCATTTTTTTATGCTCAATTGCTGCAAGGCACAGACGTCTGAAAGAAAGCTTCCGGCGCCGAGAGGGATTAACTTTTGTCATCCGACCCCGGTCTTAATCGTCTCCAACGAGGTGGGTGGGAACTTTCGGCTATCCTTTTGCCGACTACGGAGATTAGCATTTCATCGGCGAGGTGAAAGCTTTTAGCGGTTAGCTTAACTGATATTCAAATTCTTTCTTCTTTTATTTTTCTCCTTGAATACAGAGCTTTTTTACGCCACGTGGAGTTAATTAGGAGGCATAGGGAGAAAGGAATTCAAGAAACAAAAGAAGGGGGTATTCTTCTTCGCGTCCCCTTTTCCCCTACAATATATATATATATATATATATATATATATATATATATATATATATATATATATATATATATATATATATATATATATATATATATATGCGGTTAGAAGGCTACCTTTTCGTGTATGTGAGAAGAGCTCCTTCCGAAGGCTTTGAGGAAGACTGGTTTGCCAAAAAATAGCCTTTTAACTGCATAATTAATTGCGTTACTGCAATAATTTTCTTAATATATATATATATATATATATATATATATATATATATATATATATATATATATATATATATATATATATATATTCTGTCTTTCAACTTCGTGCTTGAGGAGACCTCTCCGATGTCCAGCTAATATGATACGTCTCACTCTTTAAGCCCCCTCCGCTCCCACAGGATTTCTCAAATAGTCTTAAAAGCAGTAAGAAGGTAAATGGGATCAGGAGACTAGGTATGCATATACCCTCTCCTATATACTCACCGTCTTGGTCATGCCATTTCCCCACGAGTTCGTTGCGTCAGGCGTTTCTAAATAATCCATCAATTTAGATTCGAATTTCAGATGAGAGAAGAAATTGGGGAAAAGTCATAAATCCTCCTCACACCCCCAAAAAAATCACTTGAGGGAGGGGGGACAGGGGGACAGTAGTAAAAATAATACTCCATATATAGGGCGGAGGGGAGGAGAAACCTATTATTGTGTGAGAAGAGAATTCCATATTTCAGTAAAAAGGAAAAAAAAGCTTGAATGCCATTACTTGGGCTGAGTAGAGAAGGATGGCAAAAAATGGCATTGAGTTGTTTGTAAATAAACTGTTCTAAAGATCCTGCCGAAGTGAGTAAGTTAGAAAGATGAGCTTCAAGTTTATTTTCTTTTTTACATAGATCAAACAATCTGCCCGAAGCAACAAGAATCCCTCGATGAGGCTCCTTCATACAGTAAGATTTGTTTTTTGTAATCATCTTGAGTATGAAGGTTACATTTAAAACGATGTGCTTCGCAATCCCCCTCGTTTAAGCCTTCTAAATAGTGTTTATCATATCACATTTTTTTAATTCGAAGTCAATGACAGAAAAAATGACAAAATCAGTGAAGTACAGAGCAGTTGTAACCTTGCATATTGTGGATTTTAAGTATTTGTTTGTTTAGGGTGTATATCTAAAATTGGGGGTTTATAAGGGTATCAAAACCTCGTAGGGATTATATGTTTCATATAGCATAATAATATATGCTTAGTATTGTCAATGCCAAAAAAAAAACATTACAAATTCGCGCAATGATAAGGAGGAATATTAATTTAGCGAGCAGCAGTTTATGAACTATGGGGAAGCATCTAATTATCTGGACAGCGCCATAGGTCTAACACCGGATGCAATTTCAGTGCTGTCCGATCATTTGAGAACCGAAAACGGACATCGGTGTGCCATCCCATTCGTATATTTAGGACAAACCTACCTCACCTGCACCGAGGAAGACTCAGTGAAGGCCTGGTGCCCTATTCAGCTGGACGCTCAGGGAACCCCCATCGCCTGGGAATACTGCGATCCAAGATGGAGTAAGTGGTGGAAAGAAAAAAAATAATTTGGTAAGGGTGTTGCTTACCACTGGTCGACTCTCATTTCGTAGACCTTTTAATTCTCAGTGGGTGATTTACTTACGATCGGGTTATCTACGGTGTATGGCAGCCGCCGAGATCTCGACCGAATCGGGGCTCAATCTGGCGAGGAATCGCGACTGATGTGGCTTAACTTCGCTGTAACTGAGGAAATGGAAGATTTGTATGAAGTACTAATGAGTGCACACCCACATGACAACCATTATTTCAAGATTCCGTTGAGCTTTTTTATTTATTTGATGAACAAGGTCAACAAACCTAAGTCGCGTGTTCTCAATTATTCTAAAACATGACCTTACTACTTTCAAAACTTTCAAAAACTTATCGAATCGCGACCACGCGACTAAAAGGAGATGAATTGAGTGGGTGGGTAAATTATAGGCAGGCGAATGGAAAGGGAACAGATCTCTACATTTGATTTTTGCGGGCTTTCGCAGTGACACACCGGACCTCGGCTAGCTCATGCTAGCCGAGTGGATACGGCGTTGGCCTCCCAACGTCGTGGTACCGGGTTCGATCCCTAATCCCGACATGAGCGGACACAAACGTCACCGCACGGGGAGATCTGGCTACCGATTGGTGGACGCGCTGCGCTCACCCCGTTTTCGAGTGGGTAGATCTTACACCTCTCACCTCACGACACTGCTTTTTTTCCTCTCCCGTCTTCACAGCACAACACACAAACACACACACTCTCTGTTCCAAGGAATCATGTCGATGGGTATCTATATCCACGTACCTCTGAAGCGGAACAAGGTCCCTCTCCCACGAGGTGACGAAGGCTTCCACCTGAACGCTAGTTGGTGTCAAAACATAATACTTCCTCACACCTCTCCCCAAAGAGGACCTGCCCCTGGTGCCCTCGGGTTCACTAGCGATTATCATACTGACCTTTATCTAGATTTCATTATCCGGTCGGCGATCCTTCCAGTATCATGGGAGGATTGGCGCTAACTAACTAAACTAACCTCTACATTTTGGAAACTCCCGCTGACCCAGTGTACCAGGTGATTTGGACCTTCACGCTTGGGTTCTGGGTTTGATTCTAAACCAGAGAGGGTACGGCGATTTGGGGTTCGCAGTGAGCTGCCGCTAATAAGGCGGTGCCTCGAATATCAGACATACGCGCAAACAGCTCCACCAATGTGATTTATCATACGCAAAGCCAATCACAACCCTGCTATCTCATTCTTCCTCTTCTATTCGCACATATCACTCTTCTGTTCCAGGAGGTCCCTGACATGGCACGGGTAGCTCTCCCTTGAGCCACGAAGACTTTTTCATTCGCTGTTTGGTGGCTAAATACAGTACTGCATCACTTTCTCCCCGCTCCCTCCCAAGAGGACGCACCCCTAGAGTTTCCGCTTGTTATTTTGATCTTGACGGGAACTTCATTATCCGCTCGGAGGACCTCGTCCTTTACATTTTGAATTCCTTCTTTTAAGAAACCAAACCAATCTGTCGCATAAGGACCGGGGACCACCACATCACCCTCCGCCTCAATCTTGATTGCCCCTTTATTATCATCACCTTCGTGTCATCCTAACATCCCCCTCCACCTCACTCGTGATTGCCAATTTATCCTTATGGCGTTCCTGTCGCCCTCTCACATCGCTCTTGTGAGTGAATCCTCAGTTAAATCCCCAAACCCGCAATTTCAGATCGGCTGGCAGTGCTCCTTCCCGAACGAACGGCAGTTTTGCTTTCCGATCGGTCGGCACCTCTCCTTTTCGTTTAATCTTTGTCTCCTTTAGGTGAACAGTCGGTCAAGAACGATGGAGGCCCGGTCGCATTTGGGCAAAATATCACGTTCGCATACACCGTCTGCGAATACCGAAGAATCACTCGACAGATCGCCACCGCACCACGCAAGGACCAATCAAAGGATTCCACCCCGGCGAAGGTTCCTGCGGTTTTTCGATTAAACCACGCCATTCACTAACTTTCACACAATTATATCGTCAAACTTGGATTTAAGGTGATTATTTATTCTAATGAACCCAAAATAAATGTTAGGGAAATAACAATCTATACCACTCACTTTAGACCTGAACCTTGTAGGCGAAACAGAATAAAATAAAGAAAAATCAGTACTTTCGCAGAAATAGAAAAGGCAAAAGGCAAATACGTATCAAGGAATAGAATATTACAATTGAGTACAACACTAGAAATCATTAGTATTTCAAGTCTTATGAGACTATTCATTCTCTTAATTCTTTCAATCTTTTATATAATTTAAAATTCATCTCTTCCCATGCCATTGTTTTTCTGCTCGTTTGCCTTTTATCAATCGTTATTCAATTTATGATGTAGTGTTTTGAAATCTGCCCACATGTTCAACCCAGTTCTACTTTATGTATTTTATTGTTTCTACTATATCGTGAAGTTGAGTCTGCTGACTTATCCATGTAGTTGATTTCTTTGTCACGCCAAATTATTTTTATCGTAATGCATCGATGGTATTTATTTTTAGACTATCCATGGTTTTATCGTTTATTTGTTTTTATTTAAGATATATTTTAAGTTTCAACTGGGCTTGTGCATTACTTATAGACCTTTCTTATCAGGCAGATAGGAATTTTTTAACCTACTGCTTACCTTTTTAAATCTTTCCCAACAGAGAAAGTCTGATATGATTTTTATGTCTTTTTAATGAGGCATTGTCATCTGTTGACCTGGATAGGATATTTGTTTGCGATTTTATTGTTCTAGGTTGGCCAGTCACCATCTTGGTTAGTGGCACGAGTTCATTTTTTGGAGATTCCTTTTTAGACTTACTCTTTTTCATTCAATGTTATAAGCTTTTGAAGCAGTGTTTTGATTTCTTATAGGCTGCCAATTATGAGCATAATATCATATGTGCATCTCAGATAGTTGCAGTATTCATCCTCTCTCTTGATACGCTTGCTTTGTCACTTTAGTGTCTGAATATTTGTTCAAGACAGGAATAGAACAATCTTGGCCAAGTTGTCTCTCCCTGTCTTACACTTTTGTGTAGATGGAAGACTATGAAGAATTTGCAGTCTTAGCGGATGTTTTATGATGTTGAAATAGACTAGATCAGTTCCTTGTTACTTTATCACTGTTATGATTGTTAGTATTTTATTGAGTCAAAGGTAATCCGTGAAAGATAGATATAATGCGACCCTACATTCTGAGGATTCCGCAATGAAGTGGTTAATGGCATGTAAGTAATCGATCATTGAGAACCCCTTTCAAAACTAACTTTTCTCTGAGATTTTGCTCATCAGTAGCACTCTGACAAAGAGTTTGTAGGCACATAAAAGAAGACGAATAGGATTGTTGTTTTTAAAATTCAATTTTTCTCCTCTTTGAGGTGACAGGATTATTACGGCAATGAGCCCATCCTCTGGACTTTCGCTCTTTTTAAGACGCTGAATAGGCAAAATAACTTATGTATGGACAATCGGGATTCTTTACTGGAATCTGGGGGGCAGGTATAGACTGATATTGTCAGATCTTTGTAATATCTGCTTGAAAATTAATAAGAATTTAATTAAAGCACAGTGTTGCCAACTAAAATAAACATAGGTGCTGCGATGAAGCCAAGAAAGAAATTTATTAGTTCGAAAAGTTTTAAAGGAATACATATAAAGAGGAGAATTGACGTATCAGGTCAATTTGGTGCAGAATGAAAAAGAGAAGGACAGATCGAGGAAAAAATGTTGATCAAACAGAAAGAAGAAAGTGAAAATAGTAACGATAATAAAAACTGCAATGGCAAATGTCGATAACATGAATACTGTTGCCTAGGATAGTACATAATGAATCTAGAGGAACGAGTTCTTAGAAAGAGCAGAGACACTTAAAACTACGAATTAAAAGAGCTTGATAAGGTAATAGAAAAGAGTAGTGCAGTTAAATAATAATACTGTTGAAAACCAAGCCTTTTTCTTTATATATCTTGTTTGCTATCACTAATCCTACTTTTTAATCATTTTTTTTGCCGTTTATTCATTCTCTCGACTATTTTTATCCCCAGTCATCTGTGTTAGACTAATACTTTTTCTCTAACATTTCAGATTCGTGAATTAACTGCCAAAACTTGCAACAGCCTCTTTCAATTTCACTGGAGTCATCAAACATTTGAATTATATTTAGTCGCAATATTATAAATAGATTTTAAATTTGGCATATTATCTATTTTGAATTGTTTTATCTGGCAGTATTATGAAAGCTAAACTTCGAATTTAACCATTCGTGATTATTTGAAGCCTGGACTCGTCTATATATATATATATATAAAAAGAAATAGATGCGAAGATTTGTGGAATATTTTTAATAGAAAGAACTTGACTGGTCCGTTTCATTTTGACTTTTACCGGTGAGCTGAAAAGGGACTGCGCTTCTACCCCCTCAAATATAAAACCAAATCCGGAAAAAACATATACTTTATCATTAAAATAAACACGATATTATCAAGTACTTCAAGGATCATGGGACGAAAAACTATCGCTTTTGACTAATTAACCATGAGTATACGTTACAGAATGTAAGTCATTTCCATAGATAGTCAGCGCCATAATACTTGGTTGACATCTGCCCCCCTTAACTCAAAGGGTCACGGTCAGAAAAAGCAAAGGTAAAATGTTTATGGGTTTTTACCAAGGATTGATACTTTGCGGTGTGTCCTTTCCGCTCGATACACTCGTGGAGGCGATTAGGGATCGACTCCGCGAGGTTCTGGAGCAAGGAGTACTCAAAACTGCTCCACAACTGGAAGTAAAGGAGCTTATGCGCAGAGGTGTCGGGGCCGCGTAGATGCCCTTTTAGAATGGACCAAAGGTTATCAATGGGGTTCAAATATGAGTTATTCTCCGGCTAGTGATCTATGTAGTCCAACCCACAGATAACGAACCACTCCTCAATCCGCTCAGTTCTGTGAGCAGCTGCATCGTCATGCATAAACACCATACTTTGACAAGCGTCAAAATAATGCTCAAAGTTGTCGCAGAGCAGCTCCAAATAGTACCTCCCCTTGGGCACAGTAACGTTCTTCTCACAGACCACAAGTTTGCCGACGCTCTGATAACTGAAAGCACACCAGACCATGACAGTATCGGGGTGTTTCACAGTAGCATGAGTGTAGCTACGGTCAAAAGGATCTGACCCACGCTTCAACCTAACCTTATCCCTTCGGTTCTCAGTAACAGTAAATGTAGCCTCGTTACTCTACAACACATCCTGCCACTTATTCTCACAATGACGTCGTGGCTGTGTTTGTAGGCGATAGTATTCCTAGCCAGTCAACTCCTATTTTCTAACGATAATCATCAATATTACATTTCCTAAAATTGGGAATATTTTAGTTTGCATCTTACTAGATGTTACTAATTTAAAGCGAATTCAGTTTTGATCACATTTCCTATGTGCTTCACTACGGAAACGTTTTCAGCAAAGTTTTCTTCCGTAGTTGTAATCAGGTCTAATATATTTTGTTCGTGTGTAGACCCCCTAACAGCTTGGTACAAGAAATTTTCATTTAGGAAACGAAGTAAACATAGGCCCTCTACGTCCGCCATTTTTTTTTTTAAGTCCATATTGAAAAAAATTTATCACCACAAACAACAGCTAACCGATTTCTGGCGAGATCAGCCAAAAGCTCAAACAGATATTCGTCGTTTTTGTTGTGGTTTTTTTTTTTTTAGTATGCCGCGGTGGTCTATAAACACGACAAATTAAAGTTTGGTATGGTTTTTTTCGCCCCTCTGGCAACCACCATAACTTCTGAGTCTCCTATCGTTTGTTCCTTAATAACTAATGCATCTAAATTTTCGTTCACGTAGATCAACACCCCTTCGCCATTTCGTCCATGTAGATACTTCTCTAAGAAGTCTCTAAATAATGTTTGTAGTCAAGTTTCAGTAGTGACAATTAAGTCCAAGCTCTCAAAGCCCGTTAAGTTTGCTAGGTCGCTTTTTTCGTAATACTGCGCGCATTAAAAATTAGACATTTTAAACATTTTTTTACAATATTACAGCTCTCACCCCGGCAAGTCGTTTCCCGATGGGTTTGTTTTGGAATTTGGCAGTTGGTAAAGATTTTTCACGCTCTTTTCTAACCGACGACCCATTCTCGAATTCCCTACTCCATTTAAATGGATTCCGTCGAGTCCCCAAATTTATTTTTTTTAAAGTGGCCTCGATAATTTTAAAGACGAACCTCATTTCATCGCAAAAGACAGAGAATTTTATATTTAAATATATCGCTTGGAATTTAATTGGGTTGTTGCAGAAAATCGCTGTATATTCGGAATAATGAGTACGCCTTTCAATTTGGCCTTCATCTTGGTAATTAAATTCCGTTATTTTGTTAATAATTCGTTTGGACGCCTATCGTGTTGGAACATGTCGTTAGATCCAAGCATTGAAATTAGAACGGGATTTTCTGTCTTTTTTTTCCTCCGATTGCATCTCTGCAATTATCTCATCTATACGACTACCTGGTAAACAATTTATTTTGCGCTTCTAAGTCTACCTTGTACAAACTCATAGTCATGTCTTTTGAGTAATGAATCATCTTAATTAATAATGGAAAAAATTCAATTTATAAGCAAAATTTAATAGCAATAATCAATTTCTTGGCGGTCGGTCCCAAGGGCTAAAATCCAAAATGCACGGATAAAAACTTCCAAATCGAAATGAGTTCCAAGGACTTCTTGTGACGCAGGCTTCGAAAGGGCAAAGAAAAATAAAGAAACTCGATATTTGGGGTGAACATTCGGAATTGCAGGAAATAGGAGAATGATACCTTAACTCAGTAGTGGTGCAGTCAACCTTTTTCTTACGTAGAAAGCTAAAGCGACTCGCCCAATTTTGGTAGTTACTTTGTTCCAAAAATTTCTATTATTTATGGTAATTTGATTTTTCTAACTTCTATAACAAATTTTAGTCACCAGATTCACTGTATAAAAAGTTTCGTAAGTGAAATTCTTAATTCAATTTTTGAAAGAAACATTGTTAAAAGTGAGTACTATAATCAAGAAAATATTGATATAATATTTAGTTCTAATAATGTTACTAAACTCTGTTGGAAAGGTCAAGCTACGAGGGGCGGTCAATAAGTATTGCAATTCGGATATAAGGAAACGAGATATGAGGAAAAGTGTTTTATTATTTTTCATTATAACTAACCTCGACTTCAATGCACTTGCGTCACTAGTCCCTGAGGCTTCGAATTCCCGACAACCAGAAATCTCCCGACTGCTGTTCAATCCACTCCTAGACGGCGAGCTGGACATCTTAATCGTCCCCAAACCGGCGTCCACGCAGTGCAGCTTTGAGCTGGTGGAATAAAAAGTAGTCGCTAGGAGATCCCAGTGATGGACCCACGTTTCATCACCTGTACCTATACGTGACTCGAATCCCGCCGGGTTTTGGTTGTACAGGAGCAGCAGCTCCTCCGAACTTTGACGACGTTGAAGTCGATCATGAGGCGTGGGGTTTCTAGGGACCCAACATGCAGAGACCTTGGTGATTGCCAAATTGTCGTGGATGATGTTGATAACACTTCCATGTGATATTCCAAGTTCTCGCTCGATTTCTTCGACCTTCACCCGTCGATTTTCGAGGATCATCCTCTCCACACGGGCCACATTGTCCTCGTTGGTCACGTCTGACGGGCGTCCTGGACGGGGGTCATCTTCAAGGGACTCACGACCATGGCGGAACTTCCTATTCCAGCGACCAATGGTTGCATAGGAAGGGGCGGTGTCGGTGTACACTGCAACCATGCGTTCATGGATCTCTTTTGCATTCTTGCCTTCCTTGGTCAAAAATTTGATCACTGCGCGGTGCTCAACCTTCTCCATTGTTGAAAAATTTGTGATTGACGATCTGCGATCAGCTACTGCTTCTTAAATAGACGAGGCAGGAGCGTGCGGCTGCAGGTCCTGACTTGTCATAACTTGTCCTAACACCCCCCACGAACAGCCATCCCCTTCCTCTGTTTTGCCCTACCGATTCGCAAAACTTATTGACCGTCCCTTGTAGTTTAGGTTAAGTCAAGTATATAGCTATTTTAAAAAAGGGAATTTTTTTTAAAAATCTCAAACTACAAATTCAATGAAAAGTTTGTGGACAGTATCTATTTTGGTAATTTTGAATAAGAGAGGCTCACGCGTTGTAGGGTCTTAAAACCTGAAATACTTCTTTGTATCATTTTAATTGTGTCTTAGGAGTAATATTTTGATAGCAGAGAGGGCCTATCATGCTTTATAAATTCACAAAAAGTAAATTTTTCAACCAAATTCTGCAACTCAAAAATTCTTCCACCACACCATCTTGAAATGTTATGACAGGCCCTAATTTACGCTCTGGAATTTGTTTTTAATGTTAATATTAATTTTTATTTTCGAACAACGATTTAAAAGGTTATGGAGAGTAGGGTAGTTAAGCATATTTAGTAACACGATCTTTCATCGATTTTGTGACGTTAATCTCTAGAATTACCAAAACTAAACCTTTTTAATAACCTGTCTCACTTAATTTGTGTGTGTTAATCTGTAGAATTACCCAAACTAAACATGCTTAGATAATCTGCTACTTAATATCTTATAAATCGTTGCTCAGAACGTAAAAACTCTAACTTTTTTAATTTTAATATCAGTTACTCTTTTTTCTGAGCAACGATCTAGAATGTTAGGAGTAGTACAATATTTAAACATGTTTATTATAGTTTTATGTTCAAAAAGGAAATTATTAAACTTCGATTTATTTTCACACAAAGTGAGCGATCTTAAATTAGGCCGTCTCTTGGCATTTCAAGATAGCTTCATGGAAGAATTCTTGTGTTGCAGAATCGGGTTGAAATATAGTCTTTTTATAATTTTATAAAGTGTGATAAACACTTTCCGTAATCGCAATATTACTCCTAGGAACACATTACGACGATACAGAAAAGTATTACAGTCTTTAGTTGCCAAAAACACGTGCGCCATTGTTATTCAAAGTTACTCAATTTTAACTACAGAACAAAGTGTTCACGTCTTCGTGTAATGGAAATTCACCTTTTTGAAGTTCAAAAACTGCATTAGTAAGGATCATAGGTCATTCTCAACGTAGAAGGTATCTCAAGGAAGAGTGGCGTGATTTATTGACCGGATATGTTTCTACAACAGAATTATTTCTTAAAGTATTTTTTCATTATAATAAATAAAAATGAAAAAAAAGGGCGTAACCGAAAGATTTTTTTTTTTAAATGAGAATGGTAAAGAAAGAGGAGAGATTGAGGAAAGTGAGAATTTGTGTAAAGTATCTACCCTGAACCTCCACAACACCATCAAAAGGGAAGCTATGTACATGAGGGGCTAAAACCAGGAACGCGAAACTTGTCCTAAATCTGTCAACATTCCAATAAATCAAGCTTCTAGTGCAGCTCAATGGCTAAAAAATAATTAGACGGATTATGAAAAAGAGACTGAAGAGAAATGGGGGCGAACAGTAAAGTAAAACAGAACTTACATGCTGAGTAGAAGGTCTCAACAAGCAAATCATCTCAACACTAGGTATTGGGGCTGGGATAGTGGATTAATAAAATGCCCATAAACAAAGTCAACCAAGGAATACTGGCAATGAAGTGCAAAAGTTTTTAGTTTTGAATATATTTAACAAAACGATATTCTAAGAGTGTTGATGTGCGAAAGTATCTGAGGAATGTCTGCATCCCATGAAGAGATGAAAACAAAACGGACTTTATACGAGTATTTATAGTTGATAGTTCTTTCTCTCTGTATCTCTACCTCTGCTTCCCTGCATATCTCTCTCTCTCTCTCTCTCTCTCTCTCTCTCTCTCTCTCTCTCTCTCTCTCTCTCTCCCTCTCTCTCTCTCCCTCCCTCTCTTCTTCTTCTTCTTCTACTTTCGTTGTAACATTATCTCAAAGTTTTAGGTTAGGGCATTTATAAAACAAGTACGTCCTCGGTATGAACAGAGTATCATTTGAGGTACCCTTATTCATTGTAACTCCTTTTAATCTCTTTATTTCTCTCACTCAGCCCCCACTCATTCTCTACCTATCTCTCCCCTCTCTCCCTCTCTCTCTTTCTATCTCGCTATCGGCCAGTTGTGGTTGACGTGCAAGCGGGCAAGCATCTACAACGTTCAGAGAAACGCGTGAAAAAGGTTTTTCATTGGGTTCATCGCCAGTAATATCTCTGCTCTCCTGTTTCTGTGTGACCTTTTTCATACATTTCCTTGATCAGGCATCATAAGCCTGAAGGTGGTAGATGTTTGCTAGTTTGCACGCCAACCACAACTGGCCGATAGTTTTTAGTTTTACAAAAAAGAGTTGCGTTCACCTTGCAGAATATATATATATATATATATATATATATATATATATATATATATATATATATATATATATATATATATATATATATATATTGCTTAGTTGACAATCAAAGGATTGAAATAGTTAAGAAGAAGAACTACAGAACTACAGAACTACAGAATCTAGGACCAGCAAAGACCCTAAGGTCCGCTCGAGGCTAGTCCGCTACATTAAATAAAAAACTACGATACACCCTTATCTACGAGTGTATCTCTAACATTTTTTTTTTTTTTTCTTTTTTTTTTTAATACTATCTACTGTACACACTTATCTACATGTGTACATTATCGTGCAATTTTAACTAATCAAACTAGGGGTCGGGGGAGATAGAAAGTTTTTCTTCTCATCTTCCGCAGCCACTCGACTGCTAGTGGTGAAAAGCTAATTTAGGGATAGAGACTACTTATAGGATAGGCGGAAAAGAAATGGGACATCTAAGCTACACATGCAGAGAATCGCCGGCATCATTTTTAGTCATCATAATTTCATATCCTTAAACCTCCGCTCCAAACTCTCTCTCTGCAAGGACGTTTAAATTCACAGTGCTCAACTACGTTATATTTAAACTATTCAAATGCACGTCGAGACGATTTTTGAACATATTAACCGAAGTGCTATGTACTACGTGGGTGGGCAGCCGATTCCAATTTTGAGTAACTTTAAATGTAAAATAGTTTTGGGCTATACTAGTGTTAAAACGCTTGTTCACTAATTTTAACCCGTGCTGACGAGTATTTCCCCTATGATCCAGTTCGAACAGATTGCGAAAGTCAACGTTTGAGAAACCCTTTAGTATTTTAAATACTTCTATTAGCTGGCCACGTAATCTTCTGCGTTCTAGCGATGGCAAATCTAAAGCCCTGAGCCTTTCCTCGTATGATCTATTCCTCAGCTCTGGAATTAATTTCGTAGCCCTACGCTGCACTCTTTCTAATTGCGCGATATCTTTCCTTAAATATGGAGCCCAAAATTGAACAGCGTATTCGAGAAGTGGCCGCACAAGGGATTTATATAAAGGTAAAATTACATCCTTAGATTTGAAGGTGAAATTACGCGCGATATAACCCAAAACGCGATTTGCTTTTTTACACGCATCCGCGCATTGCTTCGAGAATTTAAAATCGTCTGAGACTAATACTCCCAAGTCTTTTTCTAATTTAACCGCGTCGAGGACTTGGCCTTTCATGGTATATTCTACTCTTAAATTATGGCAACCCAAGTGCATTACCTAGCATTTGCTTAAATTAAATTCCATTTGCCACTTGTCCGCCCAATTGGCAATCGAGTTTAGGTCCCCCTGCAATTTATCGACATCCGATCTTACATAGGCACGATTACCCAGCTTCGTGTCGTCCGCAAATTTCGAAATCCGACTAAGTATGCCTTTATCTAAATCGTTAATATAAATTAAAAACAATAAAGGGCCTAAAACAGAGCCCTGCGGTACCCCACTACTAACGCTGGCCCAATCTGAACATTCCCCATTTATTACCACCCGCTGCGAGCGATCTTTCAGCCAATTTCTAATCCAGTTTAAAATCTTACCAGTCACCCCAATCGCTTTAACTTTCATTAATAACCTTTGGTGGGGGACGGTGTCGAACGCCTTTTTAAAGTCTAAATATATTACGTCTACAGCTTTGCTTTCATCGTACACGCAAATCATTTTGTGGAGGAATTCGAGCAAGTTAGTCAAGCACGATCTCGCACGCCTAAATCCATGTTAGGTATCGTTAATCAGCTTATTTGCCTCGAGGTGGCTCACTATTCTATCTTTAATTACAGATTCTAAAAGCTTCCCAACTACCGAAGTTAGACTAATAGGCCGAAAATTCGTTGCTTCAAATCTATTCCCCTTCTTAAATATAGGTGTAACGTTTGCTCGCTTGAAATCCAACGGAACTACGCCATCCTCTAATGAGCGATTGAAAATTTCACGCAATGGCTTAACGAGTTCATTTTGAAGCTCCTTTAAATGAATTGGATATACCCCATCGGGGCCCGGAGATTTCGACTTTTTCATTAGCTTAATAAATTTAAGGATTTCCTCGTCATTTATAGTTACATCGGATATGCAATTATCAGCACTACGAACTCCCCCAATTAACGATTCCAATTCGGAAGAATCTTCCACAGTAAACACGCTCGTAAAATGCTCATTTAAAATTTTGGACATTTCTGTCGGAATTTCAGTCAAACGACCATCCTTATCTTTGATCGGCCCTATCGATCCTTTTACGGGTTTCCTATTATTTACGTACCCATAAAACCGTTTCGGTTCATTCTTCGAATCCTTTGCGAGGTTTATTTCATACTTCCTCTTCGCATCTCTGACCGCACGTTTAACTTCCCTACGAGAATCTATGTAATTTTGCCGACTTATAACTGACCCATTGTTTTTATGAATTTTAAATTTTCTATTTCGGTCCCGGATTAAGCGTAGTATTAACGGACTAAGCCACGGAGCTCTCACCGACTTCCCGCTCTTACGCACATACTTAACCAAATCAGAATTCACACGAAGCAGCGTACATCGAAGTTCTGCGTACATCTCTCCTACCGACCTGTTCTCGAATCGTATTCCCCAGTCTATATCCTTAATCCTTTCGCGAAAAATATCGAAATCACAGCTACCAAAACGAGGGATGAGCTGCGAACTCATTCTAACTTCTACGCAGGTGTTTAGTTCGAATCTAATCGCATTATGGTCGCTGGAAGCTAAATGTTCACCCACACGTACGTTTTCTAACAATGACTCATCGGTTGCCATGATTAAATCAAGAATATTGCTATCACGAGTAGGCTCTTCCACTTTTTGTACGAGAAAATTCTCCAACATAAAGTTTAATAGCCTCTCCCCCGGTTTATCAGAAGTAAGGTTGCTAAAGTTAACATTAGGTAAATTAAAATCGCCGCAGACTAATGTGGTCCCTTTTCTAATCCAAGACGTAAGCGTATCGAAGAGTGCAGCATCTTCTCTTTCCAATTGGCAAGGCGGACGATATACTACGACTAAGTTAATTTTATTTATAGCATCTAAACTTAGCTGGACTAATAAAGCATCACTTCGCATATCATCCTTAGACGAGTCCATCGTTATGGCGTTTAGATCCACTTTTATATACATTAATACGCCCCCTCCTCTACCGGTTTGTCTATTTCTGTAATGAATTTTGTACCCCGCTATATCGAACTCGCAAACACTGATCCCCGTATGAGTGTCTAACCATGTTTCACTTAGGAATACGAGGTCGAAATCACCCTCTAGAATAACGGCTTTTATTTCGGCAATTTTATTTTTTAAGCTACGAACATTCGCATATATGCATCCCAGAAGAAGAAGAAGAAGAAGAAGAAGAAGAAGAAGAAGAAGAAGAAGATGAAGAAGAAGATGAAGAGGAAGATGAAGAAGAAGAAGATGAAAATGAAGATGAAGAAGATGAAGATGAAGATGAAGAATATGAAGATGAAGATGAAGAATATGAAGAAGAAGAATATGAAGATGAAGAAGAATATGAAAATGAAGAAGAAGATGAAGATGAAAATGAAGAAGATGAAGATGAATAAGAAGAAGAAGAAAAAAAAGGGTGTTCACGGTGTTAAAATAAAAAGTCTATAAAGGGGATTAAAAAAAGCGGTTAAGATTAGCAAATTAGGCCGTAAGCCACACCCCCGCAGGGGTGCCTGTATAACCAAGCTCTTATATATATATATATATATATATATATATATATATATATATATATATATATATATATATATATATATATATATATATATATATATATATATATATATATATATAAGGTTTTTGATCGAGTTCCACACTTACGGCTTCTGAGCAAAGTTAAAGCACACGGGATCGATGGCAGTATATTTAGGTGGATTCAGTCATGGCTTGGTGACAGACAGCAAAGAGTTAGTATAGATGGAGTTAAATCTGAGTGGGGGTGTGTTAGCAGTGGAGTTCCACAAGGATCTGTTTTTGGTCCCTTGATATTATTAATTTATATTAATGATCTTGACATAGGTATAAGTAGTGACCTGAGTAAATTTGCTAATGATACTAAGCTAGGTAGGGCCATTAGGGCTGATTCTGATGCTGTTGTAATGCAGGAGGAATTGACCATTCTGTCCAATTGGGCCGAGAAATGGCAAATGAAGTTTAACATAGACAAATGTAGTGTACTTAGTATAAGTAGAAATAATCCATTGAATAGTTATAAATTAAATGGCAGAATTTTAGGGAGGACCGATTGTGAGAGGGACTTGGGTATTTTGGTAGGTTCAGACCTTCGTCCTAGAAAGCAATGCCTAAATGCTAAGAATAAAGCTAATAGGATATTGGGATTCATTAGGAGGAGTGTAAGCAATAAGAGTGCTGAAGTCATTCTAAAACTGTATCTGGCGCTAGTTAGGCCTCATCTAGACTATGCAGTACAATTTTGGTCACCATATTATAGGAAGGATATTGATTTGCTGGAGTCTGTGCAGAGAAGGATGACAAAGATGATTGGTGGGCTAAGGAACTTACCTTATGGTGAAAGGCTCAGAAAACTAAATCTACATACATTGGAAAGGAGAAGAGTCAGAGGGAAATTGATTGTCGTCTTCAAATGGGTAAAAGGATATAATAAAGGGGACCTGGGTAAGGTCCTTATATTTAGTGAACATGACAGGACACGTAGCAATAGGTTTAAGCTTGATAAGTATAGGTTTAGGAAGGAGATTGGGAGGAATTGGTTTACAAATCGTGTGGTAGATGAATGGAATAGGCTCACTAGACATGTGATAGAAGCCTCCTCTCTGGGTAGTTTTAAGAATAGATTAGATAAATATATGGATGAAGCTGTTAGATGGGACTGACTTTTTTTATGTACATATGTATATATTTTTCTAAGGAGTGGGGAGATTATATTTTGCGGTTGCATGAATGGACATAATCCTCTGGATGCATTTTATGTATTTGTAGATTAGATCTGACGAACTCCTGTAAAGGGTGACAATGTTGATGACTTTTCTCTGGTAAGAAATCTTTTGTGTGTTGACTGGAACAGGAGCTGCCAAGTGTAGGCCATGAATGGTCATTTGCAGTCTCCTTCTTTTCTTATGTTCTTATATATATATATATATATATATATATATATATGGAATATGAAGACCCAGGAGATTACACTAATCATTTATTGGCCGAACGTTTCGGACCTTCACTAGGACCATCTTCAGCGACTGTATCGAGTAATGAGAAGGGGAAGGAATATTAATGATAATAGTTAAATAGTTTGAAGTATGCATTATATAATGGATAAAAATGCGGATGAAGATAAGTTAGAATAATAAAATTGACAATTATTGAGATTAAAGTAAAACACAAATAACAATATATAGAATTAATTGATACTATCCAGAGTAATTTTGAAAAATAATAGAGAGAAGTGAAGTTATAAGAGAAACTGACTTGAATATAAAAAAAATAAAGGTAACTGGAGTAAACAATTAAATTACCTATTATATTAAATTATAAACATAAAAACAAAAAACTGAAAACAAATGTGAATGAATTAAACAGAGGAACTAACCTTTATTGTATGAGTTATAAAATCAACTAACTAAAGATATAAAAACTACTAACGACCTTTGTTCGGTCGGTCGGTTGGCTAGTTAATGACTAGCCAACCAACACTTCAATACATTAACTAGCCAACCGACCGACCGAACCAATCTCGTTAGTAGTTTTTTATATCGCCAGTTTACATAAAATGGCGCATAGTAGACGATCCATCCAAAATTTGGATATTCGTGAAAATTATACAAATGACGATTTCGTTTTGAAACCACTGTATTTTGATGACGTCACATTTTTGTGTGTTTTAACTGTGAAAAAGCGACCAAAAAAATGAATAAAAATACAAGATATCAAATGCCAAGTTAACCATTTTTATCAGTGTCAAATGATCTTATCATCATCATCACTAACTCTATAATTTAAGAATGGGATTTTTTGAGTATTTGAATAATAATTTCATCTTAGTTTGGTTATGACTTATGTTTTTTATCAAAGTTATTTCTAATAATTATTTTATAATATCAAACAAAAAATGGTGAAGTTCAGAAATAAATATAAATATCGAAATTTTGTGAATTTTTTAAAACCCAAAGAATTACAGATGGTGAAGTTCAGAAAATTTATTTTTATATCTTCTTCTATAACTATATTTTAGCAACGTGATTTTTTGAAAGTGGGGAAATTTAGTTCCTTTTTAAAATTATTATAATTGGCGAAGTTCAGAAAATTTATAAAAATTTAACCATGGCTGCTTTTTTTTAGATTTTAAATTTTAATCTTACTAGCGAACGCAAGCTCCCCCCGGCGAAGCCAATTGCCTGGTTTTTGGTATTATCTAACATTATTTTACGTTAGATGAAAGATTTAACTATATCCAGTGTTGTGCTAAGTGTATTAAGTAATAGGATAAGTGTTTATATTTTTAAAATATTTTTTGCATTTCTTTTTATGGGCTATTTTGTATTCGATTTTGTGAGATTTTAATTTTCAAATTTTCCATTTGCATTATTGCAGTAAGAAAAGGATTTTACTTTGCCTAATGAGATTATTAACAGGGCCGGACCTAACTTAAAGTGGTCCCTACTCCACCTACAGTTTTGGGCCCCCTCCCGTTCAATAAGTTATGCAAGCTCGAAACAATTTGGTGCTTTATTGAAACCCGAAGGAATTAATGGTACAGTATCTTTATACAGATTGTTTTCATCTTTTTCTTTTTATTCCCAAGTTAGACTGCGATTGGAAATAGAGTACTTACAGTATTATCTACTATTAGTTTTTAACTTCAACACACAAATTATAATTAAATCCCCGTAGAAATAAATTCATTACATGAAATTAAAGTTTGCATGTGAGAGTCTGAGGATCGAAGCCAGGACACCTCATAGGCTACAGCACATAGCGGACCTTAAGCATAACGCCACCGAGACAGTTGAATATATAGAACAATCTTACAATTATTATCCATTCTCAAACACTGTTACACTGGTTATCATTCTAGCTTTGCATTACATGCAACTATGCCATGGATAGCCTAATAAGGAAAACCCCCGCGATAACTCCTGAACTGGGAATATGGCGGCAGCATACATACATATATAAAGGGTCTTTCAACAAGGACGTTCGAGCTTTGTCAGGAATAGTGGCCATGTTGTTAAAGCGACATCTGGCAACCTCACTGTGAACTGTTCAGTAGTACTTGGCAAGTCACGATGGCAGGTTATAGCATTGAACAGCGTGTGCAAATAATCAAATGTTATCAAAATCAGTGCTCCGTTCGACAAACGTTCCACGCATTACGTGATTTCTATCCTCTTCAGCGACGAGGCCCATTTTTGGATGAATGGCTTTGTAAACAAGCAAAATTGTCGGATTTGGGAGGAAAAATATCCATATGAGATACACCAGCACTAATTTCATTCCAACAAAGTCACTGTTTGGTGCGGATTTTCGTTTAACGGAATCATCGGTCCGTATTTTTTTGAGAACGAAGATGGCATTGCCATAACCATCAACGGCGAGACCTACAGATCGATGATAAGCAACTTCTTGTGGCCTCAACTGGATTATATGCCTGATATGGATACTGACGACATGTGGTTTCAACAGGACGGTGATACGTGCTACACTGCGCACGCCACGATAGATACTTTGCAACAGCGATTTCGGGAAAGGGTCATCTCGCGCGGCGGTGACGTCAACTACTTTCTTTGGGGCTACCTTAAATCGCAGGTCTATGCGAATAATCTACAAGCCGTTGATGTCCTCAAAGTCAACATAACGAACACCATCCAGCAAATTCAGCCAGATTTATGCGACAAAGTCATCGAAAATTGGGCCTCTCGAATACGTTCCACCAAGCGAAGCCGTGGTAGACATTTGAACGACGTCATATTCCACACTTAATGCCATAAAATGTACTCTCAAATTTAAAATAAATTGAGTGCATATATCACACACAACTTGTTTTATTTACATTTAAAAATAGAGCGACCTTATTGAAAAACCTTTTGCATAAATATAGCCACACCAATGACCGTTTTCTTGGTTTTTCCTGTGAAAACCGTTCGATGATGGTTTCAATTGTCATTGAGGAGGTGACATCATTTTCAATTGAGATCACAGATAATGCATTCAGTCGTTTTTGTGTTATTGTTGAATGGAATCTGTTTTTTTATTAAAGAGTTTGAAAAATGAACGTTCACCTTCACAGAGTGTGACTTGCAATGTTAAGAGAAATTGCAGAGCAGTTGAAACATTTGCAAATGTTGACTCTACAACTGGATTTTTCCTCGAGTATTTCAAAAGGACATGAGAATCACGATCTAACTTTAAATGGGTTACAAATTCATCCTCGCTGTGAGGTCCCAAGTCATTAATGTATTTTTTCTCTAAGCGGAATTCATTAACTCTCAGCTGTGCAGCATCATTTTCCCTCAATAACGTGATAAAGGCAAAGTCGTAAGATATCTGGTGATAAGTATGTCGACGTTGAGATAAACTTGCAAGTAACTTGTGAATGATGACAACGAATCTCTGTCACGGAATTTTTGTGCACCTTGAAGATCTGCATCAGGTTCAGCAGAATCATCAGCTTGACGTTGTCGTCTTCTATTTCGTACCTTTTCCGATGCATATACTTGTTAAACACTTTCCATGATTCTTTGCATCATTCTCCAGTTCATCAAATTCATCACGAAGCTCAGCAACAAAACTTTCAAGTGATACAAGCAATGATACAGCCATGTTGATATGAATATTTGTGCTTTGGAGAAGAGTACTAGCTGTAGTATCTTGTTCCAAAGAACACAAATAAATGAATTTTCAAGAAGGCACATTTTCTCTGCAAAGATTCATGTAGCAAGTAGACCATCTCCTTTTACTTCTTCATTGTAGCAGTTTCATTTAACATAGCATAGACGTTGGAGTAATATATGTGCAGTGCTTTCACTGATTCAGAATGAAAATGCCAACGTGTGGATGATAATGTTTTTAGGGTTAGAATTCAACCATTTTCATTGGGTGACAATCCCTTTGTTAGGAAATCCAAGCGCTTTGTTGATCCAACTCAGTATGCATAAAATTTATGTACAAGCTCCCCAAAGTTGAGGGCATCTAGGCAACAGTTGACACTGACAATCTCAACTAGATTTAAAGAATGTGATGCATATGGAATTTAATCTGCTAATGGATATATTTCCTTAATTCTTGCTTGTCAACCAGCTTATTTCCCTGGCATGCTCGTATTTGCAGCGTTATCATAACTTTGACCTTTGCAGTCATCGAGGGAAAGAGTCATTTCATAGAGAGTTTAGGTACATCTTGTTGAAGACTTTTACCTGAATGGCTGATAATGGAAGGAAACTTCAAGAATCTCTCTACAGTACATCCACACTTATTGATGTATTGTACAATGATAGCCAGTTGATTAAATAGCTGACATCAGATGTTGAATCGACACATATGGAAAAGTATTTAGCTTCGTGAACTTCATCACATATAGTTGACAACATATTTTCACCCATTTGCTCAATAAGTTCATTGCATGTTCTTGAAGAAAGATAACTTGTTGTCCCACTTTCTTTGTTTTCATAGTGAGAAATATGTTCTGCTTGAAAAGGATCAAACTTTGTAATCAATTCCAAAATGTTCATGTAATTTCCATTTCTAGAGGATCCAAACACTTTTTCATCTCCACGGAATGTTAGTCCACGTTGAGCTTAAAACTTTATGGCTTCAATGGCCCTACGGAGTACTGCTTGGTAATAGTTTATTTCTTCTTTCAGCTGGTTACGAAGCTTTGCATCAATACATTCTTTCTCTTTAGATTGTAATAACCAGGGCTGAATAGAGAGTCTGTGTTCTACACTGTTTGATGGAATTTCAGTATCTTGCCACAGAAACTCCAGTCGTTGAAACCACTAGTGACAAGGTGTGAGTGAGATTTTGAAAATCGTTTACAGAAAAAACAGTATAGTTTACTATTCGATGGGGAATACAGTATCCAGTCTCTGTAAAACTTCTCACTGTTTGCTTTCCTGCCATACAGATTTTCCATGTTGAAACGACGAATTTGATTTCCTATTTTTCTCTCTGAAGCTGCAAAATTATCACTGTAGTTTTGACAATCATTTGGACCCCTTGCTAACCAGTAAGCAATGTCAAAATCAGTGCAGGAAGATATTCTGATTCATCCAGTTTGGAAATGTAAAGATCCTGTTTTTGTACTATGTCAAGGTGTTTCATCAGATTGTGAAGCAGAAAGAGGTCATGAAAGCACTGGAATGGCTAGAGAACCAAGAGGATGAAGAGGTTAAGGACTTTTATCAATGTGAGTTTCAGGGATCACAAGTTCATTCTGTGAAGATCCAGGCTCTATGTTCATGATTGTGCAGTATAGAGGTAATGTAGAGGTATAAGAGTTTAGTGTATATCTGTATCGAGGCCTCTCTCTTGGTGAGGAGAGCCAAGGAATAATGACAAAAGACATCTGGGTTTAGTTTTGCCCCTCCGATGTTTTCCGGTAACATAGGAGAACGGGCAAAATGGTAAATTTTAGGAGACAGATTCCTGATCTCAGCTCAAAAGGCAGGGCCTTCGAAGGTGTACTTATAAACAATCCTTTCATAAGTGCAAACTTGCCGATTTCGTATTACGTGCTCCCCTAAGTTGAAAATGCCGAATACGCAAACAACCGACACAAAAAGGAAAACTCCATAAGTCCCCTCTGTGAGTCCCCCACACCTCATTTACCTCGTGGGGTTAATGGACGTATAAAATAGGTTGACACGAGGAAAGGCGGCTTTTTGTTCGTTCCCACCGAAGAGACAAGAAAATCACCGGTTGACAGAAGATTTTTCGAGTTCGACAAGAAAACTAAAAAATCACCAGTACAAATTTATTACAAGTTGAAGAGAACTTGCAGTCCTTCTACAATACCAGATTGTACCAAGGAAGCTCGGCACCGTTTGAGCCCCAAGATTATTGAGTATCAATCTACCCAGCTTGAGGACTCAAAATCTTACTCTATCTGAGTTGGACCAATCCCAACTAGATAGAAAACAAGAGAGGACAACTGTTTCTTCTTCTTTGAAGAAAACAATGTCAAGGTCACCACGACCGCCTAGAAAGAGAAAGATTAATCTTTCGTTTGAAGCCGCCTCCCTCAACTCAGATCCCTAGTGACGTCACCCGTCAAATCGGCAGGATGGTCGACGAACACCATCTATACTCGAGCTACGCCTCTCAGGACCAAAATCTCCGAAGATATTCTAACTGGTCTCGGGTATTAATCTCCATTACCTTATGTAAGTAAAGAATAATCCTCTTGTTTATGTCCCCGTGCATAATAATTAGTTTATTGGATGTCTGGCTAATGACAAAGATATTAACTTAAAATCGTTCGCCTGTAAAATTCTATCTAAAATCGAGCCTCGAGAGCTCGCCAAGTAATCCCATTTTCTTTGTATACGTGTATTAGATCTGTATGTTTAAATGTTATTTTAGTGAGAGGGTTTATGTTCATTAAAGTCTATTTTTTTTTGGTAAAAGCAGTTTTAATTATCCTCGAACGAGTTGAAGTGGCAATATTTGATAAAGTCAAGAAAGAAACCTCTTTTATTCATTCCCTAGAATAAAAATAAAGTTTAGCACTTTTAGAGAACGATCCTCAATCGATCACCGAGGCATGAAACAACGCCTCAAGTCAAAGTTTATTTAGTTTATTAAAAATAATAAAATATATATATATATATATATATATATATATATATATATATATATATATATATATATATATATATATATATATATATATATATATATATATATATATATATATATATATATATATATATATATATATATATATATATAATCTCGGCTAAGCCACGACATGCAGCTTCACACCGAGTTCTAGTGTTGTGCAATTCAGTGGATGTATGAAGGAAACTACAAATCTTGGGAAGCTTTTCGATAATTTCCTTGTCTCTCTGCCTCTTCTTTCGTTTTTGAGCTCCACTCTCGTGTTTCTTCACGGTGAACTAACTAGGCACTGTCCGAGTGTCCAAACCAACCTGAAATTCCCACAATGCCACCTCATTTAGACCAATTTCATTCAATTTAAAAACTAAATAATTGTGTGAAACTTTGTCAAATGCTTTACTGAACTCTCGCTATGCCGCCTCAACACTATTCCCTCTATCGAACTCATTGGTCACATAATTTAAACATTCTCAAAGGTTCGATTAACAGGATCTTCCTGCACCGAACCCAGGCTGAGAGTCCGAAATTAAATTGTCTTTTTCTACGGGGTGGTCCATAAAAACAGCCTAACTTTAGTTTGACGTTATTCTTGAATTTAACATTTAACCATATAGATTCTACATTACTTGAATTTACTTTAATATCTAAATTATCTACTCTAATATTTTTGATATAAATAAATATACCTCCCCCTTTTTTATTTTTCGTTCATAATTGAATAAATTATATCCATTAATTTCAAACTCCTTGATATTATTATCCTTATTAAACTCACTCACTCAAGTCTCAGTAATACAAACAATATCTAAACTCTCCGCAGTTATGAGAGTTCTATTTTTTTATTTCTAATACTTCTGTTATTTGTAGAAAATCCTTTAGTATTTAACTCTGTTCCTTAAATAGTGTAAGTACAGTCTGGATAGTCTGGGACAACATTTAGTAGCGTGAATGTACAAAACATTGATGACTTATAGTCCCTTCTTTTAAAATTAACACATTTCCTTGCTTTAACCTAACCTAACTTTTAATTAGTCCAGGTAAATTAAATGTTTTAGAAATCTAAACAACCCCAGCCTAGCCTACCCTGACTAACCTAACCCAATTCAACTTAACCTAATATAAACAACTTAACCTAACCCTAACCAGCTAACCTAGTTAAGTTAGGGTAGGCTAAATTAGGGTAGTACTTGGGTTAGGTTAGGTGTTAGCCTAGTTAGGTTAGGCTGGGGTCGCCTAGTTTAGGCTTCCTCACTTTCCTAGGCCACAATTAATAAAACCTCCCACGGGATTAAAAGCAATAAATAAATACAAAATAAAAGAAGGGTTCAATACTTATGAAGTGCTACCCATTAAACAAGTCGACTAATTAGAATAATTTCATAAAACAAATATTCGTTTGGAAATCCTCAAAAGTGCAAATATTTTAAAACTTCTTAGATACAAATCCTAGTTGTTGATTGGGACACAACAAATATTTCTTCTTGGTGGGTCGCGTCAGTCTTGCCTCGAAACCGGCTTCCTCAGAGAGAAAGGTACGAAATGGTTTATTACAGTTTAGAGTGATAGTACATAGTAGAGTTATAGTAGAAGTTTAGTCAGAAGTTACAGTTTCATCAGCATTTACAAACACAATATTATAATTATAGTAATTGGCAACTTGACAATCTCAAGGCTACAGTCATTTTCATAATGTGGGGGCCCATTATAGGTCAGGTCTATCAAGTTTAATGGGCTCTGGCGTAATTGGCATATAGGTAAATCTGGCCCTGGCTGCGAAAGCTCTTCCAGGTATTTAGAGACCCAGCTTCAAAGATATAGTTTTTAATTAATATATTAGTAAGGTAAAAATACCTAACCGGATCTTGGTAAAAAAAAACAACTAATAGTTTACTTCTAGGCTATGGCTCTAGTGTTCCACCAAATTTTATAGAAATCGATCCACCAGGTTTTGAGTAAGTTTGAACAAGAACGAACTCCGTCGATCGCATAATTTCGACTTCCTTGTCAGAAATTTTTAACACTAACATTTATTTTGAAGATTTAAAAAAAAGTTAATCCGATTGACCATATAATTTTTAACAATGGTTGCGCCGAACCTGGTCTGCGCCGAAATGGTCCGCGCCGAATAGGGTCTGCGCCGAAACTCTCGCGCCGAACCAGCCGCGCCGAATCGTCCTAGACCCATTGCAAGCCTAGTTTCGGTATCTACTACCATCTTAAACTGTACAATGAGAAGAATGGACATAGATGCTTTATATATAGAAGCGGATGGGGGGAAAGATCACAAAAAAGGGAAGGGATCGTAACAAAGGAGGACCGAGGCTATGGAACAGGTAAATTTGTGACGATTTTCGAAGTAAGTTATGGGCCGAGAGAATTTTGAATAATTTTGTTAAATTTAAATGAGCCCTCAGACATATTATAATTCAGAATTTGTTTAATCAATATTAACTCAATTATATGTCTTTTGTAATAATTATAAGACTTATAAATATTCTTAATCTATACGATGAGAGTAAAGCCGTCGATATCATATATACTTTGACTCCCAGAAGGTCTTAGGCAAAGTTTCTCATAATGATAAAAGTAGAATCTCGCAGAAATACAGATCGACGGTTCAAGATGGATTGAGAATTGGCTGGGCAAAAGAAGGCAGAGTACTTATAAATAGCTACTAAAGCCTGTAATATTGTTTCGTATCGTTGTAATAGTGTCCTAGGAGTAGTATTTTGATGTCGGAAAGGGTCTATCACACGTTATCAAGTCATAAATAGACAATATCTCAACCCGATGAGCGCGCATTTCACAATTTGTTGGCGAGTAGAAATAAGTTACATGCCTATCTTGAAATGCCATGTGTAACGGCTTAAAATTATGCTCCTTCGTTTGTTTTTAATGTTAATATTATTTAACTTTTTAGTTTCGAACGAAAATGTAGTAAAAATACCAAAAGTAAAGGTAAATTTCTAGAAAATTAGTATTAATTATAATTAATACTAGTCATAATAAATAACACGTGGGGAACAATTTTAATAAAATTTTCTGATGACTTAGATTTATCTGTCAATTTTAATTCGTTTTTTAATGCTGATTTCAAATATATAATCCATTTTTACCTACATGCTATAGTTATTCTGTAATTTCTATTTTCTCGTTTCCCCGAAAACTGCCCTCTGGACGAACAGAGAGGGTGCTTGTATAAAGCAAATACTTCAGAGGGTATAGTAGTAAGATAGTAATAAGTGTGATTGTGCAAAATATTGACATTATTGTTTCTTTTTTCAGGTCTCATGTTAGAGTGATGGCTTCGTCAAGAGGAAATTGAGTTAATGATCCAGAAACCTTCTGCTACATATGTGTCTGTTACATGCTAGTTCATCAAAGGCGCAATGTATCAAACTTTGTGATCCGCACTTCTAAGGCATATTTTGATGTTCCTCTTGGCGATCAAGATAAGAAGTCGGCCCCACATGCTGCTTGCCATAGTTGTGTGGAACATCTTCGTGAGTGAACGAAAGGAAAGATAAATGGTCTTCTTTTTGGAATCCCCATGGTGTGGCGAGCGCCAAAGGATCATGTATCGGACTGTTATTTTTGTCTGGTGAATACTAAAGGGATTAGCAAGAGAAATCGGCTCAAGATCGACTACCCCAACATTCCCTCGGCGATCCGGCCAGTACCTCATTCTGAGTCTTTACCAGTTCCGATTTTCAGTGGATATGCTTCTTCCGAGGATGAAGATGATATACCTGATATGGACGTCCATGGAATGGATTCAGAGTCTGTAGATTCATCATCAGATGTTGAACAGTCATTAGCTCTTCACTGTTTCAATCAAGAGGATTTTAATGACTTGATACCTGATTTGAAAGACATATGCTTGACAGGTCGGTACGGGTATTATATTACCGAACAAGGAAGA
Organism: Ceratothoa steindachneri; assembly: GCA_963969495.1. NCBI lineage: Eukaryota > Metazoa > Arthropoda > Malacostraca > Isopoda > Cymothoidae > Ceratothoa > Ceratothoa steindachneri. The sequence continues at coordinate 133,645,907 of OZ018322.1, read as the reverse complement.
GTATATCTGTTAAGTATTTCTCTGAGGGCAATCAATTTGTATACAGCCATGATGTTCCTGGTCTGTTTACCCAGTTGGGACTTGGCACATATAGCCTTGCTCAGTGTAGACTGTTTTTGAATAGTTCCAAGCGTAGCTCAAGTGTGTCCTTTTGCATAATGGCAATGCCCTTGGTGTAGTTCCTTTCGGTCACTCTGTCCATCTGCGAGAAACTCACGATGACATAAGAATGGTCATGGATTTACTTAAGTACCATGAACACAATTGAATCATATGTGTAGACCTTAAGATGGTCAACTTCCTCCTTGGCCAACAGATGGGATATACAAAGTTTCCATGCTATATCTGTATGTGGGACAATCGAGCACGTGACAAACACTAGTCCCCAAAAGATTGGCCAGTTCGGGAAACTTTGGAAGCAGGAATGCCAAACATTGTTAATAAGCCAATCGTAAGTCGAGAGAAGATCGTTTTTCCTCCACTTCATCTCAAATTGGGGTTGATGAAGCAGTATGTCAAGGCATTGAGCACTGACAATGATTGTTTTCAGTACATAGTATCGGCGTTTCCTGCTTCGTCGATGGCCCCCGAATCCGAAGACTTCTGAGTGATTCAAGATTCGTGAACACCATGAATAAAAAAAAGAAGGCAGCCTTGCTCTCATTTTCTGTCGTTGTTCGTAACTTCTTGAGAAACAAAAAAGCGCGTAACTGCAAGGATCTGGTTACTAATATGCTTTTAGCATATCATGATCTGGGATGCAACATGAGTGTGAAACTGCATTTCCTAAATAGTCACCTCGACCAATTCCCAGAAAATCTGGGAGCCGTGAGCGACGAACAAGGGGAACGTTTCTATCAGGATTTGATGACGATGGAATAGACACATGATGGCGGACTACTGCTAGACGATTAGAAGAGATCAGCCAGATAAGACTTACAACAGAAAGAGTTACAAACGCAAATTTTTGCCCTATTGAAATCAAGAAGAGGTCCTCCATCCTGATGTACGGTCATTAATAAATTAGCATCTATTTCATTATAGTATTTGTAATCCTAATGTGTAATTCAAGTTTCTTCTCATATGAAATAAAATGTTTGTGCAAAAAATCCTGTATTACTATAAATAACGCAAAAGGATGATTCAAAATTACTTCGGCGCATGATGATAGGCGTGATAAAATGAAAATTATTGTATAATATTAGTTATTGATATTACGAAAAGTCTGTAGCATTTAGAGAGAATCTGATTTCAGATTTGAATTGAGTATGCTCGAATTAGATAGGAAAATGTACTTTTGTTAATTCACCAAATACATTGTTCCCCAGAGTAATCATAATAAATAATCATAAAAATAATATTAAATAATGACAACATACTACTACTAATAATTATTAGTAGTAGTATGTTATCATTATTTATTATTATTTTTAATAATAATAATAAATGGTTATTTACAAGAAAGTTGCCAAAACATTATAATATTTTTGAACATAGCGACTTGGTTGGCAAAATTAAACTTATATATTATTAATATTTGTACATAATTATAATTAATACTAATATTTGAAAAAAAATAAAGTTTATACAGTGATTTACTATCACATAGTCTCGAGTCATATCGTTGCGTTGTACAATCTCACTAAGTAAGGAATTGTAGAGTTGTGGTACGGTGTGGTTCTGCCCCACAATAGATCTGAGAGTTGTTGAACCTCTCCTGGTATTCCAATGGTGTACTTGATGTAGGTAAGTTGGTAGCAGGTTCCTGTGGTGTTCGGACCCCAAGACAGCACTGGTGAACTTAAGACAGAGATGTTCCCTCCTTTTATCAAGTGTCGAAGTCTCAAGAATTACAATCTCTGTTTCATAATCCGTATAATGATCACCAACGATGATACGGAAAACTCTTTTGTATTCGTTCAATACAGAGTGTCTGTTGTGTCCTAAATCATAGGTGCTGCATGGACACAGAGTACTCCAAACTGCTACGAATGAAGCAAGTAAGTATAGAGTGTAAACATAGTTTTTTACACTGAATTTAAGGAGATAGCACATTTGTTCATTAGTCACTTTTTAAAATTCTTTCGTTCAAAATTCGCATTTTTCGGTTTTGTATATCATTTTATTGTAAATTTTATGCACTTTTTCATGGTATAATTATTTTTTTGGCAACATGACTAGAAAATTGTGAAAATTAAGATAGTGCAAAATTGTATACATTCGGGGAAAACTTTTCTTAGATATTTAAAGTTAATTTTTGAAAAAAAAACAAACAAAACTACACCATTGATTTTTATATCATTTTATTGAAAATTATATGCACTTTATATAGTATATATTTTGTTTTAGCAACATAACTAGAACATAGTGAAAATTATGATAATGTAAAATTTTATACATTCGTGGAAAATTTCCGTAGATTTTTAAAGTTGATTTGTGAACAAAACGCAAAACTATACCATGCGATTTTAAATATTTGCTAAAAAAAAAAACAACCCAAAAACGGCGCCTAAGAACTGGTTTATATTTTTAGCATCATCCACATATAGATTGAATTAAATTCTAGGGTATTCAGAACACGCCGTTTTCCAACTGAGAACAAAACCTATTGTTAACCTTGTCCGAAAAATATATGTTTTAGTCCACCATTAACAGAAATTTTAATGGAACTAAAGAAATCTTATTTCAAATGATAAATAAATCATATATGTATCTTTTGGTCATGAATTGAGTTCGAATGCTTAATTTTTAGTAATTCTATAGCCATTTATACGATATCAGGTTTCAAGGGTGGGGGGGGGTCTGAAAGAACCCCCTGTATCTCAAAAACGGCGCAGTAGGTTAATATGATTTTGGCAGGAATAAAAGGGGTTTTAATGAGTTTTAATTTCATATATGATAATCTAGCGTAGTAAAAAGTTGAAAAAATGAATGTGGTGTGCCCTTAAATTGCTTGGACCTATAATGATAAATAGACATTTGTTTGCCTTTTTGATTAGATATTCAACGTGCGTTTTCTAATTTAGGCTACTGTTGATATAAATTCCTAATAGTTTACACTTATGTACAGTTGGTTAATCTACCCCACTGAGATGTAGATGTAGGTAGATAATAGGCTGTTTAGGGGAAGATGGAATCATAACCTCACACTTGATAGAATTAGTCACCATAAGATTAGATTTGCACTCATTGGAAACAATCGAGTGTAGTTTGCATTGTATAGTTGGTGATGTTCTTGATATTCACAATTTCAGCTAAGGTAAGGTCATCTGCAAACTTCATGCAAATGTCGTTGGTTCGTGCCAAGTTCTTTATTAGAGCAATGAATACTATAGGTCCTAATTTTGTTCCTTGAGGAACCCCACAAGTTATATTTTGAAATTCAGACAAAGCATCTGTATATCTTATTCTATGTTGACGATTACTTAAAAAGTTGGATATTAACTTGAGTAAAGATGGACGGCACCCAAATAAAAATAACTCTCGAACTACAACTCCATGATCGACAAAATCAAAGGCTTTAGTAAAATCCACTAAAGTTATTACGGCAATATGATGAGCATGATCAATACATTTAAGAAAGTTGTCGAGTAGTTTGACAAGGTAGTGGGTGGTGAAACTACCATAGTGGTTCTCGTACTGATCCGGGTCGAGTCCTAGTGATGTTTCTTGAAGAACCCAGCCAGCAACGAAACCTTCTACAAGTTATCCGAAATCTGGAGTCAACGAAACTGGTCGAAGATCGTTTAGCTGGATGACCTTGGATTTCTTCCTCAGTGGAATGATGGTGGCTTTCTTCCAGAGTTTGGGGAACATGCCCTTTTTGATACAGAGATTAAATATGTGTGTGAGTGGTATACTTATCTCATATTATTATAGTAGTAAAGGGGACTGCCAAAAGAGTATGTAGGGAGCCCAAAATCGACCGTCCCCAGTATTGAGCAACCCGATAGAGCTAGCCCTCTTAGGAAGGTAAAGGCAAGCGGGACGCGTCGGGCCGTGACCATTACAGTCCTTCAATCATGCATATTGACATTACGAGGGTCGGTGTGCCTGCCTCCCTCTCTTCCCCGATGGAGTCTGATTCTCCGGGCAGAGACTTGACTGCGAAGGAAGATACATCGAATATGAGATATGTGATGCTTTGAGGGGGTGGCCACACGGAGTCCCCTCCCCCCTTTCAGATGAATATGGTCAACCCCTCTGCTAGTTTCTCCTCAGAAATCTCGGTCCACCCGAGAACTCAGAAAGAGAGGGGCGACCACCTTCCCTTCCTGGTGCCCCTCTGACAGCTAAAACCTTCTCCATTTCGGGGAAGGATCTTGCTGAGGCAGGGCATCTGGCCTAGGTTTCTTATCCCTGAAAAAAATCTAGTATGAAGAGGACTAAATCCTCCGAGGTTACGAGAACGGACCGGTCCGTTGCCGTTTCGGCAACGACAAGGCCAAGGTCGGCATGCCCGGCCCCGAGGCACCCTAGGTAGGGAGTTTAAGCCCAAGACCAAAATCGCAGTACGCTGAACGGAGCCTCAATTACGTCGGGGCCCATCATTGAGAGACTACCAGGCGTTTTCAAACCCTCTTGCTTCAAGCGCTTTATGGTTATTCGCTCCACAGATGACAGCATTTGGCCAATGGCAGCATGATTCACCAGATGAGACCATTAGCTAGCTTGAAGGAGTTCTGTTCAACGGATTGGAGCCTTCCGGACAATACGTCCGATCCCTCCAAAACGGCCATGATTAGGACTCTTCGGCCACATTGAACTTAGTGAAAGGAGTGGTCTATGCGAGGAAACTCGTGGACGACTCTATTTATGACATCACCTTAGAACTGGCCGATAGTGGAGCGGTCAAATTCGAACGTGTGATGACAAAACAGGGAGGGGCCTCGAAACCAATCCCTAAAATCTTCGTGATATTCCGCCGTGACAGGCTCCCTAAGTCGGGACGTGGTAGTTGGTATCACTATTGTGTGAAGGCATTCGAGCATGCCGTGGAGGTGCTACTACTGCTACTCTTTCGGTCATACGAATCGCACCTGTAGAGGTGCGAATTATATTTACCCAAAGTCTGTGTAAGTTGCTCCAAGGCCGCACAGGATAAATCCCTATCGTGTAAGGCCTAGTGTGTCTAGTGCGGAGAGCCGCATTCCGCTTCTTCGCAGAAATATGGTGGGTATCTCCGGGAGAAGGAAATCGTGGCGCTCAGGCTATGGATCGTATCTCATTTCGAGAAGATAAGGACTTGATCCTGGTGTACTCGGCGCTGACTGGGACGTCTTATGCCTCATTTTTTTTTTGTAAGCACCGTCTGCTTCTGGCCCCTCTAGGTCTACAAGAGGGGCCGTTTTCACGCTCATTCGGAAACCCTTTGCGGGTTTTACACATCCCGCGCGGTCCCCTGGTAGACCTGGCAGCACAAACGGGTCACACCCAGCCTGGAATTAAACCAGGCCTACCGCCTCCACCTACGTGGCCGTTTCCCGTAAGGCGAAACAGCGCAAGCCTCCACAGATCGTTATACCGACAGAGGACAACACTCAAGAAGGTCGTTGTTAGTCGTCCTTCGTGGTTCCTAAAGCTGCCGAATCCCCTCCCAAAGCTTCTGCTACTACGCCCCTAACCAATGGTGGGCTGGATGGCTCAGAGAGAGTGAATCCTGCAAGGAGTGACCAGAACCTACGATGCAGCTCCGCCTGCCTAAGGTTTCGAGGTGGAAAGAGAAAAAGACTCGCTTTGCGAGCCCAACCTACAGCAATAAGTCATCGAAGGCGACAGCGCCATGTTTGGCCAATAGCACCAAGGAATTCTGCCTCCAGGAAACGTACGGCCATACCCGTGAGAGTCTTCTCTTCTAGGAAGGCTCTAGCATCTCCTCCGAGCTAGGCCTAGAGGGCATATTCCTTCAAATGCAATTGCCGCGGACTCTGGGCCAACTGGGAGGAGCTGTGGAGGCTCTTCTCATCCATTTCCATGATATCAATATTTTTTCAGGAGACCATGCAAGGTGCGTGTCCCCTAAACAACCTCTAGTAGTATAAGGGTTTTGCGACCACAGCACCAGGCAGGATGTCTCCGTTCGTCTCTTTGCTTTAAATATTTTCCTTCAGGCAGTAGCATGCCTGCTGCAGCTGAACATAAGGTATACCGTTATTTCTGTGTGCATTCCATCGTCAGCCGACTTCGACGTGGGGAACTTACGCAGCAACGTATCACGGTTGCCGAGGCTCTTTCTACAGCTCTGGGATTTGAACGGTACATACCCCCCCCCCCCCTCCTTTGGTTAGGGAGACTACTTGATCAATCCCAGGGCTCAGGTACTTGCTGGAAATGATCGACGAGCTGGAGATAGGAGTCCTAAATATGCATAAGTTTATGCCTCACGATTCGAGAACCGCTTCATTTACCTGTCTTGATCTATCCCTGTGCTCTCCGAATGCACAGCCTGATTGTGGGTGGGACGTAGTCGATGACCTTCTTCATAGTGATCGCTTTCCTATTCAAATATCATTTTCTGGGACTGCTGCAACCTGAGAGCCCTCCCCCCCCCCCACACTTCTCCGGTTGGGGTTGGGACGAGCGCGCAAGTCCGCATTTCAGGGAATGCCTGATTTCCCTGTGGATGAGGCCGTTGAATTCTTCTCCGGTAACCTTATCGCCCTGTGCCTGGCTACTATTCATAGAACGTTCTGGCCGTTTTGCACGTCGATCGCTTCTGTGGTGGTCAGTCGAGTGTGAGACATCCTTCAAACAGAACCCTTCAACGACATGTTTAAATTGAGTGACTTGCATTCTGCTCTCGCTTCGTGCGCGGGCACCAGTCCTTGGTCAGGCCATGTCACGTACACGATGCTTTGACACCTAGGTGAGAGGCATAGCTTTTATATTAGATTTGTTTAACAGGTTTTGGACAGAGGGTATCATTTCAGACTCCTGGCGAATGGTTACTGTGTTCACTGTTCTTAAACCAGCAAGAGATCACTACCCCGGCGGGGTTTCCGCCCAAACTCTCTAACCTCATGCGTGTCCAGCCTTTTCATCGACAGCAGATGCCACCTTTATTTTGCACAGTGCGGATTCTGTAAATTCCATTCCACCTCTTATGCTCTGCTCCAACTTGAAAATATCATCTGCGAGGCCTTCCTTCGTAGACAGCGCTAGGCAACGGTATTTTTCTATCTGGAGAAGCCTATGATACCCCATGGCGATACGGCATCAATGAGACTCTCCACACGATTAGGACGAGGAGACTCCTTCCAATCTTTATTTCGGAATTTTTGCGTAATAGTCGATTCTGCGTACGGGTGGGAGGAGCTCTTGCCGCCCCAATGGAGCAGGAATAGGGTGTCCCGCAGGAAAGTGTCGTCAGTGTCACACTCTTTGTCCTGAGCATCACTGCTATTACTTCGATGCTGCCGGGAGATGTTCTTGCTATGCTATGCGTGTGTAGTGACGCCCGAATTACAAGGTGAACTAGGCTCAGCGATGAACCTCACAAATGAGCACCCTGTTGGACCTGTGATATACTGAAAGTGAGCACACGTATTAATTACAGAAATAATATACCATTTAGTAGTAATGAATCAATGTAGAATAAAGCGAAATACTTATATTCCAGGTGTATATGCATTAAGAAAACATGAGTCTAAGAAAGGCAAGGGAATAGCTTGGAGGTTACCACGCGAACACACAAACACACACGCGAGGAAAAGCCGCGTAAGACTCGACTATCTTGCTTGCCCTAATTAAGGTTGACCTAATCTAAGAATAAAGCCTACTAACCTCTATTTTCCTGTCGAGTCCTTTCTTTAACCCAGTGATAACCAGGTTAACTTGTAAACCCAGCCTATAAACGGATTCGCCACAAGAACTTTGGGAGTAAGAGCAAACTCTAACGGGAGACCTCAAACGCCTTCGCCCGACACAATTTACGGGTAACCCTGCCTCACGAATAATAGCCCTCTATTAACTGGTAACTCCCCCTATAAACTGGTAACTACCGATAAACCCAAAATCCTATAGGTGGAAAACATTTCGAATTCTTTTGAGGCGACTCAGATGCCAAATCTGGAGCGTCGATTCCAACAGGCATTGAACAGCATATATCGCTATGTCGAAGAACATAAGTTTTGGTTTTCCTTCGTCAAGCTTGAGGTGGTGAACTTCTGCCACCAACCACGGCTCCACCCCTACCCAGACTTGTTCCTATATGGGATTCGCCTGGAAGTAGTGGATTCGAACCGTTTGCTTGGACTTGGTCTCGACCGACACCTCACCTGGCAGACTCATATTTATAGCTTTATGGTCTTTTGTACCCGAATCTTGGGCATTATTCATTCTGTAACATTCAGCACCTGGAGGTAGTGACAAGGCTACTGCCTTTGTTTTCTATCCATCCTTTGTTCGTTCGAAGCTTGACTACGGATATAAGTTTTATGCATCTGCAGCTGAGCGTGTATTGAAGAAGGCGGAATCAATCCACCACACCGGACTCCAACTGGCGACCAGTGCCCTCTCCACGTTTCCCATTGAGATCCTATTTGTTGATGCTTGGAATATGGCACTCTCTCTGCGCCGTGGACAGTGAGTGAAATATGCGCCTGTACGCGGGACTCAGGCGCCTCCCTCAGTCACCACCAGCTCTCACATCATCCGCAGCTCATCTCGACGGGGGCTATGCCGAAAAGAGACGCCATTTGAGTTTACAGCTAGAAAAGTCCTTAGAGAGCTCGGTGTACCTGTAGCACTGCACCAGATGCCTATAATCTGCAGTACTCCCCCCAAAAAACATATAGATACATGGATTTTGAAAATTCGTAATTTTTCTGGTAAAAGGTAACTTAAAACTATTTAATGAGTCAATAATGATGTTATTTTATCATAAGAGTGTGAAATAACTATTGCACATTTTTGAAGACTAAATATTGGAGTGTTTTGCTTCATTTTCTGGCAAACTTGTTGAAATAAAAGAAGGCAACACCGACTCGGTTTTGCATGCTGCGGCAAATGTTACATGGAATGGTGTTTTGGTTTAGGGTGAAGCCATTATAGAATTTTATAGAATTTCAAAATGTTCATTTTTTTTAGGTACCTTAAGTTAAATGCGATTCTATAATGTGGTTACAGCACCACATATCCTTCACATATCTCTCATTACTGCCTCGTTGTATACCAATTTGTATCTTGTATTATATACAATCAATTAATATCTCTTTGTGTTATTATCTGTTAATTCTTAAATTGAATTTATTTTCGTACATATCTTGTTGTATTCAATCCCTCGTGTGTTTACCTAATACCGTCTGGTTAGGCCTAATACCAATCTTAATTTAACATTCACCCAAACAAAAATTTGTCTCTGTCGGGAAATATATATATATATATATATAAACCCCGTGCCACGCTATTAGTTTAAAGTCTTTGCTAATGATAAAATATTAATTATATCGGTAGAACTGAACTTATACTTCTATGGTATATTTAAGTTAATGAGTGCGACGGTGGCCTACATTTTCTGCACATTTTGTAATATGACTTTCATTTCAACAATGTTTAAAGATTTTAACCACTTTTCAAGCGTGCCACGGTATTAGCTTATTAGAGAAAAACAACATACCGACCAAAATCTAGCATCGTAAAAGGATTATAATAATAGAATATGATTATACAATGTTTATTTAGCAAAAAAAGGTCATATCACAAAATCAACACATTAAATGAATACTTAATACTTTACATAAGAGCCTTTCTTCTGTAAAACACTACGATTCTCCTGTTAACGGATTCGGTCATTTTTTTTATTTCGGAGCGAAGAATTGTGCGTGAAGATGTCCCAATTGCTTTCCACAAATCTTCCTTCGAAGCGTATTGCTTCCCATCCTTCTAAATAGCCTGCTTCAAAATCCTCCATAAGTTTTCGATAGGGCTCAAATCGGTAGTGCAGGGCGGCCATAACATCAAATGATAACCTTTAAGCCCCATCGATGACAAGCATGATGGGGTTGCCTTTGCAGAGTGAGACTAGGCATTGTCGTGCTGAAATATCAACCTTCGACGCCTCTGCAGTGGTACGTCTTGCAGCCATGGAAGCAAAGTTGACTTAAAATCTGGCAATAGGACGCATAAGTTATTTTTACTACATCAACCACACACACAGAACCAATAAGTTCATTTCCAACTATCCCTGCCAATATAATTACACCTCCTCCGCCCTGTTGGCGACGAAAACGGATGTGACGCTCTTAGCCTTTTCCAACCCAACATTTCCCCCATCCGTTAGGCCCGCCCAGAGTTGCTCTGCTTTCATCAGTTAATAGTAACATCTTCATGTCTTTCTTCATGTACTTTTGTGCCCATTCCATCCTCAATTACTTGTGGCTGGGCGTCAGAGGAGGTCGTTTTCAGACGTAATGTTTTGCCCCATGTCTCGCAGCAACCGACATCTCGTTGATTTTGACACTTCTGGCAGATTTGGTTCAGCAAAAATTGCTTTCGATGTTTGTCCTGGCTTTTTCAACAGCTGCATCTTAACATTACGAAGGTCCCGAGTAGATAAGGTATGCAGGACGCCAGAGTCCGATCGCGTCTTCCTTGGCGATGGATCGGCTAAAAAACTCTTCAGAGAGTCAACATGATGGCCGATGGAGTTGGCTATAACTTTAGGAGGAATTCCTTTAGACATTTCCTTCACTGTCGTAGTTTATTCAGCCTCAGTGAGACCCTTAGCCTTTCCCATTCTCAAAAAAATCGTTCAGCAGCTAATAGCGTGGCACACCTGAATATCACGTTACGTGCTATAACTCATCAAAGAGGCCAGGGACTTAAATGAGGTTAGGGTGGAAGTGTTGCCATATGAAGAGGCGTCGGCCACATAAGTTCCAGAAACTTCGAAAGGTATAAACACCTAAAACATTAAAGAAATGAGTGAAGCTAATAGCGTAGCATGGGGTATATTTATATATATATATATATATATATATATATATATATATATATATATATATATATATATATATATATATATATATATATATATATATATATATATATATATATATATATATATATATATATATATATATATATATATATATATATATCCAGTAAACCGCAAGAAACAGAAAAACAGTATAATTTTTCTTCAGAAATGAAATTTCCTAATTCGAAAAAATTCTGGACAGGCAGCGAGCAATCGCTTTGATGTCAATTAAACCGCCCCTTAGACCCCTCGAATACGCGGAAGACAAAAAATCATCCGAATAAACAAGCTTTTAAGGTACACTTCAGAGGGTCGATCAGGACTATGAAAGAGAGAGAAATTAATAGGAAATTAATTTTTTGGTTAATTCAGATTTGGAACCTCAGATTTTTTGAATGGCTTCATTAAAACAATCAACCCCTTCCTTCCCTGTCGGCATGGCCCATAGACATTAACAATTTCAATTAATTTTTCAACAACCTGAATTCGTTACACCCATTGATATAATTCAAAGTAGAATGGGAACAGAATAATTCTCTACCGTTTTTAGATGTAAATATCCACCGTTTCAATAATTATATTCAGTGCTCAGTCTATCGAAAGCCTACAAATTCAAATGCTTACACACATTTTTTTTCTCACTACATGATAAATCCGTTAAGATATCTATTATTTCTTCCCTCTTTATCCGAGCCTATAGAACGTGGGACCCAATCTTTCTTCAGGATGAAATTAACCACCTTATCTGCAATTTCATTGAACTAAAATATCCAACTTATCTCATAAATAGATGCCATTCCAAAGAACGAAAAACTTATATGCCACCTCCACACCATGAAGGGATGATTTTAAAAATGTATTAGTTTCCCATATGCTCCAGCCTTGGCTCCTCTAAAATCACATGTGAACGGAAATAACATAAATATTACAATTAAATATTCCAATACAATTCGAAAATCTTTGACTAGACTGCGCCCAATCAATGTCGATGCTGGAGTTTACAGAATATGATGCTATAATTGCAAATTAGCATACATCGGAGAGTCAGGCCACTTTAATAAGAGGATGAAAGAACATCAGGCTGATATCAGAAGGTATATGAATTCTTCAAGTCACTTTACGCACATGCAAACGCACGACCAAAGAATTGATTATAAATATGCAAAAATCATTTCCAAATCAAACAATTATATCGAGAGGAGAATTGCGGAATCCATCATCATCAACAAAGTTTAGAATTTAAATTTATCTGAAGAGCAATACAAATTTAACAAGTATATAACGAATATAGTCGCCAATCGTATCTATAAGCCCCCGGACGCAATGCGTTTTGGGGATTAGCAACTCTCTAGATTGTTTCTGGTTCCATTTCATTTTGTTTAACTTGTCATTCACGCCAGATTTACTAGAGTATATTTTATTTCCAGATTGTTTCCTGCTGTTTCATTTTGTTTAGGTTGCAGGCCAATCCGAGGGATTGGCCTGCAACCAGCAATTCCCCTGCAGATTTTAACACACAGGAGCGTTGTCTGCCGGAGACTGGACCCTTGAACTGGGCAACACTCCAAGGACCAGATCAAAGAAGAAGTCACGAAGAATTAGACATGGGTTAAGGTGACAGAAGTCATCAAATTCTGGAACATGAGAGAAAACTCGGAGTATGTGTATGTTTTTAAGATCGTATTCAGCGATTCTCCAATGGCACAGAAAGCTAAAGAAAAGGGATTCCTGCTATTTAACGCTAAAATCAGTTGGGAGCAGATAGAGAGGGATAAATTTACTCTCATACAATTCTGCTTCCGCTGTTACAAGATGGAAGCCCACACGACGAGAGAATGTAAGGAACCACAGGAGATATACTCAAAGTGCATTGGACCAGGCCACCACTGGAGGAATTGTAAAAGTCGCCGTGAGAAATGTGTTAACTTCAGACAAGGTCATCGTTCCATCGTTCCTGCCCACTGAAGAAGGAACTCATAAAGAAAAAAGCACAATAGAAGAAAGGAGAACACTATAGGAGGATCAATACTACGTATGCACAGGTAACGAAAGCGGCCTATTCTGAGGCGGAAACAAAAAAAGACATACCTCAAACTAGAAAATGAGAACTCAACGAAAATTTTGACGTGCATCCTGTATGCTCACGTTAGCACCCTGGCACAACCCAGATCATTCGCCAAAGAATTGAACTGAGTGCTTGCTATGGACAGCATAAGTGAGGTGTGGTTCCCTGATGATCCTTCATCAAGGGACGTGCTCCAATTGCAGATGGCACCGAAACAGATGGCGGAACAAATACAAGAGTCCAAAAAGAATGAATCAAAATCAAAGGAGGAGGGCAGACAGCCCGACCCGAGGATAGAAGCCAGAAAAGAGAGGGAGTCAGCTGCCAAAACAGCTTTCATGACCAAACAAATGGAGGCACCAAAATCGAAAAAAGAAGACACGGAATCCTAAGATTCCACGGACACATCTGACTCAGAGGTCGCTACCAATGATGTTCGCCGCAAGAAAGGAAATAGAGAGGCCAAGAGGAAGCTCGACGCTGATGGAGTTAACCTCTCAGTCTATGCATCCGAACAGTTCCCCTTCCCTAAATACCTGGACACCAACAAAATTTTCGTCGGAATAAAGAAAAAAATATTACAAATGGGACTTTGACGCTCAATGTGACGAGGAGACTGTTGATGAGGCCATCTACAACCAAAACGTTACCCTCCACCAGGAAACATTTGTAGAGCTAAAAAAAGAAGAGGAACGGGAAAAGGAAGTCCACAACTAAAAAACACTAAGAGCCAGAACACAAAATGGAAATCCCGAACAACAGACTAAGGATCGTGACACTCACGGTTGATGGATAGGAGGGAAAAGGCACTGCACATGGAAAAATATTCTGCGTGATTGATTCCGAAATCATTTTAATCTCGGAGCACGGTATCGACATTACTTCCAGTCAACTGAAGATACCGGGCTACAGAATTGTCGCTAAGAACAATTTTCAGGGGATATTTGACGGTGCTGCCGTTGCTATCAAAATGAATCTCTCGTTCAGACACCTTCCAGAAACTGGAAGAGTCCTTTAGACAGTGGAGTTGCCCACACTAGTAGGCAATCTCGTGATAGTGGCAGCATACCAACCACCTCGACGATCGTACCTGCCTTTCACTAACTTCTACACCCTGTTCGGCCACGGCAGAATGATATTCTTCGGGGGAGACCTCAATGCAAGATGCCGAAAGCTGGCTATGGGAACACGAACAACAGATGCCATAACTTGGAAATGATTATGCGTCGAAAAAACACCCAGAGGATAGGACCGTATTTTCCGACCAATATCACCTCTCGGGCAGCAACAAAGCCCGACATAATCATGACAAGTGACGGCTTTCCCTTCATTTAACAAAGCTAGCCGGGACCAATAATACCCAGCGACCACATAGCGATCTTGACGACCATCTCACTCGCACCAATCCAACTACCTGTCCTTCTCCGCAGAAGCTACGCTTCGGCCAACTGTGAATGCTATAGGGAAATCCTCGGCAGATATGAACCAGCGGACCTAAGCGGAGCAATACTAGAAGAGATTGACGAGGAGCTGGAGGGGATAACAGCCTGCATCATCGAGGTTGACCGTGAGTGTGTACCTATGAAAGGGTACAAAACTCCTCCACAACCCAGATGGACCGAAGAGATGAAAGAGATCCCTAAAAAACACAGGAAAGTGTATGGAGAAATCAGAAGAGCAGGTACAAATCGGGAAACAAGCTCGCTGCTACGTCGCTTGAGTGAAGAACTGAAGCAGGCTATAAACCAGCAACAGGCTGAAATCTGGGAGAGCTTGATAGCCAAAGTAGATAGCGAAGTGAAACCCGCAAAGTTCTGGAAGCCCACAACCCTCAGCAACACGGGTTCTGCAAGAGAAGGGGGACTGATACAGCCCTCGCCCTACTAACTGAAAAACTGGCCCGCTGTAAAGCTGAAGGGCAATACGTAGAAGTGGTGATGCGCGATGTTCAAAAGGCCTTCGATAAGTTTTGGCTGAGAGGTTTACAATACAAGATCTTGGACCTCCAGCTAAACCCGATCCTGGAAAGGGTCCTCTGTGATAATATCATGGAGAGCAAAGCGCAAATCTCGATCAAGTGCTACAGAGGGCCCGATTTCGAACTTAGCGGGAGGGGGCTATTCCACAAGGTAACTGGGTGAGTCCACTGCCCTACCTAGTGTACACATTTGACCTACCCGCTACCATCCCCAGTACTTATAAGAACGCTGGAGTTCAAGCAAGGGAGACAGCAATCGAAATCGATACTAAAGAAAGGCGAAGATTAAAACCAACCGCCAAAAGTTCCAAATTCTTCCAGTAAGTTGCCGGGAAATTGACCACGTTATATTGTCGATTGGCGATTGTCGGATACGGAGGTGGAAGATCCTGAGCTCTTGCTGTTCTGTTATTTTACCTAATTTCGTGACTGGGAGGTTAAGAGTGAAGTTTATGGAGTTTTTTGAGGATAACTTTTTGACCCAATTTGTTAATAAGCCAACAAGGGGTGTCAATATATTAGATCTAATACTTTCAAATGATGATCACTTGGTTCAAGGATTGAGGTTAGGGGAATCATTGGGAAACAGTGATCATCAGATGGTTTGGTTTAATTTGCAAATAGTTAAGGGTAGAACAACGATAAACCACCAAAATTCCAAATTTTTATTTACCTTGAATTTACTTTGAATCCCGGTCGATAGGTACCCTCTTGGGTAATGAGACCGTACTGTTGTTTTTAGTTGATGTATGCAGAACGGATTTTTCAATATGTGAATATATAACTGTGTAGGTCTTTGTGGTTTTTCCATTCTTTTTCTAATCTTGACTTAAAGATATTTACAGTTTTGCTGGTTACAGTTTCTGTTGAGAGTTTGTTCCACATTGAAGTGACTCTTGTCCGGAAGAAATTGGCTCTTGGACCAGATGAGCTCTGCACTTGGTACTTAAAGCAGTGTCCTCTTGTGTTAGTCGAGAGACCCGGAGCAAACATTGACCTGTCGCACAGCTTACAGTGGTTTCCTATTTGCAGTTTGTCATGTCCATGTGAAATCTTATATAGTTGCATAACATCTGACTTCTGTCTTCTAAAGTACAGGGTAGGTAGATTAAGGGCTTTTAGTCTCTCTGAATAGGAGAGATGAGAGATACTGTGAACCATTCGTGTTGCTCTATGCTGTACCCTCTCCACCATATCTTCTTCTTTTATCTTCTTTTACGAAGTCTTGAGATGTCTTCTCAGCGCCGTACTGGGGTACCGCTGCAACTACCGGACCTCTGGTCTTCTTGTCCAAGGCTGGTTTGGTCCGGTATGGAGTTAGATGGAGCCCTGCAAGCCGCTGTGTAGCCTTGCACTGGTGGCTCATCCAGCAGACCCCTGAGGAACTTGTCAAGCTCCTTTTGAAGGTCTCCACAGGTCCGCCAGATATGTCTCTCACCTCTTTGGGGAGGGCGTTGAAGATTCTGGGCCCATAGTAACACAAGCTGGCAGCTAGCAGGGTCCTTATTCTGGAGGGCCCATAGTAACACAAGCTGGCAGCTAGCAGGGTCCTTATTCTGGAGGGCCCATTGGTTGGTAGGACCCTCTGTCTGCATTTGCGGCCGGTGCGAGCATTGGATTGTGGCTGAAGCTCTTGTTCGGAGGGGTTAGGTACCAGCTATATCTCTCTCTTTTAGTTTTTGGAGACCAGATTACTGATGCATACTCCAGATGGGGTCGAATAAGACTCTTGTACAGGGGGAGGAAGGCATCTTTGTCTAGATATTGGAATGTATGCTTAATTGCCCATGTATCTTGTTGGCTTTGTTGACTTGAGCTTGGACGTGGTTACTAAAGCTTAGATTGCAATCAATAAGGACTCCCAGGTCCTTCTCTTCCATGGTGTTCTGTAGTGTGTGATCTGTTCCATCATCTCTTGTCATTTTGTACTTGTGCTGGGGGTTGCTATTTCCCATGTGCATTACTTTGCATTTATCAGGGTGGAACTTCATTTGCATTTTAACTGACCATTCTTGTAGCATTTTCAAGTCTGCCTGTAAACAGTTAGTATGGGAGTTGCCTTCACAGTTTTGGACAGCTGCATATATCTTTGTGTCATCTGCAAAGAGCGATATGAAGTTTTGTAGTTTGTCAGGTATATCATAAAGAGAAGGGGGCCCATCACAGATCCCTGTGGTACGCCACTTGTAACTGGTTTCCAACATGATGCTGTACCACTTAAGAACATAAGAACATAAGAAAAGAAGGAGACTGCAAAAGACCATTCATGGCCTACACTTGGCAGCTCCTGTTCCAGTCAACACACAAAAGATTTCTTACCAGAGAAAAGTCATCAACATTGTCACCCTTTACAGGAGTTCGTCAGATCTAATCTACAATATACATAAAATGCATCCAGAGGATTATGTCCATTCATGCAACCGCAAAATAATCTCCCCACTCCTTAGAAAAATATATACATATGTACATAAAAAAGTCAGTCCCATCTAGCAGCTTCATTCATATATTTATCTAATCTATTCTTAAAACTACCCAGAGAGGAGGCTTCTATCACATGTCTAGTGAGCCTATTCCATTCATCTACCACACGATTTGTAAACCAATTCCTCCCAATCTCCTTCCTAAACCTATACTTATCAAGCTTAAACCCATTGCTACGTGTCCTGTCATGTTCACTAAGTATAAGAACCTTACCCAGATCCCCTTTATTATATCCTTTTACCCATTTGAAGACTTCAATCAATTCCCCTCTGACTCTTCTCCTTTCCAATGTATGTAGATTTAGTTTTCTGAGCCTTTCACCATAAGGTAAGTTCCTTAGCCCACCAATCATCTTTGTCATCCTTCTCTGCACAGACTCCAGCAAATCAATATCCTTCCTATAATATGGTGACCAAAATTGTACTGCATAGTCTAGATGAGGCCTAACTAGCGCCAGATACAGTTTTAGAATGACTTCAGCACTCTTATTGCTTACACTCCTCCTAATGAATCCCAATATCCTATTAGCTTTATTCTTAGCATTTAGGCATTGCTTTCTAGGACGAAGGTCTGAACTTACCAAAATACCCAAGTCCCTCTCACAATCGGTCCTCCCTAAATTTCTCCCATTTAATTTATAACTATTCAGTGGATTATTTCTACCTATACTAAGTACACTACATTTGTCTATGTTAAACTTCATTTGCCATTTCTCAGCCCAATTGGACAGAATGGTCAATTCCTCCTGCATTACAACAGCATCAGAATCAGCCCTAATGGCCCTACCTAGCTTAGTATCATCAGCAAATTTACTCAGGTCACTACTTATACCTATATCAAGATCATTAATATAAATTAAGAATAGCAAGGGACCCAAAACAGATCCTTGCGGAACTCCACTGCTAACACACCCCCACTCAGATTTAACTGCATCTATACTAACTCTTTGCTGTCTGTCACCAAGCCATGGCTGAATCCACCTAAATATACTGCCATCGATCCCGTGTGCTTTAACTTTGCTCAGAAGCCGTAAGTGTGGCACTCGATCAAAAGCCTTACTAAAGTCCAAGTATAAAATATCATAGTTTTCATCCTTATCTGCTGCTTCATACACCTTACTATAAAAAGACAAATTAGTCAGGCAGGATTTACCCTTACTAAAGCCATGCTGTGATTCTTTTATCAACTTATGCTTATCCAAGTGATCCCTAATATTCCTTGCTATAATAGATTCCATCATTTTCCCTACCACTGATGTCAAACTTACTGGTCTGTAATTAGACATATTTGTTTTATCCCCTTTCTTAAATATAGGTATCACATTGGCTTTCTTCCATGCGACTGGCACAATGCCACTCTCCAATGATTTTCTAAAGATGCATGCTAGGGGCTCACTTAACACATCCTTACATTCTTTCAAAATTCTAGGAAAGACCTCATCAGGACCGGGTGCTTTACTACTTTTGATTTTATCAATTTCCTTTGTCACTATCTCCTTTGTGATCAAGATATCCTTTAATTTCTCTTCATCATTACCCCAAAAGATCATTGACACCTCGGGTATATTTAGAGTATCCTCCTGTGTAAATACTGAGAGAAAAAAGTCATTTAGCATTCCAGCCATTGAGTCCCTATCACTCACTAATTCTCCATTGGAATCTATAAGTGGGCCTATTTTATCTCTAACCTTAGTTTTGTTTAATTGATAAAAACTTTTAGGATCTTCCTTTGCCCTATTTGCCACTTTAATTTCATAATTTCTCCTTGCTACTCTAACTAACTTTTTAACATCTCTTGCTAGTTCATTATATCTCTGCCTTAAGTGATCCTCTCCATTTTTTATTTTCCTATAAATGCCCTTTTTAATGCCAATATAATGCTTAATTTTATCTGTCATCCATTTTGGGTCATTATTTTTAGTCCTAATCTCCTTATAAGGAATGTTAATCATCTGACCTGTAATTAATTGCTCAATTATTCTTTCATTCTCCTCTTCAATTGTAATCTCTTCCTCCTGGTGATTATTGTCTCCACTAACTGATATCATTGAATCTATTCCTGAATTGATTTCATTGCCTGGTTTCTGTACAACTGCCTCCAGGTAAGTCCTTAGCCCATTATAATTTGCTCTTCTAAAGTCAGGAATTTTAACATTGTTCATGCTACTATCAATACCATTCCATATCATCTTGAATCTAATTTCACAATGGTCACTATTACCCAAATTTCCTCCAATCTCAGTATCCTTAATAACTTCTTCCCTATTTGTCAGAACTAAATCCAGTATATTATTACCTCTAGTGGGTTCGTTAATAATCTGCCTCAGAAAATTATCTTGGACAACATTCAAAAATTCCTCAGCCTCCTGATCACCCACAAGAGCTTCCCAGTCTATATTTCTGTAATTAAAATCGCCCATTATACACACATGCTTACTTCTACATGCCTGTTCAATCTCCTGCCACAGAAGATTTGAAGCTTCCTTACTAAGATTTGGTGGTCTGTATAATAATCCTATGAAAAGCTTGTTTTTACCTTCCTTTACATTTAGCCATAATGACTCTGTGTTATCATCTAATTTAATTGTACTGTTTACACAACACTGGAGATTATCTTTAATATAAATAATAACCCCTCCTCCTCTCTTCCTATTCCTATCTGTATGGAACATGTTAAAGCCCTCAATCTCAACCTCAGGTTTAAAGTGATTTCCTGCCAAATCAAGCCATGACTCTGTTATTGCAATTATATCAAAATTCTCTTCACTCGCTAACGCTCTTAAGAGATCTATCTTATTCCTTATACTCCGACCATTTGTGTAGTATATTTTTAAGGTTTTTTTATTATTCCCATCTTCATTGCATCGTGCTTTTCTATTCCTAGTTATCTGCTCATTCACTTGTGCATTAGTCCCCGTATAACGCATCAGTATGCCCTCTCCCTTAGCTATTCCTCTATCTCTGCATCCCTTCCATTTCCTACACCTGCCCTCTATTCCTGTTATTCCCTTACCTCTAACAGCTTCTAGTTTCCCACCCGTAAGGACCTAATCACTTACTACCACTCTTTGCCTACGCTCCATCAAAAAACCACGGATCCACTGCAGGAGGTCACCGACGATACCGAGTGACTTCACTTTTCTAACTAGTCTTTCATGTGGGACTGTGTCAAATGCTTTTGCATAGTCCAGGAAAATGATATCCACTGGTAAGCAGTGACTGAGAGCCTCTGTCCATATATCCAGCGCTTCTAAGAGATTTGTTACTGTGGATTTTCCCTTAGAGAAACCATGTTGTTGGACACATCTAAAAGGAGATTACGATAAATTACGCAACGTGCTAAATCAGATTAGGTGGGGTATAGAATTCCATGGAAAGATTACTTATGAGATGTGGGATATTTTTAAGACTCTATTAAACATGGTTCAGGAACAGTGTATTCCAATGAAGTCTATTAGGAAGAAATGTAAGAAACCATTATGGTGGAATCAAGAGATGGCTAATAAAGTTTCAGAAAAAAGGGGCATACCAGAAATTACAAAGTGAGAGTAGTTTAGATAATTTAAACCATTATAGGTCAACCAGAAATGAATTAAATAAGATTATTAAGAAGACCAAAAGGACAGCAGAAATTAATTTAGCTAAAAATAATAATAAAGATCCTAAAAAATTCTTTAGCTATTATAGAATAAATAATAAATCTAACTGATAAAATAGGGCCTATAAAATATGAAGGGGTTTTGAAAGAATCTGAGGAAATAGTAGAGGTCCTTCATGATCATTTTGCTTCAGTATTCACAGAAGAGAAACCAGTTAGGTTAATTGATAATTCAAGGTCAAGGGAAGTAGTGATAAATTCTATTAATATAGACAGAAGAAATTAAAGGGCTTATAATGCAGTTAAATACTAGTAAGGCATCTGGCCCTGCCAACATTCATTCTAGGATACTCAAAGAAGGTGTAGAAAGTATTGCAGTAGCTCTTGAGAAGATATTTATTAGATCACTAGAGTCTGGAGAAATACCGTATGATTGGAAATTGGCAAATGTAGTGCCAATTTTTAAAAAGGGAAGCAAAGAGGATCCAAATAACTTCAGACCAGTAAGCTTAACTTCTATAGTCTGTAAAATTTTTGAGAAGATGGTTAAGAAGGGAATTTCTGATCATCTAGAGAGTAGCAGGTTAATTAATGATGCTCAGCATGGTTTTAGAAAAGGTAGATCGTGTTTAACTAATTTACTGGATTTTATGGATTATGTAACTAAAGAATTAGATAGGGGTGAGAAAGTTGATGTGATCTACTTAGATTTCAGCAAAGCTTTTGATAAGGTTCCACATAGAAGACTAGTTCATAAATTAAAGCTGCATGGGATATGTGGGAACGTTTTAAATTGGATAACTGAATGGCTGAAAAATAGGAAACAGAGAGTTGTACTGAATGGAGTGAGGCCAGAGTGGAGGAATGTTATTAGTGGCGTACCTCGGGGATCAGTTTTAGGCCCTTTATTATTTATAATCTATGTAAATGATCTTGGGCAAGGTGTAAATAGCAAAGTGTCAATTTTTGCTGATGACACTAAATTGGCAGCTGTAGTCAAAGAGGTTGAGGGTAGCTTTAAAGTGCAGGGTGACTTAAATAAGTTGTTAGCTTGGGCTCAGAAGTGGCAGATGACTTTTAACCTTAATAAATACAAAGTTATTAACATGGGGAGAGATAATAGGGAATTTAGCTATGAGATGGATGGGTATTGGCTTAATTCAGTTGAAGATGAGAAGGACTTAGGAGTAGTAGTAGATAGGTCACTGAAATTTTCAAAGCAGTGTATTGAGGCAAAAAATAGAGCAAATAGGGTGCTAGGTTACATTAAAAGAAATGTTAGCTACAAGAGTAAGGAGGTCATCCTTAAACTATACAACTCTTATGTCAGGCCACATTTAGAGTACTGTATACAGGCATGGTCACCACATTTTAGACATGATATAAACTTATTAGAGTCAGTACAAAGGAGGGCAACAAAAATAATACCATCCCTGAAGCACCTTGAATATGAAGATAGACTGAGGGTATTAAATATGTTTTCATTTGAAAGAAGGTGTGTGAGGGGAGATATGATTGAGCTTTTTAAAATCTTTTCTGGGATGGATAAGTTGGATTTCGGCAAGTTATTTGAGTTAGAAGGTAGTAATAGAACTAGAGGCCACCACTTAAAGATTAAAAAACAGAGGTGCAGACTGGATGTTAGAAAATATTTTTTCACTAACAGAGTGGTGGATTATTGGAATAGTTTGCCAGCTGAGACTGTAGACAGCCCAAACTTGAATGTTTTCAAGCGCAGATTGGATGATTATATGGGGATGGAGGGTTAATTTCTTACTTTTTGGTATGTGGATATGTTTCTTGACTCATTCCTGTGGATGCAGTTTCTTTTTATTGTATATTTTGGGGGACTTTGATTTTTTTTTGACAGACTCCTATGGAGGCTTTAAATTATATATTGTAGATGCATGGTTGAACATTCCTATATATTGTTAAATTGTATATTGTAGATGCATGATCTGACAAAATCCTATGGATGCATTATGTGGGTGGGATTTGACGGATGCGGATGACCTTTGATAGGCCCTTGTGGCTTTTGTCATCCTTGAAATTATGTTATGTTATGTTAATGCATCCATAGGATTTTGTCAGATCATGCATCTACAATATACAATTTAACAATTCATAGCAATGTGAGTGAAAAAATATTTTCTAACATCCAGTCTGCACCTGTTTTTTAATCTTTAAGTGGTGGCCTCTAGTTCTATTACTACCTTCTAACTCAAATAACTTCCTGAAATCCAACTTATCCATCCCAGAAAAGATTTTAAAAAGCTCAATCATATCTCCCCTCACACACCTTCTTTCAAATGAAAACATATTTAATACCCTCAGTCTATCTTCATATTCAAGGTGCTTCAGGGATGTCATTATTTTTGTTGCCCTCCTTTGTACTGACTCTAATAAGTTTATATCATGTCTAAAATGTGGTGACCATGCTATTTTTTAAAAATAAATTTCCTTGCTGCAGCTAACATCTGTATGATTACATACGCTACCTGATCTGACGCATGCAGAGGGATTTGCCGAATTTCTTGTGACTTGCATGCTCTCCCGGACACGAGAGACACAAGTAGTCTCTTTACTATATTACATAGGCTATTTATCTTCCACACATTTTGATCACCCCCACTCGCCAGTTTCTCTAGAAGCCTCTCTTTGGCGGAGGTGCCCTCGATGTTCTTAGCTTTTTTACTTTAAGTAAATTATAACAATTCTAAATTAAAAGACAAACTCCATTTTGTCACACACTCCAGACTAAATTACAACCATTCGCTTCCATTGATACCAAGATCTCTTTCTCTTGCTAGCTTCTTTCGTGCCAACGCTCAAATGCTTTGATTCGTCTCACTTTATGGATCCATCCCAAAATCTTGATGCTATTTTGCTCTAATTTGATGATATCGATTTAAGGTTTATTTTGCCATCATAAATTAACTAAGTGTAAATTCTTAGCCCAATAATTCTATATACTTTCATCCTATGCATTAAATTATTCAAAGTTTTTAATCTTTCCCCTCCTTTGTAATTCATCTTGACCAATTGTTTTGTGTTATTCATTGCTCTTTACCTAAATTGGTGCTACCTTTTTCCACCGAGCGCGAACACAACGGTCCTATAAGCTCTGAATGTGGCTCCAACCCTTATGAATGTTAGGGTCCTTCAAATATTTCCTAATAACATTCTTTTATTTACTTTTGATTAATTCCTCCATTGGGTTTAAATTCTCTTTCCTTTATTTTGTTCCGACACAAGCTACTTTCCTCCAACGCCGGAGCATGTGTCCTTTTTGGTTTTGTTTTTGTTTTTGTCTTTTATTTTTAAAGTCGGCTAGAAAAGGGTGGTTTGTTGGATTCGAGACTATGCCTTTGCATGCTCTTGGCAAATGAGAGCTTTAAATAAAAAAATAAAGGCAGCCACTGCCCGGCACAGATCCAGATGAGATGGGCTAGGGGCATGAAGCCCGCCCCAAATTTTAGACCTGTTAATGTTTATATATTTTTTTAAGCCATACCTGTATTCTGCTATTCAGAAAGTTATATAATAAATATATATATATATATAACAGTTTTTAACCAATTGCCATCGAATGTATCTTATGATACATGTCTAAAATGCAGGTAAATCTCAAAAGAAAATTATTAAATTCAGAATTATACTTTAGCTGATGTCCCAAAACTACAATTCATAATTTTCTGATGTGTGAAGAAAAATCAATATCTGAGAGAGTTAGTACTCACTCCTGTATGACAGTGTTATTTATTATCAATGATGTGTAAGATGACAATTATTAATAAGCAATGCCTTTTTCTCAGACTACTCAGAGGCAGTAATTCAGGTTAGTACCGCCACCCAACTATTTATCCTGGATCCGCCAATGGTCACCTTCTATAATTACTGTGAGTCGCCCATTGAAACCCACGCTTGGTGTTCCTTAAGTATATGGCCCTCTCCTAAAGTGATTGTTCTAATCCTGGAACTAAATGATCCCTAAGCAGCCAATCATTCTACCATATCACTGGTTACCATATTGAATTTTTCACTTTACCCACACAACTCTCCTTTGTTCAGCTTAAATTTAATCCTATAGTTGGAAGCCTGGGGCACAGACAGTCTTGTTTCCTTCCTCATGACACCTCAGTGGACACCTCCATCTCCTTAATTTTAGGGGAGACCTAAAAAGAAAGTGATGAAGAGTTACATAGATGAACAGGCCACAACAGACCTTGCGGTCCAAACTAGGTTGCCTGAGATAAAAGATAATGAGGAAGATAGTAACTACCTTTAGAGACCGTTTGGCCCACTACAATGGAAGTACCCACCCGCTTCTGGGCTTGGAACAGTGAAAATATATACCTGGTAGTGTTAGAAAACGGACTCAACCAGGAAACTTCAACAGGAGAGCAGGAACACATTAATATATACAAAAAAAAATAAGAAAATATGACTTATCTTAATAATCTTATATTAGAACATGCTCTTTTTTATTTTCTGTTTTTACTTCTTTTTTTAACATGCAATTTTTTTATATTTTTGATGCTTATTATCTATTAAATCCATCTACTACTCCCTTCTTATTTTAAAACTTTGTGACTTAATGGACACTGCTAGTACCATTTGGAGATGCAAATTTTCTGTATGATATTTTTAAATATATTTATTCATGTACATATCTTGGCTTTATGTGTTCTGAAAAAGATGACAGAAACGTATTTACATTTTATATAGATGTAGAATCAAATTATCTTACTCATCTAGCCTTAGAACATGCTCTTTCTTTTTCTTTTTATCAAGTGTCTTTTCAGAGAGAGAGAGAGAGAGCTGTACAGGAAACATTTATTATGGTATATTTATTGGAAAGAGTACAAGTAGTTTTAAATTAAATAAATAAATTTATAAAATGCAAAAATATATAGTTAAAGTGTTGAAAAAAAATAAAAATATAGCTGAGGAGGGGAAGGATTTAGTCGAAGGCAAAGATACATAAAGAGGTTTCTCCTGGAGAAATAAATGCAGGAGCTCAGCTTTTTGTTACTTTACAGTTTTAAATTGTACCCACTAATTGGGTTTTAATATTTATACTAATTTTACCCACTAACCGGGTTTTAATATTTACACTAGTTTGGGGGCTTTTGTTTATGATTTACTTATTTACACTTTTATT
The DNA here is from genome assembly GCA_963969495.1 of Ceratothoa steindachneri. Lineage (NCBI taxonomy): Eukaryota > Metazoa > Arthropoda > Malacostraca > Isopoda > Cymothoidae > Ceratothoa > Ceratothoa steindachneri. The sequence continues at coordinate 133,619,644 of OZ018322.1, read as the reverse complement.
ATTATTTTATTACTTACTGTCTATTATTGTTTTATACATAACTGTTTGGATTTAATATGCTGGTTTTATTTAATGATATGTACTTCTATATTAGTTACACAGTACATATTATGATTTTATGATCTACTTAATTATAACTTTCAGTTCACTTTATTTTTATACTGTCTGATAATCTTAATTTTATAATTACCTATTTACACTATCCGTTATACTTTCACTTGTTTAACTTGTTTTAACACTTGGATATTTTATTTTATAATTGTTTGATTATTAATTGTCACATTTATCTATTTGCTTATTTAATTATTCAACTTTTATCATTTCACTTAATTAATTATTTACACTTTCAACTTTTTGCTCTATATTTATTTATTTATTGCACTTTTCACTTTTACTTATTTGTTAGTTAATCGTTATAAAAACGCTGTTAGTCGGGGATTTGATTAAAAGTATCTACGGTGTCGCAGTCTATTTCTTTACGAGGAAACCCATTCCATAAGATCACGATTTGGTTAAAAAAGAAGTTCTTAGATACGTGCGAGTTAAAATGATTACCTATAATTTTACAAATTTTTCTCTCTTGTAATTTGACTGGTCAATAGTGAAATATTTAGTGCACTCCATATTGTCTATGCCTTTGATAATTTTAAAGACCTGAATTAAGTCCCCTCTTAATATATGGTGATTTAACGGAAAGAGATTCAGTTCTCTAAGTCGCTCTTCGTAGGTTTTGTTCCTTAGACCTGGTATCATTTAAGTGAGCCTTTGTTGGAGCTAAGTATAGCTCTCAGGCTGGTGGTGCCCTGGGTTCTGCCCAGGACACCACCCTGGAGGGTACCACATTTGGCTATTTGTTGCCACGCCTCTGCTCCCAAAGCTTGTACAGCGGCGGGAGTATTGCGTTTGACCTTTTTTTTGCATGCCTCGTGTCACCCTGGAACCATGCCAGTGTATAGGGATGGCTCCAAGTCCCAAGAGGGGGTTGGCTTCCACACTGTATCCCCTCTGTTTTAAGTGAGTCGTGCTCTGCCAGGCGCTGCGTCTGTCTTCACGGCTGAGCTGATGGCAATGTCCCACTCAGTACAGAAGATTATGCCATGTGCCCGGTTTAGAGACCGGATTGTGATCTATAGCGACTCACAAAGCGCCCTGAGTGCTCTTGGGGCATTGGAATCTCCGCATCCCCTGGTTCGCGATATCCGTGATGCCACAGTTTTGGCAAGCCGGGCAGATGTTGAGATTATCTTCTGCTGGTTTCCTGGACATGTAAGAATTGCGGGGAATGAGTGTGCCGAAGAGGGCGCCAAAGAGTCTGTGAGGATTCTGCGACCGGACCAGCATTTCGCTCTTCCTCACACCGACTACATGGCAGGAATACAGGCAGCTCTTCGGACTGCTTGGCAAAGAAGATGGGAGACGGTCAAAGAGAACTTAAAGTTGCGTGCCATTGCACCGCGACTGTTCCCATGGACCTATCTCCCAATGCCGTAACAGCTTCAGGTCGCTTTCTGTCTTCTCCGTATCGGACACACTTGTGTGATGGATCGCTCTATTGCTCCCTATTGTGATGACTGCGCTGTCCCCCAGACTGTTTGGCACATTCTTATCGAATGTCCCAGTCTGGGTGATCTTCGCGCACGTTACCTGTCCCGGTACCTGGATGGGTGGGGTTGCTACTGCTTGTCCCTTGTACTTGGGACTAGTGTGTACACATTGACTGGTGCATTTCTTGACTTTTGAGGGGAGGCCGGCCTTCTCCCTATTATTTAACCAGGTTTTTTTGGTTGTTTTGGCTTTTGTTTTTCTCCCACCGATGCAGGAACTTGCTTACTGCTCACTTCCTTTTTCCTTTTTAACAAAAAAAATTGGGGTGTTGGGTTTGGGTTGGTTTTTTTTTTTTTTAATTTTATTTTAAAGTAGCCTAGTACTAGGCATGTTTTAATACGGCAACTAATGCCCAAGTAGGCAGTCGGCAGATGAGCTCTTAAAAAAAAATTGATTGAAGATGAATAACAAACAAGTGTCGAAAATGCGCTTTTCTTTCAACTTGACATTCTATTTTGAGGGTACAGAACAAAAATTAAATTAACACAACTTTTAAATAAACTGCAATGACTTATTATTCAACTTCAAGACGTAGCCTAAGCAAAAGCCTAATAGTCTACGCTGTTAAGAGACGTAGCCTAACCTTTGCAAATTTTGCTCTCATTATTTATTATTGTTTCTTAATATGTGCACAAATCACGTCAACAAAACTTAAATCAACACAACATTAAAAAAAATGCAAGAACTTATTCCTCAACCTGATATCATCTTTGCTTTTAATTATTTGTTCTATTTCACCTATTTTTGCTTTTGATAAGCCACATATATTTATGTATTTCACAGTTATAATATTGCTTTCTATTGCTCCTTGCACCTTTATCGTGTTTTTGAAGATTTCATTTTTATTTACTCTTATGCTGCTTTCATCTTTATTTTGCTCTCTAGTTTCTGTTTTATTATTTTTAGTATTATTTATCTTAATATTAAAATTATTTTCCTTTATCTCTATTTGTTGCTTTCTGTTTTTCCTCCCTGATATCATTGTTTTGCCTTTTTCTTTACAATATTACCCTTCATTATGGTTCATCCATACTCACCATTCTGTCATCTAGCTTCTATCTCATTCCATAACTTTTTTTGTCTCTCAATAAAGACATCTTTGCTTATTCCTATCTTTTTTATTTTACCATCTTTCTCAACAAGCAAATATTTCCAATTATAATTTTTAATATATAGAAGAAGGCTATTAATAATTTTTAGATTAGATCAATAGAATAATGCTTTGCAATTAAAATGATATATTATTTGATTTATAATAAAGGATTTAAATATTTTATTTTATTATTTTCCATAACGTTGTACCAAGGCTAATATTGCCAGGGCGATTTCAAGAAAATTTAAGACGATAACGCTGCTTATTTTAACATTTTTCAGCCGAAATCTATTGGGACGAAGTTTGTTTTGTTCAAACTTATATATTCATGCACCTTTGAATCCTAGTTCCAATCTACAAGGTGCCATTTTTGTAAAAAATCCAATAAATTTGCCACAAACCTTTTTAAATGAAAAATGCTTTTTGCTTACTTTATTTATTTATTTTTTTTTTGGGGGGGGGGGTCTAGCTCGGAAATAGCGGCAAGGAAGTAATTTAAAAAAAGGAGTTCCATTTAGAGCTGAATGCTTGAAATAATGGCGATTGCTCTCGCCAGTCTCAAAATCACATATTGTTTTAGCACATTAAAAGAAAAATTATCTTGGATCGCTAACGCTTGACCACACTCTTCACAATTTATTTGAACTTTAATTTATTTATGATTGGCTAAAAAAGTTATTATTTTTTCTTGATCGCAAAAGAACCTGGAAAGTTGAGACTATTTTTAGATCAAGTTGAACAAAAGGAATCCATATTTAAACAAACTCCCATATAAAGGATCATCTCTCATCCTCAAAAACTAGTTCCTCTAAAAGATTAGTTAAGTATATGGATCTTCAGTTTTAACTGACTTAGAAAATGCTAACAAAATGAACTAAGCTTTCCAAAGTGTCTTTATACAGAAAGATAAACATTATGTACCTACCAGAGTTTGATGTTTGTTACCATGGACCAGTAATTGAAGACATTTAGATATGAATGAGATTAGGGAATTATTGAAGAACATTAATGGAAATAAATAAAAGGGCCCAGATGGAATTCACACAAGGCTTTGGAGTGACTGCCACAATGAACTGGCCTTGCCAGTATCTGTAATAGCTACTTCAATTTAGGGGCGCACAATAGGAGGCCCTATTTTGGGGCTATAATTAATGCGATTGGCTATGTACATTTATCAAAATGATAAATAATAACTTAACAAAAGCTAAACCATCATTGATAGTAATGTTAGCAAGGCGAGTCTGTTCAGCAATTTAAACATACGTAAAGTGATTTAATAAAAAAATATATATAACCTGAACAATTGCTATGAGAGGTAAATGAGAACCCGCAAAAATTGTGACACTGTGCTGATTGTTTAAAATGGCACCATTGCCTTTTATTGTTTGTATTTAACACAAAACATTAAATCATTAGAGAAAGTTACACATGGAAGTGGTTGAATCACGCCGTTTCCTTGTTCTGGTATTTGATGAGCACCTCACCAGGGAGGCTCATATTTGCAGCCTTAGGGTCTCTTGTATCCGCGCCATGGATATTCTTCGTTCCATGATGTTCAGTGCTTGGGGTGCTAATAGGGCTACTGCTTTACTTTTTTATCAATCCTTTGTTCCTTCGAAGCTCGACTGGATGCAAGTTTTATGCATCTGCAGCTTATGTATTGAGGAAAATGGACTCCATCAACCACACTGGCCTTCGCCTGGTGACTGGTGCCTTCTGCACTAGCCCCCATTGAGAGCCTACTTGTCAATGCTGGGGAGATGCCACTCGCTCTACACCATGCAGCGTGCATTATTTGCCTGTATGTGCGAGCCTGGCACCTCCCTCAGTTGCCAACAGCTCTTACTGCATCCGCAGCTGGTTTTGACGGTGCCTATGCCGCAGAGAGACTCCAGTCATACCCTAGCCCCTTTGGGTTTAGGGCTAGGAAACTCTTTCAAGAGCTAGGTATATATCTCAGGCTGGTGGTGCCCCTGGTTCTGCCCAGCGTTGGGAGTATTGGGCTTGACCTTTTTGGAGCATATCTTGTCACACTGGAACTGTGCCAGTGTATACCGATGGCTCCAAGTCCGAAGAGGGGGTTGACTTCCATGCTGTATCCCCTCTGAAGTCAGTGGGGCTCTGCATCTGTTTTCACGGCCTAGTTGGTGGCAATACACCACTTGTTACAGTAGATTATGCAACATGCCTGGTTTGGAGACTGGATTGTGATTCATAGCTACTCACAAAGTGCCCTGAGTGCTCTCGGGACATTGGAATCTCCGCATCCCCTGGTTTGCAATATATGATGCCATGGTTTTGGCAAGCTGGGTGGATGTCAAGATTATCTTCTGCTGGGTTCCTGGACATGTAGGAATTGCAGGAAATGAACGCACTGATTCTGGAGCCAAAGAGTCCACATGGACTCTGCGACTGGACCAGAGTTTCGCTCATCCTCATACTGAGTACATGGCAGGAATATGGGCAGCTCTCAGGGCTGCTTGGCAAAAATGTTGGGAGATGGTCGAAGGGAACTTAAAGTTGAGCGCCATTGTGCCGCGACTGTTCCCAATGCCGCAACGGCTTCAGGTCGCTTTCTGTCATCTCTGAATTGGGCACACATGCTGGTCACACCCCCGTAAGGGGGGCGACGATTTACCTTCGTGGCCGCTGTGATGATAAGACTCAGCGACTCGTTTTTGCCCCGCTTAGCCTTCTTCTTTCAGTCAACCTGCATTTCTCCCCTACAACCTCTCAAACAACTTTCTCTGGTCGGCCTCTATTTTCAAAGGGTAGATGCTGACCTCATCCAACTATCCTGGACCAGGCTGAGTTGGGAGGGGACAATGTTCCCTGAGCTCCGGTTTGAGATGGGTTTTTTTTTAACCTGCTAGATCCCCACCCATATCTTTCTCACTTCACTATCTATTTTTTTTTATGCTGCTCACGCTGTTCCTTTTTACTGTGCATTATGTTCAAGCCCAGTATCTTCACTTCATCTGTGCCCAATCTCCATGGTTTTATCGCCACTGTGAGGGGGGACTTTGATTTTGTCTTCCCCTGGTGATGGTGCTTTTTGTGGGTGGGTTTTGACGGAGTCGGATGACCTTTGATAGGCCCTTGTGGCTTTTGTCATCCGTGTAATTATGTTATGTTATGTTATGTTTATCATACCCTAAGACTTGAGTTTATGGAAAGGCAACTACCTCAAGTTCAATGCCATTGGTGCCACTGGTTCTTCCCTCCAGGGTACCACATCTGAATATTTATTGCCATGCCTCTGCTCCCAAAGCTTATACAGCACAAGGACTATTGCATTCAAACTTCTTGCAGCCCGCACCATGTAAGGCTGGAGCCATGCCAATGTACACAGATGGCTCCAAATGTGAAAAGGTAGTTGTCTTTCACACATTCTCCCCTTTGAAGCTAGTGGTATTCTACAGGTTGCTGCATGTCTTCATGGCTGATGTTTGCATTACACCTATCAGTATGTGTGATTATGTATTGTCACAGCTTGGAGGATGGACCGAGTGTCCTTGAGGCCTTGGAATCTCCACACTCCCTGGCTCACAGTATTCATGATGGCCCCATGGATAGTCCTGCAAGCCAGGAGGATGCCAAGATTGTCTTCTGCAGGGTTCCTGGCAGGGTTGGCGAAACCACCCAAATTTTGAAACTTTTTTTTTATAAAACCTGAGCTTTATTCTTTTTTTTTCTTTCAAATCTGGTTTTTCCAAAAAACAAATGCTACAAGAATGTAGAAGAAGAATAGCTATCTCTATTTGTATATAATATTAATAATTACTTTGATTAATAATCATATTATAGTAAGAAAAGATCACAGTAGCAGATCACTGATCAAGAATTGTTGGTACCCCTGATAGCCATAACCTGTAGAAGAAGAGATGAATTATGAGTCAGTATCAGAGAAATGATCTTAATTTGATACATATTTGTTGAAATTATAAATCTGTATTTTGAATAAATGAATAAGTAGGATGAGGGGGGGGGACAAATTTCATTTGAAAAAGCCCCTCCCCCCCAAAAAAAACGGTAATAAAATGCAGATTTTTTAGGGTTGGGGCTTTTTGATGAGCCAACCCTGGTTCCTGGACATCTAGGGAATGAGGGTTCAAAACAGTCTGTGAGGACTAGGTCACTGGACCAATGTTTCACTCTTCCCCACTGAATACATGACAAAGATGATGGGAATTTAGGATGCCACTCCTTTTCCAGTGGACCTTCCCTCCAATACATTAATGACTTCAAGTCACTTTTCTGTCTCCCCTAAATTGTGGGATGTGCCACCATCCGAAGCGGCTCCTGGCTCCTTACTGTGCCACTTACTTAGTCCCCCTGGTGGCCTTCACATTCTTAGCTATTTCCTAGTCTTGATCTTTGTGCTCCTTACCTGTCCTGTCACTGGGATTAGCATGGTCGGTACTGCTTTACCCTTGCACTCAGGTCCCTGAGGAAGCGCGCATCACTCTCATCATCTGGTTATCTTTTCCTTTTGTTAATTATCTAGTCTTGTTTTTTTTTGGTGTATGTTTTAGATTTTGAATTGCTAAAATAACCTAAGTTTAGTCAAAAGCTTAATTTTGGTGGCTTATGCCTTTGATGGCAGTTGTCAGATAGGACTCCCTTAAAAAACAAAATGGGGGGATGCCAAGCTAGTCTTCTGCTGGGTAAAAATAGTGGGAAATGAGGGTGCTGAGCATTCTGCAATGACTGGATGATGACCTGTGTTTCACACTTACCCACTCTGAATATACAACAGAAAAAGGTCAGCCAGCCCTTCCTGGTACATGGTAAAAAGGATAGAAACCTCCTAAAGATCCGTGCTATTGCATGTGACTTATCTTGTGGATCTAATCCCTATCCCCAACCACCTAATGGCTTCAGCACCATTTGATAGAGTACCGCCCTGACTGTTTGGTTCTCCAGATTGTCCTGCACATTCTGATTAAATGTCCCAGTGTAGGAATCCTTTCATGTTACCTATTCCAGTATGGGTAAGAATGAGGTTGGTAGTGCTTGGCCCTTTTATTCTAGATGGATTTGTGGTATTATAGAGTTTTGGGAGAAGGTAGACCACCTCTACAGTATTTAGTCTGAGTGCTAGGGGCATGCTTAAGCCCATGAGGAAGCATGTCTGATGTGTTCTTTTCTTTGTTTTGGTCATGAAGGCTTGTTGTTGTTTTTTTTCTTTTCTGGGTTAAGTTGGTTATTTTTTCTTCTTAACTTTATGCCTATATATAGGCTAAAGTAACTTGGGTAATATACCCTTGCAAGCAGTTACCAGATGGGCAATGTAAAAAAAAATTCAAATAGCTGCATTGGAGTAGCAATTGACCCCCTGAATATTGCAGTGACTAAAGCCAAAGGGTTCATAGTTTTTAGTAAGATCTGTCATTGTTGGTCTGGTGATGTGATGGTCGGGGTCACCCGAAGTCTGTATAAATTGCTCAAAGGTCGCATACGATAAGTCCAAATCGTGTGTGGCCAAGTGTGTCAATTGCGGAGAGCCACACCCTGCTTCTTCAAAGCAATGTGGTGCATATCTCCTTGAGAAAGAAATCCTGGCCGTTCAGGCCCAGGATCGACTCTCATTCCGCGAGGCAAAGGACTTGGTCCTGGCGCGCCGGGCTCTGCCTGGGACGTCATATGCCTCAATAGTTAGAAAGGCACTCTCTGCTCCTGGCCCATCCAGGCCAACGAGCATGGTTGTTTCCACGCCCATTTGGAGCCCTTCTGCGGGCTCTACCCAACCCGGGCGCTTCCCTGGTAAAGCTGGCGGCAAAAAGGGTTCATAGCCAGCCCCGGCTAAAACCAGGGCTCCCCCCTCTTTCCCCAGCGTGACCGTTTCCCGTAAGGCGAAACGGCCACGCGCCTCCACCGAGTCGTTAGACTCACAGGAGGCAACACCCCTGAAGATGGTCGCTAGGCCATCTTCTGGGGTTCCTAAAGCTGTTCCCCGAAAGGAGGACAGCAACAAAGCAGCTTCGGCCCCTTCGCCCATGCCCCGAGGTGGAGCGAGTGGCTCGGAGACGGTGGTTCCTCGAAAAGAGGGTCCCCCGCCTCCGAAGCCGCAACGCCCGCCTAAGGTTTCGAGGCGGAGGGAGGAAAAGACGCATGGCGAGCCCAACCTCCCCCAATAAGTCCTCGAAGGCGACAGCGCTTTGTCCGGCCAACAGCGCCCGGGGTTCTGCCCCCGGAAAGCGTACGGCCATTCCCGTGAGGATCTTCAGTTCGAGGAGGGCCCCCGCGTCTCCTCCGAGCTAGGCCTGGAGGGCATATTCCTTCAATGGAATTGCTGTGGACTCCGGGCCAACTGGGAGGAGTTGCGGAGGCTCGTCTCATCCCGTTCCCCGTTAGCTATCGTTTTGCAGGAGACCATGCTAGGCGCGTGCCCCCTGTCCCGCCCTTCCGGGGTATACGGGTCTTGCGACCCCACCACCGCTGGATGGCCGGGCTGGGGGATGCGCGGTTTACACCCGGCATGATGTCTCCGTTCTTCCTTTCTCTTTAGATACCTCCTTTCAGGCAGTGGCTGTGCAGCTGCACCTGGATAGGAGGTATACTCTGATTTTTGCGTACATTCCACTGTCAGCCAACTTCGACGCGGGGGACTTCCGCCGCGTCGTGGCACGGTTGCCGAGGCCCTATCTCTTGCTTGGAGATCTGAACGGCAGGCATCCTCTCTTGGGAGATTACTCAATAAATCCGAGGGGAAAAGTCCTTGCCGATCTGATCGAAGAGCTTGAGATGGGTGTCCTAAACGTGGATGAGTTTACGCATCACTGTCCGAGAACCGCTTCATTTTCTTGCCTCAACCTATCTTTGTGCTCTTCGGATGCACTGCCTGATTTTGATTGGGAGGTGGTCGATGACCTCCATGGTAGTGATCACTTTCCCATTCAAATATCATTTTCAGGGCAACTATCGCCTGAGAGACCACCTCGGTGGTGCTTGGCGCGGGCGCGGTGGCCTGCATTTCAGGAAATGACTGAATTCTCAATCTCAGTCGAGGAGTTTAAGTCGGTAGATGAGGCCGTTGAGTTGTTCTCCGGCAACCTCATCGCTGTGGGCCTGACTACTATTCCTAGGACGTCTGACCGTTTTGCACGCCGACCACTCCCATGGTGGTCGGCCGAGTGTGAGACGGCCCTCAAACAGAAGCGTTATGCCTACATGCGCTATAAGCGCCGCCGAACGATTTCACTGTCGCTGAATTTCGAAGCACGCCCGCCGCTCTTCTTGGCGGGCATACGTGTCTTCACTTAACGGGAAGACCCCTTTAGCTGAGGTGTGGAAGCGAGTCAAAAGGATTCGGGGCAAGTTCTCGCAGGACCCCCCTCCCGTTCTCCAGGAGAATGGGACCGCAATCTCGGACCCCGCGTCCGTGGCGGAATCCTTAGCGACCGCTTTTTCCGCATTCTCTAGCCGTGATGCTGCTCTGCCAGCATTCAATGCACGTCGTGATGTCGCGGAAGGCCGCCGGCTGGACTTTACCTCCAGAGGCGGAGAACCCTTCAACGACAAGTTTACTGTGAGTGAGTTGCGTTCCGCTCTCGCTTCGTGCGCCCCGTAAGGGGCGCGGCGATTTGCCATCCTGGCCGCCGTGCTGACGGGATCCAGCACTCCGTCCGGCCCCAGCTTAGCCTCTCTTCCTTCCTTCAGATAGCCCGATTTCTCCCCTACCTCGTCGCTTTTCATACAACCTCTCCCACAACTTTCTCTGGTCAGCCTCTAATTTCACAGGGTAGAATGCTGACCTTCTTCTCAAGCCAACCACCCCGGATCGGGGCTGAGGGGGGAGGGGACATTGTTCCCTAACCCCTCAGCTCCGGTTCGGGATGGGGTTTTTTTAACAACCTGCTTCATCCCCACCCATACCTTCCTCACATCCCTTTTCCTCTCCTCTTCACAACCTATATTTTTTACGCCGTGTTCAAGGTGGAGCCGCCATGCCGAAGGACTGCCAGGCCACCAGGCGGGAGGGGTGGTCCCGAATGGCGGCGCCTGGCTCTGCCGGGCTTGTAAGCACCTCTCGCAGTGCGGGCAACTGCGAGAGGTGATGAGCTATTGCGTCCCGTAATAAAAAGAGGGTCACCATGCCCATGAATGAAAAAAAACCCCAAAAAACCCAACCCCCAACTTCCCCAAGAAAATCGACGGAGCCGCCCTCGGGCAGCTCCACCGAGAAAATGGAGGTCCCCCCCCTTGTGCTTGCGCAAGGGACCCTCCATAACTCTTTAACCGGAGAGGAGGCTTACTCCTCTCCTACGCCTACGGGTGTAGGGGACTCCCCCTCACCCCCTTCTCTGGAGGTGCTTTCAGGCACCTCCCTATCTCCAGCGGCAGTCCCTCCTTTGCTTTCTAAGGGGACTGCCAAGAAAGCCAGCAGGCAGCCCATTGCCGTCCGCCCCTCGTGCAAGCGTATCGGTAGGGCAAACCCCCTTAGGGGGGAGAGGGAAGCCAGGCCCCTTCGGTCGCTTCCCTCAAAAGACCTGCTGGCAAGAGTTTTAAACCTTGCTGGGGTCAAGGCCTGTGCCTCCCCACACCACCTGACTAGTGACAATACTGCCAAGGGGACCTGCGATGTCCTGGGAGGGGATGGCCAACTGGAGGCCCCTCCTGTGATAGACATGGTCCTTGAGGAGACCCAGCCTCAGACGGTAGGGCCTTCCATGGGGGGGGAATTCGGGCTTGGCGCCAAGCACCGAACCCGAATCCGCCCCTATGCAAGGTCCTCCTCAAATGGCTGAGGGCTCCGAGGCAGTAAAAGGAGGGGAGGGATCTCCTCCGACAGGTGCCCCTACGACAACCAGGACCTTCTCCATTTCGGAGAGGGACCTGGCTGAGGCTGGTCCATCTGGCCTGGGGACTTCTGCCGGCGGAGGTGAAAAGCGGGTTCATTCCCCGCCCTCCTCTCCGAAAAAGAAAAATAAAAAGACAAAAAAGACTCGGGGCTCCTCTCCATCCGCGGGGGCTGCGGGGACGGATGGGTATGCTGCCACTCGGGCAAGCGACCAAGCCAAGATCGGCACATCCGCCCCCTCTGCCCCCCCGGTTGCGGAGCCCCTGACAAAGAAGACTAATACCAAGAGTGCACAGGGCGGAGCCTCGATGACATCGGGGCCCCTGATTCAGAGGTTACCTGGCGTTTTCGAGCCCGCTGGCTTCAAACGCTTCCTCGTTATTCGCTCCACTGATGGCACCATGTTGTCCAAGGGCAACATGATCCATCAGAGGAGAGGATTAGCTAGTGCAATTGGTAGAGAGCCGAAGGTAACCCGTTTCTCGGACGGGAGCCTTCTGGCGAATGCGGCGAATCCCGCCGAGGCGGCTAAGATTAGTGCTCTTCGGACACTTCATGGCACCCCGGTGAGTGTGACGCCGCACTCTACCATGAACTTTGTGAAAGGAGTAGTTTATGCGAGGGAACTCGTTGACTACTCCATTGAGGACATCACCTTAGAGCTGGCCGACCATGGGGCGGTCAAGGTCGAACGTGTGATGAGAAAACAGGGAGGGGCCTCGAGACCCACCCCTACACTCTTCGTCACGTTCGACTGTGACAAGCTCCCTGAGTCGGTGCGTGCCGGTTGGTACCGCTACCGCGTGAAGGCATTCGTGCCACTTCCGCGGCGGTGCTATTACTGTCACCGCTTCGGCCATACGAATCGCTCATGTAGACGTGCAAAGTCGGGGTCACCCGAAGTCTGTGTAAATTGCTCCAAGGTCGCACACGATAAGTCCAAATCGTGTGTGGCCAAGTGTGTCAATTGCGGAGAGCCGCACCCTGCTTCTTCGAAGCAATGTGGTGCATATCTCCTTGAGAAAGAAATCCTGGCCGTTCAGGCCCAGGATCGACTCTCATTCCGCGAGGCAAAGGACTTGGTCCTGGCGCGCCCTGCTCTGCCTGGGATGTCATATGCCTCAATAGTTAGGAAGGCACCCTCTGCTCCCGGCCCATCCAGGCCAACGAGCACGGTTGTTTCCGCGCCCATTCGGAGCCCTTCTGCGGGCTCTACCCAACCCGGGCGCTCCCCTGGTAAAGCTGGCGGCAAAAAGGGGTCATACCCTGCCCCGGCTAAAACCAGGGCTCCCCCCTCTTCCCCCAGCGTGACCGTTTCCCGTAAGGCGAAACGGCCACGCGCCTCCACCGAGTCGTTAGACTCACAGGAGGCAACACCCCTGAAGATGGTCGCTAGGCCATCTTCCGGGGTTCCTAAAGCTGCCCCCCGAAAGGAGGACAGCAACAAAGGAGCTTCGGCTCCTTCGCCCACGCCCCGAGGTGGAGCGAGTGGCTCGGAGACGGTGGTTCCTCGAAAAGAGGGCCCCCCGCCTCCGAAGCCGCAACGCCCGCCTAAGGTTTCGAGGCGGAGGGAGGAAAAGACTCGCATGGCGAGCCCAACCTCCCCCAATAAGTCCTCGAAGGTGACAGCGCCTTCAGCGCTTTGTCCGGCCAACAGCGCCCGGGGTTCTGCCCCCGGGAAGCGTACGGCCATTCCCGTGAGGGTCTTCAATTCGAGGAGGGCCCCCGCGTCTCCTCCGAGCTAGGCCTGGAGGGCATATTCCTTCAATGGAATTGCCGTGGACTCCGGGCCAACTGGGAGGAGATGCGGAGGCTCGTCTCGTCCCGTTCCCCGTTAGCTATTTTTTTGCAGGAGACCATGCTAGGTGCGTGCCCCCTCCCTGCCCTCCCGGGGTATAAGGGTCTTGCGACCCCACCACCGCGGGATGGCCGGGCTGGGGGATGCGCAGTTTACACCCGGCATGATGTCTCCGTTCTTCCTTTCTCTTTAGATACCTCCTTTCAGGCAGTGGCTGTGCAGCTGCACCTGGATAGGAGGTATACTATCATTTCTGCGTACATTCCACCGTCAGCTGACTTCGACGCGGGGGACTTCCGCCGCGTCGTGGCACGGTTGCCGAGGCCCTATCTCTTGCTTGGAGATCTGAACGGCAGGCATCCTCTCTGGGGAGATTACTCCATAAATCCCAGGGGACAAGTCCTTGCCGATCTGATCGAAGAGCTTGAGATGGGTGTCCTAAACGTGGATGAGTTTACGCATCACTGTCCGAGAACCGCTTCATTTTCTTGCCTTGACCTATCTTTGTGCTCTTCGGATGCACAGCCTGATTTTGATTGGGGGGTGGTCGATGACCTCCATGGTAGTGATCACTTTCCCATTCAAATATCATTTTCAGGGCAACTGCCACCTGAGAGACCACCTCGGTGGTGCTTGGCGCGGGCGCGGTGGCCTGCATTTCAGGAAATGACTGAATTCTCTATCTCAGTCGAGGAGTTTAGGTCGGTAGATGAGGCCGTTGAGTTCTTCTCCGGCAACCTCATCGCCGTGGGCCTGACTACTATTCCTAGGACGTCTGACCGTTTTGCACGCCGACCACTCCCATGGTGGTCGGCCGAGTGTGAAACGGCTCTCAAACAGAAGCGTTATGCCTACATGCGCTATAAGTGCCGCCCGAACGATTTCACTGTCGCTGAATTTCGTCGGGCTAGGGCTAGGTTCCGGTATATTTCGAAGCACGCCCGCCGCTCTTCTTGGCGGGCATACGTGTCTTCACTTAACGGGAAGACCCCTTTAGCTGAGGTGTGGAAGCGAGTCAAAAGGATTCGGGGCAAGTTCTCGCAGGACCCCCCTCCCGTTCTCCAGGAGAATGGGACCGCAATCTCGGACCCCGCGTCCGTGGCGGAATCCTTAGCGACAGCTTTTTCCGCATTCTCTAGCCGTGATGCTGCTCCGCCAGCATTCAATGCACGTCGTGATGTCGCGGAAGGCCGCCGGCTGGACTTTACCTCCAGAGGCGGAGAACCCTTCAACGACAAGTTTACTGTGAGTGAGTTGCGTTCCGCTCTCGCTTCGTGCGCGGACACCGCCCATGGTCCGGACGATGTCCCGTACGCCATGCTTCGACACCTGGGTGAGCGAGGCATGGCCTTTCTGTTAGATTTGTTCAACAGGATCTGGGTGGAAGGTCTTCTCCCAGACTCCTGGCGAATCGCTACTGTGCTCGCCTTTCGCAAACCGGGGAGAGATCACTCTACTCCGACCGGTTTCCGCCCAATCTCTCTAACCTCTTGCGTGTGCAAGTTGATGGAGAAATTGGTAAATGTTAGATTAGCCTTTTTCCTGGACAGCGGAGGCCATCTGTCTTCCGCACAGTGCGGCTTCCGCAAGTTCCACTCCACGTCGGATGCTCTGCTCCGACTGGAAAATGCAGTCTGCGAGGCTTTCCTTCGTAGACAGCACTACGCCACGGTCTTTTTCGATTTGGAGAAGGCCTATGATACCGCATGGCGATATGGTATCATGGAGACTCTCCACACGATGGGGGCGAGGGGACGCCTCCCAATGTTTATATCTGAATTTTTGCGAGATCGTCGATTCCGCGTACGGGTGGGGGGAGCTCTCTCCGGCCCAAAGGAGCAGGAAGAGGGTGTCCCGCAGGGAAGTGTCCTCAGTGTCACACTCTTTGCCCTGAGCATCAACGGCATCACCTCGGTGCTGCCGGAAGATGTTCTCGCTACGCTCTACGTGGACGACGTTTCGATCTCTTTTGGCGCGGCCCAGATGCCAACTCTGGAGCGTCGACTCCAACAGGCATTGAACCGCGTCTCTCGCTATGCCAAAGCGCACAGGTTTCGGTTTTCTTTGGCCAAGACTAAGGTGGTGCACTTCTGCCGCCATCCACGGCTTCACCCCGACCCAGATTTGTTTCTTAATGGGGTGCGCCTGGATGTGGTTGAGTCGCACCGTTTCCTTGGTCTTGTATTCGACCGACGCCTCACCTGGGAGGCTCATATTCGCAGCCTTAGGGTCTCTTGTACCCGCGCCATGGACATTCTCCGTTCCGTGACGTTCAGCGCTTGGGGCGCTGATAGGGCTACCGCCCTACTTTTTTATCGATCCTTTGTTCGTTCCAAGCTCGACTACGGATGCGAGTTTTATGCATCCGCAGCCGAGCGTTTATTGCGGAAGGTGGATTCGATCCACCACACCGGCCTTCGCCTTGCGACCGGTGCCTTCCGCACTTCCCCCATTGAGAGCCTGTTGGTCGATGCTGGGGAGATGCCACTCGCTCTGCGCCGCGTGCAGTGCATCACTCGCCTGTACGCGCGAGCCCGGCGCCTCCCTCAGTCGCCAACAGCTCTCACTGCATCCGCAGCTGATCTCGATGGTGCCTATGCCGCCGAGAGACGCCAGTCATACCCTAAGCCCTTTGGGTTTAGGGCCAGGAAACTCCTTCGAGAGGTAAATATAGCTCTCGGGCCGGTGGCGCCCCTGTTTCTGCCCAGGACGCCACCCTGGAGGGTACCACATTTGGCTATTTGTCGCCACGCCTCTGCTCCCAAAGCTTGTACTGCGCCGGGAGTATTGCGTTCGACCTTTTTGGAGCACACATCGTGTCACGCTGGTACCGTGCCAGTGTATACGGATGGCTCCAAGTCCCAAGAGGGGGTCGGCTTCCACGCCGTATCCCCTCTGTTTGAAGTCAGCGGGGCTCTACCAGGCGCTGCGTCTGTCTTCACGGCCGAGCTGGTGGCAATACACCACTCGGTACGGGAGATTACGCGATGTGCCCGGTTCGGAGACCGGATTGTGATCTATAGCGACTCACAAAGCGCCCTGAGTGCTCTCGGGGCATTGGAATCTCTGCATCCCCTGGTTCGCGATATCCGTGACGCCACGGTTTTGGCGAGCCGGGCAGATGTCGAGATTGTCTTCTGCTGGGTTCCTGGACATGTAGGAATTGCGGGGAATGAGGGCGCCAAAGAGTCCGCCAGGACTCTGCGACCGGACCAGCGTTTCGCTCTTCCTCACACCGACTACATGGCAGGAATACGGGCAGCTCTTCGGACTGCTTGGCAAAGAAGATGGGAGACGGTCGAAGGGAACCTAAAGTTGCGTGCCATTGCGCCGCGACTGTTCCCATGGACCTATCCCCCAATGCCGCGGCGGCTTCAGGTTGCTTTCTGTCGTCTCCGAATCGGACGCATCGCTATCTGATGGAGCGCTCGCCTGCGCCCTATTGCAACGACTGCGTCGTCCCCCAGACTGTTCGGCACATTCTTGTCGAATGTCCCAGTCTAGGTGATCTTCGCGCACGATACCTGTCCCAGTACCGGGATGGGCGGGGTCGCTACCGCCTGTCCCTTGTGCTCGGGACAGATTCGTGCACATTGACTTGTGGACTTATTGACTTCTTGGGAGAGGCCGGCCTTCTCCCTATTATTTAAGCAAGGTTTGTTTGTTGTTATTTTTTGTATTTGTTTTTTGTTTGTTTTTTCCTTTAGTTGCACGCTCCTGCGCCGGGGGGACCTCTCCCCGACGCACCAGCTTGCTTCCTTTCCCCCTTTTGGGGTGTTGTTTTTTTGTTTTTTTTGTTTGTTTTTTTTTCTCTTTAATTTATTTTAAAGTAGCCTAGAACTAGGCCAGTTTTAATACGGCGACTAATGCCCAAGTAGGCAGTCGCCAGATGAGCTCATTAAAAAAAAAAAAAAAAAAAATCGCTTCGTGCGCGGACACCGCCCATGGTCCGGACGATGTCCCGTACGCCATGCTTCGACACCTGGGTGAGTGAGGCATGGCCTTTCTCTTAGATTTGTTCAACAGGATCTGGGTGAAAGGTCTTCTCCCAGACTCCTGGCGAATCGCTACTGTGCTCGCCTTTCGCAAGCCGGGGAGAGATCACTCTACTCAGACTGGTTTCCGCCCAATCTCTCTAACCTCTTGCGTGTGCAAGTTGATGGAGAAATTGGTAAATGTTAGATTAGCCTATTTCCTGGACAGCCGAGGCCATCTGTCTTCTGCACAGTGCGGCTTCCGTAAGTTCCACTCCACGTCGGATGCTCTGCTCCGACTGGAAAATGCCGTCTGCGAGGCTTTCCTTCGTAGACAGCACTACGCCACGGTGTTTTTTGATCTGGAGAAGGCCTATGATACCGCATGGCGATACGGTATCATGGAGACTCTCCACACGATGGGGGCGAGGGGACGCCTCCCAATGTTTATATCTGAATTTTTGCGAGATCGTCGATTCCGCGTACGGGTGGGGGGAGCTCTCTCCGGCCCAAAGGAGCAGGAAGAGGGTGTCCCGCAGGGAAGTGTCCTCAGTGTCACACTCTTTGCCCTGAGCATCAACGGCGTCACCTCGGTGCTGCCGGAAGATGTTCTCGCTACGCTCTACGTGGACGACGTTTCGATCTCTTTTGGCGCGGCCCAGATGCTAACTCTGGAGCGTCGACTTCAACAGGCATTGAACCGCGTCTCTCGCTATGCCGAAGCGCACAGGTTTCGGTTTTCTTTGGCCAAGACTAAGGTGGTGCACTTCTGCCGCCATCCACGGCTTCACCCCGACCCAGATTTGTTTCTTAATGGGGTGCGCCTGGATGTGGTTGAGTCGCACCGTTTCCTTGGTCTTGTATTCGACCGACGCCTCACCTGGGAGGCTCATATTCGCAGCCTTAGGGTCTCTTGTACCCGCGCCATGGACATTCTCCGTTCCGTGACGTTCAGCGCTTGGGGCGCTGATAGGGCTACTGCCTTACTTTTTTATCGATCCTTTGTTCGTTCGAAGCTCGACTACGGATGCGAGTTTTATGTATCCGCAGCCGAGCGTTTATTGCGGAAGGTGGATTCGATCCACCACACCGGCCTTCGCCTTGCGACCGGTGCCTTCCGCACTTCCCCCATTGAGAGCCTGTTGGTCGATGCTGGGGAGATGCCACTCGCTCTACGCCGCGTGCAGTGTATTACTCGACTGTACGCGCGAGCCCGGCGCCTCCCTCAGTCGCCAACAGCTCTCACTGCATCCGCAGCTGATCTCGATGGTGCCTATGCCGTCGAGAGACGCCAGTCATACCCTAAGCCTTTTGGGTTTAGGGCCAGGAAACTCCTTCGAGAGGTAGATATCGCTCTCGGGCCGGTGGTGCCCCTGGTTTTGCCCAGGACGCCACCCTGGAGGGTACCACATTTGGCTATTTGTCGCCACGCCTCTGCTCCCAAAGCTTGTACTGCGCCGGGAGTATTGCGTTCGACCTTTTTGGAGCACACATCGTGTCACGCTGGAACCGTGCCAGTGTATACGGATGGCTCCAAGTCCCAAGAGGGGGTCGGCTTCCACGCCGTATCCCCTCTGTTTGAAGTCAGCGGGGCTCTACCAGGCGCTGCGTCTGTCTTCACGGCCGAGCTGGTGGCAATACACCACTCGGAACGGGAGATTACGCGACGTGGCCGGTTCGGAGACCGGATTGTGATCTATAGCGACTCACAAAGCGCCCTGAGTGCTCTCGGGGCATTGGAATCTCTGCATCCCCTGGTTCGCGATATCCGTGACGCCACGGTTTTGGCGAGCCGGGCAGATGTCGAGATTATCTTCTGCTGGGTTCCTGGACATGTACGAATTGCGGGGAATGAGGGTGCCAAAGAGTCCGCGAGGACTCTGCGACCGGACCAGCGTTTCGCTCTTCCTCACACCGACTACATGGCAGGAATACGGGCAGCTCTTCGGACTGCTTGGCAAAGAAGATGGGAGACGGTCGAAGGGAACTTAAAGTTGCGTGCCATTGCGCCGCGACTGTTCCCATGAATCTATCCCCCAATGCCGCGGCGGCTTCAGGTTGCTTTCTGTCGTCTTCGAATTGGACACACTCGTGTGACGCATCGCTACTTGATGGAGCGCTCGCCTGCGCCCTATTGCAACGACTGCGTCGTCCCCCAGACTGTTCGGCATATTCTTGTCGAATGTCCCAGTCTGGTTGATCTTCGCGCACGATACCTGTCTCGGTACCGGGATGGGCGGGGTCGCTACCGCCTGTCCCTTGTACTCGGGACGAGTGCGTGCACCATGACTGGTGGACTTATTGACTTTTTGGGGGAGGCCGGCCTTCTCCCTTTCATTTAACCCGGTTTTATTGTTGTTATTGTTTTTGTTATCGTTTTTGTTATTGCTTTGTTATTGTTGTTTCCTGTTGAATTATTTTGAAGTAGCCTAGAACTAGGCTGTTTGTTTACGGCAACTTATGCCTAAGTCGGCAGTCGCCAGATAGCCCCTTAATCAAAAAAAAAAATAAATTTGGCGCCGCCCAGATGCCAATTCTGGAGCATCGACTCCAACAGGCATTGAACCGCGTCTCTCGCTATGCCGAAGCGCACAGGTTTCGATTTTCTTTGGCTAAGACTAAGGTGGTGCACTTCTGCCGCCATCCACGGCTTCACCCCGACCCAGATTTGTTTCTTAATGGGGTGCGCCTGGATGTGGTTGAGTCGCACCGTTTCCTTGGTCTTGTATTCGACCGACGCCTCACCTGGGAGGCTCATATTCGCAGCCTTAGGGTCTCTTGTACCCGCGCCATGGACATTCTCCGTTCCGTGACGTTCAGCGCTTGGGGCGCTGATAGGGCTACTGCCTTACTTTTTTATCGATCCTTTGTTCGCTCGAAGCTCGACTACGGATGCGAGTTTTATGCATCCGCAGCCGAGCGTTTATTGCGGAAGGTGGATTCGATCCACCACACCGGCCTTCGCCTGGCGATCGGTGCCTTCCCACTTCCCCCATTGAGAGCCTGTTGGTTGATGCTGGGGAGATGCCACTCGCTCTGCGCTGCGTGCAGTGCCTCACTCGCCTGTACGCGCGAGCCCGGCGCCTCCCTCAGTCGCCAACAGCTCTCACTGCATCCGCAGCTGATCTCGATGGTGCCTATGCCGCCGAGAGACGCCAGTCATACCCTAAGCCCTTTGGGTTTAGGGCCAAGAAACTCCTTCGAGATGTAGATATAGTCCTCGGGCCGGTGGCGCCCCTGGTTCTGCCCAGGACGCCACCCTGGAGGGTACCACATTTGGCTATTTGTCGCCACGCCTCTGCTCCCAAAGCTTGTACTGCGCCGGGAGTATTGCGTTCGACCTTTTGGGAGCACACATCGTGTCACGCTGGTACCGTGCCAGTGTATATGGATGGCTCCAAGTCCCAAGAGGGGGTTGGCTTCCACGCCGTATCCCCTCTGTTTGAAGTCAGCGGGGCTCTACCAGGCGCTGCGTCAGTCTTCACGGCCGAGCTGGTGGCAATACACCACTCGGTACGGGAGATTACGCGACGTGCCCGGTTCGGAGACCGGATTGTGATCTATAGCGACTCACAAAGCGCCCTGAGTGCTCTCGGGGCATTGGAATCTTCGCATCCCCTGGTTCGCGAAATCCGTGACGCCACGGTTTTGGCGAGCCGGGCAGATATCGAGATTATTATCTGCTGGGTTCCTGGACATGTAGGAATTGCGGGGAATGAGGGCGCCAAAGAGTCCGCCAGGACTCTTCGACCGGACCAGCGCTTCGCTCTTCCTCACACTGACTACATGGCAGGAATACGGGCAGCTCTTCGGACTGCTTGGCAAAGAAGATGGGAGATGGTCGAAGGGAACTTAAAGTTGCGTGCCATTGCGCCGCGACTGTTCCCATGGACCTATCAGCCAATGCCGCGGCGGCTTCAGGTTGCCTTCTGTCGTCTCCGAATCGGGCACACTCGTGTGACGCATCGCTATTTGATGGAGCGCTCGCCTGCGCCCTATTGCAACGACTGCGTCGTCCCCCAGACTGTTCGGCACATTCTTGTCGAATGCCCCAGTCTGGGTGATCTTCGCGCACGACACCTGTCCCGGTACCGGGATGGGCGGGGTCGCTACCGCCCGTTCCTTGTACTCGGGGCGAGTGCGTGCACTTTGACTGGTGGAATTATTGACTTTTGGGGGAAGGCCGGCCTTCTCCCCTTTCATTTAACCCGGTTTAATTGTTTTTGTTATTGTTTTTGTTATTGCTTTGTTATTGTTTTTGTTATTGCTTTGTTATTGTTATTTCTTTTTATTGTTGTTTTCTGTTCAATTTTTTAAAGTACCCTAGAACTAGGCTGTTTGTTTACGGCAACTTATGCCTAAGTCGGCAGTCGCCAGATAGCCCCTTAATTAAAAAAAAAAATGGTGATGTGATGTGCTCAGGAAAGTTTGGTGGATTTCTTTATACTGGCACAATTAGTTCCCTCATTCTTTGAATTACTCTCTGTACCTTTGCACAATTTTCCTTTCCCAAATGCCCACAAGGTGGTGTTGGGTAGCAACATGCACCAGCATACCTCTGCTGATATTTGGATGATTGTGTACTATTCAAGCATGAATGCTCGCTGAAGGATATCTACATATTTTCTGCATAGTTTCACTTTCTGTGGGAGATGTACTTGTTGGTTTCATTTTATTATTAAAAACAAATAAATGCCCCTTAACTTTCACTTTCTATGAGCCTCCTTTCAAAATCTTTCTAGTAGATGACTTATGAGTTTTTACTTTTAAGAGATATCATACAAGTTATTTATTTAACCAAATTTCAGCTTAGCAAAATAATTGGCCAGATACTTTAATTGCTAAAAATTTGTATTTATTCTAAATCATTTTGACATGGACTCCAAAGAAAAGTTAGGTAAGTCTTGTAGATTTTGTCAATACAAGAGCAAATGCTAGGGTTCTCAGCAGGGAGAATGTGGATCAAAAGAGCATTTTGAATTCTCTTTTTCATAATCCTCTCTCCAGAGGGAAATTAAGGCTGATCCCATCAAACAGCCATTCTGCTTACTTTAGTTTTATTAAATCAGTTTCAAATTATTTTTAACAAAAAATTTTATGCATTTGAGGTTTGTTTGTTTAGATCTTAAGATTTTCTCCTCAGTCCTACTCATATTTTTTCTCATGGACCAAAAATTGATGGCTGCTGCCATTTCATTCCAGTCCATGTCATAAAAGGCTACTAAGTGCAAATATAGGACCTCTGGCATGGTAAATATGAGGCTGTAAGTTGCAGACCCCATCCAGTCATGGCTGTAGTAGCATTGATATATTTTAACTCAACCTTGTGTGAAAGTGGTTGATATTGAAGTGCATCTAATTTCAGATTTAGTAGAAGATTTCAAAATATTTACAGAAGATGAAAATAGTTCCTACGCAATTGCTGCCATGAAAGCTTTAATGCGATCATATGAGAGGGATACATCCACCACAACAATGCAAGAATTTATTGGTAAAATCTCATGCATAACTTATTGTGATATAACCTTAATATTGTTCAGCTCACTAGACTGTGTTTTTTATTATCTGCTAAGATATGAAAGTTACTAATTGTTGGTAATGCAGTCTATCCTCTAGTCTTTCTTTTATAAGCCTACCTATAATTTATTAAAAGTACCTATGATAGGCATGAAAGAATATGAACCCTCATCTCTCTACAATCTCCTTTAACAGAACATGTTATATGGAGAGAATGTAGGCAGATGAGGAAAGGTAAATTTTAAGAGAAATAAACCAATGAAAAATCACATTAATGATCGCAGCTTATAAGTCATAAATATTGTGGCTGGTAGACTTCCAAGAAACAAGCTTATATAGAGTACTGGTACGTATACCAAAAACTTTCATTGCTTTCAGCCCTACCTATTCTAATTTCCACTTCTTTTTATTACCTTGTTTGTTTCACCATTTTTATACCTTCCTCTTATTTGATTTTAGCAAAGATACGGGAAGCTCGTCAGATCCTCCAGGCATCTACACCCCATGTCTCTGTGAGATCCGGGTGTGAACTCCTGGTTCGTTTTATGACTTTTTCGCATCCGGAACTTGAACAAGCCTCTGTAAGATGTTCTATTTTTGTATTATTTGTCGTTATTTTATTTGGGGGGGGGTGGAATTAATTATACTACTAATAAAGGGTCTTTCAACAAGGACGCTAGAGCTTTGTTAGGCGATAGTGGCCATGTTGTTAAAGCGACGTCTGGCAACCTCACTGTGAACTGTTCAGTAGTACTTGGCAAATCACGATGGAAGGTTATAGCGCTGAACAGCGTGTGCAAATAATCAAATGTTATCAAAATCAGTGCTCCATTCAACAAACATTCCATACATTTCGTGATTTCTATCCTCTTCAGCGATGAGGCCCATTTTTGGATGAATGGATTTGTAAAAAAGCAAAATTGTTGGATTTGGGATGAAAACAATCTACATGAGATACACCAGCATCAATTGCATCCCAATAGTCACGTGTTTGGTGCAGATTTTCGTCTAACGGAATCATCGGTCCGATTGCCATAACCGTCAACGGCGAGACCTACAGATCGATGATAAGCAACTTCTTGTGGCCTCAACTGGATTATATGCCTGATATGGATACTGATGACATGTGGCTCCAACAGGACGGTGCTACGTGCCACACTGCACATCCCACGATAGACATTTTGCACCAGCAATTTCAGGGCAGGGTCATCTTGTGCGGCGGTGATGTCAACTGGCCACTGAGATCATGCGATCTAACACCATTAGACTACTTTCTTTGGGGCTACCTTAAATCGCAGGTCTATGCGAATAATTCGCAAACACTTGATGTTCTCAAAGTCAACATAACGACACCATCGAAAATTGGGCCTCCTGAATACACATTTGAATAACATCATATTCCACACTTAATGCCATAAAATGCTCTTTCAAATTTAAAATAAATTGAGTGCATATATCACACACAACTTGTTTTATTTACATTTAAAAATTGAGCGACTTTATTGAAAGATCCTATACATAGAACATTATTTGCTTTTGTGTGCAATTGGAGTTCTATATTTCTATCCCCAGCCAGCAAAGCTGATGGTTAAGTGTAGCTGAGGAGCTGGCCTTTTTTGCTCATTTTGCCCCCCCCCCCCTCCTCCATCACAATTCAGTGGGATCTCAACTGACAGTCTTTACAACAGCTGCCTCAAAGTTGACTTAACTCAAATAGGTCCCATCCACTTTCTAACACTACCCAATGTGAGAACTTTTACACCAACAAGGGTATCTGCCTTCATTGTGAATTAGGGGATGGGTTCAGGATAGGTACAGTCCCTAATGCACAGCAGTAATAAGTGGAACTATCATACTGGTTGGCGTGTGGAATATGATACTATACTTGCTGCAGCGAGAAATGGATGATGGGAGAGAGAGAAAGTGAGCAGCTGATGTGGAGATATGGCAACTGTGATGGGATACCTGTGACGGTGCTTGCTGCACCTGCAGAGGAGAGGTAGGGTTAGGGCTGGCAAGTAAGTGTATAAAGAGTAAATGTAGCAAATGTTTAAAACAGGGAGATTGCAGGATGCTTTCACTGTGAAACAAACATGAAACACTCTTGGAGTTTACGCATGAAACTTACTTGCCAGCCCTAACCCTACCTCTCCTCTGCGAGGTAGGACGCCACCATGCTCCCTGGGTTGGTCCACAGGTCCCTAAGAAAGATGTCTGTAGTGTATGCTTGTTTGAAGTTTGGGTTGTCTGGTTGCATCAGGTGCATGTTAGATTTTGGGGCAAGATTTATTCTGTGTTTGTATTGATGGGGTGTAGTGGAGTGGCCTGAGTTGAGATGAGTATGTATTTGTGTGTTGTGTGTAGAGATTTCTCTGATTGGTTTATTAAGGGGGAGGGGCTTGTTTAGGATGTTTGATGGTAGTGTGTTCAAGTATCCTTGGGAGAATGTAGTGTAGATGTTTGTTAGTAGCGGGGATGGAGTTTATTGTAGAGGTCTTTGACGTAGTTTGTGGGGGTAGGAATGGGTCAATGCTCTGCTGAAGTGTTGAGTTCCGATCTGTGTAGTTGAGCATGGTGTGGATGAACTTTTTGTGTAGAGTGGGTAAGGGCTGGTTGAATCAATTGATTGTGTTGTGCGAGGTTTGTGAGCCGGGTCTTAGTTGAGTATGTGATCAGGTGTGAATCATGTTGGTAAGTTTAAACTAGATGTGGCAATGATTTTGAGTTAGGAGCGTCATGATGCGATGGTTGGATGTGTGGGGGCTTGAGAATGATTTGGCTCAAATTTATATTTGCAAGGGTGAAACCATGTATGGTTGTAATGTAGGCTCTATATGATAAAAGTGATGTTCTGGAATGACTTTTATATATAATTTCAAGTAGAAACCAACGATGGTTTCTCCCACATAAAAGTTGAGTAGATTTCTAAAGAAAGTCAAAGTGTGGAATATAACTGCAGCTCCTCTGGGGGTGGGGGTGGGCATGGAAGATGGCTGTAACAGACATGAATAGAGAAGGAATACTGGCAACTTTTGCTACACTTGTAGAGAATGAAAATAAAAGGTGGTGGGGTTGTGCATAGAAAGAAGTTTGTATGTGGCAAACCGATTCTTTCAGCCCAAGGATGTATATTGGATCAGGTGAAGGGGAGAGGGAGGATTATGATTGATCTCTATGCCTAGTAATAAAAGAATATTCTGCAGGGGATATTGGATGTCAGTGGAGCTGTGCTGATGTACACAGATGGCTCCGAATCCAAGTGGGGGGCACTATATAGAATGATAGGTTGGAACTAAAAAGAGAATGTTTGAATGTCAGTGTGCAGTGGAAAGTAAAAGTGAGATGTACTTACAAATGTTTAGTAGTGTGAATGAAAATGTTAGCCAGGTGTTAATGTATACAAAGTAGCGAAAAGTTAGAAAGCCGGAAATTTGTGTTATGAAATGCATTTGTTGGCTGTGTGTGAGGTATTTGGAAGTAGAAGAGTGCAGTAATCGTGTTGTATATGGGAAAAGAGGGTGGGTGTCATAGGTGAAGTGTATATAAGAAGGATGACAGAGATTGAGAGGGGATGAACAAGAATGAGAGTGGTAGAGTAGGTAGTAGGTGTGTGGATGAAGAAGCTGAAGAGAATGGATGAGAGGTGTAAAGACTCAACACCTCCCTGCAGCCTTGCATAAGGCTGTACTGCTTATGCTGCAGCCTGGATAAGACGGGACCACCCCACCTGGATGCAATCCTTTAGCAGGACCACCCCACTTGGATGTAATCCGCGTGAGGTGAAGTTGCAATAGAACTTTCACTCCCCTAGCTGTTGTATGGACCCCTAGCACAGGGGGGTGCTATAAAATTCCCACAGCATGCAACAGCCTCCTTCCCCTCAACCTGGTCCCTCAGGACAGTCTCACAAAAGGTTCAGCCTCACTTAAGTGTGGTAAAGTTGAGAGGGGTCTACAGCACCTGATGTAGGATCAAAGGATTTTTCCCTTAATCTCCCAAGCGGTTGGAGAGAGCAGAGGTCATCTGCTCTTGGGAGCAATTAACAAAAAATGTTGTGGGTGTGTGGGTTGGTTAAACCCTTCCTCAGAGTTAGGTGATGTTGCTAGTGGTTGAGTGCAGTGGACACAATCCGTGGGGGTTTTCATAGGCTGTCCCCAGTTTTCGTGCATTGTCTGAATTCTTCTGAGAAATTTGGATTATAGTGTTTTGTTATGCCTTGACATATGGGTGTTGGTGGCTGTTGCAAGAATGTTGGGAGTGTGTGTAGGCTTTGTTCAATAAGGTTGGTGAAGTGGTTCTACTCGGCTTTCTTTTAGTGTAAATGCATAGGATTGGTCAGGGTGTGGGCTTCATAATGGCTATTTGTATGATGAATGTAAAGTGGTGAGGGAGTAATGTAGTGTGGTGTTGCCAGGTTGTTTGGTGGGTTTGCACATTCGGAGTAGAAGGAATCAGTTTGAATTGGTGGCTTAAGTGTTCCGGATAATTTACTACAATTTATGATGAAACAGCTAGCTCTTTCTCCCAAAATGACTTCCAGTTTCTGAATTTTCCTATTTCTTACTCTCTTCTCTTATTACTAGGATTCTTGTGCTAATGTGAGTAGGCACACAAATTCCTAAAGTATTAACTTTGTGGGTTTGTTCTTAGGACTTCATATCATGTCGAAATATTTTGCTTTCGCGTGGCAAAAGCTACGTAGAGCGAATGCAGAAGAGCCATGAGAAAGTGGTTGAAAGCAGCAGAGGCTTGATCAAAGACGACATGGTTCTTCTCACTCATTCGAGATCGCGGAACGTCTTGGCAGTAATGACGAAAGCGAGTCAAAGTGGCATCCATTTCAAGGTCTACGTCACCGAGGCTCAACCGTCGTGTGAAGGGTGAGGGGTGTCACTGTGATGAAAATGTTTGGTTTTATTCGTCAGTAGTACCCATTTTCCTGAGGACTGACAAGGACCTTATGGACTTGTGATTCCACCATCCAAGCTATGGTATGATTGCATAAAATGATCCTTCTCATTCTTATCCATTCTTACATTCTTAGCATTAATCTTCTTCGTATTATGATCACTTTTTGTGGTGGTGCCATTCCTCGTAGTCTCCCTAAATGAAGTTTGACTGCAGGGTTGGGGGGGGGGGGGCAGGTCCTAGTTCCATCATTATGCTACTATTGGCCCTTCTTCCAACCCAGTATCGGTACCTTGTGTTTTCAGCAAGATCAGGTACTTTGAAACTGAATGAGGGGGGAAGACCTGTGACAAGTGGATTCTTGCTTGTTTTTATATTTTTGGACGTTGCAATCTAAAAAAAAACACTGCCTAATTAACTCTTCAAATATCAATAATTATAATCCAAGGGTTGTTCAATTAATGCACTGCATCGCTAGGACTGAGAAGACTAGCCCGGAAACCTCCCGAATAACCCCATTTCCTGTGCCTTCTTAGTAGTGAGGCGATTAGCGCCAATCCACTGGCAGAGGAGCACTATTTGTCTTAAGAGTTGAATGCCTACCATGTCCTGAGTACCCTAAGTCGGCAACTTGGATTGTACATTTCATACATTTTCACTTCTCTTCATAAACCGCTTCACAAATTTACCCGTTTGTTTTCTTAATTTTGAATGTTTTCATTTGCAGGCGAAGAATGGTGGAGGAGCTCACACAAAATAACATTCAGTGTACATTAATACTCGATTCAGCCGCTGCCTACATCATGGAAAAGGTGAATGCTGTTGTTCTCGGTGCAGAAGGGGTCTGTGAAAATGGCGGCATCATCAACAGGGTTAGTATTAGAATATTCATTTTGCAATTTTGACTATGTATTTCTTAAAAAATTTCTTCTTGGAGAATTTCAATTTGTGAAAGTGCTTCCACCATAGGCCTTACCATGAGATTCCTTTGCACCACCCCAATAAATCACTTGCAATCTTTTTCCCAAAGAGCAGCACTTAGATCTCATAGCAGTTCCTTAATTGCATACAAGTCCTAAGATACCCTTGACACTATATGAATCGCCCTTAATATCCTCTGCAGAATATCCGTAGGAATAGTTGAAGGCATCCCAATACCAGGCTTCCATCGGATATAAAAACGATCCACTCCTGCAGTAGGCCACATTCATTCTTTGGTTCAAACGATTGTCTGAATGAAATTCCCTTTGACATTGAATATGAAGAACTATCCCTTCAGTAGCACGCAGCGGGATTACGCTGATGAAGCTCCACAGGAGAGCTCTCCTCCACCCAAACAAAACACTTGGCTTGAGTAATACCCATCTGCACACGCTGCTACTTGAAACCAGACGCATTTATTATCCACACTTGCACATCTTAGAGGAAATGGATATATTGGGGAATATACAGGTGATGTTGTTGCTTAGTGTCCTGTCCAGCCCCACCTTAGCCTCTGCTTTTGCCACTAACCCCTACCTCTTCTTTTTGTACTAACTCACCTTGCCTTAGTTATTCCATCCACCCATTTTTACTCCGTCACTTTCTCTACCCTTTCGTCGGCCCCCTTCTACTGCCAGCCTTTCCCCGACGCTGTACTGTGCTTCTTCTTGCTTTTGCTTCTCTTGTTTGTTCTTTTTAGCTTTTGTTTTCTTGGCTTTTCTGCTTTATTGTTTTTTACCTTTTGTTAATTTTAATGTAGCCTAGTATTAGGTTTGATTAAATACTGCGACTTATGCCCCGGTAATCGTCGCTGAATATTGGCAGCTACCAATCCATCCCCTCCCGTCCCCACTTTCTTGGAGGCTGCCAAGAAGAGGTAGAACTCGGCAAACTCCGCAGTTGGCGTTCGGTTCGCGGGACCGGGCTTAAACTAAGAAGGGGGGGGAGGCAAGGGATAACAACCCACTAAGATAGATCTTGTACAGTCAGCATAAATGAACTCGTATGCGGGGATGTCCTCTACATAGAGCCCAGCGCCCGCGCCTACACGCCAAATGTGTTTAGAACCGGCATCGTCAGTGGCTACTGGAAACCAAACTTCCGGTGCTTTTCTCAGGTTTTTTTGTGTAGCGGCGGGCCTCCCTTTTCTCTGAGAAATATCTCGTTAAAGTTGGTCCGTCTGGCCTTGGGACCCCTTCAGGTGGAGGAAAGAAGCGGGTTTACTCCTCTCCTTCCTTTCCAAAGAAGAGGACAAGGGATTCCTCTCTCGCGCCGGACGGTCGCATCCACTGCCACTTTGGTAAGCGACCAGACCCAAGTTCTTCACGTCCGGCCCCGCTTTGCCCTTGGGCGGGTAGGCCCAGACAGACCAAAGTCGCAAGTGAGCCAAACCTCGATTACGTCGTGGCTCATCATCAAGAGACTAGCTGGCGTTTTTATTTGACCCCCTGGCTTTAAAGGCTTTCTGGTTATTTGCTCCCCACATGGGAGCCTGTTGGCCAAAGGCCACATGCTCCATCAGAAGAGAGCATTAGCTAGGTTGACTGTTGGAGAACCAAAGGTGACCCGTTTCTCTGACGGTAGCTTTCTGGCGAATGCGTCGGACCCTTCTGAAGTGGCCATGATTAGGCCCCTTCGGAACTTAATGGCTCGTCGGTGATTGCGATGCCTCATTCTACCATGAACTATGGGACCGGAGTGTGTCTGCGGAAAGTATACGGCCATTCCAGTGATGGTCTTCACCTCGAAATGGCCCCCATCTCCACCGAGCCACACCTGGAGGGCATATTCCTTTAATCTCCCGTATGGTATGCTTCGACATCCATGTAAGCGACGCATGGCATTTCTGCTAGATCTGTTAAATAGGATTTGGACAGAAAGTACCCTCTCAGGCTCATGGCTACTGGGCTCGCTTTTCAAAACCGGGGAGAGATCATTCTACCCTGGTTGGTTTCCGTCCAATTTCTCAAACCTTTGCAGGCTTAAGTGATGATGAAATCGGTGAATGTTAAATTAGAGGTCACCCGTTTTCCGCAAATTCCACTCCACGTTGGATGCTCTGCTCCGACTGGAAAATGCCGTCTGCGAGACGTTCCTTCGTAGACAGCACTACGCCAGGGTGAGAGGAGTCTTCTCCGGCCCAATCGAGCAGGAAGAGGGCGTCCCTCATGGAGGCCCTCAATGGTATTGCCTCGGTTCGTTCGAAGCTTGACTACAGATGCCAGTTTTATGCATCCGCAGCCGAGCGTCTGTTGCGGAAGGTGGACTCAATCGAAAATACCGATTTTCGCCTGACGACCGGTACCTGCCGCACGTGCCCCATTGAGAGCCTACTTGTCAATGCTGCGGAGATGCCACTCTCTCTGCGCCGTGTATGGTGCATTATGTCTCTAGCGCGAGACCGACCCCTCGCTTCCTCGCCAACGGCTCACTACATCCGCAGTCGATCTCGACGGTGCATCTGCCGTAGAGAAACGCCAATCATACCCTAACCATTTTAGGTTTATGGGTAGGAGACTCCTTCGAAAGCTTGGTGTACCTCTCGGGCCGGTGGCACCTCTGATTCTGCCCAGGACGCCACCCTCGAGGATACTACCTTTGACTATTTGCCTTTGCTCTCAAAGCTTCCACAGCTCCGGGAGTATTGCATTAGTCCTTCTTGGAGCACACTTTGTGTCATGATGGATCCCTGCCAGTGTATACGTTGACTCCAAATCCCAGAAGAGGGTCGGTTTCGATGCTGTATCCCCTCTGTTTGAAGCCAGCAGGGCTGTACCAGGCGCTCTCTCTTTGTTCACGGCCTAGCTTGTTGCAATACACTGCTCGATAGGGGAGATAACGCGACGTGCCCGGTTCGGATACCGGATTGTGATTTATAGCCACTCACAAAGTGCCGTGAGTACTCTGGGGGCATTTGAATCTCCGCATCCCCTGGTTCACGATATCAGTGACGCCACGGTTTAGGCGAGCCGGGCGGATGTCGAGATTGTCTTCTGCTGGGTTCCTAGGCATGTATGAATTGCGGGGAATGAGGGCGCCAGAGAGTCCGCGAGAACTGGGCGACCAGACCAGCGTTTGGCTCTTTCTCACACCTACTACATGACAGGAATCAGTAGAGCCCTCTCCGGGTTGTTTGGCAAAGATGATGATATACGCCTAAGGGAAACTTAAAGTTGCGTGCCATTGTGCCGCGACCGCTTCAATGGTCATTTGATGCAGCGCTCGCTTGCGCCTTATTGTGACCACTACGTTGTGTCCAGACTGTTTGGCACATTCTTGTTGAATGTCCCTGTCTGGGTGACCTTCGCGCACGCTACCTGTCGAGGTATCGAGATGAGCGGAGTCGTTGCCGCTTGTCTCTTACTCAGGACGGGTTTGTGTACATAGGCTTGTTCACTCTGACTTTTGTTGGCGAAGGAAGGCATCCTTCAACATATTCCTGCGTCGGGGGGGAGGCGGACCAACCCTCCGACGCAGGAACCGTTTCCTTCTTGTTTTTTGGGGTTTGTTATTTTCTCTTTTTTTTGCAAGTTTTAGAATAGCCTATTACTAGGCTAGAATTTTAATTCCGGCGACCTTATGCCTTTGACGGCAGTCGCCAGATAAAGAAATAAAAAAACCCGGTGCTGATGAGCTACTGCATTACTTTTCTATCGTTCCTTTCTTCGTTCGAAGCTCGACTACGGATGTTAGTTTTATGCATCCGCAGCCGAGCGTCTGTTGCGGAAGGTGGACTCGATCCACCACACTGGTCTCCGGCTGGCAACTGGTACCTTCCACATGATGCCGGGAAGATGCCACTTGCTCTGCTCCGTACACCGCGTACTATGAGTTTGTACACCGAGCCTGTCATCTTCAATCAACAACGGCTCTCGCTGCCTCCACGGCGGATCTCGAAGTGCAGGCGGAAGCGGGCCGACGCCCAAGTCTGTTTCCTTCTTGTTGCAATTTTGTTTGGTTTTGTCTGAATTTTAAAGTAGCTTAGTACTAGGCTGAAATTTTAATTGTAGTGACTAATGCCCTTGATAGGTGTTCCCAAATGGTCACTTAACCCCACCGCCTCAAAAAGACACCACCCTTCATTCAGTACAAGTATCTTCAATATGAGAGTTCCTTGTTTCGTAGTTCATTATTGAGTTCATTGTACTCTTATGGCTTCCTCCTCCTGAATTTTGATTGTAAAACAAGCAAATAGACAGGTCTCACCCACCTTCTCTTACTATGACTACTAGCACTCTTCCATACCCCATATGCACACTAAAAGAGTCTGTTCCTTTTCCACAGATAGGCACCTGTAATATTGCAAATCTGGCCAACTTGAAGAATAAGCCTGTATACGTTTTAGTGGAGAGTTGCAAATTTATTCGTTTGATTCCTCTCAATAATTCGTCCCTCCCCAAACAGTATTTGGTAAGTTTATTACTTCCTATTATTTATCCATTCTGTTCACACTTGTGTAAGCGTCTTAACCAGTGTACACCCCAAAAAAAGCTGGATAGTGGAAAAAGTGTTCTTACTCAAGAAGAACCTTACGCAATCAACACCTTCAATTTTGAAAGGCGAAATTCATCGGTTTTGCATCGTTCCTAATTCAAGAAAGATGATACAGAAGAGACCTTAACTGTCAGACGAGACGATTACTGGACTCTCCACAAAGACGCACTCTTACTTTCCTATCCACCCTCTTTAGGGCGAGTCGGGTAGGGAAGCTTGAAGTCTCCTTAGATACCTACTTATGCGGGAGCCTTATCTGAACCGGGCGGCTAACTCGGCGCAGGCTGAAGCTTAGCCCGGGA
The DNA here is from genome assembly GCA_963969495.1 of Ceratothoa steindachneri. Classification (NCBI taxonomy): domain Eukaryota; kingdom Metazoa; phylum Arthropoda; class Malacostraca; order Isopoda; family Cymothoidae; genus Ceratothoa; species Ceratothoa steindachneri. Next base: position 133,586,169 of record OZ018322.1, on the reverse strand, counting down.
TGGGTTAGATCCCGTGTGAGCGGCGGACACAAGTCAGATGGAACAAACACTGCTATGGTTAGGGTATAGGTAGGTAGGGAATACCGACTCGCCAGCTGAATAAGCCGATCAGAATAAACGGATATAACGGCAAGCTATATCTACCTACTCTCTTTTCATTCTCTTTAGCCGATGAATAACGAGAAAAGAACCGGATAGTAAGAAGATGGACACCACTAAACGGGTCCCTTTGCACGTCCAGAAGGGCATGCAAAAACCCGACAGGACCAATGTATTTCGGATAATCTACGGGGAACTCGGTGTAGTGCTGGTTAGGCTACTAGACTACACTAACGATAGAGATGTGAACAAAATCCTTTCGGAAAAAGCCACAAAGGAACTATCAAGGATTGGATTGGAGTCTAAAGTGCCCTCCATCCCCCCCCCCAAATAGAGGCCCCCAAAACTGTGTACTGCCGTCAAATTGACCCCTGGATAGGAGACCATAATGCGGACGAGATTAAGGAGGAGAGAGAGAGAGAGAGAGAGCACAACCATGGGCAAAGGTAAAACAAATAATTAAATTCACCAACCATGCAAACAATACAGAATATTCCCACGTTTTCAGGTAATATTCCGTGAAACAAATATGGCTGTGAAGGCGAGGGAATCGGGTATTCTCGCATTTAATCTAAAAATCACGCCCGGTCAAATCAAAACTATTGAATTCATTAATATACTAACTTGCTTACTGCTACTCGCTCGAGAAACGCAATGCAAGGGACTGTCCGATAAGAGACATAAATGGTGCTCTGAGTGCAGCGAGAAAAATCATACGTGGTGGGAATGTAGCTCACAGAAGAAAAAAAATACTTGAACTGCAATGGAAACCATCGTACCTTGGCAATGACATGCCCGATGAAGAGAGAGCATATTGAGAATAAGAAAGAGGGCTAGAGAGAAAAAGAAAAACAGAACCTTACATTCGCTAAAGTTGCTAAAGCCACAGCCGAAAAGATCCAACCGGTTAAAAATGTCATTGAAGTCAAGTGAGGGGAGTCCTTGAATATATTAGCTTGTATTCTACACGCACATGTGTTAAATGTATCAAACCTGGGCTCATATTCAAGGGAATTAAATCTAATGCTGAAAAACAACGGTTTAGACGAGATGTGGTTCCCCGAAAACTAACCATCGGCGGACATATTGAGCATCCAATACAAACCAACAAAAATAGACCAAACCCAAGCACAGCAAAAGGCCCCTAGCCAAGAGAAACCCACGAGAGACCAACAGGGCAACGAATAGAGACCCGAAACTAAGAAAGACTACACAAAGAGGACAAGAAGAAGAGATGGAGATAGAAGTCGTCACAGGCAACAACAATAATAAGGAAGTGAAAGCAGCAAACCAGACCCAAGAAGGACCGAGCCCAGCTCCCTCCCCAAAGCTTGTGAAAGAAAGGGATGAAGATCACCAAGACTTCAACCTAAAGATCTACGCCTCTGAGGAAAAGCCCTTCCCTGATAACATTGAAGACCTGGCACAAGGTATCAAAAATGGAATATATAAATATGCTTACGAAGGAGCCGCGACTGTTCCCATGGACCTACCCCCCAATGCCGCGAGCGCTTCAGGTTGCTTTATGTCGTCTCCGAATTGAACACACTCGCGCCTGCGCCCCACTGTGAAGACTGCGTCGTCCCCAGACTGTTCGGTACATTCTTGTTGAATGTCCAAGTCTTGGCGATCTTCGCGCACGTTACCTCTCCCGGTACTGGGATGGGCGGGGTCGCTACCACCTGTCCCTTGTACTCAGGACGAGTTCGTGCACATTGACTGGTGGACTTTTGGGGGGAGGCTGACCTTCTCCCCTTTATTAAACTAGTTGTTATTTTTGTAGGTCGCCCGTTCCTGCGGCCAGGGGAGGCGGACCTTCCCTCGACGCTGGAGCTTGCTTTTTTTATTTTATTCTTTTTGGGCAGCTGGGTTCATGTTACTATTTTAAAGTAGCCTAGTACGAGGCAATGGTGAGTAAGGCGACTTATGCCCAAGTAGGTAGTCGCCAGATGAGCTCTTGAAATTAAAAAAAATTCCGGCCAATCATATAATAATGGGTATTATCTATATCTTAAATATAAGTAAAAATCTAGCTGATAGATAAAAACTATTATGATTTGGGTGTTTAGCGAGGTGAAAGTATACGGGAAGTTTAAAAACCTCCCCCCCAAACAATATTTTTAGGGCTGATTGAATAACGGGTGTATGATATTTGTGCTTAGAGGGATTAGGGCCGTTTGCCCACAGAATAGTCTTGACTGGACGCTATGCTGCACTTCAACATACCATTGCTCTGAAGTGCCAATTTTGCATGGGAAAAAATGACTTTGTGCTTGGTAGGGATTAGAGGAGATCTCGATTTTGTTGAGCGTTGGAGTGCGTCCAGTCCATTTTGTAAGGAAGTGATTGATTGCTATAAGAGCGTCCGTTTTCAATAGTCATCCATAATTCTTTGTAAAAATCATCTTTCAATTCTTGCCTTATCGAGTAACTTGGTTTTTTTTTCAGTATCCTGTTGAGGTTGTACAATCTGGAGCTGATTTGGAGAAGCAGCACCCTCTAGTCGATTACACATCGCCTCTCCTCATCACCTTGCTCTATACAGATTTGGGAATTTTGCCCACATCAGCTGTCACAGAACATTTAATTAAATTGTATACTTAAACTCTCAAAATTAGATTCGCATTATAATAACGTCCTTGTTTTAATTAAATAAAGATATTTTTTTAACTTGTGCGCCTTTGGCGTCTTATCCTGTCGCTTTATGATTTATTCAAATTGAACAATCAAGGGTTGCTGTTGAGATGCCTGGGCCGAAAGGTTATGCTCATCCCTCATCTCGCCGTCTGGTTAGAGGGCTAAAAAAATGGACAATGATAATTTTCCATTATTCGTAGACACTTCTTTTTACATCTATTTCTCATGGCTTAGTTTGCACCCCCCCCCCCCATCCCTAGGTCAGCTTGCTCGACGAACTACGGGGGTCGCGAAGATTCAACCTTCCATGTATCATCCCCCCCCCCCCCCCTCCACGTTCGCGCTGTTTCCAGAGGCTCGCCCATGAGTGCTCCTGCCTTTTTGGAGACGCCGGATGCGAAGTGGATATGTTTATTATACCTCTTTCTTCGCCCCCTCGATCGTTATTTATGGTGTTATATTATTCATTCTCTCATCCTGTCCCCTTTTTATTTTGTCTCTCTCCCGTTTAGTTGATTGCCCCTGAGCGTATCTGTGTGGGCGGTTGTAGTTTTTGAATAAATGAATGTGTGGGTGCTAGTGCGTGCTCTAGGTTTAAGTTCTGATTTTTGCAGTCTCTGTGCACCGGTCCAACCTCACCGAGATCCGTCGTTCCATGGGTGAACCGCGCTGAATTGGGTGTGGTGGGGGCCCGAGCCGCGGCTGCCTAACGCCATGACCTTTGCGCCCTTTTGAAAATGAGAGAGCTAGATGAGGAGTGCACGGGCCCGCCCTATCTTCGAGGGTGTGGTTCTGTTGGCAGGTTCCGCACTGCGCAACACTACCACCCCTTCCCCTTAAATACAATAGTATTTAGAGAAAAATAAACCGAAAACTACTTTCGCATTAGTTTTCGACTTCTGTTCTTCGTGCTTCATGATCCTGTTTCACTTCTTCCGGTTTCTCGCGTCAAATCCGTTTTCCGTAGAGGTGGACTGACTTTGATTACCACCGCTTTTTGGTCCTTTTAACGAAATCCCATATTCCCTTATCAAAACTTAATTTGAGGTCGGTGAGGACTTCGATCAACTGTGCGGCGAACCGCGCCTCATCTATTCCCGTAACGATGGAATCCTGGTAGTGGAGGTCACCTCCCTTTCCCAAATGATTCTGTCCAAGCCCTCAAGACTCGCTCGCTCTGAGATTGCTGTCTTAACCAACCTTCAACTGTGAATGGTGTTATCCGTTCGAAGTAATGGACTATGACCTGAAGATGCTTCGGTTAAAGCTGGCTAGCCAGCGGATCATTTATATCCATAGACAACGGCGAACCGTTGGCGGGATTCGGATGAATGCACCAACGATGTTCATAACGTTTAATCGTCGGGATTTCACATCGCATATTAAGGCGGATTACTTACGAATACCAGTCAAACCCTATATACCCAATCCGAGGCGCTGTTTCATTTGCCATATGTTTGGTCATCTGAGCAATGCCTGCCGCCCCCCCAATTTATGCGTAGATTGCGCGCAGGCCTACTATGATCATTATGCGACCATCCTCGCCGCTGTACCAACTGTGGAGACTCCCATAGTCTATCTTAAAAATGTACATTTCTCTGAAAAAGGTCTTAGCTGTCCGTGATTCTATGTAGTAAGGTGGATATGCGGAAGGCGTCAGGTTCTCCGGCATCATATGTATGGCAGCGGACTCGCTCACGTATCCCGTACACTACCCCATCTGTTCCGTCATCTCCCGGGATCCAGCACCCCACTCCCTCCGTTGAATAACCCTCGTCTCTCCCCCGACCAAAGTCTGGTCTCCTAGTACATCCCCTTTCTCTTATTGCCCTCACGCCGGCAGAGCGTGTCCAATATCCAAATGCCACTCCGGCCTATATTGAATCTATTAAAGTGCTCCGCTCTGCCGTAGTCGTGACTGAGGACTCCTGGCCCAAGTGTAACGCCTCTCCTGACTCTTCCCCTTGCTCTCGGAAGCTAACTTCCAAAGAGGGCTGGCTATCCCTTTCTCCCACCTAACCCTGTTCCCTCCAAACATGTAACTGTAACTCCAGACCTACCTACCCTCAGGCCGAGATTGTGTATCCTTCAACCATATTGATGACCCCGACTCCCAGAAAGTAACTATACCTCAAGTCTTTAGCCATACCATTTCCTTCATATCATAACCATAGCCAATCTCTATTTCTAGTTACCTCTGTCACTTTGAAATCCTCCTTAACTGCGACATCCGACCTCCCTTCAGACGGGATGCACACCCTCCATCAGGAGTGATGATCCTCCCCGTCCCGGGTGTAACTGGCCCTCCAACTCTTTTTACTAACCTTTCCTCCAGGTCACTGATTTTGGTATGTCACACAAACTTCTCTCTCGCAATACTAGCACCCGTCCCTCTAAATCAGGGTTGCCCCTCCGTTATAAGGCTTCTTCTTTAACCCCCGTGCATGGCTCTAGTCGCATGGCACCTGGTCGTAAGGACTCCATGCCCCCCTACTATCTCGACAAGTGGTCTCTCACCGGTCTGAGTGAAAAATGACCGAATCTATATTAATCAAAGAAATCCCAAACTTTAATCTGTCAGAAGATCAACACAAATGTAGCCGCTATGTATCGGACCTCATTTTAAAAATTATTGTTAATCACCTAAAGCTAACGCCACCTTATTAATGTCAGTTGCCGGTTTCTGTATATTTCAGTATTTCTGTTTTCTTTGTCAATTTCTCTCACTTAACGGCTGATGATGGTATGGAAAACTTCATACCGAAACTAGTTCCGGTTCAATAAATTTTGTGCTCATAAAATAGTTTCATTGTATATTAATCTACTCGCTTTTGGGGAAAACAGTATATATATATATATATATATATATATATATATATATATATATATATATATATATATATTGTCATCAAAGCTATGTAAGACTGTAGCATGATTATTGCAACAGAGCAGATTGTCAACCATAAGTCGATGCTTTTAGACCTTTATTTAGGTTACTCCATAACTCGCAAGGGTCTTTGTAGCGCTCAAATCGCGAGTAAAAGAGGCCTGTAGCACCCAAATTGAGGAGAGGTAAGCCCAGCGAGGAACCTCCACAAATGGATGCTCGGTGAATCTATGAAATCCTAAAATAGGTACTCGCATGAATTTATGAAATATTATGCCATGTAATAGACAGAGAACCAAAGAAAATCAGAGAAATATGTATCACAATTGTATAGTTATTAAAGATATGTATGGAACAAGCGGATCGTCAGAATTTCTCGCGGACACATATATACGCACACAAAGACACGGCTGCCAGTCAAAAAGGTCTCGATGATAGATAAACCGATACAAGCTGAACAAATGCAGGGCAATGTATGCTTTGGCTGCTTACAATTTCCAAAGGGCTGTGAATGGCAAGCGGGCATAAGAATCGTAGTAAAGCATGTGAACTGAAGAGATGCATATGATCCTTGTAGCTACACCCAAAAGAGACTCAGCGAGCTTTTTGATCGTTGGCTCCGCCCCGCATCCAGGTGAAGTGAAGAAGGGCCACGCCCCTTAGACACCGGTCGCTTATATATATATATATATATATATATATATATATATATATATATATATATATATATATATATATATATGAAAACACTGTTTCACTCAATAACGAGTAAATAAATATACAAGAAAACCACTGTTATTGGAGCATAAAGTTTATTATTATTAAAACAGGACTAGTTTCGATATGTAGTTTACCATATCATCTTCAGCCGTTAACTAAGAGAAATCGACAAAGAAAACTGGGATATACAATAACAGGCAACTGACATTAATCTGGAGGCGTTAGCTTTAGGTGATTAACAATATCCTTTAGAATGAGGTTTGATATATAGGGCCTACATTTATGCTTGCCTCCTGACAAATTGAAATTTGGAATTTCTTTGATTACTAAGGATTCAATTATTTTTCTTTTATTATAATCTCTACAATGGTAAATTATTTGGGCACTAGGGAAATCTATTATATGATTGGAATTTTTTACATGGTTAAGAAGACTGAAAGCATTGCTCCCTCTACAAATGTCCCCCCTATGTTCATATACGCGTTTATTTAATGACATTCCGGTCTCTCCACGTAGAAGGAGGGGCAATTTGGGGCTTTACACGGGATTAAATATTTGAAGGTGGTCAAGTTGGGATATATAATGGAGTTTAGTCTGTTGAGCAAGGGGAAATATGGTAGAGATAAGCAATTCTTTTTACATGTAAGATTATTTTTTTGTTGGGGACGGTAGAATATTGCCTTGGCTTTAGATAGGCTCTCATATATACAATAGAATGGATAATTTTAATTCAATGAACATGCATGTTATGAAGGTGATCTTGTCTTGTAAAAAACGGGTCACAAATTCGAAAGTCTCTTAAATACATAGATATTACATTGCTTTTTTTTATTTTAAGATCATGACATGAAAAAAAAATGTATATAGGAATTGGAATTAGTAGGTTTCCGGTATACCGTAAAAGATGATTTATCATTCATTCTTAAGACTTTTACATCAAGAAACAGTAAGCAATTGTCTTTTTCCCATTCAACCTTTGGTGTCCCTCCCTAAATAAGGATATAGCGCAGTTAGAAAGAGTGCAGCGTCGGGCTACGAAACTAATTCCTGAAATCCGAAACAAACCGTACGAAGATAGACTACGCTTATTAAACCTACTATCACTTGAAAGTAGACGATTACGTGGACAATTGATCGAGGTATTCAAAATCTTAAAAGGATTTACTAATATTGATTACAGACTATTGTTCGAGCTAGACGAAAGGGCCAACACACGCCAAAATGGTTTAAAATTAGTGAACAAGCGTTTTAACTCTACTATAGCCCAAAATTACTTCATGTTTAAAATCACGCAAACGTGGAATGGCCTTCCCAACCGTGTAGTTGAAAGCACGTCAGTTAATATGTTCAAAAACCGACTTGATGAGTACTTCAATAGCGTAAATATAACGTAGTAGGAGCACAGATTAAAACGTCATATATTATAAGGAGTTGAGGATTAAAATGAAATGATGAATAGAAAGATGCCAGTGACGCCTCCTTGCATGGAGTGAATGTGAATTCCCCTTTTCTTTTTCTGTCTGTCCTATAAGTATATAATTTTCATCACTAGCAGGCGACGCCTGTGGGAGAAGAGAGTACTGTCCTATCCCCCCCCCCCCGGTTCGAAAAAGCGTGTTATGTTAGTGTATTTGAGGGATAGCTAAACCTGCATGTCAAGGGTACACATGTAGATAAGTGTGTACCGTAGAGTTTAAATAGTTAATATATATATATATATATATATATATATATATATATATATATATATATATATATATATATATATATATATATATATATATATATATATATATAGGAAAGAGAAATTTGACGGAATGAGCAATGAGACAAGAAACCTGAGTTTTTTCTAAAAAACTCCTGTTTCTTGTCTCATTGCTCATTCCGTCAAATTTCTCTTTCCTGTACTATATTGTAATATAGTCTCCAATGCAAGGTTTCTGCACCTTTATTTCTGTCTTCAAAATTGTTTTGAAAGGCAGAAAATAAATATGGCGAAAGCACTGTGGTGGTTGTTATCACCCGCAGAACTTGCATTTGCTCCTTGCATTTGCTCATCCTTGGGGATGAGCCTTTAAATTGTGAGCGGGTAAGAAGATGTGGTATAAAAATTCCTTGGAGGTTCCTAGCTTAGAGAGATACTGGGTTTGATGGGGTGACGCTTTGGGCGCAGTAGAGTCACTGTGCCTGGTAGCTCAGCGGTAGAGCATCTGACCGGCAATCAGCAGACCCGGGTTCGAGTCCCGGCCAGGAATTTCAAACTTTTTTCCCCTGGTGTTATCTCTGTCTTCTCGGTAAAGGATTGCCTTCATTCTGCCGCCATCTGCTCTCTATGATTCTAGTCTTCTTCTAATGTCCCTTTCTCTTACCTCTAAAAAAAACTCCTGTTTCTTGTCTCATTGCTCATTCCGTCAAATTTCTCTTTCCTGTACTATATTGTAATATATATATATATATATATATATATATATATATATATATATATATATATATATATATATATATATATATAATAACAAAAAAACAGCATGAAAAAAAAGCATGATACACTAACGTTAGAATGTGTAAGCGGACCTTAGGGTCTTTGCTGGTTCCTATTTCTGTAATTTTTATAGTGGGATGGAAGTTGTTAAGCTTTGTCATAAAATTATCAAAGGAGTCTATTTGATTTAATGGCCATTTAGAAATTACATCATCTACATACTTATACCATACAAACTTATTATTGGGTTTAGTAGTTGAGAGTAGGGAAGTTTCAAAATGTTCCATGAACAGGTTACAAAGAATGGGGGATAACGGGTTGCCCATACTAAGGCCATATTTTTGTCGGAAAAATCCCATGTCACTCTTGAATACATTATCCGTAACGCACAGTTTAACTAGTTTGGCAATTGTCAAACTTCATTCATTTCGTTTAGTTTAGTTTCCCCTAAACAGTTTGAATTACGTTTTCTTTTCAGTCATTCATGGGAAACAATTCACGTGGATTAAACTACGTGAATATTGAAACAAACTAATCGACTTAATCCTTCTCGTGCCCTTCATAATATTCACTTCCACTAACTTCACCGTTTCTTTTTTATCGAATATTTCTAGCACATATTTCCTTAAATATTAAAATATGTGTGGTTTGTGGTGTGGAAGGAAAACAATAGAACAGATGAGGTATGATGATAGACAAATCCAAGCTGTTCAGCCTATAATTACCGTCACGGATTAACGCCATCCACCCCTGCCTCGAAATTTCAAACAAAAACAATGACTTCGGGGAGGTTTCAACCGTAATAAACAGAGAATACAGCAGTAAAACAGTGTAAAACAGACATGCCGATATTTCTACTATGGCTCGTTTTTAACCTTCTTTTAACCTCTTCGTCTTCTCAAAATTTATCATTTGTAAATTGAAAAGGACCGATGAGCTTGGGTCAACCCTCTGTCATTGTCTTCAGTTTGATCCTTATGTCCGTATTTTCAGAGGTGGGCAGTATTTAAATACATTTATGTATTTAAAATTGTATTTGTAAATAAATTTAAAATCATGTATTTAAATACTTTTTGCAAATAATTTACTGATAATAGGTTTATATAGCTGTTAAGAACGTGTAATGCATGTTTTAGCTTGTCGCAACTTGTATGATACAAACGGTTGACTGCGTGAGCCGGTGAGAAAAGATTGTCTATATCAGTTCAAATTCAGTTAACAGATGGTCACAGTTGTGTTCGGTTTTATAGTGAGAGCGCTCAGCGTTATTTCACCTGCTGCATGGCAAATTCAGCTTCTTCGAAAGAGTGTGAAATGGAGAGATTATACAATAATAAAGACGAGGTCAATATTTTAGAGTGAAATCTTCCAACGGAAAAAAATGAAGTGTGTATTTACATCATGCAATGGCGAAATCTCTGCGGCGAGCATTGCTACTTCCAATCTACGCATTCATCTGGAGGTCAAGATTTATTAAAGCTAATTACATGATACTTAATTGAATTGACAAGTTTCACTATTTCTTATTTTTTAAAAATGGCAAAATTGCTAGTAGCTAACGATAATGTTAAGTAGCGTAGGCTTACCCTGCACGAACCTACCTGCTTCCTTTTGCAACACCATTATTTATAGTATATGATGGTTGAATTTAACGGGAATTATGGCAACGTGAAACAAATGTCCTTCAATTATCTGATCATGTACATTTATCAACAGAGAAAGCATCCTACTTTAGTGCAAAAAGCGGATAGCTATGTGACAGCTCAAAGAAAATGTTCAGTATTAGACGATGGTCCTTCATGCAGCGGTGTTAAAGTAAAGACATTACCTGAGTGCTTTATGGTGAATATTAAGAAGGTTAATCAATCTGTTGTTGATAAGCTGATTGCAGATTTTATCATACAGGATGTACATCCCCTATCAACCATGGAGCAACCAACTTTTGTGAGATTAATTAAAGGTGACTTCCGAGTTACCAATGTTGTTTACAATTATAGTATTAGTAGTACAGGTTAAGCTCTTATAATGACCGAATACTAAAGCGTTCGGTTCATTGGTCACTACGTAGACTATAAAACAAAGTTAAATAAAGGAAGACATATACAAACAACAGAGGTTAATATATTGCAATAATTTCATGAGAATCCACATTCATATATTGTTAAAGCGCGTTATAATTTACTTGAAAATATTATTTACTAAAAAAATTTCATGAATAATTAGTACAATTATTCATCGATTATATGCAGTTATTAGATGAATTCCTATAACGATGTATTTCGTTATAGTAGCAATACCTGTATATCAAAATTAGCATGCGTGTCCGTCACAAATGTAGGAAATAAAGCTTGATAATGTATATATTCCTAACAATACTGAAAGTCAATATTTTACTATGTAATTCTGAATAGGAAGGACTAATAATATATTTATGAATTAATGTACCAGTCCTATATAGCTATAGGATATTCATATAGCTACATTTTATATATAAAATTTTATATGCATACCATATATTCTCATTTCACTCACAATAATCACACATTCCACTACCGCAGGTCTAAATTCTTCAGTTCACGTCATTTCAAGGCGGGCGCTAGGCCGAACTCTTATAGAAAAAGAGAAAGGTCCAAGAGCTCTACTGAAGAATAAACTAGACAGCACCTGTTACTTATGTCTTACTGCAGATATTTGGTCAACTCGTCACCGTAGTTTTTGGGGCGTTACAGTTCATTGAGTATGTTAAGATTTTGCTCATTATGAAATATGAAATTGAAAATGTCTTTACAGTTAGGGAGTTATCAGCTCTTGGCTGAAAGCAGACTTATTTGTTGGTGGAATTTATCTCGATTATATTAATATGTAAAATTTATGGAAACATTTATGAAACAAACATTGAACTGTTATTTCATTTTTTTTTTTCAGCTTGAGGAAGATGCTCTTGTCCGTCACAGTGGAGTATTGGCATGCTTTCACTTCAAAGGAGAACATAACTGTATTAAGATTGCTGAATATATGGAGAATATTATCAATGAATACGATATCCCCCTGCGGAAAATCACGAGCACCGTCACTGATAACGGCTCTAATTTTGTTAAAGCAAAAAGGAATATGCAGTCACTGCTGCAAATGTGTCCACAGAGTTAGAAGATGGAATTCAGGTAGGTGAAGAAGATTAGGGTGAGCACGAGCTGGAGAATAGTTTTTAATGGAAGTGCATTAGATCAGGAAGAAGACTTTTCGTCTGACCCATGCAGCTTCAACCTACCTAAGCATGTGCGCTGTTCTTCACATGCACTCAGTCTCGTCGCCACAACTGATGCATAACAGGCACTGAAAATATCTTCTTTTGCAAATATCAATCATGTTGCGATGGGGAAATGCTCAGCTTTATGGAACACAAGCGATCGTCCAAAATCAGCAGAGATTATCAAAACTGTTATCAACTGCTCATTAAAGGTACCTTGCAAAGTGGACCTCTCTGTTTGATGCATTGTCATTACTTTTAAAACACAAGGACAAATTACCTCAACTCATGACGTCCCTTGAACTTCCAGTGTTCAGAAGTCACGAAATTGAATTTCATGGGGAGTATGTCTGAGTTTTGGCTCCTATTGCAGTGGCAATTGATCGCCTACAGGGAGAACAAAACTATTTTATGGAGAATTGCTCCCTACCTTGCTCACTGTGGAGAAAAAGTTGAAGAGCCTTCAGTCATTTTCTCTGAAATTTTGCCAACCTCTTCTAAGTGCAGTCACTAAGGGCTTTGGAAAGCGCTACCAATCTTATTTGACCCTAGCAAATGAAGCCAGCGTTACAGATGCTATTATTGCATCAACCAGCCATCCATTCTTCAAACTCCGCTTGTTAGATATCATTATTTCATGGGAGAGTTCAAGCCACCAAGACTCTATTCAAAATATTATTATTCAAGTGATTGAGAATTTAGCAGAGGAACCCGAAACTGAATCATCCAGTGGTGTATCGGACAGTGACGATTATTTTGGATTTACAAAATCCACTCAGACACGATCAACCGCAGATTTATAATTGTTCAGTTACCTTCAGGATTCAAATAAAACACTTCAACGTTTAGATAGATATCCAAACATAAAAAGTTATTTATTAAATACAACACCACCCTTGCGTCGTCATCTACTGTGGAACGGCTCTTCTCTTCAGGAGGATTGACCTTATCTCCAAAACGGAGTTCTTTATCTGACGAAACATTTCAGCAACTGATATTACTTAAATGTAATGCTGATATAAATAGCAAACTGAAATTTCATTCTATAGAACTTTCTATATTTTTTGTAGTACATAAGTCCAATTGTCATCAAATCCTACATTAGTAATTGTCGTGGTATAGCTCTATATACCATACATACATCTATTATATTTGATTTTAGAGTGCGCAGGGGTTTCCTCTTATAACTTTGGGTAGGCCGAGGTCCGGTTACGAGGTCAGATTCTCGTAAGGGAGGGCTAGTCCAATACATGCTACTTTAAATCTTTATTGGCTGAGAGTTCCAAATCTCACTTAGTTACAGGCTGTTACACGGCTATGGTGAACTCAAGGGTCGGAAAGTAAAGGAGTCGGCAAAAGTAGACTTTAATAAATATTAATAATTAAAGTTAAATGGTATAACAATAAACAGACATATAAGACAAATAGTTACAGTAGTCAACGGGCTATTAAGAAGACTAGGTATTCTAAAATGCAATAAAATTGGGTAGGCTGGATGAAATTAAGATTTGAGCTTTACACGGGGACGTGGTAAGCACACAAATGATAATGGGGGAACGATAGACGGCAATTATAAAATTTTGAGGAAGCTAAAATATTCGTTACAATACCTTGTACAAAATGGAAGGGTTGGGGGGAGACGATGGTTGTTTCCGGCGAGGCGGTGACATGATGGTTGGGTCACTTCGACGAGTTCCAGGGTCAACTTGTAGTTGAAATATTCCTTTGAGATGACGGGGGGAGGGGAGGGGGCAGAGCCCTCGAGAATGGAGGCTGAGAATTCTTCCGGTGTAAATTACTTTGAAGAAAACGGAGGGTGAGTTTCTCCGATACGTCAAACGGTTTGTTTGGTCGACTATGCGTAATCAAGGGGGTATTACGCTAAGATTAATCTTCACTGAAGCCTTTTAGGATAAGACTTGGTTCTTGTTTGGAGATGGCGTCGTTGAGCGGAGTAGGACGGGTATTCTTACGGGGAGAAGAGTTCTTAACTAGTTCTAGGGGGGGATATTTATTTTATCCAAGGAGGGATACTCGGTTTTATCCCACAACGTTTCTTTGCCTTCGGCGTATGACAACCCGAATCGAGGAGGAGTAAGATCGTCTGCTCTCGTGAGCTTCTCTCGCACAAATCTCTCTCGAATCCTCCTCACACGGATACATATGGACGCTTGCCAGTGAGGGAGCTTACCCCATAGAAGGGGGGGGGGGACTATCGCCCGTCGTTTGAGTAATGGCGAACGCGCCCCGGTGGTGTTTGTCTCAGCCGCTCCCAGTGTGGCTGGAAAGGGGGGGGAACCTTCTTATCTTGTTTAAATACTAGGATTGATAAGGGCTGCATTCCATGAGCCCGCTCCTATACTTTCTCACGCTTTTGAGCTTCAAAAATTGCGTGTAAACGACAAAGAGGCCCACATTTGGAGGCAATGCTTAAAAGCGACGTTATTTCTCCCATCACGTGCTTGTTACCTCACAGTAATTATAATATACAATTTCATTTTATGGATATTTTTTTGTTGTGATACCAATTATCCTTATCGATTGTCATTATATACCATGTGTTTGAAATGTATTTAAAAATGTATCTAAATACATTTAATGTATTTAGTATTTAAATACTAAATACATTTTCAAAATTTATTTAGTATCTAAATACATTTTTCTCATGTATTTAATATTTAAATACTTTAAATGTATTTAGTGCCCACCTCTGCGTATTTTCCACCCACGTTTAGGTTTTTATTTCCTGGATCACACCGGTAGCTTAAAGCGCTTTGGTTGTTTCACCTATTGAAGCTTGACTTCCATTTTGCAGCTACTCTTTTAAAAATAGGACTTGATTCTTTCTCAATTTCCGTCAGTTTTTTTTTACTGTACTTTTGTTATAGTAGACAAAGTCAGTCCTATGCAAATTGGGCCTTGATGTACTTTCTATCACTTACCTCTCCCTGATAGATTCTCAGAACCGCACGTTTGAGGAGTCCGACACTTCTCCTAATAATTGAAGATGGTTTGAGGAATTTGAACTCTCTTAATGTCCAAGTGGGCACTTCTTATATCACCTATCCGATTTCTTCTTATTCTGGCTTATTTTTGTTCTTCTTTTTTTCTCTATCTGATTCATCTTTTTTTACCATGATCCCTGTTCACTCAGACGATGTTTAAAAGTAGGGTAACAGCATTTACTTTGGCTATTTTGAGATACTTCGGATGCATTATGGCCTTCTTAACAGTGCTCAGAGCGTCCAAGGCTTCATGGATCAAGTTCTGACTGAGAGGTCTTCACTTCGTATTTTATTTATTACACGGACGAAATTCTGATAGTATCTTCATCTCTGGAGGGACATATTTCTCACCTTTCTGCCGTTTTTTCTTGTAACTCTCCTTCCAAGGACACCATGTTCCTATTAACTCAATGCGTCTACTCGAGGATAAAATTACAACAATTCATGCTTTCTCGCTGACTTTTTCGCTCAAATTACTTCGACGCTTCTATACTAGGGTCATTTTAAACTACAAATTCATTCCTACTGATCCTCGGTCATGCAGTCGTTGAACGTTCGAAAACCAAGATAAAATCTTTTCTCCAGTTTTCTTCTGAACCAACCAAATTATTTCATCGCACCAGGGAGGCAATTTCTTACGCTGTTTGCATAGTACACCCTTTTTCTGTTATCCCATCAAAATTGCCTTAGATGGCTCCTAAACTCACGTAGTAGTGATACTTCAGGGGTTGGTGACTTTTGGCAACCTCATGATTTTTCTCCGCCTCTCTTTCCGATTTTCCAAAGAGCGACAGCGCGTTCTTTCGAGAACGGCTTAGTAGGTAGTACCAGTGATGCTACCACTTCGTATTTGAAAGGACATGAATTCCCAGACCTGAAATTACTTGCGTATTTGTTACTGTTGGAATAACCCTAAGTGTTGCGATTGTATGGGATTACAAGGTTTGAGGTAGGGATTTATAGTCACTCTGTCTCCTAGTTATATCTTGAATAGCTTTGGCCATTTGCTTCATTGGTATACGAAAAAAATATTTCAAAGAAATATGTACGAACAATTTTTGGTAAAACAGAAACGATGAAATTATCGGGAGAATATAGATGAAAGACTACTATAGAAGATTAATTATGGTATTTAATTTCAATATTTAATCGACGCAAAAGATGTTTTCTATGAATAAACAAAAAGAAAATTGCATTCAAAATCCATACCGTAGACTAAAGTAAACGAACTGGTTGACGTTAATTTTACGAATTATGATCATTTATGCTGTTAAATATTTAAAAAAACTAGTCTGGGCACTATTTGTGTGCGGCTACTTTAGTCTAGAAAAATATTATAGGTATTCACAAAATTTGAAAAAGCCTGAACAATATCGATATGAATAGTTTTACTTTACAAATGGCAAATTGGATAATAGCAATCACAAACGAACACATTTGAAAATGTGACTAAAATAATCTTCTTTTTTAGACATATAAATTAGGCAAAGGTTGATAGAATATATACTTTATTATTAATTACTGACAGTCAGGCAGATAGGTGTATCCATCATAAGAATTGTGGGTTTAGACGTACAAGCATGACATTTGGCACAGTCCTAGATAATAATCTAATGAATAATTCCAGATATGGACCCACCGCGTAAACGTCCTATGGTTGGCGTGGCGCCCCTTTTACAAAATCGCCGTTTTGACCGCGATTATCTTTTACCGTACGACACAAATGCTTCTTTATGTTCTAATGAAATGACTCTAGATACACATTTATGCCATAATTGTATTATCCAAATGACCACAATTTGTATTTGTGTTGTCAGCAATGTCAATTAACCCACCAGGGAGCGTAATAAGTGCTGACTCAGCAAATTTCGCAACCTCCGCGTTCAGGACTCAGTTTCAGTGAAATTACAGGATCTAAATAACTAGTTGACAGGTAAGTACATATTTATTTGAAGTAAACCACTATTATCTATGACTGTGCCAAATTTCATGCTTGTACGTCGAAATCCACAATTCTTATGATGGATACACCTATCTGCCTGACTGAGCAAATTATTTGGTGGCTAAGAGATAAAAACACTTTCGTCATAATTATTAAAATACCTGGTTTAGTAATATTTTATTTGGTTAAGTTGACAAAACGAATGCGGTAAATTTAAACAGTTTCGTCTACAACAATACAGTTTATTTTCAATAATCTAAACTCAAAAGTTCTCTACTAATTTAGGTTATGTATATAAATACTAATTACAGCAAATTTATTGGACTGTTTTTGTAAAAGCATTTTAAATACATTATTCCGTAAGTTGTAAGCGTTCAACAAGCTTCCAAGATTGATTAAGAAAGAAATAATTAAATATTAAATAGGCTCCCCGTATATAGATATGTTCCATCATCCCAACAATATATTATAGGTCGCCACATATGGGGTCACCAGTTATAGGTTTGGCGTAAGTTGGCCTTATTTTAATTGCAAGGCGATCCTATAAGGGCTTGGTAAAGTGACTTGCTTACAGGTTTCTTGACGTACGGTCCGAGGGGTATTAACCGATCAAGGTTTGTAAGTAAAAGGCTCCTTTGTGCAAGGAATTAAACACTTGTATTTTTATACGACTTTGAAATGTTTACACTTAAAGTAAAGATTTAATTTGCGCAACGGAATATTTTAAATCGGGTTATAATGGCAAGAGCAATAATAGTGAAGATGCGCAGAGCAGTGAATTAAGAGTCTAATAATCAATCAATGAATGGGTCAATAATAATCTATAATAATAATAATTATGATAATGATCTTTGACTGAAAATGTTCTCTTATTTATACCGGGCATCATTTTGGAGGCGACGCGTACTTCCGCCTTCCTTTGGTCGCAAAGGCGGTGCTTAGCTACCTGTCAGCCCAGCGGAGCCTGTAATTAGTTGGAGTCTAGCCTGTGATTGGCCTAAATTCTCGACTTCGTATCTTACTTTGGGGGTCTTTCCCCTGCGAATGTATCACAGAAACTCCGTTTGCTTAAAGCTAAGATGACCTTATCAAATTTTACATTAAGGCGAAACATCTTTTGTCGCCAATTCTGTTCCCGTTCCAGAATTACTCTGTTTGCCTTACATTGTGATCGGGTTTCAAACCAGACGTTCGAATCAGATTCACAGACTGTCTCCAAACGACCTTATTTTATTGGTCCTACCATTCCATCTTTGATACTTCGACCTGGGAAAGTGTATATTTGTCCTTCTCTCTCTTTCTCTTTCTCTCTCTCCTTCTTTCTTTGTGTGCGTGTGCTGTTATTGTACACTACATATAAAATGACAAAAAGTTGATCTGAACATTGAAGATTAGTGATATTGACATTATTGAGCATGAGTAAAGCACTGTAACGGTAACTTACTAGATAGTTCCAGTTTGATCTTGTTTATACGTCACAATTTTCTCTACCACACTGGTACAAAGGGGTACATTTCAAACTAGCTTGTTTGCACTTGCATCGTCCCTTGCAACTCTTTCTGCATTTACAACAAATCAGCTCCCTTGATGAAGTGTATGGCTTCAGAAATCATACACTCTGTGTATGCATAGAACATTGGGAGGGCCTGTGACTTATCTGGTCTGAGGAATGCTACAATTTCATGTGCTGGAATATACCTGAAGTGCTGGCCTGTCCTAAAGGCCACCCAAAGCTCCTAGATTTTGAGTATAGTTGTTGCTGCCACAGCCAATACTACTACATATGTGTCCACCTTACGCAAAATTTTCTGAAACCCATCACGGACTGCATCCGCGAGATGTGCCATCATTCGTGTATCGGCCTCCTCATGGTCAAATGGGGAAAGATAACTGGTGTCGCGTGCCGGAATGCACGTCACATCTGATCCATCCGTCGTGACTATCTTCTTATCTGATACAAGATGTGTGATGTGATTTGTCACGAAGGCAAACAGTTCTGTTTTGTTTACATCAATTCTCAGGAACTGCTGCCAATCTCTTGGAAAAAGAGTAGATCCGTCAACTCTCCTTCGAATGCCTTTCCTACGTTTGTCCCTGGCTCGAGATTTCAGACTGTTGTCACGGTAATGATCCCAGACTATGTCCACACGACAGGCTCTTTGCAAGTGACCTTGTATGTGTGGCAAGAATACTTTCAGCGCATAATCATCAAAGGTTTTGGCAGCAACTGGTTTCAGAACGTTCACCAACACTGCCCCGTCAAGGAGAGTAATGTCAATATCTGGTTTGGGAGCATCACTTCCGACCTCTGCGCAACTCTCTAGAAACACCAATAGATCTGATTTTGTTCCTAGTCTTAACTTCCCAAGCTGAGATAAAGACGGGGGACATGCTTGGTTTTCATGGCGGAAAAGTTCAGGAAGATCACCATCTCGTGTTTTAGACGCAATAAAGAGTCTTGTGAATAAAGAGCAGTCACTCTTTAGCAAAGTTATTTGAAAACTTGTCTTGGATTTATCTCTTGGAGACGATCGACTAAACAATGAGAGTTTATTGTTCTTTATTGGCTCATTAAGAGGTACGGTTCGCTCCAGTAGACGGTCTGCTACGAAGGTCTTGTATTGTTGCTTACCTATCTCCTCAACCTGTTGAACAGTAGAAATAACCGTTAGGGCAGCAATGTCTCTTGTATATAGTAGCATCAAATCTGTACTCTCTTCTAGGAAGGGGTTTTCCATTTCCTCTATTATTTCAACCAGACGTTTGACATGTTGAGTAAAGATTACCTGCGAACTATTTGTTTGCTCATGGTGGCGTGTTTCTTGATTAATTTTTATTTTCTTTCCCTCCATGGATGCTTCAAACTCGGTAGTCATTTTAACCAGTTCCGGCCAGCCACCATCCATCTTCTAAGAGCATTTGGATTTTGAGTGAGTCCAATAGCACCAACGTCACTCTTCACAGCAGCATTATTTTTCTCATGAGCCTGGTCAATGGCCATGATTGAGAACACTCCTTTTGTCTTATGAACTTTGAATTTGCTATTAGTGAATTCAGTAGCAATATCTGGGTGTGACTTGCTAAGACTCTCGAATGTTGATAGGCACCCAACGTGCATAATTAATGTTGTCCATGCTGAAAAACCGTGGTGCAAGCTGTGTGAGCATGTCTATGTACAGGGAGAACGATTGATGTCCTTAGTGACTTGACAAACGTTAAGAGGAGGAGTTCCAGTTGAAGAGTGATGTGCCAGAATTGGAACTGTGGCACATCTAGAATTCTTTGACCACACCAGTCATCAAAGGATTCAGGACGGCTTTCATTCTCCAGAGACTCTGTGTAATGCGCGTAAGACTTTGTCAGTAGGATATATAAGCTGTTTGCTATCACTTGATGCGCATGTCTGGTTCTTGTAACATAAGATGAATGCAGAAATGAATCTGCAGTTCCAAGTGTAGCAACTTTGGCCTGAACCGGGGCTTCCACCCATCCAGCATCTTCCACCCAGTCTCCGATCACTTTTAGTCCAGCCATCTCTATATGCAGCTCTCCCAACATGATGACGAAATGATCTTCCCTGTACATTGATGGCCAAGTCCACTGTATCTGCTTGTATATGGTGCAGAGTGGTTGATCCACAGTGATCACTGGTTTCTGTTCTTGGTTGACTTTCATCACAGCTTTTTAATCACGTCCATGCAGTGCCGTATCATACCAACAGACTTGGAGTCGTCCGGAAAGAGGGAAAGTAGTGCTGTGATCACCGGCAGATTATCTTGTCCTGACTCCTTACTGGCATGATAGGCTGTCCATGATAAATTACTGTCACTTTGTGGAATTTATTGATACCTCTGTTTCACAGTATCCAGCCATCTGTAAATTAACCAAAGTACATTAGAATTGTCAGAAGACAGCCAAACATTTACTCATGGTATAACAATAATGTTATTGCATTACGTTCTTATGGTATAGTATTATGCTAGAATGTTACAAGTACTCACTAATACTCTTGTTGCAATGCTTGGGTAATCTCCTGCCCATCACTCTTCAATGGACAATCAACCTTTGATGCGCATGTCTGGTTCTTGTAACATAAGATGAATGCAGAAATGAATCTGCAGTTCCAAGTGTAGCAACTTTGGCCTGAACCGGGGCTTCCACCCATCCAGCATCTTCCACCCAGTCTCCGATCACTTTTAGTCCAGCCATCTCTATATGCAGCTCTCCCAACATGATGACGAAATGATCTTCCCTGTACATTGATGGCCAAGTCCACTGTATCTGCTTGTATATGGTGCAGAGTGGTTGATCCACAGTGATCACTGGTTTCTGTTCTTGGTTGACTTTCATCACAGCTTTTTAATCACGTCCATGCAGTGCCGTATCATACCAACATACTTGGAGTCGTCCAGAAAGAGGGGAAGTAGTGCTGTGATCACCGGCAGATTATCTTGTCCTGACTCCTTACTGGCATGGTAGGCTGTCCATGATAAATTACTGTCACTTTGTGGAATTTATTGATACCTATGTTTCACAGTATCCAGCCATCTGTAAATTAACCAAAGTACATTAGAATTGTCAGAAGACAGCCAAACATTTACTCATGGTATAACAATAATGTTATTGCATTACGTTCTTATGGTATAGTATTATGCTAGAATGTTACAAGTACTCACTAATACTCTTGTTGCAATGCTTGGGTAATCTCCTGCCCATCACTCTTCGATGGACCATCAACCTTTGGGAGTGGAGGACCCTTCAGAGGTAACACCAGCGGACGAACACAGGTGTAGAACTCTGTGAGCTTTGCCAGTGTAGTGGTAGTAGATGGCTGTTTAAGGACGCTGTGTTCCCTGCGGTCCGTCCCATTATTTTGCAGACTGGTGTGCTGGAAAAGTGATATCCCAGTACCGTGAAAGGAATCTGTCGACGTTGTGGAGATCAGATTGCGGTTGATATTATCAATTGCTGCCGTTGTGAATAAGCCCTCGCGTAGATTGGGTGGACACGCATCCTCATCTCGGTGATATTGCTTACACACCCTGTTTCCCATGGATGTGGAGATTGCCATCACTCGGTCATAGGAGATGGACAGTCCGAGATCAAACAGCATTACAATGAGGTCACGTTTCCGAGTTCTTGCATGGACTGTGAGCCCCACGTAGATGGACAATGGGGGTTCTTTGTCTTTGTTGTGACGCACAGTACCACTACCCACTCTGCGACGGATGGAGCTATTCTACTGCAACAACTGAGCTTTGCTGAGGGTTGCTTGGGTTACACCATCACCTGATTGAGACTTGATGTTGGGGCCGTCGAGAATCATAGCCACCAAAGTCAACAGTTACTGAGGTACTGATTTTACTTGGCAGTCCTCATCAAATGAACCTGTGAATGTAGTTGCAGTTTGGAACATTTATCTACGTACTATCTTCACTGCCCTTGCAGGACATATGGCTTCGTGATCGTAATCTTCTTTGCAGACTTTACAGAAGGCAGGTCCTACATCTTTATTAAATGCAAGTAGTATATCACGCCCTTCCTTATGAGCCGTAAGGCCTGGAATTTGGGCCAGGATACGATTTTTTAACTCTGTGCTATGTTGTCTGACATGCTACTCTACTCCAAGTTGTTCTAGATGATTAGAATAAAGTTTTACAAGATCTGCAAGTTTAAAGACAGGGGCATGCTCTTCATCTATTCTTGTTTCATGATAAATGACAGCAACTCGGCCAGTGCAATCCCAGCTTTTGTTTATCCTGTAATGATTTAGTTTTGTTATAAAGTGAAACAAGACACCTTGGATGATCTTTTGCATCTTGTGCGACCATGTCTCCAGCACTCAATTTTGCAAATAGCCTCTCGTCCTGCAGGTCTAATGCATATCTTCGTACGCGGGAGTCTAGACGGAAAGTTGATGCCTCACGGAGTGGTTCGGAAGTTGACACACCTTCGCATAAAAAAACAGGCATCCGATGCTGCGACTACATGAGGAGCGAATTGACGAGTTTATTTCTTGGATGTAGTAGCATCAGGGTCGCAACCTTGTGTGCATTTTTTTTTCTGATCGTTGTAGTTTTATATTATTGGATTTTGTATGGCATGATTTGTGCCACTTGATATTGTTCTTCAGAAACATAGCTTCAATGTCATTCCCCTTATTAAGGCATCCTAATTCTAGTGGCATCGGTAATTCGTGTTCATTTAAACGTCTGATGTTAAAGGCAATGGTAGAATAACCAACTCCAACATCGTGCCGTTTGATTTTGCTGGGCATTGCAAACTTTATTGTGTGATTTTTTGGCACAAAACGCGCTCGTTCCAATCCGTCTGTACCTGCGCCTTTGATTGTCCAGGTCGCAGTGGATCCACTAGCTGATAACTCTCAGACATTTCGCTGTTCGAAACACCAACTGAAAAAAAGGTTATGATAAGATATGAGGACAAATAAGATACGGTAACAAGTTGCAATAAATAAATAATAAAAACTTTATTATCACTTACTACACGGACACTAATAAGTGTATTTCTAAAGGTTTATATGCAAAACTCTTTTGTGTGAACAGATCACATTTAAAATGGTTTTGTATATATCCTTGTCACTCAAAACATAGGTCTAGATACCTTATTTGCTTAGTTATCTGCAATATTGGCCGATATATAGGTGAATATAGAGTGTTTGGTAATGGCGGCGCTAATTTGCATAAAAATAATACGTCGGACATTTTTTAACCTATTTAACATAGCAAATCATTTTCTACAGATTTCTTTCTATCTACAGACACCAATGAGAAGTATATTTCAGCGTAGGGGGGGGGGGTGCACGAGACCCCTATCTAGCCACTAGACTAAAAGCGGCCATTTTGTAAAATGACCGCCACAGCTATCATAGGACGTTTTTGCGGTGAGTCCATATCTGGAATTATTCATTAGACTATTATCTATGAACGTGCCAAATTCCATGCTTGTACATATATAAACTCACAATTGTTACACCTATCTGCCTGACTATGAGCAAACAAGTCCGAGTGCAAAATTTAAGGAGACTATAAATATGGCTGAGAGCAGACGACGCTTATTGGAACAATATAATTAAGTTAAATGACTAAGCTATATAAATAATTTGTAGCACAGATTAAATAAGTCTTGCAGCGCGGAAGCAGATGAAAATAACAGGCTTCTCACGCAGTGTTGACAACTTTAGTTGATAGAACCGAGTTAAAATGGTTAGGAAAGCGCTAAAACGCTATGCTCTTTCTAAAATAAAGTGCGAGACATAGATACATACTTCTAATAATAAATTAATTAATTTAAGTTTTCTCCCTGGTCATTTACTTGTTTAGTACATTCGTACGGGCCTCATTCTCGATTTTCTTGAGGACATTGCTTGGGAGGTCCTATTAAAAACAATGAACTCATTTCTGATCATAAAAAAAAACTTTTCAGATTGGGAACAACTATAAAAATGTCTTCGCATAAGAAATCCTCGGGGCTTAATTTATAAGCTTATTTATAATTATATACTTCAATTATTATTTACCTTTGATTTATGTTTTTAAAATGTTTAATTATTATATTACATTCATTTTTATTTAATGTGCTTATTCATTTATGGTTCGAAAGACTCAATCAGTTTGTTGGACCTAGAGGAGGATATATCTTTATTCTTCGCCTACATTTTTGTTAATCTTCTATACATTTTTCAAACGCTATAAGCAACATAACTCGATCACCACAGTTCTTAGTGAACCACAGAAGGAAACCCCGTTAGGGGTCACGAAGAAGAGGGGTTCTTAGGACCACGACCCCAAAATTTAGTGAAGGCGGCTAATAGTTGTAGGACTATTTAGGTATGGTGGTCGAGTAGTGCTTCTATAATGAGGTAATTAGTGACCCATATATGGTGAGAAAGAAATAAAACTAATTCTCCTGACACAATCTCTTTTCAAATTGCACGGAAGGACGAGCAACAAATATTGATTGAGGAGAGAGCTTCGAAAAAAGTGGCATGAACTCTTCCCGTCCGAGGAAAAGGGGCCAAACCTGGTGAACATAAAGAAATCAGGAACTTTTTCCGACACCCTCAATAACATGCTGGTAAAAATGGATTGAAGATGTGGCTTCCTAAGAACCCACCGTCCGCAGAAATCATAAACCTCAGTATAGCTAAGCCCACGAAAGAGGGAAGAAACCCAAACTAAGAAAAGAAGAAAATGAAAATGAAACAGTCTCCGTAAACGAAACCCGAACTACATAAGATGGAGGAAGGAAACTGGCCCTGGAAAGCATCATTACAAAGATTGAGGCATCAGACCTTAACTTCAAAGTTAACGTTAGCGAAGAATAGTCCCTACCGAGGGAGAAAAGGCAACAAAACATAGTCAAAGTTCAACGTCAAAGTACATGCAAATGGAGCCTTCTAGGGGAATACGGGAGAAGAGGATCAAGAGATTATTGAGGAATTACTCCTCAATTACAGAATCAGAATCTTGCCTGGTGAAGGTGTCACCTTACACCGGAACAAATTCAAAGTTTTTTTATATAGAAAGTAGAAGGATAGTAGTGCCGAACCCACCAAGAGGTCCATCAGACAAACAACGAAGGACAATTGAAACGATTTATAGTGGCCAATGGCTTACTATTCCCCCTCTTCATTATCAAACAAAAGGGAAATGATGAGTCATTGATTTACATGAAGCGTGACAGCGTCCAAAATAAGATCCAGATCCCATGGAGCTAAAATAACTGAAGAATATATATAAAAAAAAACCTTGAACACAACAAGAATCCATGGCTATTAGAACTATCCCAATTAAGTCAATCTTACCAAACAAGACTCCAGAACAAGAACAAGAAAATGAACGACCTATAATGACTTCAAAAAGTGATAGAAACAAACCACGGTGACAAAGTGACGCACTAAAGTGAATTACGAGGGGCGGTCAATAAGTTTTGCAATTCGGATATAAGGAAACAAGATATGAGGAAAAGTGTTTTATTATTTTTCAATATAACTACCTTCGACTTCAATGCACTTGCGCCACTTGTCCCTAAGGCTTCGAATTCCCGACAACCAGAAATTCCCCGACTGCTGTTCAATCCACTCCTGGACGATGAGCTGGACATCTTCATCGTCCCCAAACCGGCTTCCACGCAGTGCAGCCTTGAGCTGGCGGAATAAAAAGTAGTCGCTAGGGGCCAGATCTAGACTGTAGGGGGGGATGGTTGAGCTCCTCGAATCTGCACTCGCGCAGGGCAGCTTGTGCAACTCTGGCCTTGTGGACTTTGACGACGTTGAAGTCGATCATGGGGCGTGAGGTTTCTAGAGACCCAACGGGCAGAGACCTTGGTCATGGCAAAATTGTCGTGGATGATGTTAATAAGACTTCCATGTGATATTCCAAGTTCTCGCTCGATTTCTGCGACCTTCACCCGTCGATTTTCGAGGATCATCCTCTCCACACGGGCGTCCTGGACGGGGGTCATCTTCAAGGGACTCACGACCATGGCGGAACTCCCTATTGCAGTGAACAATGGTTGCGTAGGAATGGGCGGTGTCGGTGTACACTGCAACCATGCGTTCATAGATCTCTTTTGCATTCTTGCCTTCCTTGGTCAAAAATTTGATCACTGCGCGGTGCTCAACCTTCTCCATTGTTGAAAAATTTGTGACTGACGATCTGCGATCGGCTACTGCTTCTTAAATGGACGAGGCAGGAGCGTGCGGCTGCAGGTCCTGATTGGTCATAACTTGTCCTAACACCCCCACAGACAGCCATCCCCCTTCCTCTGTTTTGCCCTACCGATTCGCAAAACTTATTGACCGCCCCTCGTATAGTAAGGGGAAACCAAAGGGGAAAACAACGTGAGGAAACATTTAATCTCAAAAGACAAACATTCACTACAAACACAAATAACTCAAGCTAAAGCTCGAACCCAGATAAACATAACAAGATGAATGCTACAGAATGCACATGTATGCTACAGTGGGATATTTTCTCTTATTATGGCGCAATTTCGTCTCCTAAGCGAGATGGCCGAACGGCCAACCGGTTGAGAAGGCTGAACTGCCTTTCGCACGCGCGACAATCAAGTAATTGGATCATTCCTATATTATAAGTATTTTGGGGGTTTAGGGGGTTTGGGGAGCGAATAAGAGGAAACCAAAAAAATAAAAGCCAAGGAAAGTAAAAGAAGTAAAAGCTAAGCATTATTTAATAGATGCCACTTCACATGTCTTTATAAATTTGAGCAACTAAGTCTTTTGCCTCCATAAAAACTGGCACACATTATAGGAGTCAATCAGAGAACGAGCAGCTCCACAATCTTTTTTATTCCTCATTTTCGCCTTGGCCCAAAGCGACTCTATTTGGTTTGTGTGGTTACCTGTTTCTGGATCTTTAAGGTTTTCGAGTGGTTAACAGTCAAATGTTTATACAGCATCTCTGGCAAGGATTAATTAATTATAGATAATAATGTTTCTGCCAATCTATCAGGAACTGCATACATGAAACACTCGCACGTTTCCATGCAAATTCCTATGAAATCCACTACACTGGCAAAACCCTCAAGACATTATTCTTTCTCTAGCAAGTTCGTACGTTGTCATTTTTTAAGGGTGAAAAATAATGCTTATGCTTTAAAAAACAAGACAAATGGATATCGTAATAACAAGCCGTTCAGCCATCTGGCTGAGGAGAGGTAATTGCGCCATAATAAGAGAACGGATCCCAACAGTGAATAAATAAAAAAAAAACAACCCCAAAGCGAACAAAGATTAGACGTACCTTCCGTCTAATAACAGTGACAGAGATTGGCGACTCTCCTTCTGCCTATGGAGAAAATGTGATGAACGACTGATTGAATGAAAGATGAATGATAGATAAAAAAATTAGGGACCGTGGTGGTTCGGACTCCACGTTAATCAGTAAGTCCAAATAATAGAATATTCCATTCTTTATCTTCTATCCGCCTGTTCGCAGGAAGAAGGTCAACTTAAATCAACTTCTCTTTTATTGATTTCTCTTTTCCCCATGTTTCTTATTCTTCTATCCTTACATGGCTCCCTCTGTTCCCTTCCTCTTTGGCCGACCAATGACGGTGGGACCTTGGAGAAGGATGGGCTTTGGGGACTGGAGAAAGATCTCCCGGGAGTCCTTCCAACCCTCCCTCCCCACCAGTGGAGGGGTAGAACCTGCGAGCGATACTTCTATTCATCTTCCACAAAAAAATAATGCTTAACTGAAATAAGAAGAGCTAACATATTTTTGTTATTGCGCTAACGTTAAATTCATAAACCTACGTGCTAAAGGGATCTAAGACTCACTAAAATTAGCAGGAAACGATCTGATTTGGCACATGTGCTTCCGGTTCTGTCTCAGTGAAAGCTATTGTTCCGTATATGTTGCCAATTTTTACTGTATAAACCAGGGTTCGGCACCCTTTTTCAGCTTAAGGGACAGAAGCAAAATCTATGAAGTGATGGAGGGCCACATTCATAATTTACATTATAAGTTTTAAACTATTATAATTATAGATGTTATATTCGGTACCTAATAATAAATAAATGAAGGTAATAATAGTAAAACTTGAAACTATAAATTATAATAGATTATGTGTATTTGAGTTCGTATACATTATAAATTTTACATTGAACTATGGATATTTATAAGGTACACAATTAGTGTGATGCCTGATGTATTTACCTCGAAAGCTTTTCAACATCAGTTGATAAGAAAGTTGAAGCGAGAAGCAGTACGTTTTCTAAATGGCCATCCGTGTTCCTTAGCTTACTTTTTGTGTATTTTAATTTGGAAAATAATTTGCGCACCTGCATATGTGCTACCGAATACTGATGCATTTTCATCGCATGACCAGTTGAGTTGGTATACAGCGGGTTCAAAAAGAATTCCTTATAGAAATCCAATAGAGATGCATCCTTTGCGTGAAATTTTGATTTCAATACTTCATTGCATTGCGTGTCAAAGAGTTCCGTTTGAAATTCTTCTGGTACGTTGTCCACTTCCACATCAAACGGAGTAGTGAACAGTTTAAAATTGCATGGCACCGAACTGAAAGGAAAATTCTATTCTTTAAACACATATTACAGTAAAAAATATGTCGCCTTTTTTAGGTTTAGTCTCTTGGAGTGTAGGGAAATAAGCATAATTTGATTTCTCCAGCTGACATTCCCACAATCGTAGTTTTGTTTCAAATACGTTTATGTGTCCCCACATGTCATGTATTAATTGATTTTCTCCCTGAAGCTGCAAATTCAAGCGGTTTAAATGGGATGTTAAATCTACTAGAAATGCCAGTCTTGAAAGCCATTTGAGATCGCGAAATTCTGTGACATCCATGTTTTTGCTCTCAAAAGATTCCAGCTCTATCTTCCCGCGGTGCAGATGATACTCTTTCCAGCATAGCGCCTCGACTGAGCCAGCGAAGGTCACATAAGTAAACTAAATCCTTATATTAATTCTCTGCGTTCATTAAAAGTTGTCGAAACTGACGGTGGTTTAATTTCCTGGACAAAATCACGTTTACTGCTCTCACCACTACGTCCTTCAAATTTGATTTCTTAGCGCACACTGTTTCTTGGTGGATTATGCAGTGCACTTTCATGCATGACATTGTGTTTACTTCAAAGAACTTCTTGGTGTTTCTGAAGCAGACCCACGGCACTTTTACTTTGTCAAACCATAGCCGGAGCTCCAGCGGACGTTACAGATACTAGCTTTAATAGGTCCAGATTCATGTTTGTAGTACACTGGAACAGTTAGAGCAGTGCTTCAAGAATGTCTGCTCCTGTAGTAGTGGCTTTTATAGGTACCAGTTGAACAAATTCTTCAAAAATGTCGAAAGTTTTGCTTACTACCCGCAAAAAAAGCAACTTGTGCCGTGTCGGTAGAATCGGTGCTCTCATCAAGTGCTATTGAGAACTTTAAATTGTTCCAATGATTTTTTAATTAATATTCAGATCCGCTGACATTTCTTCTATTCGTCGTGTAACTTTTCTTGCAGAGTGACAGCCATTCGAAAATAAAGTTTTTGTCTCTGGACATAAAATGTCTATTACAGCAAGCAAGCATTTTTTTCACGAATTTCCCGTCAGTGAAAGGTTTCATGTTTTTTGCTATCAATTTCGACACTTCGTAGCTTGCACGTGTACTTTTTTCTGATTCCATGTTTCGTTTTTGGAATATCGAACTTTGTTTTTCTAAACTCGCTTTAAGTTTATGAACTTCGTCCTTCCTTGTTGCCCAAAAAATTCACTAAACTTGAGGTGCTTAGTTTCATAGCGCCTCTTGATGTTGAACTCCTTATTTATGGAAACACTTCCATGACAAATAAGGCAAATGGGTGTTACCGAAGCGTTGAATAAAAAAGTGCTTTTCTTTCCGTGTTTTGAAAAACTCGACCCTCCGCATCAACCTTCATGCGTTTTGTTCTCATTTGTGGGTTTCCTAAAAAAGTAAATTGCCAGTTAGTTCAATGTAACATAACCATCAAAAACAGTCATTAACACCTTCTTAGTTAATATGTCGAATTTCAGAAAAAATAATGGATACATTTTTTGTTATGAGAGGGTTTTGATTGTATAGGTTTATTGTGCAATAGCGTACGGCGATCAGCGCGGAGGGGGTGTTGTTCTCAGCACCTCCAGCAGCTCGTTAGTTGGGGTGTAGAGGACCACCTGGGCGGCTCTTGCCTCTCGCGCCCTGAGTAGGGCGCCTCTTACAGGGGGAGGGGCTGGCGCTCGCTCTGGCCTGAGGCGGGCGGTGGCTGGGCAGGAGAGGAGGTAGTGCACCAGTGGGCGCCGGGAGCGGCCGCCGCAGTGTTCGCACCTCCCTGCCACAAAGTCGGCGTGCAGCTCTTCCCGCGTGGAGTAGCCCAGCCTCACACGCTGTAGCAGCACGCCGTTCGCTCTGGGCTGCTGGAAGGATGGGTTCAGTGGGCGATAGGCTGTGGCTGCAGCATACCACGCCGCTTGCCTCTTGATTGCTTCCCATTCTTGGTGCTGCTGGTGGGCGTTGTGGGCGGCCCTGCGTTTAACCTGCACCTTGAGCTGCTGCAGGCTGGGGCGCACGGTCCAGGTGATGATGGGGCCGTGGGCGGCTCGCTTGGCAGCCTCGTCGGCAGCATCGTTGCCGCGCACGCCAACGTGGCTGGGAATCCAGTGGAGCCGGACACGCCTGCCCTGAGCTGCCAGGTCCTGCAGGGTGCACAGGATGGTGGTGGTGAGGTGGATGTTGTCCCGGGTGTGGGCGTGGGCGTGCTGCAGCGCCTGTAGTCCCGACCGAGAGTCAGTGTGTATCACCACAGTGGCCTCCCGGCGGAGCAGAGCGTGCTGGAGGGCGTGCAGGATTGCTACCAGCTCCGTCTGGAGGGTGGAGCAGTGGTCTGATGTCCTCCACGCTTGCGTCAAGCCGCTCGTGACGAAGGCGGCGCCGGAACTCCCGCTTTCGGGGTCGACGGAGCCGTCGGTGAAGTACACTGCGCTGCCTGGCTCCGTGACCTCAGACATGGCCATGAGGGCGTGCTGGCGCAGCTCCTCGGTGAGGCAGTTCGCTTTGCTGTCGGGCAACTGTGTGGCGGTGAAGTGGGCGGCGGGGGGGTCCCATGGTGGTGGTGGAACGTAAGCGGGGTTGGGGGTGTCGGGGTCGCGCCACAGCCAGTTCCCTGCCCGGTTGAGGGAGTTGGTTGCTAGGCTGACGTTTACAAGCCACCTGTTGTTACGCAGGCACTCGATGCCCTGCGCCACGGCCATTCTGAGTCTCCTCTGCGCAACACCTTCCACGTCGCGCTGGAGCACTCTGGCCACCCGACAGGCCACCATGCAATCCACCCTGGCTGTGAGGGGCGCCAGGTTGGCCTCACTCTGCATGACACAGGCACTGCACCACCTGGGTGCCCCTAACATGGTCCTCATGGCGGTGTTTTGTATTACCTCCAGGCGCTGTTGCTGCTGCCGGGGCAGCGCTACAAGGACCGGTGCACTGTAGTCCACTAGGGAGCGCACTGCCTGGAGGTAGTAGAGGCGGAGGACGGGGAAGGTTGCACCAGCGCTCGGCCGTGTCATGGCCCTCATCACATTCAGCCGGGCCTGCGTCCGCTGCCTCAGGTGCGTGACATGCTGCGTGAAGGACAGCCGTCTGTCCACCCACACTCCGAGGTACTGGTAGGAGTCGGTCCAGGCCAGGCCGACTCCTTGGACGCGAAGCTGCTGGCCAGCAGGTGTGCAAGTCTTGATGGCCATAGCCTGGGACTTCTCTGCCGAGATCTTGAGCCCCAGCTCTTCGCACTTGGCAGTGATGAGGTGCAGCGCTTCTTGGGCCCGCGCG
Organism: Ceratothoa steindachneri; assembly: GCA_963969495.1. NCBI lineage: Eukaryota > Metazoa > Arthropoda > Malacostraca > Isopoda > Cymothoidae > Ceratothoa > Ceratothoa steindachneri. The sequence continues at coordinate 133,553,806 of OZ018322.1, read as the reverse complement.
AGCTTGTCGCCGCGCCCGGTGACGACGAGTGCCAGGTCGTCGGCGTAACTGAGGAGGATGATTCCTTCCCGATAGGGGAGGGTGACCAGTTGTTCCATCAGCACGTTGAAAAGGAACGGGCTGAGGATGCCGCCCTGGGGTGTCCCGTTCTCGAAGGTAAGGTAGGCAGACTTGTGGCCCTGGAACTTCACGCGGGCTCGGCGCTGGTGAAGGTAGTCCTGGAGCCAGCCCAGCAGTCTCCCTCGGATGCCCTTCCTCACAAGGGCGGACAGAATGGCGCGGGGGCTAGCCAGCTCGAAAGCCTTCTCGAGGTCAAGGAAGACTACGATGGTGGGCTGGTTGTTGGCGTGAGCCAGGAGGGTGATGAGGCAGTCCGCAGTGCTCACCCCCCTGGTGTAGCCGAACACGTGGTGATGAAGGCTTCCCACGCTCCACTGTAGGCGAGTCAGCACCATCTTCTCCGCCGTTTTTCCGGTGCAGCTCAGGAGGGAGATTGGCCTGAAGGTGGTGTGATCCTTCGGCTTCGGGATGGGCTGGATGTCGGCGTCCTTCCAGGAGGGCGGCAGACGGCCTGCCAACCACGACGCGTTCAGAAGGGCTAGCAGCGCGGCGTCCCCGGCGGGCCCAGCGTGCGCCAGCATAGAGTACCGCACTCCGTCGGCTCCCGCCGCTGTGTCACGTCGACGTTTCGCCCTGTCCAGCTCCTCGAGCGTGAAAGGCTGGTCCGTCGCGTGCGGCTGGCCCCGCGCCTCCCTGACCTCTTCGTCGCGCTGTGGGCGTAGCTGCTGCTGGAGGTAGCTGGTGTGGGGAGGAAGCTGCTCGCTAGAACCCCTCGCTGTAAAGCAGTTCGCCAGCCGATCTGCCTCTTGCTGTGGGCGTGGGTGGGCAGCTGGGCGGGTCGGGGCGGCGCCTGAGGCCTTCCTGAAACTCCCCCACAGCTGGCCGAGGGAGGTGTGTTGGCTGAAAGAGGCGCACCACTCCAGCCACTTTGCCTCCCTGGCGCTAAGGGACACCTGTCTCACGCGGGCTACCACGTCCTGCAGGAGCTGTAGGTTGATGGCCGTTGGGCGCTTCTCGTACAACCTCCTGTGGACGTTGACGCGGTGATTGTGCTCCCGGACTTCCTCGTTATAAAACCACCAGTCCGGGCGCCGGCGGCGATTTGAGGCTGTCCTGGGCATGGCCGCGTAAGCTGCACTCTCTATGGCCGCCGTAAGGTCCCTCTCCTGCAGGTGCAGGTCCACCGGAGGCACATACGTGGACCACCATTCGGCCAGGGAGGCTTGGAACTTTGCCCAATCCGCCCTCCTGACGTTCCACTGGGGCGGCGGGGTTATGAGAGGGTTATGTAGGGGCCCTCATAACCCCACAAAAATTAATATATTTTAGAACCAAATTACCTACTTTTTATGGGATAAACGTTATTCAAATGCTAAAATGCATACATATCATAGTTAGCCATAAAAAAATTATTTACTTTAATGACTTTTGTAAATTACATGGGAGACTATTTGTTAAGTAATTCTACTAAAGAAATTGACTTATATATGATAATTTAATTAAATCATTTAAAACTCTTTATTAAATCGAATAACAATTTACTTTACAATTTCTTAACATAATGTTTGAGACTTACCTTCGTTTAATTCACTTTAAAGTTAACTATGTAGATTCGTATAATATAATAAGTCCATGTTACGAGTCTGTCACGACACATCTAGCCTTAATGGTTTTCTGAAATTGACTACCTTAATCTAACATTCCTAGCGGAATTTATACATAGGCAGAACTATTCCAGAATATTCCAGAATGCTCTTGCGTAAATTCTTGATAAATGATTGTTCTCGACCATTCGAGAAAACCTCTCAACATTCTACGAGTCTAAAATTGACTTTAAGAATCTAAAAGTCTAAAAATAAAAATCTAAAATTTAAATTTTTATTTCTAGACAGGACGGGCGTATTTCGTTTGGGGACTGCGGGCCGGACAATCTTTGGCGGACGGGCCGTATCTTGCCGACCCCTGCTATAAACAATTATATATATATATATATATATATATATATATATATATATATATATATATATATATATATATAATACTTGTAATTGATTTTTTCCTTGGGAATCTAATATGTAGTAGGAATATGAAGACCCAGGTAATTACACTAATCATTTATTGGCCGGACGTTTCGGACCTTCACGATAAAGTTGACACAGTCGCTGAAGATGGTCCTAGTGACGGTCTGAAACGTCCGGCCAATAAATGATTAGTGTAATCACCTATAACTTCATATTCTTACTATATATATATATATATATATATATATATATATATATATATATATATATATATATATATATATATATTTATATTTATATTGCTGTAAACGAACTTGATTATGTAAAATTTCAATAAAGGGCAGATGCAATTCAATGTGCATAAGTGTAAGATAATGCACATAGGCCATAATGATCCCTGAAGGGTTTGCAATACGGGTGCCGAAATTTTAAACAGCAACATGGAAAAAGATTTAGGTGTCTTAATTTCGTATGATCAAATATTTTCGAATCAATGCACTGTAACGCTGCACAAGGCGAATCGGGTTCTCGGATATAGAGCCAAACATTTTGCGTTTTAATTGAAAGATATTATTCTATCCTTATATAAAGCGCTTCTAAGATGTCATTTGGATTAGTCGGTTTAATTCTAGACTCAATACATGCGAAAGGACAATGGATGACAAAAGAGTTAATGAGCCACACCCTCAGCCTCCCCTCCCCCCTATCCCTCCCAAAAGAGAAACCCGTCGCAGGGATTAGGACCTTAAAGACGTCGTAGCTCATGGTTGAGCGGCTACAAAGTGTATTCGAGCTCACGTTTTTCAAAATGTTTCTAATGACTAGGTGCTCTGAGAGAAGTACATCGTCCGATTTTCAAAGGTTCCCTTAGTGTGAAGTAATTTCTAGTTTGTTTGGATGCGAGCCAAAAGTGTCGCTTTTCTTCGAATGCAGTATTCTGGCCAAAATGGTAGAACCTTCACAGACGTCTACTTGACTCGCTGCGGGCCGGTTGGGACAGGTCGGTTAGTACGAGCTAAAAGGGATCATCCCCAAGTTTGCATCTGTTGGCCCAAAGCAGTGGACAATAAGTCAATCTCATACCCTTAAAGTGCGTAAATTGTGGCTGGTAACACTGTGCTTTAACGAAACATTGATACTCGTATCTGTGACAAAGAGAAATACAAGTCTTTTAAACTTCCGCCTGGATTCCGTATATTGAAGTTCAGGAGAAAGTATATACCGTGTCCGTGGGCGGCAACTGATATTCACATACAGAGGGAAACAGCCCTTAAAACATATGGTTTCACTAAGCGAGTCGCATTCATCGCTCTCATCAGGGGAGGATATCGCTCCTAATTAAGACGATACTCCGTACGGTATGCGTCAAAACTGGTGTGAACGAGGTATCTCTTCTCTGTTACCTTTGTTTAACATTATCTCACCAGAGGTTTTCTTCCCCAATTCTTGAAAGCAGTGGAGAGAGCACTCTACCTTGGTTGCTTTCCATTCCAACCTTCCACCCTGCTTGCTTCTCGCAAGCCGTGGAGAGAGCACTCTACCTCGGTTGCTTTCCATTCCAACCTTCCACCCTGTTTTCTTCTCGCAAGCCGTGGAGAGAGCACGCTATCTCGGTTGTTTTCCATTCCAATCTTCCACCCTGTTTCCTTTGGCAAACCGTGGAGAGTTCACTCTACTTCGGTTGCTTTCCATTCCAACCTTCCACCCTGCTTGCTTCTGGCAAACCGTGGAGAGAGCACTCTACCTCGGTTGCTTTCCATTCCAACCTTCCACCCTGCTTGCTTCTCGTAAGCCGTGGAGAGAGCACTCTACCCCGGTTGCTTTCCATTCTAACCTTTCATCCTGCTTGTTTCTGGCAAACCGTGGAGAGAGCACTCTACCTCGCTTGCTTTCCATTCCAACCTTCCACTCTGCTTAGTTCTCGCAAGCCGTGGAGAGAGCACTCTATCTTGGTTGCTTTCTATTCCAACCTTCCACCCTGCTTGCTTCTCGTAAGCCGTGGAGAGAGCACTCTACCTCGGTTGCTTTCCCTTCCACCCTTCTACCCTGCTTGCTTCTCGCAAGCCGTGGAGAGAGCACTCTACCTCGCTTGCTTTTCATTCCAACCTTCCACCCTGCTTGGTTCTCGTAAGCCGTGGAGAGAGCACTCTACCTCGCTTGCTTTCCATTCCAACCTTCCACCCTGCTTGGTTCTCGCAAGCCGTGGAGAGAGCACTCTACCTCGGTTGCTTTCCATTCCAACCTTCCACCCTGTTTTCTTCTCGCAAGCCGTGGAGAGAGCACGCTATCTCGGTTGTTTTCCATTCCAATCTTTCACCCTGTTTCCTTTGGCAAACCATGGAGAGTTCACTCTACTTCGGTTGCTTTCCATTCCAACCTTCCACCCTGCTTGCTTCTCGTAAGCCGTGGAGAGAGCACTCTACCTCGGTTGCTTTCCATTCCAACCTTCCACCCTGCTTGCGTCTCGCAAGCCGTTGAGAGAGCACTTTACCTTGGTTGCTTTCCATTCCAACCTTTCATCCTGCTTGCTTCTCGAAAGCGAATGGAGAGAGAACACATCCTCGATTGGTTTTCGTCTACTCCTCTAACCTCGCGCGTCTGTGACTTTTATAATAAGTTCAACTCCATGTAGAGTTGTCTGATCTGACTGAGAAAGTGCTATCTGAAATGCACAGGTGGGCACCGTTAATCAAAAGGTTAACTTCGTTAAGTTAACCGTAAATCTGTTAACTAAAAAATTAACTTCGATAACCGTTAATCAGTTAATTCTTTAAAAATGTAACGGAAGTTATCGATAAATCGTTACCGTTAATTTTTATTATCGAAAAAAAAATCAGTTCTTGCTCTAAAATCACCTAACAACACCTTTAAAAGGTGCAAAACTATAAAATCAGCCTTTTGGAGTCTTTTTAAGGGCTTTAGAACCCCCAAACTATAGTATTTTTGCTTTAGAATAACAAAAAAAAGGCTGATTTCATAGTTTTGGACTTTTTAAAAGTTTTTAAAAGCTTTTAGAGCCAGAAAAGGGTAAAAAAAAATAAATGAAACACAATATTAGTAATAAACTAAAAAGAACTATTGATAAAAAGGCCGAAAAAAAATTAAAAACACGATATATACACAATTTAATTTTTCCTCTTCATCTCGTTCTCCATTTTGTTCATGGAATGCATGTTGCCCTTTATGAAAATTAGCATGTCAAAGTTTTCATCAGACAGGGATGATCTCTTGGCCCTCAAGACGTCCTTTCGCATAGAGAACAAATGCTTCACTGCATAATAATAATAAAAATTGACTTATTTATTTCCTTTCAATCTACACTAATGGTATCGCTATAATAACATATACTCACGTTGTAACCGTAATAGCTCTCCAGAGTGAAGTGAGTCCTCTTTCTACCGGCACTTTCTTTTATTTATAGCGCTGCGTTGCGTGCTATGGTGCAATATCTTATTTGTTTATTAAAGAAACTTTATATGATCTATTAATAAAAAATAAGTGCTTAAATATCGAATACATAACATTTCATTTTGAACTCACAATTCGAAGTTTGATTGAAAAGTTATTTATAATAACCGGCGTTATATCGGGGTTGAAAGAATGACGCCTACATTATTAAATATGCTAAGCCTCTACATCTGTATTTAAAATCTGAAAATAATAGAAACTTTTAAACGTTTCCTGGTTTTATGAATTTTGGGGGTAGTGGACTTGAGTTAACGAAAGTTAATTATTCCAATAATGATTTACAAAGTTAACTTAAAAGTTAAATCGTTAACGAAAATGTTAACTTCGGTAATTAACGATTAACGGTTTAGTGCCGAGGTTTGCTGAAATGCCTTCCTTTTTAGACAGCACAAAGACTTGATATTTTTTTATTTGGAGGCCGGAATATGGCTCTTGTGCTTCTCTTCGAATTCAAGAGATCGGCAAATCAGTGACGTGTGAGGGGTCCTCTATTTCTGGGTCGGACCGCAAGGAGATAGTGTCATGTGGGAATATATTCAATATCACTATCTTTGCTGTACATATAAATTGTATCACTTCGGTACTTTGGGAAGATGTTCTTGCTATACTACATGGACGAATCTTTTTTATCTCGCTTGGCGTGGTCCAAGCAAGATAACAATTCGCGTCATATTGAAACCGTGTCGGCGAACACGGATAGCTCCACCTTATTCTTATTTGTCGTACCAGTGTTGGTGGGATTAGCCAGTATTTTTTTGCATGAGGATGTGGCATAGAACAGTATCGAAGTCTTTGTGGATGTCTAGTATAGATATGATTGTGCGTTTGTGGTAATCGTTTTAATTAAAGCATCTTAAGGTGTGCTTATTATGGATATTTTGGAATACTTTGAGTGATCGGCTGTGATGCATGATGGGTTCGAGGCATAGGAGATGATGCCATATGTTGCACAAGTACCAGAAGAAGGAAATTTCTGAGCGGTGGACCTGTCGGTCACAGGTGGGACACAAGTAAGTGAGAGGGCCGGCCTATTGTTCTATATCCCCGTTAAGGCGAGCAGGATACAAGGGGTCAACGGTATATCATTTGTCGGAAGGAAAAGGTGGATGTATAGGTAGGAGGGAGAAAAGAGAGAGAAAGAGGGAGGGGGGAGAGACCTCGAGCCCAGGTACCCCAGGAAAAGCCTTAAGCCATATCCCTTTCCAAAGATAGGAAATTTTTCCAGTCCCGAGGAGTAGTCGTTTTCTCTTTCCCCTTTCCCGAACCTGAAGTTCGCGAGACTTTTCCAGCCAATTCCTTCCTCCATCTTACCTGCGAATTGGTTGTGATATAATGTACAAGAGCTTTCAACCATGTATCTTCATGAAACCGTGTATCTCATAGCGACCCATTGAATGTGACAAATGCTCTCGAAGAAGTGAAATCCTTACACACTTTATCTACAGTATTCGTGATGTCATGTCTTCAGCGGATTGAAGTGGTCATGACTTTTTGCTTAGTAATTGAACATGTAGGGGTAGTCTAAAATAAGCTGCCAGACTATCTTCAAAGACTGCGCTAAGGCCTGTTTATTTGTTCATAGCTTTAGTTTTTTAGCTTTTATATTTTACCCCTTAATTCACTTTTAAAAATGATTACTTTTAATTCTTCTCGTTATATGAAATTTTATTTTAAATTGCATTGAATTAGCCTTAAATTAGTGAAAATGATACAATAATCCTTTTTTTTTTCAAAAATTTTATAAGATTTCTGAAGAGGTATAATATGCATAACAATTTAATTCTATATTATAGTTTTTTATTGATTTATGATTTTAGAACCTAAACATAATAGGAATTGCGCCAGAAACTTTGTTTTTCTTCCCAAAGTATATCACAGGTAGCTGAGCCTCCTATGTCTTTACCTTCGTCAAAAAGTTTCAAAAAGTTGAAGATTGAACTGGTCAGTAGCAACCCCTATATATGTATATATATATATATATATATATATATATATATATATATATATATATATATATATATATATATATATATATATAATAAATACAGCAAACCGCAAGAAACAGAAAACAGGATAATTTGTCTTCGGAAAATGTTATTTCCTACTTCGCAAAAATTCCGTACAGGAATGGGATTCGAACCGTGCACACTGAGGCAGGGAGCAACCGCTTTGATCTCTATTAAACCGTCCCTTAGACAACTCGACTATGCGGAAGACAAAACCTTCCGAATAAACAAGCTTTTAAGGTACGCTTCGCAAGGTCGATCGGCACTCTCTGACACTCAACTTTCCGGCACCAGTATGTTAGTCAATTATCGGAACTTTTCGCTTCCCCAGAAAACATGCGGCACATTCACCCTGCGAAGCGTGCCTTGTGCAAGACCATAATAATTTCCCTTAGGATGCTCCAAAAGGGCCAAAAAGCACCAAGTGGCTAATCCAACTTTTCAGACAAATACACAACGACATTCGTCGGTAGTGTTCATACAAACATCTTGTATCCTGACGTTACTAAGCTACGCCCATCAATTCATTGTAGGAATTCTAACTCCGCCTCCTAGTTTTGAAATATAAAATCCAAACCTATTTTGAATTATATATGATATTGATTCATTACTACCTGTTCATCATTACAGTGTCTAACTATAAACACGTATAGTTATTATAATGTATCGACCGAATTCAACCAGATTTTCCATCCAGGACCTAAGCCCAAATTCGATCCATCTTAATTCATCATCGTGCCATTATTGGAATTTAATATTCATATACTGTTAGAATCGCCAGATCGATACTGTTAAATTATTTATAAAGTGGTTATATTTATTATTTGTTATTAAAGAGTTGTTGCAAGGGTGTATTTTCCCCCGACTTGAATCGAAAAAGGAAGATCAATTGATTTTATAGCAGACAAGCTGAAAAGCACTTATGCCAAAATAACAGAGAAAGTTTAAAGGGAGTTACTGTTACAAACCTATACAAATTCAGGTCATAATTTCAAAGCAGTAGCGCTCTTCATCTACAAATTAGGGACCCCTGAGTCACCATCGTTTTCATCACGCTGGAAAATTTATGCAACAACAACATTATGGAGCCACATCGCAACAACTATGGACGACCTCAGCACGCCCACCAAGGTAAGCACAATCTATCAATTTTCCTTGTCTGAGTTTCAGGGCTGCTTCGCCTAACTCGTGGTTTACCCAAATCAAGCTACTCTTCTCCTTGGAGAAAGTAACAAGTGAAACCCAAAGGCTCACGTGACTGATGCCGGCATTACCAAACGCAGTAATTGATGGAATTTTTGCCTTTTTATGAGACCTCACAAATTTGAGCTATTGCGAGGGGTGATCAGAAAGTAATGACAGTAAGAACATATATTTTAGTAGAACAGAGGGAAATCCAAAGAGCAGTCTACATTCCTTCAAAGTACTACCCTCCTGCCTATATGCAGCATTCCATTCTCCTTCGCTACTTCATGAAGCAGTCGGGGTACTCAGAAGCTGATATATCTCGTAGCACTGAATTGACTGTTCGTACCAGGTCTTGGATGCGATAAAATTGCTTCCCTGCAATTGCACCCTTGATCTTTGGAAACAACCAAAAATCACGGGGAGCAAGGTCAGGTGAGTAGGGTGGGTGAGCAAGAAGTGTGATGCCCTGCTGCCCCAGGTATTGCACAGCCAGGCGCGCTTTGCGGGGTGCAGCAAAAGGCTCGATCAGCGACGGGTTGGTGAGGACTTGGCCTAATGTTCTAGGACTTGAGGAAGGACTTGGTAAGTATAACACTTGGCTGTGATAGTAGACTGTTGAGGCACCACATCCAAAACACATTGGTCCTTGAGAATTGAGGAAGATGGTGGAGAGGCGCTTCTTGCTGCGAAATCCTTCATTAAAAATTTGAGGTTGAGGCTCTTCATCACTCAATCACGTCATATTGGACTGCTTGTTTCTGCTGGTCAAGAAAGAAATCCAACACTCATTTCTAGTATCAAAATCTGAGAATGGTTTTGGACCATATATTCATCTTCGATAGGAACATCTGAGAACCGTCTCCGACCATTTGGTTCGAATTCAGCCAGCCAGAGATGAAAAATCCGCACCCGTTCACTCTTCTGTTAGCAAATGGGATATCCATCGAGCACACTTCTTTCTCAGTCCTAAGTGCTCACGAAAGATGTCATGAGCACTCCCATAACTGACACCGAGCTCCAAAGATATGAAACGCATCGAAGAGTAACAGTTGGATCTTCGTCAATGATGGCCCGGACACGGACCGTTGTTGTTTCGGTCACGGATGTCCGGGGGCATCTAGACCGATGATCATCTTTTAGCTGAGTTTATCAGGCAGCAAATTCTCGAATCTAGCGAGAAACAATTTTCAGTGATGGAGTAGACTCGGGAAAAACTAGCAATAATTACCCTTGGATCTCCGTGGCTTTTTTCCTCCAAGTTTCCGCCTAGTGAACGTATAGAACCTGAAACATTCTTTCGAGAAATCCATGTTTCTGGTTAGAGAGCGAAACCAACAATGACGCAATTGCACAGCGAAACTAATAAATGTAACCCAGTCAAGCGGTGAAAAGTTCAAACACGTCACAACAGGCAACAATCGATGCTCCGCTCTTTCCTCCCTCCCATCACTCATGGTCTCTCTGGCACGAGTCCGAAGATCATTGCTTTCTGATCATCCCTCGCAAACCTTCCGAGGGACCATTTTGTAAAAGTTTATCCCATTCAAGTCACAAAAAATGGAACTCTTGGCTCGCTCTACAGAACTATCCTATCTTTCGACTTAATATCCCCTAAGGAAACTAAAAGACACTAAAGAGATATTGTGAGCCCCGATTTTCTTCTGGAACCGTCCGCTCTCTCGTACCTTCCCTCTCACTTTTAAGAAAAACTTGAAATTCTAGCACTGGAGCCCCCACTTGAGTAACTTGCTACGGCTCCCTCATGAGCTCTCAGTCGCACCTCTTATATAATGGTGACTTCCATGGCAAAGGATCCCTCACATGAGTTCCGCGAGTAGACAGAAGATGCATTCGTCCCCATCAAGGAAGAGCTGGCAAATCTCCAGCCAAAATATAGCCAACCTCGAGGGGTCGAGAGATTACTTCAGGGACGCTCAGCATCCCGCACACGCAACTCTCCCACGGGATCATGAAACTCTCCTGCTGGATCACGCGATTCTGCTACGCTTCAGGATAACATCTGCTGGTAACACTGGCAATAAGCTTGTAAATGACACTACTGTGCGCCTAGTCGCAAGGAGAATGATACCTCACGAAACTTCTGGGGAAAAAATTGAAGGACGTCGCATCTCTGTTTCCTAGCGCTTCGTGCTTGCATGTTATCAACCCGACCACCGGAGAGAGTAACATTCTAATTCAGACCGCAATGGGATCTCAATTTTACCTGGAATACTTTAGTGTACGATAATTGGTGTGAATTCTTTAGCAATTATAAACTTTGAGTTGACCTTAAACATTCGCGCTTTGTGGACAGCACCAATAATCTATCAATAAGCGCCATATGTTAATGCGTCAGACCCCATCGCTCTCTTTAACAATTTTAAACAGCTCTGCAGTCGGCCAACTTCTTAAATACAGTGGGTGTTGTGGTATGACATTACATTATATCAATACCATATTATATCTATAGGAGAGGACCAATAACTTGAAAGCGAACCGACAAAAGGGATGGAAAACCACGCGTTCAGACGGGCTGAGTAGCGAGTGAGTGCAACGAGGTCAGGTAAATTATGGACAATGGAAAAGTTCAAGGTTATTTAAAGAGACATATACAAAAATAGAATTTTATTTACACAAAAAAAATAATAAGAGAATTAAAAGGTAAAATTACCTCAGAGAATTAACAGGCAAAAATCAAATCAATAAACGAAGGAAGGAAGATTAACTCAATTGGGTTACTGAAGGGGGGAGGGGGGTTGGCTTACGGATGTCTTCTGTACGTGAGGTGACACCACTCGGACTTCGGAGCGGGAGGTCGGAGTGAAGCAAGGGGGAGGGGATTGGGGGGGGGGCGCTAACTTCCGGTCCAGGGGAATGTATTTCGGCTACCCGAAATAAGGAGGGCTTCGACAGGAGTTTATGAAAGAAGTCGGGAAAATCACTCTAGGCGATCGTTCAGTGGAATTACCTCCTGGCTGGGGCTAATTCCAAATACACAAAATAGTCAAGCTGTCACTTTGCTTTGTTGCTAGCACTTGACTTGGAACCATGGGGAAATCTTCTGGGTTCTGACGAGACTTCTCAACTCTGTGTCTCTTTCGGGGAGTCGAGCGTTATTTATGTCCGAGGCTCTCCCCGGAGTTGGGGGTTAGCGGGAAACAGCTCTACTCTCGAAGGGCCTCGAATCTTCTTGCAGAGCTATTTTAGCCGGCATAAAGGTGAATCGTGGGGGGGACTCGATTCGAGGCTACCGCTTGTGGAAGGGGGAGGGGGGTAGGCTTACCACTTTAGGCCTAGCCGGGCCTTCTGCTGCACATGGGAGTTCCTTTCTGCTAAAGATCTTCCACGTGGGGATTCCATCACTGAGTTTTACGAGCCACACAACGAGCACCGTAATACTCAAACAAGCGTCGCCCTGAATTAATATGGTCACTGGAGAACCGCACAAAATTCACATTTAAGAGTATAAAATACGATCAAGTAAAAGCAACCCTTTTACTCCACCCAAAAGGAATAGTCCAATCAGTTTGATTACGGATACGTCTGACTTAGGCGTCGGAAGTACTTTGCAACATGTTTTTGATGCAAAAAGTTAAAAAAATGTCCTTAATAAAACAATCTATATTTACGAAAGAATTAATCGCTATAGCTCCAACAATAAAACACTTTAAACATTTATTAGAAGGTACCAGAGGTGAGCGCCGCTACCAAATTTTTGAAATCGTTATCCACCACTCCGCTACCTTGGCTAGCTGAAACCGCTACCACTACTAGCGCTATTTTTTCAAAATCGCGAAACCGCTACCCGCTACTCCACTATCGCTACTTTTTATTGTAAAGCGCTACTAAAGCACTGCCCCCCTTCCAAACAGCTTTTCATAGGTTTTTAATAAAATTTCAAGGAAAGCTACTGTATATTACATCCAAAATTAGCAGTTTTATTGTAAGACAAAAATCACACAAACAAAAACATTCACTCAATTCCCTCCTCCTACTCCTGCTGGTTCTTTCTGAGGCCTGACCTCTTGGGTATCAGGATTTCAGACCCAAAGCTGAACAGCCTCTTAACTGACGCAGAGGATGGGAATGGCGTGTTGTACTTGATGAACAGGTCCACCCAGGCCTCCCTGTCACGGGCGTCGTCGCTGACTTGCCTGGCGCTGGTGGAACTCAGGAACTCGAACTTACTCATGTCTATTTTTGTTGACAGTTGATTGTCCTGTTTGGCCACTGTCTACACACATCCACTCTCTTACAACGCCATAGGCGCACTGACCAGAGTTGCCAAAAGCAAATTTTAAAAGGAACCAAAATTTGGAGCTAAAAGTTACCAGAAAGAATAAAATGTAAATGTTTTGAGGGATAATACAAGAATTCCAAAGAATTTGTTTTAAATTAATGCAATGAAACTATTTGTGTTTTAAATAATGAGACTCTCATCATACCTAACAATAATTTATTGAAATGAATACATGATAAAATTTCCTTGATTTGGTTCTTTTTGTAGTAATTTGGTACTTTTGCTGTTTTAGACACCTCTAAAAGAACCAAATCTGGTAATTTAGTGCCAGTTGTGGCAATCCTGGCACTGACTGTCACTGATACTCACTGCTGCCAACTCAAAATTTCAGTTGGCGCTAGATTCACTAGAAAAAGTGCTAAAAAGCAGCAGTCTAAAATTAGATCTCCGATATTTTTAGTTCCATGAAAATAAATTTTTGAGAGCTTTCTGGAATTTTGAAGGTTAACGGATTATCAACTGCCGGCGGGGACGGGGAACGCAAATTTTACGGCCACCTCGGGCGGAAAAAACAGTTGGTACGCCACATGATGAATATTTTCGTTTATAGAACGCAATAACACGAACATTATAATAAAACGTATAATAGGTAGCGGTAGCAGGTTTGATTTTTTTTTTGTCAGCTACTCACTGCTCCGCTACTTTTTGATAAAAGAAACTGCTTCCGCTACTCCGCTATCATTTAGAGAGTCCGCAAGTAGCGGAGAAGCGGACAAATGCAGCAGACCGCCCAACTCTGGAAGGTACTACCTTTTATGTTTTCCCACATTGCAAGGCAATCATGGTCACCGCCAAGTCTCCCACAACCAGGCACTCTCCAAAATAAGTCCGTGCATTTGAATTAATTAGTCAGTACACTAATGATATTTGTGACAGACCAAAGCGATATCTTATTGATGTTCTCTCCTGGGCACACGCAACCGATTACACACGCAATCCATGCAACCCATTGCATCAACACTACCATCTACATCACAGGACGACAATTTAGTCCCTCCTTTAACTCAGCAATTCCTTCTTTCACTATTATCTACTATAAAGCTTTAGCTAAATATCAGTTGACCTATTTGCAATTGAAAACCCTACAAGAGAAACATCTACCTTGCTTCAGTTTCATAAGATTGCCCTACCTTCTTCATCGCATTCTATTATTTGTGATCTATCGAAAGCTTTGGTTCGTCTTTATCTCACCTCTGAGTTCTGCAAGCTAATCATCAACTATTATCACAGATTGGGTCATTTAGGCACACGCTCTACCCTCCAATCAATCTGAAACAGGTTTATCTGGCGTGAAGTGAGAAAGAACATACGTGAGTTGGTTAAATAGAAACTATCCTCAAAGGTCAGAAGTCCAAAATACAAAGACAAACGAAACCACCCTTCACATCATCCACGTGGGCATATTCCAAACACAAAAGAGAGTTACAAATACTTTCTAATTAGTTGGAGACATATCCACTTAAGGATATAACATCATGATTTTGACCAACTACACATCTCATTTTGATGCTCCTATTAACATAATATCAGATTATGGATTGCGATTTCATTCTTGGTTGTTTTAGATGTTATTAAAACTCATTGCCACAGAACACATTTTTTCGATCCTGATAATGCGACCGGAAATGCTACTTTTAAAGGGCAACACAGAACCATACAACCGTCTCTCATGGCAAAAAAAACCTTCTGGATAATGGTTACACCATCTTCCGTCCCCTCTATTTGCCATATCCATACGCATCCAGATGACCTATTTGTCACCCGAGATAGAGAACCTTTACAACACATGCCCATACAATGACATTAAACAGCCATGAATTCTCTTGCTCCTCTCCTCCTCTCCTCCTCTCCCGTTCTTGGTGACTGTAGAACTGTACACACGTTTTCCTAAAAGACATTCAGATACATCGAACTTCTACACCCCCACATAAAAGCCCATGCAAGGGCCTATAGAGGCGCAAACATGCCTATATGCTTCAGGGAATCAGAAGGAATATTCCTTCTTACATACGAAATATGAAGCCAGCAAACATGGAAAACAACGCATAGTAACGCAAATCTCACATACCTTTCACAATATAAATTTCTTATACACAACCGAGAAAGACACTCCAATTTAACTTAAGAGCAAACACGACAAAATATACCTTAACACTCAAATAGAAATCTTCTACAATATAATTGGCCTCGCAAACTGTGCTCACGGTTTTAAATTAAATTTTTAGTCGAGTGCGAGTCTAGATCGTAATATTTCGGTCAGTCGGTGGAACGGTCCGTCAGTCCCCGTTTTGCTTTTTTGGGGGGGAAAGGGGGGGGGGGGTAAAAACAGGATAAATATTAGGACAATTCTAAAGAAATTTGAAACCCTTAAGTTGTTTTACATTCTCTTTCGAATGATATAAATAATTGCCAAGGTCCTCCCAAGGTTAGCCGGGGAATTATGATAGTAACTATTCACCCAATTATAACGAAATTTGAAACCCTTATGTTGTTTTACATTCTATAACTAATGATATTACTAATGATATAACTTTCAAATTTCTAACTAAATTTGAAAGTCTTATGTTGTTTTACATTCTCTTTCGAATGATATAAATGCCAAAGTCCTCCCAAGGTTAGCCTGGAAATTATTTGGCAATAACATCATAATTATTCGGCAGATTCTAACGAAATTTGAAACTCTTATATTGCTTATATTCTCTTTCGAATGATATAATTGATAAGGTTCTCCCAAGGTTAGCCGGGGAATTTTCTGGAAATAACATCATAACTATTCGGGCAATTCTAACGAAATTCGAAACCCCTATGTTGTTTAACATTCTCTTTCGAATAATATAATTACCAAAGACCCCCCATGTTAGCCGGGGATATTTTGGCAATAACATCATAACTATTCCCCAGATATAAATAAATTTGAAACCCCCCCATATTGTTTTACATTCACTTTCGAATGATATAATTGTCAAAGTCCTTCCAAGATAGCCGGGAAATTATTTGGCAATAACATCATAACTATTCGGCCGATTCTAACGAAATTTGAAACCCATATGTTGTTTTACATTCTCTTTCGATTTACATTATCTTTCGAATGATATAATTGCCAAAGTCCTCCTAAGGTTAGCCGGGTAATTATTTGGAAATAAGGTCATAACTTTTTGGCCGATCCTAACGAAATTTGAAACCCTTATGTTGTTTTACATTCTCTTTCGAATGATATAATTGCCAAAGTCCACTCAAGGTTAGTAGGGGAGTTATATAAAAATAACCTCATAACTATTTGGCCAATTCTTATGATATTCCAGCCCAATATGTTGTTTTTCATTCTGTTTCGAATGTTAAATTGCCAATGTCCTCCAAAGGTTAGTACGGGTATTATTGAAAGTTCTGTAGGTCGTAAGGTGATCAATCAGAATAAGTGAGAGCTTGCGACTTTAGTTAACAGACTTTGTTGTATACTTTTTCGGTTATTATTCCCTCCATCCCACCAATTCTACCACATAAGCTAGTATTCAATTATTATTATCTTTCACTTCATTCATTTTTTTTTAATTATTTTAGTTATCAACATAGCAACTTTGATTTACCATACTCAATCTCTCTTTCAGTTTATATTGTAACTATGAATGATAGAGCGTATTATTTGTTATTATCTGTACATAGCATCTTCATTTTATGTTTCAATTACTATTGAGATTGGTTTTAAATGAGCATTAATTTTAGGGCAATTAATTGAATGGTGAGAGGTCTCTTTTGTACGCTGAACCCCTCATGGCTCTATGACCGTCTGGTGCCCGTTGTAATTCTATAAAATCAGTCACTTCAATTTGTAAAATGAGTCCCATTTTTGTATGAAAATAATCCATATTTGTAGTAATCCGAAGCAATCCATATCCGCCATATCAGAATAAAATGAGCTTCATTTTTAGTGGCGTGCACGCCACTCTCTGAGTTAGTATGTTGATAGGTCGGTCGGTCACTGGGATGGTAACCATTTTACTTTTCAATTTGTCCTATAAAGTTTGGGAGATCATCAGGTCAGATGATTTGTTAATTGATAATAAGATCGTTAATTATATTTTTTTTCAAAGTTATTGAAATAATTAGGAGCACGCAACTTAGGTCTGTTGACTTTGTTCTATTTCTTAAAGTATTGGTATCCTAGTATTATGTATAAATTAATCCAGTGAATGGAGGAAGGCCCATTTATTGGGTCACACGCCATCTCCCTTGTCTTGGCGTTTTCCTAACCTGTGAAATGCTGGCCTGGTGTCTGTATTCGGATCGCAACACTATTTCGTCTGTTCAGTCACCAGTCGCTCCTGTCTCTTCTCCTATCAATCCTTGTACTAAGATACATAAATACAAACTCGAAACTCCTTGGATAAAAGTGCAGGAGTACGAGACTCTGTACCTAATTCCCCTCATTGACCGCCATTGAACTTCAAAAGGACTCCTCACTTTGTCTTTATCCTCATTAAGAAGTCTTAAAAACTTCTCTTGAGTCTAAATCTCGGCCCAAGACTGGCCAGCACTAAGCCGACAAGGATTCATAAGGTCGGTCCGCAAAGAGTTCTATCCACGCTCAAATCTACGAGAAGAGGGGCGCCATCATTTGTAAGTTTTATCTAGGCCCTAAGCTATAAGAAGAGGGGTGCTGCCAGCCGTTAGTCTCATTCGTTTTCCTTGTTATAAGAAGAGGGGGGACATTATCCAGTCCATGGAGGATCTATACAGTCCTCCTGACATAACCAGAAGTGCTGGACCTGGTACGGGCTGGACCTGGTACGGGACCTTACTAATTCGTGCTGACTTAGTTCACGCCTAAATCCACTCAAAGGATGGCCGTTTTTACCGGTCTTCTGTTGCTCTCTTATCTCCGTCTGCCCTCGTAATAAGGGGAGCACACAGGTAGTGTCTATTTTGCATCACCTATCGTGTGTTTATCGTACGCGGCAGAACTGTATCACATTCCGGCGCTTCTATCCATCATCTGCCTTCTCTCTCCCATCGAATACGTGATTACATGTATTCTTGGAGTGTTATATCCTTACTGTCTAACTGTTCACCTCCTCTGATTCCTGACATCAACTAGAATCACTTGATTTCTGCTTTCGCAGGTGCTCTCACTCTAAGTTCCAACAGACTTGCCATTTCTGCTTGGAACCCTCCCACATGATAATGAGACACCTGATATAGTGTTTTGAAAGTTTCTCAGCCAATCTTCCTTTTAGCAAATTCCTTCCACACATGAAGTTTTTGATTTCATAATGCCTGGGCAACATACTACCAATCCCTGCATCTCTCGAAATTTCACCTCGAGTGCTGGGCCTCATATTTCCTTCGTGTCAGCCACTAAGAAATGGGTCATACCAGAATACCACCAGGTAACTTATGTACAGCGATTCCTCCGTCCCAATTTGCCCCTCATGTTGCACCAGTCTCCATATCCTACCTATACGTCGAGTAGCCCTTGTATTTTGTTGTCCTTCGTCGACACTTCTTTCCTTTTCGCCCTTCCTGTCCCTATTCAGTCCAATTACCTTTGATCATTGCCGAAGGTCCCCGGTCCTTAATGGAAAATATCTTGTTTATAACTAGTAATACTAATCAAAAATAGCTGCATTTTTGTTCTCGCTGTTCCTACCACTTTTCCCTCAATTTGATGCCTCGCAATTTGTTTTTAGCTAACAGGGTGAGCTAGCTGCAGTCATTATTGTATCCCCCAAATAATTCACTGCTCAACATATTTCAGCCCTCAAAGATATTTTTGGCGGTAGTTCTCAAAATAACAGTTTTTTGCCAAATGGCGCCAATATTTTATCAATTCCGGAATAAATTTAATATAAATAATGATAAATCGTTGTTGGTCCATAAGTATTTATTTAATTTTTTTAAACAATTTTACCTAAAATATATAAATTTAATAAGAATTCCAATTAAATATGCAAAGGAGACAATGTAAGAATAATTTAGATGCATTTTAATACATATGCGGTTAGTTAACATTTAAGAAAAATAGCGAAAAATCAGTCCTTTGTAAAAAAAAAATATATAATTTATATTTAGGCTGCAAAATTGTCGAGCAAGATAAAGAATAGGCTCGAGTCAAAACTGTGAGTTGTAGTAAATAAAAGTCATTAGAACGGACAATTGTTCTATCGTAAGTGAGAAAGAAAGTCGAGAATAGAAAGTAAATATAAACATAGAGCGATTAAAAATAACATTGCTAGGATCGGCTCAAAGATTATCATTACGTTTAAGCATCATGTCGTATTCACGTGTTACCTTAAACTCGAGCTCGGATTGGAGGATGGAAATCCCCAAATTCGAGTCAAGCCAATCAGTAGTGGGATCTGTGACACATGCGAAGACTTACTTTTTCTTTCTTATCTTTGTTTTAGTTTGGTTTTCCCTGGGTACCTTCGCCTCTTTTATGTCCGCTTTTCTTGTTTTGTTGTTTTCTTTCGTTTTTTTATAGTTCTTTGCCTCTTTTCCCCCAGCTTTTCTTGCTTTGTTTTCCTTCATTTTTTTTTTAGCTTTGGGCACTTGGCCTCTTTTATTTACGCTTTTCTTGTTTGTATTTTCCTTCGTTTCTCAGATCTCTCAACACAACGAGATAAATTCGCCTATATTTCTCTTCTCGAAGTGAGTGACAGTAAATTACATGCATTTGTTTGAGAGAGATGGCAGAATTTTGAAAAAGATTGAGGATCGACGAAGTGAAAAAGTTCATTGGTCAATTTTTGACCTCCATACAAATGAACTAGGCTTTTGTCATCAATTTCAAACCGTCGTCGGACCTATCACAGGCAATAATTCTTTCAAAGGACCGATAGGTAACTCTTTGTCAAAGGTGGAAGAGTTAGAATGGCATGAAGAGTTCGTTCCGATTACAGATGGACCAGAAATTCTGATGTCTAATGAAGTGTGGTTGGATTTGTCCTCTGATCAGTACCTTTTCCTCATTGCCAAATTGATTCACAACGGGAAAAATTGATCCGCAACGGAAAACTTTGAAGAACAGCAAACAGCAATTTGAGGGGAACTCCGTGTTAAAATTCACTTATGAATTTTGAATGGACAAAAAAAATACCTTTTCTGGACGTAGAGGTTCAAAACGTCAACGGTAATTACGTCACAAAAGTGTACAGAAAAGCTATGGACATGGGAAGATGCCTCAACGCGGATAGTGAATGTCCTGAAAGGTACAAAAAAAGTGTAATCGGCTCATACATCCGCCGAGCATACAAATGCTGCTCCACATCGGAACTGTTCTATAAACCAAACCCTCGTAAACAACGGTTTCCCGAACAGCATCATTGAAAAGAACTTCAATCATTCTTAAGAAGGCAATTCACAGACACGGATGAAAGGGAAAGTAACCAGGAAGCAGTAAATAACATCACACTGTACTATAGAAATCAGATGCCATCGGCCTACAAAATAGACGAAATAAAACATTAAGGAGATTGTTAACCTTAACATCAAAGTTGAGAAGCAAACGGACAAGATCAAGATGATTATATATTATAAAACGACAAACGTTAACAATCTCATTATGAAAAACAACATCTGCCAAAACTCCTTGATCCTGAAGTCTACGAACATAGTTTACGAGTTTACCTGCCCGAATGAAAACTGTAAGCTCCAAAACAACTCAAAATATGCTGGTATGACTACCACCACACTTTCGAAGCGTTTGACAATGCACTTGCAACATGGAGCCCCCAAAATAATATGGAGACTGTGCATAACATCAGCTTAACCAGGGAAATATTAGTTAATAACACAATCTTCATCGGTGAATTCTTGTAGAAATTGGTGAGGTTTCGTAATTAGGTTTTCTTTTCTTAATCGGTTTTATTTGTCAATTGTTTGGGTAAAAAACATTATTATTATTCTCATGCGTAGAACGGCATTTCTGCTCCGCCAGCTAAAAGCCCAGCGGAGCTCTGAAATCTGGTGCGACTTATCCCTCTTCTGTTCAATTCTCAAATAACTAGTTCTTGCATATTCCTTGTCCGTTCTTCTATGGCATCGTTAATGGGACTTAACCCCACCTCCCGGTGCAGCTCTTCCTAGCGTCTTCTTTCTCGCCTAAGTGTACCTGTAATTAGGTACACACATTTGTTCTGTACCACTTGTACTTTCCTCTTTTGTGTCTTTGAGAAACACGAGAGGGCGGAAGCGGGGTATAGCAGCGTTGATCTTACAAGTATATTGTAGATCTTTTTCTTATTGTTTTCACGGATATTTCTGAACATATATAAAGTTCTGACTGCAGATGTGGCCTTGGTGATTCTTTCTGCGACGTGCTTCCTGTACTCGGTTGAAGTAATCTTCATTCCGAGTACATTGCACTCCGTGGTGTAGGGATAGCGTCCACTCCCCTTCCCTTTGACATCGTATAGTAGTCTCCTGCCTATGGGTACTACTTTGAACTTTCCTTGGTTCGTGCGTATTTCCCACCGGGCCGCGTAGTTGTTAAGATCCTCAATTTCTGCTGCTGTCATACGAGCTTGCCAAGGTGCATTCCTCCATAGACAAGTGATTATTTGGGTGAAATCATCGGCGAATTGAATGTTGAGGCAAGTGGGGTTCACAGGGGTTGGGGCATCATCGGTGTAAATCAAGTAGAGAGTAGAGGACAGGCACACACCCCTACGGGGGGCCCGCAGTGAGCGAAAACTTTGGTCCGTCCGTGCACTCTAAACTGATATACGCCTCTCTCTCCATGACATAGTCGCAGAGAGTTCTTTCTAAGTTTTCACTTAGGCCCAGTCGTAAGATCTTGTACTGGATTCCTCGTTGCCACACCTTATCAAACGCTTTTGATAAATCCCGACAAACAATGTCCACGTAACTTCTTTCCCGTTTTGCTTGGGCTAGCTTTTCCGTGATAGCATTAATCGCCATCTCCGTACATCGCTTTCTTCTAAACCCGGATTGCTATGGGTTGAAGAGGAAGTTCTCCTCCAGGGAGACACCAGTGTTCGGTTGAGGATCTTCTCGAAGAGCTTCCCACCAAATTCTAGTGAAATTGGCCGGTAGCTCTCCTTTGACATTGGGTCCTTTCCGTGCTTAGGCAAAAAAATCACATTGACCGTTTTATAAGCATCTGGAAAGCATCCCGTGTTCAAACAGGCGTTAAATATCCTTCTCATCCCTTCTTCTTCTGTTTTGATGTTTCTGTCTTCTTTTAGCAGTTTGATCTTCTTCTTCTTCTCCCCAGTCAATCCTTTGAAACGTCTGATCTTATTCCAAAACTATTTGGGAGTTGCTTCGTGATCGAAGCTATTGATCGCATCATCCTATAGTCTCCATTGTTGTTCCAGGATAAACTGGTTGAGTTCTTATTTGATTTCTTTACTTCGTTGCATTGACTCAACTGATGCATTCCTGATGTTGATCTCATACACTAAGTTCAGCTCACCGTATAAATCCTTCATGTATTCGGTCCATTTGTAGGTAAAGATGGTCCTATACTCGGATTTAGAGATACAATCCCTATATGCCTTGATGAGATGGTTATTTAGGTCGGCAAGTGCCACGTCAATCTCCTCGAGAATTGCCTCGTCCAAGTTGGGCCGATCGTAGGCCTCGAGAATGCGCGTGTACTGTACCCAGTCTGGTCTTCTGTAGTTTTTTTTCCTGAATACAGATACGACATGTATAGGGTTCATGTTGATAGTGAGTAGGATCCCTATATGGTCACTACATAGTATCTGAACCAGTTCCATGTAGTAATTAACGGTAGCCGACGATTTGCTAGAGAAATGTCTGGTTTTGTGGCATTTCCTCCTCTGACAAAGGTGGGGAAGTCGGGGCCTATTCGCTGGGCAATGTTTCTGCCTAGCAATAGGTCCAGGCCTCTTCCTATACCGGTGGAGGTCTTGTACCCAGATTCTCGGCATCTGGCGTTCAGATCCACCATTAATATAGTGGGGGCTCTTCTGCCAAATAGGCTAGTGAGAGTGTGAATTGGTTACGCGTCTCTCCTTGGCGGTTGATATCCGGTAGCAATGACCAACTTTCCTATGTCGAGTTCCACCTCAATCGCGAGATAGGATTCTTCTAGATTTCTTATTTACTTGTATTTAATCCCATTCTTTATTGCAATAGCGGCACCGTCGTACCACTTCTGCGAATAATTCGTGATCAACAAATCTTAGTTCCAGATTTCCATTTCTGTATTACGCGTGTCGATCCCATGTTCCAAAATTTAGACGATGTCAATCTCTCTGAATACATTTCCGTAAAGAGCCCTTTTCATAGCCCAGCCGTTAGTGTTTATTTTCAATATTTTCAGTGCGTTCTGTAGCATGGTGAATTGTTTTTACCGGTGTTTTTTCTTGTTTTTTTTGTGGGGGGGGGGATGTCTGGGCGGTTTTTCAGTGCCTATGATTTTTGTTTTCTTCGGGCGAGGGAGGGAGGGGCTTACTTGGGGTTTTGGACTTGTTCTTTTTAGATCGTGTACGGATGCAGCGGACCTCGTCGTTATCTGAAGAGGTGAATCCCTCCTCATTTTCAGCTTTTTCTTCTTCTTCTTCGTCCTCTTCGGATTCCTACGATGAGGGAGCTTCGATGATTTTCTTCAGGGTCCGCGGGTATGATCACTGAACGAAGATTGTTTGCCCTTAAGAGTGCATTGAGGATCTGGTTGTAACAGCCAGGCTTCACTGCGTTTGTCACATTTGCGTGAGTAATGCAGATCAGAATTTTTGCACTCAGATCTCCTGTGTTGCTCATCTATGAAGGTGCTGTTTTCACTTCCTTATTCTTCTTGGTGGCGCTCGCGTATGTCATCACCTTAGCTTTCTTCTCTTCTTCTTCCTTCCTTTTGAATATTTCTAGGCGCTTTAGGCAGTTCAAGACTATGGTCCTGTGTTCCCTTTTGCAGTTGAGACATTTCTTCTTAGTGCTCTCGCACTTATCGAACGGATGTCCTTCTGTGGCGCATTCACATCACAACTTGTTCTTGTCTGGGCAGGTCGTGGTTGTGTGTTGTTCTGATTTATACAATACAAAACACATCTGTGATATTAAACCTCTCCTGCTGAATCTTCTCTCCTGGGATTCTCATATCAAAGACTAAGATCCCGTCTGTCTTCGCCTTCCTGGCCATTTCTGTAGTAGAGAAGGTTATTTTGAACACGTGGGTGTGTTCGCGGAATTTGATTATTTCCCGAACTTTCACCCACGGGTTGCTCCTCATAATCTCTTCATTTAGCTCTTCGGTTGTATTTTCGCCGACCCAACTCTCCACTTTGCGGCAAATGACACTGCCGTTTGCTGCCACTTGGGGTGGTGGGGTTCCTTGCTTTTATTCCGATGCTCTTCAATGTGGTAGCTTCTTTTTCAGACAGGAGCCGGTCCACATCTTTGGTCTCCACACAGATGTTTATAAAGCCTGATGAAACTTTAAATTCACCAGGGCCACCTTGTGTTCGAGGTAGAGAATTTCGCATAGCTTCCTCTTTTCCAGGGCCTTTTCTCCCTCTATTGTCCTGAGGGGGACCGTCTTAGTGAGGGTCTCCATGGTCTTCTTGTTTCTTAATATGTCCTCTTCTTTTCTTCTTGTCCTCTGAAACCAAGGTGTAATTATTTTGTATTTTGTGAGTGAAAAAGAATGCGAGTTGTGTGGTAGAAGTGGTAGTTGTTTGTAAAGTTCAGAAACGTTGGGGAGACCGCACCCGTCCATTTTCCAGTTGGTCCCCCGCTCAGCTGGGTGATGATGGATGGGATGTATCTCGAATGGGAGCCTCAACAGGAATGACTTATGGTGGACATTATGGCAGTAGCGGCCAAATCATCGGCTGCTAAAGTTTTGCCTCCCTCTCTCGGGTACTTACGCCATAACTGCATCCAACTATTGGGTTTAGGAATAAGTTCTTGCAGTTTTATCAAATTTAATCATTACCATTAACAATTTTAGAAAAAATTCCTTTTTAATTGATAGCAATATGCAATTTATTTTAAGAGAAAAAGGTCGGTATCAGTTGGTCCAGCGCTTTCGCCCCCATCCTCTCCATCATCTCATCCCATACCTTTGGCTTCCCCCATTATAATTCCTTTGGAACAATCGAGATATTCTTCACCAGCTCCATTTACCCAGTCACAACCGCCTCTAATCATAGGTTTCGCCAACTCCAAATCTCTCATAAAATATTTCAAGAATTTCCGACAAATATAAGATTAGGCGATATATATATATATATATATATATATATATATATATATATATATATATATATATATATATATATATATATATATATATATATATTTATTCAAGTGGACACGGCTCTTACTGCTAGTGGTTTTTTGTTCATCTAAACTAAAGTTTTAAAGTTAGCAGAAATCCAAAGTGCCCAACAGGTAGGTCACATAAATACCTCAATTTTCCGCATACAGAACTTTGAAATATGTTTACCAGTCGAGATTTATGGTGTCAGTTTTGAAAAAGGTGTTTTGTTACGGATCGTAACCATGTAGGACATGCTCCGTACGCCTTTGCTACCATATTTCGTATTTTTTTTTATATGCCACAACTTAAATTCAGAGATCTTCTACTACTACTACTACTACTACTACTACTACTACTACTACTACTACTACTAAATGATACATAAATATTAGGAAAAAACATATAATATAAAAAAGGTTAGAATTGTTATTTTACAACATTTTTACATAGGACTAAAAAAATATTTAAAAATATATTTCTTAATTTTCTAGAACATTTTTGAGCACGTAATGCACAGCCCTCATTGTTCATCATTGCATAAATATATTAATAACCTCATTAGACAATGGAAAATCCCCAACGTACTGCACTAATGCACCTGGAAAATTGATAAATGAAATACACAAAATAGAATACAAAATAGCCTATAAAAGGATAAATGCCAAAAAATTGAATGGAAACTAGCCTACTAGCCTACAATATGATAAATTAAAACTTATCCTATTACTTATTGCACTTAGTACACCACTGTATATAGTTAAATCTTTTATCAAACATAAAATAATGTTAGATAATAACACAAATAAGATCATTTGACACTGATAAAAATGGTCAACCCTTTCACTTTGATATCCTGTATTTTTATTCATTTTTTGCTCGTATTTCACATTTAAAACACAAAACAATATTACACAACCAAGATACAATAGTTTCAAAACGAAATCTTTTATTAGTATAATTTTTACGAATTTCCAAATTTTGTACGGATCGTCTACTACGCGCCATTTTATGTAAACTGTAAACACAGAAATCCCCACTCTGATTACCGTTATGAAATTACATTCATTTACCTTCACAATCATCATATTCACCATGGAAACCATAACCAGCGGAATTACGCAATATTCAAGAACACTGTGAACTATAATGTAAATTGTAAAAATGACATCAGACACATAAAATATCAAAAAACTTAACTACCAAACAAAAATAACGTCGGAACTCCGCGGGAAGAAGAGGGAGGTAGCGTCACATCAGACCCGTTTTCTATGCCAAAGGTAAACTGAATCAACCCTATATTTTGGTAAGAAGGCCTTTTGTACGGTCCGTGGTACACTTCACCATATATATATATATATATATATATATATATATATATATATATATATATATATATATGGGTAAAAATCACGAGGGGTAACACGTGATAGGTATAAATATTTGTGTATATCACATAAGGAAAAGAAAAGATTGATTGGAGTTAGTACTTTCGTTGTCTTGACATTTTCAAACTCACAATGGCTTACAAAATAGAGAGACACCGTATTTATACAAAGCAATGTTTTCACTATAAGGTCAGAGAAATGTAAATATTAGCCCCGGTTTGTTTTCTTTAGATCCAGTCCTATCTTTCTTTCTCAAATCAGACTTATCAGAGATCATAAAAAAAATCTGACCTTATAGGCAAACATTGCTTTGTATAAATACGGTGTCTCTCTATTTTGTAGGCCATTGTAAGTTTGAAAATGTCAAGACAACGAAAGTACTAACTCCAATCAATCTTTCCTTTTCCTGTTTTCCTGGAAGGGGAGGGGGCAGTCAAGAAGGCTTTCGCCATTGCTGTTTGGTGTCACAAACACAAAATACGACCAGGACATCTGACCCCGCGCCGAGGAAAGGCCCATAAAGCCTTCAAGCTCACCAATGATTGTTATTCTGATCTTTACGTGTATGTCATTATCGGGTCGGGGGATATCATCGACGATGCGAGGGACGATTGGCGCTACCTCCGTCCTGAAAGAATTTTAGATCCTGAAGACTCAAGACATGAACAACATCGATGGATGAACGCTCGTGTCAAATGTGGTGAAATATACGAGGGATAAATACACTTCAAACTCGATTGACACAAGACATTTTCACATATGTGAGCTGAGAAATATTCATGTCCCCGCCCCGTCGAGGGGGTGGGGAGACGCAAATAATTTATTTGAGTTGAACCCATCCCTCAAAATCTTTTCGGATCGTGTGCCCCCATTTCCCAGAAATGTTTCCTGTCAATAAGTATTGGCAAACAACCCTACCAAAAGGTGCCGGAGCTCATCGAAATGAAAGCACATCGCTCTTCGACCTCATAATGTCATTTTATACAATCGCTAATCACGGTACCGCAAAAAGAAATACTAAAATGGAAACTCATATCATAACTCTTGATTCCAACTGCAAATGTCATCCCGTAATCTATTGTGCAGTATTATTAGCCCCAAATATATTTAGATAAAATATTGCTTCATCGCTCAGCATCATACGTTTTTTTTTGCAGCCGCAAATGCTGAGTAACCCACATAACGATTTCTATAATTACCATGTAAACTCAAGTTACTGGACTTTATTACTGGTAAAAATGATTGGATCCACTGCACACTTAAACACCCTTGTTTTCTGCCATAATTTCCTCTTTGACTTACGCAGGCCATCTGCCTTGATTGCCATTGCAGACGCTTCGGGAGCAGTAAATGTTATTCCTGATCCAACACAGATGCTCCTCCTTCCTTGAAACAAGCAAAAATATTACTCATATGTAGTGAACTGATCACCTTTCGAGATGATAAGCAATATATATATATATATATATATATATATATATATATATATATATATATATATATATATATATATATATATCATAAGAGAGCAGAGGGGTTGCATTTTCCTAATTTGACTATTACCACCGCTGCTGCTTTTCATTTTCCATATAATTAATTTATAAATATCTGATAACTTCTCTAAAAGATTCTTATATTTATAATATCATATCCTTGGGAATGGGTTCCTAATCGAAACGTCGGTACCAAGAGGTTATAATGTAATAATGAACTTGCTAATTTTATCATGCTTATTTATCATATATATATATATATATATATATATATATATATATATATATATATATATATATATATATATATATATGTCGAGGAATAGGTCACTCCCCAGACAATACGTCTAAATATACATATATGTATCTATTGGTTGGGAGGAAAGAGATAAAAGCCACGAAAATATGTATATATACAGTTACATACACATATATCCTCTAATGTATGTACGCGTCCTTCGCTACGTACAAGTACGTTCACTTCATAAAAGTAATCCGTTGATTACGAGGTATAAGAGTGCGATTTTAATACAGGGGCCGATAGCGTTTAATGAGTTTACCAAGTTGCAGTTCAAGGATATATTTAAAGAGTGAAAACCAAAAATATAATTTTAATAAGTAACTAGTAAACATATATATATATATATATATATATATATATATATATATATATATATATATATATATATATATTTATATATATATATGTATATATATATATATATATATATATATATATATATATATATATATATATATATATATATAAATATAAATAAGGATAATACTGACAGACTATATAAAATTGGCAATCAGGTAATCGTTAATTAGTTGTTAATTAGCATTTAAATGGGATACTATAAATCAGTTATACAGAAGGAATATTTAAAAGTCGGAAAGCGGCTCGATTAACAGGAGATGCAATCGTTTTACCTTAAAAGGAGTCCTTGAGGAAGGGGACTCCTATAGCGAGTCGGCGCGGGAGAATGGAGACGGAAAATGGTCGTGATTCTCGGCCGAATATCCTGATGGTGACGAGGATGAAGATGGGGATGGGGAGAGACCAGAAGACGAGTTCACGATCCTCCTTGAAGACGGACGAAGGCACCTCTGCTTCAGAGAAGTGCAAACTCCAAAAAATCGAGACTCTGACGCGGCTCGGCGCAAAATCTCACACAAGAAACTTGAAATCCTTGAAGGGGGGTCCCCATGAGACGAGAAGAATCCCGGCCAGTCCTTCGGGATGTATCTGCATGGTGAGATCCAATCTCGATGATATACGCGAATACCAGGGACTTGGGGAAACAGATACACGATCTGAACCGAAGGTGACGAGATCTCAACTCAATCTGCCGATCTTTGAAAAACCCAGGGTATTTATATGACGGCCATTTTTATGGTACTACCTTGCTGGAAGGCACAGACGTCTGTGGTAAAGCTTCCGCCGCCGAGAGGGATTAGCTTTTTGTCGCCCGACACCGGTCTTAATCGTCTCCAACGATGTGGGTTGGAACTTTCAGCAATCCTTTTCCAGACTACAGATATTAGCCTTTCATCATGCAGGTGAAAACTTTTAGCGCTCAGCTTAACTGATATTAAAATTCTTTCTTTTTTTTATTTTTCTCCTTATATACAGAAATCTTTACTCCACGTGGAGTTATAGATAGAAGAAATAGGGAAGGAATTCAAGAAACAAAAGAAGGGGGTATTCTTCTTGGCGTCCTCTTTTCCCTTACAATATATATGCACTGTTGAAGTCCACAGCAGTGGTAGTGTTATTGATTTTATCTTGAAATTCTCTTTATTTTTCTTACAAGTTTTTTGTCTGGATTTTGTAGGCGAGAAAAAAATATTTAGCAAAGGACATATTTTATTCCGAGACGTCTTTCGACCGTGGTCGGTCATCTTCAAGGAATGAACAGAAATGGAATGATGGTTTGCTCAATCTTATGAGATGGTTGTATAGTGGTAGATAATAGTGGATGAAAATTAAAAGAGGGACGGATATTTTGCCGTAGTAGGGAGGGCATTTTAAATATTTTCCTTTTTGAGTTTGTCTTTGATGGGTTGTGTTTTTCCATGTTTGCATCTCTTTATTTGCACTTAGCGTGTTCTTCTTATTGTTAGTATTTAAATTTCAATGTACTTATTTTTGGCCAATTTTTTTAGCTTTCAAGCCTTTATTAGCTTTAGACTCAGCAATTTACCTCGTGTTGTTTGTTGTTCTAGTGTCCTGTTACCTATTTTCTTCTTGTTTGTTTGTTTGTTATTTTAGTGTTTAGTGTTTTTGTTATGTGTATATTGGTGCTATGTTCTCAAGTGAGCATAGCCCAATGCTCAGGAACTGGCTATGACGGGAGACTTTCTCACATAGCCTTGTAGGTATTTTCAGTCCCCCACCTGTTCCCTGTAGTTCCGGAACGACAACATTGGTCAGGGTGGACCGAACCTTTCTCGAAGTTTTTGGATGAAAACATTCATAAGGTCTAGTCTCTTACTCTTATGAAGATCCCTTTGCCGATGGTAGTCACGCCTTCTGGCTTTGTTAATTATTAGGGATGCGGAATTCTGGATACGTTGGAGTTTTCTCATCGAGGTCTTGCTGGCCGCTTGAGTCACTACTGCGGGATAGATAAGCTTAGCCCGTACGTACATCAGGTATATTTTCCTAGTGTTGGCGGAGCTACGATCTCTCAACCTGTATAGCTTGGAGATTTCTCTTTTTGCTAGGTTCCGACTCTCCGTGTAGTGTCTCGAGTATCCGTGGTCGGAGATATTTAGGCCTAGAACAGTGCCTTCGACGGAGTAGCCGTTTCTCTTCCCTCCAATGATGAGGGGCCACGTCAACCTGCGGCTCAGTGAGACGATTTTGAATTTGTCCGTTTGTTCTAATCTTCCATCGTCTCTCGTATCGGTTGATGTTGTTGATTTCCGCTATTGTGCGCGTTGCCTGTGCCCTTGCTTTCTTCTCCTGACACGGGACGATCTTAGTGATGTCATCTGCGAATTGTAGATACATCGTGTCCCTGTGCACCGGAGTTGGGAGGTCGATGGTAAAGACCAAGTAGAGTAATGGATTCAGGCAACGTCCCTGGAGAACGCCCGCCTTGAGTTCGAACTCAAGTCCTTTGTATCCTTTAATCATGAGGCATGCCCTTTTGTCCATGACAAAGTCACAAAAGATCCTTTCCAGGATTGGGTCTAGCTGGAGGTTCAGGATTTTGTATTGAAGTCCTTCCAGCCAGACTTTATCGAAGGCCTATTGCACGTTTCTAATCACAATGTCTACATAACACCCATTCGTTTGGCAATAAGCTACTTTCTCTCTTAGGAGCGCCAAGGCTGTTTCGGTGCCCTTTTCTGAACGGAACCCATGTCGTTGGGGTTTATGCGCTCCTAACTCGCTCAGATGAGCTTGTAGCCTATTAGCTATATTTTTTTCGAAGATCTTGCCATGCATCTCCAGAAGAGAGATCAGGCGATAGTTAGCCACATGGTCTGGTGGCTTGTTTCCTTTCGGGATGAAGATGATTTTTGCCATCTTGTACCGTCAGAAAAGTAGCCTATATTCAGGGTGGCATTCATGATATTTACCAGTCAATTAATAATTTGCCTCGTGGCATTCACGAAGTTGTTTTTCGTGATCCCAGACCAGCCTGGTGCCCTTTGCTTGAAAGACCTTGTGGTGTTCATTGTCTCTTCAAAGATAATTTGGCACCCGTGGTTAGCCATCTCCATTTCCTGAGATTCTTGCGAAGGAGGGGGGCATTCTATGTATCACTGTGCTGAGATCACCGAGCAGTTGATCTTCGAAGTCCGGGTCGAAGTCGTCATTCTCCTCTGGGGTTATAGCAAAAATCTCCTGTCAGTGTGTCCTGAATCTTTTTTTCTAGAGACTGGATCCTCAATGACGCTGTCTCCGTCTTTCATTTGTATTCTGGTTGGGGGGGGGGGGAACTCATCTAAGTCTTCGGATGCTGATCCAAAAACTTACAGGATTGCTTTCCCTGTCCAGCCTTCCAATGATGTAATTCCAGATTTCTCTCTGCTTCTCTATGATTATGTGTTTATCTCCTCATTTACCTCTTCGAGACTGGCGTCTTCGAGGTCAGCTGGTTGGTATTCGATGAATATCTCTCTATATAGCTCTCAGTTTGCTTTCACATAATTTTCCTAAGTGAGACGGGCTTGAGTAATTGAGTAAGCGAGTTTGTCGTGATTATCGGGATGTAGTCGCTCGGTACCACGGGCCCAGGCTCATTGCTGATGTTAAAGGGGAGGTTTTTACTCACTAACACTATGGGTGCATTCATCTTCTTTCGAGGAGAATGCGTAGCTTGAGAGGTTGCCTTCAGCTTGCCTTATCCTTCTGCCAGCTTTTTTTCTCCCTCAGGTCTCGGTTTCTTTTGGCCTCTATTCTGGAGTCCCTATTTGTGGACTTTAGTGGTGCTTGTGAGGTTTCTTGGGATGCGTTATTTCCTTCATTTCTTTCTTTGTATGCTGGAAACAACGTCGCTGGAGCTTCTTCTTCGGGCTGCTATTGCAGTTGCAGGACGTACCATGATGGAGGGTTGTCCGGAAACCATATTGTTAAGCTCAGTAGCCAGGGTTTGTAAGGTTCCTCACGTGAGCGCACAGAATGTACGTGAGGATTTTAGTTGAGTTTTATTGCTGACTTTCAGGTATGTTTTTTTATGCAGCACTATCGATGGTTCTTGCAGGGGCTGCATTTGCTGCTTGGGCGTAGGAGGTATTTACCCTCCTGATTCCCTCAGCTTTCCTCTCATCTGCCTTATTTTTAAGATTTTTCTTTCCTAGGCAGGAAATCGCCGTTGCCCCGTGCTTTTGCTCACAGTTCGGGCATCTTTCTTTGGTTGTCGGGCATTCCCGCTAGCCGTGCCCTTTACCACTACATCTAGAGCAGGTCAGTTCTTTCTCCTTGCATTCTTTTGTGGTGTGGTGGTCAAGTTTGAAGTGCCTAAAACATATTTGACCTGGAGGAGTAAACTCCTCCCTCTCAATTTGTTCCCCGCTTATTTTTGCATTGAAGAGCATCAATCCACTTTCCTTCGCTTAGCTGCCATCTTTGTGTCTCCAAAGATTATTTTGAACACGGGATGGTATTCCGTGTTATCCCTTCTGTTCCTAAACTTCATTATCTCTGTTATCTTAGCCCATTGCTGATTTCTCTATATTTCATCTTTTATTTCTTCTTTTGTATGCTGAAGAGCATCAATCCACTTTCCTTCGCTTAGCTGCCATCTTTGTGTCTCCAAAGATTATTTTGAACACGGGATGGTATTCCGTGTTATCCCTTCTGTTCCTAAACTTCATTATCTCTGTTATCTTAGCCCATTGCTGATTTCTCTATATTTCATCTTTTATTTCTTCTTTTGTATGCTGACCAATCCACGGGTCTAACCTTCTGCATATCACACTTCTGTGAGCCTGGATCTGAAGAGGGGTACTGGGCTGGAGGTTTATTTCCTTCAGGATCTTTATCTCTGCCTCCTCTGTGAGGGTCTCTATATCCTGCTCCTTCTCGCATATAGCGATATATCCTGTCGACGAGTCAATTAGGCGGAGGATTGCCACATTTAGCCTGTCGAATAAGGTTTCATAAACTTTCCCCTTATCCTGTTTTTCTAGGCCACTTAAGGTTCTCAGCGGGGGTGCACTCACTTTCTCGCGGACCTTATTTGTTGGGTTTTTTTGTATGGGGACTTAGAATCTGTATGTTTGTCAGTTTTTTTTTAGTTTTTAAATGATTTGCCTTGGGGAGAAGAGCCCCCGCCCCTACTCGTTGACTCGCCATCTCGATAGGAAAAGGATTTGATTTTTTGGAATGAATGATAACGATGGATGAGATGAATCGGAAGGGATCCTCTCCAGGGTGTGATTGTATGGCGGACTTATTGGCAACGCCCTTCCCTCCGAGGGTGTTTTAATCGCGACCGCATCCCAACATACCATAGGGACGGTTGTATGTCCCTTTATGGTCCTGGAAGGGGCCTCCGCTGGTATGAGCAGCGGAGGTTGCAGTCCGTTCCTTGTCCGGAATTGTTTTCTGACATTGTTTTCGGCTGTGGGCTACTCTTCAAACCAGCTTCCTCCAATGCCCCCAATTCTGCCATAGGAACTGCATGGCATAGTTGGAACGAAACATGAATGGCAATCCTCTTTAACCTCTGGTGGCAGTTCACGTAGGGGGTGGGGCTGGGGACTTATCAGTCATCTGCTTAAGTGGGGCCGCTAAAAAAGAAAGCGAATATTAGCAATGGTGATGATGAGTACGACCGTATTTCTCTCCTATTTAATAGCAGGCTTCTAAAAATTAGAAACCAGAAGTTTCGAAGGCGTTTGGCAAAAGATACCTAAACCGTTACCTCCTTTGCTGGATAACGTGAGGTAAATCTGCCAGACTACTTTTGTCCAAGAATTCCGAGCTAACCAAGGGGCGACCCCATCTTAACGCTATCGATTTGCACGTACATTTGCCCATCGAGACCGTATAATGGGGCTTCTTTTGGGCATGCTTGGAGGAGTTATCGTAGAATGTCTTCAGGGATGGTCAGATGTGTGGAACCTTCAGTGTGGTAGATATCCTTCAAACTTCTCGATCAGCAGCCATGGACGTGGAATCTCTATTAACAAATATTCCCGTGGATGAGACCATCGATTTGATAATTAATGCCATTTACCACACTGAAGGTTCCACACCTCTCACCTTGCCTGAAGACATTCTACGACAACTCATCCAAACATGTACAAAAGAAGCCTCGTTCTACAGTCCCAATGGACAAATCAATATCGTTGCGATGGGGTCCCCCTTAGTGTCCTTTTTGCCAACTTCTACATGGGTGCAGTTGAGAAAAAATATTTTAACAGTAATATAGCGCCCAAACCTCCCATCTATGCGCGCTATATCGACGACATACTTTTTAACGCAGATAACATTCATCAAGTTAATGCTCTAGTTGGCACATTTAAGAACAACTCGTGTTTGAATTTCACGCACGAAACGGACGATCGAGGATCCCTTCCATTCCGTGATATTTTAATAAGTTCCCATGAGTCTAAATTTACGATCCAAGTGTACGTTAAGGCTACAAAATTAGGCTTCTGTTTAAACGATACCTCTGAGTGTCCTGACCGGTACAAGAAATGAGTTATTAATGCTTTGGTTAACAGGGCAAGTTTCCATTTCTCCTCGTGGACGGATGTCGATCTTGAACTGAAGAGGGCCTCCCGCGTTATAGTCAACAAAGGCTACCCACACAAATACATTGATGTCGCTATAAAAGAAAAATATAAACTTGGCCGCTGGAACTGGTGCACGGCATACACCGAAGAAAAATATCATCGATCTTTATTACAAGGCCAATATGAACACAGGTACCGTGAAGACGAAAAGGCCCTCAAAGCTATTTTGCATCGAAATGTCACTTCAACCGACCCTAATACGGATATAAACCTAATAATATATTGCAAGACAAAAAAAAAACAAGTAGTTACATCATGAAGAACAGCTGTCTCCCTCCGAGGAGTGAACTTCAGGTGACTAACGTCGTGTACGAGTATTCGTGTAAAGTCGGTGACTGCGAACACCGCAATTCCAAGTACATCGGTGTGACCTCCACAACTCTGTCAAGGTGACTGACGTCTCACCTACAGGATGGGGCAATTAGAAAACATTCTCACTCTCACAGCACTACATTAACCCGTGAGAGATTAAATAAGAACACCTCCATCATCCTGAGACTACAAAACCGCAAAAAAAAGCGACTGGCCGAAGACGTCATTATCCAAATGAAGAAACCGGCAATAATGTGCAACTCCAGCCTAAAACTATACTTCCAACAACTCGGTGTCTTCGCGTTGACCGTCGTTAATACAAAATCGCGGTTCCCTTTACTTATTGAATATTATTTAAACTAAAATTTTTCCTTGAGTGTGTTTTGTCATTTTGCAGTGCTTACGTCTGAAAAAAATCGATTATTCTGTAGCGCCTATGATTTAAACGTTAGTTTGTCCTTAAAAATTTCCTTCACTGTGATTGGCCAATTTTGTATCCCTTATGTTTAGGTAGGAAAGTATACATAGTGTATCATTTTGTAAGTCATTCCGTGACGTTAAAATTGTCATGGAATAACTTACAAGAGTAACATAGCGCCCAAACCTCCCATCTATGCGCGCTATATCGACGACATACTTTTGAACGCAGATAACCTTCATCAAGTTAAGCTCTAGTTGGCACATTTAAGAACAACTCGTGTTTGAAAATTCTTTCTTACGAAGATTTCGAACAGCAATCCACCCAAGCAAGCAAAGCGATATTCATCGTTCATTGAAGAAGATTTTGGAAGAGACTACCACTGTCAGACAAGACTTTGACTGGACTCTCTATAAGGATGAATCTTTTACTTTCCTATCCACCCTTTTTAGGGAAAGTCGGATAGGGAAGCCGAGTCTCCTTAGATACCTTGCTAATCGGGAGCCATATCTGAACCGGGCGACTAACTCGGCCCATAGGCTGAAGCTTAGCCCGGGACGGGTTAGAACCCGTGTGAGTGGCAGACTCAGCAAGGTGGAGCAAAAACTGTTAGGGCTAGGGATAGGTCAGTAGGTAGGGAAACCGACTTGCCAGCTAAATAAGCCGAAAAATTATCGGATATATCCACACCTTTGCCTCCCATTAGCTCTTTTTTTTCTCTCTCTCACTCACTTTTTCGCCCTTTTTTCGCATCTCACAAGAATACGAAAAACTAAGAAGAAGCTCGTTTGATCAGAAGATGGACTCGACCAAACGGGTTCCTTTGCGCGTCTGTAAGAGCGCGCAAAACCCAGATACAATCACCGTTATTCGAGTAATATATGAAGAACTAGGAATCATCTTAGTGAGACTTCTGGATTACAGCAACTCCTACATTGCAGTCTGCCAAAACGAGAAAGATAAATACAAGCTCTTTTCCGAAAAAGCTTCTGATGAATTGGAGAAGATTGGTTTAGAGGCCAAGGTACAGACTCAAATTGAAGCCCAAAAGGCTCTATATTGCTGGCAAATTGACTCTTGGATAGGAGAGCACAATACTGAAGAAATTAAGGAGGAAATAGAGAAAACTCAACAATGGGCCAAAATCAAGGAAATAGTTAAGTTCGCTAACAAAAATACAAACCAGGAATACACACACGTATTCAAAGTAATTTTTCGAGAAACGAATATGGCGAAGAAAGCCAAAGAAATCGGACTCCTAACTTTCAATCTTAAAATAACGCCTGAGCAAATCAAAAGCGAGGAATTTATTAGCATACGAACCTGCTTCAATTGCTTCACTAAAGACTGCCCTCGTACAAATGAAAGGTGGTGTTCAGAATGCAGCGCAAAAAATCACACGTGGAGTGAATGTAAATCACAAGTTAAGAAGTACATGAATTGCAATGGAAATCATAGAACGATGGCAATGGCCTGCCCGCTAAAGCGCGAAATTATAGATAAAAATAAGAGGGAGAAACCAGAAAGGAAGAGGAGATATAAAACCTAACCTTTACCAAAGTAGAAGAGGCAACAGCGGAAAAAATGCCGACGACCAGAAATATAGTAAAAATAAAACAGTCCGAATCGCTAAACATTTTGGCATGTATTTTGCACGCCCACGCTATGAATGTGGCTAAACCGGGAACTTAGGCAAAAGAACTAAATTTAATGCTAAAAAAATAATGACTTCAATGAGATGTGGTTTCCCGACAACCCCCCATCAACGGAAGTCCTTAGCATTCAATATAATCCCTCGTAATCCAAGGAAGAACAAGCACTACAGAAAAGCACTACTGCAGAGCAAACTCCCTAACGCAAATCGGCCGAAGAGAGAGACCCGAGGTTGAGAAAAAAGATACAACAGAAACAGGAAGAATCGATGGAAGTTGAAATTGCTTTCCTAGATAAGAATAGAGATTTACAGGAGAGACCACTACAATCAGCTAGTCAATGCAAAGAGGGATTTTTTAGACCATATCTTCATACCTGCTCACAATTTACAGGCTCATTATCCATGTCACATAGACAGAAAGAGCAAATACAAGTTCTGCTGGTGGTAACAACCACCACAGGACTTTCGCCATATTTGATTTTTGCCTTTCTAAACTCTTTTGAAAACAGAAATAAAGATGTAGAAACCTTGTATTGCAGACCATATAACAATATAGTACATGAGAAAGAGAAATTTGACGCTAATTAACGGAGATACAAGAAACAAGAGTTGTTTTTTTAAAGGTATGAGAAAGGGACATTGGAAGAACACAAGGATCAAAGAGAGCACATGACAGCACTTTGAAGGCAATCCATACTGAGAATACAGAAATAACGCCATATATATTTTTATGTATTTTGTTATGATTTTGTTAGGTAACTAAAGTCTAACCATAATTTTTCATAAATCTTTTTTCAATCTACCCCGCCCCCCACTTTTATTCATAATTTGATTTTGTTTCGTAGTTTCATCTTTGTTTGAAAACTTCCAAGATTAGCTTATCCTTTATTAAGTTGTAAATTCCAGTATCTGAAGATGAGTATAATGAAAACCCGAAACGTTGCACAATCAAATGAGTCTCTCTCTCTCTCTCTCTCTCTCTCTCTCTCTCTCTCTCTCTACGTCTTTTCGCTTATAAATGTAGATATTTGGATATCCTTTGGAAACCGTAATCTTTTTCTCTGACACTGTTTTAACACACAATCAAAAGAAATGTTTGGGTTTAGGATTAGATTTCAAAATGCCTCGCTTTAAGATCAATAGTATTCATTATTTCCATAAATTTGAATTCATGGTTTATCGCATACGGAACTTACCACTAGAGCAGAAACAAAGTCTATCTCATTCATACTTAAACAAGTTTAACCCTTTTAAGAATTTTAATCCTGTTTTCATTTTTTCTAATGTTGATATTTTAAAGAATTTAAAACATCCGGATTAAGTTATATTCAAGCCAATATCTTAGAATTAATGATGATCCTTTTCAAATTGTCATAAAGTTAGAAAATAAAATGAATAGATTTCTTCGTAAACTTAAATCCAAAGAATTTCTTGAAGAACACGACCACAGACATTTTAGTTCAGGTTCAACTCTCTTCATACTTTATGGCTTTCCGAAAACCCACAAAACAGGAGTACCAATCCGTCCGATCTAGTCTGCAATTGGTACGTCTAATTATGATCTTTGCAAGCTTTAGGTACCTATCATATGGTAGGTACCCTCTTACTGAAAATGAGTTTACTTTGCGCAATTCTTTTAAATTTGTAGATTTGATTAATCCCTCTAGATTTGCGCAATATCCTCTGAGTAGTTTCGACCTTAAGTCACGGTTCACAAATCTCCCTGATGCTGAAACTTATGATACCTCCAGAGACTGTCAATTATCTTCCAGCTTCGATACTTACATCGTAGATCTATCCTCTCCTAAGTTTAGAAGTAATTGGTCTCTTTGAAAGAAGAAACCAGAACTCTTCAAGAAATTAATCGCTTGTTCCAGATTGACCGGGCGGCCATCTATCAATCTCGAGGAGCTACGAAGGACTGCACTGCAGATTAGAGTTTGTGAGGACCTTGATATTTTGTCCTCGGAAATGTAAGCATTACCAGCTTACATCCTCCTACTATTTTCTTTGTTTGAGGGAGGCCGATACCTTTTTCACATCCTGGAACCTAAAGGGTCACCGGGAGTGGTATCATGCTGCACCATTCCGCACTCTGTGATTGATTCTCATCCGAGAACACGAGTGTGCACAGAGCCGTAAAACCTGCCCCCTCCTCGGCCAGGGGGGGGGGGCTCTTGAAGGGGCCCCACTGTAAGCAAAACTTTTTATTTTACTAATGAAAATATAAAATTTTGGTCTGTTAGAAACTCTAATAAATAGTCTCTTATTTGTATTAATAGTAAAGTCATTATATAAAAGAGTAAGTCTGTTAATATTGTAATGGGGGCCCCGCAATCTTGATTTTTGGGGGCGGGTGGGGGCACTAGATATTGCTACGGCTCTGGGTGTGCACCCAGGAAAGTGAAGAATACCAGTCTATATACCCACAAGAAGACGTCAACGAGGCGAATGAAGTGCTTCCATTACCATCAGTGATTTTTTTTATCGCAGGCGGCTTTAAGACCCCAGGCCCCTGTCGACACGGGTCCTTCAGCTTCTTTCACAAATGCTGCTTCCGCCACGATTCCATCCTTTCCTTCTGGTAAAAAGGAATTGAACTGTAGAGGCACAGACACTACCTTCGAACCCATCTCCGGGATTGACCGTCCATCAGCTTTTCCAGTCCGGCCCAACATTGCGCTTCGACTACCCCTCGTACACCTACGAGGGAACACGTGAGAGACATTACACCCCTATGCGGTGGTCAACGGTTGTCCGTGACTTATCTACTCAAATCCATGAAGCAGCCTTCAAGAGGAGGGATATACAAGAAATCGCGCAACTAATAACCCTATATACAATTCTAGGACACCTCACGGAAAAAGAACGTTAAACTTTATTTAAAAGGCTCCGTCTTCTCCACTGTGTTCTTCACTACGGTTGGGGCCGGCGATCAGAGACGTCCAGAAACGGGCCACACTGGGATCATTAATTACTCTGTCAGACAGAGCAAGGGTGGCTTAGACATCCTCAATAAACTACAAATGAAAGAGAGGTTCCAATGGCTCATGGCCGCCGAGGAGGCCACGCAAAACGGCCTAGGCTGGCAAGAAGAATCCTCCAAGAGCTCAGCGATGATGTATGGGAGGCGGACTGGAACGAAATCGTGCAACGAGCTTCTTTCAACGCAAATAGAATCCAATGAATATTGATCTTCCTCATCATTATCGTCCTCTTCGGTCCCCGTGGGACATATTAGAGGGTCTCTACCTCCTCTCTAAGTTGACGTCGATCTCTTTAGTCAATGTCACTCGCAACCATTAGGATCTCAGGATCGTGATCCATTTCCTCTTCATATTCGACCTGCATGGCTTTTGAATCAAATTCTTTTGATAATATTGACCTCTCATTGGCTTCGAGTAAAAATCTCAGTGAAATCTGTAAAAATATCAGTGCTTTAAATACGTGTGATTCGATTAATTATTCCTGGAACAGTGTAGGTTCCTTGACAAGTGTTTAAGCTCTCTTAGTTTGTGAGAATCAGTTCCATGGACAGTGCATATCCTAGTGAAAGTGTGCTATCTTCTATTTCCCTGGATAAATCCCCGTATTATTTAGATCTATCCACTGCTGCCAACGACGGCTCACAAAGTGTTCCTTCTACTTCTTCACCTCATCCAGAACTAACATAAGTTAGTGATGTTGGGCGCGAAGACTTCCGTATCTTTAAGATCTTTAGTGAACCAAGACCACTGCCTATATATCAGGTGGGCAGGAACCCTGATTTATACTGCCTCCTGGACTACTTCTAGATAGTGGTTGAAGAATCAGGGGCACTACATACCGAGAAGGACTTTGGTTACAGTCGCCCGGAAAACCACAGTTTATTTTGGCAATACTTCGACCTGGGTTAGCATTTCCTATCGATATCAATGTTCTCACTCCTCAGGATAAGACTTTGAGGCGGAGTCCGATTCCACCGCTGCTGATATTTTAAGTAGTCCATTGGATATTATGAACCTTGAAGGCGGAATAAACCGCGACAACTGCACAAACAACGATGGAACAAACAACGGTAACAATAGTGTCAACAACAAGAACAACGGTAACAGCAACCAAGGCAACAACGGCAAGGAAATGTTTTCTCCACTCGTGGATCTTCTTCAACCAAGGATCACAAAGTTGATAAAAATAATCAAGATGTAAAAATCATAGGAACTCCCACGCCCCAGCTGTCAACAACATCGTGCTCAGCACTCAAGGAGGAGGGATCATGATATTTCCTCTAAGGATCTATGGTCGCTTTCAAATAACTAGTGACCTTATCCTTCCAGGAATTGAGAAATTAACGGAGGCAGACATCCTTGAACAAACCGAGACGGATTGTACAATGACGGATTGTACAATGAGGGCTGTCTTCTACATGTCAACTCTCACCAAGAACTTCGATCCAGCGGGATTCAGGCTTCCCAATATCGGAAAAGTTCTAATAAGCAGACAACCAAACAACAGCTGTGACAAGAAAAATGTTTTTTACCACCTCTTGATACACCTCAACGTGCGACATCAATTGGGGAATCAGGTAGCGGGGAAGGGCGTTTAGGGCAGTTCAAGCTTCTCCCTATGGGATTCTCTGGGATACATTACCTCATACAGACGTGCCTAGAGTCAATATCTAACTTCTGGGCGCGTAAGCATTTGTGATTCAACTGAAAAAATAATGGTAGGGTTAGGAGGTGGTTAGGGGTTGGTTAGTATTTTTGGTTTGTTTAGGCAAGGTTAATTTTTGTTAGTTCGTTTAGTTTGTTTATAGTCAGTTCTGTTTTGTTATGTATGATGTTTTTCTCTCCAGAAAAGAACCAAACAAGAAGCCTTCGTAACGAACTTGCGGTGGCATAACCTAAAGCCTTAGGCATCAGTTCGAAATGGCTGATCTTTGTGACGGTTGTGATACAATGGAAATCGCTTTCTCGCGTGAATATTAGGCATTAATCTGTAGAATTACCAAAAGAAAATATCCTACCACCCCATTCCTTCTACATCGTAATTAAATTAGCATCTTACCTAATTGTGAGTTTAATCATCATCGTGAGGAATGGATGTTTATTTAATAGGTGCACCCAATCGTTTTCTTTCCGCGCGCTTATGACGTCATATGTACAGGGCAGGCAGCGGCAAATAATAGCTCGATGGCTCAGAAAATGGTACTTCCAAGTAATAACTCGGAAAAAAGTGCCTTCTGCGCCGAATAAATAGTAACAGACAATTCAGATAAGCCTATAAAATAGATTGAAAGTAACTTGTCTCCAAATAGGGTGGAAGAGTTGATCTGTAAAATTACCGACGCTTCTCATCCAAGCCAAGGAAATTATTTTGTAAGAACGAATTTTAAAAATTACATAATATAGTTTGACTCCAAGAGCGAGGGAAAGCCATACCGTGAATTGTGACGGCAAACGTGAGTGTTAAAATAGTCAATAGAAATAGTTCTTTATTTGGCTGGATAAGGAGAGTCTCCCATGCGTGCACCGATGTAGTGGCGAAGACGCTTACGATCGCTTTATTTACCGGTAGCATTTTATAATTTCGTACATTAAAGTTGGGGTATTTTTAAGTTCTTTTATGTAACCATTAGGGCGTGCAAACCGGTTTTACAAAACCGGTTAAACCGGGTTTTTATATTCAGTTGTTAAAACCGAAACCGAGTGTCGAAAACCGGTTTTTAATATTTTTAGTTACCCTTCAAATATCGTTTTCTATTGTGGCCCATTTTCTTTAGCTTGCTCATCTGCCCGGAACTTCAGCTATTTTCTGTTCTAAACATGTTTTTAACATATACTTGAAAAGGAAATGACTTTATGCGTTTTCATAAACAATTGCAAAAAAGCAATTTTTTTATCTTTTAAAATTCATATCGGCATTTTGCATCTTGCCATTTAATATAAAGACGAAGAAGATTTGTGCTCATACTTGACACATTTTGAAAAGATCTTCGAGGTAAACTGATGGGCCCTAGAATCCGGAGGAATGAGTAGATTGCTCCCATTGCTCAGTCCGCGCTTAAGAGAAATTTTCATCTCGTTACCACACGAAGCTACAAGAGACTATAGCACCTTGAAGGCCGAATTGCTATCCGCCTTCAACTTGAACCCTCAGTTCTACCGCGCTAACTTTAGATCGGCTAAAATCCAGCCCGGTCAAACTTAGCGACATTTTGGATATATCCTGAAGCGAAACCTCCAGTTCTGGTTAGAATCCTCCAAAGTCGAATCGGAGTATGAGGCCCTGAATGACTCTATGTTAAAAGACCAGCTATTGTCCACCCTCCCCCAGGAGATCCGAGCATTCGTGCAAGACCACCGAGCGTCTACTTTTCAAGAATGCCTCGAGGAAGCTGATCTCCATGCGACAAATCATCGCCTATACCCACAGGATACCCGGAAGAATAGTCCCCCGTCCCCGAAGAATAAATTTAGTCAATGGAAGTCCCAACAAAGGAAACCCCCTCCATTGATAAAGACCACAGCCCCGTTCAGGCCAAAGAATAAGCCTTTTGTAGCCCACGAAGACAGAAAACCCCTAGTCTTCAATACCCCCTACAATAACCAGCACCAGAATAAGCAGGTTGTATGCTACTCTTGCGGTTCCCCCGGCCTTATAAGTCCCAATGTGTACAGAATTCCAGCCTACGTCCCACCCAGAGCCAACAAGTCTACCAAGTAACTGCTACCCTTCCTCCGGAACAGCCGGCTGCGCTTACGTCATTCCCCCCGTCTCCATCCCCACAGGAATTTCAAGTGAACTTTCTGTTCAACAAGAGTACCCCCGGAGGACTAAATTCGAAACC
Source organism: Ceratothoa steindachneri (assembly GCA_963969495.1). NCBI lineage: Eukaryota > Metazoa > Arthropoda > Malacostraca > Isopoda > Cymothoidae > Ceratothoa > Ceratothoa steindachneri. The sequence goes on along the minus strand of OZ018322.1, from coordinate 133,509,162 downwards.
GGCTCGATCAATGGCTGTAAAGTGTCCACCCTCGTCAGAGACACAGGGTGCACATGCATTGTGGTGTCGGACAAATTGCTCTTCCCTGTCGACCCCAACATAAGAAGTATGCAATTGTACACGACTTCTTGGGTCGAGAAAATAGATTCCCGGTAATCCGCTGCCATGTACAGTGTAAATATTTCACTGTTTAGGCCGACGTAGTGGCAGCCCCCATAAAATTTTGCTCGGTACTCATTGGCCAGAGCGCACTACTCTCCCCGAGTGAAGTGACTCAAGCTGTCGTCACTCGAGCACAAGCTAGCCGCGAGGCCTTTCCCCCAACACGCCTTTTCACCCCAGAGGCTCCTTTAGAGGCCCAAACGAGTAATGCACAATTCCTCAGAGCTCAGCAGAGCTGCCCTTTACTTCAATCCCTTTGGGAAAAGGCCCGAAAGAACGAAGAGGTGATCGTTCGAGGGAACTGACCCATAAGGTACATCATTAACGACTCCCTTCTATTTCGCACCTCACGAGATGAGTCGGACCCATCTTCCAAGGTCATGTGTATTCCGCGAACACATGTAGACCAAATCCTGCAAAAAGCACATGAAAGTCCCATGGCCGGTCATTTAGGGCATAACAAGACTTCTCAGCGAGTATTTAAATACTTTTTTTGGCCCGGTGCAGCCAAAGATATTGCAGAATTCTGAAAAACGTGCGACTTGTGCCAGAAAACCACTGCAAAAGGTCGAATAGCTCCAGCTCCCCTGCAAAGAACCCCAGTCATTTCGGAGCCCTTCTCGAGAGTCGCCATCGACCTCATCGGACCAATTCACCCCCCTTCCGCCAAAGGTCATACGCATGTACTAACATTGATAGACTGCGCTACCCGATTCCCAGACGCTGTCGCTCTAAAAAGGATCGATAGTATCTCTTGCTCTGAAGCCCTTATTTCCATTTTTTCTCGAGTAGGATTCTTCAAAGAAATCTTGTAAGATAGAGGCCGCCAGTTTACCTCTGAGCTCATGGAACACGTGAACACCTTGCTCCAAATCAAACCTATTTTTACCACCCTCTTCCATCCAAGTGCGAATGGCATGTGCGAAAAGTTCAATGTGACCTTGCAAAGCGTCCTCAAGAAGCTTTGCATGGAACAACCCCAAGAATGGCACTGATATTTGCCAGTTGCGTTATTCGCATGCCGCGAAATTCCCCATAGGACCATCGGATTTTCCCCATTTGAGCTCCTGTATGGAAGAAACGTGCGGGGGCCCCTCAGTATTTTGAAGGAGTTATGGACAAATTTCCGTTTGTGTCCAGAATTAAAGAACACTTATTCTTTCGTCCTCGAACTAAGGGAAAGATTAAAAAGGTGTTCTGACATAGCAGTCAGAAATTCCGAAATTAATATGGAAAAGTATCGGACATAATTTGATCTAAAGGCCAAACACAGAAAACTGAAGCCCGGAGATGAAGTTCTACTCTTACTCCCCTCGGATTCCCATAAACTTCTCTCCCAATGGAAAGGCCCCTACTCCGTTCAGAAAACCCACGGAACGGTCGATTACGTTGTACAGACACCCACAGATGATAAGTTATATCACATAAACATGCTAAAAAAGTATCATAGACGGGCCTGTATATACAATATAGTCGCCTTCGACGAAGAAAGGGTAATTGACGCCGTCCACCCAAATAACCCCCTAAATATTGTTAATTCGATTTTCGTAGAGTCAAGCGAAGATTGTCCCCTCCCCGTCCTCCCGTCCAAGCTGCCCCCCATAAAAGAACCTTTCCCCGAGTTGGATGTAAACTCCGACCTCACCCCTGCCCAAAGGAACCAAATGATGGCGCTTTTGGAAGAATTTAAAGACGTCAATTCCGAGTCCCCAGGATGCTCGACTCAGTTCGAACATGATATCGCCCTCACTACGCTCGAACTTGTGTGATGTAAGCCCTATCCCGTACCGGTGCACCTAAGAGACGCTTTCAATGAGGAAGTCAACAATCTTTTGCAATTAGGGATTATCGAGCCATCTACGTCCGAATACTGTTCCCCAATAGTCATGGTCCGCAAGCCAGACCAGTCCTTTAGGATGTGCGTTGATTTTTGGAAGTTAAACACTGTCACCGTGTTCGACGCCAAGCCTCTTCCCCTAATTGACCAAAATTTACATCTTTTCGAAGGAGCCGCCTACATCACCGAGATAGACCTATGTAAGGCCTATTATCAGATCCCCCTAAAGGCATCAGCGAGGAAACTAACAGCCTTTCCTACAGACAAAGGTTTAATGGAATTCACTCGTCTTCCTTTTGGCCTAGTCACTGCCTGCAGTAGCTACAACCGCATAATGCGCCGTGTAATACACGGTTTAAAAATCGTTTCTTTTTATTTTGATAACGTGTATGTGGCTACACGTTCATGGAACGACCATATCTTGTCCCTCCGCCCGCTTTTAGAACGCTTAAAGCATCATGGCTTAACGATTAAACCCTCAAAATGCCATTTTTCTTATAAATCCATAGAATACCTTGGATTTAAAATAAGCGAAAGTCATCTGGCCCCACAGAAAGAGAAGGTAAAGGCTATTGTAAATATGCCCCTACCGCGCACCAAGAAGCAATTACGATCATTCATCGGTGCTGCTCTATTTTACCGCCGCTTCGTACCCCAATTCGCTTCTGTAGCAGGTCTCCTAAATGATCTGCTACAAAAGAAACTCACGGACGCCCTCCAGTGGAACCCCGACGCCGAAGCGCACTTTGGAGAACTCAAAGAGAAGCTAGTCTCCGCCCCAATCTCAAAATTGCCGAAACCACACAGATGCCTTCCAACTGGGTATTGGCTGCGTATTACTCCAATACGACGAGGACCAAGAACCCGCTCCTCTGAGCTATGCGAGTCGCCGACTGACGGCTCGCGAAAGGGCATACGCTACGTTAGAATTAGAAGCTCTAGCGATTGTTTTTGGGATTACAAAATTTAGGATGTATCTGGTAGGTCATCCATTCCTCATAGAGACTGATCATATACCGTTAGCCTACTTAAAACTTGTAAAAACCGAAACGGCAGGCTAATGCGCTGGTCATTATTGCTAAGGGAGTACCGTTATGAAATCAGGTATCTAAAAGGGTCTGACAATGTACTCGCAGACAGCCTTTCGAGATACCCAATTTCAGATAGCGATTAATAGTCAATTATTTATTTTTTCGTGTGTATCTCTTTGTATAAATAATTATTTCTTGCCTGTACTCTGTATGTGTTTTGTTTTGTTTTGTATATGTAAATTAGAGAAATTGACGTAACAGTAGTATTTTGTAGCCATTAAATACTAAGGTAAATTCCGAACGGTTTTGATAAAATTACCGACTCAATTGTTCGAGTCGAGGAAGATAATGACAAATTTCCCCGGTGAAGTTAATTTTCACATTATTCCTTATTTCATGGCAGAATAATGTTCCTCGAAATAGGTAGGCGTGTGAGGGTATGGAACGTACACACTCACATGCCTCCAGACAATCGTGGGAACGAAAGAAATTTTTTGTTTGAGTTGACCTTCGTCTCCTCTCTCTCTTCCCCCACCCTTCCCCCAACTGGTGACAGGAAGTCGGACGAAAGAACGCCTATCTCACAAAGAAGCTTAAATCTTATTTTGTTCTTTATGATACCATAGAGATTGTCCAGAAGGCGATGGGATAAGCAAATAGTCGTGAAAGGGATCTCTCTCTTGATTTCCCACAATCCGCGATATAAATAACATTGCCGTTTACCCCTCTACAGCAGTGTCCCAAATCTACTCGAGTAATCCTCAAGTTGAACGAGAGTCTTTACCGTAACGTATCGACTACCAACGTCCCGTCGAGTCAACTTGGTCGCTGTCTCAAAGTGTTCCTGAAAGTAAATCCTTCCCCGCAGAGTCTGTGACTAGAAGAGTACGCTCTGTTGCTCAACGTAACTTGAGTAAGAAAAGGAACATCCAAATAGTGACTGGAAGTTACTATTTGTTAGTATCACATCCAGTTAGGTGTGAACTAACGGGAACTGCAGCCAGAAGCGCCGAACCCGTCGTCTTATCCCTCCTCTCCCCGAGAACTCGTGTTAAAGCCACCTGAACCACCCCGTCTGGACCCGAGTAGTCGTCTCTCCAATCCATCAATTAATGGTAATCTGTAAACCAGTCAGTGTCCCTCTATTCTTAAATTACCTAATTAATTAACCGTGATTGATACTCTCATTGAGTCATTATAATCTAGACGCTTAACGTCAGTGTTTAATATTTAATCCTTAATTTTGCCTGTTTACTATTGCTAATTATTATATTTGTGTAAAGTAAAGTTTATTTTGAGTACGTGTGTTTATTTGTGGCTCCTCCTTTTTGACGTACCCTTGGCAAGACTTGAATGAAGCATCCCTTCGGCTAATTTATCCAACCTGTATTATGCACTCTTAGAATTCAACAATCACAAACCTTCCCCCAGTAACAAGTAGGAATTTTATAGTGAGAATCCTGGCTACGGCACAACACGCCTCTAACCAGCTTTCGCACGTTCAGTAGGAATTAAAGCCTACCATATATATATATATATATATATATATATATATATATATATATATATATATATATATATATATATATATGATCGTAGGATTGAGTCATAGGGTCAATACCACCGACTAAAACAAAAGGACTAGAATAATTATTGGACCAGACTATGAGCAATTCTACGACAGATTATATACAGAACATTCAGAAGAGGGAGACTTGATATTGTCTCAAGAAACCTCAACTAAAAAGATTGCCTCATTAGAAGAAAGCAAGGACTCGTCTACTTTCGGTGGTGAAGATACACTCATGATAGAGTATGCTAATGTAATGAAGGCATTGACTGAAGAGCTATTAGAATCTTCAAGTAAACTAGAAAATAGCAAAGAATTTAAAATTTTGGATGAGACTAACAATAGAAGTGAAAAGCTTGAGAAAATTTATTGGTCATTGCTGACCATTAAACCTACAAGCGTCCATTATGAGAGGGCATTTTCCATTACTTGACTTTTTAATACAAAAATAAGGTCAAGCCTATCAGGAAAAATGCTGAATATACTGTGCTTCCTAAAAGAACATTTTCAGAAGGCTAAAGAATAAAAAGCTTACACAATTAAAAAATTACAGTAATTTCAGGAATATTTTTTATTTTTTTATGTTAGCTATGCGAGCAGTTAGTATTTTTGCTTTATAAACAAGGGAAGCATTTTATTTTAAAGGATTTTTTATAATTTGTATAATTTACCCATGATAAAAGAAAGGTTTAAATTATTTTTCCAGAATTCTGAGAAAATCTGTTTTAAAACCGATTTTGAAAGTAAACTTCAATTAAAACCGGTTTTCAAATTTCTCGGTTTTGTGCAAGCCCTAGTAACCATATGCCAAAAGGTCATTACAATTGGTTGGATAAAGTTTTCTAATCTCATACCAGGGATATTCGTCGCCAAAACAGTCGTATTAATTTTCCTATCTGAAGGTAGGATTTTAAAAACTTCGGAATTATCACACGAAAGTTTCATTTACATTCAAAATCCATTTGTTGAATACAAATGCAAACAAACTAGTTTTGAAAGCTGCCATTATCAACATATAGAAATTTCCATACCTTAAAAGTCAAATTTACAAAGGCAGAAAGTTGAAATTGGGGGACAATTCTATGATGAAACGTTAAGTTAAGCGTAGAATTAATCTTTTCTAAGTATAACTGTGGAAAACGTCAGTCAGAATTAAGAAGGTCGAGGTACCTTTGGAGATTAAATCCTTCAATCCAAGTGTTAGACATCCCAGCTGAGCCACTAAACTTCTTTATTTAAACTTACTAGACATTCATAAATGAGATAGGATATATTTTTTTTTTTTTATTATTCATTATTTTATTAACTTATTTAAGTAACTCAAGAAAACACGACATTCCACTTTTCAAGTTGCTCGTCCAAGGAAAAGGTTGAGAAATGCATATGATGTTCTTATGTGTAAAACAGCTGCTCGTCATCTGCATCGTTTGATAGTATTTACTCCACCTTCGTCCTCTTCTTTTTCTCTTGTGTCGCCTTTCGCTTCATCGTTATAAAAACCAATTCCTTTCGTGTGAGGTGAAAAATACAAGCAAAAGGAAGAACGGTGCAGAAGTGAGGCGTCATTCAGCATTTACAAAGTGATCAACACTATCGGTGGTTATCAATTCCAACCCTAAGCCATCATATTTCCATTACCCTTCACCATCGCTTCCCCCACCTTCATACAAACCTATTTTACACCCCTACCTTACACCCCACCCTCTCAACAAGTAGGGAGAAGGCATTTCCGATGCTGGCGGATAGAGGAAAAATATTTCCGACCTTCAGTTATGGAATTTTGCACACTTCGATCTCTCGGAGATCCTCCATAAATGGATGGGCACCGTTGCTGAATCGCATATAGATCCTCCACCCAAGTTGGCACACTGATGGATTGCCCTTAGATCCACTAGCATAGGTGAGGCCCCTTGCGAAATCTCTTTTAGATCGACTACTCTAAGTGAGACCCCCTTCTGGATCTCCACTGTACGCAGGACCCATGCTGGATCTCTTGTAGATCCTCCACCCTAGGCAGGAACCCATGTTGGATCTCTTGTAGATCCTCCGAACTGGATATGACCCTCTGATGGATCTTTTGAGATCTTCCAAACTAAACAGGAACCTATGCTGGATCTCTTGCAGATCCTCCTTCTTCGGAGAGAACCACCTCTTCATCTCTCGTATATACTACCACCACTCCGCCCCCTGAGTTATTTGGGTCAGGTTTGATAATCAAGATTAGTTCAACCAAAGAAAAGGCCACTCTAATAGCACCGGGTGTGTGTGGGGGAGGGGGGGGGCGTAATCTACATGAGATTCTGCAATAACATGCCAGCCACGTACACACATATGGAGATGTACGTTGAGATCACATAGACTCATAAATTGCAAAATTCTTACTCATATACAACTTCACGCACTAAATTTCCCCAAATAAAGCGCATGTAAATATTTTACACACTACCCTTAGCACACACACGCTCTCGTAATTACGCTTACACAAATAGACCTGGACATAGTCAATTACAAACCCACACAACAATTTGGCTACGCAAGAGAGTTCTTCCATTAAATTTACATAATTACATCTGCTCTTCTTGCTTACTCACTAACCGCGCCATTAATGAAAAAGATAGTGAGTGGATAATTAGAATAGGTATGATAGGAGGAGGAGGAGGGCAAGTGTGTGTTCGGAAGGGGAGGGGGGGGGAGGCAGGTCTCACCGAATTACACAGGACTCGGCCGAGTGAAGAAATGAGATAAAGGGTCGTTCTTATGAATAACCCCCGAGGCTAAAACGTGAGCTTACCCAGACCCCCCCATCCATATGAAGGAGCCCAGCTCAACCCAAATTGCACCACTGGCTTCGAACTCAGTCACGGGTTCATTTGTTCGCTCCTTGGAGCATCCATGGCTTGAAACTGGCGCCAGTCCCTCCTCAAGTCGGACGACTCTTTGTCAACCGTTTGCACGACTGGGTCAAGCTCGAGCCACATCCTTGATCTCTGAATCTTAATCTGTTGGGAAGTGGTGAAGTAGGTGTGTGTGGGAGATACATAAGAACATAAGAAAAGAAGGAGACTGCAAAAGACCATTCATGGCCTACACTTGGCAGCTCCTGTTCCAGTCAACACACAAAAGATTTCTTACCAGAAAAAAGTCATCAACATTGTCACCCTTTACAGGAGTTCGTCAGATCTAATCTACAATATACATAAAATGCATCCAGAGGATTATGTCCATTCATGCAACCGCAAAATATAATCTCCCCACTTCTTAGAAAAATATATACATATGTACATAAAAAAAGTCAGTCCCATCTAGCAGCTTCATCCATATATTTATCTAATCTATTCTTAAAACTACCCAGAGAAGAGGCTTCTATCACATGTCTAGTGAGCCTATTCCATTCATCTACCACACGATTTGTAAACCAATTCCTCCCAATCTCCTTCCTAAACCTATACTTATCAAGCTTAAACCCATTGCTACGTGTCCTGTCATGTTCACTAAGTATAATAACCTTACCCAGATCCCCTTTATTATATCCTTTTACCCATTTGAAGACTTCAATCAATTCCCCTCTGACTCTTCTCCTTTCCAATGTATGTAGATTTAGTTTTCTGAGCCTTTCACCATAAGGTAAGTTTCTTAGCCCACCAATCATCTTTGTCATCCTTCTCTGCACAGACTCAAGCAAATCAATATCCTTCCTATAATATGGTGACCAAAATTGTACTGCATATTCTAGATGAGGCCTAACTAGCGCCAGATACAGTTTTAGAATGACTTCAGAACTCTTATTGCTTACACTCCTCCTAATGAATCCCAATATCCTATTAGCTTTATTTTTAGCATTTAGGCATTGCTTTCTAGGACGAAGGTCTGAACTTACCAAAATACCCAAGTCCCTCTCACAATCGGTCCTCCCTAAAATTCTCCCATTTAATTTATAACTATTCAATGGATTATTTCTACCTATACTAAGTACACTAGATTTGTCTATGTTAAACTTCATTTGCCATTTCTCAGCCCAATTGGACAGAATGGTCAATTCCTTCTGCATTACAACAGCATCAGAATCAGCCCTAATGGCCCTACCTAGCTTAGTATCATCAGCAAATTTACTCAGGTCACTACTTATACCTATGTCAAGATCATTAATATAAATTAAGAATAGCAAGGGACCCAAAACAGATCCTTGCGGAACTCCACTGCTAACACACCCCCACTCAGATTTAACTCCATCTATACTAACTCTTTGCTGTCTGTCACCAAGCCATGACTGAATCCACCTAAATATACTGCCATCGATCCTGTGTGCTTTAACTTTGCTCAGAAGCCGTAAGTGTGGCACTCGATCAAAAGCCTTACTAAAGTCCAAGTATAAAATATCATAGTTTTCATCATTATCTGCTGCTTCATACACCTTACTATAAAAAGACAGCAAATTAGTCAGGCAGGATTTACCCTTACTAAAGCCACGCTGTGATTCTTTTATCAACTTATGCTTATCCAAGTGATCTCTAATATTCCTTGCTATAATAGATTCCATCATTTTCCCTACCACTGATGTCAAACTTACATAACATAACATAACATAATTACACGGATGACAAAAGCCACAAGGGCCCATCAAAGGCCATCCGCCTCCGTCAAAACCCACCCACAAAAAGCACCATCACCAGGGGAAGACAAAATCAAAGTCCCCCACAATATAATATACGGATGATAAAAGCCACAAGGGCTCATCATAGGTCATCCGAGTCAAGCGGCCTCTTTTTCAAGGCACCCAAACTCCCAGGAAAACTACATCCAGATAGTGATGTACAAAGGTGTATGAGGGAAATAAGGGTATTGGGGAAATGAGAAGGGAGTATAAGAGGTGCAATGTTTGCAAAGCTGCCTGGAGGTCAGGCTAATGTCTTCCATGTTTTTTCTTTGTTGTTATTTAATGTTGTTTCCTTATATATATATATATATATATATATATATATATATATATATATATATATATATATATATATATATATATATATATATATATATATATATGTATATATATATATATATATATATATATATATATATATATATATATATATATATATATATATATATATATATATATATATATATATATATATATATATATATATATATATATATATATATATATATATATATATATATATATATATATATATATATATATATATATATATATATATATATATATATATATATGGTTGTAGCACGTAGAGAAAGAGAAAGATTGATTGCAGCTTGTACTTTCGTTATCTTAGTAACATTTTCAAATGTCACATGGTCAGAGTTTTTTAGGACCTCATGCAACCCTACTTCCTTCATGTGGGCTCACACATAGTAGACCCTCGAAGCCCTGATCGGCAACTAACTACGAACTTAGCCACCGGACAAGCAAATAGGTGAGAAGAGGCTTGCAAAGGAAAGTGGCGATAAAAAAGTAAAGTGAAAATGCTAGAAGGAACGAAGCCTAGGTAGTCTTAATCTGGTTTGAGACTTATGAGGGTTCTGGGGCTGGTAGTGCGCGACTCTCCTTCAGGTGCCAAGTGTAAAGCTCTGTACGGGGCACCGCTTTGCTAGAAGGCAAATAGTGTCCAAAATAGGGAGGGAGTGGGGTGGGGGGGGAAAGATGTAATGCAAAACGAACGATTAAAATCGTGGTAACCATAGCAACCAGGGCTAAAAACTTAAACAATCGTATAAGTTGAATGTACAAAATTTAGAGCCCAAACTCATTATTTTAATAAATACAGTCAATTGATCTCCGCAGTCAATATTTTTCTTCAGGGCTGCTGTAATTCGTTTGGCTGCCTTGAGACCCTATTAAATTTTGTGATGCCATCTTGACTCATATTTCTCCATTTTTGTTCAATCCTCACAATCGGATGGCTTGTATTTATCAACCACCAGCTTGATTATCGCCCACAAATAATTATCTATTCGGTTCAACTCTGGCGAGTTTCCGGGCCAAGGTCCCAAGTGTTCGATGTTATTTTCAGCCAAGAACTATGTTATTGTTTTTGCTTTGTGACAAGTTGTTCCTTAATGCTGAAAAATACAGTTATCATCAACCAAAATGGTCATTAAATGTTGGGCGAAGGTGCTGATGAGGCACGTTTTGATACCAGTTCATGGCAATGTACTTGGGCAAAATTGTTGTTGCTCTAGTCCCTTTAGATGAGAAGCAGCCTCACACATGGGGGGTGTTCGGATGCTTTAACTCAGCACGATACAGGACTTATGAAAGCGCTCTCCTTTTCTCCTGCTTAATGGGATCTTCCAGTAGTACAACCAAGCAGAAAGGAACTTCATCCGAGAATATCACTTTGCCACAGTCTTCAAAGGTCCATTCTTTATACTTCCTACAATATTTAAGGGTATTCTTAAAGGATTTATTTTATGAGGTGATTCTTCTTCACCGCCATTCTCGAATTGAAATCTTTGTCGAAAAGTCTCCGCCTCACTGCGCGCACTAAGGCATTTAGAGCTGATGCTTCCAATCGTTAGCAGGCTTGCCACTAGACGCAACCCGATCCCTAGGGAAAAAGAACCTTTACACATGTGGGAGAATTCCACGTGGAACTTCTTTTCCAGCATGGAAGTGACATCCATGCGCTAAAGAAAAGTCTAGAATTTGGTTAGTCTTAAAGTAGAGCCCCCCTCCCCCAATCCACACGCAATAGCCTTGAACTGCGTCCACCACGGACCATCTTTACGCGGATTAGAATCGCCTCGGCGTGAGGATTCGAGGCCATTCGAGAGTAGCGCTGTTTCCTCCACCACTGCGGCGGAAACCTCGGATATTATGGCTCGTCTTCCATGTGGGAGACACAGAGTTGAGGAGTCTCACCCAGGCCCAAGAAGATTTCCCTAGTTCCAAGTCAGGTGCTAACAACAAAGCAAAGTGCCGGCTGAACTTTTTGTGTGTTGGAATTAGCCCCAGCTAGTGAGGTAATTCCATTTGACGATCGCTACCGAGCGATTTTTCCGACTTCACTCATCAACTTCTGTTGAAGCCCTCCTCGTTCGCACCTCGTTTACGGGTGGCCGAAATACTCTCCCCTGGACCGGACGTTACCGCTCCCACCCCTTTTGGAGACCCGTCATCACGTTAACTTCCCGCTCAGAAGCTCAGGGTGCCCTCGCCTCACGTTTATTGCCTGCAGAAGACATCCGTGAAGCCTTATCTGACGTCTCATCCGGAATCCTCCGTAAGCTAACCCATCTTCCCCTTCAGCAACCCAATCGAGTTAATCCTCTCCATTTGAATAGTCTCCTTCTGTAATACATTAAATTTTCACTTCAGAGTCTGACGCATAACTCTGCAATTCCCCCCTAATTTACCGATGTAATTTTGCCCATTAATTCTCTTATTTTTATGTAAATAAAATTATATTTTTGTACATGCCTGTTTAAATAACCTTGAGCTTTGCCATTACCCAAATTATACCTGACCTCGTTGCACTCTTTCTCGCTGTTCCGCGCGTCGAAACTCGTGGCGATCCGTCCCCCTGTCGGTTCGCCTTTAAGTTATTGGTCCCTCCCCCATAGATATAATATGATATTGATATAATGTAATGTCATACCACGACAACACAATATAGTACTTTTACCTTACCATGATAATTTCTTGTATGTAATACCAATGTTAAAACAATTTGATATAAATGTAATTTTTAAATACAATTATACATCAAAAAATATGTTAAAAAACACAGCCTAAGGAACGATAATAATGAAATATATAGTACCCTATTTAGATTTTATGTAGAATTTTAGAATTTATGTAGGTCAAACTTCTAAAAATATCTCTAAGAACTAAGCAACATCAAAATGCAGTATCTAAGGGATATCCCAATAATGCTTTAGCCACGTACTGGCCAAGCAGATACCATAATGCATATAAATGACTTTATTAGTAGAAATACCTGTGAATCGTTCCTAATCTCCAGCACAAAGGAGAGAAATGTAAATACTAGCCCAGGTTTGTTTTCTTTAGATCCAGTCCTATCTTTCTTCCTCAAATAAAACTTATCAGAAGTCCTAAAAAAAATCTGACCTTATAGGGAAAACATTGCTTTGCATAAATAGAGTGTCTCTCTATTTCATAAATCATTGTGAGTTTGAAAATGTTATTAAGATTACGAAAGTACTAGCTGCCATCAATCTTTCTTTTTTCTCTACGGGTACAACCAAATATCTATACTTATTCACGTGTTACCTCTCGTGAATACTTTACTCATATATATATATATATATATATATATATATATATATATATATATATATATATATATATATATATATATATATATATATATATATATGCAAATTTTGTTGATGGCCATTGTGTATTTTGCCTTAATTAATTTCCTTTAGCAACTTTCTCTTCTTCTAACTATCTTTTTTATTCCATCTTGTAGATGGTGGATCACTTGTCCAGTATTCATCTCTTTTTTAAAGGAATGTTTTGTTAAAAACCAAACTAAGTTGCTAAACTGTCGATCTTATTCGATCATCTTCGGAGCATTTTGAAATGTTCTTGTCTCATTTTCCGATGTAATGTGTGGAGTGAGGATCTGACAGAATGAAAGAAGATTAAAGATTCAAGATAGTATAAAGTTAGAATGTGGAGAGAATGATAGGATAGATAGAAAATAGTGTGTAATGAGTATGTGTTGATGGGATGAGAATGAGTGTAAGATGAACGATGAGATGAGGATGATAATGGTTTGTACCAGGTTGCCTGACTAACGCTTTCCTTTTTGTTTTGTTTTGCTTTTTATGGGATTTTTAGTTCATTAGATATAAAAATTTAGCATTCGAGCCTTTTTTTTCTCTTTGCTCAATCAAGCATCTTTATTTTTTTTTATTTATTAGTTTGTTTTTGTTTTTTTTGTGCTACTTTTGCATCTTTCTTTTTATTATATTTATTTATTTATTAAATTTCTAGTGGTAATCTTCTTTGTTAATCTCGTTAATATTTTGACTCATCGGGTTTCTCATAGTCGGTTGTCTTTTTCGGTTTCACATATTGTTTGTATGTTCAGTTGTCTTCTTCGGTAATCTTTGTTTTGTTTTGTTTTTTGTTTGTTTGTTTTTTGTTTTTTTACCTATATATTGGGTTGACGTTGTTTAGGGGTTTTTTTTCACGCTGCCGTTAAAACGATTTTTGTAGTGTATTTGCCGGATTTCGTTTTGGGAAATTATGTTTTTTATATTATCCCACAGTTTCGTTGAACGTCTTTGTAGGGTTAAATTTACGGGTTCCAGTGCAGATCTTCGATGGAATTCCTCAGATGTTATGCCATCCTGTCTCTTTGAGTTAGTGATGAACGTTGTGGCTTGATTTTGAATGCGTTGGACCTTTTTTAATTGTGTATTATTTACTGTATTCATCGGTACTATTGGGTAAAGGAGCTTGGGACGAACTAGGGCCATGTATAATTTTATTTTGTTTTTGTTACTTAGGTTTTTGAATCTGTACAACACTGACATGTTAATTTTTGTTTCGTTAATCTTCTGTGTTATGTGGCCGCTGTACCCTATTTTTGTTAACGTTAGACCGAGGACGCCTCCTTCCGTGGAGTATGGATATGCTTCTCCATCGACTCTTACTGCAGCTGTTTTCGTTCTTTTTACATGTATTATTTTGAATTTGTCTTTGTTTGTTTTTATTTTGTTTCTTCGTTCATAGTCATTGATGTTTTTTATCTCCCTCGCTGTTCTTTGAGTTACGTCTCGGGGGTTCTTCCTGTCGCTGTTGATTATTTGTGTGATGTCACCCGCCAGCTGGATGTACATAGCACATTCGTGAGTTGGTTGTGGAAGGTCTCTAGTGTAAACAGTATACAGCGTCGGAGAGAGGCATCCTCCTTGGGGGACTCCTGTTTTCAGATCAATATGGTCGCCTATTTGGCCGTTTATTTGAAGTACGGCTTTCCTTTCATCCAGGTAGTTGTATAATGTTTTGCAAACATTTATTTGCAGGTTAAGGCTGCAGAACTTGGCTTTTAAGCCAGGCAACCACACCTGGGCGAAGGCTTTAGCAACGTCACAGAGTACTATATCTACTCTGTCGCCTCGCGCTGTTTCTGTGGCAATTTTTTCGGTTATTATCGCAAGAGCGGTGTCCGTTCCTCGCTTGCTCCTGAACCCGTGTTGTTGTGGGTTGTACAGGTTATTATGCGTAAGGTGTTTAATTAACCTGTCGTTTAGGAGTTTTTCTAGCACTTTACCCAGAAATTCCAAGAGCGAGATCGGGCGGTAGCTTCCGACTTGATGTTTTGGTTTGCCTGGCTTCGGTAGAAAGATCATCTTTGTCTGCTTAAAGGTGTGGGGAAAGTACCCAATATTAAGACAAGCATTGAAGATATTCACTATCGATTCATGCACGTTTTTTGGAGCATTTATTAAGTGTGCCTTTGTTATCCCGCTTTGACCTGGTGCTTTTTGTTTGAAAGATTGTAGGACTGTTTTATATTCAGCCATTGAGAAGGGCATTCCCTCCTCCAAGGGGTGGTTTCTCTCTTCGTCGACGTGTATGTATGGTACAGTGCGTTCTTGCTGCGCCTCTAGGGCTTGTATGACTTTTCCCTCGTGCTCCATATCGTATTCTTGATTCTCTTCTGGTGTTATCGAGAATATTTTTTTCCAGTGATTTGGAAGTGCACTTGGAGTGTTTCGTTATTTTGCACTTTCCTGTCCTGTATTTTTAGTTTTATATTTTCCTTTGGTTGAGATCCTCGTAATTTTCTGTAGTCTCTCCAGAATTTCCTCAGATCTGCTTCGACATCCATTTTACTTATTATATTATTCCAAACCTGGCTTGACTTTTCTTTAATAAGATTATCTATCTCTCTTCTGATAGCAATTAGCCTTCTGTATCTCTCCATATTAGCACCCATTTCTGTGATTTCTTTAATTACGTTTTAAAATTCCTCCATCATTTCCTTTATTTCGTTGTTCCATCTGGGAGGAGGTAGGGTTCTATATTCTAGTACTGGGGTATGAATTCTGTCTGATTCAATGATATTTTTGGTGATTAGTTTTAATTGGTTTTCTATTTCTTCTGTTCTTTGGTTGTTTATAGATCCAGTTTCTAGTGTACTTAAGTGCTCTTTGTAACCATTCCAGTTTGTTCTGCTGATGGCTTTTCTTTGTGGAATTTTAATTTGAATGGGTAAAGTTGAAATGGTCGTTATCATACTTAGATGGTCGGATAGGGTTGCAGGGCCTTGTTATGTGTGGTGAGTTAAGTTGAAGCTTGGGTTAATCAGTATTATGTCAGGAGTTGTCGAGTTTTGGGCTGTTAAGTATGTTGGGAAGTCTGGTCATTCTCTTCTTAGCTGGTTCCGTTGTATTGATAATTGAAGGGTCCTTCATGCTCCGTTTGGTTGGTTTGTGTAGGCTGCCTCTCTACATCTTGCATTGAGGTCTCCTGTTAGTATGATTGAGGCCTGTCTACGAAAGAGCTTGAGGAAATTTGGCGTTGGGAAATACGAGCGTCTTGGAAGCTGCTATGCCCCAGCTATGACTAGATCTCCTGTGGTCATTTTTATTTTTAGGGCCAGATACGACTCTTCTAGATCCTTTACCTCTGTAGAGTAAACTCCTGTTTTTACGCCAATTGCTACACCACCGTACCTTGTTTGTGTGTAATTTGTGGTAATAAATCTATAATTTGGAATTCTTATAGTGTCGATCTCTGTGTTTAGTCCATGTTCGGTTAGAATAATTATGTCTGCGTCTTCTTTTCTTATTATGTTTGAGTATGATATTCTTTTACCTTGCCATCCGTTTACATTTAGTGCAAAGATTTTAATTTTTCGTTGGTACGTATCCATTTTTATTTATTTGTTAAGGTCTCTTCCTGTCTTTGTTTTTTCCGGGCGGCCTGGGGAACGAGTGCGTCCATTACGTTTTTTCTTAAATTCGCCGTTTGAGATGTTTTGACACGATTCAGGGATGGTGTGTATCATGCCTTGCTTTAGAGCATTGTGTACCTCTGTCTAATCGGCGTCTGCCTCATATTCCCACCTGTACTTTCCCTTGACTAGTCCGTCCATGATTTCTTTTTGTTTGATTTGTTTAGGTCACGGGTATGGGTGGGAACCGTAAATTTTAATGTTCAAATCTTGAGTATTGAGTTTTGGTTTTGGTTTTGAGCTTTCTGGGTTCGTCTGGGAGGTTTCTTCGTCGGGGGATTCTTCTTCAGAATCGGCATCCATACCGGCTTCGTCTTCTTCCGGGCTCGTATTTTTCGGAGTCTCTTCTTGGGTCATGTTAGTTCTATATAGTTTGCTCGAACAAGGGTTCTCCGGGAACCACATTTTTTTAAGCCCATTCTTTTCCAGCATGGTGTTTAATTCGTTTGTATATGAGCCTGGCTTTGCCATGTCTACAAAGTGTGCGTGCATTATGCAGAGAATTAAGTCTGACCTCATGATTCCCTCTATATTCACCATTGTGGTTTTTGTTGGTGGCGTCGCAGGTTTTCCATTTGCAGTTGCCGCAGCGTAGGAGGTAGTTTTTCTTCTTTCTTTTTCTGCGTTTTCCATTTTTTTATTCCGTATGGGCTGCTTCTTTATTAGGCAAAACAGAGCCAGTGTTCTGTGGGCATTACCACAGTTTAAGCATTTCTTTGTCGTGGTCCGGCATTGGTCCCACCTGTGGTTTTGGCTTGCGCATTCTGAGCATGCATTCCGTTTGTAAGTGCAGTCTTTGGTCGGGTGTTTGTCGAGGGCATAGCATGTGAAGCATACTTGTACGGAGACAAATATCTCCCTCTCGATTTTATCGGGTGAGTTCTTAGTGTAGAAGGCAAACAATCCATGTTCCGAGGCTTTTTTGGACATTTCTGTCGATCTAAATATCACTTTGAATATGTGGTTATGCTCTTCTCCCTTTTGGTTTCTGAATTTGATTATTTCCACGAACTTTGCCCAATCCTGACGTTTTTATAGCTCTTCCTTGATTTAATTCAGAGTGTGCTCACCGACCCAGGGGTCCAGCTGTCTGCAGATCCCAGATATTTTTGTTTGTACGTCCAGAGGGGTTTGAGGTGCGAGTCCTATCTTTTCCAGCTTTTTGGCTGCGTTTTCGGTCAAGAGGAGTTCTAAGTCCAAATCTGTGTTGCATAGCGCCACATACCCGTTGTGCTGATCTTTTAGTCTATGGAGTATGACCCACTATCAGCGTAGATAGTCCTTAGTGCCAATTAGCGAGTTGGTTTCTCCCGGCCAGGAAGGGTGCAAAGGGGGATCCTCTTCGCTCCTTCACGGTCGTCCACTTCTGGCTCGTTAAAGCCCCCATCTTTGTGTTTTTTCCTTCTCTTCTTTGTACCTATTAATTTGCCTGGGATAAAAATATGTTAAAGTTTTGAAGTGAAAAATGAGAACGATCCCTCCACCTCCACAATCCTTAGCATAGCCGGTATATCTGCCTGGGTGAAGATAATGGATGAATGATAAGATGAACCTGGGGAGTCCCTCCAGAAGGATGACTTATGGCGGACTTTATAATGGGTGGTGATTAAATCAACTACCACCACCCGGGGTGCCGCCTCTTTTGGCGTTTGGGTATTGAAACTGCTTCCAGCTCACATAGAGACGGGTTTTTGTCCCTCTATGATCACTGCCGGGCCATCAGGGATAGAGAGAACTCTTCCCCAACGGTTGCAGCATCACCTCTTGTCCGGGGTGCCTATGACGGAAGGTTCTACAGTGGGCTAGTCCACAAACATGCTTTCCTAACCGCCTCGAATTATGCCTTGTCTAACAATGGGCATAGTTCGAACTAGGTTATGAATGGCAGTACACACGGCTACGCCTTAGAAGGCGAGAGCGGAGGGGAGTGATGAGTTTAGGTAGCCATAGAGTTAATTATGACCACCTGGTAGTAAATCTCTTCTTTTTTTAAGTCCCCCGTAAGGGAAAAATGGCGTTGGAGAGGAAGGTTTCTTCTGTAAAGACCTATGTGGGAACTTCTCTTGTAATGCTCTGATCTTCTTTCTTCTCCTCTTCTCCAAAAGGTCAGGCGTTGGAATGCGAAAGTAGCGTAAGCTGTCCTTCGAGTGCTCAATATCCGTGCGTCCAAGCACTTCAACTTCTCAGAGGAGTCTTGTGAAAAAATAAAAGATTTCCCCCAAATTTTCCTCCTTTATCGAAATCGAAGATAGATGCCAGGAGTGATTATGCCAGAAATTTTTCGCAGTCAAGTGAAAGAAATTGAAATTGATGTAATAAGAATGAAAATGTTTGGTAGGTATATAAAGATAAAAAGAAGTTGAGTTTTGCCCTGGTGTAGAGGGCATCTCTCAGGGTTTTTTCTTTTATTTTGACTTTTCTTCCTCCCATTTGTTATATTTTTTTTATTTTTTTAATCTCTCTCTCTCTCTCTCTCTCTCTCTCTCTCTCTCTCTCTATATATATATATATATATATATATATATATATATATATATATATATACTTCTCACAGATACACACACACACACACACATATATATATATATATATATATATATATATATAATTTTTTTTTTTTAGAAATAAAGAAATTTATTTCTTTCCTCCGTCGCGGCATTCAAGCCTTTCAAGTTTTTGGTTTGCTCTATATATTTTTTTAAAATAATTTAGAATTCTTATTTTACCGAGGTTAAGTTATTGTTTCATTTCTGATTGTTTTGTTTTAGTAGCGGCCACTTCGCCTTTTTTTCTTCATATTTTATTACACTTAGATGTTTGTGTTATTCTAGTTCAAATATATATTCCGATTTGGTTTTCTCAAGAGCAGTTTCTTCCACTCGGGAATAGGGCTTGCCTGGTGGCGCGTCCCCTAACTGCTCTCGAAATGTCTAAGTCGAGGTTCATGTTCGGGAGTATCTCAGTTTCGATCTTGTGCCAGGTCTTTCTCCCTAGCCTTTGGAGTTCCATATTCAGAGGGTTCAGACCTGCTCTTGCGTGTAGTTCTGTTATCTGTATATGGTCCTTCCTTCGTACTTCAGCTATAAGCCGGGCTGCTCTGTTCTGAACTCTCTGCATTTGTCTGAGAGAGGTGGAACTCGCAGCCTGCATGACCATTGCCGGGTTCACTAAGGTTGAGCGTACCAGAGCAGTGTATAGATTTTTAAGATTTTTGGAGGTGAGTTTTTTAAATCTATACAGCTTTCCGAGCTGTATTTTGGCTAGGGAGATTATGTTGCTAATGTGCGCTTTGTATCCTTTGGATGCAAAGTGCAGACCTAGGACTTTGCCTTCTTTTCCCTAAGGGTATATTTCGCTATCCACTAAGACATTAGCACGTCGTCGGTGGTTAATTGGAAGGATCTGGAACTTTCGGTGATTGGTCTTGATTTTCCACTTTCGTTCGTATCGACTGATGTTATCGATTTCAATGGCTGTCTGCCTTGCTTGAAATCCAGCATGTTTGTAGTAACAGAGGACGATTTGTGTGATGTCGTCTGCAAACTGCAGGTACATCGCGTCCTTCCCTACTGTATCAGGTAAGTCCAGTGTGTACAAAAGGTACAGCAGCAGACTCAGACAGCAACCTTGTGGAACACCCACCTCAAGTTGAACTCGGATCCTCTGTAGGCCTCGATCGAAATTTGGGCTTTTCTGTGCATGATGTAGTCGCAGAGGACCCTTTCCAGGATTGGATTCAGCTGGAGGCCTAAGATCTTATATTAAGACCTCTTAGCCAAACCTTATCGAAGGCCTTTTGTACATGATCTTTAATCTCCAACCAGATACAAAAAAACTGCACTCGCCACTTGGAACGTTCCAAAATAAAATTGATAAAATCAAAATACAATCTGGTCTTTAACAAAACATGTATAGATGAGAAGCTGCTCCCAACCTACACCGATATATATATATATATATATATATATATATATATATATATATATATATATATATATATATCACGCAAAGAATACTACTCGTGGTGATGATGCTGATGATAAATGAGTCAACCTTTGAGGTAAAGATGATCGCAGAGTACCGAAATGGAAAAGGGGATGAAGGTTCTTCCTCCGGCCGTGCATTTGAAGGCTTCTTTTAATTCGATGCCACGAAACGTGACGCGGGTGGAGCAATTAAATAAAACCACAAAAGCCGCTAATTCAAGTAATTTATGCCATCCGTTACTTGCATCGGGAACGAGATCCTTCCATCGGATAATGAAATGCACATAAAAATCAGAATGACAATCGTTGACAAGCTCGAGGGCAGCAGGTTTGATTGGACTGAATGAGGTGTGTTTTTGACATCAACACCGATCGTAGAACTCTTCGTTGCCCCGGTGGGTGGGTGGGTGGGGGGGGCATCCGTTCCTTGTCAGGGGTATGGGGATATGAGAAACCCCATAGTGCAACCTAGTACTCCACGTCAGGGGAATGTAGTTATGAATAGCCCCGCGCCCCCTCCATCTGGAGGGATGCGGATCAGATAGAGTGGGCATATTACACAGATAAGTCGGGAAGGGAATGGTAACGGTGTTTTGATTGGTTGTCTGCGAGATGACGCGTGTAAAGCTTCTTACCCCCGTGGAGGTTAAGATCAGCATATACGCCAATGGGCAGGCATGCCGTGACTCTGGTGAAAGCTTTGTGTCTGTGCTCGCAGGGAACTAACCCGCGCCTCGACGCTAAGAATCAAACGCCGCGTCCGCCTGGCAAGCAAGAGCTCTCCGCTCTTTCATTTCCTCTGAAAGCCGAGTTCTTTTCACAGAGAATCCAGGGGCGATCTCTTAACGCACGCATTACAGGCGTTTAAAAGTCTTACGAAACTCCAACCAATATTAAATTGTTATTAAAATCAACAATACACTGATTAATACAAAATATTACAACGAATTCAACATAAACTGTATGTATTATCGCAATTTATGTCCAGTTCAAGAATGGGAGAAGGAAATTGGAAATCCTAAGATTTTATTCCTTCATCCTAATATCTACAGGTGCACTTCTAGTCAACACTGAAACGTCGCATTTGAGTAAAACAGAAAAATCCTACAGAAAACAAAATAAACTTGCATGTTTTTGAGATTCAAATAATAAAGTGTATTAACAAATCTAGAATTTCTTAGTATCCTAAAAAAAAAATTAAAAACACTTTTCTAAATGAGATACTATACGAGTATGTACTCTAAAGAAGCATTTTGAATAAATGATTTGTCCTATGTTTTAAAACCAATAAAATAGATCCATTTGCTTGTATTTTTTAGCCTACTTCGGAGCCTACTTCACCTGTCACCCTTCCAAAAGTTGCATTTAGCGCGATAATGTACGATTTTCCTTTTAAACCAGTGTTTGTGGCGAGAATTAGTGTTGTATATGGGATTGTAATAAAATATATATAGTGTCTATTACTTTTAATATACATTAAACCATTACGAATCTACATACTGCAATTATTTGGGTAAATAAAATACGACAGGAGAAGATGACATTGGTGATATGTTGAAAATAAAACATATCACAAACCAATTTTAATGAAAACAAACTTCTAATATGAACGGGAATGCAAACACCAATTCGGTCCTTGACCGATTTTTCCTGGAATGCAAACACCGATCTTTTCCGGAATGCAAACACCAAGTCAGCCTTTGAACAGTCTTTTCTGGAATGCAAACAACAATTCAGCCTTTAAAAAGTCTTTTCCGGAATGTAAACACCAACTCAGTCCTTTGAACGATCTTTTCCGGAATGCAAACGCCAACTCAGTCCTTTGTACGATCTTTTCCGGAATGCAAACACCAAATCAGTCCTTTGAACGATCTTTTCCGGAATATAAACACTAATTACTCCTTTGAAAGATCTTTTCAGGAACTAAACAAAATAAAGAATACTTAAAATATTTTATTATCCTTAACATGAATCAATCATAAATGAAACTTATCCTACGCAAATACTGAGTAACTACTTGTCCTTTCCCTGGGACGTGCCCTTCTTACCCTGTATGCGGAGGGCCCTTACAATTCAGGTTCTCTGCAGGAAAAAAAATAATAATAATGTAGAAAATGGAACAAATTAAGTCTTGGTTACCTTCCTCTACTTGCCTTAAGGCGCGTTGGTGATTTTTATGAAGCTGTAACTTGAAGATCTCAGCTGTACCATCACAAATCGGTAATCGCTCAAGGGACGAGAATTTTCAGGGCAGAAAAAAGAAGATGAAAAACTGAAGACAAAAAAGGAAAGAAAACATTTTGAAAGGAACGCAATGACGACTTGGCAACTTTGACGACCTGGGCCGAAAGGTCATTCTCGATATACAGGAGTCAATTAGTAGAGAGCGAGCACGTAATTAAGGAACAGGTAATTAACGACTCAACCCAAATGCGGGGACCACTTAACTGTGAGGGGATGTGGGTATTCCCCCAACCCCAGAGTGTGGGGGAGATTAGTATTATGAGAGACAGCTGGTTAATTAGTCCAAATTATCATTCAGAGAGAGAGACGTGGAGATTTCGCTTTATAGGTCGGGGAAAGGGGGGAAGGGCCCTCATTTAGGGTCCCTTATCCGGCGGGAAAACTCAAGGGGTGGATCAGGGGTTCGACCTCCCTTCTCACTTATGTAACCCAACTTCCTTCATGTGGGTTCACACATAGTAGTCCCCTCGAAGCCCTGATCGGCAACTAACTACGAACTTAGCCACCGGACAAGCAAATAGGTGAGGAGAGGCTTGCAAAGGAAAGTAGGAATAAAAAAATAAAGTGAAAATGTCTAGACAGAACGAAGCCTAGGTAGTCTTAATCTGGTTTGAGACTTATGAGGGTTCTGGGGCTGGTAGTGCGGGACTCTCCTTCAGGTGCCAAGTGTAAAGCTCTGTACGGGGCACCGCTTTGCTAGAAGGCAAATAGTGTCCAGAATAGGGAGGGAGTGGGGGGGGGCAAAGGTGTAATGCAAAACGAACGATTAAAATCGTGGTAACCATAGCAACCAGGGCTAAAAATTTAAACAATCGTATAAGTTAAATGTACAAAATTTAGAGCCCAAACTCATTTTTTTAATAAATACAGTCAATTGATCTCCGCAGTCAATATTTTTCTTCAGGGCTGCTGTAATTCGTTTGGCTGCCTTGAGACCCTATTAAATTTTGTGATGCCATCTTGACTCATATTTCTCCATTTTTGTTCAATCCTCACAATCGGATGGCTTGTATTTATCAACCACCAGCTTGATTATCGCCCACAAATAATTATCTATTCGGTTCAACTCTGGCGAGTTTCCGGGCCAAGGTCCCAAGTGTTCGATGTTATTTTCAGCCAAGAACTATGTTATTGTTTTTGCTTTGTGACAAGTTGTTCCTTAATGCTGAAAAATACAGTTATCATCAACCAAAATGGTCATTAAATGTTGGGCGAAGGTGCTGATGAGGCACGTTTTGATACCAGTTCATGGCAATGTACTTGGGCAAAATTGTTGTTGCTCTAGTCCCTTTAGATGAGAAGCAGCCTCACACATGGGGGGTGTTCGGATGCTTTAACTCAGCACGATACAGGACTTATGAAAGCGCTCTCCTTTTCTCCTGCTTAATGGGATCTTCCAGTAGTACAACCAAGCAGAAAGGAACTTCATCCGAGAATATCACTTTGCCACAGTCTTCAAAGGTCCATCCTTTATACTTCCTACAATATTTAAGGGTATCCTTAAAGGATTTATTTTGTAAGATGATTCTTCTTCACCGCCATTCTCGAATTGAAATCTTTGTCGAAAAGTCTCCGCCTCACTGCGCGCACTAAGGCATTTAGACCTGATGCTTCCAATCGTTAGCAGCCTTGCCACTGGACGCAACGCGATCCTTGAGCTGGGACCTTGTCAGGTGGCAATCTTGGCGTTCATTTTAATCTCTTGAATGTCCAGAAGATTTCTTTACAGGAGATTAACCAGTATTTTTAAAGTCATTAATGATTTTAAAGATGTCATTCTTTGATATAAGGGTACTTAGCAACCATCTTCTTGCAATTCAGGTTACTTTGGACCAGAACAACAATTGTTGCACCTTTTTCTTTGGAAATAACCCCTTCTGGGATTGAAAAATATTTAGACATTTATTTTTACCCCCCAAATATTACGATATAGATTATAATTACTCATCATTTATTTAACCCATATTTATCATCATTTTACCCTTTTAATCGAATACCATTTCTATTTGATCATTTATCTGTTCCTTCCAGGTAAGCAATTGCATCTTCTGTAGAGTTTTCAGGTGAACCGGAAAATCTCTATTTTCTTTTATTCATTCTTTCACTTTTGTTTGTAATGTAGCATTCATGCCGTTATTTGTATGTGTTTTTCCTACTCTTCTATGCATGCACCTAATTTTTTTTATTCAAAGTTTACACATAAACACTTCTTTTTTCTTTCTTCTCTTTTTATTAATGTTCACTTTATTCTCTCAATTCACTAGAGTTGATCACTTTTGTCTCAATTTACTATAGTTAAGCAAATTTAATTTGATTCATTTCACTTTATTTGACACTTCACTAATTTTCACTGTAGTTTTTATACACTTGGGTAATCTAGTCACTTTGCGTATTAATATGGTTAGTCACTTTTTTAGGTCACTTATCCTTGGAGTCCTGCTCGGTGATTTCATTTTCTTGTTTGGTTAGGGTCTATCTCGTTCGGGTGAGCTCCATAGGAGGTGGTTTCTTTATCTGGTGATTTTCTTAGTTATCTGAACAATGGTGCTTTCGTTATTCCTTGTTGAGTTCTTCCACTAGGGAAGCTGGAGTTGAAAGAATTGTTTGACTGTGGTGTTGAAGTTTTCGGCTAATATTGGAGGAAGGTTGTCAATTTTACTCCATTTTTTTCCCCGCTCTGTTTTTACAGCGATGTTAAGCAGTTTAATCTTAGCCCTTTCTTTAGGGCTCTCTGAGTCCTCACGTCGACTCTTCTGGTGTTTGTGTTCAGATAGCGGGCTTTGTTTTGAGCTTTATGGAGCTCTCTTTTTCTTGATTTAGATAGGATGTCAATAGGGGTTAGAAGGTAGATTAGGGTCTCCCTTCCTAGAGCATGATATTTTTTCCCTGCCTCTTAATGAATATAGGAGTCTCAGCACATCTGCTACTCCTTCTATCCTTTGGGCTACGTGTTTTATGTAGCTTCTTGGGGTTATCTTTAGCGCTAGCACTTTTCCTTCCGAATCTTATCTATACCTCTACTTTGTACTTCGATATCCGTACCTTTCATCTCTAGATAGGGACTACAGTGAATTTCTCCTACTTTTTCTTATTTACCAGTCACTCTCGGACTGGTTGATTTTTTCAATTTCTGAAGCTGTTGTCTGTGTCTGAACTCTCACATTCTTGAATTGGCTGATGACTGCTAATTGGATATTGAGGTAGTCGGGCATTAGAAGTTATGGCAGGTTTGCTGTTTAAATAGAGTACAGCGTGGGGCTGAGACAGCCTCCCTGCAGGAGTCCAGCTTCTAATTAGTATTCGGGTCGTTTGTAGTTATTGATAACCACGTATGCTCTTATATCTGTCTAATAGTCACATCTGGACGTTCAAGATCTTGTGTTGCATATCTCTGATCCAGGCTTTATCAAAGGGTTTTTCTACATCTCTGAGGACCGTATCAATGTTTTTTTTCTGCTTTGGCCTGGGCGATCTTATTAGTGGTGATGGCAAGTTCCATTCTGGTGTCTCTTCCTTTACGGAATCCGAACTGGTATTCATTGTAGATGTTTTTTTAAGTGACATATTCTAAAAGTCATCTGTTGATGATTTTTTGATACTTTCAGTGAACTGCAGAAATGATAAGGAATAGGTATTTTAAAACTAAATTTGCTCCTATATAAGTATGAATCTAACATAAGCATAAAAATTTACCAATGGCATGCATGGAAAAAATACTGAACAAGTAGTGTTTAGAGTGGATAGGAGTGTGGGCCTAAAATGAGAACAGATAAATAAAACAAGGGAGTACTAAGCCCCTCCATGGAGTGCCAAGGTGGGCTGGGAGGGAGGGGTGCCAATTTGTTTCTTTTTCTCACACTTTCCTTTTATGTCATTTTAGTAAGGCATACATGAAAAAAATACGGAGGAATTAGTGTTCAGAATGAATAGTAGGCTGCTGTCGTACAGATTATTGTATTATGGTAAAGGAGAAAAAGGAACTAAAAGGTTAGCAGCACCATGCAAACTAGCCAAGGACTATGCACTATTCCCGGACTAGAAATACGAACTGAGTCCCTTAAATAATAGTTAAGAGCAAACGGGATGCCCAGTCGCTTTTGACAGGGCATCTTTTTCGATTATTTGAAATATTGAGGAGAAATAAAATTATTATAATTATAAACATGAAAACAGCCATGTAATATATTATGAAATAACTTGCGAATGATCAAAGGCCACTAAATTAATTATATATATTTTTTCCTGTTAAACATCATATTGAAATATTATGTTGGTAGCATAATTAATGTATCCATTTAGTTTAGTGGCAGAAGAAAACGCTTGTATTCCATGAAATTTTATTGTAATAAACGCTTCGTGTGGATAATCTATTCAAGAATAATGTATAATTTATTTTCGTATAAATAAATAACGAAAACTTTATATAAATATTAATATTGCAAAAAAAATGATATAAAGCAAAGAATTTTGTGAATAAATAATGATGTAATTAATATTTTGTAAATATATAACGACAAGCACCTTGCGTGCGAGTCGTTCCTATAAATAAATATGTTGAAATTAACTAAGAGCCAGAAGAGGAGAAGTATTTGCCCAACTAAGTAGATGTAACACCCAAGATGGGATCAATATACTGTGCAGAATGAAACCTCGAGATTTAGAGACTGAAATCGTATTTATTTTATTATCCACTAAACTTGATCAGCGTTTTATCCAGCCTATTTTCGGACGAGAAAAGAGATTCAGAAGTTACCTTCGCCCAAAGATTCACTACGTTCTCGAACTCCTGGTAGAACCTATAACTCGGTGAAGATACCCTATTATTCAAATACTCACTCAGGCAACACGACAGGTGACGCAAGGCTTGTCACTACACCCGGTTACCTATACCTCTGCCTCCGTAATGTTGCACTATGGCCAAGTATCTGGTACCAGGTCCTGTACATGCTTTTTTAACTGCAAATGCCAGAAAAACAACTATTTTGACCTAGGATCTTGTGAAGCATTGACGCATGGACCTTTAATTTGCTGCTTTAAAATTGGCCGAAAGCTCCAGTTGCGGGGTCTCTTTAATCATATGTTCACTATAACTTTTTAGCTAAACAAAATAAGCACCAAATTAAAATGTTTTTATGGTCTTTCTAACTTATACAATCATGATAGTCTTGGAACTTGAAATGGCACAATGGTTCATAGAAAGATCAGAAATATCACAAAATTTGTTTATTCACATGACAAATTTGAGATTAACATTTTGTTACAGGTCAAATTGATCAAGAAGTGAATGCATTACATGATACTTAATATCATAATGACATTTATACAATCAGTTGCTGAGAGTTATTCTTGAAGCTGTAAAGCGCCGTCTGTTGAACTCACAGCTTGAAAGAGATAGTCCCTTTGCTTGGCATCTTGACACCACGTTCAGCTATGGTATTCACTACGATCATAAACCACCGCTTTTCTGTAGTTTTCATTCAATGGCAAAAACGTGACAGGTTCCAGAAGCCACTCGAATCCAATCTTTAGTGTGTCTAACAGGAAATGGGTTTCTGGGCCAATGAGATCAACCAAAGTGGTCTTAGCTGTGATTCTCTGGAATAGCGGCTTCCGTGTTCTGAAGCTGTCTGGCTTCTCAGTGGCATGTAACTGGCAGCAATATTGTGTTTTAATGTGTCACTCAATCCACTAATGGGCAAGGCAAATTGGTTTACTTCCTGTGCCAGTTACCATTTGTGGTTTAAATCTTATTAAGTATTGCATCAGTCTTCGCGTACTCAAGTTGATCTGGCAACATCAGCAATTTCATGGAGTACAGGCTTCTGGCCATCTATCTGACCTGATGAATGACGCCCGGTTGATTCCAATGAATACCTCGAGTAGGTGTTCCTTCAAGAATAATAAGTGTCAGTTCAGCCATTTCCCAATAGTCGGCCCTTGGAAGACTTTCTGCTGATAGCCAGCATCTTTGGCATTTCTTGGAGAAATCTGTCCAAAGATACTTCAATTGCTCAATTGTCCTTCATGTTCCCAAACAGCTTCTCCAAAACTGCTTCTGCAAGGATTTCCAGTGTGTGGTGTCGACAAGCCAGATAAAACGCCTTTTGCTCAGCCATTCAACTAGTAATTTGGCAGTTCCTCTATGAACTCCACTGTTACTGGATATAGTGTCAAAGTAAGGAAATTAACAATATATGTAAGTTCCCATATCTTTAGTAAATCGATTGAAACCTTAGCCTTAAGTGAGCCAGAGGAATGTTAGACGATAGGTAATCCCAATAAATTTCCTTCAGTTTATTAATGTAGATCAGATACTAGTACAGCTAAAGTCTCTGAGTACATCCAGGTTCACTGCCCAAGACATTTTAAGCAACTTTCCATCCCAGTATATGGCAGCGTACAGTCCGCCCTTTTACAAAACTTGGAAATGTGACTGGTGATATTATACTTAGACAGCATTCTATTACGAGATGTTTTTGACGTTGATATAACGAATTTATCCAGTTGAGCCACCTTCAGCTTTCAAGTTAGCAGAAGCCACGACATTAACTTGATAGCCTGATAGACCAGACGATCGATTGTATTGTAGATCATATCACAAATAAATATTAGAGTGACACTTGTCTCTCTCTCTCTCTCCACTCTATATTCCTTTTCTCTCTTATATATCTCTCTTTTCTTCTCTCTTCGAAAGAAAGCAATTAAAAAAGCGAAGTAAGATTAAGAAAGAGATATAGCTGATAATTCTAAAAAGAGCCCAAGCGTTATTATGCTTACGACTATAGGACAGTAAATGAGTAAAGAGGGTTCACCTATTAGATAACCTGGAAGAACCTGATAGGATACTGCTGCAGCTAAACACACTAGGTGAGAAAATCATTTTAATCGAAAATATGATGCTTTCTGATGCACGCGAAAGAATAAAAATTTAAAAGCTATACAAACAAAATGAAACAATTGAAGGCATCCGGGCCAGACGGTGTATACCTGACGCACATTAAGCAATTAAAAACTAAAGGTTAAAACCTTTGAGAATGATATTAAATCGTTCTATAGGTGACGGGATAGTCCGAATAAAGTTCAAGAGAGCTGATATCACGCCGATCTATAACAGTGGCACAAATCATGTCCCAGAAACTTTCATCCTATTAGCTTTACGTAGGTAATTAGTAAAGTCTTAGAATCGATAATCAGAGACAGGATTATAGCTCACCTCAAGGCTCTTAACCTATTTTCGAAAAATCAGCATGGTCTTAAAACTGAAAGGTCCTGTCTAACAAATCTCTTAGAATTCTTTCACCAAATGATTTCCTTCTAGGATAATAACAGAGCAGTAGACATAATTTACTCCGACTTTCAAAGAGCGTTTGATACAGTAGCCAATGAAAGGCTCTTACTTAAACATAAAGCGCACTGAAAAGGGGGAAATTCTTAAATTGGTAAAACATTGGCTCTCTGATCGCTCACAGCGAGTAGTCATAAATGAAAAAAACTCTGACTTGGCCGTTGTAACCAGCGGGGTCCTTCAGAGTTCAGTGATCTGCCCATTATACGAAATTGTCGAGTGAGCGGCTAATTGGCAAATGAAGTTTAACATACGTAAATCCAGGAAGCTGAAATCGAATTACCATATGAATGGACAACTTTTGGAATTTGTAGACATTGCAAAGGACATTGGGGGCGTAATTTCAGCCGATTTTAAAGTATCAAGTAATGCGTGTTAGCCAGTAAAAGAGAATCGAATGCTAAGATACATAGCACGGAATTTCTCTTATAATTCTAGAGATATAATTTAACCCTTATATAAATAATTAGTTTGACCGTATCTGGAGTACGCGGCTCAAAACTAGTCTTCTAACGTTAAAAAGATTGGAAATGTTAGAAATAGTGCAACGCAGGTCCACCAAACTGATAACTGAACTTAAGAATAAACCTTATCAGGAAAGGCTTCGATGTCTAAACCTATTATCCCTTGCAAATAGAAGTTTACGCAGCCAGCTGATAGAGGTGTGTAAAATCTTAAAAGTTTTTTCCATCATAAATTATTTACGATTATTAAAGATGGATTATAGAATGAAGACCCGTAAAATGGATATAAATTAGACAGCAACCGATTCAGCAGTAGCATAGCACTATTTTTTTTACCTATAAAATCACTCAAATGTAGAGCAGCTTACCCGACGCGTATTATTCGCGGGCAAATGTAACCTAGTAAGAGCACAGAGAAAGATCACATAAAATCAGGAAGGAGTATATATAAATAAGTTCCTCAGCCCTACCTCCCAAATGAGGCCAGCTTTTAGTTGCTGTAGAACATGAATCCAAATGTGTTTTACGTATGCCTTTCTGGCTTTCCTGTAATTATTTATTTCAACACTGGCAGACGCAGAGCTGCGGGAGAGAATAGGGCCATCCTATCATCTATAAAAGTGTTAGAAGAAATATGCATATTATAACGTTCAATAATAGGTACACTCGTAGATAAGTGTGCATGTAGTTTGAACTTGTATGATATGCAAGTAGACGCTTAGAATAGGGTGTACGTACTTAGAAATCGCGTGATATACAGTTAGACTCGTAAATAAGGAACAAAAGGTGCCTAGGGATTTATCCTCATATTTTCATCATGTCGTGATGCAAGTCACGCCCATTGCCGATTGACCAAGGCGTTTATCTCTATAGCTATTTGTCGTGGTTAAAGATAGCATTCAAGCCTCATTAAAAGCGAAAAAGATTAGGCTAGTAGAGGCCCCTAAGACTCAAGAAACCTAAACAATGAGAAATTCGATGTGTTTTATGAAATCTTATAATGGGTTCACGTCGAACCAAAATAAGATTTGACTTATGGGAATCCGATTGCATAATAGTACTCTAAATTAGAGTACTATTATGCAATCGGATTCCCATAAGTCAAATCTTATTTTGGTTCGACGTGAACCCATTATAAGATTTCATCGACAGTTGTCAATTGACCGTTTTTTCGGTTGTTTCCTATGTTGGTGCGATAGGTGCAAGCGGTGCAAACTATTATTAATAAACATGCAAAATAATAACAAGTGCCTAGAAGATATTGCCAGACCCCTTAATGAAATGAAGAGAGTTCCTGCTTCATCTTAGGAGCAATAAGCTCAAGGCTTATACCACCGCTCTCCTGAAGTTGAACGTTCAGCCAGAAAAGTAATTAGTGTAATTTATAACAATAAATACTGTCAACATTATAATCGATATGTCCCCTAACTTAAAGAATAAACAGCTTCAGTCTTATTTTTCCAAGTTACTGTCATTTTCGTGCGCAGTTCCTTATTTTGTCTCTAACTAAATCATTTTTTCTTTCCGTTAACTCGAGGAACTTTAGTACCGTTTTCAAAAGAAATAAAAGACAGAAATATAATATTTTAGTTTGAATAATAATAATAAAAAAATCTGTGTATACGAGTGTAGGTAATAATAACATTTCAATGGTCTCTATATTTTAATTAAAATCAAATGAATAGAGGATTTGATAAAGAAAATTTGTGATTTTGGCACTAAAATGAGAGATATGGCGGCATTTGGCAACTATTGAAGGGATGTTTCTTAGATGTCTAAATCATGTAGTTAAATATCGAAACTTATCCTTCTAAGTAACTTTAATCATATAGAAAACAATTAATATAATGGCTTTGTTTTGTTTCTGCTAAAATTAATATATCTTTAATCGAAAAACAACCCATATACGATAAACAAACTCCCAAAATCTCTATTTGAATCTATTAAACGCTCTAATTATGAACCCATTTTATAAAAAAAATACTAAGAAAAACTACCTTATTTAATATTTGTGTAAAATTAAATAACAATTGTAAGAGTTTAGAATAATGTAACTAAGAGTGAATTAAATTTTGTTCCTAATAATTATAAGAGTGATATTAAAAAAATGTGTACCTTTAGGACTACAACTTTTCCGCAGTAATTAAAAGCCTGTTGTATGCTGCGCACATTTGTATTTCGAATCTAATGCTAGTTATTGTAAACCGTGGTGCATATGGCCAAAGCGAGCTGAAAACGTACAAATCCAACCATCATCTAGTCCATCTTCTCCAGTCCCCTCGGAAACCTGAAACGGCAGGCATCAATAAATCCGACAACCGGCGTGCTCACTTAACTTACTGTAGCTGTAATACTAAATAATAATAAAAGTAAATTTTTAATCGATACAGGAGCGAGTGTATCCATAATTCCCTCAAATCTTGCGTAATTTTGTGAAGTGTGTTAATTAAGTGTGAATATTTCAACCGCTAATGGAGAAACAATGAAAGTGAACAGTCAAATGCAATTAGAAAGAATGATACTTAGTTGGAGCCGTTCTTTTAGATGGATGTTCGTAGTTGCGTCACTATTGTTAGGAGCCGATTTCCTTGCGCATTTTGTTCCTTTTCTAGATTGTGTTCGTGGCATCCTCATTGACAGTCAGACTAAGCTCGTATCCAAAGTGAAGCAATCCAGTGCACCACGGATAGCGTTAATTTTTAATGATCTCTGGCAACTCCCAACCAATTGCACGGCAGTTGTTCATACACTCGAAACTGGTAATGCACCAACTTTTTCCCTCCGCCCAAGGCCAATTTGAATGGACAAGTGATTAGTTCTCAAAGCAACACAATAACCTTCATCGAAAGAAAGTGTGGTGCATTCACAATAGTCACCATGGGCTTCACTCATTCATATGGTGCAAAAGAAGACCCCAGGCGAGTATGGAGTTGTTGGTGATTTTCGCTACGTGAACGCAATAACCAAGAATTCAGAACATGGTTAATCATCTCCATGGTAAAGTTGTTTTTCTTGACTTTATTTGGTTTGGGTATATCACCAGATCCATTGAATTAAGTTGATATAAAAGAAAAATGCTGTGTCAACTCCATTTGCGCCCTAGGAATCTTTGAGATTGCCGTTTGCTCTTAAAAATGCAAGCTGCTCATTTCAACCACGTGACCACGTGGGGTAGTGGTCACGATGAACAGCAACGATCTAGAATACATACAAACTATACATCGTGGTTCGGATTCCACGTTAAGTTTTAGTTCCCACGAATAGGTCCAATTTGTTGTCTCCTAATATATTTCCTCGCTGTCCTATCCTTACACTTTCTTCTTCCCATCCCTCTCACTCCTACCTACTGTACCCAAAGTACCTGGAGCCTACTTAGGCTGTGGACAGTGTGGCTGCGGGAGACTACAAAGGATTACTGGGCTTCGCCATCCTCCCTCTTTGTCTACACCTTTGAGGGCCAAGGGGGTCGGGGAATCGGGGGTCGGGGGTGAGCATTTCTTTGTCTCCATCTGGGCTTCGAAATGAAGCTTCAGTTGTACATATTCTCAAAAGTTGCTTTAATATTTGGAGTTCCATTCGTGGTGGAGGCAGATCGGGGTTTTTCTTAAACGTTTTTTATAATTATTTCGATTGTTTCCTCTATTGGCAAATTGGTGAAAAGGCTCTCGACATCAAGTGAGGCTGGGGTGCCTCCTGATGGGGAACTATAGAGAATATCAACAAATTCGTTGGTCGACTTTATGGAGAATTTTGACGAGATGAATTGCGTAATGATTGAAGTCAAGCGTTTGGCGAGTTTGTATGTCGGCGTTGGGACTTGAAAAATGATTGGTCAAAGGGAGTTATTTTGCTTATGTGATTTGACATTTCCGTAGATGTATCCGGGGCTATATTCACCTTTAATAGGAAAAAGTTCATTTTAATTGGGGATACTGTTGTTTTCGAATATTAGTTTGTTGGCTCTTTTCTTCAGTTGTTCGGTTGGTTATTTTTTGAAATGCAAAAACTAAACAACATACTTTGTGATACCTCAAAATTTCAAAAAATAACCAAAGACCTAACCGAACAACTGAAGAAAAAAGCCAACAACGAGATTTAAGCAACTAGATTTAACTGTGATCTCCAAATATGAAAGTTTTAATTATGGCGTACACTACATACTCTTTGTAATTGACATATATTCTAGATACTTCTGGTTAATTCCTTTAAAGCAGAAGACGGACCATGTTGTGTCAAATGCTGTAAGAAATCTCATGGAAGAATCCGGATGGATTCCAGGTTATATATATTCTGATAATGGAGGAGAGTTTAAGGGAATTTAATATCGGCATTTATCATCTTCGCTCTTTAAACGAAGCTAGTCTTGTAGAGCGTGTACAAAGAACAATATAAAAGAAATACTTTTCAGATACTTTACTAAAGAATACCTGGAAATACATTGACGTATTAGGTGATTTTGCAAAGGCTTATAATAATTCTATGCATAGAATGATTGGAAACACAACGTTCAAAGTTATACACGATGTTGCTATACCAAAGCAGAGAGCTGAAGGTAAAAAAAAGACGTTTCTATATAAAATCGGTGATTATGTTCGAATCTCACGCGTTTCCAGTAAATTTAAAAAAGGGTACGAAATAGGTTGGAGTGAGGAAATCTAAAAGATATATAAAATTTCAAATGTATTAGCCCTGTATTATATTGAAGATTTAAATAGAGAACATATTAAAGGTGGGGTTTATGAAGAAGAACTACACAAAGTAAAATTAGACTCCCGTAAGAAATATGCAGTGGAGAGAATAGTTAAAGAGAAAGGGCATGGAAAAAACAAGCTATATTTAGTAAAATGGTGAGGGTACCCAGAATCGTTTAACTCAGTTGTGAAGATGGAGCCAGAAAGTTTTTATGTCACCCTTCCTTCCTCGTCCTCCCTGGATGTTTACCCTCAAAATACCATGTCTGACTATGGAATCGAGTTGCACAAATTCATAATAACAGACCACAGGCAGTATGAAGTAGGTCTTTGTGAGTTTCAATTTACAGGGAATATCTATTATGTTACTAAGTCTACACACGCATTCACAGTCTATCGGAAAATGGCGGAAGTAAACAAATATGCATCAAATACTATATTGGCAAGAGGAAAGGTAACAAAAATAAAAGAAATTGATTATGCTTATGATGAGATATGGAGATACGCTGGATATTACAAAAATGAAAAAGCACTCATAGAGAAAAGGAATCTGAAAATGAAGCAGAAATTATCATCTCAAGATTTGTTTCAATCTGACAGAAAACAACGATGAATACCTAGTGATTATATGTTAATGCTCACTTCAGGCTCATTTCTCAATGTGAAAAGGAAAGAAAATCTATTAATTTATGTGTCAAAAGAATTTTCCACTATAATGAAAAGATCTATTAGAGATGATATCCCAAAATTAAATCATTGTATAGGGTTCAATATAGCTTTTACTGCTCTTATATCTCATCCGAGATCATGTTACATTTATTCTAACCTTGTAGACTATCAGTTAGTAGGTTGGACACAGTCGATGCTGATGAGAATTATTCATCTTCCTTTCAATGATGGTTCATTCAGTATAACTTTTGATAATCCACACTATCTGAATCTAAACTCTGGGGACTTGAGATCAATTTATATTTATATAAGAACGGTTGAAGGAGAAAAATTCCCATTGTTTGTTGGTCATTTGATGATAAAATTACACATTAGGAACAAACATTAAAAAATAATTAAAAATGTTGAATTGATCATGCGTGTTTAAAGGGTTAAGAGCCCAGAGGGGACATGGTCTTGGATCCCTCTTCTCTTCCATATTCAGAAATGCAGCGCCATATCTAAAGAGTGCTGCTCGTTATCTAGGAAAGAAAGCTATTTCAGCCGGTTTCGATACTGTTCAGGATATTGTACATGGAAAGAGTGCGAAGCAAACTCTGAGAGACCAGCTGGGAAGTGTAAAAAATAATATCACTAAAGATACTAGACAATATATTAGAAGAAAGATAAAATCTGAGAGAGATAAAGAGAGGAAATCAGAAAAAATAGGTGTAATAAATAAGCGAAAATGGATGAATAAGAAGTTGAAGAATAGAAGAAAGTTGAAAATAGATGATGAAAAAGTAGGGGATGTTTTTTTTCTCATAATATAAACCAGCAGGCATTTCATATATGTTCTCATAAAGATATCAACGGCTGTAAATCATAAACGTGTAAAATGAATGCTCTTCATCCAACAAGTGATATCTGTTCAAAGACAGAACTCGATTTGTTTACTGTTCCACCAACCCAAACTTCCATCGTTGAAAGCAATTATCAGTCTTACTCTCCGCTTAGCAATACCTTTTCCAATCTCACACCGGTTGAATATTATGTATCTGGTAGCAGACAGTATTATGTAGACCCTAGTGAGGTTTATCTTTATATTAAAGCAAGAATTGTGAAGTCAAACGGAAGCCAACTTCTAGATGGGGAGAATGTTTTTCCTGAAAATAATATTCTTCACACTTTGTTCAGCAATATTGATATTTATTTAAATGAAACATCTGTATATTCGATTGGAAATAATTACCCCTATCGTGCATATTTAGAGACCCTGTTGAACTATACTGAAGAAGAAAGATCTACTTTTCTTTCCACTGCAGGATATTACTCTAGTAAAGAAAGTATAGAAAAGAAATATAGCAGATCCTCGGAAAAAACTAGTTGATGAATATGGAAAACGACACGCCTATTTCTTCGCGCAACATTAGCTGTTAATTAATAGAGTTTCAATAAAGGTAAAGTTATCCAGAACACCACGTTCATTTACACTATTTTTGAAGTCAGACCGGTTTAGAAGCTAAAATAGAATTATTAGAGAGTTTTCTTTATATTAGAAAAGTCCGTCTTTCAGCACCGGCTTATTTAGAGATGGAAAATAGGTTGCTTAAATCAAACGCTAAGTACCCTATCACACAAGTTCACATGCGAAATTTTACAATTGTGAGTGAAATATCAATGAAGAGTGTGGATAATATCTTCATGGGGCAAATACCTACACGCATGGTTATAGGAATGGTCGATCATTCTGCATTTTCTGGTAGTTTTGATGCATCATTGTTTGAATTTAAACCTTATAATGTGAATCGCATCACTTTCTATATAAATGGGAATGAAGTTGAAAGACCATTTGAATTAGACTATTCGGACGATACAGATCCAGTTGCGTCAAGGGCTTTTTACTAGTTATATAACGCTATAGGGTGTATTGGAGGTGGGCAGAGTATTGGACGTATAACCAATTTCTAAAAAGTAAAAATATTTATTGTAACGGGTGTTCCATTAATACGGATCAAAGTTAGCAGTATATAAAACAGTGTTATTGGTGAAAAACTATTGATTTCAATATTGGATCATGTTATTTGAGTCATGGCAATTATGGGTGAAAAATAATATCGCCTAAATGTCCGCCAAGGCTTCAGAGGCACACCTCCACTCGATGGTCAAAATTTTTGATGACGTCTCTGCATAGTTGCTACTCGATCTCACTAATATGCCTTATTATCTCATCCTTCAACTGTTGAATTGTTGTTGGCTTGTTAGCATAGACCTTACTTTTGAGATGACCCCAAAGGAAGAAATCTAAAGGCGTCAAGTCACACGATCGTCGTGGCCAATTGACCTCGCTGTTTCGAGAGATGATGCCACCTGGGAACTTCTCACTCAATAAAGCTATTGTTGCATTGACTGTGTGGCGCCATCCTGTTGAAACCACAAATCTTCGACATCCATAGAATTCAATTCAGCCCATAAAAAGTTGGTTATCATGGCATGGTATCGCTCGCCTGTCACCGTAACAGAATTCCCGGCATTATTTTCGAAGAAATACGGCCCAATGATTCCGCTAGTAAAAAAATGCACACCAAACAGTGACCTTTTGTGGATGCAGTGGCTTTTCAACAATCTTCCTGGTATTTTCATCAGCCCAAATGGGACAATTCTGCTTATTAACGAATCCACCAAGATGAAAATGGGCTTCATCACTAAAGATGATTTTTTGCGAAAAATCATCATCGGCTTGTCTTTGCTCGTGCACCCAATTGAGGAATGTTTGGCGCTTCAAAGGGTCAGCAGTCTTCAGTTATTATGTCAATTGAATTTTGCAAACGTTTAGAGATAAATCTTTTGTCAAAATTCGATGTAACGTTGTTGTGGAGAGGTTCAATTCCTGCGCGAGATGACGAATAGAGGTGTCTGGATCTTCGGCCACATTCTCACGCACTGCAGCAATGTTTTCAGCTGAACGGCGTAAACGAGCACGCAATGGCGTTTTCATATCTGCCACCGACCCTGTTTGTTTGAATTTACGAACAATTTTTCCAATTGCACTCTCGGTTAGTCGATTATGTTGACCAAAGAAATCGCGAAGTGCCCGAAATGCGTTTCTGTTTGAACGTCCATTTTCGTAATAGGCTTCGATAACTTTAACACGTTGTTCGATTGTTAATCTTTTCATGGTTGAAATTGCCAAAGACTGAAGTTGTTAAATCTGAAAGAAAAAGAAAATATTTTTAGACGCTTAAACTTAACTCACATTTAAAATGGGTCCAAGTTATTGGAACACCCGTTATTAACCTAAATCAGGACAAGAGTACTACTTGTCTTAGAGAATGCTCCAATCTTATACAACAGGGAACATTATTAATACAGTTACAGTTTATATATCCATTAATAGAATCGGTATCCCTTGTTATATATGCAGAGTTTCAGTCTGTTATTGAGATAGTTTATTCTTAATAAAATGAACGTAGTAGAAATAGAAGAACTATTGTATCGAGATAAAACTACAAAACGAGTTTTTCATGGATCTTCTGCAAGAGACACTGATCTATGTTTACCTTTAGTACTGTCAGCGGCTTATATCATTAATCTGGACAGGGGCCATCATTCTGGATCTCATTGGATAACTTTGTTTGTTAAAAAAAAATGTGTATTACTTTGATAGTCTATGTCTAGGCTGCCAGAGCCATTTTTATATTCGTAAAAACTTGTTAAAAATAAATAAAATTATTGTCGTTAACCACTTCAGAATTACTTTTCAGACACTTGCGGATTCTTTTGTGTCTATTTCATTCGGCAGATGACAATCAGTATATCATATCGAGCTTTTATAGAACATTTCGATTCATACAATGATCAAAGAAATCGTTGTAAGGAATACTTGTAGTAGAATGTAAAGAATATTGATAGCATACACTGAATAAATATATAATTGTGTATCATATTGGCAAATTGTATATATATATTATGTAACCTGAGTAGTATAAATTAAATATTTAGTTTCAATTTATTAATCTGGAGAAAATATACGCATATTTCTGTTTAAAAGTAAAATAAATCATTATATCAAGCTAGACTTAAAAAAAAACATTTAAAAAAAGAGAAGAAAATCACTTACTCTGTGAAAGGAGCTGTCAACTAACTGACAAACGCTGAAATGTTCAAGAAAATCACAAATCTCCCCACAAGATTTCCACTCATCTTCTGCCAGGTCTTTCATTTTCTTACACTTAGTTAAAAAAATTAAAATACCGTATAATGGAAAAAGCTTCTTCCCAACAAGATGTGATCAATAATAATTAAATGAGGAAGGTTTAGAATGCCATTTTTATATCTCTACAGATGGGGGTGGGGGGGTCAGGTGGAGGATTCTTGACAACGATAAAAAAACACCCTAGAACCCAATCTTTACATTTCTACCATCGCTTGAAAAGATAAATATCTCTTTGCTTCATTAATGAGAGTAGGGTCAAGGTTGGAAAGTAAGATTGGTCGATGGTCCAGTTTAAACTAAAAGATAGCTATCTCTTTACTTCATTTTGACCTCTTAGAGGAAAAAAGAAGCAATATTTATCTCCTTATTTATCGATTGGAAAACATTTGGGGCCAATCAAAGAGAACTTTCTCTTTGCTTCATTAAATCTTGTGCCTTGAAACTCCAAACATAGGAGGGATAAACATCCAAATAAACAATAAACAATCCAATAAACAATCGTGGAAAGCGTTTTAGAGCGAAAAACATTTATTATTGCCGGGGTAGGGGGTAGGAGAGGTAAGGGGACTTGAGTGCGGGTCCATGTGCGTGTGTACGTATCTGGATACGCTCATAGGAGGCAGAGTTTGTGTACACTTGACCCTCCACCTAAAATACTACTACTTGCGAACTTCTACATGGAAAACCTAGAAGAAAGGCTCTTAACTAAAATGACGAACCTGCCCAAAATTTACACCAGGTTCGTTGATGACATATACCTCACAATTAATGATGAACACCAATTACTACAACTCAAAAGGACCTTAGAATCCCATTCTGTTTCCAAATTTACATAAAAATTAAGTGTAAGTGGCCGTATTTCCTTTCGTAGACGTAAAACAAAACAGCGACGGAAAATATACCACCACCGTCTGTCAAAAAGGGACAGACTTCGGTCGATGCCTTAACGCCAAAAGTGAGTGCACCGAGAACTATGAAATATCGGTAATGAGCTCATATATAAGAAGAGCCATCAAGACCTGCTCAACGTGGACCGACCGCACTTGATAAAGGATTTCGAAGATCAAAACAGATCCTGATCAATAATGGCTACTCAAACAGAGAATTCGACAAATTGCAAAAGAAAATTCTCAACTCTAAGTTTGAGGTAAAGGAGGGAAGATGAAAAGTAACTGATACCACTCTACTACAAGAACCAAATGACGGATGTGTACAAAACAGACGAAATAATACTACAAGAAATCATAAAAGTAACACTATCAAAGAAAATAACAAGTTATCCTTACGAATTTATTATAAAAACACAAAAGTAAGCAACTTATTAATTAAAAACAAACTCCGCGTAAAGTATCGATCTTAAAGGCTACAAATTCCAATGCCCCCATGAGGACTGCAAACCTCATCCAAATAATCATTATATAGGTATGACCACTACTACCATCAGCAGGCGCCTAATGATGCATTTTCAAGAGGGAGAAATAAAAACACACTACAAAGAAAAGCATAACGCACAAATTAAAAGAGCAACTCTGGTCAAAAACATTGCCATACTCAGAAGAAACCCTGACCTTCGCCGCCTAAAGATTCTGGAGGCTCTTCTAATTGAAGAGGTGGGCCCCAAACTTAACACCCAACGCACCAGTTCCGAGCGAGTACTTCACCTTTTCTGCTAAAAGATTATGGTACTG
This sequence comes from Ceratothoa steindachneri, assembly GCA_963969495.1. NCBI lineage: Eukaryota > Metazoa > Arthropoda > Malacostraca > Isopoda > Cymothoidae > Ceratothoa > Ceratothoa steindachneri. The sequence goes on along the minus strand of OZ018322.1, from coordinate 133,467,326 downwards.
TGACTTTGACCTATAAAAGCACCAAAGAACGTAAATCAATTTCATGACGGCCGAATATTCGACTACTATGATCTGCTGACAACCTTCGGATAAAGCAATTATACTTGCTTATTAAAGGACCTTGATCACCGCTTATATAGCAGAGCGCCTGTTCTGGAAGTTTTTCGGTGAATTACGCTTTACCCTTCAAAAAGAGAAATACTCTCTTTTCATCAAAGATTCATAATTCAATGAGGGCTTAAGCACCTCACTGCTCCCGTCCATCGCCCTGCGTGTGAACTTGCTCGGATGTCTGCCATTCATTGATTTCGTCTTAACTACGCCGGCCACTTAGGCTGGCATAATTAAGGGCTTATGTGAAAACTAGTTTGAGGACTAACCCACAGCGGAAGCGTAAGTCAGAAATTATCTCGAAACTGGGGCATAACTGCGAGTCTCGGACTGGAGGAGAGATCCTCATGGCCCGGGGGACCCGGCCAGAATCATAGAGAGTAGTACACCCGTTTCTATGTAGTTGGATGAAGTTATGGCGTAAGTAACCGAGAGGGGGTTACAAAACTTAAGCGGTCGTTGATTCGGCCGCTAATGCATCAAGTCCATTATAATTCACCATTCTTGAGATTCCCACGCGAGATCTAACCTATCCATCCATCACCCATCATCCTGGCAGCAAACAAGCGGGGAACCAACAGGAAAATGGACGGGGGCGTTTTTTCACCATTTTTTAGACTCGTATCCCAATATACCTTCACTAACCGCTACCTCCTTTACCACTTTATAACTTTCTTTTTCACTCCAAAACACCATAATTACATAATTACACTTTAGTTTCAGAAAAAAAGAGACGACACAAGAGGACATAGTAAGGGCGCAGAAGACTATGGAGACCCTCACTAAGAGGGTCCCCCTAAAGACCATCCCCGGAAAAAAGAACCCCCAAAAAGGCACCTCTGTGAAACACTCTACCTTAAACTAAAAGTGGCACTGGTTTAACTTATTTTAGTTTCATTTGGGTTCATCGCCTTATGTACCAAGACCAAGGACGTGGACCAGCTCCTATCGGAAGAGGAAGCGAGGGTCCTCAGGAACACTTGCCTGGAAGCGAAAACCCCTCCACAAGTGGCAGCAAACAGAAGCGTGATCTGTTACAAAGTGGAGAGCTGGGTGGGTGAGCATACACCCGAGGAGCTCAAAGAGGAGATTACCAAAAGCAATCCCTGGGCCCAAGTTTGTGAAATAATCAAATGTCGCGAACACATCCACGTGTTTAAGATAACATTCGTTACCACTGAAATGGCCAAGAAATCTACGCAGAATGGAATACTGGTATTTAATATGAGAATACCAGGCGAAAACATTCAGCAGAGAAATTTAATAGCATACAAATGTGCTTTGTATGCTACAAACTTGAGAAACATACTACGACGACATGCCCGGACAAAAACAAACTGTGGTTCAGTGAATGTGCCACAGAAGGTCATCAATTTGATAAGTGCGAGAGCACGAATAAGAGATGCCTTACCTGCAAAGGGGAACATAGGACGATGGACCTGAACTGCCCCAAGCGCCGCGAGATCATAACAAGAAAGGCGGGAAGAAGAGAGGAAAGCCAAGGAAACGACCTACACGAACGCGGCCAAGAAGAATGCGGAAATAGAGCCTGCACTTTCACTTGCACAGATGAACATGACGGGAGATCTAAGTGCAAAAATAGTGATCTGCATTACACACGAAAATGTGGCTAATGCAGTGAAGCCTGGCTGCTATAACCAGATACTCAATGCTCTCCTGAAAGCGAACAATCTCCCTTCAGTAATTATGCCTGCAGACCCTGAATGCTCCAAGGCATTCAAGGACTCAGTCATAAAGAACAACACCGTAAAGTCTCGACTGGAGGAGATCGTCGAAGCTCCCTCATCGGAGGAATCCGAAGTTTACGACGAAGAAGAAAAAGCTGAAAGTGAGGAGGGATCCTCTTCTTCTGACAACGAAGAGGGCCCCTAAACCCGTACACGAGCTACGAAGAGCAGGTCAAAAAAACCCGAGTCCCCCTCCGAAAAAGAAAAACCCTGGGCAAAGTATAACCACCAGGCCCGCCCCCAAGAAAAAGAAGAATAACAAGAAGCATAAGTAAAAACAATTCACCATGTTAAGGAACGCACTGAAGATATTGGAAATTAATACCAACGGCTGGACGACGAAAAGACTTCTTTACGGAAATCTATTCAGGGAAATTGATGTGGACATCATCTTAATTTCGTAACACGGGATCGACACGCGTAGTGCAGAAATGAAAATCTGGAACTACGATGTGTTGATCACAAATTATTCACAGGAGCGGTTCGACGGAGCCGCTATTGCAATAAAGAAAGCGATTAAATACAAGCAAATAAGAAATCTAGAAGAATCCTACTTCGCGATTGAGGTCGAACTCGACTTAGGAAAGTTAGTCATTGCTACCGGATATCAACCGCAAGGAGAGATATGTTACTAATTCACACACTCACTGGCCTATTTGGCAGAAGAGCCCCCACTATATTAATGAGGGATCTGAATGCCAGATGCCGAGAATCCGGTTACAGGACCTTCAACGGTATAGGAAGAAGCCTGGACCTAATGCTATTGTATTAAATCAACATCAGGAATGCGTCAGTTCACTCAATACAGCGAAGTAAAGAAGTCAAAGAAAAACAGAACCAGTTGACCCTCGAACAACAATGGAGACGATGGGATGATGCGATCGATAGCCTCGATCACGAAGCAACTCTCAAAGATTTTCGAAAAAAGATCAGAAATATCAAAGGATCGACTGGGAAGAAGAAGCAGAAGATCGAGCTACAAAAGGAAGATGGAAATATCGAAACGGAAGAAGCAAGAATTGAAGAGCTTTTCCGAAGTTATTGGGAAAAATCTTCAGTATAACTGAGAAGGAAAACGAAGACTATGACATAGATTTTAAAATGCAACATCATCGACGAGCTTAACGAACAAATACACAAGACGCACCCTCACCACCAGGTGGATCGACAGCGCGACGGAGACACAGCGATTACCGAAGAAGAACTACTCGGCGCGCTCTGCTCATTCCGATAAAAAGCCCCACGAGAATCGGGGCTTACAAAGCTAAACTTTGAAAAGACACCAGCCAATGTCATCAAAGGGGTGATAAGAATAAATAACGCCTGTCTGAAAACGGGAATCTTTTCAGATTCTTATAAAACGGCTAAGATGATTTCCTTGCCTAAGCACGGAAAGGACCCAACGTTGAAGGAGAGCTACCGGCCAATTTCACTTCTAGAATTTGGCGGGAAGCTCCTCGAGAAGATCCTCAACAGAAGACTAGTGTCTCACCTGGAAGAGAACTTCCTCTTCAACCTACACCAATTCGGGTTTAGGAGAAGGCAAAGTACGGAGAAGGCGATTAATGTCATCACGGAAAGGCTAGCCCTAGGAAAACAGGAAAGGAGCTACATGAACATTGTTTGTCGGGATGTATCAACGGCGTTTGATAAGGTGTGACAACGGGGAATGCAGTACAAGATCTTACGACTGGGCCTAAGTGAAAACATAGAAAGAACTCTTTGTGACTATGTCATGGAGAGAGTGGCGTACATCAGTTTAGGATGCATGGGCGGACCAAAGTTTCCACTCACTGCGGGCCTGCCGCAGGAGGGTGCTTGTCCTCCACTTTCTACTTGATTTACACCGCTGATGTCCCAGACCCTGTAAGCCCCACTTGCCTCAACATTCAATTCGCCGATGATTTTACCCAGATAATCACTTGTCCATGAAGGAATGCACCTTGGCAAGCCCGTATGACAGCAGCATAAATTGAAAATCTTAACACCTATGAGGCCCGGTGGAAGATCCGCACCAACCCGGAAAAGTTCAAAGTAATCCCCATAGGCAGGAGATACTTTACGACGTCAGGGTGGGGAATAGACGTTATCCTTACACCACAGAGTTCAATGTACAGGTTCAGAAATCTTCGTCAAAGAAATAAGAAAAAGATCTACAATGCACTTGTAAGATCGACGCTACTATACTCCGCTTCCGCTCTCTCGTGTGTCTCGAAGACACAAAAGAGGAAACTACAAGTGGTGCAGAACAAGTGTGTGTACCTAATTACAGGTACTCTCGGGCGAGAAAGAAGACGCCAGCAAGAGCTGCACTGGGAGGCGGGGATAAGTCCCATTAATATTGTCATATAAGACGGACAAGGAATATGCAGGGAATAGTTAATCGTGAATTGGACGATGATATCGTCTAAATGATTGACCATAACCGAAGAGGAATAAGTCGCGCCAGATTTCCAAGCTCCGCCGGGCTTCTGGCTGGCGGAGCAGAAGTGCCGTTCTACACATGATAATAGAAATGTTTTTACCCTAAACCAATAAAAATTCCAATCAAGAAAAAGCTTACCTAACTGTGAAACCTCACCGATTTCTACAAATTGACCGATGAAGTCCCAAATCTACCGATGAAGACCAAAATTTACCGAAGAAGACATCCACGAAAAAAAAATACGAAAAAAACAAAGACACTAAGCACAACACTAAAGTAATTAATAAAGTAATTATTACCACAACAGCAAATGCACATATCATACCCAATATATATATATATATATATATATATATATATATATATATATATATATATAGTGAAAAAAATCACAAAGTGGCACGTGAGGAAAGCAATAATATGAAAATTAACCCTCAGGAAAATGAAAAGATGAATACAAGCACTTTCGAACTATATTTGCTAGTTCATTTTTAAGGAATAGCATGAAAATGGAGAAGACAACTTTATATATGGTACAAAGATACGAAGAGAACGCCCATCACATAGTACAAACCAATGGAAAAAACACAAAACAAGACAGAAAAATACCAAGAAAAAGAACAATAGGCAACTAATGACAGGCATATGCATCCCTGAAACGATATACACACAACGACGCCATGTATATGAATGGAATTTGGTGGGTGAAAAAAAAACATTTTAAAAGATTATCATTAGAGCAGAAACATTTAGGGCTAAGAGTTAATCCACAGTCACAACAGAGACACGTGGTGGGGAGGCAATGCGAATGATATTACATTAATAAAGAGTAACAACAGGCTGCATTATGAAGTTATTTCATTTATTATAAGTTTTTTTAAAACAGGATCGACTTTAAATAAGCCAGGGGAAATATTTATATTGGGTAAGATGCCAATTAAGGAACACTCGACAATTTTTCTTTTTGTGAAATCAGCGGAATGTTTATTTGAAAATACCCACCCTATATACTTTGGCTTTGGTTAGGATATAATTTTTCTTTTCTCTGAATCATCCGAGGGACAAAGGATTCCCTGGGGAGTGCCAAGGTTTTGCCACTATTCATGCCAATTTAATCCTTCTACCTTTTCAAAGGTAGTTTTCTGCGTTTTACCACCAACCAGCGAGTAGGGAACCCTGAGGGGTTCTTAACCCGTTCCGCGTCTGGGTAGTGTGGACTTAAAAGCCCTTGGACAGATTCATGGTTGTAAGAGTTATCTGTCGATGAGACCATTGGTTTGGACCACACTAAATTGTACATCGGTTTCCAATGGGAAGGAAAGCCTAAAAAAAGAAAATCGGTGGTAAAAGCGGTACTTCAAGGGAGATATTGGGGGTGGGGTGAGGGAGGGATGCTTCCTATTCATACACGGAGGAAGGATGGGGGCACCCCGAAAGCAGACTTGCGTATGAGCAAAAGAAGAGTTTCTGTTTGGCGGAGAAGAGAAACGGGAAGAAGGGGGGTTATAGTAACAAGGGCAGACGCGATCTGGGAGCGAAGCGCGAGGGATTGGGACCTCTGTTGAATGAGGACTAAAACCTGCATTTTCGTCTGCCTAAAGAAAGTGGTGAAGTGGGTGGAAATGTGTATTTGAATGTGTGGGTACGTAAGAGAGGAGGGACTCCTAGCTTTTGGGGTATCTCCCTCGCCCCCATGGTTAAGATGATAATTGGATTGCGCCCCTGAATTCAGGGTTCGAATCACTCTTACATAAATGTCTGGGGATCGTCGGTGGATCAGGGAGCCCCCTTCCCCGACACCCCTTCCCAGATACCGAATAACTTTATTACTTTCACCCCCCCCCCCTCCTACACACACAGGGATAGAAAAGTTGCGCGTCCGATCACTCCCTGGCACCCCAAGTAGTCTCCTATTTTGTCCTCTCGGCTTTTTGCCTTCCCAGTAAAGATGCCTTCGTTGGTTTGCCTCACTTAAGAAAAGTGACCCTCCCTCCCTCAAGTGTGCTATCATTCATCCCCCACCCACCCTCATAGCTCGCCAGAGAAGTGGTGGGGGCGTGGGAGACGAGACGCACATCACGCCCTTAATTTGTCCCGCAGGGGAAGAGGGTGGGGGGTAAGATGGCTGGCCTCGCCACCCGTGGGAAGGGCGCTGTGGGCCTCTACCCAAGAGATGGGACGAAGGTCAACTGCCACAGCTGGGGTCTTCCGTGGCTAGGGAGGAGCACGCGCACACACACAGACACACACACCTTTTGTTTACCATAGTTCTTTCCACCGATCCCCACCGTCTGGTAGCTATCTCAGAGATGCTTTACATTTCCATATAAGATCCGAACCACGACTTAATACAAGTGGCATACATATGTACATTATTTCATACACACTCGTGTGTGTGTGTGTGTTAACTTGAGTGGAATGACTTGAGGCGCCGACGAACGGAGATCAAAGGAAGGATGGAGAAGGAATGGAAATGCAGAGGTGAAGATAGAATGGGATTGCACTTCGCTCTCTTATGGAAGCCATGTCCAGCGGGGTCTCCAAATACATCTTCACTACCCAAGGGGTGCGGATGAAGTTTTGGTCGGGGGAGCGCAGGCTCATTTTTACCTTACCCCATACCTCTCTTTATTCCTTTATTCATGACTTTCTCCCCTACATCCCTTGACCTATTATGCCGTCAAACGAGGTCCCTCCACCCTTTGTCGACCCTCTTTCAATTCTTCACCCTACAACGAAATTACTCCAACTTATGACCTAAATCCTTAATCTGTCTAATATTATTTTCTCAATTTTGCCAAAAGTTTATTTTTGTCCAAATAAGCAAATAAAATGTACAAATTCAGCCACCATTGGAATATAAAGGCTTGAACGCTTCAACTATATATAATTATATGGAATTATATGGATGGACTGAAAATAAACAAATCTTTCTTTTTATTTTTATATAGGAATTGGTATAAATGTGATAAAGTTAACAAGAATATGAACAAATATGTAGGAAAGCTTAAGGTTAGATTAAATATAAATGTTAAAATTTGTATGAAAGGTTAAAGTTAGAATAAACATATATGTCAAAATATGTATGCAAGTATAAAAGCTAGGAAAATTATGTAAAAACTTGTATGAAAGTTTAATGTTAAACCAATTATATGTTAAAAGTAAAGATTAGAATTAGAACGAGGTAAAATTAGGTATGAAAGTGTAAAAATTTGAAATATTATGTAACAATTGGTATGAAAGTCGAAAGCTAGTTCAAATACATGTAAAAAAAAAAAAAAATAATAATAATAATAATGAATAAAAAATAAAAAATTAATAAAAAAATAATAAATAAATAAAAAAGAGAATATATATATATATATATATATATATATATATATATATTATATATATATATATATATATATATATATATATATATATATATATATATATATATATATATATATATATATATATACAGGGTGTCCACAAAGTCTGGGTACATAGGGGATAAATACATACCTTTAGAACAAAACAATTTTATTTAATTATAATGTTAAGAAATTATATTTTCAATTTGATTTCCATTTCTTTAAACTTCGTGACCAATTTCCCGGCGGCAGTAAAATAAATAGGTTGCCGATCAGGGTGTCGAGGGTTAAATTCATCGGCGATTTTGCGATATGACCATCCTTCTCGTCCACTTAAGAGCACCAACTCGATTCTTTCTTCTTTAGACAGAGCCATCATTCGATCTGGGGAGGAAAAATAACATAAATAAATAAAATATTAAAATTCCTATGTACCCAGACTTTGTGGACACCCTGTATTATTATTTATTTATTCTCTTTTGAATCTTAATATTTTAACAATTCTTGCTTTTTGATATATTCTTTTTATATTTATATATATATATATATATATATATATATATATATATATATATATATATATATATATATATATATATATATATATATATATAAAGAATATATCAAAAAGCAAGAATTGTTAAAATATTAAGATTCAAAAGAGAATAAATAAATAATAATAATAATGCAAGAGATGCCCCAATCACCAGGGCAAAATATCAACGGTGTGTTTTCCCCAAACTAGCTCTCTCATTATATAAAAGATCTACAACTACTAAAACTTTAAACGAAAGGAGGAATTAAAAGGAATATATTTATGGATTTACGAAAGGGAGAAGAGGTATAGGACAAGTTTTCCCTTCCCCCAGCCTCCCCCACACCCTCAGGGGCGGTGGTTTCCGTCCGACCGCAAAATTCCCGAATTGGTTGCGTTGGCTTCCATGCCTCTGAAGTAGGGAAAGAGACAGGGGAGACAGATAGCATCAAAGGTAAGGCAGGGAAGATCGATACCATTATAGAGGTATCACAAGAGAGAAGGGTGAGGGTAAATGCAACCCAGGGGATAAATTAATCCCCCTCAAAAGTGAAAGAGGTGAGAAAGGTGACCAAAAAACAAGTGAAAAGTATCATTCTGAGATAAATTCAAGAATTCACTATCGACGAGTTTCCCACAAAGTGAGGCTGGCGCACTTCAACGCCAATTAATCGCATGAACACCCATCACCTTGCCCACGCCACAACGCTATACAGCGATGGAGCACTATGTACTGTAGGTACTCGTACATCTCGTTGACTCAGGGTTTATCTTTCGACAGAGAGCCCCTAGCACGCTCTCTCACATATCCCCTCTATCTCTACATATCTTACACAAAATCATCCATTTACCCCTCATTCATCTTCCCCTTTTTCTCTATCTCTCTCAAGCACTCATTGACATAATCACCTCACGTTTTAGGTGGTCTTCCAACCCTTCTCACACCCTAACTCTTTCTCTCCCCCTCTCTCTCTCTCTCTCTCTCTCTCTCGTGTATTCTCTTCACGAGTCAATTTTCATCCATTCTTTTTACACTCCCATACCACCATAGAAAAATACTCACTCACAACATCATTACACCTTCGCCACACCATAAACATCTCGTACCCAGTCGCACCTCACTCCCCTCCCCCCTAGCTCACACCGGGCAACACACTCAAGTTGTCCATTTACGCTGTTCTCACTCAAGATCTTTACTACTCCTTCCATATAATACTCTCGCTTCCGTACACCAACGATGGTACCAGCATCGGTACTAGTATCAGTGACGATACATCCAAGATACTTAAAACTTCGCATTTGTTTGAGGATGATACCACAGAATCGGATCTCACACACCACCCCACTTTCACTCACATATACGCTTTTCTGCATCATTTGTATACCCCCATCCTCTAAAACACATTGTCAAAAGCTATAAAAAAATGATTAAATCTCTCCTACTTTCACACCAAAAATTGCTCACCACCATATACCAACATATGTTGATAGACTTCATACTCAACTTTTCAAATTAATCCCATTTACCTCTTCCCCCATTCTCGCACGTATTTCTCTCAGTGCTCTACCCGTAAATATAGTTAACAGCCTTAGCGGCATCTCACAGTTTTGTCTTACACCCCATGTATGTAGAAACACTTACTCAGGCTATGTTAAACCCTCACACGCTCCTTACTTCTAACACTCTGCACACCATCCAATATTTTACCTCTGATTCTATGCATTCTTATCGCCTGCCATAATACTTCTCTATCTAAACGCTGGTCAGTTTAGACCTCAGCCTATACTTTACACGTCTTATTTTTTTTTATTCAGCCAGATCTCTTAGTGCAAATAAGTGATCTACTTCTTCCCACCACACATACACACTTCGCGCTCTAAACCGCCCTTGTTCAATCCCTATCAATCTCTTTTTTATCCTTCTTAAAAACCCAACCATAATTAATCATACAATTTATCTACAATATTCAACAGCGTTATCTACCTTTAGTTCTTCATTCATCTTTCTCCAAACCATACCCTTATACCCCTATTACGGCACTCTTCCAGTCCCCAGGTACTCTTCTACTTTCACATACCTCACAACACAATCACTTAACCAAGCAATAAAACCACTATTGCCATCTTTCGACATCTCAGCTACTATATCATCTACTCTAGTTACCTTACATTTTTCAGAACTCTCAGAGCAATAAAAATCTCTTGCTTGTTTATCTTTTTTATATTCCGATACAGCACTCGATTTACGCCCGTTGAATTTAATTACCGCGTACCGTACCCCAACATTACCTTACGGTCATGATATAAATGATAGTACATTCATTAATAACAGCGAACGTGTTCTTTTAATCAATTTTAATAATTGAAACATCGATTTTGAAACATTTCGTTACAAAGACAGAGATGGTAAACGGTTGTGTAGTTTATGGGGGATCAATTTTTATTTCAGAAAGTAAACAAACCAAACCGTTTCGCGCGAATTTTAGATCTTATCCGAACCAATATTGATAACTTAGTGACTGAAGGTTAAAGTTTGGCAGCATATTTTATGCAACAGCGATCACAATGTAATATATCTATTATCAGTTAGGTTATAACTACTATTTAGAACACTCACCGAGGATGACGTGGCGCTTCAGATGTGGTAGTAATCGACAAAATATGTTATTAGTAGGGGTTAGTAAATAGACTAATGTAATATGCAATTTAGGATTTGATAGGAAACAGTAGGCTAGAGTGGTTGTGTCTATAGCTTTTTCTTAAGTAGGTCGTTATCTTGATAGAGTGGGTGAGGGGCGTGGACTGACTGGTTATTTCTACAGGACCTTAAGAGGTCACCTAGTATTGAAGTATCCGCAACAAGACTATATTAAACCGCAATAATAGATCACGTCATTACACACAATATGGCTCGGTATATAATTAAAGTCTGTATGGTAAATTGTGAAAGCTCTATGCATGTCCTGATTTTTGAAGGGCTAATTTTACAGACTTCAAGAGGAACTTAACACCTTACAGATGGAATGGTCTACTTTCGGGACATTCGGCAGCAACTAGCTAAACACATCTTCTTAATAAATGAAATGAAATGCGGAAGTAGTGTTTTCAAATAAACACAGCAGAAAATTGTCACGTAATAGACCGACATGGTGGACCAACTAAATTAGTGCTGTTTTAAGGGCGCGAAATTTGGTTTATATTAAATTCAAGGAGCAATAGAATTACATAAATAGAACTAAGAAAAGAAATTAAACCTCGAATTTGTAGTGCAAAAACTCAAAATTAGTCAGAGCTCGTAAGAGTAATCATAAAAAATCTATCAATATAATAGCAATAGAAATCCCTTACGTGAAAATATTGGTCCAATTAGAAATTCACGTGGAGAACTAATTCAAAATATTTGCCTTATTTCAGTGTTTACTATTGAGAATTGTGAGTTTATTCCAGAAATCTCTGAAACATCAAGTGACCTTACTTCAGTTCTTGTGAAATAGTTGTTACCCATAGACAAAAAGCACTACATAGATATAGTAAAAGATAGTAAGTCACCAGGGCCTGACATTGTATATGCAACTCACTTGAAAAATCTTAAAGAATCTATAATGAAACCATTACTAATCATTTTAATAAATCTGTAGATGAGTCTTTAGTTCTTAATGAGTTTAAATTAGCAATCGTTATACCAATCTTTAAGAGGAGCAAGAAGGACAACGATAACAATTACAGACATATTTATTTGACATCGATAGTTAGAAAATGTTTTGGAAGTATAATAAGAGATTACATATCAATAAGCTGATAATAGATAGTCAGCATGAGTTTCGAAAAGATATATCGTATCTAACAAACTTTCTAGATTTCCTCCATGATGCAATTAAGATGTACTATAAAACAAGCGCCATCGATATAATATACCCGAATTTTCAAAAGGCATTTGACAAGATCCCACATAAAAGTTTATTAAAGAAACTTTACGCTTATAAATACACAGTAAAGTGTTAAATTGGAGAGCTGACTAGTTGTTGGATAGGAAGCAACGTATGGTCATAAATGGCGAAGTCTCTGTGGTTGGATGTAATAAAAGGAGTGTCTCAAGGATCCGTTCTGGGTCCTGTTTTATTTTGGGTTTATGTTACTGACTTGTATTTTCGTTTGGTCAGTAAGTTTTCTGGCGACACTAAGCTTTAGGATGTGCCCTGGATGAGGAAGACCGAATTGATTTGCAAATGGATTTAGATATTCTATCTGAGTGAGAGACCAAATGGCAAATGAAGTTCAATGTCGATAAGTGCAGGGTTATGCATATTGGATCGAGAAATATTAATTTTAATTATACAATGACGGAAGGAGGATTAGTTGAAGTGTCAGAGCAAAAAAAAACAAACTTGGAGTCATTGTTGCCAACGCCTTCAAGTCAACAAAACAGTATCTAGTTGCTTGTAAAAAAACAAATCAAGTTTTAGGTTTCATTTCGCTTAACTTTGAATGTAAATCTAAAGACATAATTTTGTCCTTGTATAAGTCGCTTGTCCGTCCCCATCTGGAGTATGCAATTCAGTCATGGTCCCCATTTCTTGGGAAGAATATAGAAAGATTGGGGAGAGCTCAGTATATGGCCAATAAGATGATACAAGAGGGATTGAAATACTTAGGTTTACCACCTCTAAAAACATGTAGATTGAGAGATGAACGGAATCAGGGTTTAAGATTGTAAAAGGTTTTGATAACATTTCCCCCAACCACTTTTTTACATCGGATAACGAAGGTGTTCCGAGAAATAATGGCTTTAAATTGTTTCATCTTAGAGTCAATGCTGAAATAGGAAGAAATTTGTTTTCACTTAAGATAATAACCGCTTGCAATAGCTTGCCTTTACAGTAGTATCTAACACATCAGTTAACATGTTTAAAAATAGAGTGGACACTTAATTTGCAAATAATAGCGTTACATAAAATAAAATTGGGCATATCCGTAGGGTTCTGGATGTTGCGAGAGATAACAATATAACCTTCATGCATATGGGATGGCCTCGTGTGGACCCGAGGGTCTTTGCCAGTTCCTTGCTCTGTAATACTGTAATATTTACAGTTACATCATCTTCCATACCGACATTATAATATGTAAAACTCATCAAAATGTTCTCACCATCTACTTTTTACCTCTTCCTTGTTCACAAGTAGGGATCGCAACCGATAAAAAATTACCGGTAATTTATCGATAAATTAAATTTAATTACCGCGTATTTACCGATACCTTTTTATCGGTAGTTTAATGTAACTCTATGATTATTTAAGTTTACGCTCAATACACAATTTTATTTCGTATTTACGAAAGAATATACTCTTGGAATATACTCAAGAGCCTTTGTCACACTTTAAGACCAGTTGAAATACTATTAATTTCTTTATGCTCTGAAGATGCCAACTTATTGAAAGCTGACAAATCGCTGATGTTCCTTCTTAGCAAGTTGGCAAAGCAAGATTCTACATTATCTTGTCAAATGCATCTTTCTCTCAAACAACAGCATGAGAAAAGAAGAATGCATAACACTGTTGCCCTTTTGCGATATCTTAATGATCCTGAAGCTGAACCTTACATACTTTTAAAATGCTTTCTACAGGTTCCTTAAAGAAATATGCTAGTTCGGTATATACACGGCTGTTTCGTGAACTTGATCCAGAACCTCACACCGGTATGGGCAACACCCAGGAAACTCCCGATCAGAGTAACGTAAATGAATGTGACGACGACGAAGAGGAGGAAGATTTCAGAAAAGGTAACCATCAAGAGATGAATAAATTGGAATCAAAAACTTCGGATTTCTTAGTTAATTCCTTTATTTTTAATGTAGAAAGTGAATTCGCATTTTACGAAACACTGAAAACGAGAACCGCAAATCTAGATCGATTATTCGATGCATTGAAGACCATCAAGCTTACTAGAAGCTGCGAAGCCGAACCAGCATTTTTTTCAGCAAGATTTTTCATAACAAAGATTCGATCCAGTTTCTCTCCTGCCACTATTAATGCCTTGTGTTTGTCTTAAGTTTTTTAAATTTTGCTTTTTAAATAAGGATAAAATTAACGTCTTATGTCTTTGAAAAGTCATGCTTCATTCCTATATAATTTTTTAATAAGAATGAAAAACAAAAGTAAATAATGTCTTATTTTTTCGAAATATATTTTTTTAAATGAGGAGAATATTAGTCTTATGCTATACGTTCTAAATAAAGCCCTTTTATTGGTTATAAAAACTCATAATGGCAAAAGATCTCATTATAAAGTTCTATATACATGTGATTTTTTTAAAATTTCTAATACAGTTAATTTAACTATAAATTTTTCGGGAATTTACCGGTAATCAAAGATTTTCTCGAGAATTTATCTAAAAAAATATTGTCGGTAATTTGCGACCCCTATTCACAAGTATCCTACCATTTTTCTCCTTGATGTTCATGCAGACAGCTATACTTCTTCTTGCTCCTCACCCTCTTACTTCTTTCCAGAGCAGCTTCCTGTTCCCATTCCGATAGTCATTCATCTTCTTTTAAAAACACTTTCTTTGCTGCTTTCATACTCTGTTTATTCACCTGTTTTACTTTCCTTTCCATGTGAGTGTAAGCATCTCAACGCATCACCGTGTCAATTATCATCCACATTGTTTAATATTCGCATTTACACCTCCTTTTTTCATGTTGCAAATAAAGAGTAATCTGGTAGCCATACCTTGTTTGTTACCCGGAAAGATCTATACATCGAGTTGTTATGTTCTGTAAATGCCTATTTCCTCCTAGTAGTTTATTATTCTTGCCCTTTTCGCTATCATTTTCCTGCTGAAATCAGATCTTCAGTGACTATCGACAGATTTCTTTATGTTTCAAGATCTAGCAGCTTCCAGTACATACACCTAACATTTCACGATGTAGGATAAATTAAAAATAACAATAGTTTTATATCGAGACACATAGGAAGGAATAACAACAAGTAACATCTCATTTATCTTATGATTGATTCACAGAAAGTTGGGCGAGAGCCATTAAATTTGATAAAGTACATGCATAGATTTCTGAGAGTTTCGGTAAAAAAAGATCGATAGCTTTTCCTGTCATAAGCATAGAAAGGTAATGATGGACCAAGGCAACGCATAAGAATGCCAAGAGGAAGAACAGAGATAAGAAATTAGAAAGGAAAATCAAAACGCCAGATATGAATAGAGAGAATGCGAAATGATAGGTGCGAGCCATATTAGTCAATGTCAGTTCTAGAGACACTCGAAAATACATATATACGATAAAGAAGAAGCAGTGTCGTCGATAGTTTCGAATGTTGCTGAGAGATCAATAAGTGCTGAATAGCGGTGAACCACCATCAGCCGCTCGATGATATTGGTCAATTATATTTAGCGGAGAAAATTTAGTGTTGTGTCCAACCTTGGATTTAAACTGGAATATATCAATTTTTTATGATAACAATAGATCTATAATCCGGACTAACACTAGCCTTTCTTTGACTTTAGAAATGAACAGGAATTGATGATACCTTGGCTGGACGTTGAGTATGAATCTAGTTTTATTAAGGGTTGGACGAAGAACAGCAAGTTTCAAAATCAGTTGCGATCGCGCCAGATGAGGTGGAGATGTTAAGTTACCAATAGGAGGAGGTGTAACAAGGAAGAGTTGAAGATAGAATCTTGGAAGGAAAAGAATCAAGGAGTGAGCAAGTTTATATTTCGACGAAATAATTAGGGAGAATAATTGCTATGGGCACACAAGGGCCAGAGAAGGGAGCTTTGGGGAGAAGGTTGGAGAACAGGGGCGATGAGCAGCCCAAATCGGATATAAATATCTTATCAGAGATTTATTTTTATTATTATTCAAACTAGGAAGTGTAATGCAATGAGGCCATGTCTGTCAGAAAGCTTTTAAAAGGATATCTTTAAAAAGGTTAGGGAAAGTGTGAGAAGTTAAAATGTGTGGATGATACATATATAACAGCAGAATCATTTGTGAGCCACTGGGGGTGTCAAAGGGAAAGCAATAGGAGCAAAAAGATTGAACAGTGTCTGGATTGTTTTGTTATTAGCGATGATACAGCGGGGATGGACCTCACGATAAAACTTCAGAAGGGCGGTGCATAGATAGGTCACAATGGAAGAGAAGCTGTTCTCGTCTCAGCGCCACGAGAACAATGAGTCCGAACCTAGAAACTTTCTTTTACATAAAATAATATAAATATATTTACACGAGTTGAAATGAAGATAAAAATATAGGCTTTATTGCATTTCCTCTTTCGACTTTACTTCTGTAAACTAAACATTTACTTCAAGAAGATTTTTTTGATGTTTGAGACGTTTTTCCTAGCGTTGGTGACAAGCGTCTTCCACTACATCTCTCACCAATTCTGGTTTAGGTGTCGTGTCGTGTAACAGTTTTGCTGACCCCTCGACAATGCTTGTTTTGCCAACAGCCTTTCCTTAACAGTGTCCATTTTTAGTGAGTTTGTTTGTTTTGTCTTGACATGATTAACAAGTGAGAATATCCTTTCAACACATGCTGAAGAATGTGGTAAAACAGAAAGGTGGGTCATGAAATTAGAAAGAATTCCAAACTTTGAATTGTTTAGCCGTCTTTAATGTTACGCAGAGAATACCAGAAATCAGGACTAGATTTATAGAACAGTGACACATCTTTGAACTGTTAAAATAGCCCCATTCATCATCCAAACTATCTAGTTGATCTTCGGGAACAAGGTGGGGAAAATGCAATGCTACGTTCATTATTGAACTAGGAGATTTTGTCAGATCTTTTGCAGCAGCGGGATCTAAAACATCTAAACTGGCAACAATTCCTTCTTCCTCCAGTGGAAATCGTTTTTTTAATTTGCATGCACAGGGCAACCAAGAAATTTAAACAATCAGTCCTAAACCTTGTTTCACCACTTTCTCCAATTGGCGCCAAAGACAAAAGCCTCGTGCAACGTCCACCCAAATATAAATTGTTCAATTGTTTCTGTAACTGTTTGTCACTTGGGTCAATTTCAGATATTCTTGCAGAATTACTGACTTCTTCCTTAATGAAACAACTTAGAATGTTTTTGTATTCAGACTAAACCATTGAATGCATCACATGGAGTCTGAAGTGTTCAGATTGAAATTCAATATTCAAGTAGTTAACATTTTCAAATATATAGTTTAAAAAGAGAAGCAAGTGCTTTGTTTCCCTATTTTTCATAGTTTCGTAAAGAGCATTTGCCCCATTAATCTTGTCAACCTTAGATTCAGATTGAAAATAAAGCAGTAATGCATCCCATTGCTCAAGCACAAGTTTTATTACATTTCCGCGAGATAACCAACGAGTCTGAGCTAGCTTAGGTATTTTGTGATTTTTTGTCTTTGTAACATCTTGCATAGCAGTAAAATATGCAATTCGCTTGCTGCTGCGTGAGAAAAAGGAAGAAATATGCTTTATGAAAGTTGCAAGATAGGACGGCAACACCTTGACTGCATGACTGGCACATAATGACATACGCAACCCATTATAAAAAGTGATGGAATATCTTTTTTAAATAATGCTTGAAATCCGCTCTTATTTCCCATCATGCTTGAACAATTATCGCTACCAAAACCTAGAATATTGCACATGGAGATTCCTTTCTCAATGAGTGTTTTTAAAGTCTTGTATAATCTTTTATCCGTTCCATTTTCAACAGAAACTCTGTCAAGTAAAATATCAATTACATAACCCCTTTGAACGTCAAAATATCTATAAACGATAGCTAATACCTGTGATATTGATATGTCAGTACTCTCATCGATGATTAATGAGAATTTTACTTTTTTACATATATCAGCCACTTCTATTTTTTCATGGTAAGCAATTCCTTCTTGGATAAGATAAGCTTTTGTTGCTCGCATAGTTACTGCTTTTGCAATATTGCTGTCGTGAAAGGCTTTCTTTCACACTTCTATGAGATGATCTGTTTGAGCAAATGGCATATGATGTTCGGCAATGGAAGCGGATATCATTAGTTCTGCCTTCGCTACCTCTTCATTTTCTGTAGGCTTCTTTTTTTAACAAATATATCTAACTTTGTTGTTGACTTCGCAGTTTTCATGTTGTTCTCAGGTTTAGCCGTTTTACTGCGCGATAATAACTTCGATTTATTAGCATTTTTTATTTTTATATTACGGCACATGCAGTAACTACATCTCCTTTCAGTCGGATCTTCTTTTAGCCACTCTTTCAGATTTTCATCTTTTAACCATTCTTCTTTCAAAGATTTTTTATACCACTTTTTAGACACTTTTTTAGGATGGTTTGCCATTTTGTTATCAGTATTTCTAAAATATGAAGAAAAATTAAATATATATTACATAAATGACAAAAATGCATGGTTATTGAATGCACAACCACAACTTTACCAAAAAAACGCATCGCGGCACTGCCGTGTTTTTTAATTTAGTGTTTTTCTTAGGCAAATTACAAAAGAAAGGTGCTCTTGGTTTGTTTCTTTTTGCGTTTATTGGAATCCCATCATATTGTATTATGGATTTTGAAGGGAATTGGGAAATGGGAGGCTTCACCCCCATACCACCCTTTAATTGTGAGGGTTGCACTCCTCACTCCCCGCTATTTTTAATAATCTAATAATATTTGCAATGCAAAAGCCTAGCATTATATTCAAATTCAGAGTCGTTATAGGCAAGCCTACAGAAACTTAAGGGAATGGAGTTTCCGGAAAGTAGCTAGAAAGGTAACCAACATAAATCTCTAAAAAATCGTGCGCTACTAATCTTAACAATTACCGAGTCCAGAATTCCCCCCCCCCCAAAAAAAAAAAACAAAAAAAAAACATATTGATGAAAAAATATTTTCTAACATAACATGGCAACTTCATGGATGACAAAAGCCACAATGGCCTATCAAAGGTCATCCGCATCTGTCAAAACCCACCCACAAAATGCATCCGTAGGATTGTGTCAGATCAACATCTAACCTACACCTGTTTTTTTCATTTTCAAGAGGTGCCCCCTAGTCCTATTACTACCGTCTATTTTCCAACTCAAATAACTTGCTAAAATCCACTTATCCATCCCAGAATAGATTTCAAAAAGCTCAATCATATATCCCCTCACACACCTTCCTTCAAATGAGAACATATTTATTACCCTCAGTCTATCTTCATATTCAAGGTGCTTAAAGGAACTATTATTTTTGTTGCCCTCTTTTGTACTGACTCCAGCAGTTAATATCATGTCTAAAATGTGATGCCCATTCTTGTATACAGCAGTACTTTAAATGTGGCCCGACATACGAGTTGTAGAGTTTAAGAATAATCTCTCTCCTAAAAGGTGCACAATTCTATGATAGGGTCACAAGAGACACCTCACATCCACTACATCACACATTGCACACAGCACCAAACCACCGAAACATCAGAAAAACCCCATCTACATACTACACGAGCATTCTAGACACCATACCAACAGCCCCAAGCGGCACAAGCAACTCAACACACATACATAACAACCTAGCAACAGCCTCTATCAACTGACTCGGTCCAAACAGCATTCTGGGGAGAATCCCACCCAAAGTGGATGAGTCGAAGCCGAGCTAAGGAGAGAGGACCTAGTTCACCTATCCAGGCTCAGATGCGGACTCCACAATGCCCTTCTGTCTTACAGAAAGTGGATACACCCTGAAGTATCAGACACCTGCCCACTCTGTCATATAGGAGCACACACAATTCACCACATAATGGAAGAGTGCTCGTCACTCACACACACCTCCTCACCGTACGAGTGATCTCTGGGATCGCCCGGTTCCATCTGTTGCCTACCTCAGGAATGCTGGTCTGTTCGCTCAGAACTGACTGGAGAACAATCCAACAACAACTAACGACACAGCGCTGTTAGCGCGTCACTCATCAGCGCGGCGTTGGATCGGCGTAGAAGTAATGAACATGTTTATAACTTACTCAAATGAGAGTGCGGCAATGGTGCAACGACGCTGCCCGTATAAACCTGTTCAATACTTGTTTGATACGGCTGACACCAATTGAATACGTTCTGTTTCATCTGACATGCGTATTTACGTGCACTATAATAGTATAAATTTATATTAATAGGATATAAATTATTGTAATTATTAATAAATCGTCGTATATTTTCCTGAAGAAACCAGATTTCCGAGATTTTTAAAAATTAAACCTAGAAGCCCAGGTGGAACCTAAAACCCCAGATCTGGGTTGGAAAACCCAGCAGTGGGAGCCCTCGTCCGAACATGCCTCTCTCAGTTTCGCCTGTGTTTCTTTACTCTTCGAATATAATGGGTATACCAAGGGGTTCGCTGTAGGCGAGATCATGTGTGCAGAAGGGACGCATAAACATTGAGTTAGGATGAGAAAATCCCCACAAAAATGAACGAAAGAGTACGATCATATCGATAAAGAAACCGTTAAGGAAGATTTAAGACTGCATGGAGTAGATAGGTAGGGAACTGTTGAATGGAGTAAAAATTCGTTTCTATTTTGGGTGTAGGCGTGTGTTGTGATGACTATTTGTATGAGTAATATATGTATGTGATATGGCTGTTTGTGTTTGAGATTTTTATGGATGGTGTACTGAAAAAAATGCGAGTACTGGCGAAGGCTAGGTGGGCTAGGTGAATAATAGTAAGAGATGCTGACCTTTATTACAATATCATTCATGTTTTGAAAATTACGTCCCAAAAGTTTGCTTATCTTATAGGCCAATTAAACGGAGTAACTTTGCGCCTACTTGCTGAGTTTAACATTTCTGGTCATTATTATAACGAGTCTTATGAATTGCTAAACGTAAGGTACGGTGAAAAACGGCGAATCATTTAAACCTCTATATATTGAAATACTGACTTAGAGGAACTAAAAGGTAATTCTAAATCCCTCTCGGATTTTAGGATCTATTACAAGTGTTATCAAAGGTCTTGGTTTATATATTAATGCTGCTGGGTTTTTCCTTATAAGAATATTAATGGGTAAATTACCCCTTTCCCATATGAAATCAAGTTAATAGGTCGCTTACAAATGAAACTGACTATCGGAAGTTGAATCTCTTCCGAGAGGCTTTGAAGAAGGGATTAAATTGTTAGAGAGGAGATATGGACAGTCAGGAGGTAAAAAATCATTAAATTCAAGATTAATCCTCGACACCGAACGCAGAGAACACCATTCCTAATTAGTGACCCCAAGAAATTTCAATCAGGGAAGCTGAGTCCCCCCCCCAAAAAAAAATATCCAAAAAACTTTTATTAAAGAACAAACAAAAAAATACAAACAAAATTGACAAACACAATTAAACTAGCAAAAAAGTAAAATATTAATCCAAGGGATAAAAAGAGAAATATGATGGCAGAAATTTTCAAATCAACTCAAACCGAATCGATTCTGCCGAATTATTCTAAGCTAATCTAACCTAACGAATAACCAAGTTCAATCCTAAGTAGCATTTCTACTTTATATTTTTATCTTAATCTTATTATCAATTATTATAACTTATTTAAAAAAATCTTTAGAATCGGCCGAATAGTTAGGATGTTATTGCTAAAATAAAAGAATTCCCAGGCTAACCTTGGGAGGACTTTAGTAATTATATCAGTCGAAATAGAATGTAAAACAACATAAGGGTTTCAAATTTTGTTAGAATCGGCCAAATAGTTACAATGCCATTACAAAAACAAAAAAAAGTAAAACGGGAACCGACCGACTGACATAGTGAGATGTAGAGTCGTACGCGACTAAAAATTAAATCCTAAGCAATTACTCGTAAAAAATAATTCCTAGAAACTGACCCCCATCTAAAACCTCAAACCTAGATAATGAACCCTAACATAAACTTGAAGTCGTTGTCTAGGATTGATCCTAAATTCCAGAGTAAAAAACAAATCTCTACATTCAACGTTACGGAGAAAAATTTATAGTCTATTTAACAAATTCATTAAGGTTACTATGAAATATCCCAACTACCCGATATTCCATAGTAACCTTACTGCGCGTTGTGTAGTAATTAATGACAATAATGTTTGTGTACACCCTAAATATCTTTTCCCTTCCGATAAACTAAATCAAGCTAAAAGGTTGAAATTGTCTACGATCGGATCATTATAAAAACGAGTGTCAATCAAGTTTGGCTCATGACGGACTGAATTTGGATTTTTTTTTTTAACAACGGAGAGCTGTGAGCGCGATTAAGGAAAAGTTCACTTTTCATTAAAGTTAACTTCAAGAAAGAAGAAATATATGCACCCTCTGGACTGATTGGAGATTCCTCCACCCTAAAGGGGTAATTCATCCTTAATTCCTCCTTATTCCACGCTTTGACTTCCACTTACTTCACCGACTAAAAACAACATAACACGACCGCCGCTGCGCCCAGAGCCACTTAAAGTAGGGTATAGTGAACCTCAAAAGGAAGCCCCAATAGCGGGCGCGAAGAAGGGGGAGGGTGTCCTTAAGACCACGAGCCCTAAATTTTGTGGAGGCGCTTCTTAGCTTAGGCCTATTTAGGTAGGGTAGTCGTGAAGTGCTAAAATAAGTAGGTAAATAGGGAACCATAGGCAACTCGGTGATAGGGAACGTTTTTACTGTCCTTTTTTACAGATTTAGAGAGGAAGGAAGAAAACAAACATAGGCTTCGGAGGAAGGAAGAAAACACAGATAGGCTTCGGAGGATGAGATGTCAAAAAAGGCAGAATACAAGTCTTGGTCTTTTCTCATGTGAGGACGAAAACAAATCTAACGTAATTTCTTCCAAGCAGGAAAAAAAAATGACGTCAATGCATTGTTATCCCATTGTTCCTCTGCCACTTGCCTACCAATAGCCGAAGTTAAGGTGGCAGTGTCTATGGGAAGAACCGGTGCGAGGGTTCTTTTCGATCAAGGCTCTCAAACAACCTTTAGTACCTGAAATCTGGCTAGTTGAGGTTACCTGTGTTTCGTAAAATTAAGATATTCATAAATGGGTTCAAACAAAAAGGTCTATCAAGAGTATACGAAGAGGTAATGTGTGATGTAATTACCAATGGCGAGCATGTAAGTATTAAGAGTCGGGTAATCGACAAGTTACCTGATGACCTTTATATGGCTAAGTTAAACAAAGCAAAATCCACACTTATGGGGTTAAGGATAAAGTAGCCTATCCAAATCGGGTAATTTAGTTTCAAACGTTTGCCTCTTGATTGGGGGAGACATCGATTAATTTATAAATGAAATTCTTCATAGCAGAACCTCTAATTTAGCTACAGTGGGAGTGGCCGTACTAAAGGTAAACGTTAAAGATCTTGAGTAATTTCACGACCTGAAATCTATATCAAACAAGGATGATATCAAGACATCTGAGTATGGATTCCTTTGGACCTATTTCTTGTCTATTGAAGAGAAATGATTTTAATAAGATTTCAAATCCTCTGCGGAGATCAGGAATGGTAGATTCATTGTAGGGTTACCAGGGAAAATAATTCCTCCCAATTTTTCTAATAATTAGGGCATAGTCAATCCCCTCTTCTCAATATAGTAGCCAAATTTATGCAAGATAACCGTTCTCATTGCAGGTTTATAATAACATTTTTTCAGGAGAAACTTAAGAAGAGATTTAACTAGGGAGTAAGGCCAAGTACGATTATACCTCATGTAGAGAGCGCTAAAATTCCCTATTTAGCACATCACGGCGTACAAAAAAATTCCCCAACTTCTCTAGGCACAGAATTTGATTGTTAGCTGGTAGCGTCCGTTTAAGCGACTGTTTAAATCCTGGATAATCATTAATTAACAACTTGTACCTTATCCTATAAAATTTAGGCAGTACCTTTTTGCGTCTATTGCTGATATTAAAAAGGCATACCTTTAAATAATGTTAGAGGAAGACAAAGACTGTTCGATTTCTATGGCTAAAAAACCCGCCACAACCAGATAGTCCGTTCGTAATATTTAGATATCGAGTTGTTTCATTTGGCGCATCTTATAGCCAATTTCTGTTGGATGTTTCAGTGATTAAGTTAATGTGGTCAGAAGGGCGGGGGGGAAATTCTTAGATATTTTTTTAAAGGTCTTTATGTAGATAACCTTGACAATACATTTTTTTATGGTGGAAAAAATAATCTGTTTCTATAAAGAGGCAAGAGGTAAATTAATAGAGGCTTGTTTTAAATTAAGCGAATGATATTCGAATTCCCGCCCGTGTAATTCCCTTAAGGGCGCAACGTAATTTAGCAAGAGAACCCATCCACAAATCCCTTTGCAATCAAAAGTAAGTAAAAGGGAGGTTTTATGAGCCAGAGCCTCTAATTACCACCCCGTAGGCTATATCCTCCCAATTACTATTAATAGATGGTTGTTATGAAAGGCCTGAGGAGAAAAAAAAAACAGGTGATCCTCTGGAATCTGACTCCCAAACAATATAGGATTAATTGGTTCCACACTTGAAACGATGGTTGGAGTTTGCCTTTCCCGAGAAACTTTACTAGCTAAAGATAATGAACTCAACTGCTTTTGTGATAGTAGCACGAATACTTATGGATCAATTGTCTATTCTATTATTGAAAAAAGTGTGTTTCATGACATGGCTAAGGCCAAAATACTCTGATAATCTAAAACTATGCCCACATTGGAACTAACTTATGCTTCATTTACAGCTAAATTGATTGAGGAATTACTATACGCACTTAATGAGAGTATAAAATTAACTGTTAATATATGAAATGATATCAAAATTGTTCTCCTATGGCTAGTGTCTGATAGTACATATGGGCCTTAAATTCAGGACAAGGTAGACGAAATTACACATTCGTTATGGGCTAAAAGTCCTGAACGGCTGCTCAACAGTGAAATATTACTTAAATCTACCATATTACTACCTTCTACTCACGCTTTTCCAATCGCAGTGTGCAACGAATAACTCCTTGAAATAAAGAGAACATGTCAACCATAATATCAATCCAGATGAGCAAAGAGTTAATATCAATTTCTGGACTTAAAATGACACAGAAGGAAGAATGCAAAATGTTGGCGAACGGGTTCCAACCGGATTAATCAGGGGTCCATGTTTATGCAGGAAGGTTATCGGACACTCTCTTTACAGGAGGCAATCGAGGACGAGGGTCCTGAATTCGAGTGCCTGTTTAACATGAATATAAGTCACGTTGGCAGAACGAGTACGGGGTGGCATTTAAGGGAGAAACATAGGGACTGAGCGGCCTAGGGATTGTCTCCTCATGTCCACTATGTGGTCTTGGTTAAGGATGACTCTCCTCGGCTAATGTGAAAGATTGGGCTTATAGCGCAGCTCCAGTAAGGACGAGATAGGGAATCGCGGTCTTTTACACTGAAGACGAAGATGGGTCACATTACTCTCTCCATCACCAAGATATTCCCTTTGAAGATTACACATCTACTTGCGGATACCACAACCTCCGGTTCGTCTCCACTTCAATCTGTGGATACCTCAAATGCAGGCTCATCTCCACTTCCAGCTGCGGATACATCAATAGCGGATCCGTTGACAAATTCCCCTGCCGATACCCCAAGCGCACTCTCTCATCTTCACCACCACCTACGGATGCGACAACCGCAGGCTCGTCCCCACATCCACTTGCGGATACTCCTATCGCAGGTCCGTCGACAAATCCAATTTGGGATACTAGAAGCATATAATCTACAAGGTCTCCAAATACAGTAGCAGGAGTCTCTACTACGAATCAATTCACTGGCGCTTTTTCAGACCTAACTATGGGTGCTTGACGTCCTCCCACTCCTCGTCGTTCGGTTTTGGATGGTAATCAGAACTATTATTCACGGTCAAAATGGAGACCAGCAAGTCTGATTTATTTGTTTAACTGTAGTTTGCATTTAATTAGATCATTTAATTTGTGTGTATATATCTGTTTGTAATTTCGATATCGTCCCTTCTCTCCGCCCTCAGGGTGTAGTAAATTTTATGCGACAATTTGTTTAACTATCCTACGTTTCCTCAGGACGATCCAACCATCACATTTCTCTCTTACGACGCGACTAGAGAGTCAGAATTCGGGAAGACTTCAATACGGCGTAGTATTACAACCAATTTTAAGGCACATTTTAGGTTTTTTTAAAGAGACCCTTAAAAATTTGCAAATGAAGACGAAAAAAATCTGAAAAAATCGTAATTCCCCCTTTTTGGGGGCCAAATTTTGCTTAAAAATTGTCTTTTACATAGGGTGAAGCTGGTTGTATTCAGTTATCATAGTTCTCGTCTCTGAAGCTAGAAATAGGTAATTTTCGTACAGGAAGAAAATTTGCACTTTAACTCCTTATGTATCCAAAGTTTAGGCAATTTTGGATTGTGGAATTTCTTGTTTGTAAACTACTCGGGGGGGGCAACATAAATTAATCGATGTATGACAAATTTATGAGATATTTACAGAGCATTTCCTATGGAGGCATATAGCTTCATCCATTTAAATATATGTTATAGATTCACTCATCACACGTATTATTCTGTTTTATACTAACACGTCTTTCTATTATTCATTTTCATGGCTAAGATAAGTAAAAGAACTAGAAAATTAACAAGTCACAGTGTCTTTAGCTCCCCACTTCCAGAACTTTCTCATTATGAGCTGCTAACAAAACGACAGGTTGGATATTCATTATTCAGTATTCTAAAATACAATAAATATAAGAGGAACAAAGATGTTATTCCTGATGTATCCGAGGCCCTTACTGAGATTTGAAAAAAAACAGTATTCCAGTTCAGCCGATCAAGACTGTTCAAACGAAATTGCTCCGATTGGTGGAAGAAGCGTCTGTGGCATCAAAACAAGGAATGAATGCCACTAAGACTAAGACGTTTGTCTCATCATTGGGTCAACATTTTGATATGGCAGGCTGCCAGTGTGCTGATCCTTTGGATTGCAAGTGCGAAAAGAACATGAAAGTGCCACATCGAGAGCATGAATTTCTTATTGACCAAAGAACTGCGCGTCACATGTAAATTGAAGGAGTGGATGTAAAAAAAGTCAAATGATTAAAAAAAGGAAAATCAGAGACGTTCAAATTCAGGAAAGAGAAGAAGAAGAGTCACAAAAAGAGAAGAGGGAAGAGAAAACTACAATTTTAGACGAAGCCTTGGATGAAGAAACCTCATCTTCGGACATTTCTGATGATGAATGGAAGAAAGTCTTTGCGAGAACAGAAAACAACATCATACCACTACAAATAATTGCCATGGAAGCAGATCGGTATTCTGTCTCAAATAGAGCTGCTGCTGCTGCTGCTGCTATTACTAGTGCAGCCCTATTCGACTATAGTATTATAAATTCAGAAGACGCTCCTCCCAGGTAATTGACCATCACAAAGTCTGGAGGGCACGACAGAAGATAAGGAGGAATTTCACCGAATCTGAATGTTTGAGGGATAAGAAAATTACCTCTCTATTTTTTGATGGGAGGAGAGACACAACACTAACTAAAAAGTAGAAATGGAACAAATAGTATGGAGTAAAAGAAATTCATGATCAGTATTTGCTTGTAGGAGAACTTGGTACTCTCTATTTAGATCATTTAACTATTGAACGAGGAACAGGTGCAGATATTATAGACGGACTGATGAAATGTCGCGTTGAAAATGATATTAAAGATGAGATAAAGGCAGTAGGAGCTGAGAGCACGGCAACTAATACTGGCTACGAGAAGGGAGCCATAATAGGGCTGGAATGTCAATTACGTCGTCCTTTACAGTGGATCATCTGAAGCTTGCATCTAAATTAGTTTCCTTTGGGGCACCTGTGCAGGAAATATATTGGTCCAACATAAAGTGGAACTCAATGGAAAGGGCCATTTGGTAAAGCCTTAACCACCTGTGAAACTCTACCAGTATCACCAAATGGCTTTCAATGCATTGCTAAAGGAGCTCCTCTTCCAGATGTAGATGTGAATGAGCTTAGTCGGGACCAAGCTTATCTGCACAAAATTATCAGTGCTATTAGAAGTGGTGTAATTGACGATGATTTCCTACATATGGAGCCCCAATATCTCATGCAAGATGGCTCACCACTGCCAGCAGAATATGTCGACTTTATGTGGCAACAGAAAAACATAATAATGACTTGTATGTCTTCGCAGAGTTTGTCGTGGTCATTATGGGCCCATCTGGTTTCGCATCAAATTATCTCCGAAATGCATGAAGGGATCTAAACTCTCCTGGAACAGATCAATCTTCTGCAAATACTCCAACCTGTCAGTGAAGCCCTAGCATGACAAAACATCCAAAAGAAATCATACTGGGCCCATCCCGAGAGCGTCCTTTTGGCAAGGCTGGCAGATTGTGATCTGTAGAACAGGAAAATAGCTATTGACAGAATCAACAAGGAGTAACAACAAGGAAAGAAGGTACCCTACAAGACCTTACGGTCTATTCAATGAGGGTACCTTTAGATTAGCAGTCGAGCGGGCACATCTCTGTTCAAATGCTTTACGTCCTTTCACGGCCATTTTTCAAGACCCTGTCTAGTCTTGACTTGAACTGGTCAACAGATTCACTGTTGACAACTTCCAATGGGAGTGCGTTCCAACTACCGCAGATACTGTACGTGAAAAACTTTCCACACAGATCCCGGTTGTAATGCTTCAGTTCAAGTTTAAAGCCGTGATTTATTGTTCTGCTCTCAACAAGTGTGAAAATATCCCCGTAGTCAACATTGTCGACTCCTCGAAGTATTTTGAAAACTTCGATAATTTGACCACGCAGCCTACGGGTTACCAACGAGAACAAATCTAATTTCCTTAATCTATCTTCATAACTTTTATGTCTGATAGAGGGAATCGGTTTGGTTGCCCTGACTTGTACGCGTTCCAATCTCGCGATGTCCTTTCGAAATGAAGGACTCCAAAATTGTACAGCATACTCCAGGACGGGTCGGACAAGTGAGTTGTACATACACAGTACAATCTCCTTGTTCCAATATCAAAACTGGCGATTTATATAGCCTAGCATCCTTTGGGCCTTTTTCTCCGCCTCAATGCACTGTTTCGAAAACTTGAGATCACTAGTGATTGTTACACCCAAGTCCTTCGAAGTGTCGGTGGATTGAATAGCAGTGCCCTTTAGGATATACTGAGATTGGGGGTTTCTGTGGCCGATATGCATCACTTTGCATTTCCCCACGTTAAAAGGCATTTGCCACGTGTCCGACCACTCCCCAATATTCCCAAAATCTTCCTGCAGGCGGGCAGTATTTCCATTCTTTGCAACGTTCATACCAAGCTTGGTATCGTCGGCAAATTTGGAAATCTTGGCAATCATGTGACCGTCCATGTCATTGACGTAGATGATGAATAGTAGTGGTCCCAGGACAGAACCTTGAGGCACCCCGCTAGTGACGGGCACCCACTCAGAAGCCTGTCCATTCACCCCCACCCGTTGCCGTCTGCCACTTAGCCAGTTCTCGATCCAGCCGGCTACTTTTCCGTCTATGCCCAGCGCTCGCACTTTCCGGAGAAGGCGGTGGTGTGGTACCTTATCAAAGGCTTTCTGAAAGTCTAAGTACACCACATCGACCGCCTTGTCCCGATAGTACTCACTGAGCACGAAGTGGAAGAATTTCACAAGGTTCGTCAGGCATGACCGGGGCCTTCGGAAGCCGTGCTGGGAATTCCTCAGTAGCAGGTTTGACTCTAAATACGACGTCATTTTGTCCACCATGATGCTTTCCATGAGTTTACCGACTATCGAAGTCAGACTGATAGGTCAGTAGTTTGACGGTTGGCTACGGTCTCCTTTCTTAAAGATAGGAATCACCTCTGCTTCACGCCAATCTCTAGGAACGCATTCGGTCTGGATTGACATGTTGAAGATTGCGCTCAGGTGTCGTGACACTTGATCGCGCACTTCTTTCAACACTTTAGGTAGAAACCCATCCGGGCAGGTGACTTATTCGTCATTAGGTCACTGATCTTCTTTTTGTTTCCCCTTCGGTGAAGTCCATATCCTCCAGCTTTTCCCCCGAGTAAGAATCCATTGGCTCGGGGATGGGACCACACTCTTCAGTAAACACTGAAGAGAAGTAGTCGTTGAGGAGGTTAGCATTTTCTGCATCTAAGTGCTTTAATGCCCCCTCCTCATTTCTCAAAGGTCCAATCGTTCTACGGATTGGTTTGCGGCTGTTCACATATCCAAAAAACTCCTTGGGATTCTCTTTACAGAGTCTCGCCACTCTGAGTTCCTCAATACGCTTACCCTTATGCTGGACTTTAATCTTCTGGCTAGCCTCCGGTATTCGTCAAAGTCACTCGAGATCTTCGATTGCCGGTACACAGTTCTCTTTTCCCTAAGCAGTCGGCTGATTTTTCGCTTAAACCAGTTTGGTTGAACAGAAGACCGACGGGGACATTTCAGATGGATGAAACGCGATTGAAGACCCATGAATGTGGTTTTGAAACTGTTCCCCGAGTCCTTCAACAACATCGCACCCTTCTAGCTTCGCGTCAGTCCGTCCAGGACGAAGACCTGCAAAGTCTGCTCTTTTCAAATCGAGTTTCCTCGATTTATTAGTTGCAGGCCCTGCCTTGGGGACTTTGACAACAAATCTAATTAGTCGGTGGTCACTGCCACCGAGCTCTTCGCCAACAGAGAGGTCCTCAACGATGTCATCCTCAGAGATGAAAACTAAGTCGAGGATATTGTCTCCTCTTGTTGGCTCTCTCACCCATTGAGTCAAGAACTCGTTGTTCGCGAACTCCAGGAGTAGTGCGTTCTCGCCACAGGGTTCTCTGGTTTCCCAGTCAACTTGTGTGTTGAAACCACCCATGACGATACACACTCTGTCTTCGACAAGTTCTCCTAGTAGCTGGTACAGATCTCTGTCCTTTTCAACGAGTTGGGCAGGAGGTCTATAAGGCACCAGAGTCCTGTATTTGGCAGGACCTATCTCTAGGTCAACATCTAGTAGTTCATGGTCGGATACGATGTTGCAATCCGTCGAGTTGAGAGTATCCTTGACATACTACATCACACCGCCACCCTCTCTGTCTGGCCTATCTTTCAGGAAGAGCTGGTAACCGGGAATCGTGAATTAACCTTCAAAATCTCGGCTTAAGGTTTTTATCCACGACTCCGTTATGGCCACCATCTCCGGTTCTTCTGTTGCTACGAGGCCACGAAGTTCTAGAAACTTGTTTCTCATAGACCTCGCATTAAACAGAAGAACTTTGAGGGATCCCTGACTGTAGGACTCCCTACGCTCTTCCGTTTCCCGCTTTCTTTCTCTGTGGTGGGGTCACTTTCCTCTTTGTGACTTCAGAAAAGGTCGTTCCTAGAGTAACACGGGTGTACTGGCGTACGTCCTCCTTTACTCGGGGTCTGACACTTCTTTGGGTCCACTCCACAACATACTGGACCATGTTCGTGAGTACAGCTTTCCCTTTAAAGGAAAGATGCACTCCGACCCTTTTTTACAGGTCATTTCTCGCGTAAAAGGTGCGGTAAGGGTCTACAAAAAAGACTCCTTCCGCCGTACAAAGATCTCCCAAGCGTTGGTTTATGGAGACGTTCCTTGCGTGAGCATTGCGGGATGGACTTCGTCTTGGGAGTATCCCGACCACGACACGTCCGCGGGTTTTTAGCCCACAGTCGTCAACTCCTCCCATATTCGTGGTCAGGATCTTCCCGGTGGCGCCTACTTTACCTCCTCGTAGGTAAAGATCGTTGCCACTTGCCATGAGGGCAACAACTGAGTTCTCAGAGATCTGAGATTTCTCAGCCCATCTCCTTATTTCTCCGTTCCCCTTTCCTGGAAGGCAGCTTACCTTCACACTGGTACGAAGGCGGGCCGATAGCAAGGGTTGTAGATCCCGCGCTTGGGAGTCACCGATCACGATGACCCTCGCGCATTTGGGTTCAGAGGACAGAGGCTTCCCTTTCACTATGGGCTCTTTCGATTCCTCTTTCTTCCCCACTTTTTTGTTTTTTTTCTTCTTCTTTTTCTTCTTCCTTTTTCTTCCGTTTCTACTTTCTCTTCTGTTTTATCTACTGTTTTTTTTCCTACTCTCCCTTTTCTTCTTTTTGACGCCCTGAGTAACCCCAGCAGCAGCTGGCTCTGGGACGTCGGATGGATGGCCTATCTCTATCGAAGCGGTGCTTGAGGGCTCAACAGAGGAGCCCTCTGCGTCGTTGGGAGTTTCTTGTTGCTCTTGCTCTACCTTGGTGGCTGTCATCTCTGCAATGATGGCTTCAAGACGACGGATTTGAGTCACATGCTCAGATTCAAGGATTTTCACCTTTTCTTCCAGTCGTCGTGATTTTTCCGCAGAAGATTTGAAAAGTTCCTTAAGCTCCTGAAGTTCTGCCCTTCGGACGCAGTCCGTGCAGATACTTCCAGGGTGGCATTTTGAGAAACACCCCTCCGGAAAATCTACGCACCACTTGTCCTTTTGGCATGTCAAGCAGGTATATTTAAGCGCACCAGGTCCTTTCTTTCCAGTCATGCTGAACACTTTATATCTCTGAATACTTTGTGACCACTCAATAAAAAAAGAAAGGGGGTGGTGAGTTCGCCCCGCGTGAGTTGCTCCCGCCTATCGATCGGAGAGGTTTCGGATCTTTCAGAAGGCACGCTCCTTGTGCTGCTGTTCGTCCAACCGAGTCTTTAAACCTCGGCGTGCCGTGGCTCCCAACCAAGCAACACTGACGGTCCCCGAAGGGGCCATCGATTTCTCACCAGGTGAACAACGGAGCACGCCCCTTACTAAACTCCTACTAGTTCCCTTCACGACGGCCAAGATCTCGGAGCAGCGTTCAATGGATATCCCGCCACACCAAGAGACTCGACCCAAGGCTTCTTATTGGCCTGGCAACCAACCTGAGAACAAAGGGCCGTCACCTTGGACCGATGCTACCAGAGGCACCTGCCAACGGGCACTGGGAATGGTCAATAATTACGCGCCAGGGAAGGGGTTAACGGGGCACTACCTTCATCCCATTCATCGTGCCCCAACGCTTAAGACCCCTCAAGTCCTAGTCTCTCGCAACCAGTGAGCATCGATTGGCGTTGTTTATAGAGGTTCCAAAGCCTCTCTTCTGACGCGTGAGGTAGCTGCCAGGTCCTTATATGTAGATAGAAGAAAAAAAAGGAGTGACACGATAGGAGTAGGCTCTTTTTTGTTGTTTTTTTCTTTTTGTATAGATGGGAGAGATATGATAAAAGTAAAAAAGGAGAAGGTTAGAGTAGAAAAAGGAAGGAATGACGCACTTAGTCTGGAACCTCGTTTCAGACCAAGTCAACAAGGGAAGCCCTACCAGGGGTACCCAGAAGAGGTACATCCACCGAAATAGCTCGAAAAGTCAAAGGTACACACAAGCTCTCTTCCCGCGACAAGGGGGCGTCACCTCTACCGAGAAGTTACTGTGCATGAGGAAGAGATACGTGATTTCAGGCCACCAAAAATAGATAAGACTCCTAAGAACCTAACAGATCTACTTCCCTCTGAGGAGGAGTGCAGTTTGAGCCACCACTTACAATGCATCTATCTAATGCGAACCTGCAAAATATTGTTGACAAGCCCCTCTCTATTGACATTCCATACCATTCTCAAGGTGTTGAGCGGTGTGTGCGAATGTGACGGAAGCTTCTGGCGATGTTTATGAAAAAGAAGCAAGAGATAGCTACATTCGGGCGGTACTAAAATCCCGTGACTTCATACCATCGTTTGAGTCTTATCAATTTTGGTGGCCTGAAATCACGTATCTCTTCCCCATACACAACAACTTCTCGGATCCTCTCGATTCTGTCAATAGCTAATTTCCTGTTCTTCAGATCAAAGTCTGCCAGCATTGCCAGTTGACAAGAAGTATGTATCGGTTAGATAATAAAAGTTACACTCCTCACTTATTTCTCATTATCCTTCAGTTTAAATTCAAACCAAATGTACTTAGAAGAACTTGTAACAACAAACCAACAACTCTGATGGTATCTTTATGGCTCGAAAATTAAAAAAAAAAATGAAATTTTTAGCTCAAAAAGGAGGAAGGGGGGGGAGTTCCAAAATATTTCTAAAATAAAAACTTTCCACCTTTGGAATGTGTGTACTCAAGTGTACAAAACCTGAAAAGTGCATGTTGATTTGCTGAAATTTGTTTATCGATGCTACGACCTACATAGCCTTCAATTCCACTGTGTATCTTTGGGGACGGTTATATACACGTTAGCGATTCTATTTTCCTACGCTCTGTCGTTTGTATTTTGTAATTAATTTTACTTATATCGTTTTAGGGGCTTTACATAGCTCATCTCTCCCAATTTAAACGCTTCTTGGGTTCAAAGTTGATTCCGTATTGTAAATATTAACAAAAGCTTAGATTCTTAGATAAATTTAATTAATCTAGTTTTACGTGCTATTTATAAGATATACACAGGGTAAATTGAGGTTTGTAAATAGATATATCATTTTAAGGTTCTTATGATCTTCCCTCACACTTTTTTCTTAATGGTATACAATTAGGAGCAGAAGTTTAAATACATGTCGTTGGTGCAGATTTTTAAAACATTAGTTTAAGAAAGATTTAAAATAATATCTATGATATAGAAAATATCGCCTATTTATTCCATGGGTGATACAAAAATCTAATCTAAATTGTTCAGGTCCCAGAAAAATTGATTTCAGTAACATAACAAAATAAATTTACAATCAATAAAAAAATAATAATGACTATTTTGTCTCATAACCCTTTAACACGTCGAGCTTTTAAAGGTATTATAGTTCTACTATTCATATATAATCGTTGTTTTTTTCATGGAGACACTTTTTTAGCTCTATCAATATATGTTTAATTTTGTGAGGATTTGAAATGTAATGGTCATTTCAAAACTTTAATAATAAATCTTAACCCATTTCTTTGGTATATTAATATTTAAATCTTCAACCCATTTCTTCGCTACATTAATATTTAAATCTTCAGCCCATTTTTAGTCGCGTGCGAGTCTAGTTGCAAGCCACTCTACATCTCACTATGTCGGTCGGTCGGTCCCTGTTTTGCTACATTTGTTGTTTTTGTAATAACGTCATAACTATTGGGCCGATTCTAACGAAATTTGAAAACCTTATGTTCTTTTACATTCTCTTTCGAATGATATAATTTCTAAAGTCCTCCCAAAGTTAGCCCGGGAATGATTTTTTTGGGGGGCAATAACATCATAACTATTCGGCCGATACTCTGCTAGACTAGACTAGACTAGGCTATACTATGCTAAGCTAAGCTATAATAGGCTAGACAGGGCTATATTATGCTATGCTAGGGTAGGCTAAAGTATAATAGGCTAGGGAGGGCTATGCTCTGCTATGCTAGGCTATGTTAGGCTATGTTAGGTAATACTATGTTAGGCTACGATAGGCTAGCTTACCAAGGCTATAATAGGCAAAGCTATGCAAGGTTATTCTAGTCTAGGGTATGGTATGCTATACTAGTCTAGGATATACTAGGCTATGCTATAATATCTTATGCTTGGCTATATTATGTTAAGAGTGTGTCGTAGGGTAACCGTGAAGAGGGCACGCCAGAGGATTGGGATACAGATCCCAGTGCGAGGGTTAAATAAACCAAATCGAGTGCAGCTGGCCTAAATAATCAATTCTTAGAGGTTCTGGGATTAGAAAAACTAATGTTAGAAAAATATAATTTTACTATATACAAAGAAAATAATATTAATAGCACAAGTAAATAAATGAAAATAAATAAAATGAGATCCGGGGTACCAAACAGGGGGGGAGGGGGGGGATACAAATGACTCGATTGGTCCGAGAGTCCGAGAGAGGATGTACCGTGATTGCTTTCAGGGAAATGAGGGGAGAGTGCAAATGAAGGAGAGACTCACGTAAAGCCTAATTGACTGGAGGCTTGGAAACCACGATTACACGAGATGCTGCAAGGTTTAACTTGCAAGATTCCTTTTCCTTTAACCTCGCTGAGAAATGAGCGAAGGAGTACTCCAGAAGAGCGATACCCGAGTGATAGGTATATACGAACAGACTATATTCTATAATAAAAAAATAATTGCACATATTCTTATAAGGCATTACACAAAACTACAAGAATTATTCAGAAATATATACAAAAGTAATCCATTTAACGTTACAATTGATTAATGGGAAATTACTCTGGAGCCAAATCCAGAGGATTTCTGCTTAAGCTGTCCGCCAGGCAATTTTCGGAACCCTTAATGTACATAATTTTAAATTTGAATTCTTGGAGAGAGAGACTCCACCTCATGAGGCGACCCTTATTATTCCTAACGTTCTGTAGGTAAGAGAGGCGTTTATGTGCAGTCTCGATAATTAATTCTTTACCTAAGAGAAACACTTTGAACTTGTGGATGCTCCAAACAATAGCAAGAGCCTCTCGCTCGATTACCGCATAGTTTTTCTCGCGGGGAAGGAGTTTACGGCTCGCAAACGCGATGGGGAAACTTTCGCCATGGTCACCATACTGGACGAGAACACATCCCAAGCCATCGTTACTCGCCTCTGTCCGTATGTCAAAAGGTTTAAGGGGGTCGGGTAAGCGGAAGATCGGTGCTGAAGCTAACTTCCCTTTAAGCTGGTCAAAGCTAGCGATCGAACGGTATGTCCAGACGGGGCACTTGGGGGCCTTTTTATTGAGGAGATCACACAGGTGCGCGGCGATTGAGGCGAAGTTCATAATAAAACGTCGGTAGAAGGAGGCAGACCCCATGAAGGACCTCAACTGCTTCTTTGTTGCAGGCAGTGGCATTTCCAGACGAGCGATACTTGAGTGATAGATGCTTGTCCGTGTCTATCGTCTGTCGGGCGGGAACTGTGGCTTTTGTACGAGCAAGGCCGGGAAGAGATGACGCGTCGCGTTCGAAGCTGGAAGCAGTTGAGAGGCGAAGCAGGTTGTACGGGACTGTACGTGGCTGATAACCAGGACGGGGCTGTATGGTAATAATTTCTCAAAGTTTTTCTCGAAGTATTTATACTGCCTCGGCAGAAGCCGTTCGCCGGGGGCGCCCAAGAGGGGGACGGGGGTCTCATGAGACTTGGCGCGCCAGGGGGAAGGGATAGTCTTGGCGGCCTCACAGCCTTGCGCAAAGTTCCTTGGCGTCGTAGGTCTAGCGCTGATCAGACGGTGCGACGGTGAGAAAGAGAACCCAATACGGGTCACACAGCATGCGAAATCCTCGTTGTTCCCTTGGGGCTGTCTGGGCGTGCAGGTTTATCTTCTCAAGCGACACGGGTAGACGTTGGTTTTTAGGGGGGCTTGGGGGGTAACCTTCTCTCTATGACATTGTGGTTATGCTAGGATAGGCTATACCAAGCTAGCCTAAAGTATGCTAGGCTAGGCTATCGTAAGCAAGGATATATTGCCTACCCTATAGTAGCCTATTCTTGCTTGGCTATACTAGGCTACTCTAGGCGACGCTAGGCTAGGCTCTGGCATTCAATGCTAAGCCATACCTTGTTAGGCTAGGAAAGGCTATAGTAAGCTAGGCTACACTAGGCAATGCTACGCTAGGCAAGCTTATACTAGGCTAGGCTAAGCTAGGCTATACTACAATATGATAGGTTAGACTAGGACTTACTACCTCGGCTAGGCTATACTAAGCTATAGTAGGATAAAATAGGCTATACTATGCTAGTTTATACTAGGCTAGCTAGATTACACTAAGTTAAGCTAGGTTAGCCCGGCAAAGCTATGCTATTCTATTTTAGGCTAGGCTATCCTATGTTTGACTAGGCTATCCTATGTTTGGCTAGGCTATCCTATGTTTGGCTAGGCTATCCTATGTTTGGCTAGGCTTGGCTATACTAGGCTAAAACAGGGTAGGTTATACTATGCTATGCTTGGCTATGATAAGCTATGCTATCCTATGTTTGGCTAGGCTTGGCTATACTAGGCTAATACAGGGTAGGTTATACCAATGATTCCCAACCGATTTTGGCTTATGGCCCCCTTAGGAACCTTATTTTTTCCTGTGGCCCATAATCATTATTTTTAGTAGGTAATATGCAGTTTAACTCTACTTTAAAGGATAAAAGATATTAAAACAGTTATTTGTATTCAGGTACAATTATATTTGTCACATATATAGGACTATAAACATAGCAAAAATTAAACAGTAGTTAACAAACATGTAATACTCTTTTAAAATAAATAATTAGTCTTACAAAAAATAAAATCCTTTAGTAAAATGAAATAAATATATCTTCAACTCTTTATTCATTCAATGGGATCCTTGTGCTTCATGCAGTTTCACAAGTTTTTCAATATCAGGGTCTATAGTTGTTAGAGACAGACGAAGATCACCTCTTCTTACTAATTCTAAGCGGCTGCGAGCTTTTGATAGGAGGTGTGACACTTTACTAAAACCCGGCTCAACCAGATAAGAAGTAGAAAAAGCAATAAAATATAATTTTACTTCGTCCCAAAGCAAAGGGTATTTCATAGCAATTTCAGGACTTGTCCATAAGTTCCTGACACCATGCTTAAATCTAGCCAGAGAAGTTTGATCACTCTGTAACTCAATGAGGCCTTTTGCAATCTGATATCAACATCAGCTGCATTAATTCCAAATGGGTCTACCACCTAACCTAGAATGTCCGGTTGTAGAAGATCTCTGAACCTAACTTCCACATCACTATGCAATTTCTCCAAATGATCAATGTATAGTAAAATATCATCTTCTTTCAGCTCACTCTCAATAGTGCGGAGGGTTGGAAACTGTATCAACTCTTTTCGCCCCATATTTGTCTTGAACAGCTTAATTTTCCCCATAAATGCACAAATAGACTCTTTGCAAGTTAAAATATTTGAATTTTTACCTTGTAGCTGTTTGTTCAAGATATTTAGCTTTTCAAATATATCTATACGTTAGAAATATCACATTTGGCAGCAATGATTCTTACTCCAAGCTGCTTACCATCCAGAAATAACACAACACTATCCCAAAGTGCAATAAAGCGATTCAGACAATTGCCCTCAGAAAGCCATCGCACCTCTGTATGCAAAAGTAGGCGCTCAAACCCTTCTTCATTGGTAGCACAGAGTTGTCGGAAAAAACGCTCTTGAAGTGGATTTGACTTGATAAGGTTGACTGTCTTGATTACACTATCAAGTGAATCTTTCAGACGTCCTCCTAGGTTTTTTTTTTGCAATCAGATGTTGACGGTGGACAACACAGTGTATGCAAAAAACTTTAGGTACAGCCTCTTTTAAATGTGCAATAAATCCCCTATATCTACCTACCATAGCAGCGGGGCCATCAGTTGCACAAGCCATAATATTCCCAAGTGGAATATCATTTTCTTTGAAATAGGTCAATACTTCTTTGAAAATTGTTTCACCTTTAGTATCTGTCACAAGGTTGCGGGAAAAAAGCATTTCTTTTCTTAGTTGATCTTTATCCAAAAACCTAACATACGCCATGAGAAGGGCTTCGTTATCACGTAATAACGTTTCATCAATTTGTAATGCAAATGTCTTTACTTGTAAATGTTTAACGAGTTTTTCCTCTACATCCTTTGTCATTTCGTCAATACGTCTTGATACTGTATTGTTGATCAGCGGAATGACTTCAGTGATTTGGGGGGGATTTTGTTGCATGACAGTTGATATAACCACACATACTGAAGGCAAAATCAATTCTTCGCCAATAGTATGAGGTTTTCCCGACTTCGCTATTAGATTGGAAATCTCATAAGATGCAATTAAACCTTTGGCTAGTTTTGCCGCTGTTTTGCTAAATATATCTTTAATAGTGCTCCTTGCTTGGAAATCATCCCGCAGATTTTTAAAGTAATCTAATGTTTTGTCTTTTTTGTCCTTGTGCTTATTCTCCAAATATATTTTAAGCTTACTTGGTCGCATACTATCATTAGAAAGTGTAGCCCTACATAAAAGACCCAATATCTGTGTTATATTGTCTGGTGAATGTATAAAACCATAAGCTAAATACTCACTGGAGTATTAATGATATATATATATTACATTTTAGAGCCGAAGCTCACCGCAACAGAATGAAAGGCGCTTATCTCAGCGGCAAAAAAAGAAGAGTATTTCTGAGAAAAGACCCAGAAACAACCTTCATTCCCTGTGCAGAGACCGAGTCTGTGCCCAACACCAACTCCTATTACAGTCGGCCACGAAGGTTTCAGACATGACCAATAA
Source organism: Ceratothoa steindachneri (assembly GCA_963969495.1). Classification (NCBI taxonomy): domain Eukaryota; kingdom Metazoa; phylum Arthropoda; class Malacostraca; order Isopoda; family Cymothoidae; genus Ceratothoa; species Ceratothoa steindachneri. The sequence continues at coordinate 133,426,971 of OZ018322.1, read as the reverse complement.
ATAGAAACGGTCATAAAAATAGCTGCATTGGAAATTTTGTTTTCCTTTTTTGTGCTAAATACTTGCCCTTGATGGTAAATATTTGACACCAAAAAAAGAACCGCAAAACAATGCAACTATTTTTATGAGCGTTTCTATTAATTGGACATGTCCGAAATTTTCGTTGTTGATTGTACATCCTGGTACTCTGTACCTGAACCTAAATGCAAAACAGCAGAAATGTACTCCCTCAGGGGGGTAGATCTGCATTAATTTTACTAATATATTATATATACATATATATTACTCAAATTAATGCAGATACAAAACGATGAGTACAATCATCAGAATCTAAGATTAAATGCTAATCTCGTAAATAAGCCCTAAGTGAAACCGAAGTGTAAAACAATGATTTGGTGTAGGCCTAGCAATAGCACACTTTACTTACAAACAAAAATGCTCAGTTATTTACTTATAAAAGTCTTATATTATTGTGCTTGAGGCAATCTATTATAATTTTAAAAACTAGTAAAATTACTACGTCATTATTGTTTCCCTCAAATTTCAAAGTTTTGGGTTCTGCGGATAAATCCGTAGATCTCAACATTTTGGAATCGCTATTTATTCAAATGCTTACTTAATCCAGAATTAAATTCGAGTCAGTCGTCCACACCACTTTACATCTATTAATTGAAATATCTTAATTTTAGTTTGTTTTATAATTCATTTTTACCTAAAATGTAATAACAACTCACTCAATGACTCGATAATTATAATGTTCTATTAGTTGGTTAACCATATTTCAGTTATTTTAAACAACTACCATGTTTAGCTCAGTTCAAATTTCCCACATATTAAATCATTCGATTCCTGTCCTTCTCTCAAGTTGGTAAGTGTTCATTCATTTATTTCATTTTCATTTTCGCTTTGTTTTCTCAGTTTGTTTTATAATTTTGCAGTGGTTTTCTTTGTAAGTTCGCATTGTCCTCTCTCGGTAATTTTTGCATTGTTTTCTTGAAAATTTTACTAAACTCTAAATTTATTCATTATTACATTGTCACATTATTTTCTCTCAAATTCAACAAACTTTAAACTTATTGTCAGTTATTAATACATATATCTCTTTATGTATTCTAAGATTGCTTGCTTTCATATTGTTTTACTCCATTATAGGCTGAAAGATGAACATAGCTAATGTTCGAAACGTTCCAAATTATATATGTTCCGAATACTGGTTCTGGCTTTAACCTACATACTAAAATCGAAGTTTCCGAAGGATGTCCCAATTTCTACACACACATATGTATATATATATATATATATATATATATATATATATATATATATATATATATATATATATATATATATATATATATATATATATATATATATATATATATATATATATATATATATATATATATATATATATGCCTTCATTTGTTCCAAGTTTCTCAAGAAGGACAGATTTACGAACTTGACCCTGTTGTAAAGGTGCCCATGATCCGGTTTATGTATTTCCGCAAAGGAAAGTGTGTTCATTTCGTTTAACTGACCTATCACCTTTCTTGACGCCAGAGGTAGCTGCGACTGCGTTGACTGAGACAAAGAAATTCTAGAAATATCTCAATTAAAGGCCATACGAGAGAATTCGCGCTCCTCCAAGTTCTTTTCTTTTCTCTGGGCGTTTTGCGCGCGCCCTATCTAGGCTAAATACACCCACATAAGGGCCTCACTGCAGTATTCCACTGTCTTCTACTCAGGAACCGTTCACCACAGCTTCTTATAACACTGTGTAAATGATTTTGTCTTTGGGTAAAAACTGTTATTTTCTATTTGCTTGTGTCTAGAATACATGAAAAAACACTTATTTATTTCATACTTTGCTTTTGTGTCCAGGAAAATGATATTTATACGAAATTTACCCATTGTCTCTGGAAGGAAATGGCGAATTTGAACTTTCCTTTGCATAAAGTAGAAACAAAACGACATGATACAAAAATAGCATTATTTATTCTAGAATTACATAGGTGAGACAATTAACAATAGAAATGAGTAGTTTTCCGTGATTTACGCTTATACTGTAAATGACTTTCACGAATCAGCCGCCAAAATATAGTCTCCCATCAGATTTTCATTATACGATCCTTGATAGTGGCATTCAAATTCGAGTAGATCCCGGTGAAAGCGCTTGCCATGCTCCTCGGAGTACGCTCCCGTGTTCTACTTAAATCTATCAAGATGACCGTCAAGAATATGGACTTTCAGGGACATCCTGCAACCCTTGTTGCCGTACTTTCTCACCAAGTTCTCAACAAGCTCTACATAGTTTTCTGCTAGGTGATTGATTACCTAGGAAGCCCAGAAGCACTGCGATTATCCTTTCCGATGCTGCTTTTCCATCCTAGTGAGCTTCTCGAGAAACTCCTTGCACTCCATCTTTTATATTTGTGGACCGACGAAGACCCCGGCTTCTACCTTTGCCGCATATAGCTTAGGAAAGAAATCTTGAAAATACTTGAAAGATGCAGACTCCTTATCTAGAGTTCTGACGAATTGTTTTATAAGGCCCAACTTTAAGTTCAGAGGAGGAAATGGTACTTTTCGGGGAGCCAACAAAGGCTCCCATTCGACGTTGTTTCTCCCTACACTAAACTCGGTCTATTGTGGCCAATCCCTCTGATGGTAGTGTGCCACGGTGTCCCTGCTGTCTCAAAGGCAAATAACAAGGAAACTTGGTAAAGCCGCCTTGGAGACCCATCAAGAAGGCCACCATTTTGAAGTATCCGATAATCTCCCAATCGTTCCATCATATTTTAATGCATCTAGCAAGATCTTGACACTGTTGTATTCCTCTTTGAGCTGGACCGAGTGAACAAGGGGAAAAGATGGATACATGTTCCCGTTATGAAGCAGCACTGCTTTGAGGTTCCTAGACGAGCTGTTAATGAAGAGGCGCCACTCGTTGGGGTTACAAGCGATTCCGATTGCCTCAAACAGACCGGTCACATTGTGACAAAAACAAAGCTCATCATGACGTGAAAAAAGGCTTTAAAAACACTAGTGACGCTTTCTCTGACCTGATATTTGCACACTGTCATCTACCAAGTCCCACTGCTTGAACCTTGAAGTTAAAAGCTCGGCATTGTACTTTGTGAGACCAAAATCTCTGACAAGGTCGTTGAGATTTCTTTTGTTGGAGGAGTATAGGCTTCTCTCATCAGTTGCATCTCTGTAATCTGGATCAATGACTTCATCCTCTTCTGAAGTGCTTTCCTTTCTAAAAACTGCTGCTCTCCTTTGGGAGGAGTGGGTACGGGGAGCTCAGAACTGTGTGGCACTGGCGCAATAGATGACTGAAGGTCTGAATACGTGATAACAGACGTATTTTTTCCTACTCGACGTTTAGAAGGGTTGACCATGCAGATGAAATAATTGCTTGAATGGTCAGTTGGCTCCCTCCAAATTCATCGGATTGCGAAATTCATAGCTCTCTTTTCTTCTTTGTACCACCCTGTAAAAAAAACAAAATGAAAAAAATAAATATAAATATACAAATACTTTTCACTTAGTGTTATTAGAAATGTTAAAAAAAATCTAGTATCTAAATAAACATAGCACATTATATTTATATATATATATATATATATATATATATATATATATATATATATATATATATATATATATATGGAAAAATATCCAAGACAAATTGGTGCGGTTAATGTAATGGCAGAATTAGACAACTGCTCTGCTTCAGGTCCATTGGGTTAGTGGATGGGCCATCCTTAAGTGTAGTCTTCCATTTCGAGAAGGATAGGATCACCCGCTGGACCTGAAGCAGAGCAGTTGTCTAATTATGCCATTACCTTAACCGTATATATATATATATATATATATATATATATATATATATATATATATATATATATATATATATATATATATATTACCTTCAAGAGTTCTTTTGCAGAGCTTGCAGGTGAAATGAGGTGCGCAAGGTTTGTCTTGATCTCCAACTGGCATGCCGAAATATGCTTTGTAGGCCTCACACATTTTAGCAGATCTCTCTACAGAATACAATTTAGCTCTTAATAAATTCGCCACAGACATAGCAAAATACGTCTGTCGGCTGCTTGCAACCACTTGATGCCATGTGTGACGAATGATTTTATCAATAATGGCTAGAGTTCAACTGATCCGTTGAGTAGACATTCTTTGTATTTATACAGTCATCTACATTGCCAGAATGTTCTAGAAATTCTTCAAACATATAAAAAATTCTCGAACGTTCTAGAAAGCTCTAGAGTTTATTTTTCACCAAATTAGTGGTGAATATATATGGAATGTAGCAAATAAAAAAATATAAGGGAAATAATAGCTATTACTACTGTATTACTGTTTCTATAACTTTTTAAATACAGTATATTATGTTTATACTATAACTTTAAAAACATAACCCTTGAAACTTTTTATATACTTTTACTATTTGCATCAAAATAATGTTTACCATAAATTGGCTAATTTAAAAATTCAATGTCCTAGCCACAAAAGCAAAGTTTGGGGATTAAAATTGGCTTTTTCTTATTTAATAGAGCCACAAACAATTGGGAAATTACACTTTTAACCCAAAGACAAGACAGAAGTGAAATTTTGTTATACAATGCAATCTACGGGCGCTGGACGCGTAGTGCCTCTCTAAAGAAAAACACCCCATGGGTAAGGGTAAATGACACCTGTATTCCACTTACGGGATGACGGTATGAAGGCGAGCCACCTGTTCTCTCTGTGAGAAAGGGGTGGGGGGAAGTTTCGCTTTGTTACCCCTCCCAACGTCCCTTTTAATGCCCGGCCCGGGTTTCGCTGGGGTATTAATGAGGGCATAAAGACGTGCCCCGTCTGTTCGCTGCGTGAGCTCTTCATTTATTACACCGTTAGGCTCCTCTGGGAGAATGATATCCTTGCGTGTCCCTAGCCGTTTGAAAGCTCTCCGTGTAGTTAAACAGCGAAGACTTTCATGCTTACATGTATATACATATTTCGATATATACAAAGACGATAACACCATCACATCTTCTCTCTCACATCCACCCATCCTTCTCTATATTGCTCTCCCACAACAGTAATCAACTTTGTGTTAACAGCTTATGAGAGCAGCTCCGTGCTCCACCCATTCTCTTCTGAGGCCGCATTACTTCTACTTTAAATAATCCTTTTTTTTCCCTTTCCTTCACTTGCTTCATATTGTATGCTGCCTCTAACGTGCCTCTGTTGGATTACACAATTTCCTCTTCTTAAAGAATTCAATTCACTTTAATCAAACGCACCCAACCTCAGCCCTATCGTCACACTTTATCCTGGACTCACGCTAATTGCTATCAAAACTCCTGCAACATCGCGTCTCGTGTTAAGCCCCTTGAAAAAAGAGGACAATTTGACCCCACGCCGGATATAGGACCAAGGCAAAGAGAATAGGAAACCTCAAACTAGGGTGACAATTTCTCATATGAGGGTTGTTGCTTCCCCTAGGCAGTCTAAATTCTCTACTCTTTTGTTGAAACGATAATTTGTGGGGAAGATTTGGGGGACATTAAAATGTCGGTTATGATTAATAACATTTCGCAACGGTGGGAAACCATAAAATAGGACTCAGTTCTTGTCGTAAAAGGAAGAATATTTAACAAAATTAACTGGGAAGTTTTATCGGAACTGGACATGCACGAACATCAGTAGCTTTCCTCAGAGTGGCTATTCTTTCGACTATTGTAATTATAAATTAGTGAAAATTTCTCCATTTGAATTTGTATTACCGAAATTAAATTGTTATTTATATGTTTAATAATTGGTAGGGATGAAGGGGAACTTGTGGTGTATTTGGTCATCTAGAACAAAATGAAATTATAAGTACCAAAGTTTGGCGTAAATTATATATTTTAGTTCACTATGACCAAAAGCTTAGAATAGCTATTTTAAATTATTGGGGGAAAAGGAATCTAAGAATCTAAGAGAAAAACATAGAATCAGAGGCGAGACTCAAAATTTGTGTCTAAAATGTAGAACAGGATTTCCCATATATTTTGAACTGATACCCATGGGTAAAATTTAAGAATTAACAAAGACCCATAAGAGTAATTAAATTCAGATATTAAGTCAGTTTAATACCCAATAACACTTACCACATATCTAATGTGTAGGATGACATTAATATATACTTAGAAGAGAAGATATATTGTGGGAAAGATTTGTGAGATTCAATCTTAATTCTTCATTTTTTTCTAAATCAAAATGTTGTTAGCTCGACTAAATCCGGTTTCTAGCATGTATGTTTGGTAATTTCTCATCTGGTTCTACATTTTTGGGCAATATTTTTATTTGTACAAAATCTGAAACTTTCTTTTGAGTGAAAGTATTTTGCTACTAAGTCCATGTTAATTTGAATAATTTGTAAATCCAGATCCAAATCTTCCTCATAGAGTCTGTATTGAATAGACATAATCCATTCTGGCACCTTCATATCTTCAAGATCTTTGAATATCTTGTTAAAGTCTTATTTTAAGCGTTCGAGGTGATCAACATAAACAGGACATACGAGTATTTCCATCAGAAAATTTATCTCCAGTTCTTTGTTCTAAGGACGACATATATGGAAAAAGTGAAAAACTTTACGACCCAGTGAAATTTTGAAGAGCATTAACTTTTCTTGGAATCCCAAATAATTTAAGACTCTGCAAAATTGTGAAGTCTTTTACCTTGTAGCTTATGTTGTGCTTCATTGAATTTTCAAAATAGATCAGCAAGGTAAAAGAGTTGATTTCTATACTCATTGAATTGATCAGATCTTGTTCTGAAAGAAATTCCACTACTCAGACATAAAGATCTACAAACCTTTGCAAACAATTACCTTTGACAACCACCTTTGCTTTTGGGATAAATAGAAATAAATTAAAGTAGTGAAAAGAGCAGAGAGTATAGGAGATTTACAAAGGGAGGCTGAGTCTCTGGTGATCACGCTTATCATTTTCATTTATCTTATTTTTCGTGTATATCCTTTGGTTGTTTGTTGTTTTAAACGGCGTCAAAGCCTTTTGTCTTATAATCTTAATGTTTCTTGTTTGGTATTCGTATTTGTTCTTGTTTTATGGTTCAATTGCGCTAACGAATCGAACAGACACTAAATACTTAATATTTCCAACTAAGCGAAAAGATGACAAAGGGCTGTAAAGGAGTTACGTAACTAATGCGTTTGAAAACGTTTTCAATAAGCTTTTTAAAGACTACCTATTTGAGCAGTTTGAATGTTTAATGTAAACTTGTAAAGTAAAAGGTTGTGGTAATTCAACGCGTACAGTAATTCCTAAATATCATTAGGAGAAAGTAAATTGTTTCCCTTTCAGATTAAAGCCTTGTAGTACAAGCCTTGTCACAAAGTAAAACCAATGACAAAATTCTTGGCTGAAAATATCATTGAACTTTAGTGACTTTGGTCCTGGAATTCGCCAGATTTGAACCCAATAGAGAATTTGTGGGCGATAATCAAACTGGCGGTTAATTAACAGAAGCCACCTAAATGTGGGCAGTTGCGGTTCCTTATTGAACAAAAATGGAGTAATATTAGTCAACATTTCATCACAAATTTGGTCTCCAGTATGCCAAAACTAAAGCAATCCTAAAGAACAAGAAACATCACTGTAAATATTGACTGCGCCCACCATTTGGCTGCATTTATTAATAAAATAGATTTGTGCTCTATATAATTGTGCATCTCACTTTCAAATTATGATGCAAACATAGTAAAACAAATGCACTGTTTGATTAGTTCTATTAATCATCATCATCACTAACTCTATAATTTAAGAAGGGGATTTTTTGAGTATTTGAATAATAATTTCACCTTAGTTTGGTTATGACTTATGTTTTTTGATCAAAGTTCAGAAATAAATATAAATATCAAAGTTTTGGGATTTTTTTTTAAACCTAAAGAATTACAAATGGTGGAGTTCAGAAAATTTCTAAAAATTTAACCATAACTGCTCTGTTTTTAGATTTTTAATTTTAATCTCAGAAACGAAGCGCAAGCTCCCCCCCCCCTTCGGGAAGGTGGCGAAGCCATTACTTGGTTTTCTTATATAAATAATATTGTAGTCTCAACTTTGGCCATGACTGTACATATGACTCACCAAACTCTTTCACGGATGTTGACCAGTCATTAGTTAGATGCTCTTCTAAAATAAGCTAAGAATTGGGAACAAATTACCAAAAATCGACAAAAATTAAAAAAGAGGAAAAATGGTTTCTTTCAACAGTAGGACCAAAATACCTGTCCATGAGGATGATCAACAGCCACAGCCAAAATCTTTTGGACACCTCAAAAATTTCAAGAAACTAGATAAATGCATATCAATATGAATATAACAGTGAAATAAAGATGAATCAATAGCAATAAATTATATATGCTCCAAATAATCGACAAGAATTAAAAAATGACAAAACATATAACACAAGTAATACATAACAGGTAAGCAGATGAACCTCTGTGAAAATTACAGTAAGGTCAATATGGTGTCGAGAGTCCTTCGATAGCGATCCGAGCATTCCCTCTTCGGGGCATGCATTCCACAAAGCTGCGATACCTGAAGGTGTGAGGCTTGCCCACTTTCAGTGATGACTGCCTTCGGTTGCTGATTGGAGGCTGGCTGACGCCGCCCCAAAGCCTCTTTCAGGTCGTGCCAGAAATTTTACTTAGAAGTTATATCCAGAGACTGAGGTGACCTGTACATCACCGTGATGTTGTTGTCTTAGACTTGTGACATGGGGCATTGTCCTCGTGGAAAATTACATACCAGTCATTTATAGAGGGGTCTCAGGCTGAGGGCAGTATGTAATCTGTCAGGAAAGATCGGTATTTTTTTAAAATTCATGGTGACATCACAAACGGTGAGGTGACCCAACTCTGCCCCATACCATTGAAGAGCAACCGCCATGCTTCTACGACTCAACTACACCCCTGGCCTCCTTCATATATGTATGAGGTCAAAAATAACCTCTTCATAATTAATTTTACACCGAAGCCATTCATCATACGTACCCTATGTCGGTGATCTATTCTTAAATGCAAAGATCCTAGAACATGTGTCTGTAATTGTCTATAGACCTTCAAGAATCTTGAATTTCGCTTACGAAATGGAAGATTATGGCTCCTTACCCTTTCTAGACGTTCTTGTCTGCTCTAAAAGGATGCAATTTCTCCATAAAAGAGTACAATAAGACCAGATTGGTCATCAACGCCTTTCTCAAAAGAGTTTATTCCCATTCATCATCATGCACTGCTGTGAATTTATAAATAAAAAGAGTATTTCACATGCAGGGGGACAAAGTATATTCACAGGACCCCCTACCTACCATAATAAAACAAAAAATAGACTCGACTGTTGGCTTCCGTTGTCTGCCCATGCATATGCAGCTGACCTTTGACCTTTACTTAACATATGCTATCAACACAGATTACAAAGGAGAAGAAAAAACTCAAAACCATCGTAAATCTGAATGTATTCCCTCTTGATATAAACACGAAGTTAAATCTTATAATTTATTAGAAGGCGAAGAGCGCCAGCGATCTCATTATGAAGATTAGCTGTCTTCCTCCGATGGGTGGAGGACTGGAGAGCAACGTCATGTACAAATATTCATGCAATGTTTTTAGTTTAATAAGAATGTTTAGCGTCATTTTTTTTCTCTCTTTTGGGTCGAAACAGACACGAAAATGATAGTGGGAGAATTAAAAGAGGTGCAAAATATTATTCGAGAGAGAAAGAGCACTACTTTCTCTTTGGGCATTGGAATCGAGGTGGCGTGCCGCTAATAAAGGTTTTAGTTGTATCAAGGATATCGCTCCTCTTACACCATCCACTCCATTGCGAGCTCAAGCAATTCCACGTATATCGAGACCACCTACACAATCCTGTCAAGGCGCTTGAGAGTACACTTACAGGCTGAAGGCATCAAAAGCCATCCAGATGCAAGGCACAACTTTAAACCGCGAAATGCTTTGTACAAAAAAGTCTGTTCTCGGACGCATTAGTGTTCGCCTTCGACTAAGAATGGCTTAAACCGTCATCATCTGTCAAAATAAACCTACAATCAATTGAAATTTTCGCCCAGATACCATCTTGTCAACCACTCGATCCCTTAACGCATTTCGAAGTGGTTGGCTGTACCACTACCGTTCGCCTTGCCACATTTACCAGAAGAAATCATATCTGTTTCCTTTATAGCTTGATTTTGATTGAATGAACAGGAAAGTGAGAGAAAAAGAACATATCGACCGACCTTTACCCCTCTATGGCACTCATAGGAGTGCCAGGGCGGGGAAGGGGAGAGAACCTGACACTTTCTATTACTCATCCGAACCCCTTCATTAAGAGTGTTACGTTACTCAGAGGGAAAGTGCATCGGTGCGTGGGAGTGAGAGAGAGTCGAAGAAGAAAGGTTAAGAATAGAAGAGCTAGAAGTAAAGTAGGATGAAAAATAGGTGACCTGGTAAGCAGTGAAACTACAGCTTAATGTAGTATCTAAACCCTGGTGCATATTTTACCCTATCTACTTTCTATTTATCTCTAAGTTTCAGGAGTGAAATTAAAGGAAGTAAGAGGTTTGCAACTGTTTGCTGGGTTGCCTGGAGCTAAAAGTAATTAATTATTCCTAATTTGATTATGTTTTGATTTAGAATTAGTAGGCGTTTTAGTTATTTGTTTTGTCTTTTTGTGTTGTAGTTTAGTAAATATTTGTTCCGGCTTTCAAACCGTTTTTAGTATTAGTAACTTACTATTCTTCTGTATTTTTCTTTCGTAATTGTTTATATTCTAGGTTAATTATTTTCAATTTAGTTAATAATATAATAGTTTTTACCTTAAATGATCCTTTTTGAAAGTATCTCTTTTATTATTCAGGTTTTTTTTATCTCTTTCCGAGTCTAAATTGGATTTCTACTTTATTTACTTTTTATGTCAGTTCATTTCGGGGGGTTTTTCATATGTGTATTTAATTTCAGGGTTGTTCCTATTTTATATTCGAGTTATACTTTGGGTGAATTTGTGATTCAGGGTTCAACTAGTTATTATACGTGTTTTTTTAACCTTTGTCATGTTTTATTTATTCGTATTTCCCTATTTTATGTAAATGTTGATGTTGCTCCTCACTCCATTATTGTTGCATTACTCAGAAAAAGTTGATGGTACTTCAATTTGCTCTATTTAGTTGCGAATTTCTTCTCAAAACTCCTCTTAACTCTCTTTTCTATAATTTTGTTAAGGGCTTTCAACTTTGCTTCTCTATGCAATTCTCGTTGGCTTTTTGTGTTATGTCCTTCTCTTATTTGTTATTATATAAAATCATTATGTTTTGATCCTTTGTATCATTATGAAGCTGTGTTTGGAGATATTTCACGTTCATATAGTAAGATATATTAATTCCTATTGGATTATTGCTTGGTGTATTTTCTTTATGTTCTTCATAGTAAGTCTTCACTTTATTGAGTCATTCCAATACATGTTTCCTGTAGCCTGCTGTTGTTATTGTTGATCCTATTACTTTGCATTCGTTGTTGTGTCTGTATTTTTCTCTTGCTACGAGGATGTCCGAGATTTTGTTCCTATATACTGGAACACTTCTAAATTTGTTCGTCTTGGCACATATTTTTCATTTTTTTTCGTAATTATTTATTGATGATTTTTCTTTTGCTGTCATTCTTACCCGAATCGGTCCATTCCTAAGGAAACAGATCCTCAACTGAGTCCCATCATCTGAGAATTGTATATTAAAGCATCCCTCCTTTCTAGGTGGTGGAATATTCACAGTATAAACTGAGTATTATGTGAGGCTCAGGTATCCACCTTGCAGTAGGCCAGCTTCTAGTTTAAAGTTGCTTACTTATAGGTTGTTCAAATATATGTAACAGTCTCTCCATTACATAGTCGTATAGGATCTGTTCAATCTCGTTGTTTATTCGCAATCTGAGATTCCCAAATATAGTATCTTATATAATATATTGTATTTCTCTTTGCTGAACTTTATCGTAAGTTTTTAATTTGTCTGTGCATACTTTATATAGCTATGCTTGCTTTTTTCCTTAGGCTTTTGCTATTTTTCTATGATTAAGTTAAGCGCCATTTCTGGACCTCTATTTTTGCCAAATCCAAATTGTCAGGTATTTAAGCAGTTGTTATCATTTAGGTATATGCCGTGGAATAGCTAGACTCTCTCTCTCTCTCTCTCTCTCTCTCTCTATATATATATATATATATATATATATATATATATATATATATATATATATATATATATATATATACACGTAGGTACTTTGGGGCCGTTAGTGAAAGGGGAATTTGTTGAGTCCAGTGGGTATGGTTTATTATTAATTTTGCAGGGTCCTTTTAAACAAATATTTTACAGTGCAAGTTGGCCAAAGATTAAAAGGTAGCTGGTACGCGCTGGGGTTGCAAAAGAAAGAAAATGACGAAAATATATCTTTACTAACAACAAAATGATATTTATATTTACACAAAAATTCGGTTTAAAGGGAATGGTCGCCCAGACGGGGTTAGAGGTCCACACGTGATACAGGTAGGTTACTTAAGGGATCAAAGAGGTCAGATTTAGTTTGGTGATTTAAAGAGGGATTTTAAACTGGGGCGTTCACACAAATAATGGAGCAATGGGCTAGCCAGATTCAAGATCAATCTGCAGGCGGAAACGGTTATGATAACCTTACGTGCTCGTTGCCGAAAGGGGCCAATTGGGGTACGATGAATGCGATGGAAGAAGTCAGGTTAACTCTTTCTTCAGACGAGGGAGCACTTGTCGAGCCTTCGAAATCGGGAATCCTTGTCAGGTACTTGCCGATTGACTATGGCAGAGTTCACTGATGGCGATACTTGCGATTGACTATGGCAGAGTTCACGGATGGGGATACTTGCCGATTGACTATGGCAGAGTTCACGGATCGATTTAGCCTTCAACTCGAATCAAAATTGCTACTGGGAGGGGAGGGAGCTTTCTTCAGCTCGTTTGCCGGAGTAGGTGTAAATCTAACAGTGCTGCCCTCTAAACTCAGTCAAAGCGTTATATAAGCGCCTGGTGAGGTGGCTCCAAACACGCTCGAATTTGGGGAAAAGTCGGCAACTCCTTCGAGGAAAGGGAGAATCGTGATAACGTTGGTTTGAATGTTCAACGGATTTCAATCTTCGAGCGGAAAGCCAGAATGCTAGCGGAGAGGTGACCGTGGGAGACGATGATATCGGTCCATGAGCAAATACAGATGGGGCGTGTGATAACGGCGTCGGCCGCCTCCTTGCCCATGTTAAGCCAAGGTTTCACAGCTCCATGCGGTAATCAAAGGTTCCACGTGGGTACAGAAGGGCACGTGGTCACCATTTGACCTCATTCTGCTACAGTATTCTATCAGAATACGATTCGTTATCTTTTCGTAAACTTCTCCAATAAAATCTAGCGCGTATATCATTTTGTGGTTTTACAAATGCTTATGTGATTTTCCTAGTTTTGGCACAAAAATTATTTTAGCCACATTCAATTCATGAGGGAAGTATTCTGTATTAAGAATGTCATTAAATACGTACTTAAGCCCCTTAAGGATGTTATTTAGGGATTCTACATAGTTTTTTCTTGTGAATCCGGAATTTTCAGGGGATTTTTGTTTGAAACTTAAAATTATTCCTTGCAATTCTTACATCCTTCGACAAAGTGGGATGAGCGTATTTTTTTTTATTTCTTGGTTTGATGCGTCTATGATTCTTTCTTCAATTTCTATATCATAGTCTTAGTTTTCCTCTTCACACCTATCTTTAATACTTTTCCCCAAATTCATGAAATATTCTCTCAATGTCTACTTTGTTCTGAACGAAGCTGCCTCTTGCATCTTCGATTTTCATTTTCTCTTTTAGGGGATTATCTTTCATTTAGTTGATCTTTTTCTAGAAATATTTCGGCCTTGTTTCATTATCTATGTGTGGCATGGGTTCGTCCAATTTCTCTTTTTTTGCGTATAGGTGAGATTTAAAAGTTCTCTCTTATTTTGCCTTAACCTGTTTCCTTGTTCTCTTGTTTCATTTCTGCTAATTCTTAATTTCTTTGTTTTGGCGTGCCATATCTGTTGTCAATTTTAAAAGTTGGTCTCAACGTCGTCTTAGATTACTACCCCTTCACCCTCTCTTTTCATTTCTTGACGAATTATCTGTATTTTTTCGTCAATAAGTTGTTTCGTTTAACTGTTAGGTATGTATTAGCAAGGTTAATCTTTATAAGCCTCTCAGTTTGCTAAGTGGTAAGTTTCCCATACCTTGCTCGGAATATGAAATGGATGCTGGTTAGTATTTAATATTATGCCTGTAGAGTTACTGCAAATTTTGTCACTTGGCTCCATGTTAAAGATACATGAAAGCTTGAAGTTTGCCAGACATATGTCTGTTTTTTTACCTGTCCTGCGATATATGTAGGAAAGCTATAGGTCCTATTTTTTGGCATATTCCAGGAGTAATGATGGTTTGTAGGTGGATTCCGTTTCTATTCCTTCTTTTGTATCCTGATTCTTCGCAAGGAGATTTTAAGTCTCTCATGGAAATAATTGGAAGCCTGTTATTGAATATGTTTGTGAAGTTGGCTATTGGTAAATTATTTAGCTTTGGTGGTTGGTATCCAGTTTTAATTATTACGTTGGTGAGTTCCATCTTTATTTCGATTACAAGTAAGCTTCAGTTTGGTTTTGTATTCCCTCATTTTTTATGGGTATCGCTGCTCAGTAGTATCGTTCTTCTGTATGTATTACGTTACGGTAAATTGCAAAATTCATGTTACACTCGTTACGACGCCATCAAAAAAGGACACAATGATAGTGTTGATGCAGTAAAATACGTTTTTTTACTATTTTAACATATAAATATGTGTTTACATTGTAATTTTAATTAATGTGCCCGCCCTTTTCGGCAAGCATGCGCTCCAGTAGAGACCTGAAGAACACGCACGAGTTGCGGACGAAGTCCTTCCAAATGCTAGTCCACACATGGCTGACAAAGGACTTGAGCTCGTAGACATTGCAGTGGCGGACCTTGCAGGCTTTGCCGTTGACATGCGTCCACACGCGGTAGTTGAGTGGATTGAGGTCGGGCGAATGCAGCGGCCCAAAGTCCTTCGAACAAAAGTTCATGCTCGACCCGAGCCATTCTTGCACGGTCTTGGCCATGTAAACCACGGCACCATCTTGCTGAAAGATGTAGTCAACCTTCTTCGTGATCTTTCTCTCCAAGGGCAGGACATTCGTAGGCAAAATATCACTGTACTCGGTCGCAGTGAACTGTAACCGACCGTGAACCAAACCGACGGCATCTTCTCACAATTTGAAGCCAAGACACCGAGCATCATCACGGAAGCCGTGTGCTTGGTCATGGACACTTAACATACCTCGAAGACGTCTCATCCGAAGCTAACCACAGGCTTGTTCTTGTGCTTCTTGTTTATGAACGGATCGACCGTGAATGAGTTTTTAATATCAAAAATGAAAGTTCAATTGTCATGACTCTTCAAGTTGTTGAGAAGATGACGACAGCGCTCCTGACGTTGTTCTCTCATGCAGTCGGTAAGCAAAGCCATTTTCACGCACCTCAAGCTGTTTTCGGCCTCCTTCTTGACGGCTCTGGATACCGTGGCCATCGAGCTGTTCTTCTTCGCCAGCGCTGTCATTTTGAGCTTCGGAGCAGTTTCGAAGGCATTTCTCACAGTTAAACGTTTGACACCATAAGGTCTGCCTAAATTAGATCACTCTTTGAGGTCTTTTCCGTGACTCAGTGGACGGTCCTTTAGGCGACGTTGAGCCACTTGGCGATGTCGTACTTGTTGTGGCCCGCGCGCAGGAGAGCAGTGATGTCGATTTTTTTCACTGTCACATCGACACACCTGCACACAATGACAAAGACATTTTAAGGACTCGTGCAAGAAAAGTAGAACTTTAAATTTATTTGAAGAAACCTTTAGTATAACATAACTTTTGCAAAGCCGGCATGTCGAGATAGCCATAAGATTGGTCCACCAGTCGGCAAAAGGTGACGCCTATGGTAGATAAAATCAATTCAAAGGTCTTCTCTATATATGGCTTCTGATGTTCCCTAACCAAAAGCGGGACCCGCATCTCACCTTTATGTTCAGTCATGATGACCTATAAAGGAAGTGTTTTTTTTAAATTCTCCACAGGGAACCAGGCCATTATCATGGCGGCGTGTGACCTACAAGCTATTTTCGAGCTTTTCTTCATCTGCCTTACCTATAATCTTGTGTAACAGTGACCATCTGCCGGTTAGGATCACTCCGTCCCTGAATAGGGCTACCTTCTTTGCGCCCCCTGATGGGTTTCCTTCTGGGGATCGGACGCGTCAAGGACCGGTGGTCTCTAAAAGTCTAAAATGGAAGAGAAGTTACTTAAAACTCAAGATGTGCTGATGAATCGGAAGAACATTTGCTTCCAGGGGCAGTTAGGGCGTAGATTTTCCCGTAGAATTTCGGAATGTTTTATGTATTTTCGATGAATGCGGCTTCTTTTTAAATTTCTGTTCTTCTTGATGAAAATCCGAAGTCGAACAAGATATGAATTCTTTCCAAATTTCTTCTTTTAACAGCGGAGAAGTGCTGCAGTCGTGAAAGGTAGCTAGCTCTCTTCAGGAGGGTAGCGCGGTCAACTTACGCATGAAGTGCGTGTTCAGTATTTATGAGCTTCGACCGTTCTAACACTATTGCAAATATATAATTTTTCCTATACCGCTCTTGGTCTATTTTTTGTACTTATGTTAGATCGAAAACCTAAATATACATTATTTTGTAAACTTAATCATGGCCTAAACATCAATGTACTTAAATATACAGTTCACAGATGATTTCATTTAAGGGGATAACACATTTTTTCTTGAGTTAGTTTTCACGTTGTTTCGTTCGAAGATCGCATTTTTGGGTCATTTTATTGAAAATTTTATGCACCTTTTAAAGGTATCATTATTTGTTTAGCAACATGACTAGAACATAGTGAAAATTAAGATAATTCAAAATTGTATACATTCGTGGAAAGTTTTTCTTAGATATTTAAAGTTAATTTGTGAAAAACAAAACAAAACTACACCATTGATTTTATATCATTTTATTGCAAATTTTATGCACTTTTTATAGTATATATTTTGTCTTAGCAACATGAATAGAACATAGTGATCATTATGATAATGCAAAATTGTATCATTCGTGGAAATTCTCCGTAGATTTTTAAAGTGAATTTCTGAACCAAACACCAAACTACACCATTCGATTTTAAATATTTGTTAAAAGAAAAACGCGCCGGTGAACTGGTTTATATTTTTAGCACCATTCGAATATAGATTGATCTAAATTCCAGGGCATTCAGAACACATAAACCATTCACTTAACACCCCCCATTCAACTGAGAACAACACCTATAGTTTACCATGTATGAAAAAGATATTTTTCAGTCCGCCATTAAAACAGATTTTCATGAAACTAAAAAAAACTGATTTCAAATGATAACTAAATAATATTGTCATATTTTCCTCGTGAATTGAGTTTTATTGCTTAATTTGTAGTAATTCTATAGCCATTTATATGATATCAGGTTTCAAGGAGACGGGGGGGGTTCTGAAAGGTCTCCCTGTATCTCAAAAAATGGCGCCTTAGGTTATTATGATTTTGCCTGGAATAAACAGGCTTTTAATGAGCTTAATTTCATACATGATAATATATCGTAGTAAAAGGTTGAAAAAATGAATGTCGTTTTCCCTTAAGTGGTAGTGACTTCTTATAAAGATTCAGGACTGCAGGCTAGAACATTAGCACAAGAAATAGAAAATCTAAATAACTACAAAAAGCAATAAAAAATAAAAACTATCAATAGTTCAAGATCGTCTCCATCTCAAGAAAGATTAAAGTGTAAATATGGGGAATGAAAGAAGTTTTGGGGATAAAACTGAAAGAGATATACTAGGGATAGAGATAAATTAAAATGGATACACACGTAACGGGAAAATAAAAAGAAGAGAACAGCAAGAGGGATAAGCTTGCTCACGAGACTTAGAAACCTCTCGATGAAAAACAAGAAGAAAGTTTACCGAGCGGTAGTCTAGCTGGTAATTTTCTATCTCCCAATTCCTCACACATACTTTCCCAAAGCAAATAAGCATAAATTAAAAAAAATACTAGAAACAAACATGAAGAAGGAAAAAAATGAATAAAAGTCCCATGAAACAAATCTTGGAACAGTAAACTCCCTAATACGCAAGACCCATCAAAGTGTGCGAACAGATAAGTCCAAAAATCGCCATCCTGTACCACGAAACCGAAATAGATGTCAACAGAAGGAGTCATTTCGGTTTCCAGAGAAGAAGAAGACTACTAAAAACGGAGATTTCGATTTGGACGGAAATAGAAAGAACAAAACAAAAACATAAACAGGATCTTAAGGAAAATAAGAAAGAAAAACAAGATCAGGAAGCAAAAACATCAAGAGAATGATCCAACAGATGTAAACAAACATCAACGGCACAAAGGCAAATGTGTAATAATTACAAAGAACCACAAGCTCCAACAACTAGAAAACTATGGAAATAAGCCAGTCACCTGACAAACTATTACTTTACTCTATATTTCATTTTCGATAAATACTATGCCCCCCCACTCCCTAAATTTCTTGCTATGTATTCTACCTACAAAAATACCATCTTCTCTCAGCTACAAAAACCTAATACTAGACTGCGAATGGATTGGCGATATTCAGCTTTGGACTTTCTTCAGCTACGGACGTACTCTCAGAATTACCTACAGAATTTTTCATCTTTTTCATACGAAAAAAATAAAGATCTTTACTATATATATATAAATATATATATATATATATATATATATATATATATATATATATATATATATATATATATATATATATATCGATTAAACCACATTGAAAGGTAAAACGGAATAATTTTTCCGTGCAGGGAAGCGATTCGAACCATGCACACTGGTGGTCCGTGAAAATATTTAGGTGGTCCACGGAAAAAATGTCATTATTTATATTTCATAAACATTCAAATAAAAAAAAAATACTATTAACAAAACTTATCATAGACATATGTAGATCAGATGAATATATGGGAGGGAAGGGTCGCAACCGGCAAGTGGTATCCATTATTCAACAGCACTTACAGTCACTGACAGAATATTTTTATTTTTATTACCCAAGTGAAGAAGATCCTAGGCCTGGAAATATGTGGATAATAGATCCATTTGTAGCTAACATCGAAGAAAGCAAATTAAGCATGTATGAAAAAGAAAGCCTCATCGATCTATCTTGCGACGAGTCTCAAAACTAAATTCCAGTCATCTTTATCAAGACCTCATTTCTGGCTCTCTGTAAAAAATGAATACCCATCACTGAGTGAGGAAGCAATGAATATTTTGATTCAATTTTCAACAACATATTCATGCGAAAAGACATTTTCATCAGTCACAGTAATTAAAACTTGGTACCGCTCTCGGCTTGAAATAGACGCAGCTCTCCGTCTTGCAGTTACGTCATTGGAGCCTAATCTCCACATACTGATGTCAAATAAACAGCAACAACCATCACACTAAAAATGGGTAATATTTAACTAAACTTCAGGGTTTTTTTGGAATAATTACTATATAACTTTTTTACCTTTAATGTGTGTATTTCGTATTAAAAAATAAAACTTTTATGATTAATATTGTATAAATATATTTACAATACCTTTTAATCTAAATTCATATTAATGGTCCGCCAAATAAAAAAATATACATTTAGTGGTCCATTAAGTTCTAAAGGTTGGCGACCGCTGCTCTATACCAGCGCTCTACCGACTGAGATAACGAGACCAACAGCACGGAGAACATAGTTTTCCCAAGGAGACTTTTCGGGCACATCTTCAAAAACCACCGTTTAATGAAACTGTTTACAGATTGGTATAAGTTAATTCTGTAAGGTGAACACATCCCTTGTTGTACAACCAAAAACTATCGGCCTGTTGTGGCTGGCGTGCAAACTAGCAAGCATCTACCACATTCAGTCTTGTGTTGCTTGATCAAGATAATGTGTGAAAAGTTACACAGAAGCACAAGAGCAGAGATCTTACAGGATATGATCACGAGAAAAGCCAAGAGAAAAAAACACATCGCCCCAGCAATGGCTCGAGATACTATTTCTCCCAAATTATTCACACGCTCTCTAAAAGAGATCTTCTGGGGGTTAAGCTCGCACAACAAAGGCATGAAGATCGTTGGGATTACTTCAATCACCTGTGATAACAGATAATATTTTACTTATAGTTGATAACCTAGAAAAGATTCAAACAATCCTTCAGTTACTTAACCATGGCGGCATAAAATTCAGCTTAAAATAAATCTTGAAAATGAGCAAAGTGAGATGATATCCAAATATATCTATCTGGAGAGCATTTAGAAAGGCAAGTAATATATTCAAAAGCAAAATGAGTATGTACTAAAAAGAAAAGTATGTAATTAATGAATGATTCCAACTATGACCAATGGAGCAGGAAGCTTAAATTAAGTCTTAGAACAACAAAAAGAGTCCATGAATGTATTATGATGTGGATAACTTGGCGTGACAGAAAATCAGCCATTTCGATATGTGAACAAACCAAAACTTCAGAATTTTGTGGAAGCGAAGAGAAACCTGAGATGGAGCTAGGCAGGCCATGTAGCAAGAAAAGAAAAGAAGATAGATGGAACAGAAAAAAACATCCTAAGACTTCTTACTTAATATTTTGTTTGTGCCCTAACTATTTGGGAACACGCCATAAATTGTAGAACTGACATTTCTATTGCAAATATTAAAGTATCAGCCTTTAATAACAACTAGCAATACCTAAGAACCTTTGAAACTTTATATATCAAAGACTTCAAACATACACTCAATGAAGATTTAAGTGCAATATCGTTATTAATTAACTAAATTTTAACTACTTTTTGGTTAGTTGTAGCTTTTTTGAACTAAATTTTAAAGGCTGTTTGGTTAGTTGTTTTTTCCCTCTCACTCAAGCGTCACTGTAGCCTCTAAGTATTAGCTCGTTATTGAATCCACCATTCACTCTAGGATGGATCCACTTTAGTAAGAACCAAAAGCAACCCATTTTTCTGTTAAATGTTTTTTATTCTTACAGTTTTTAATTAATTAGTTTTTATAAATTTTATAACAAAGTTTAACTTTATTCTTGTTATTATAGTTGATTATCTTAACTATTTTTTTAGTTAGTTTTAAAGCAAATTAACTAATCCGAGGTCAATTCCTATTACAGGTTTAAATTAATTAATTTACAAAAAAATTTAAACAAGTTTTGAATTTATTCTTGTTATTATAGTTTTTTTAATCTTAACTACCTTTTTATTAAGTTCTAAATCAAATTTAACTATTGCCAAGTCATATCTTAAATTTTAAAACTTATAGTTTTACATTATTATAAATTTCATTGATATTTAATAATTGCTCACCTTTTAAAGCAAGTCAATGTCTTGTTTCCTTCATATATATTAATTTTGATAACCTTGTATTTTAGCCTGAAGAAGAAAACTTGTAGTTTTCGAAAGGTTGTGAAAACTAAAAGATGTTATATCCGTTTCTGATGGCTCTAGGATTTATCCTATATATATATATATATATATATATATATATATATATATATATATATATGTATGTGTGCTGAGTTTGTTTCCGTAAGATAGAAGCTGACGATCCAAGAGATGATAAATACTGTAGGCTGAGGAACCTGATGAGGAAATATTCGGGTCGCATAACTCCAAAATTCCAAACCTGCTGATTTTACTTGCCGAATCCAGGTCTCCCTTAGAGTGAGTGTGTGCTTTTATCGAAGTCGGACTCAGAACGAACATTATATGTATTTGAGCCCGCTTGTTCCTGGATGTCAACGCGTCTTTCCGATTGCATTCCTGCAGGTTTTCATTCCTGGAATTGTCTCTGAAGATTGGAAGCGAACTGATGTAACGACCGCTTTTCCCCCAGTCCCGCTCGGCCGGCGCTCCCTAGCGTTTCTTTCTCTCGCTCGCCCCTGCCCCCCTCCCATTTATGTCTGCGTCCTATCCTTGTTGTAGGGAGCTGGCGGTGGGGGTGAGGGGGCGAATCAGTCATGGATGAATGTGTCTGAGACGACGGTTGTTGTCTGAAGCCCGTGTTTCTCTTCCCAACCATTCACACCTACATTCAGGCATGAAGGTTGGGTGTACGTACTTCCCGGCGTGGCCATGTGTGCATTCTGTGTATATACACGCTGTATATCTTCTGTCTCTGTTTGGACAAGAGGTGTACACGCATTTTGTGTATGTTCTTTCAGAAATGCCATTGCGGAGCGTCACAAAATTAACGAGCGATGGCGCTTGCTTTGTCTCTTACTTTTTGTACATGCAAAGATATCGCGATTTGTCTGCTAAATGTTCACACACGCTCATGAGCGTGTACGTGTTATTCTGCCCATGTGCCTCGCCTGGTATCTTCTTATACATAGAAATGAAGTGACTTTCTATTGGCCGCAAGCTGCCTTTTATTACCCACAAAAATTAAGAAAAATCATCTCTCTTAAAAGACGGACACAAAAAAAAAGAAGAAAAAAGACTGTAATTAATAATAATGAGGAAATATTTCGGTCAGCGAAATGCTATTACGGTTTAAGTGCGCTCCAAGTTTCCTCTATTTTCATATCCTTTTAGAGAATTCATCACATAAATGGCTTCATAAACGCGCGCACGCATAAAATCCACACGTACACCCTCATAGTTGTATGCGTGAAACTTCTCAATCCACTCGTCTTGCGCTTTAGAAGAGGGTCGTTTGTTTTCAGGGATTGATCGAGCGGCGGATGAATGAACGAGAATCGAGACACGCGGCGGCAACTACAGAAATGTAGCCAAATTACATCAGATCGAATAAAGGCACTACGAGTATAAGGAGAAGAGGAGGGAGGCAAGACACCTAAAGGGCCTGGCGGATGGTGCGCAGATAATTTGAGAGCACAATCTCAACAATCTCGTTCTCAGCATAAACTGAGCGTCATCTTCCTCAATCCATAAACATGCAGGAGACGGTCAAAGGGATAACTCATGAAGGAACAGAATGGTATGATTTCATTAACACCTTATGACGAAGACATAGACGAATGAAGAAATAGGTGAGGAAACATAAAGAAAATCAAAAAGATGGGGAAAAATACATGAAAACTAGGAGAGAGAATTACTAGTAAAGTTATATCCGTACCCTTTAAAAAAGGACACCCATAAAGGAAACACGTGGTTATCGTGGAAATAGAGTACTAGTAGTGGTTCGCTAACCTTCTTTTATCATATCCCCGACCGGATAATGAAATAGACATAAAAGTCAGTATGACAATCGTTGGTGAGCCCGAGGGCACCAGGGGTCGGTCCTCTTTGGGGGAAGAGGTACCAGGAATTATTGTGCCTTGACACCAAACAGCATTCAAACGGAAACTTCGTCGCCCCGAGGCAGAGGAACCTTTTCCACGTCAGAGGTATGTGGATATAGATAACCATCGGCAGGATTCCTTGGAACAGAGAGTGTGTGATGTGTTGTGCTGCGAAGACAGGAGAGGAAAGAAAGCAGTGTTGTAATTGGCCATGTGTGTGATGAGAAATGTAAGATCTACCCCTCCCCCCCCCCCCCGAATACAGGGCTGAGCACACCGCATCCACCAATCGGTAGCCAGATCTCTCCTTGCGATGACGTTTGTGTCCGCTCTTGACGTTGGCAGACCAACGCCGTATCCACTCGTCTAGCAAGAGGTCTCTGGAACTCGGGTAGTTCAATCCGCATACATAGGAAAGGAGTTCAAGGGTGGATATCCGGATAAGAGAGATAAATGCGATAACGTCCACCGTCACAAAAAAAGTGTCTGAGTGATATAAAGATTGAGTTGGTTGTTATAACGTAAATTTATAATTGAAATGAAATTGAGAGAATGGTCGCGGCCAAGAGTGGAAAAGTGTAGAAGCCCCTCCTGATTGGTCGCTCTTTGAAGGGGCGGACGCAGTACCCATCGTTTGATTCTCGAGAACGAGATTCCAGTGAGAGTTGCTTCCTTACATCTAGTGCTAGCCTTATTTCGACAAGGTGGTGTGGGGTAATGTGAGTGTAAGCAGCGTTGTGGGCGAACGGTCGTAAGTTGCTTGCATGATTGAGTGCCGAGTAGTTCGAAGGGATTGCGATAGGCTTGAGTGAGCGACTGCTTTGGCTTATGGGGCAGTGAGGAGTAGGAGGAGTAGAGTCTTAATCCATAAGTCGTTGTACTCCTGAACGATACAAAAAATCGATGCACTGTCTGAGTGCAAAATCAGAACCAAGTCACGTCTGGTTGATTCGATCTTGTAAAGACGAGGCTGTTATAATAACGCTAAATCGCATCTTTATCTTCGAAACAACCTCGCTATCTCCATGGGAACTGCCTTTCAAGTGTGACTTCCTCCAACTATGGAGTCAATATATATATATATATATATATATATATATATATATATATATATATATATATATATATCAAATAAATCTTTGTACACATAGTTATAGAGAGCCGTAGGATAGGCTACAAGACCATTTCGATTTCTTAGTTTCAAGTGCAGTTTGAAAATAGCTGTTTGTCTTCCGAAAACATTTACCCTTAAATAGATTCTGCTCGGCGGATGTGACCTACCAACTTTTGCCATGACCTCGAAACGGGTTTCATGGATATATAGATTAGTAAGTAGTGAGCGTAGAATTAATGGACACGTGCCAAGAAATCCTTATCTCAACATGGTTATGGAGTCGGGGTGGGGTGGGGGGAATTTGTTGCATAAGTTTGAGAACAAAGACGATAGTTGATCACTGGTAAAGGAACAGGGGGGGGGGGGAGGTAAAGGAACAAGGAAAAAGATTAATAGAATTTGCTAAGGGAGGACAAATTTCCATTGTCAATTTCTTTGTCCAAAAAAGTCAAAGCTGAAAATGAAACCAAAAATGAGATCGATTATCAAAGACATATTCGTTGCAAACTCTTTGAAAACATGTAGTGAATGACCACATCAGAAAAAAGATTAAATTTAATCTCAATAAGGGATAACCTATCTGTATTTATCAAAAAGGTGAATAACCAATAGGGATAATCTTCGCAATAAAATCTTTGAAAAGGTGTTCATAGAGATAAGGTTGATGTTAGGTGGAAATGAAACTGTCTGGAAAGTTGATAGGTCAATTAGTCTAGTTGGGAATATATAGGCCTCAGGGTGCTTAATTCTTACAGCTACATAGGTAAGCGGGAAAACCAAAAACTATAAATTCCTTCCCGATTACATTAGGAAACAAGATTAAATAACTTAATGGTAAAATAGTAAATTCCTAATAGAGAAATGTAAAAAAACTATATTAGATTATGCAACTTTAATAAATACCATCGAATCAAGGTCATTTAACAGTAAAATATCTAAGGCAGCCAACATATTTAGATGAAATACGACTAGAGAATATGTGCACAACCTCTATAGCGTCCCATCATTTTACAGAAAATCTTTTTGAATTTCTTTGTTTCAGATACATATAAGAATGTGATAAGCACAAGTTAATAGATAACTCACAACACTATCTAGCCTAGGTTTGTTTTACATAGTTTATAGTCAGTTATCTGAAATTCAATTATAACGACCGTCAAGACATCTTTTGAAAAGCATTTCTGATAAAATGGCTAAGATAAAGATCATTTACAAGAAGAGAAGAATTATATAGCGAAAGAAAATGAAAGTCTTGTCTGCAAATTTCAAGCGATTTGAAGCGTGATCATAGCATCCGATGTCAGAGGTGAAGGACAGTCAAACGGAGCAAATTAAGAATTAGTTTAACGACTCTTATTTTTGTTAAATTATACACTGGCGTGCCAAAAATCATAGAATAGGCATCTCGTATAGTCTAGGATCCCCTAAAGCTCGGCAAACTTCAGTAACTCGACGTGACATCGATTCCACAAGTAACAGAAGACCTTTGCAACCAATTCTCCGGTCTCATGCAGTTTCGACGGCTGTGCACAGTTCTCAAATATCTGTAGGTACCGAATCTTGGGTATAAATAAACCTCGCCATCAGGTCTTATAAATACCCGATTGGGTTCATGTCAGTAGAACGCAGTGACCCCACCATTCATCGGAACTCTCCAGAATGCTCATTGAACTAATTCTAGTGACTTGGGGCCCGATGCCCCTGTGAATGATCTTGCAATGAATGGTCACCAAGCAGTGCAAAGAATCATTCACCGATCAAAGAGTTGTTTGCGTGTAGCAGCGGATCCAACTCATGTCATGCGGACATACACTACACCAGCATGAAACTACCAGAACCCTGTACGGTGAGTTGATGACAATGATCTCCCGTAGCTTTACGTGGTTTACGCCGCACCAGGATTCTACCATCAGCCAGAACCAAACAAACTTGTCACTGAAATTGCGACTCATTACACTATTCCTGCGGCGTACAATTAGTGACATCACTAGCCGAGGTGCAGTGCTGTGGTCGGTGTCGAGACATTAAAAAAAAACATTCAGGTGGGTCCTCTAGCCAGTCCCAGCTAGTCACGATCATTAAGCACTCGTGGTTGGATGGTGCACTGTCCTTGGTGGACAGTACTGCATTCCATGGGGTATGTATTCTCCGTACATACGTAACGCCGTAGATCGTGGAATATTTGAATGTCCGCACAGTTTCAGAAATGGAACGTCCCATCAGTGTGACATCCCCTAACGTTGCCTGATAATTCACGTCGCCTTACCATGAGCAGCCTAGGCGGTGTTCACACTACACTACCAGATGTCAGATAACAGCAGATACATATCTGGAAATTTCATGACGTCAGAGTTCGGTGGCGCTTTCAACCATTCATTTTATATGATGCCTTTCCATAACTTTTATCTGTTTTGCTCTTAACATATTTACTAAGGTCTTACAACGATCTTTCTAGGCAAGTTATTCCAAGTTGCCTTATTTTATAAAAGGTTTTTGTGCTCTCCCAGTGTTAAATGCTTTGTTTAGTAGCTTAAAATTGTATTAAAATGCAATAGTTTGTCTTCGTAGGATATATTTCTAGGTTCAAGCATTAATTTCGTCGCTCGTCGACTAATTCTTTCCAATACTGAGATGATCATTCGCAAATATGGATAACAGAATTGCATCGCAATGTCCAAATGTTGTCTTACCAGCGCTGGGGAAGAACAAGATTTTTTGATTTAATTCTCTATATTTATTCAAACAATATAATGGTCACCAAGCAGTGCAACGAAGCGTTCACCGAGTTGTTTGCGTATATATATATATATATATATATATATATATATATATATATATATATATATATATATATATACATATATATATATATATATATATATATATATATATATATATATATATATATATATATATATATATATATATATATATATTGTTGATGTATTGCAAGGACCGAGGGATGGTGTACGCACGTATAGGTTTGTTACGTACTTCAAAAACTCCTTGATTAAGTTTTCTCTAAGAGTGCTATATTATTATTATTATTACGTTTTTTTAATCTTTGAGGGTTTCTAGTGCTATGCTTAGCGTTTCGAGGATTGAATTAAATGATTCTAAGGAAAATAGACCTTTAATTTCAACATGAAAAGAAAATTGAAATCTAACAAACAAACTACACAGTTTTGAATTAAACAAGTTTAAGTGAGGCTTACTAAATTACACAATTGAATATACAGTAATGGTTGATCCAAAGCTCACATTAATATTGAACGCTAATTGACCTTCCAAAAAAGAGATGATGGAATTCATTTACCTTTAAAAAAACACACACGGGAATTGGGTTTGAGACTGACCTTGGACTGAATTTTCATGTCGCCTCAGGAATGTTGTTTTCGGGCAGGCGCGTTGACGGCCGTTCCAAATGTTGCCTGACGGGGGATAGCTTTAAAGCCACAGAGGAATTGGGTGCGTGCGACGATGGCGTTAAGCACGTTGTCTTGGTAAGATGATTTTACCAATGGGACAGGTAAAGTATGCTTCTTCCTCTCATCGGGTTAATCTGGGAATAATTCGCACTGACGAGCGATGAGCAAAGGAGTGAATCCTTTGACGAAGAGAGTGCTTGAAGGAGTTCACTTTGGGGTATTCCTCCAGGGTGAGGACTATTTCTGGGTTTCGTAGTACACCAGGTTTTGGGATTTCTCTGACGAGAACTAGTTAAACTTGTTTCTCAATGCAAGTTATCTTAAATTTCGGTGTGACCACCAGGAACTGGCTCAGAATGAGCTTCTTCTGTGTTCTTTTCGTAGGGTTGCCGAGCACTTCGCCGGACTTCGTTGTCTCGATCGCAAACTAGATCTTCCTGAGACACGATGCTAATTTCGGTGTGACCACCAGGAACTGGCTCAGGATGAGCTTCTTATACGTCCCTTTCGTTGGTTTGCCCGACAATTATGCCGGAGTTCGTTGTCTCGATGACTGACTCGATCTTCCTGGTTCTTTTGCAGTTATTTGATTATATACTTCGTCACCTCAATGGGGGTAGGGGAAGGAGAAGGGGAGGATGAGGACGATGGAATTGAGTCTCCTCCTCTAACGGTTTTTCTCAGAGCGTTTTTCACCCAGCCCCAACGGCACCTTCTGGCATTTGGTTGTCACTCCTCTAATTTCGCATATGAGGTGAAATTAAATATCAACTCTTAGGGGAAATATTGCCGGTTTAACCAATGTTAGGCTCGACCGAACCGAAATGAGATGATTAGTGCATTTAGTGCATTGTGTGGTTGAACGAAGGCCTTTCTGGTGATACTCGAGGCGAGGGGAGAGATGGGGGGGGGAAAGTAATAGGATTACGCCGCCAAAATTCCAGGACGTCGCGGTTACCGAAAAGGGCCTCAGTTTTGAGGGTGGAATATAGAAAAATCAAAGAGAAAAAAGCCATTACCCGACAAGGAATCGAACCTCAGATCCCTGGTTATCTAGACCAGTGCTCTACCGACTGAGGTAACGGGACACGTAAGCCATGACAACGCATTTCATCAATTTAACTTTTTCGTTCGCACCTCCAAAGACCACCGCTCAAATGAAACTGTGTCTGTAAGGACGGAGAAGATACAGTTGTAAAAGCCCAACATCCCTTTTTTGAGCGACAAAAAGCTATCGGCCGGTGTGGTTGGCGCGCAAACTAGCACGCATCCACCCCCAAGCTTAAACGCTTGATAACACATACTGTTATCAAGCGTTTAAGCTTGTGGTTGGATGCGTGCTAGTTTACCCGCTGCCAACCACACCAGCCGATAGTTTTCGGTCGCTCAAAGAAGGTATGTCATGCTTTTACAACTTTCTATATATATATATATATATGGGTAAAGGTTTTTCTTCTAAACAGGCTTCATTATTAATTATAGACCTTAGGGGTTGTTCCTTCCTTTCGTACCACCTTGTTCCCTGTCCGTTTTTGTTCATGGATAGGAGAGCGAGACTGGGGGATTTCGGTCGCGGGGTCAGGCTCCAACCTGACTTTGATATATTTCTCCTTTGCATTTCACTTGTCACTCTCTTTGCTTGTTCTTCCAAAGATTCCGAACTCTCTTCAGTGTCACTTATTTCTGTTTCCGATATTTGTGCTTCTCTCTGTGTCTTTTCATTGGTGCTTATTTCTTCTATTTGCTTGCTTAAAATTGCCGATGAGTCGACTTGATGTGGGATGTTAAAAAGATCTAATGCATTTGCTTTGAGTAAAGTATTTAGTGTTTTGCATATGGTCCAGGCTGTATGGCATTCTGTACATGTGCATGAATTACGCATGTACATATAAACTTTAGCATCTCGTACATGCCTGCCGTTATGTTTGGTGGGGTTGATATTGCTTTTCCTGGCATTTCTGTCATCGTTGCATCCGTGGATGATGTGTTTGCTCTGATCGTTTTCTTTTCTTGTTGTTCTCTTCCATTTTCTTTGAACGCCTTTATTCTTTTTGGGCAGAGCATAGCCATCATCCGATGGTTTCCTTTATAGGTAATGCACTTCCTCGTTAGATATGTGCAATTTCTGAACGTGTGTCCTTCGGTGGTATATTCAGAACATATTAGCAGTCCTTTTGTGGGATAGTTCATCGAGGTGTGTAGTTCAATGGCGATACATGTGAAGAACATTCGTATATTAACAAATGTCTTTCTGTATGTTCACTGAGTGAATTTGCATACTAAATGCAAGGAGTACTTATATCTGTGCTTTTGTCGCCATTTCAGTAATTTCGCATACGAGCTTGAATCCATGCGTGTGATCTCTGAATTTGATCACATCTTTTACTTTGAGCCATCTTTGCCTTTCCATAACTTCCTGTCTGTCTCATTTGCTTGAATGAGCTCCTACCCATTCTTCTACTTTTCAGCATACAAAACTCTTGTCTGAAATGATCTGTGGTGGGCTTTTCGCTTCCAGGTCGAATTTTCTTTGTTTTATGCTACCTGCCGTCCATAAGAGCTGTTCTACATCCATTCCATATAGACATATGACTGCGAATATAATCGGACTCTTGATGCCCCTAATTAGTGACATTTCTAGTGCCGCACAGATCGTGTTGGCAACTTGTTGTGGAGTCCATTTTTCTTCCGTTTAGTATTAACCGGAGTGGCAATCTCTAATTCATCACGGGAATCCAATTTCCGTTTCTAGTGTGCCACAATTCTTGTGCGGCTCCTAATTATTAACATCTAAAAGGAAGAGGATGACCTTTCTCCTGATGTAGGAGAGCCATTTTATATATTTTAAAATGAAGGAGCATTGAAGGCATCTTTCTATTATAGGACGCAAGATGATTTTATGTTTGCGTGCTTGGCCAAGCAACAAAGAGCCTAAGCACACTTGCGATTGACTTCAGATGGTTGTTTAATTCAAGTTTCTCTTCCATAATAATTTTGGTTTCAAATATTGTAAGGCGTAATGTATGTGTATAAATTTTATAAAATGATTATTAAAAAGTATGTCTCGTGATTTTCAAATTGTGTTCTGCGTCCATGTGTGTATTGGAGCTCCATAGATTAAGAAACATCTAAATTTGTGACAATTTTCGAAGCAAGTTTGGGGCAGAGAGAATTTTGAGTAACTTCATTAAATTGATTCAATTACGCCTCTTTATAATAATGAGCAGACTTATAGCCATGTTTGGCATTACTAAAATCACTTTGGTGATTACAATTACTTGTGTGGTAGAACAAACTAGAAGCTAAACTTCGTCTCTTTATAAACCCCAGGTATGCATCTATGTATTCAATAAAGTTAGCAGTTTCCCCGACTGTTAGTTAGATGATTGATTCTTTGAAAAATATTATTTAAAAGCTATCTTAATATTGGTATTTGTGGCGAAGTCCTTTAGTCTTTATATATATATATATATATATATATATATATATATATATATATATATATATATATATATATATATATATATATATATGCAACAAAGCCCACAGGTTAAATTAATACAACGGTTCCAAGTACTTTCGAACTTTATTTTGAGTTCTTTATCAAGGAATAACAAAAGTATTGAAAATTGTAATATTTATAAGGTGTTAGGTTAGAGACAGTGAAAGTTTCGCCAAGCCACTATCTCTAATGCTCTCAGCCGTAAACCCGACTTGAACTTTTAAGGAAAAATTTTAAACCTCGCCTTTGTAAGGACTAAGAGGGGATTAAGGGTATACCTTACTATAAAATCATAAAGATATTTTGCTTACTTTCAACAGGACTTCTCAATTTCACCGTGTCTACTCTACATCGCCTCATTTTATGGGTCCAGTTGGCGTATGATAACTTTTTCAGTTTTAGTGGCTCCCATGTAAAGACTTGCGTCCTGTCGCAGCTGTTCCATTGCCGTCCGGTCCTGTGGGGGAGGCTCAAGGGGGAACGCTATTACTGTTTTCTGCGATGCTTCCCATTCTGGGTTGGGCATGCGGTGGGAATGTGAGGCTGAGCCTTGCCTAATTATTTCTTTGCCACTACTATATTTCTCCCTGAAACAATAATTTTGCTACTTTGTATGTCTATCTTCCCTAATGCCAGGATCTTATCAGATAACCAGCTGATCATATTTAATTCCAGACAGGAGAAAGTCCCACGTGGCATCTTTCACCGCTTATCGGGAGCTACATTACTTCGGTTATCATTCTTTTAGAAACCTCCTCTGTCAACATTGGTTACGTCAGCGGCACAACGCTGCGGACGCGCTCTTCCGCACCTTCACAGGAACTTTCGTGAAGTCCTGTGGGGACCTTTGAGCTCGGCATATATAAGGAACCCAGCAGGGTGGGAGACATAATTCGGTATCCCGCTTGCACAGTAGCAACGTCTCAACATGACGTTCTGTTATCCCTCTTGGCTTAGATGGCAGGTGAGGGGGGGGGGTAGAAGGGAGAACCACCCCTAATCGCCTCTCCGCCCTCTCTAGAGCACTAAATGGGCTTGGGAAGGATTGGCGGGGAGGCCAGTGGACAGGGAAGGAGAGTAAGAGTAGAGATAGAAAAGCTTGAAATAAAAGAGTAGATTTGAGATGTAACCTAGGCGGTTGGTGGACCAACAGACTGACGTGGTTTCTAAACTACGGTGTGTGTTGCATCCTTTACCTTTTGAGATTTCAAAAATTGTGCCCCTGTCCAACGTATAAAGTGTTTTGCACGTAAGTTATAAAGGATAGAACAAAAGGTTTAGAGAGAAGTGGAACGAAGTAGTAGGTTTGAAAAGCAATGCAAGGTTGCATTCATTTGAAAATAGTTTAATGAGTTGTTGCTTCTCAGATGTTCCGTCTTCGTTGTTTCAGGTTTGTAATATATTTGTTATTTTTAGTCGTTCAAACCGTTGTTTTTATTCTATCTACTGCTGGTTTTGCTTCCTCGTAGCTTTTTTATCTTGTTTTTTTTTGGAACAATGTCGCACATTTTACATATTTAAATAACTGTTAAAATATTTATGTTAACTTACGCTTCTTTTTTTCTTACATTTCTAAACATTTAAGATGTAAATTTCTTGTTCGATCTTATATGTACTTTTCGTACATCTTTTCGAAATTCTCGAAAACGATCGTGATATTTTATAAACTACGATTGTGCGTTCCTGAAATAATTCTGACTAATCTTTATTATAGTTCGTGTATTCTTATTTAATCTATTGTAATATTATTCGGGGGTGGTGATTACCATGTTTATATTTCTATGTTGTTTCTTTTACAAAAGAAAATTATACCTATTATAACCAACCAGTCTTATCTAGCCCACACTGACCCACTCTTTCACAAGACCAACATACTCAAAGGTTCGGATCAGCATTTGTATTTGTTGGCTATCCACGCTTACAAGATCAAGCCCGCGATGCCTTTCAGCACTCCTTATATTCTTATGAAACTCGAAATATGCGTAATCCGACGCCAAGTTTTCAGCGATTGTCGTTGACAGAGCGATTGCTAAACTATGCAACCCCTGCTGTATGAAATTCGCTGCCATCTGGCTATTAGGGAACAGAGAACTTTGGGTTCATTCAAAACAATGTTAAAAAAACATTCCATAGACTCTAATCAGGCTTCGGGACGCTTCCTATATTTTATGTACATTTTTATATTGTCCTTTGTGCAAATGGCACAAGTTGTAGTAATCATGATGTCTGTCTGTCCGTCCAGCTATGTTCCTGTAATTGTTCTAATAAGTTTACGACACTCCTATTAACCTATCCTGAAGTTTAGGGGTTATCATTAGGGGTATATAGGCTGCCCTTCCGCCAAATTCTTGACCTAGAGCTATAATTATGTAAAAATATCTGTTCTTTCATTCTTTATAAAAAAGGCAAATATATACATATCCTTGTAAAATTTTATCAGCGTAAGTTTGTTAATTTGCTTATCCATAACCCGCACTATAATATATAGCTAGTTCTTAATTACTAGCATTTTATGATTTGACACTTAACCTTTGCAATTACGGTTTCACTAACCTTTAAATATTACATCCATTTTAACCACTCTGTTATAATAATATTATGTCGATTCCATTTTTAGTCTTAGATATTTAGGTTATATTTGTGTTTTGTGCCATTATTTTGTTTATAACATACCTACAATTGTGTGATTGTAATGAGTGTTCCTATAAAGCATACTAACTAGCATGCCTACATATATATGAGGTTGAAGATGTAATCTGTGTTATTCTTCTTCAATAAAATATTTTGAGTTTTTTTTATGTATAGGTAGAGAAGAGGCAGCTTGATCTCATCTCCTCCCCCACGGACTATCAATGCCGGTGATATCCTGCCGTGATTTCCTCTTCAGCCTTTACTATTGATTTGTTAGCTTTTTTCTTGATTATTTTCTTCATTGGTTTCATGTCAGCTTTTCTGTGTTTGTCGTGGTGTCCTATCATTTCTCTTTTTCTTGTATTTGTGACTATTAATGTTGCCTTGTTTTGAATTCTTTACAGTTTAATAGTGTTTGTCTTCGAGAGGTGTGCATAGATATAACTGGATACACAAATGCGGAATGAATAAAGGCTTGGTGTATCTTCTTTTTGTTTTTCCAATTGAGTGATCTGAGCCTGTAGAGTAGTCTCAGTCCTCATTTTCTTATGTCGACTCGTTTCGTTACATGCTTGCTGTTTTCTGATCTGGTTATCGTTAATCTTAGCACTTTGGTTTCATTTGTATATCTGTCATCTTTCTTCTTCATCGTAGATCTCTCCGAGATTTTTTCTGAACATCAGAATAATCTTAAACTTGTTTCCGTTCATACTGATTTTCCAATTTCTTTCATATTTGTTAATTCCTCTTATCTCTTCTGCCGTGAATCTTGTTTGGATATCACCATTCCTGTAAAGGCTTACGACGATTGAGGTGACGTCATCGACGAACTAGACGTTGAGGCACCCTTCTGCGAGGGGTAATGGGATGTATGAGATAGACACTGAGTATAACGATGGACTCAAACACCCTACCTGCGGAAGGCCAGCTTCAAGTTTAAATCTTTTTCCTTGATTGTTTCCGATCTCGATGAATGCGTATCGTACCAACACATAGTCGCAGAGTAGACTTTCTAACTTTTTTATTACTAGTTTTATGATTTATTTATTGTAATTCCCTATTCCAAACCTTGTCGAATACCTTCGATACGCTCCTGAAGACGATATCAATATTAGCTTTTTCCTTTTCAGCTTTTGCGATTTTGTCAGTGAGGTCCATCTTTGTGCTTCTTCTCTTCCTGAATTCAAATTGGTATTTGTTTAGGGGTTATTTGCATCCAGGTGTTCAGTTAGCCGTTGGTTGCTTTCCCGGTTTGGGTATAAAAATCATCTTCGCGATCTTTAATTCATCTGGAAAATAGTCTGAGTTTAGATAAACATTCAGTACCATTGTTATTCCCTTTAATATGTTGTCGGGCGCTTCCTCATAATTCCTCCGGGTGAGTCCTGATCTCCCCTGTGCTTTCTGCTTAAAGAGCGAAATTCTGGTCTTCACCTCTTGATTGGTGATCTTCGCGTCGATAGCACCGTAGGTGTCTCCCCTTGCAACTACAAATTGTGTGTAAGGGGGGGGGGTCTATCGCTTTCCTCGTTAAGTGAGTCTATAAGGGTGACCCCCCAAAAAAATTGGCCTGCATACACTTTTTGTGATATATCCTTCATTCATTCACTAATCAACCTTACTTTGCAGGACATGACCGAAGCAACGCATGTGAACACAACTAGATCTCAATGGGAACTCCAGCGAAGAATATACTGCGTCAAACATTACTACAAGACAGGCTCGTTCAAGAAAGTTCAGGACACTTTCGTGCATCAGTTCGAAAGTGAAAAAGCGCCCCCCAAGAGCAGAAATCAGGACTGGGTGCACCACTTCGAGAACTATAGGACTGGAGAACCTCAATGCAGCCAGTGACAACCCTCCAAGCCATTTAGGGCGCCACAGGAGGCATACAGCTGAGCTGGTCGAGAGCGCAAGAGAGTCAGTTCAGCAGAATCCAAAACGCTCTGTGTGCAAGTGAAGTCAGTCCATCGTATATCCCGTGAGACTTGCAGGAGAGTGCTAGTAATGGATAGAAGGCCTACCCATACAGAATACAGACGAATCAGACCCTTACAGCCTAGGACAAGAAGCAGAAAAAGGCTATGGAAATCAAGATACTGGAGAAGATTCAAGAGACCCCAACTTTCCTTAACCTCATATCGACCTCAGATGAAGCTCACTTACATCTTGAAGGAAAGGAAAACTCGAAGAAAAATGTCTTCTCGGGGACCTCTAGACCAAATGAGGTAGCACCAAGCCCCTGCACTCTCCTAAGTGCAGGGTATGGACTGCAATTTCAGCAAGAGGCATCATCGGACTATTCTTTTTCGAGGAATCTGGCGCCACATTGACAGTCACCAAGGGGCGGTATGTTGAGGTCCTCAAAACATTCAAAAGAGAGCTACAGACCCTGTTCCTGCCGCTTATGGGGGAAAGTCTGGTTCCAGCAAGATGGAGCAAGCTCTCACACCTCAAAACTGTCCTGAGATTGGCTGAAAGAGAACTTTGGTGGCCGTGTGATCAGTTTCAAGACTGATTTCGAGTGGGCACCTCACAGCCCAGACCTTAGCCCCTCATAATTACTTTTCCTGGTATTTCTGTCATCGTTGCATACGTGGATGATGTGTTTTCTCTGATCGTTTTCTTTTCTTGTTGTTCTCTTCCATTTCCTTTGAACGCCCTTTTTCTTTTTGGGCAGAGCATAGCCATCATCCGATGGTTTCCTTCATAGGTAATGCACTTCCTCGTTAGATATGTGCAATTTCTGAACGTGTGTCCTTCGGTGGTATATTCAGAACATATTAGCAGTCCTTTTGTGGGATAGTTCATCGAGGTGTGTAGTTCAATTGTGATACATGTGAAGCACATTTGTATATTCACAAATGTCTTTCTGTATATTCGCTGAGTGAATTTGCATACTAAATGCAAGGAGTACTTATATCTGTGCTTTTGTCGCCATTTCAGTAATTTCGCATACGAGCTTGAATCCATGCGTGTGATCTCTGAATTTGATCACATCTTTTACTTTGAGCCATCTTTGCCTTTCCATAACTTCCTGTCTGCCTCATTTGCTTGAGTGAGCTCCTACCCATGCTTCTACTTTTTAGCATACAAAACTCTTGTCTGAAATGATCTGCGGTGGGCTTTTCGCTTCCAGGTCCAATTTTCTTAGTTTTATGCTGTTCTACATCCATTCCATATAGACATATGACCGCGAATCCAATCGAATTCTCGATGCACTTAATTAGTGACATTTCTAGTGCCAAACAGATCGTGTTGGCAACTTGTTGTGGAGTCCATTTTTCTTCCGTTTAGTATTAACCGGAGTGATAATCTCTAATTCATCACGGGAATCCAATTTCCGTTTCTAGTGTGCCACAGTTCTTGTGCGGCTCCTAATTATTAACACCTAAAAAAGAGAAGATGACCTTTCTCCTGATGTAGGAGAGCCATTTTATATATTGTGAAATGAAGAAGCATTGAAGGCGTCTTTCTATTATAGGACGCAAGCTGATTTTATGTTTGCGTGCTTGGCCAAGCAACAAAGAGCCTAAGCACACTTGCGATTGACTTCAGATGGTTGTTTAATTCGGGTTTCTCTTCCATAATAACTTTGGTTTCAAATAATGTAAGGCGTAATGTATGTGTATAAAGTTTTATAAAAGTATTATTAAAAAGTATGTCTCGTGATTTTCAAATTGTGTTCTGCATCCATATGTGTATTGGAGCTCCATAGATTAAGAAACATCTAAATCTGTGACAATTTTCGAAGCAAGTTTCGGGCAGAGAGAATTTTGAGGTAACTTCATTAAATTGATTCAATTACGCCTCTTTATAATAATGAGCAGACTTATAGCCATGTTTGGCATTACTAAAATCACTTTGGTGATTACAATTACTTGTGTGGTGGAACAAACTAGAAGCTAAACTTCGTCTCTTTATAAACCCCAGGTATGCATATATGTATTCAATACAGTTCGCAGGTTCCCCGAATGTTAGTTAGATGATTGATTCTTTGAAAAATATTATTTAAAAGCTATCTTAATATTGGTATTTGTGGCGAAGTCCTTTAGTCTTTATATATATATATATATATATATATATATATATATATATATATATATATATATATATATATATATATATATATATGCAACAAAGCCCACAGGTTATATATATATATATATATATATATATATATATATATGGAAATTATGGTATATGATAGTGAAAACACTGTATAAGAGCATATAATTTATTTACAAGATTAATTTCTTTCTGTATGAAGTTAGTTTACTATATATACCCTCTTCAGTCGTATCCTGAGAATGGAATGGACACCCAAGTCGCTAACGGCCTCAAATTCACGACAAAAAAAAAAAACGTATAAAAGGGGTCACTCATCAGGGAGGGGGTAAACATCTCATCTGGCGACTGCCTTCTAGGGCATAAGTTAATCAGAGGGTGTGGTGCTAAGATCATTAACTATACTGTTTAAGATCAGGCTCTGGGAATAGGAGTTGCATTTAAATTGATCGTCAGGATTTACCGAAATCTTTACAATTGTATATTATTTGGGCCTTAGAATAATCTATTTGGTGGTTGTAATTGCTAATGTGATTAAAAATACTGGATGTAGTACTGCCTCGCCTGACATCACCTTTATGTTCAAATATTTGTTTATTTTTTTAATGTTCTTCCAGTCTCTCCTCTGTAGAATGAGGGACAGTTAGTGGATTCACACGGGATTACATATCCACCTGCCTCACTTGGCTGATCCATGCATGGGCTTGGTCGAAGGGAAAGATTTGAGGATAACAAAAGGGTATTTAAACGTGGGTTGACCTGAAGAATTAACTCTGTTTACTCCTTTGAGGGGGGGGGGGATAGACAATTCGTGCTACTTACTTTGTTTTTATCCTTAGGGTGGTAGTATTTAGAATTAGCTTTAGATAAGCTCTCATTGATGAGGTGGGGAGGATAATTTAATTCAATGCTTCAGCCTAAGCCATACAAAATTTGGATTTGGAATAACAGATGGGAATAAGGTAACTTCAAAATGTTCCAAAAAAAGGTTACATAATATGGGCGATATGGAGCTTTCCTCTGGCTGCATGGAGGATGTGGTCTGCCGGGAAGTGAAAAAGTCTTCGACAAGGTATGGATCGCAGGTTTCAAATACAAGATCTCGAGACTTGGGTTGTCCCCCAATTTCGGAAAAATCCACAGCTACCTAACCAACAGGAGAGAGTCGCGGCCCCATTTGACTTGCTATCCAAACTCCCTCAACGAGGGTGTCTAAGTTACACCCTCTTTACGGACTATTACAGAGACATTCTGAAATCGATGCTCCCAGGCCCCCTTAACGTACAGTACGCGGACGACATCACCCAGAAAATCACGAGGTACGAGGGAAACGTGGAAGATCCAACCAAATATGACCAAATTCACCGCAGTCGTGATGGGCAAGCGGATAAGGAGCCCATTCGTCAAGTATCCTAGGCTTTAAGATCTCCAAGTGCCACACAGGAAGCCATATAAGCTCTAAGGTTCAAGTTACCAAACTGAAACTCACTAACCTTCACCGATTTCCAAACAAAAACGCAAAAAAAAAATATATATATATATTCTTCCTGTGTGAGAAGGAAACTGCTGCACCCACCAGTTCCACACAAACATCTTCGGACACTTTAAATAAAAAGGGTGGAAAATCAGGCTCTATGCTTCATTCTTAGCATAAAATGGGACGATTATGTCACGTCAAGGGAGCTTCACAGAAGAACCGGAATAAATACATTGAATGTCTCCCTGCATTCACGAACGAGATACGAGTCGTATATTCCTCTAGCAAGGTCAAAGGCTACACCAGCCGTCTACAGGTGACCCTACAGCAAACTCATTCGCGAATTAATACGTAACTCTGACGATAACAAAAATACTCTATATGCCCTAACGCCAACTCGTTAAGTGTGACATAAAAAGATCAGTGATCAGTGTATTCAAATAGACACTAAACAAATTACTTGATACTTCTTGTTAATATTTTTTTATTCTGTATTATTTATATTATTTAATATTTTTGGCACAACTATTATTATCTATAACTATATTTTAATAACGGGATTTCTTTTTCTTAGTTTGGATGTCCTTTTGTAGAGCGGGGGGAGGGTAAAAGAGGTAGGATAAAGGGGAAGTGTAAATGGATGTGGGAGGAGCGGGAGAGGGTAATAGGAAGAAAGGTAAGGGGAGAAGGATAAGGAAGGAGGGTAAAATGGGAGAGTGTAAGGGGGAAGTTAAGGGGGATGTTGGCGAGAATCTAATCTGAATCTCTTTCTCTATTTGTCTACCTAATAATTTGCTCTCTCTTTCTTCAAAAATACATCCTTCTTCTAAGCTATCATATATAAAGTAGTATCATTTATGCCAAGTTTATGATATAAATTCTTCCTCCTCTCTCCTTAAAACCTTTCTGCAAAATTCGGTCTAACAGCCGAAGGGCTGGTAGCGAGCGTAGCGAAGCCAGGCTTGTTATTATTATTATTTTGCTGTCTCAGCAACAATTTATTTCAAATGCACATATACTAAATAATGTAGATACTGAGATGGCCCAATCCTTGTGCACACTTTCTAGCCCTCCTTGTATTTAAGTTTCACCACCTTTTTCTCTCTTACCCTGTCCTCCTATCCACGGAGACAAGAGGGGGTACCTCACTTTTTCACCATCTTTCAACATAAAATAAATACATAAATAACAGTTTTCACCAAAGGATCAGTCTGACGACGGCATAGAATCTGAAGTATGTATACGCATTTACAAGCACATTTTCATTGGAAATTCACCAGAATTTCATTTTGCTTAGTAAAGGACTGCGAGCACTGCTGACAGAACTCAGCCAACTTGGAAGTCTCTGATGAATTTTAGTTCATCTCTCGAATAAGAGAAATATTTTTTTTCATCGCAGAAGTAATAACTAAATGAGGGCTTAAGCACCTCACTGCTCCAGTCCATCGGCCTTGTTGGGAACCTGCTCGGATGTCTGCCATTCATTGATTTCGTCTTAACCTCGTCGGCCACTTCGACTGACATAATTAAGGGTTTGTGTGAAAACTGGTTTGAGGACTAGCCCATAGCGGAAGCATAAGTCAGACATTTTCTTGAAACTGGGGCATAACTGCGAGTCCCGGACGGAGGAGAGATACTTATCGCCCGAGTGACCCAGTCAGCATCAGAGAGGGAAAGTAACACCCATCTATAGGTAGTTGGATGCGGTTATAGCCTGAGTACTCGAGAGGGGATGGCAAACCTTTAGCGTCCGTTGATTCGACCACTATTGCCATCAAGTCCACCATAATTCACCCCTCTTGAGGTTCCCATTCAAGATATATCTCATCCATCCATCACCCATCACCCATCGCCCTAGCGGCACCCGAGGGAAGGACCAACTGGAAAATAGACGGGAGCGTTCATTCAATTTTCAAACCCTTTTCGAACTCACCTGACCAAACCGCTACCTCCTTTACCACCTCATCACATCATGTTTCACCCAAAATGCTGTAATTACACTTTTCTTAGAGAGAAAGAGAGAAGAAGAATTCAAGAAAGAAGAGGAAAAGGACACAAGACCATGGAAACTATCACTAAGAGAGTCCATCTATGGACTATACCTGGAATGAAGGCACCTGTAAAGAGCAAACGTTTCGGTACGCTTTTCGCTGAATTGAAAGTAGCCCTCGTTAAACTGATCAAAGTTTCCTCTGGTTTCATCGCCACTTGTGGGTTAATCAAGGATGTCGACCGGCTCCAATCCGAAGAGGGAACCGAAGTGCTGAAACCAATTCTCTTCGAAGCAAAGACACCCCCCTCAAGTTGCAGTCAAGCGCAACGTTATCTGCCGCAAAGTTAAAAGCTGGATTGGTGAGCAATCTGCTGACGAAATTAAAAATGAAATAGAAAATCAACACTTATGGGCGAAGGTCAAAGAAGTGATCAAATCCCGCGACCACACGCATGTTTTTAAAGTGACTTTTCTATCGACCGAAATGGCACACAAAGCCACAACAGAAGGACTCCTCGTTTTCAACATGAGGATCTCTGGGTGCAACATCAAACAGGAAAAGTTCCATAGCATCCAGATGTGCTTTGTGTGTTACAAGTTGGAGACACACACGTCGATGAACTGCACCGAAAAAAGAAAACTGTGGTGCAGTGAATGCACCACAGAAGGACACCGCTACGAAACCTGCAAAAGCACATAGGAAACTGTGTAAACTGCAACGGTGGACATAGGAAGATAGCCCTAAACTGCCCAAAGAGGAAAGACATTATAAAGAACATGGAGGAATAAGAAAAGAAGAAAAAACTAAATACGTACCCAAGCATAGTGAAGAAAAGCGAAAGGACGCTACCAACGATGCTTTTCCCATCCAAAGTGAACTTCACCAATGACCTCATGGTCAAAATCCTGATTTGCATCATGCATGCAAACGTGGCTAACGCGGTAAAGCATGAATACTAT
Organism: Ceratothoa steindachneri; assembly: GCA_963969495.1. NCBI lineage: Eukaryota > Metazoa > Arthropoda > Malacostraca > Isopoda > Cymothoidae > Ceratothoa > Ceratothoa steindachneri. Next base: position 133,384,297 of record OZ018322.1, on the reverse strand, counting down.
AACCAGGTCCTAAACGCGCTACACAACCTTTCTTCGGTCAATATACCCGAGAACCCTAACAGCTCCAAGGTATTCAAGGAGTCAGTCATTAGAAGCAACGCAAATATCGAATCTGGATTGGAAGAAGCAATGGAAGCACCCTCATCGGAGGAGTCCGAGGAGGAAGAAGAAGAAAACAAGGAAATGGAAGAAAAAGAAGACGATAAAACCACTTCTTCGGGCAGTGACGAGGGCCCATGCACTCGTACACGAGCGACGAAGAGTAAGTCAAAAATTCCTAGTCCTCCCCCGAAGAGTGAAAAGCCTGGGCACACTAAGATTGCCTCATAGGCCAAGAAGAGGTAAAAGAACAAGAGGAAACATAGGTACTTACGTCTCAGCATGAAACTGAGTGCACTAAGAATACTGGAAATCAACACCAACGGCTGGACGACAAAAAGGACTCTTTACGGAAACTTATTCAGAGAAATTGATGCAGATGTCATATTAATTTCAGAACATGGGATCGACACTCGTAATTCTGAAATAAAAATCTGGAATTACGATGTGTTAATTACAAACCACTCACAAGAGCGGTAAGACGGTGCCGCTATTGCCATAAAAAAGGGATCAAGTGCAAGCTAATTAGAAATCTTGAAGAATCCTATCTCGCGATTGAGGTCGAACTCGAAATTGGAAAGCTGGTCATCGCTGCCGGGTACCAACCGCCAAGGAGAGGATACTTACCGATCCATTCTCTCGCTGGTTTATTTGGCAGAAGAGCTCCCATCATATTAATTGGGGATCTGAACGACAAATGTCGGGAATCCGGCTACAGGACCTTCAATGGAAATGGAAGGTGCCTAGACAATATACTGGACATAAACATGGTCCATCGGATAGGCCCGGATTTTCCCACCTTTGTCCAGGAAGAAGTGCCACAAAACAAGACATATGTCTGGCTAATCGTCAGCGTTCAATTACTACATGGAACCAGTCCAGATACCATGTAGTGACCATATAGGGATCCTACTCACCATCAGTAGGAACCCTATATAAAACCTAGCTGTAGTTAAAAAAGACTACAGAAAAGCAGACTGGGCACGGTACGCGCATCTTCTCGAGGCCTACCATCCTCCCAACCTGGACGAGGTAATTCTCAAGGAGATCAATGAGGCATTCAACGACCTTAATACCATCCCATCAACGCGGATAGGGCTTGTATCCGAAAACACATTATAAGTCCATCTCAACCTATAGGTGGACTGGACACATGAAAGAACTCTATCGTGAGTTGAGAGTAATGTATGAAATCAACATCAGAACTGCATCGAAGGCCTCAATAGAGTGAAGTAAAGAAATCAAAGAAGAGCTCAACCAGTTGATCCTCGAACAACAATGGAGGTGTTGGAACGACCCAACGTAGAGAGAGAGAGAGCTACCGACCAATTTCACTTTTAGAATTTGGCAGGAAGCTTTTCTAGAAGATCCTCAACTGAAGACTGGTGTCTCACCTGGAGGAGAACTCCCTCTACAACCCATGCCAATACGGGTTTAGAAAAAAAGCGAAGTAAGGAGATGGCGATAAACGTCATCACGGAAAAGCTCGCCTAAGCTATACTGGAAATAAGTTATGTGGACATTGTTTGTCAGGATGTTTCAACGGCGTCTGATAAGGTGTAGCAGCTGGGTTTTCAGTTTAATATCCTAGAGCTGAGCCTAAGTTAAAACTTAGAAAGAACCCTCTGTGACTATGCCATGGAGAGTGCGGCGTATGTCAGTTTAGAGTGCACGAGAGGATCGAAGTTTCTGCTCAATGCGGGTCTCCCGTAGGTGGGGGGGCGGGGTCTATCCCCAGGTGTCTCACCTGGAGGAGAACACCCTCTACAACCCATACCAATACGGGTTTAGAAAAAAAGTGAAGCACGGAGATGGCGATAAACGTCATCACGAAAAAGCTCGTCTAAGCTAAACTGGAAATGAGTTATGTGGACATTGTTTGTTAGGATGTTTAAAAAGGCGTCTAATAAAGTGTAGCAGCTGGGTATGCAGTTAAGATCCTACAGCTGTGCCTAAGTGAAAGTTTAGAAAGAACCCTCTGTGACTATGCCATGGAGAGTGCGGCGTATGTCAGTTTAGAGTGCACGGAAGGACCGAAGTTTCTGCTCAATGCGGGCATCCCGCAGGTGGGGGTGGGGGGGTTCTATCCCGACTCTTTACTTGATATAGACCGTGGATGTTCCAGGCCCTGTGTTCTTCTCTTCCCTCAACATTCAATACGCCGATGAGTTGAAAAATGCGCCGCGGCAAGCTCACATGACAGTGGCAGAAATCGAAAGATTGAACACCTACGAGGATCAATGGAAGATCAGAACGAACCAAGATAAATTCAAAGTAGTCCCCATTGGCAGGAGACTACTCGCAGATGGCAGGGTGGGGGATAGACGCTATCCCTACACCACGGAGTGCAATGTACTCAGAATGGAAATTAGTTCATCGTGGTACAGGAAGCCCGTCGATAAGGGGATTTATAAAACCTTGGTTACAGTCAGGACTCTGTATATGTTTAGAAATCTACGTGAAAGCAACAAGAAAAAGATCTACAACGCTCTTGTTAGATCTATGTTGCTATACCCTGTTTTCGCCCTCTCTTGTGTCTCAAAAATACAAAGGAGGAGACTACAAACAGTGCAAAATAAATGCGTGTACCTACTTACGAGTACACGTAGGCAGGAAAGAAAACGCCAAGAAGATCTGCACAGGGAGGCGGAGATAAGACCCATTAACAAACTCATAGAAGAACGGCTTCGGAAAATGCAAGAACTTGTTAATCAGAAACTGGATGAGGATATCACTCATATGATTAACCAGAACAAAAGAGCTATAAGTTCCGCTAACCAAGTGGCTGGCGGGGACCTAGTGCCGTTCTACGCATGAGTGAAATGTAAAAACCAAAAACCATCCAAAATGTGACAACAAACTCAATTCAAGAAAAATCACCGATTTAGACCAACGCACAACTAACAAGACTAGCAAACCAAACGTGACACGAAGAAAGAAGACAAGAGAAACAGAAAACACTAATATACACATAGAACAAAAAAAAAAAATAAATAAACACTAAGCACATATTTAAAGTAATATATTACAAAACAACAGTAAATGCACATTACATGCCCCAAAACATTAAAATTATTAAGACAAATGGCTTGAATGCCATAAAATAAAAACCATAAGGAAAACAACAAAGGAAACACATGACAATAACATTTATGAAAGTGATAGGCCTGACTACCAGGCGCATAGCATCCCTTTGCTCCCTACCACACTTCTTTCTCTTTTCACCACTTGTCTATTTTCACCTATCAATCAACAGACACCCTCTTTTTCCTTTTGCATACGCCCATACTTACATCAATTCGCAATTTGATTCAGTCTGACTGCATTTAAGCGCTATACGCTCTGGCAAAGCTAAGCAGTGATAAAGGAGGCAAGGACGAGTAAAAGTTAGGCAAAAAAAGTGATTTTTCTCGGGAGCCAATTTCTTTGTCAACAAAAAAACAGAAGATGAAGATTTCAGCAAGCGGAAAAGGAGGAAGAAAACAAAAATAAGAAGAAATACATGCGCTCACTGGGTTGATTGGAGATTCCTCCTGTTCCTTTCGATCAAGTTAGCTTCCTCCCTCCGAAGGGGCTGCTTTTTCCTATTCTAATTCTTGACGCTTTTTAAGCAACTCTTTACGTCTAACTTATTTTTCAATAGCACTATATAGCTTGGTCATCGAGAGTCCGATTGGATTCGCGGTCATATGTCTATATGGAATGGATGTAGAACAGCATAAAACTAAGAAAATTGGACCTGGAAGCGAAAAGCCCACCGCAGAGCATTTCAGACAAGAGTTTTGTATGCTAAAAAGTAGAAGAATGGGTAGGAGCTCATTCAAGCAAATGAGACAGACAGGAAGTTATGGAAAGGCAAAGATGGCTCAAAGTACAAGATGTGATCAAATTCAGAGATCACACGCATGGATTCAAGCTCGTATGCGAAATTACTGGAATGGCGACAAAAGCACAGATAAAAGTACTCCTTACATTTAGTATGCAAATTCCCTCAGCGAACATACAAAAAGACATTTGTGAATATACAAATGTGCTTCACATGTATCGCAATTGAACTACACACCTCGATGAACTATCCCACAAAAGGACTGCTAATATGTTCTGAATATACCACCGAAGGACACACGTTCAGAAATTGCACATATCTAACGAGGAAGTGCATTACCTATAAAGGAAACCATCGGATGATGGCGATGTTTTGCCCCAAAAGAATAAAGGCGTTCAAAGAAAATGGAATAGAACAACAAGAAAAGAAAACGATCAGAGCAAACACATCATCCACGGATACAACGATGACAGAAATGCCAGGAAAAGCAATATCAACCCCACCAAACATAACGGCAGGCATGTACGAGATGCTAAAGTATATATGTACATGCGTAATTCATGCACATGTACAGAATGCCATACAAACTGGACCATATGCAAAACCCTAAATACATTAATCAAAGCAAATGCATTAGATCTTTTTAACATTCCACATCAAGTCGACTCATTGGCAATTTTAAGCCAGCAAATAGAAGAAATAAACACCAATGAAAAGACACAAAGAGAAGCACAAATATCGGAAAGAGAAATAAGTGACACCGAAGAGAGTTCGGAATCCTCGGAAGAAGTGCCCAAGAGTGTGACAAAAAAATGCAAAGGAGAAATGAAGCAAAGTCAGGAAGAAGCCCGACCCCTAGAGCGAATCCCCCAGCCCCAAACCTCCATCCACGAACGAAGATGGACAAGGAACAAGAAGTAAGAAACAACCACAAAAACTGAAATAATAACCACATGTTTACGGACAGATAAAAGGATCAAAGGGACCAGCAACGTTTAAAGCGGCGCCCTTCAACCATTTTATGCCTACCTCCTAATTATATTATTTTTTATGCGAGATAAATCAGACAACCACCCACCAAAATTAAAATTCCATCTAACATATATTAAAGCGAGCGCCTCTAAGCTCGAGGGTCTAAGGCGGAGCCCAGGCCGCCAACTAATTTCAGGCATAAGTAATTTTTTTTAATCAAATTAATGTACTCACAAAATCTCCCGACTTCCCTCTTAATGTTTAAATGACAACCAGTGAAATTTGCCTAACAAGACTGAAAATTTGACGAAAGAAAAATTATTGTGGCCAACTTTTTGGAGTGCAGACATATGGGCTTAAATTCAATAAAAATACAGGTAAAAAATAATGTTTTACCAGAGCGGGAGGGAGGGGGGGCGACCTACACCCGGACCTCCCGGAATCCACCCCTGTACAATTTACATTATATAATAAAATATTATGTATTTGCCTTAATTTAGTGAGCTCCCAGTGCTTGATGCTTGGAAACTAAATTCCGATTGTTTGGCTGAATTTAGCGAGAAACAAACAAATGTCCCTCTTTCAGTGATTTTCAACCATTCCTGTTTTAAGTAAGAATGTAATTCACAGCTACGAAACCATATTCAACTATGTATGAAGTTGAAAAGCAGTCAGTAATTTAAAAATCTTTTCCCACATATTAGAATATACATTTGACACCTTTTTATTTTGGCATAGTTGATATAACCATCTTGTCGAGTTCAAATAATTTCTCTTGACATGTTACGGCAGCTTTAGTAACATTTGCATTAAACCGGTCTACCATTTAAACATATAAAGGGTGTTCCAATAACTTGGACCGATTTTGAATGTGAGTTAAGTTTAAGCGCCTAATGATCTTTTTCTTTTTCTTTCAGATTTAACAACTACAGTCTTTGGCAATTTCAACCATAGAAAGATTAACAATCGAACAACGTGTTAAAGTTATCGAAGCCTATTACGAAAATAGGCGTTCAAACAAAAACGCATTTCGGGCACTTCGCGATTTCTTTGGTCAGCATAATCGACCAACCGAAGTGCAATTGGGAAAATTGCTCGTAAATTCAAACAAAAGGGGTCGGTGGCAGATATGAAAACGCCATTGCGTGCTCGTTTACGCCGTTCAGCTGAAAACATCGCTGTAGTGCGCGAGAATGTGGCCGAAGATTCAGATACCTCTATTCGTCAACGCGCGCAGGAATTGAACCTCTCCACGACAACGTTACATCGAATTTTGACAAAAGATTTGTCTCTACACGCTTAAAAAATTCAATTGACACAATAACTGAAGACTGCTGACCCTTTGAAGCGCCAAACATTCCTCAATTGGATGCACGAGCAAAGACAAGCCGATGATGATTTTTCGCAAAAAATCATCTTTAGTGATAAAGCCCATTTTCATCTTGGTGGATTCGTTAATAAGCAGAATTGTGGCATTTGGGCTGATGAAAATCCCAGGAATATTGTTGAAAAGCCACTGCATCCACAAAAAGTCACTGTTTGGTGTGCATTTTTTGCTAGCGAAATCATTGGGCCGTATTTCTTTGAAAATGATCCCGGGAATTCTGTTACGGTGACAGGCGAGCGATATCGTGCCATGATAACCAACTTTTTATGGGCTGAATTGAATTCCATGGATGACGAAGATTTGTGGTTTCCAACAGGACAGAGTCATATGCCATAGAGCCAATGTAACAATGTCTTTATTGAATGAGAAGTTCCCAGGTGGCATCATCTCTCGAAACAGCAAGGTCAATTGACCACCACGATCGTGTGACTTGACGCCTTTAGATTTCTTCCTTTGGGGTCATCTCAAAAGTAAGGTCTATGCCAACAAGTCAACAACAATTCAACAGTTGAAGGATGGGATAATAAGGCATATTGGTGAGATAGAGGAGCAACTATGCAGAGACGTCATCAAAATTTTGACCATCGAGTGGAGGTGTGCCGCCGAAGCCTTGGCGGATATTTAGGCGATATTATTTTTCACACCTAAATGCCATGACTCAACTAACATGATCCAATAGTGAAATCAATAAATTTTCACCAATAACACTGTTTTATTTACTGCTAACTTCGATCCGTCTTAATGGAACATCCGTTACTTCTATGGTTAAAACATCACCGATTCGAGTTTCAAAATCCTTTTAAAGTTTATTAAGATAATCAATATACCTTTGTGAAAGATTCTGGATAAATAAATCTACCTTTTCAATGAATAAATAATAATGAGATCACTTTATGAAGTTCATGAGTGTCATATTTGCTCTTTGAAGTTGCAAATAGCTTTTGGTTAAGATCAACTTTATTTTGGTCTTCAAGAAACTACACTACGCTCTAATATATTTCAACCAAAAGAGTTAACCATGCAACCTTCGAGAGCTATCAGACCTCATTCTGAAATAATTTACCAAACAAATTGTTCATCATTGTCATGACATAAGTGACGGAACATTCGATCATCTTTTACATTGGTTTTAGCTTATTTATGGCACTGGTTATAATTATCAGATTTAATGATTAATAAAAATTTATACTCTAATGTTCGCAGAATAGTACCACCTGGTAACTAGTAACTATTCTGTAAAAACATTCTTGGTATTAGTAATGTTCCTGCAATGTTATGGTTCCTACCACATTTTGTAATAGGTTTTGAGATACGACAAGATACAATGATTCAATTTTCGTTTATTGCACTTTTTTTCTTAAATGATGCAGTTATTGTATGGCATTTTTAAAAAAATTCATAAAGATTTGTAAAATTTTCAAGAGGCTTCTGTTTGTATTTTTTAGGCTGTAAAGTGAGATACTTCAACATTATTGATAGTTTCATTGCTTCAGTTTACAGAGTTTTAAGGCATAGCGAGCAGAATAGAACCCGAAGGTTAAATACCTACCATATTTTCAAATGAAGTTTTCAGTTTACTTTACAAAAATAAAAAGATTTATGGAAACATTTCCAGAATAATCGATCCGGACATGATCTTAATTTCAGACCACGGAGTCATCCTTAACAACGACGAGGTAAAGATTTGGAAATATGACTTCACAACGATCAAGAAGAATATCGACTACAGAGCTGGGGAAGAACTAGATGAGTCCTATATCGCTGTAGAAATAAAAAAAGGAGATATCTAACATCATTTGCCGATTAATAACTTTATAAACATCTTTAATGATGTAACGCCGGTAATATTCATGGGCGATATTAATGCCCATTGTGCAGCCAAAGGATATAGAAATAAAAACAGAGCTTGAAGCCACCTGGGAGCATTGTTCGCCAGAGGCATCTACCACTGACAAGGGCCTGATTATCCAACTTACGTAATAAGGGCCACTGCCTTAAAACCGGACATCTGCCTAGACAATAACTATCTCCTTTACAACTATTGCATGTAGCAGGAAGATAAACCGTGTACAGATCACAGAGCGACTCTCCTCAAAATTAAGTAATTATATACCAGAATCACTAGAAGGAGGAACGTTAGAAGATATAGATACAAAATTAGAAAAATAAGGAGCTCAATGCAAGTTGCAGACGAAATTGCAGTGCAAAGAGCGGCTATAAGACGATTAAGAACTTTATCTATTTCAAAATAACAGAAGATTCGGTGAAATATTGGAACCAATAAGAGGGAACAACACTTTGTGGTAGCTACACGCCGAAATAACAAGGAAAAGAAAGAGAACTGACAACGTAAATAACAGAAAAACAAAGTGAACATTGGAACGAAACAATATGAATGATTGCTAATGATGCTCTTGAAAAATAATTTTTGAGGAAAGTTAATCAAATAACAGAGAAAGCAGGGACAAGAAAATGAAAGACAATCAAGGAAACAATATAGACGACGAGGATATGATTGAAATGATATTTAGTATCATCGGAAGAGAATTTCCGACATAAGCGCAGAGGAAAATGAAAAAATTGGCATTGATTTCGAGCATAATATCATATACTTGCTTAACGAGGAAAACGATAGAACCCATCCTCAACACTTCGTAGTGGTAAGGGAAGACACCTACGGCTGCATCGATGCGAAGACCACCGAGCAAGAGGTGAAGAACATAATTTCGCTCTTTAAGCAGAAAGCATCAGGATAATCAGGACTCATCAAGAAGGATGACGAGGAAGCGCCCCAAAACATACCTAAAGGAATAACAATGGCATTGAATTCTTGTGTTACGACTGGGAGGAAGATTACGCCAGTTTAGGGCTGGTAACGTCGTCTGTTACGACTGGAGGATGCCCGATGCTCGACGGAATAGTACCAGTCGCTTGAAGATAGGAATCGGTTATGTCGAATTACACGGGACAGAAGGACGTAGGGAGACAACTTCAAGGGGGTGGATTTATGTCTGAGAGTATCTTCTCTCTCACAAGAAGTTTTATAATTTTTTACATGCTCATTTCAAGTGGGTGTTGTTATATAAAATATTAAAAATAATAGGAGGGGTTTTATAATAATGGTCCAGTTATATTTGATTTAGTTACTGAATTTTTAGATTTTTAGAATTGAGCCAATGGTTATATAGAGCATTGAACACAGTGGGATGGTTTTTACAATAACTATCCAGTTAACTTTATCATAAGGTTAATAAGGAGAAATTTCTTACAACTGATCCAATGTGAATACATTTTGGAGATAGAGGATATTCTTACCTTAGTATTAATCAATCATATATAATTCAAGGTGATTAGAAGTGGACCCCGACAGCTTTACTTAAGAATGTCTTTTGCAAAAAAAAACAACAACACTGAAACCACAAGAAATTAGTTGGCGGTATTAAAGAATATTCATACTTAAGAGGGAAGATTGCTTGTTGTTGCCATAGTGGTTAGCTGAAGCAGGGGGGCTGGGTCAGCAAGAAAGGAGTTGGGAAAATGGAATGCCTGCGTCATATAGGGCATTTTTAGCTTCAGAAGATAATGTACATTTGTGTGAAATTCTGAGCTCTTATTTCATGACCATCCTATAATCTTTTAATTATTATTATTATTAAAATTATTATTACTATTATCATTGTTATTATTATAATAATTATTATCATCACTATTATTATTAATATTCTTATAACATATTACAGTTAGAGTTGGATTATATGTAAGGATGTAATCCTAACACTGCTCCCCTTTAAGCAAAATAAATACTTAGAGTCAAAAGGGAGACTAAAAAAATAACAAAAGACTGGACCAAAAATGATAATGTTTAAATAAAATAACCCAAAATACAAAATATAAAATTTAAAGCATTTGAATTTATCATATAATAAACAAAAACAAATAAAAACTACATTAATAAAATGCAAACACATTGCAAATACTCCATGCAAACACCTGAAATAAATATGTTCGAACAAAGATACTATATAGGTACAATATATAATAAAATAAACTAAATTAAGTACAAATCTTAAGTCTACATCAATCTCGTCTAATCCTTTATGGGTTTATTCGAAAAAGAAATCATAATTTTCACTTTGTGAAAGACTTGGCTCTAAACAATGATCGTGGCTTAGCGTAAATATAGATGCGACTGCGAAAAAATTATTACACTTCTTCCTTCTCCACCTTACACATAGGATGAAAATGGCGCATATAAACATGGTACATAATGTAGCAGTGGAAAATTAATTGGGCCTATAATTTTTATTACATATATTCGGTCATGATGATAAGTATTTAAGGGATCATCCCAAGGTGGTCGGAGTAACTCGGGAACGATGGTTACTTGAGAGGCGGAGATATTCAACGCTTTGAAATGAATGGGGTTTTTGGCTTCAAAGTTGGAGAGAGGATTGGTCAGATTAATTAAGAGTTATTCTGTGAGTGTTATGGATTTTGACAGATTAAACACAGAATGATTTCCAAAACAGGTGTATGTGATTTGCGGTGTTCCTTCAAATGAAATCCAAAAGATGTTGCCATTGTAAAGTTGAATTATCTGATTTAATTTTCCAAAGAAGTATGGATATGTTGGTGTTGGTTGATGTGTGATTTCGTGAGTAAACAGAAACAAGGGTATATTTGGAGAAAGTTCGTAATTGTTTCTGAAATTTTAGCAATTTTTCTTGTACTGTTATCGGGGCAGTAAAATTTAAAAGTATGTCTGCCTGTCCTCTCAGTAGTTTTCCTCTACCTAATTTTTCTATTAATACTCCAGGGAAGATGAAGATCTGATTTCTTTAACTAGAGAATGGATATTCTCAATAAAGTACGCAAGCTGGTTCTCAATAATTTAGGAGGGAGGGGGGTTCTAAAGTCTACAAAAGATTCGCAAGGCCTTTGATCTATATACAAACCAAATAAGATAATTGCCACAAAATTTAGCAAGATCTAGAAGCGGGAAAGTTGTGTAATCCAATTGAGGAATAGAATTTGAATAATTCTTTCGAGAAAAGAGAAATAAATGAAAAAGCCGGGGATAAAAAAAAGTAGTTAGTGAAACTAAACAACAAAACTAAAATTTAAATGTTGTTATATATATATGTAGAATCATTCGTTTATCAAAGATAATAGACAAATAGAAGATATGAATGTAGGAGACAGGTTTTCGTCAAATGAATTGAATTAAATCCTATGGAGGCAGAAAATAAAGATATATAAACAGAAATGAAAGAATTCGACAAACACGTAAAATGTCATAATAAGCAAACAAGTGGAAGTGGTTTGAAGTGAACGAATGCTTTGAACTGAGAAATCCAATGACATAAATATTAAAACATCGAATGCTAAACTAAACTTAAGAAATTCGAACGAACTTAGTAGGAATATAATGCGTCATGGTCGCTAAAATGACGAGTAGAGAAAAAATGGATCCGCGGTTAACGACAAACTTTTCCCCTTTTGTAGTGGAACGGCAGACGAAATGAGAGGGTAGGAATATAAATATTCCGAATAGGATTAAGAGTTTCTATCTAAGCAATAGGGACAAGAAGATTTTGCTAGGAGATGGAAAATGAATAGATGCTAAATGATATAGGAGTGAGGCAGTTATGTACTATGTCTCTACAGCTTTTTAAACTATTAATTGATGAATTACTAAAAATATGGAAGCGTATCAGAAGATGAATGGGGATAAGTGATATAAATATCAGCTGTCTAGGTTTTGCAGATAATGGGATTATAATGAACAAAAATAAGAGATCTGCAAGAATAGCTTGATGTCAGGGCATATTATGGCAATGAATCGAAGATAAAATTTATTCCGAGCAAGTGCAAGATATGAGTGATGGATAAGTCTTAGGAAATGAAGCATCAGCATTTGCAACATATTAAATGTGTTTGGCAAGCTTAAAAGAAGGCAGTTAGAGGCGCTAAGAAGGATTGGAATGTTAAAGTGAGGAAATGAGTCATACGTATAAAAGTGCACCTTATAACTAGAATAGAAGAATATTTTGAAAATTACATAGAATGTGAATACTAAAGATCGAACGGACTAGCAAAAACAACAAACGAAGCAGAAGTGAATGGAAGATACATAACTAAGATAACAATATATAGTTTTGAACAAAGAATAATCACGGATAATGTTGGTAAAATACAAGGGAATTAACACGGGTAGAAAGACGTAAATTGGGATTATAGCGAAGAAGAACAGACGGATGGAGACGAATAAATGAGTCAGTGCTCACGTGGAGACTTTTTAACAGAAAAAACGACTCAGCTGTGAAACAGAATAAGCAATTGGACGAATATACGAGTATATCTATCGTTTAAGGTCATGAGAAACTCAGCCAGGCGAGAAATAAAACAAAGCGAAAAGGAATACGCTAAAAAAAACTTTAAGAAGTGAGAAAGTGGATACATGGGGAATATTCCTCGAAGTAAGGGAATATAATTGAGTTAGAAGCAATAAAGAAAATGGACGACAAATTTATGGCATAAGAAAGATTACTTAGCCTAGCCAACACTATGAGAAAGTGGAAAAGATAGAAAAGTAAACAGTCACAAACATCTACATTTTCCGGAAAACAATTCCTTTTGTATTGTACAGTTCCCGTATGTACATAAATGACAGGTGCCGAAAAACTATTTACCAACTTATCAATGAAAAATGAACGAAAGGGGTTTAATCCCACATGATTTGGAGGGAAATGATCAGGGATACTAAAATCATACGAGCTAATCAAGGGCTGATCGAGGATTAAATGACTTCACGCTCAAGTATCTCCTCAACATGTCCTTCTACAATTTTTAATTAAGAATGGGGAGTGCGATAAAGAGGTATGTAAATGGGGTTTACACCATGGGTCTCCAGAAAGAGCAATCACATCCTTGTTTTAAGCTAACATATCAAGGAGTGCTTCCAAAACCTAAGGGGCCTGGAGCTCATGGGACTTCTGAAGGGAGTGTTGGATGCGGTCCCGATATCTACATTTTAACTCTAAAAGGGTTAAGTTAGTAGATTGCTAATACAATTAATCCTAAGGCTATGTTGCCATCTAAATCTACAGCAAAGGCATGGCCAATTGCTTTGTTTTTGGTAAACATAACAGGCTTATAGGCTTTATTTATACAAATTATAGGAATCATAAATTCGTTAGTTATTTTACTCTTATCAGTGATGATAGTATGAAAGTTTACCTAAGGTGGGTTATCGGAATTAGCAATTTTACGGGAAAACAAACCTTTTCCATGGGATCTAAGGTTACATTTTCTTTATGATACATATACAGGCAAGATTACTGCGATTCAGATAAAACTACATTGGTTAAGGCAGTGAGGGTAGACTATTGTCCTATATGCTTTTCATTCCACCCTTTTGAACTGCCGTACATCATTCTGTCTAGTTCAGAATTATTCGGCGTCACAGTACTGTGACTGGAGTTAAATTTAAGTGAACTTCCTTGAAAAGGATTATGAGAAAGCAGACCATGAACATGTATCACATGGACCTTTAAGGGATGCAACTTTGAACGACATCTAACTAAATGGCTGGCAGGGAATATTTCCCATTCCTTTTCAATAAAGAAATCATTGCCTAAGAGAATGTCAGCATTAAAATTCTCTCCATTATCATTGGAATTAAAAAATAAATCAATCTCTCCATAAATAGGAACATGGTTACCTGTAACGCCGCTCATTTGCAAAGTAGGTTGGGATATTGTATAATTATGACTTGTATGATCCTGTAAACACTTTACTGCTCGTTGTTTAATTAAAGTGTAATGTAAGCCTGTGTCTAAAATGGCTTCAAAATCTAAATCATCCATATGAACTTTAACAATTAAGTCTAGATCTAAATTCCTCTCTCCTATTACTCTAATTGGGAGATGTTTTGCTTTTTCATCATGACCTACATGACTGGGAGAATATGGGTCGTGGTTCGATGGGTGTAAACGTTCCACTAAAAAAGGGTTGTTAGACCGGGTCTGGGGGTCATGGTTGACTTGGGGTTCATTAGGTCTAGGGTCATACTACGAGGGATCAGTCATGTGAGTGTTTTATTATCTGTATTACTCTTGCGTAGGTACATAACTCTCATATGATGCGGGTGCAGAAGGGTGGTCTACATACCTTATCCATCGATCATTAGGTCGAGGTAAATTTTGTGGGCGCTTCTCTTGCGTATAGGGATATGCATAGCTCGGTTGTGGTTTTTGTGTTCCCTTAGTTGTTTTGCTCTTTAAGTATTTTTCATTTGCATGATATGTTTTATCTCTACAACGTGGTTTATCACCACGTCGGTGGGCAAGTTCGCGAAACTAAGAGCAATAGGGAGGATATATTCACTGAGGAATTACATGACCATGGCTGTTACAGTTAAAGCAAAGGCGAGGTTGTTGATGCTGAGTATGTTCTCTGGGTTGGGGTGTTTGGAAGGGTGTTCGAAAAGTTTTCTGAGGTTGTGGGTAACTTTGTGGACGTGAGTATTGTGTAGTTATTGTGTTCCTCGGGGGGTTATAGGATTGATTTCTATTACTTGTACTCGCAGAAGTGTTGGTTTTGTGTTGAATCCTATTTACCGGAGTTTCTCTGACTTTTCTGGGGGGGTGTTAGGTCATTGTATTGGGCTTTTATCTTATTCAATGTTTCACTTAAGCTTTGGTTTATGTCTAAAATTTCCTGAAATTTATTCCATGCAATAGTTGTTAAAATTTGAAAAACGGCGGTAGCCATAAGGAAATTATACTGGTGGGGGGTGAATGTAATGTTAAATTGATGTTGTGGTGCCCTAAGGGCTTCTCCTAATATTTTGAGAAAAGCTTAAAAAGTCATTTAAGTCCTCATTTTCTTCTTTTTTTCCATCTAGCTTGTAGAAGAGCAGTCATCATAGTTAGTGGTTGGGTGTGTGCTGTGTCCTTGTATCGTGTTATCAACTGGGTCTTAAAATCTAGCCAGGTACTAGCTTGGGCTAGTTCTGGGGAGTAAGTTATTTAATCTAGTGCATTCCCTTCCTTTGAATCAATAAATCTACGTGCTTCATTTATCTTTATATCATCATGTATAATGTTTTCTCTAAAAAAGTGTTGTTCTAATGAATTTAACCATGGTTGCACCCATGGTTCTGTAAATTTCCCATTGATATTTTGCATTTAAACAAAAGTACATTATTTGGGAGGGCCATAAAACGGCTAATGTTTATCTATGTGGGTGGTTGTTATTAAGCTCAGTTTGTGGGGGTGGTTGCACCAAATGCTTGGGAAACATTAGAAGTGGGAATAGTAGTATCAACAGTGGAAACTGGAGTTGTCATTGTGGTGTCAGTATTTGTGATTACAGGGATTGAAGGTCGAGGGAGATACTTGAAAACCTAAGAAATCCAAGCCAAACTGGGAGGATCCCTTTCTAACTGAATATTAATTTAAAAATAGAATGAAATATGATAAAACACAAAATTTTAAAGTTTGCTAAAAAAAAATTATTCAATTAAAATTTTCACTTTTATATTTAAAGTTGATATATTAAAAACTGCCTTTCGTTTCACAATTCACTTTTTCAATTTAAAGTTGATTTGAATTGATTATTTTTTTTCTTTTTCTAAATAAAATTGCACTAGTATTTACTATATATAATTTATATTTTATATATTGATTTGTTCTGCTTTGAGAAGTGGATTTTATTACTTCAATCTTAAGGAAAAGTTTGTTTGGTTTTAACTAAAAAAAAGTAAGTAAAAAAGATCTTTAAAGTTACTTTTATGAATGACTGGAAGATTCTGAAGACGTCACACATGTAGACTGGTTTGACAGTAGACTTGTAGAATGTTTAGGCACTAATGTGGTTCTTGAAGATCAATGTTGAAGAAATTAGGCTTTCCGCTGAAGGAAATTGGATTAGGCACTATAAAAAATGACGAAGCCTCTTCTTAGGCCACTGAGGAGAATGATTTTTCTCGTCCTTGTCCCAAAGAGTATTCTTCTTTTCCGTCAAATGTAGCTGTAGGCTCAACCACCACGGAGCCCCCCCCCCCCCAAATGGAGAGAAGTTCGCAGAAGATGCCGGGAACGAAGAGAAGAGTTGTAGGTTGCCTCCTAAAAATTCAAGGTCGCCAGTGTTACGACTAATATAGAAGATTGCGCCAGTTAACGACTGCTGACATCGTCTGTTACGTTAGGAGGAGGCACGATGCTCGGGACGTCGTCTGATATGACTGGTGAGGAAGATTACGCCAATTTACGGCTGGTAATGTCGGCTTATATGACTGGAGGATGCACGATGCTCGATGGAGGAGGATACTACCAGTCGCTTGAAGATAGGAATCGGTTATGTCGAATTACACGGGACAGAAGGACGTAGTGAGACAACTTCAAGGTGGTGGATTTATGTCTGAGAGTCTCTTCTCTCTCACAGGAAGTTTTATAATTTTTTACATGCTCATTTCAAGTGGGTGTTATTACATAAAATATTAAAAATAGTAGGAGGGGTTTTATAATAATGGTTCAGTTATATTTGATTTAGTTACTGAATTTTTAGATTTTTAGAATTGATCCAATGGTTATATAGAGCATTGAACACAGTGGGATGGTTTTTACAATAACTATCCAGTTATCTCTACCATAAGGTTAATGGGGCGGAAATTTTTTACAACTGATCCAATGTGAATACGTTTTGGAGATAGAGGATATTTTTACCTTAGTATTAATCAATCATATATAATTCAAGGTGATTAGAAGTGGACCACGACAGGTTTACTTAAGAATGTCTTTTGCAAAAAAAACAACAACACTGAAACCCAAGGAAATTAGTCGGCGGTATTAAAGAATATTCATACTTAAGAGGGAAGATTGCTTGTTGTTGCCATAGTGGTTAGCTGAAGCAGGGGGGCTGGGTCAGCAAGAAAGGAGTTGGGAAAATGGAATGCCTGCGTCATATACTGCATTTTTAGCTTCTGAAGATAATGTCCATTTGCGTTAAATTCTGAGCTCTTATTTCATGACCATCCTATAATCTTTTAATTATTATTATTAAAATTATTATTACTATTATCATTGTTATTATTTTAATCATTATTATTATCTTCATCATCATTATTATTATCATAATCATTATTATTTAATATTATTATTATCATCATTATTAATATTATTATAACATGGTACAGTTAGAGTTTAATTAGATGTAAAGATGTAATCCTAACACTTGTCTTAACACAGGGTACTTTCCAGATGAACTAAATGTCACGAAAATGATCTTTATACCCAAACCGGGAAAACCACCAAGTCAAGTTGAGAGCTACGGAACTATCTCTCTTCTTGAGTTTTTCGAGAAAGTATTCCCACAAATAATCAATCAACGGTTAACTGACCGCCTGGAGGCAAATGAACTCCTAAACATGTACTAATTTGGATTCAGGAAGAGAAGAAGCACAGAGATGGATTTCACGGTCATCACTGAGAAAATTGCTAAAGTTAAAAAAGAAAAGGCTGGTGTTTATATCGTCTCTGGGACTTATCGAACGCATTCGATCAGAATTTAACAAGGGAATTTCAATTTAAAATCATACAACTAGTAATAAACAACAATTTGGAATAGCTACTCTGCGACTATGTGATCGAACGATATGCATTCATCGAGATCGGAAACCATCAACGAGAAGGTTTTAAACTTGAGCCTGGCCTTCCGCAGGGAGGGTGTTTGAGTCCATCGTTATACTCAATGTATATCTCAGACATACAACTATCCCTCGCTGAAGGGTTCCTCAACATCCAGTTCGCCTATAACGTCATAAAAATTGTCGTATGCCGATACAGAAATGGGGATATGCCAAAAAGATTGACGGCAGAAGAGATAAGCAGGATGAATGAATACGAAAGAAAATGGCAAATTATTACAAACAGGAACAAGTTTAAGATCATTCCAATTATCAGAAAAAAAACTCGAAGATATCATTATCAAAGAAGAAAGAATCAGATACACTAACAAAACCAGAGTGCTAAGATTAACAATAACTAAATTTTTGTTACAGAAACCATGTAATGACATTTGGCAACATCAAAGAAAAGATTGCCAAAGTCAAAGCAGAGAAAAATACATAGATTTGGTCCTTAGAGATCTAAAAAAGGTCTTTCATAAAGTCTGGGTAAGTGGCAAGCAATATAAAATCTTGGATCTACAGATGAACAATAATCTGCAGAGAATTATCTGCGACTATCAGGCAGATAGAAGAGAATACGGAGTAGTCAATAATTATAAAGAACCCATTTTCGGTTTACCTCAGGCCCATGTTGTATTCAATATATACAACGGACTTGCTAACATAAAGAATGACTGAATGCTTGAATATCCAATTCTGTAACGACATCAGTTAGCTAGTCGTCAGCCAATATATGAATGAGAGTTCAGGCACCGACAACAGCTACCCAAATTGTCAATATCGACCAATTCGAGATGTACTGGAAATGAGAACAAACAAGATAAAATTCACTGTAGTCTCTATTTCTAGACAAAATGTAGCGGATATCAAAGTAGAAAGACATCTGCCGATATCAAAGGAAGGCAAAGTACTAAGGCTAAAGATATAACCCAAAGAGACTACAGAAGACACGAGGCCGAATTAAAAATAAAAACTACCCATCTACTAGCCTCCGATTTACTAAGAGGCTTAAATACCAGAAACAAACAAAAAATGTATCTAGCTTTAGGGTCGGAGGCGCTCATCTACCCTCACATTCCCCTAAATATCTTGAAAATACCAAGAAAACGGAAACTACCAAAGTTAAAAACAAATCTCCCTATCTAATCACTAACAGAAAAAGAAACAAGAGAAGAACCAAGAGAGTCCCGATAGAGAAGCTAAGATCGGACAAAATCTGAATGAAATTCAACAACTTTCCTTCGACATTTGCAAAAAACACACTCACCAGACTACATACGCCTTTTAACTCCAGATTCCCTAATCTAGGAATTCAAGAGGAAATAGTAGAAACACCATTGTGCACATAATGAAGATTAACCACGATTTAAGAAAATTAACCTTCTCCATAGGATCTCCTCCAAACATTATACCCTCCAACCAAACATCACAAAAATCATTTAACAAGTCCCTTTAGAAAGTGACGCCAAAAAGTCACTAGCTAAATAAGACATATAAAGTGACTAAAACCCTCAGAGTGAATGAAATTAAAACGGATAAGCATAAGTAGTGATTTAAGTTTCACAGGTCCAAACAAAATGGAACTATTCCATTCTTTCCTTTTATCCTCAGCTATATTCTCCTTTTTACCCTCTTTCATCTTACTTCTCTTCCTCTCTTCCATCCTTGGTCCTTGTCTCCAGTCGTTCCTTCGCCCTTCGTCTATCAAACATGGTAGGACCTGGAAGAGGGGGGTACCGCGGAGAAGGATTGGTTGACCGAGGGGTCTTCTCCCTCTCCTTCACCTTCAGGGGCAGCAAAAGAGCGGACCGGCGATCATTTTATCTATATCTTCTACAACAAACGACTCAACCTACAGTCTCCAACCTGCTTATTTAGCAGAAGGACCACAATAATCTTAGTAGAGGATCTCAACTCCAGATGCCAGGAATCCGACTACAGAACATCCAGTGGGATCAGAAGAAGCCGTGAATCCTGGCTGGCGAAAAACATCTAGTGTTTCGGCCCCAATTTTCTCACCTTCGTCACAGCAAGAATTTAAGCAGAAATAAGACATAATGGAACATCATACAAAACGAAAAAAATAGAAATATAAAAAGAAAATAGAGACAAGGGAGAATATAAAGTAATAGACGAGCTAAATATTTACATTCATTTCGCGGATGATATCAGCCAGATAATAGAGTGCCCTTATCGTAGCACGCCTATGCAAGCTCGTACAACTGTTTAAAAAAGAGAAAGCCATAACATCTACCAGGTAAAATAAAAAAAAGAACTAAGAAGGATGAATTTAAGGTGGTCCCGATCGGAAAATCCATGATATGATATTAGATGTCAGGGTCAGGGATAGACGATATCCCCATGCCGAAGAGTACAATGTACTCGGAATGAATAAAGATTATTTCAAACGGGTACAGGAAGCAGGTCACAGATTGAATATCAAAAGCGCCTGTGGCAGTCAAAACTATATATATATATATATATATATATATATATATATATATATATATATATATATATATATATTAATATATTCCCAAACATCAAAGAAACAAACAAAAAGATTTACCTGGCTGTAATAATAGCCACACTCTTTTGTGCCTCGAAAAAGAAGAAGAATCAACTTAAGGCGGTTCTGAATAAATGCGTGTACCTAATTAATTACTGTTACACGTGGAAGAGAAAGGAAAAGACATGGAGAACTGCACAGGAAGGCACGAGATTGAAACCTATAAATAATAAAGTCATAGAAGACCAGACAAAAAAATAGAATAAATAATGGTAGAAGAAATGAATGAAGAAACAAGTGAAATAATTAAAAAATAGAAGACTAAGAAGCCATGCAAGATTTTTGAGTTCCGCAAACCTTCAAGACAACGGAGGAGAAGTGACATTTTATGCATGGGAAGTAAGAAAAAAAACACAGGTGAAGAAACAAGAAAGCCGATTAAGACAACACACAAACTTAAAATTCAAATAGAAAATTAAGCCGTATACCCAATTAGGCAAAAATAAACCAGAGAATGACCATTAGTACTTCCGATTACGACTACTAGATTAAGAAAAAAGAAAAAAACAAAACCTACACCAAAAACAAAAACACAAAGAAATTAAGCAACTAACAAATAAATGGCAATAAACATAAAAAATAACAAATGCAAACATAACGCTCAGGAAAATTAAGAATTACTTAAATGCTCGGACGCTCCTCCCCCCCCCCCGCCCCTCCCGCCCCTCTAACAACTCACCATTAACATAATGCAGAAAAAAAACAATGACAGCGATATACCTGATCTAACGCGCTTGCCTCACTTTGCAAATCTTCTACTCTACTTTTTTTCTCTTTTCCCCAGTATTTTTCTTTCTATCCATCCTATACATAGTATTCTCCCCCATCCCACCCGCATCCCCACACTCAAACTTACACATTAACTAAAATGAATCGAGCAAATAAGACAACGGAAACATATACAACTAAATTATTTTTTATGAAAAAAAGATGAAGCGTTATGTTAGAACGAATATATACAAGGTAAAAAAACTTACCAGTAGGAAATATATAAAAATAACAATTGTTTGAACGCCTAACAAACACTAATAAAGTAAAACAATAATTAGCATTCCTGATAATAGCCTGACACTCATGTGTTGGTAAACATGTAGACGAGCGGCCCGGCCGGAAAAAAATATTTTGTGTAAATATTATCATTCACCCGTTTCTGAATATTCATGCACGTTTGAGTCGTCTGACGTCATATCTCACCCCCAACCCCTATTATAATTCGCAAAACAATTAAAGGCGCTGACATGATGTAGTTAAAGCATTTACCTATGTAAACGTCAGAACATTATAAAAATTAGGATTAATGAAACTCAGGATCATCGTAGTGCGGTCCACGCATCGTGTTAGCCCCCCCCCCCCGAGCTGTCCCCTATAAATGTACTCCAAAAACGTGAAACATTTTGGAACACGGACGAAATAGTACATCTTATCGGCCGGGCCGCTCGTCTACATATTTACCCATGTGTTTACTTCACTACTAATTTTAAACGTACAATTATAATACATGGACTAGATTTACCTCCAATTAAACTCGCAATTTCCACAACTCTCCAACTTCCTTTTTTTCGCCACAATCCTTTGCTACTGTAGCTCCCAAACTGGCTTTACATCCAGACGTGGGACAGGAGCGAGGGATAACAATTAATAGAAACAAGGACTGCTGACCAAAGTCGCGTGCTCTCACGTATTCTGATTTATGACCTTACACCCTTAAAAACTTTGAATAAATCCCGGAGTAACTGGGAGGACTTTGGCAATTATATCATCTGAAAGATAATGTAAAACAACATTAGGGGTTCCAAATTCCGTCAGAATCGGCCAAATAGTTATGATGTTATTGTCAAATAATTCCCCGGCTAACCTTATGAGAACTTTGGCAATTATATCCTTCGAAGGAGAATGTAAAACAACATAAGAGGTTTCAAATTTCGTCAGAATCGGCCGAATAGTTATGATGTTATTTCCAAATTCCCAAACAAAATAATTCCCGGGCTGACCTTGGGAGGACTTTGGCAGTTATATTATTCGAAAGAGATTCTAAAACAACATAAGGGTTTCAAATTTCGTTAGATAGTTATGATTTTATTGCCCTATAGTTCCCGTGCTAACCTCGGGAGGACTTTGGCAATTATATAATTCGAAAGAGAATGTAAAAAAAACATAAAGGTACAATGTTATTAACAAAACAAAAAAAGCAAAACGGGGACTGACCGACATAGTGTGATATAGATTCGCACGCGACTAAAAATGATAAAGTAATACACACCGTCGTATAGCACCATGTTTAGATATAGGTACACGACCATCTAGGTCGACTTTGTAATCTCTTATGTAGTTTCCCACTCTACCAGTGGTTCTCAACCTTTTTCATTCCAAGAATTTTCAACATCTTTGTGGTTCCCCTTCACTTTTCTCCCCAAACCACCCCGCCATAAAAGGGAACAAAATGTATATAAAGAGAACAAACACCTTTGCTCTATTGTTTATTATAAAGTTCTCAATCATAATTTTCTTATATTTTGATAAAGTTTTGTGAAATATTTCGTAAAAGTTCATTGAATGTACGTAGGTGAGTCAAAAAGTTCTCAGACAAATGGCATAAAATTTTTATTTGTAATAATACTGTAATCATTTTTCTACATAAGCTCCATTAACATCTATACACTTTCTTAATCTATGAATCCAACGGTAAAGACCATCTTTGTAGAATTCACGGGGTTGTCTCTGGCACCAAGTAATGACCTGCTTTTTTGCTTCATCTAATGATTGAAACCGGGTTCCTTTTAGGTGTCCCTTTAAATTTGGTTAGGTTAGGTAACCTAACCTAACCTAACCTAACCTAACCTAACCTAACCTAACCTAACCTAACCTAACCTAACCAAATTTAAAGGGACACCTAAAAGGAACCCGGTTTCAATCATTAGATGAAGCAAAAAAGCAGGTCATTACTTGGTGCCAGAGACAACCCCGTGAATTCTACAAAGATGGTCTTTACCGTTGGATTCATAGATTAAGAAAGTGTATAGATGTTAATGGAGCTTATGTAGAAAAATGATTACAGTATTATTACAAATAAAAATTTTATGCCATTTGTCTGAGAACTTTTTGACTCCCCCTCGTATTTTATATCAAAATCGAGAGCATTTGTATCTGTAATTGTATCTTTGCAGATCAATCATTTAATGTAGTTTTCAAATAAAAATCGAAAGTATTTGTATCTGTAATTGTATTTTTACATATAAAAATCGAAAGTATTTGTATCTGTAATTGTATTTTTACATATAAAAATCGAAGGTATTTGTATCTGTAATTGTATTTTTACATATAAAAATCGAAAGTATTTGTATCTGTAATTGTATTTTTACATATAAAAATCGAAAGTATTTGTATCTGTAATTGTATTTTTACATATAAAAATCAAAAGTATTTGTATCTGTAATTGTATTTTTACATATAAAAATCGAAAGTATTTGTATCTGTAATTGTATTTTTACATATAAAAATCGAAAGTATTTGTATCTGTAATTGTATTTTACATATAAAAATCGAAAGTATTTGTATCTGTAATTGTATTTTTACATATAAAAATCGAAAGTATTTGTATCTGTAATTGTATTTTTACATATAAAAATCAAAAGTATTTGTATCTGTAATTGTATTTTTACATATAAAAATCAAAAGTATTTGTATCTGTAATTGTATTTTTACATATAAAAATCAAAAGTATTTGTATCTTTAATTCTATTTTTACATATAAAAATCATAAGTATTTGTATCTGTAATTGTATTTTTACATATAAAAATCGAAAGTATTTGTATCTGTAATTGTATTTTTACATATAAAAATCGAAAGTATTTGTATCTGTAATTGTATTTTTACATATAAAAATCGAAAGTATTTGTATCTGTAATTGTATTTTTACATATAAAAATCAAAAGTATTTGTATCTGTAATTGTATTTTTACATATAAAAATCGAAGGTATTTGTATCTGTAATTGTATTTTTACATATAAAAATCGAAAGTATTTGTATCTGTAATTGTATTTTTACATAGAAAAATCGAAAGTATTTGTATCTGTAATTGTATTTTTACATATAAAAATCGAAAGTATTTGTATCTGTAATTGTATTTTTACATATAAAAATCGAAATTATTTGTATCTGTTGTATTTTTACATATAAAAATCAAAAGTATTTGTATCTGTAATTGTATTTTTACATATAAAAATCGAAAGTATTTGTATCTGTAATTGTATTTTTATATATAAAAATCAAAAGTATTTGTATCTGTAATTGTATTTTTCCATATAAAAATTGAAGGTATTTGTATCAGTAATTGCATTTTTCCCTATACAAATTTAAGGTATTTGTATTTGACCTTACAAAAGTTGTACCACGCCTCAATGAGAAGACTGACATTGTTTCTTTTCATTCAGTTGATAAATCCGCAGATGTGTCACTGACAACGCACATCTCATGTCGCGGTCCACATCCAGTCGGTTCTGGCTCTTATTTTGATTTATATAAGGGTGGAGAAACCAGACTCGCATAAATAGGTAGTTGAAAAAGGCAAGAGTAGTCGAAGTACAATCTCACTAACTTTTGGATATGACATACATTGAACACCAGAATACATTCAGAGATTTTTCTTCATAGAGATCTTTGGTAGCAGAATCATTTTTGAGATGAAAGAATTCGTCGTGAACATCATTGCAATGGTAGCAATATCAAGCGTGCCAGTGAATGGATTCCTCACGAACTTCCCTTCTTCCTCCTCGAGTTCTGGGAAATATATTTTAAGTTCACTTTCCCACGATAACAGAGGATGAGTAATTTCAGTTTTAACTAATGGGTTAAACAGACGATCTTCTTCATTATCGTCCGGAAGAGTTGAAAGGTCTTCAAACATGACAACATTGCCGGCACTGACTTTCCTTTGTCAAGTCCGGAGCTTGGAAAGAAATACACGAAGACAATCTATCTGGTGAAACACATTTCTTTCATTACCCTCTAGCTGCTCAAATATATCTGCTACTTAAGTATATACGTGTAAATAATGCAAAACCGCTAGTTAATAATTAATATATTAATGCAAAGCATATATTCTTGTTAATGATGCTCCCACGGTAATCACACAAACATTTGGTCCGTGCGGTGATAAGAAAGAGAATTGAAAAAGCTGTTCATACAAGTAATGAATCTTATAGAGAGAAAGTCTGACCCATGGTCTTTTGACATGGATCCGCGAAAGACGGAATTTTATTTTGCTACGAATGTCGGCCCAACCAGATATATTTTTCTTACTTGCGCCAAGTAATAGGTCGGTCCCAATTAGGCCAGCCTATAAGTGGATAACCAGCGGGCTTCTCGAAAATTCAATTGGAGTCAGATATAATTCTACAGCATAACCAACAATAACCGATAACCCCCATAAGACCCATAAATCTATAAGAGGCGGAAAACGTGATTTGCACCACTGAAGAAGATTATGCGTATTTAGCTTGATTGGATATTTATTATGTTGCTAACATGCGGTGTTTTCTCCAAAAGAGGGATCACCCACTCATCTCACTTTCCTTATTTCCATTTATTTTCTAACTTCGCAACATAAAGTGACCCATAATGCGACCAGAACTCCTTGGCAATATGGCATAGTAAACCCCGCAATGAAGCCCTGTTAGGGGACGCGAAGAAGATGGTTCTTTAGGGACACGAGGAGATACCAGATAAGGTAAGAAGGTCGCGGAATCGTTACTAGGCCAGCATTTAAGGAATCAATAGGAACATGTCAAGAAAAGGAATTAGACTCTCTTAGAATCTCTATTTTTCAGAATAGTTAAAGGGTAGCTTACCCTAAAATCGGGCAACCATGGAAAGGGAATTCAAGATGATTAACGTGAAGACGGAACAAAAACAAACAAGACCAGAAAAGATAAAACTAGCACTGGTTAAATTGATCGACACAAAAATCGGATATGTAGTAATTTTCGACAAATAAAGAGGATTTGAAAAACTCGTTTAAAAAAAATGAATAAACAACCACAAGGGGATTGAATTGTCCCCTAAATCCTCCCCACACGTGATAGCAAATATGTCCTACCTATCCCTATAAAAAACATCGATAAGGATTTTTTAAAATATTCAAACGTGTTTTCAATGCTATGCAGTAGAATCACATACGACAAAAACTGCACACCAAACAGTACAATAGAAAAAAAGGAAAATAAAGCAGAGAACAAAGAGAAAACAGCAGAATGAGTAAGAATTACGTAAATGTGACTAAATCAGCCATTAAGGAGACGCAAAATGCAAATTAGCATTGAAGATAAACGAAAGCACGGAATTAGACAAGCTAGCATGTATAATATACGCGCACATTCAGAATATCACAATGCTAGAAGCCTTCTCAGTCCCATTAAATACGAAGCTGGAAAAGAACGGAATCACCAACAAATCTATGTAATTTCAGATTTTGGGGGGAATAAAGAGAAACCCTAACCTCATCAAAAATACAAAGAAGGAAACAGAAAATAAAAAGAAATTTCAACGGCGACAACGAAAGAGTCAGAGAGCAGTACTACTTCAAACAGAGAGAAGAAAAGGAGGAAAAGGAAGAAACAGCAAAATAAAAGAGCTAAGGAAACTATGGGATCAAAAACAGATGATAAATCTGATAAAAGAATAGAAAACAAGAAACCAGAGTAGATAGAGAAGGAGAGATGCGTATACGAAGCAAAAAACTTTAAATTTACTCTTCGTAAAACCTGAAGCCCCATTACCACAAAAATACAATTGGTAAGACCTAATAAAGACAATTAAGAGAGGAACGTGCAAATGGGTGTTTATCTCTCAATACGAAGAAAGCCTCCACCAAAATGTTAATCGAAAACAAGATCAGGACAAACTTGATAAGAAATAATGCCCTCCCAATTGCGAAAAACGGAAAGTTGCCCACGCCCCACAAATAGAGAAGCAGAAATACATGAAGAACTAGAAGCAAATAAAACAAATACTACAAATGAGAAAGACAACAATGGCCCCATATAGGAAGTTAAAATTTATATCGATAAATGCTAACAGATGGAAGCACAAAAACATAGTGTATTGAAACATTCCATAAACTGGATCTAGACGTCATTATTATGTCGGACAATGAGCTGCATCTGGCAACAGAAAAATTAAAGATATTTATTTACAATGTATTAGCTAAAAACCCTAAGGTTTATAGCAGCAAACTACTAACCAGCCCGGCTAGACTAACTCCCGATTCGCAATATAGTGGTTATATTTAAAATAAGACTTGGAGGAGCTGATAAATAGAAATATAGTCTAGAGTATCGGATTAATATTCCTTTCTTTCATTAGAGGAAGACACTCAACAACACCACATGCAATATTTAGCTGCCAGAATTGCCATACAGTTTGCACACAGAGCCCATATCCATTTTCCCCCAGCAATCATGTTGAAATAATGGTGCTAATGAACAAAACCCGATACTAGTTGTGACCCCAAAAAGAAAGAGCTACGCAAAAGCAAACTAGGAAAACTATAAGGGGGCATTCAAGGCATATAGCTCTACCCCGATGGAAAGGGGGAAACAAAAACGAAATGGAGATAGAACTGGAAATTATAACCGAAAAAATAGCAGAAGTGGACAAGGAAAAAGACCCGTGAATCGAATATAAGACACTAATACACCCAAGATGGACGAGATAAGTGAAAAAGGAAGCAAGAAACATAAATATATACGAACTATTTCGGAGCCATGACACACAATGGAGCATCAAAGAGTAACAAGGTTAGAGTGGGATTGATTGATTGATAGAGTGGAAAAGAAAAAAAAGATTCGATAAGATCATCGCAGTCAATAAAGCAGAATAAAAGAGATCCTCCCCAAAACAAACCATCAGGATACCAGATGAGAATACAAAGCTCATCGAAGGTAAAAAAAAGAAACGAGCAGAACACTCCGGCAAAACTAGCAGAGAATCTCCACAGTAACACCGGAGGACAATGCAAGGTTTGACGAGCGTACGGAAGAAATAGAAAGAACGTATCTTAGAACCAACTCACAGAATAAACCCGAGGCAAATAGTAGGAGAAGTTAGAGGTGAACACATGGGTATTGGTGCTCTAATAACTAAAGAAGAACCTGAGAGAGCAATGCACTCACTCATTTAAGCAAAAAAACAAAACCTGGTGCATTAGGGTTGACAAAGATACACCTGACGAAAACACCAGACTAAATAATATATAGCATAACCAATCTGTTTAATACCTATCTAACTTTAAGATGCTTTCCAGAAGGATTTAAAAGGCAAAAATTATATTTTTTCCTAAAAGTGGTAAACCACCAAACAGTAACTAGTTACTTAATTTTCTTGCTAAAGTACTAGAAAAATTAATGAACAGAAGGTTAGTGGAACAATAGAGAAAATAAGGATAAAAAAATATCAATTTGGATTCATAAAAAACCGTGACACGACTATCCCATTGCAATAATAACAGCAAAGATAGCCAAAACCAAACCCGAGAAATGTATAATCGACATTGTTCTGCGTGATGTACTCGTATAAAAGGCGTTCGACAAAGTCTGGATATAATGGCTGATTTATAAGATCTTACGGATTGGCATGAACGACAACATGGATCGCTTACTCCGCGACTATGTACGAAACAGATCAACCTTCCGTAGGAGGACTGAAGTGCCACAAGGAGGGTGTCTGAGCCCGACACTATATTCAAAATGTGCATCAAATATTTCTATGCCCAATACACATATAGCATTACACAGATAGGAACGACCCTGTACCAAAACTCAAAAAGAAAGCAAGGGTGACGAAGTACGAGTAGAAATAGAAAACGTCAACAAATACGAAAAGCAATGGAAGCAAAAAACAAGTATTCAGACATTTAAAATTATTCCAATAGAAAGAAAGAAAACGGTCAAGATTAGAAAGAATACATGGAACTGAGTATAGATAGACCATCTAACGAAATTTACTATGACTGAGGATAAAATCAATGTGATAGGCCGCCCCCAAAGAAGAGAAGAAGAAAAGAACAGAAATTGGAATATCTTTAGTAGCAAAGCACAATAAGATATTCAATGCGGTGGGACGATCCATTCTGAAGTATTCGCCAATCCCAACACATTGACTATCAAAAACACAATAAATATAATTGCAAAGAATCAAAAATAAAGCCATTTACTGGATAACTAACACAAAACGACCATAACAAGGCTTTGATAAATAAATCGTTAAAATATTGAGTAAAATAGTAAAACACAAAAAACGTATTTAATAAGACAACAATTGAGGATAATGCTAGGATAAACAGCAGATTTCCAGTCAGAAGAAAAATACTGTAAGCAGAAGGGAGACGAGTTATGAGAAAAGATAAGAACTAACTCAATGAATAAGAGCAAACAACGACTTAAAAGCCAAAGGAAGATAGGGTGTCAGCCAGAATGAGCATTACTCTCGAATGAGTGACCCTATAAAAATAACAAACAGTAAAGATTGACTACGGAGAACGGTTAGCATATCTAGCCCCTCTAGACAATAGCTCAAAGCCCATATAACATCGAATAAGCATAAAAAGTCGTCTTAACATATGGCTGAATGAAGACAACACAGAGATAAAACAGAAAAACAGAGAAGAAAAGTAAGTATAGGATAGTAAGACAGGCTCATAGGAGCCCAGAACATAGTACAATTTTTAAACTGTAGAACACCCAAAGAAATATGGGAATTTACCCCATCTCTCCCCGACCCTCTTTGGGTACACCAAACTAAGGTCAACTTTCAAACTCCAACGCTTTTTGTATTTTCACATTTCACTTATAATATCTCTGCCCCCCCCCCCTTAATCTTCTCACGTCTCTTGTCTGTACTTTGTTGTGTATCGACTAAAAAAAAATCGATGAGAGCAGGAAAGGTGGAATTTGATGAGAGGTAGACCTGGGACGAGCCATTTCTACCTCTCCAAGCCCGGAGGGAGAGGTGCCAAGTCATCAAAGGCTTGAAGACAAGTCAAATTTATTCTCTCAGCCTAGCTCGCTACACACAAGCTCGCTCTAATTAAACATTTTTATTAAGGATATTCTGAGATTCAATCCTTTTAAAAAGAGAAGAAAGAAGAAATAAATGCACTTATCGGTCTGATTAGAGAGATCTTACTGCTAATACCGAATGGCCACAAAAGAATTCCCAAAGAAATCGTACAGCAGATATTCTCTGACCTAAAAATACCTATGATAAGATACAATGAGACACAAAACGGATTCACACTCATCTGTCAGGAAACTAACGACGTTGAGATTCTACTTTCATCAAATTGAAGTATGATATTAAAGAAATTAGATCTGGAAGAAAGAGTAACCTCATAAATAACAACGAATAGAGGCCTGGTATGCCGTAAAAATGAATCATGTATCGGAGAGCACTTTTTTCCTGCAATCAAAGAGCAATTGGAAGAAAATCAAGCATGGCTAAAAATAAAATACATAAAGTAAAATTAAGAGAAGAACATGTATTTAAAATTATATGTGAGACTACTGAAATGCCAACACTTTTGGTCGAAAAAGAACTCTTGGCATGAGGATCCTTCTCGCAAATACTAAAAGTGACATATTATTTGTTAACTTCTAAATATGTTTCAAATAAATATAGATGGATCACTACATGTGATTATTCTAAATGCATACTACACTCGGATGCGACGAACATAGTCAATTTATGACCATACGCAACCAACCTTAATAATATGTTGAGGATAAACGAACTGGATCCAATGAAGTTCCCTAATGTCGAATTTTCGGCAATCTTCAATGTAAAAAATAACCGAAAATACGATGAAGGTAGTATCTCAATAGATACCAATGAATAAAGAACAAACATAGGTAAAAGAAGAACAAGAGGAAACAGAAAGCAATGAAACAGAAACCAAAGACAACTCAGAGGAATTGAACCAAGATAGCATCAGAACGACACAAGAAAATTCAGAGGGAAAAAAAATTAAACAAGGAGACAATTTACCTGAGAGAAAGAACCCCAGCCCCCCTCTGAGTCCACGAGTAGTTGGATGGCAATAACAAACACAATGAAGAAGGTAAACGCAAAACAACGCTAATTAATAACCATAAGAACAGATCTATCGTAAAGAAAAGGAAATAATATGCAAAGAGGAAAATTAACAATATTTCAAATCAACACAAATGGATGGAAAGAAAAACAGACGACCTACGGAAATATATTCAGAAAAATAGTCCCAAACGTAATACTTACATCCGAACATGGAATAAGTCTAAATGAGAGAAACATGAAAATTTGGAACTATCTCGTAATAGCCACTAACCCTTAAGAGGAAGGATTCGACGGACCTATAAAACAAGACTTGGACTACAAAACCAAAAAAGGACTAACTGGATCTTACCTTGCAATAAAAATAAAGATTTTATTAACCGATATAATAATCGCAATTGGCTACCAACCACCCAGAAGAAACAATTTACTAATCGTTAAGCTTAATAAAAAAATTCAATAAGAGATTTCCAATTGTTTTCATGGGAGACTTAAATGCTCACTGGTGAGGATCGGATTGCAGAGGAACGAATAGAACTGGAAACCACCTAGTAAACATGATAACTCTCGGAACTTGCCAAAGATTAGGACAGAACTTTCCTATATATATCACAGAGCCTGCAGCAACAGAACCAGACATATGCCTGGCTAACTTCAGCACCCCATTTAACTATCATATGGAACCAATTGACATAACCTACAGCAAATGTACTGACATATTATTAGATATCAACCAAAAACCAATACAGATCACGAGCAGGGAATGGAAAGTCTAGCACTTGGGGGGCTAGAAAGATAAACTGAGGCAATACATATCAAAACAGCTAAACGAAGCAACTTTAGAGGACATAAACGAAGAATTACATATAATATGAATAGTTAGGCAATGAAAAGAGGAGATGAAGATACAATAGCTAAAAGGATATTTAGACCGATCAAACAATTTAAGTGAACAACAGAAATGATACGTATAAACGAAAAAATACGAGAATCAACAGAAAAAATAAGAATAAATGGAAAAACAAAGGGACAATACAGCAGGTTATGGATAAAGAAGAGAGAACTAACTCTTACAGGGGAAAATAAAGGGAAAATAGGACAAAACCACAATATAAACAGATCCGGAAACAAAGCCAAAAAGAATCCTGGAAAAAGATTAATTAAGTGAAAGATAAGTTTCCAAAAGAGAGAATGAAAATCAAAGACGCACAAGGCAGTTTTCTTGAGGATAAAGCAGAAATCGAGAGAATATTTCGCGAACATTGGAAAAGAAAATATTCATATGTGAAGAGGAAAATTAAAAGTACCATATAAAATTTGGAAATAAGAGAAGGAATAAGAGATACTAGGGAAAGAATTGATGCGGTTATTAAGTTGTAGGAACTGAAAGAAATGATTTTAAGTAATAATCTGATCTTGCTTTGTTCAGTTATCTTATTTTAGATTAACAACCTCCATCGATACAAAACTGTCATTCAACCATTTGTTTATTAACGCCACTTTATAACACTGGTAATCCTGCCAGACTCATGTGTCCTGACGAGCGACCAATCTTATCTCGCTTTGTTCAGTTATCTTCTTTTAGATAACAAACTCCATCGGCACAA
Organism: Ceratothoa steindachneri; assembly: GCA_963969495.1. Lineage (NCBI taxonomy): Eukaryota > Metazoa > Arthropoda > Malacostraca > Isopoda > Cymothoidae > Ceratothoa > Ceratothoa steindachneri. Next base: position 133,351,061 of record OZ018322.1, on the reverse strand, counting down.
AACTGACATTCAACCATTTGTTTATTAACGCTAATTTATGACACTGATAATCCTGCCTTCTAAATTTGTTATCTTTTTCCCTCGATCTCTCTGTAAAATTACTTTGATAACTAATCTCTGCTCTCTCTCTCTCTCTCTCTCTCTCTCTCTATATATATATATATATATATATATATATATATATATATATATATATATATATATATCTATCTATCTCTCTCTCTCTCTCTCTCTCTCTCTCTCTCTCTCTCTCTCTATATATATATATATATATATATATATATATATATATATATATATATATATATATATATATATATATCTCTCTCACTCTCACTCTCTCTCTCTCTCTCTCTCGAACAAACATTCACTTCAAACAAAATCCCTTTACCAAAAACCCCATTTGTCATGCCCACTTTCTATACACATATAAATGAAGACAGAGACATATTATTTACACATTCAGTCCACTACTTTGTCTTTATCACTGTGATCCATCCACGATCCATCCACCTCAGTGGATGGATCAAACTAAAGTTCAAACTCAAGTTATTTTTATCATGTCATTTATAAAAATCCAAGTACGGATTTATTTGGTGGACACCCTTAAGAACGAACTTGAATCATGTAGCAGAGAAGGAATATTGTTCCAACTCGGAACTTGCGACCCCACCACAATCAAGCATCAACTGACTCATCTCACTACAAGTATCAATCAACAATTACAACCTCTCTCGATACAAGTGGTGGCCCCGCGGTAACTCTCATCATCTTACGAAGACATCAAATTTCCGGAGTCCTCATCGAATTCCCTCAACACTATTACAACAATGAATCACATCGCATTCATCAAAAGGAGCCCACATTCATCTCACCGAAGCACCAACTCGACTCAACGGGACGCTCAACGTCCGCGCCGCCGTGCAACTCTCCCACTCTCACTCACATCACTCTTCAATAAGTGACGCAAATTCGACAATTTCAACTTGCAGCCGCAGAAATGTTCGCAAAATGCCTCTCTTTCGGACTTGCTAGATCGTTGAATTATATGTTCGCTTCACTTAGTTTTAATTCATTATACATCATTTATTCGTACTCATCAATTTATTTATTCGCACTCACATAGTGCTATGGCAACGTGTCATGGAACTCATTAGCATTTACATATTATTTCCGCGACGTTTCTTATCTAAGGATCTGAATAGGAGAGTCAACTTGCAAATGCACGGCTATATAACGAGTATGGTTTCTATTTCATTCACTCAAGGTTTGCAAGTCTATTCAACCACTTCGTTCCTCATATAATTTATTTAGGTTAAATAATTAATTTTCAAACTCACTGTATTCACGTTTACTCTCTCATTGTATCATTAAGACAAAATATGTGCACTCAATCGACTCATGTTTGTTCGCCTACGTTCATAATGAATTGATACACAGACACGTTCAAGTGACCTACAGCTGGGAAAAAAATGACCTTTTGACAACTGAATTTCAAAATGTATCATTTTCATATTTAATTATTATCATGTAAATAACGTCTTAATATTATTACGCACTTTATACAAATTTGACCTAATCACTAACTCTATAATTTAAGAAGGGGATTTTTGAGTATTTGAATAATAATTTCATCTTAGTTTGGCTATGACTTACGTTTTTTTGTTAAAGTTATTTCTAATAATTCTTTTTTAATATCAAAAAACAAAATGGTGAAGTTCAGAAATAAATATAAGTATTGAAATTTTGTGAATATTTTAAAACCCAAAGAATTACAAATGTGAGTTCAGAAAATTTATTTTTACATATCTTCTATTTTATAACTCTATATTTTAGCAACATGATATTTTGAAAGGGGAAAAATTTAGTTTAGAGTTTCTTTTTTAAAATTATTATAATTAGCGAAGTTCAAAAAATTTAGTTGAGAGTTCTTTTTAAAATTATTATAATTGGGGAAGTTCAGAAAATTTATAAAAATTTAACCATGGCTGCTTTTTTTTAGATTTTAAATTTTAATCTTAGTAGCGAAGCGCAAGCTTCCCCCGTAGGGGGAGTGGCGAAACCATTGCCTGGTTCTTTATAAATATTTAATCGTTATTTTACCTTAATAATATTTGATGTAGTGAATTAACATTTATTTCACAAGAACTAATGTCATTTATACTCAAATATTATTTTGACCAACGAATTACTGTTATCATGGAATTAGCGTCCTAAAAATTATTACGCACTCCGTATAAATTTGACAGAAATATTCTGTCTAATATTTTTAATCATTTTAATTTAATGATATTTTATTTATTGAATTAACATTTAGTTCACAAGAACTAATGTCATTTATATTCGTGTATTATTTTAACCAGCGTAGTATTACATATCTTAACCCTATTTTATTTATTCTATTTACCATACCAATGGATCTTCATTATTGTATTTTACCTGAGTGATTAATTCTGATTGAATTATATCAATGTTCTTAATTATTGCTATTTTCATCATATTTCATAATTTCTATATTTTTATGTAACCACACAAATGTAACTATATTTGCTAATTTAGAAGGACTGGGTGTTAGTAGAGATCCATGTATCCATGGATACAAAAGTTGCACACACACTCGTGTACTCGATCTTTCCCACACTCACGTGTTCAGCAAGCGACCAATCTGATCTCGCTTTGTGCGAGATCAATAAACTCCGTCTCCACAAAGCCGTCATTCAACCATTTGTTTATTAACGCCAGTTTATAACATTGATAATCCTGCCTTCTAAATTTGTTTTCTTTTTATCTCGACCTCTCTCTCAAATTCCTTTGATAACTAATCTCTGGTCTCTCTCTCTCTCTCTCTCTCTCTCTCTCTCTCTCTCTCTCTCTCTCTCTCTCTCTCTCTCTCTCTCTCTCTCTCTCTCTCTCTCGAACAAACATGCCCTTCACACAAAACCAAATTAGCCACGCCCAACTTCTCTGCACATATAATATAAGACAGATATATTATTCACACATTCACTCCATTAGTTCGTCTTCGTCACTGTGATCCGTCCACCTTCGGTGGATAGGATTCACAAGTTCCATCCCTTCATCATTAAATATCAAGTTCAAAATAAAGTTATTTTTATCAAGTTGTCTATAGAAATCCAAGTACGAACTTATTTGGTGGATACCCTCAGGAACGAACTCGAATCATGTCGCAGAGGAGGAATATTATTCCAACTCGGAACTGGTGACCTGCACCACAATCAAGCATCAATCAACTCATCTCGCTACAAGTATCAATCAACAATTACAACCTCTCTTGCTATATTTATATATATATATATATATATATATATATATATATATATATATATATATATATATATATATAATATGAAGCAGGAAACACAGAAATTCCCTAGCGCTTTCGTTTATTAAAACATTTTCTAAGGAATTGGGAGGTAAAAATAGCGAAATGCGCAAGCGAATATTAAAACAAAAAAATATTATGAAAGATAAAAAAACAATCGCGAAAAACAAAAGATTATTCCAGTATGAATAATTGCTAAGAAAGTAAAAAAAATTTAGAAACTTTAATAAAAATTATTAAATTAACTTTGCAATAATTAATTATATAGAAATAGAACAGAAATATAAACAATATCTACCTAAAGTTATGAGTGATCATATTAATTGCATAATATTAATTGATTTGTATTAAAATTAGGTTATAATTAAACATAATTAAGTCCTTTAGAAATGTATTCAGTGATGTAGTTGTTTAAATTTGAGGATTTCTGTACTGAAGTTGAAGTTATTTTCCTTTAGGTATTTAATTAATAAGCGCAGATTCTACAATATTTCGTTCGAAATAATTCCTCCTCCTTTCCAATTCATTTACTCCGAAAGATGGGTGAAGAAGGCATTAGATTCCTAACCTGTTCTCTTACTCTGCATTGATGCTGTTTGATTATTTTTTTCTCCCTTTATCTACCTCGTGTTTAATCATTCATCCACACACTGACCATTTCAACCATGCACAATACATCATGTATTCATATAGACTCCTTCTCTTAGCTCTTGCAGCACGTTCTGTTTTACTAAGATGTAACTTTGCACATCCTTTCTCAAAAGGAACTTGTTTACAACAAATCTGTTGATTTTAGCGCAGAAATCTACCACACCCACTCCATTCTCATTCTCTCCTCCTGTGCCTAAATCGCAAGTTATCGCATATCTCAGCTATTCTTCCGTTCTTATCATCTATAAACATCCATCAACTCAACCCCATCGCCAATTCTATCCACCACTCATCACAGTTAATTCCAAACCCTCTCTTTCTTAACCACACTTCTTTTATTATATGGTCTTTACACTGAAATCGCGGCTGTTTCTCCCTTTCAACTCTCAACTTCAATCACATAATTCTCGATTTCACTCAATTGCACCTAAATTAAAATTTCTGCAACATCCTCTTCACCCCTATCACCACTATTCCCACCTCAGTGCGCCCTATTCATTCCTTTACACACAAACTTCATTCCCTTTCTTGTTTGTTTCACATAGTGCAATCATTTTATCTTTCCATCATCACATAAAATACATTCCGCACACTCACTCGGTTCCACCTTTACCTAGCTTAATCAGCATGATTAGATGGGGTGCGCTATAAACCCCACTACCGTCATTTTTGTTCGCACTCGCAAAAACTGTTTACGGTGCGCGTCTTGCCAGGTTAGCGACCCATATCAGGGTTTAGTCGCCTTTTACGGCACGCGCTCGAATAAAAAAACGCCTCTTCCAATTTCATCTGAGTTAAACTACGCTAGATATGGTTAATCACATGATAAAGCCCCGTTTCGGGCATACTTTGTTGCGGCCTCCATATTCGAGTACTGCATTACCACATGATACAGATCCCATGTTAAACTGTAAAACCACACTGTAGTGGAGAAAAACTAAAGAACCACACTGTAGCGCTGAGAAAGACTTCCTCCGAAGAATTGAAATCGGTCGTGAAATTCGTACCAAAAGATGGGTATTTTTTTTACATTTATGTATGATTTCATAATATTTGTTTCTCGAACTTTTCCTCATTTTTTTTCACTGCATTATCTATCGCGTGTTCACGTATCACTTCCGTTTATCAGAGTTGCTATGACAAATCCACCAAGAAATGAATGTGAATTATAGAAGACATAAAAAAAGGCTTCCTATATTTGCTTAAATTGCTCCTATTTTGCTGCCGAAGTTGTCGGAAGATAAAGGTAATAATTGCTTACGGCTCTTTAAAGCTGTAGTGAGGCTTAGGTCTTTTGTACGCTAGTATTGCTTAGGATAAGTCAACAGAAATAGTGTTGATGTCACATGAACTTTCCGAAGGAGAACGTTTACAACTTGAGGATATCGAGTCATCTTTATTAGTTCGAAATTCTCCTGAGCCATTTCTAGACAAAATTGTTATGGAAGATTACAATTGGGTTGCTTCCTACAATACTGATCGCAAATAACAATATACTCGGTCAAATAAGACCCCGCCCCTACTCCTAGTCGTGGTCTCCAAGATCAGAACGCCATTGTGTGCTATATAAAAGGCGCAATTGTACATTCCTTCTTCCATAATAACCAAACAGACCATCTGTGTTTTTACAATTGTAACGTTTAAATGAAGTTCTTGAGCAAAGACTTCCTTCACCGATCAACCGAAAGGATGTCCTTCTCCTTCGGTGCAATGCATGACCACACGTGGCACGTTTGACCCAAGAAAAATGAATGGTCAGGAATTTATTCCTTACTCATTTACCATACTTTGCACCATCTTAATGTGATTCATTTCAGTCATTACCATATCAACTAAATGGCAAATTTTACTATCATATATAGAAGGTGGACTAGAATCTCAAATGATATATTTCATCAAAACAGAATAGTATCCTCTGCTTATTTAAAAGATGGGAGAGAATTGTCAATAATGGAAAATACTTTTCTCAAAGAATATACTTCTTTGTCTATTAAAACGATTTTTACTTGCATAAGATACCAAAACAACTTTCATATTTTTTTGGCCTTGAAAAATGTTTTGTTTTCTTTTCATTCTGAATGGGATATAATTCAGAAAATGTGTAATAACACATTGTCCTTATACAACCGGCGTTTGGGCAATTGAGTAAAGATCGTCCTTTTCATCGACAAACGAAAACGGAGGCGCAAAGTCCAAACGAAGGAGAAATCTTGCGCGCTAGTCCATCAAAAAATTAGCCATCGGGAGCCGTTTACTTCGGCCAGATGCCTCTTATCTAGGACACCATCTCGCTGAGAAAGGTGCTGATGAGGCCGTCGACTCCATTTGAGAGGTGTTAAGGCCGCGCTGGCGATCAGTGCCTCGTTATCGCCTCGGTTGGAGATGTTATCGAAGAGCCTCGTGGATTTGGGAGGAGCGGTCGCGGGTGGAGAGGAGCATCGTCACCACTTTCTCCTCTTTCCCTCAGGGAAGAGGGAGGGAGTGAGAAATGTAGGGAATTGGGTATCCCCTATGTCTCTAAAGTCTAAAATATCGATGGGGACAACTCGGGGACATAAGTATGGGGTGGGGTGGGGGGGTTATCCAGCATCTCCTTGTTTGAGATCGTAGTAAGACGGAGCGCATGTAATTAAGCTTGAATCTGTGTCAATGACTACTCTTGAATACCTGGGTGCGCGGGGAGTCCAAATGGGCGGCCCTTGTGGGGATCGGGTAAATAGTTCTTTTACAAAATTTCAAGCGGATTAAATGAAGGAACAATTAGTGAGGATGATAAATGGACCGGACTCTTTTGCACAGGTACAAAAGGGGCTAACACAGAAGCTTGCTCGTAAAATGCACAAAGCTACAAAGAAACTCCGCACGCGCGTCTCTTGTGCGTGCAATGTGTAAACATGTCGGTCGAAGGTCTTCGGTTGGGGCGGTGAAATCGAAAATATGAAGAGAAATTCGACAATCTGGAGTAAGGCACGACCGGGCTTACCCTCCTTTTTGGACTAAGGTCTGTCTACGTAGACACGTGTATATATATATATATATATATATATATATATATATATATATATATATATATATATATATATATATATATATATATATATATATATATACACCAAGTAATTTAGAGGAGGAAAAAATAAAGAAAAGAGAGAAAGAGATAAAGAGGGAGAGAGAGAGAGAGAGAGAGAAAGAGAGAGAAAGAGAGAGAGAGAGAGCAATGCTGTAAAAAAACTCAAAAGTTACTAATATGCATTAAGATTGATTTTGCGTTCCGTTTAAACAGGATTTTCACCCTTCTAATCCTTCATGTTTTCGCCAAGACAACCAGAGGCGAATGTTTTCATAATTATAAGGTAGAGTTAACTATCTAACCTACGAGTATTCCTTTCTTCAACCAACTTGCCTTGCTTTAGTTCGTTCGCATATATATATATATATATATATATATATATATAGATAGATAGATAGATATGTATATTTTTATAGGATTGTCATTCTTCTTTCTAACCGTAATATATAAAGGTGAAAACCCAACAGGCTCTTGTTAAAATTATATTTAATCATCTGTATTTGAACATTACTAGGGGTTAAATTTTTTAATTTAAAATAATACTAGAAGAGACAAGTGCAATTTATGTTAAGTTTATATTTAAATTAGTTTTTAGTTTTAGGATAAAAAGCGATTCTAATATTCCCAGTTCGTTGGGATGAGGCGTATTACTGACTATTATAAATTTGCCCAAACTAATTTTAGACTTACAGATTTTTAGGGGATCTCGTATTGGTGAGTGGTATGGTTAACAACCTGTCGATTTTTACGTTTAACGGAATATTTGTTAATAAATTTTGACGTCATAACTTACCATTATGACATCACCAACGTCTGAACGGGGCAACAATTCTTCTAAACATTTTCTGAAATTAGCTAGCTAGGTTCGGAAAAGATGGGTACTAAGAATTTGGATATTACATACCAAACTATCCAAATTTGTATAAACTCCTTTTAATTATTGTCAAAATGTAGTGAGTTTTACAAAAAATCCTTTTTAGCTTATTTTATTATCTCAACCTCGTCCCTAAACTAAGAAAAACTGGCAAAAACTCTGATAATATGAAGTCGAGCAACGCACCGCCGACATTAAACTGTGTACGTTAACCAAAGGTCATAACAACATCTAGTTTCGTCTCAGTAGATTTTATGTTCTGATATTTTATATATATATATATATATATATATATATATACACGTAAAAAATCCCACAGGAAAATTAAAGGCGGATTCCAAGTACTTTCGAACTTGTTCAGTTCATTATCAAGAAATAACGAAAGATTTGACAAAGGTGGTATATATATGTGAAACAGAAGAACAATACCCCACCCATGTACAACGAAAGGACCCAAAGTAGAAAAATAATATCAAAGACGGATGTGAAGTATAGAACCAAATAGATAAGGTCTACTTCCAGAAAATTCGAACCTGTGCACAAAGAATGTAGATATTTATGTGACTAAACTAAGTACATACATACCCGATTATGAATAAATAAAAATAAACAAGAGAGACATAACTAAATTAATAAATCAAAGGGCTAAGATTTAAAATGGACAATTTCGTTCAAAGTAAGCCTCTTAATAACAGGGTCTGGTTTAAAGAGACCAGGGGATATATTGAAATTAGGCGAGGAATTAATGAATGAGCATTCAAAAATATTTCTTTGAATAAAGTCGCAGATTTGTAAATAAATTCAGCTGAATTCCAATTGATAGGGTGAGTGTTTTCCAATAAATGGACAAAGAAAGCGCTGCTGCATTCCCCCCTCAAAATTCTGTATGGTTTAAGTATGTAGATGATATCATATCGATTTGTCAATAAAAAGTTTGAGTTCATTCGACAATTTCCTTAAAAATCTTAACGACCTCCATCCCACCATCACTTTTATAGTAGAATGGGAAAAGGCTATAATATATAGCCTTTCTTGATGTCAAAATTGTAGGACTCTTAGATCAAATGTGATTATTGTTTTCTAGAAGACGAGATTACATATATAACTTGCAGATTCATTGAATTAGATTATCCCCTCCACGTCATCAATGAGAGTTTATCTGAAGCTAATTCTAAATACTACCGTTACAAATACCAAAACAAAGTGAGAAACACGAATTGTCTATCCCTCGCGTTCTCTCCCCACATCAATGGAGTAAACAGAATTATTTCTTCAGGACGAGACTCGTTTTCCATCCTTAAATCTCTCCCTTCGACCAAGCCCATGGATCAGCCAAATGAGGCAGGTGTAGATGTAATTTCGTGTGAATCCACTAACTGTCCCTCATTCTACAGAGGAGAGACTGGAAGAACATTAAAAACAACGAATATATGAACATAAAGGTGATGTCAGGCGAGGCAGGATTTCATCCAGCATCTTTAACCATATTAGCAATTACAACCACCAAATAGATTATTCAAAAGCCAAAATTATATATATGTAATTGCAAAGATTTCCGTAGAAGAAAAATTGTAGAATCAATTCTAATAGGAGAAATTCACAATTTTAATCTTTGGGATGGTCAATTTAAATGTAGCTCCGATTCCCAGAACCTGATTGTAAAGAGTTTAGTTAATGATCTTAGAACCACACCCCCTGCATAATGTCCCTTTTTTGCTGTGAATTGGGGATATTTAGTAAGTTGTGTTGTTTATTCCATTCTCATTTACGACTGAAGAGGGTACGCTAAACTTCATGCAGAAACTAGGTTCGTAAATAAATTCTATGCTCTTATACAGTTTGCTTCATATACCATAACTCGCTATTGAGTTCTTTCACACACACAGACAGAATATATATATATATATATATATATATATATATATATATATATATATATATATATATATAGGAAATATCATAAAAGTTAGTGCGTGATAACTATAAATATGAATATGTACCAGGGAAGGAACTGAATAAAAGGCGGATTGGAGTTAGTACTTTCGTCTATTCGACATTTTCACTGTCGCCATTAAGTTTGAAAATGTCGAATAGACGAAAGTACTAACTCCAATCCGCCTTTTATTAAGTTTATATACTCGTATATATATATATATATATATATATATATATATATATATATATATAGAGAGAGAGAGAGAGAGAGAGAGAGAAATATTTTTGCACTGTAGCAATTTTATTTTAATTATAATTAAAATTCTTATAATCCATTCTAGCTCAGCCTTGTAAATTAAGAATTAATTTTACAATGTCGCCATTATCAATGGAAAGCTGGATTATGAATTACCCTCAGATGATTGTAAGAGGAGCAAACAAATCTGGTGACGTTGTTATTATCGACAAAGTGAATTGTATTTAAAACATGAACTTATTATTAGAATATGAAGCTACTTACGATGTGCTACAACAAGACCCTACATTAACAACTAACATTCGATCCCTTTTAAAAATATTTCCCGATTTAATTACTAAATGTTAATTAAGCAACGCCTCTCTTCCATATATGTACGGTTTGGTAAAAACTCATAAACCTAATAATCCTATGCACCCCATTATAAATAAGTTCGTTAGGCTCTGCTTCATACTCCTTATCAAAATGGCTTGCGAATCACTTAATACCACTCATGAGGTCCATCTCCCAATCTCATATCAAAAATAGTTGTGAACTTATAGAGAAGCTTAATACAATACCTTACTCCAACAATTTTATTTTTGTCATCTTCGATCTTTGTTCTTTGTTTACTAAAGTTCCTTTAGACGATCTTCTTCCTCTCCTTTGCGATAAATTATATAATTTAGATCTCCCTGTACCGATCAATACTTTCCTAAGACTTATTTCTCTTTGTGCTAAAAATTGTAAATTTTCCTTCGCTGATAAACTTTACCTTCAAAAATTCGGTCTTCCGATATATATGGAATTCTTTGAGACGTTATTTTTGTCTCAAATCCTCGATTTTCCTATTGTATGGTGTCGTAGAATGGCCCTTTTCTGATCACTCCACACCTGATACTACTTTTATGTAGGAGAATGCTTCCCTTTTCATCTCTCCACACACAAACCGCTTTTGTAGTGGTATTCTTTGTGGTAGTGATGTACTTCTTTGATGAAGTAGGCTTGGTTCTAAGAGTGCTGACTAATATTGTTTTTTTTTTAAAGAAGAGCCGTTGGAAACACGTCAGGATATAGAGAAACGCACAATAATTCCCAAAATAAACTTATATTTTAACTTTAACAATTTAATACACAAAAATTAACTATAAACCACAGAAATACTCCGAATATTATAATACACAATAATTAATTTAATTATCTTGCCTCTCTAAAATTGGCTAGATTCGCTACGCACTTCAATATACAAGATTTATGCTTACTGACTCTACTGGAGTTTAAATACTTCAGGAATGTTATTGACTCCACGACGCGAGCCGACCGGCCAGATGGAGGTGGTCGAGTTCACGGGGTTCTTTTGGGGAGGGTAGCAGCTGGGGGTCCACACGGTATTTAAGGGGGGAAGGGTCTTCAAGGACGAGAAAAATCACGGTGCTTTAGGCGGCACCAAGGTAGGCGTGGTCTCTCTGGCGAGAGTAAGTCGAACTTGGTTCTTAAACCAAGTTAACTTAAAGTTCGTTGTGTCCACCGAGTAACCGGCTCGAGGGGGAGCTTTTCTCCTTCGTCACCTAATTCTTCATAATCGAGGACTGTACTCGGCGAGGGTCTTTTTCAAGGGCGAGGATCGATGAGGGGGAGTTTCTCTAACGAAAATAAGTTAAACTTGAATAAGTTAACTTAAAGGTCGGCTTGGTAACCAGGAACTAGCTCGATGATGAGCTTCTTCTTAGTTCCAGCCTTTCTCAAGGGCGAGTATAACGGAGGGGGGTTTCTCTGACGAGAATAAGTTGAACTTGGTTCCTTAACCAAGTTAACTTATGAGTTTGGTGTGGCCACCGAGTAATGGGCTCGAGGGGGAGCCTTTTCCTTCTTCTTTTCTTAATTCCTCAAGGACGAGGAATACCACTGATGTTTAAGATGCACCAGGATATGAGCAGTCTTTCTGACGAGAGTAAGTTGAACTTGAACAAGTTAACTTAACGTTCGGTCTGATAACCAGGAACTAGCTCAAGGATGAGCTGCTTCTTAGCCTCTTAAGGTAACCCTGCCTCTCTTGCAAGGTACTTCGTAGTCTGATGACCCAAGTATTCTACCTTTCCAATCTCTGTAGCCCGATCTTAATCTGGGGACTTCGTCACCTGGAGACTGACGTATTCTACCTCGATTTTCCTCAGTGTTTCTTATTTATACCTCGTCACCCCACTGGGGTAGGGGTAAGAGGGGGAGGGGGCTTGACGACGGGCCCAAGAGGGTTCTTATTCCAAACGGTTTTTCTCACCAAGTCTTACATCGGCTCCTCGTTAGCCTTCGAACTTGAGAGAAACGCGTCTCCAATTTCTTACTTGAGGTGACATTGAATATCCCTCTCGTAGGAAAGATCTTGCATTTTAACCTTTAGGCCTTTCATAGCGACGAGAGGCGAGGTGCTGTGGTTACGCGCTTGTCCCCACGGTGCCGGGGCCGGATGTCTTTGCGGTAACCGCCTCGTGTCTCCACCGAGAGAGAACGGGGGAGTGACGATTCCCCTACATATGGTACCGTTACATTGATGATATTATATGCTTTTGGCCTTCCTCAAAAGATATTCACAATTTTCTATGTAATCTTAATTCTCTAGTCCTTTCTATTCTATTAAATTTACACTTGGAATTGAGGAAAATAGGACTCTTCCTTTTCTTGATCTTTTGATACATAGGACGTTTTCAGGTTTTAAATACTTTGTTTATCTCAAACCATCTAACTCCAGTTCATATATTCACTTTTATTCTTATCATAGTGTTAAAATTAAACAGCCTGTATTCACTTCTATGTTTTTGCGTGCATTACGCCTTGTTAGGCCGGAATTTTGGGATAAGGAATTGTCCAATATTTTTGAAATAGCAAATAGGTAAAAAACTTTGTTACCTTCGTCAATTTTTGCATACTTCATTAAACATTGCAAAGAGAACTTTTTATAGAACTGATAACCCACCGGTTTTTAATTCCAAAAATTGCCTTATCTTGCCATACTTTAGACCATTTTTTTGTCTCACCCGTATTTTTAAGCAACTTAATATCTCTGTAAATTTTAGATATGAATCCACTTTATATGAAATGTTAGTCTACAATAATACAAGGAAAAAAGGTGGAGCATATTCTATAGAATGTTCTATTTGCAATTTACCTTACTTTGAGCAAACTGGTAAATCTTTATCTACTAGAATTTACCAACATGAGTATAATATTAAAAGAGGTGAAATAAACAGCGCGTTTTATTTTTACATTTAGCTGAAAATAACCCCCCATTGACTGTAATTCGGCAAAATTCCTTTATTATTCCGCTGATTTCACAAAAAGAAATATTGTCGAGTGTTCCTTTAATTGGCATCTTACTCAATATGAACATTTCCCCTGGCTTATTTACACTTTTACTAAATGAAATAACTACATAATTCAGCCTGTTGTCACTCTTTATTAGTGTAATATCATTCGCATTGCCTTCCCCACCACGTTTCTTTGTTGTGCCTGTGGATATACTCTTAGCCCTAAATGTTTTCGCGCTAATGATAATCCTTTAAAATGTTTTTTTCATCCAACCATATTCCATTCATATACATGGCGTGGTTGTGTGTATATGGATTTGGGGATGCATATGTCTGTTATTAATTACCTATTGTTCTTTTGCCTGTTATTTTTCTGTCTTGTTTTTGTGTTTTTCCATTGGTCTGCACTATGTGATGGGCGTTCCCTACGTATCTCTGTACCTTATATAAGATTGCCATTCTCTATTTTTATGCTATTCCTTGAAAATGAACTTGCAAATATAGTTAGGTTCAAAAGTGCTTGTATTCATCTTTTAATTTTCCTGTGGGTTAATTTTCATATTATTGCTTTCCTCACGTGCCACTTTGTGAGTTTTTCATTATATATATATATATATATATATATATATATATATATATATATATATATATATATATATATATATATATATATATATACAGCCTTGGCCAAAATTATAGGGCAAGTGTGAGAAAAGTGAAGAATATGATTGAAACTCATGTATTTCATACTTGACATAATACAAATAGACATTTTTACGTATATTCCATCAATGATTAATATTTGATGTGTCCTCCTTTTGCTTTTATAACCACTGTAATGCATCTTTGCATATTGTAAATAAGTTGCTCGGGCAATCTTCTACCATTCAATGTGTGATACTAACGTTTAGTCCTATTTTTGATTCATTATCTTATTGTTAACTCACAAGTAGTAATTTTTTGTTAAAAATGTCTCCGAAGGAACAGATTCCTAAAGTTAAAACCGCTCAAATCATTGCATTTTCCATAGAGAGATTATCCCCAAGTCAAAATTTCAAGAAAATTGAAATGGTCAAAGAAACGGTGTCCCTACAACCATTGAAAGGTACACTGAGACCAATTCTTTCAAAAACCGTGTTAGTCAAGGTCACAAAAGGTGTATAACTCCAAGGGAAGAGAGGTTGCTGAAAAGGAGATCTCTGGCCGATAGGGAAAATACCCTCTTTTGATGTAGCTGCTGAGTTTCGGGCAGCAACAAATAAAGAGATATCGAGACGCAGAGTGAGAAGAAGATTATTAGAAGCTGGCTTTAAAGGATGTAAAGCTAGAAAGAAACCGTGGATATCACAGATGAAAAAGAAGAAACGATTGTCTTGGGAAAAAGAGCATGAAGATTAAACTGATGATGATTAGGCTAAAATTGTATAGTTTGATGAAAGCAGGGCCACTCATGTGTAAGCGGAATTTTAAAATTCCGCTAACACAGGAATGGCCCGTTACCTTAACATAACGTTTAAGCGAGAAGGAATAAATATCCCCTAAAATCCGTTTTCTTTTCATTCTGACCCCACCATACTTCACCGATAAAGGAGGAAAGACACTTTGAGATGATCGCATAGATCGAAAGCTCAGCAATTAAAGTCAAGTTTGTTTTTTACGAGACATATTTAAATTAAAAAAAGAGATGAACCTAGGAGAAGTTGTTTACCTAATACAAGATGAACTAAAAAATATAAGAAAAATGGAAAGTATCCCAATAAAATGATTAAAGGCGAAATACGAGTATACTTTGGTCTTTAGCAAAATCTGCATACACGAAGGTCTGCTACCCATTTACACTAATATATACATATACATATATATATTTTTTGTTTTTTGTTTTTTTAGGAGCCCATCTGGAGACTGCCTACTTGAGGCATAAGTCGCCGTACTCACAAAAGCCTATTACTGAAGTATATTAAAAATAAATTAAAATATATAAATAACAACGATAAAAAGCAACAAAAAAATAAAGCCGAGAGGCTAGAATAAGGAAACTCATGCTGGCGTCGGGGATAGCGGACCCCCCCCACACACACACCAGCGCAGGAACAAGCGGCCTACAAAAAGGCCGCCAGTGTAAAAGAAATAGAGGAGGCCAGCCTCCTTGAAAAAGTCGTAAAGTCCACAAGTAAGTTTGCACGAACTCGTCCCGGGTACAAGGAACAAACGGAAGCGACTTTGTTCGTCCCGGTACCGGTACAGGTAACATGCGCGAAGATCAACAGACCTGGACATTCAAAAGAGTGTGCTGAAAAGTCTGGGAGACAACGCAGTCGTTACAATAAGGGACAGGTGAGCGTTCCATCAAATCGCGATGCGCCCCGCGAGTGTGTCCAATTTGGAGACGACAGAAAGCAATCTGAAGCCGTCGTGGCATTAGGATTAGGTCAATGGTAGCTGTCGCAGCGTGATGGTAAGCAACCTTAAGTTCCATCTTCTTTGGCAAGCAGGCCGGAGAGCTGCCCGTATTCCTACCATGTAATCAGTGTGAGGAAGAGCGAAACACTGGTCTGGTCCCCCATTCCTCGCGGACTATTTGGCACCCTAATCAGCGCGCTCATTCCCCGTAATTCATACATGTCCAGGAACCCAGAAGAAGATAATCTTGACATTCCCTCGAATCGCCAAGATCGCGGCATCACGGATATCACGAACCAGGTGATGCGGAGATTATAATGCCCCAAGAGCACTCAGAGGGCTTTATGAGTCCCTATAAATCATAATCCGGTCTCCGAATCAGGCACGTCACGTTATCTCCCGTACCGAGCGGTGTATTGCAACCAGCTCGAGCATGAAGATAGACCCAGCGCCTGGCAGTTTCCTATCCCTAAACCCAAAGGGCTTAGGGTATGACTGGCGTCTCTCGGCGGTATAGGCACCGTCGAGATCAGCTGCGGATGCAGTGAGAGCTGTTGGCGACTGAGGGAGGTGCCAAGCTCACGCGTACAGGCAAATAATGCACTGTGCACGGTGCAGAGCAAGTGGCATCTTCCCAGCATCGACAAGTAGGCTCTTAATGGGGAAGTGTGTAAGGCTCCGGTCGCCAGGACAAGGCCGGTGTGGTGGATCGAGTCCCCCTTCCGCAATACAGGCTCGGTTGCGGATGCATAAAGTTCGCATCTGTAGTCGAGCTTCGAACGAACAAAGAATCGATAAAAAAGTAAGGCAGTAGCCCTATCAGCGCCCCAAGCGCTGAACGTCACGGAATGAAGAAAATTCATAGCACGTGTACAAGAGACCCTAAGGCTGTGAATATGAGCCTCCCAGGCTAGGCATCGTTCAAATACAAGACCAAGGAAACGGTGCGAGTCTACCATTTCCAGGCTGAGTCAGGGTGGAGCCGTGGATGGCGGCAGAAGTGCACCACCTTAGTCTTGGCCAAAGAAAACCGGAGCCTTTGCGTTTTGGTATAGCGAAAGACAGGGTCAAATGCCTGCTGCAGTCAAAGACCCAAATTTGGCATCTGGGCCGCGCAAAAAGAGATCGAAAGGTTCTCCACGTAGAGAGTAGCGAGAACATCTTCCGGCAGCACCGAGGTGATGCCGTTATACTCTGGGCAAAGAGTGTGACTCTAAGGACACTTACCTGCGGGAAACCCTCCTCCTGCTTCATTGGGCCGGAGAGGGCTCTGCCCACCCGTACGCGGAATCGACGATCTCGTAGAAATTCAGATATAAAGATGGGAGGCAACCCTTTGCCCCCATCGTATGGAGAGTCTCCATGATACCGTATCGCTATGCGGGATAATAGGCCTTATCCAGAACGTAGAACACCGTGGCATATTGCTGTCTACAAAGAACGGCCTCGCAGACGGTATTTTCCAATTGGAGCAGAACATCAGACGTGGAGTGGAACTTGCGTAAGCTGTACTGTGCAGAAGAGAGATGGGCTCCGCTGTTCATAAAAAAAGGCTTATCTAACATTTACCGATTTTTCCATCAACTTGCACACGCAGAAGGTTGGAGAGATTGGGCGAAAACGGGCCGGGGTAAGATGATCTCTACCCGGTTTGAGAAAAACGAGCACAGTAGCGATTCCCTAGGAATCTTGGATTATACCCTCTACTAAGATACTTTTGAACAAATCTAAGAGAAAAGGCCATGCCTCGCTCACGCTGTTGTCGAGGTATGGCGTAGGGAACATCTTCTGGACCAGGGTCAGTGTCAGCGCACGAAGCGAGGGCGTAACGTAACTCACACAAAGTAAACCTCTCGTTGAAGGGTTCTCCGCCTCTGGAGGTAAAGTCCAGCCGGCCTCTTCCACGATATCACGACGTGCATTGAATGCTGGCGAAGCAGCATCCCGGCTAGAGAATACGAAAAAAGCGGTCGCTAAGAATTCCGCCACGTACGCGGGGTCCGAGATTGCGGTCCCATTCTCCTGGAGAACAGGAGGGGGTCATGCGAGAACTTACCCTGAATCCTTTTGACTTGCTTCCACACCTCTGCTAGAGGGTTCTTCTCGCTAAGTGAAGACACGTATTTCCGCCAAAAGGAGCAGCGGGCGTGCTTCGATATATACCAGAACCTAGCTCTAGCCTGACGAAATTCCCAGACAGTGAAGTCCTTAGGGCGGCGCTTATAGTGCATGTTTGGATAACACTTCTATTTAATGGCCGTTTCACACTCTGCTGACAACCACGGGAGTGGTAGCGTGCAAAATGGCCAGAAGTTCTAGGAATAGTAGTTGGACCAGCGGCGATGAGGTTGTCAGAGAACTCAACGGCCTAATCTAGCGACCTAAACTCCTTGACTGAAATAGAGAAATCAATCAAAATTATATTTGAATGGGAAAGTGATCACTAAAATGGAGTTCATCGCCCCTTTCCCCTCCTAAATCAACCTGTGTATCTGGAGAACACAAATATAGATCGAGGCAGGAAAATGAAGCGTTTCTCGTTCAGTGATGCATAAACTCATCCACATTTAGAACACCCATATCCAGCTCGTTGATCAGGTCGGCAAGGAGTTGACCCCTGGGGTTAATATACTAGTCTTCCCAGAGGGGTTTCTTACGTTCAAATCTCCGAGCAAGATCTCCAGATTTCCAGGTGCAGCTGCACAGCTACTGCCTGAAAGGAGGTATCTAAAGCAAAGAGAAGAACGGAGGTAAAATGCCGGGGGTAAATCGCGCATCCACCCGCCCGGCCCTAATGCGGGGAGGGTGGGCAGGAGGCATGCACCCAACATGGTATCCTTCAATAAAGATAGCTAACGGGGAACGGGAGGAGACGATCATCCGCCGCTCCTCCCAGCTGGCCAGGAGTCTGCGGGAATTCCATTGGAGGAATATGCTCTCCAGGCTTAGCTAGCTTGGAGGAGATGCGGGGGCCCTTTTCTAAGAGAGGACCCTCACGGGAATAGCCGTACGCATTCCGGAGACAGAACTCCGGTCGCTGTTAGCCGGACACTGCGCTGAAGGCGCTGTCGCCATTGAGGGCTAATCGGGGAAGGTTGGGCTCGCCTTAAGAATATTTTCCCCCGTCCACATCGAAACCTTACGCTTCGGAGACGGGGATCCCTCTTTTGGAGGATCCACCTTCTCCGAGCCGCCCAGCCTACCACTAGGTGTGGGAGAAGAAGCCCAAGCTCTTTTGGTGCTGTCCTCCTTTCGAGGGGAAGCTTTAGGAGCCCCGGAATATGGCCTCACGACCAGCTTCAGAGGTCTTGCCTTCTGTGAGTCTAACGACTCGGTGAGGGTGCGCAGCCGTTTCGCCTTACGGGAAACAATTACGCTGGGTGATTATGGGGGAGCCCTGGTATAACCCGCCAAAGGGTTCCGAATGGGCGCGGAAACGACCGTGCTTGTAGACCTGTAGGGGCCAGGAGCAGAGAGTGTCTTTCTAAACATTGAGGCATAGGATATACTAGGAAGAGCCGGGCGCGCCAGGATCAAGTTATTAGCCTCGCGTAATGAGACAAAATCCTGTGCCTGAACGGCCAGGATTTTCTTTTCAAGGATATACGCAAAACATTGCTTCGAAGAAGCAGGGTGAGGCTCTCCGCAATTGACACACTTAGCCACACACGATTTGGAGCATTGGAGCAACTTACACAGACTTCGGGTAACCCCACACTATGCGTGTCTACAGTGATTAGAAAATAGGGAGGGGACTCTAGACCCACCCCTACACTTTGCATAACGTTCGACTGGGAAAAGCTCCCTGAGTCGGTGCGTGCCGGTTGGTATGGATACCACGTGAAGGCATTCGTGCCACTGTCGCGGAGGTGCTATTACTGTCACCGCTTCGGTCATTATAATCGAGGATTAACCCCGCCCAGAACCGTCAAAAGGCAGGGAAATTAGTATGTATGGCCATAGGCATTTTCAGTGGTTCTTAGCATAGCCATGGATCATTCTTCCGGTTCACCTTTGTAAAAACTCAAAATATGTCTTGTCTGATAAAAAACGAAAAAGGCCGGTGCCATCGTGCTTGACTTTGTTGATGAGTGTTTGTACCTTCAGTTTACTGCTTTCCTTGGTAGCCTACGTGAGAAGCTGGTATCTCTTAAACACGTACAAGTGGTAGCTCAGGTTCCGTTGTACTTCTATATGGATTGTTGTCTTACTCACACCCATCTATAGTACTGAACGTGTCTAAGGTCAAGTAAACTAAATAAGTGCGATCATTATCCCTTAGGAACACTTTCAACGTTGTAAAACGATATATATATATATATATATATATATATATATATATATATATATATATATATATATATATATATATATATATATATCAAGAAATGGCTTAAAACATTTATTGTCCGGAAATTTCGGAGTTTAACTGGGACCATCATCAGGGACTAACGAAAGAAGGGGAAAAATATTAACACTAAAAGTTTGAAAATATAAAATATTGGTGTAAATTAAAAATCGGGTCAATAGAAGATAAACCAATAGAAATTGACAAATATTGAGTGGTACCAACGAGGGCGGTCAATAAGTTTTGCGAATCGGTAGGGCAAAACAGAGGAAGTGGGATAGCTGTTTGTGGGGGTGTTAGGACAAGTTATGACAAGTTAGGACCTGCAGCTGCAAGCTCGTGCCTCATCTATTTAAGAAGCAGTAGCTGATCGCAGATCGTCAGTCACAATTTTTTTCAACAATGGAGAAGGTTGAGCACCGCGCAGTGATCAAATATTTGACCAAGGAAGGCAAGAAGGCAAAAGAGATCCATGAACGCATGGTTGCAGTGTACACTGACACCACCCCTTCCTATGCAACCATTGCTCGCTGGAATAGGGGGTTCCGCCATGGCCATGAGTCCCTTGAAGATGACCCTCGTCCAGGACGCCCGTCAGACGTGACCAACGAAGACAATGTGGCTCGTGTGGAGAGGATGATCCTCAAAATCGACGGGTGAAGGTCGAAGAAATCGAGCGAAAACTTGGAATATCACAAAGAAGTGTTATCAACATCATCCACGACAATTTGGCCATGACCAAGTCTCTGCCCGTTGGGTCCCTATAAATCTCACGCCCCATGATCGACTTCAACGTCGTCAAAGTACACAAGGCCAGAGTTGCACAAGCTGCCCTGCGCGAGTGTGGATTCGAGGAGATCAACCATCTCCCCTACAGTCTAGATCTGGCCCCTACCGACTACTTTTTATTCCGCTAGCTCAAGGCTGCTCTGCGTGGACACCGGTTTGGGGACGATGAAGATGTCCAGCTCGCCATCCAGGAGTGGATTGAACAGCAGTCTGGAGAATTCTGGTTGTCGGGAATTCGAAGCCTCAGGGACAAGTGGCGCAAGTGCATTAAAGTCGAGGGTAGTTATATTGAAAAATAATAAAACACTTTTCCTCATATCTTGTTTCCTTATATCCGAATTGCCAAACTTATTGACCGCCCCTCGTATGTTGAACAAAAATAGCACTTTACGTAAAATAACTTAAAAAGAACTTGTGAAATTTTGCAAAAGATGGGAAAGACAATTTTTTTTAATACAAACTAACTTGAATAGCAAGAATTAAAAACACAGAGAATTGAGTTAAGGAAAAGAATAACCCATTTTAATATAAATAAAAACAAAACACAAATGTGAACAAATTGTAAAGAAGGACTAACCTGTATCATTGGAGTTGTGTTAGCAACTGACTGACGCTAGAAAATTAATAGCGAAGAATGTTTAGTTGGTCTGTTGGTGAATGTTGGTTTGCTGGTTATACGATGAGTATTTTAATTGAAGAGGTGTAATTATTTAAATTAGTGTTTAATTTATTGATGAACAATGATTCAAGGGTTTCAAACTTTAATGATGTTGAGGCTGAAAATAGGATGCTAAACGATTCTGGGTCAAGAGGATGTTGGTGATTATCAGAGTGTTGCTTAATGGATGAAGATTCTGGGTTGGAAATGGAATGCCAGTCCTGTGAGACAAACTCAGGTGCTGAGCGATCATCCATTTAGTTAAAAACCCATCGGAATTAACTCTTTATGGTGAAAAAAAGAATTCAATGAAACGGGGCTCAAATTAATACAAAAAACCCTGCCATTATGGGAAGTGGTTTGCGAGGGTAAAATGAAGTAGTTTATTGAAGTTAGATGTTAAATGTCTGAAATAGGGCAATCTGCTCCGGCACAGTAGCCATAGTGGTTCGTTGATAATATATTTTAGAGAGAAATTTAGACACTAACTTATCAAAAATGAAATCGAGGTAATAATTCAAATGAAAGAAATCCCTTAAATAAGTTATTTCTTCATGAAAAGCTAACCAGTTTGAGGAAATTTGATAGGCTCTGAAAATTATACTTATTATGCTGTGTAACTTAAAGTGGCCAGGATAGCTACTGAAAAAAAATGAGTACCGAATTTGATGGTTGTGGTATTCTATAAATAGATTTATTAATAATGGAACCCACTCGAACAACGTTAACATTCAAAAAAGAGATTTTGTTTTCAGTTTCTGTTTCCATTGAAAACTTTATGTTTGGATGGTATTCGTTAATAAAATTAATAAATATATCTTTATGCTTAAAAATCAGGAAACAATCATCAATTCATCTTTTAAAGTTAAAAATAATTGGTTTGAATTGTGAAGGACAGCTTTCTAGCCATTGTGTTTCATAATGCCAGAAAAAGCTGTTGGCAAAGGAGGGACGCAATGGAGAACCCATTTCCATGCCTTCAAGTTTTACTTCAAGCTCGTTGTTGATCAGAACAATTGGATCACCCACAGCCAGTTTTAAAATATTTTTAAAATCTTAATGAATAATTGTTTAGATGAACCTCAAATTTCACTCGTAATTTGAAAGAGAGAATCCGCAATAATATTAATAATTTCTTTTGCTTCAACATTAGTAAATAACCATTCTACATCGATCTTTGCCATAAAAGAATCCCCGAGGTGGAGTTCACCAATATATTTTGCAAAATCGAAGCTGCCCTGTAAAGTGTAATGATGTGTCAAGGGATCAATGAGAGGAAAAAAAAGTGCCAAGTTGTAGCTTGAAGTATTAACTGCAGGTAAGATAGGGTCAGGAGATATTCCATTTTTATATGTTTTAGGTAAACCCTAGATGTCTCCGGGGGATGTACCAGATGCTAAGAGCTTATGATAAACAATTTAAAATGTTTCGTTTTATAAGAGAAAGCAGAAAATTGCTAATTTTATTCTAGGTTTTCAGAATATAATAGGTTGGAAACAAAATTATGGCAAAACTTTTATTGACAATGATTTCCAACGAAACAATCCAGCAAAAGAAAGATCAATGAACAATCTAATCACCTTAATTTTCGAGCATTTGCTTCCAACAACGAAATAAATCATGGATACCTTTGTTGTAAAATTCAACTCGTTTGCTATGAAGGAAGTTTCCAACTGCAGGTTTCATTTCTTGTTCATTAGCGAACGTTTTGCCATTCAAGAAGTTCTGCAGTGCTCGGAATAGATGGTAGTCTGTTGGTCCCTGGTCTGTCGAGTATCGTGGTTCAGGGAGAACTTTCCACCCCAAATCCGGGAGTTTTTCACGGGTATGATGTGCAACGTGTGGTCGGGCGTAATCATAAAGAAACGTGACATCAGTCAATTCTTGTCGCTTCTGCGCAATTGCATCTGCCACCTGTTGCAGTTGTTGACTACACAATTAAGCGTCGATAGACTAATTGTGTTCCAACATTTCCCAGTTAATCACCCTTCTCACCCCACCAGACACAAACCATAAGCATCTTTTGATGTCAGTCGACCTTTGCTAAGAAGTTGAGCAGGTGCACCTTTGTCTCTCCAGTTTTTTTTTCGTACCATGTTCGAGTGTAGACACCATTTCTCATTTGCTGTAAGCAGTGCATGTGTAATCCATACGTCCAGTTTGCTGACTTTGTCCATTTCCTCTAAATGATGCAAAATGGATGTATGGCCGACGCTAAATTTCTCAGCCAACTCACGTGATGTCAAATATAGATTAGCTTGGCGCAGACACTCAAACGGCCATTGTCACTAAGTGAGGGTCGACCACTAACTACTTGACTGATCTTAGAGATCGAATTGGTCACGCTGAAACTTCTTAAACCAATCAAAAGCTGTGCAACGAATTATTGTTTCTTCTCTAAATGCTTGGTTGATACAACGTTGGATTGTGTATCCGTTTAGGTTGGACTTGTAATCATATAGTAAAAGAGCACGTTGCTGTTTACGAGGAAGAGATATTTGATGGGTAATTTTTTTAAACTTTAGATATCATATATGGTATCCGACTAATTACTGTGTAGTGGACTAGGAAAGACTAGGCTACTGCACATTAACTATTGTGTATAAATCTGTAATCAAATAAAATTTTAAATAAATCTTAAATATAAATCTCTAAATAAATAAACTTTTTAGAAAATGGTTGTGAGGGAACTTTGTTTCCAAACTAATACTTAAGGAAATCTGTATTAATTTTGGAGAATTTTGACTGAATGGTACTAAACATTTTACGCATATAATCACCATGATTTAAGATCAGTACACCTTTGGCTTTATCATGTTTACAAACTATGGTAGATTGATCTTTGCGCAAGGTGGAGATGACACTTAAAAGCTTAAAATTGAAAACAGGATCGGAAACTTTGAAGCTGTTCCACTTATTGCAAAACTTGTTAGCTACTAAGCCTTTAATCTCATTAACTAAATTATGAGTGGATTTAAATGTTGGAAGAATATTAAGTCGGTGGCAAAACTTTCTAAAGGCAAGAAAATAAAGGAAGATTTCCAATTTTTTCCACTTGCAAAAACTAAAATTACGTCACTCAGTTTCTCCGCTTTAAACTTTTCAAATCCTCTCTCATGCAAACTGATATTTTGTCTTCCCATTTTTGCAAAATTACACGATTTCTTTTATTAATTTTACTTAATTTGTTATTTTTGTTTTAAATACCGCTCAAATATTTGTCATTTTTATTGGTTTACCTTGACTTGGTTTTTAATTCAAACTTTTATTTAATGTATTAAAAACTTTCAGTGTTAATATTTTTTCCCCTTTTTCTTGTTAGTCCGCCCCCAAAATGTTTAGAACCATTTATTCCCAAGGAACATATCAATTACTAGTAATATACACGTTTTTATTGTTTTAACATATAAATATGTGTTTATATTGTAATATTAATCAATGTAGCCACCCTCAGTGGAGATAACGCGCCCCAGGTGAGACTTGAAGGCCACGCACACGTTGCGGACGAGGTCCTTCCTCATGCTGGACCACGTGCGGTTGACGGAGGACTTCAACTCGTCAACGCTGCTGTGGCGGACCTTACTGACCTTACCCTCGACATGTGCCCACACGTTATAGTCGACGGGATTGAGGTTGGGTGACTGCGGTGGCCAAAAGTCCTTCCACCAGAAGTTCATGTCCGTGTGGGTCGGGCCACCGTCCTACTGAAAGGCTTATCCGCCTTCTTCCTAATCTTCCTCACCCAAGGCAGTACTTTCGTGATCAAGATGTCCCTTTGAGAGGCCGCGGTGAGCCTTGAACCGGTCGCAAACCACACTGACGGCAACTTCTGGCCATTCGAAACCACGACGCCGAGTGTTATCATGGGGGCCAAGTGCTTGTTCTTGGACACCTAGCTGACCTCGGAGTCTTCCTGGCCAAAGCTTACCACGCAGTCGATCTGCTTATTGATGACCGGATCGACCTTGAAGGTTTTTTCAACATAAAAAAAATAGAATTCGTTTGTCATGATTCTTCAAGTCGTTGAGAAGGTGACGACAGCGCTCCAACGTTGTTCTCGCATACGGTCAGTGAGCAGAAGTCTTTGCACACACCTCAAGCTCTTGCCGTCTTCACCCTTGACGGTCCTAGAAACCGTGGCCACTGAGATTTTCTTCTTCTTCTTCTCGAGCGACGTGATTTTGAGCTTCGGAGCAGTTTCGAAGGCCCTTCTCACAGCGACTCTATGGATGGTCATCCAGCTGACGTTGAGCCGCTTGGCAATTTCGGACATGTTGTGGCCAGCGCGCAGGAGAACAGAGATCTCGATTCTTTTCCCTTCCATCTCGACACAATGAGCAGGACGTTTTAATGACACTCTCTGGAAAAGTAAAACTCTAAATTTTTTTGAAGAAAAATTTTGTCGTAATCCTCTCGAAAGATAAAAAAACGCGAGTATAACAGAACTTTTGCAAAACCCTGTACAACGATTAAAAGTGGCATGAAACGCCTTAAACAGCTCTAGAAGACATTTATCATTTTTGCTTTATGTAAAGGTATAATAAGAGTTTAGTATATATATATATATATATATATATATATATATATATATATATATATATATATATATATATATATCGAGGCCAAGGAAATAATAACAAAAGACATCTGGGTTTAGCTTTGCCCCTCCGATGGTCTCCGGTAACATAGGAGAACGGGCAAAAGGGTAAATTTTAGGAGACAGATTCCTGACCTCAGCTCAAAAGTCAGATCCTTCGAGGGTGTACTTATAAACAATCCATTCAAAAGTGCAAACTGCCGATCTCAGCGCTACAAGACGCCAAGCCCGAGAGACCAACCTGAGGTCTCACCTTGCGAGTCCCCCCTCCACCTGCCCATTACCCCGCGGCAGTAATTTGGGTATCTAACAGGTTTCCCCGAGGAAACGAGGCTTTTAGTTTGTTTTAACGGAAGAGACAAGAAAGTCACCGGTTGAGAGATTTTTCGAGTTTGAGAAGAAAACAGAAAAATCACCGGTAGAAAGTTTTCTGCAAGTTAAGGAGAACTTGCAGTCCTTGTACAAAACCAAATTGTACCAAGGAAGCTCGGTGCTGTTCGAGCCGCAAGATTATTGAGTATCACTACCCAGTTTGAGGACTCCAAATCTAACTCTATCTGAGTTGGACAAACCCCAACTAGATAGATAAAAAAGAAGACAACGATTTCATCTCGTCCGGAAGAAAACGAGGTCAAGGTCGCCCCAACCGGCTATAAGTAGAAGGACTAAGCTTTCGCTTGAGCATCCACCCACCCCAGATCTCTTGCGACGTGACCCATCAAATCGTCAGGCAGGTCGGCGAACGCCATCTATTAAGCAAACAACCAACTACTCGAGCTACGCCTCTCCGGAACAAAATCTCCGGAGATAGTCTAACTGGTCTCGGATATTTAATCTCCATTACCTTATGTGAGTATAGAATAATCCTGTTGTTTATGTCCCCGTGCATAATAATTAGTTTATTGGATGTCTGGCCAAGGACAAAGATATTAACTTAAAATTGTTACCTCCGTAAAATTCTATCTCGAATCGAGCTTCAAGAGCTCGCCCAGCAATCACATTTTCTTTTTTTTAAGTGTATTAGATCTATATTTGTTTATGTTATTTAGTGAGAGGGTTTATGTTCATTAAAGTCTATTTTTTTAAGTAAAAGCACTTTTAATTATCCTCGAAGTCAATAAACAAACCCTTTTTATTCATTCACTAGAATAAAAATAAAGTTTAGCACTCTTAGAGAACGATCCTCAAGCGATCACCGAGGCACGAACCTACGCCTCAAGTCAAAGTTTATTTGGTTTATTAAAAATTAATAAAACAAATAAATATATATATTTATATAATCTCGGCTAACCTACGACACTTTACTTCAAAATAATATGAACTTCCTGGGGAGTTCAACGAAGCTTTGAGTTAAAAAAATATTACCTAGAACAGTTAGAATGAGACTTAAAAATGAAGCGATAAAGAATGCAAAAGAGACATAAGCCATTGTTATCTGAAGTGAAGAGAAGAAAAACCGTCTTCACTAAGCCAAAGATCACAAAAATTAGACATATGAACAATAGTCTAAAGTTATCTAATCAGAGTCAGATAAAAGTAATTATCATGTATGTAAGAAAGAAACATATTGTTATTTCACTCTTAATATATGTAATTCCATTTAATTACAGGGTGTTCAAAAAGACTTTAGACAATTTAAAAAAATTATAACAAACTCAAATCAGGTAGTAACAAATTAATTCCTTTTGTCTATTAAAACTAGGAGGACCAAGAGTGTTAATTGACGCAATTTTTCAATTTTAAAAATCCATAATTTAAATCATTTGTTGATTTATATTTCAAGATTCTTGACTTATCATGTTTTTATGGTATTTTGATATTTCATGTTTTTATGTATTATTATTATACGTAGGGTATAGCAACTGAAAAAATCCTATATTACATATAAAGACCACGCCCGTCAATTGATACAGTGCCAATTTATTTAAGGTAGGATTGAAACGACTCGCATCTCCTCCTCCTCTCTGTCCCTCACCCACGATCTGGGGGAGGAGAGAGAAGAGGAGGAGGTTTTTAGTAGATGGTGTAAAAATGAAAAATAAAAGAGATAAAGTTTAGAGAGGCAGAATGAGCACTAGTTGTGTACTCTTTTATATAGAAATACGTGTTACTTTGACGTCATTGGTAATTATCCAATCAGAAAGAGATGGGTGGAGTTTGTAGTATTCTAATACGTTTCTTCATGCAATCCGTCATCACCAGTATTTGAAACGTGTTTAGTCATGATGCAATTGTTAATTGTGGCATTACTTTATTTATGATTTATTTAAATTAAAATGACTTCTAGTGATTTTAGTAACGATATAGATTATTTATTAACCAATGGGCAGCTATAATGAGACAATCGATAGTTATGAGAGTGCCACTTCTGATTTATCTGAGAATGAAGATGACAGTATCGTACTATCTGAATATTGGGAAAAGAATTGCTGACATTTTTAGTAGGACAACCAATCATCTTCCAGAATTACTGCGTAATTTCAGTGACCTCAATTCGGTACTAAATTCTATTGAGTGATAATAATAGTGTTTTAGAATGTTTCAAGATTAGATAGTTAATAAACTAAAGGGGAAAGATGTAAGAGCTGATTCTATTTATACATTTCTTGCATTATATTTTCTATGCGGGCCTATCGAAATTCAGTGAGATGAACTTATATTGGTCTAGATTACCACCAGGCTGGAGTCTTTTTTTATCAGGCCCCGCCACATATGCTACAAGGCTAGTAATCAGAGATAGGTCTCTTTCTTCCTTTAAAGTTTTGGTCAGAGAGCCAAAGCTTAGAATTATTCAGGAGTGTACAATTGATGAAGGCTTCAATATTGGTCTGTTACATACGTTAGATGAATTAGATAATTTTTTTGTCTTTTAATTGAAGGTGTCCTTATTGGAGGCGGGAGGGGGGATTTTGCCCATCCAAAGTATGTGGAATGCCTCTTGGGGATGTCCTTTGTTCAGTAAAACTATGCCACGCAATCGATGTTTTCAAGTAATGAGATGTAGGATCCGCTTCGATAAAAAATGGGACCGGAAAATAAATCTGCTTCAAGATGAGTTTTGCTAAATATCACCAGTATGGAATCCATTTATAGAAAGTTGTCTGAGAGCAATTATTCCTGCAGCATATAACAGAGTTGATGATGAATTATTGCAGCATAAAACAGAGTTGATGATGAATTATTGCAGCATATAACAGAGTTGATGATGAATTATTACCGTGCAAAGCACTTAGAAATTTCTGGATGGCTGTCGATGTTGGAAACCAATATTTGTACAACGGAATCCCATATTTGGAAAAAGATGATGGAAGAAGGAGCAATGTTAGTGTATTTACTGATGTAGTCCGAAAACTTATGGCGCTTTTATTAAATAAAGGCTACAGTGTCACCGGTAATAATTATTTTACTTCTTTAAACCTTTCTTTGCAGCTTACCAAACCAAATTGCAGCTTAGTTGGAACACACTGGCAGAACAGAAGATAATTACCGGAAGTAGTGGAAGAGATAAAACAAATCATTGAACCTGGGCTCTAAAGAGAAGCTTACTGTCACTCTAACATCAATCAGTACAAAGATTAAAAGAGTATGTAGTTATGTTGAGCACAATGGATCAAGATGTAGAAATTCCTACTGAAAATAATCGCTCAAAGAAAACTGAAAACACATTTTTTTTTTAGTCGCGTACGCTCGATTCCATGAGTTATTGTCGGTCCGTAGTCGGTCGGTCAGATGGTAACCTTTTGGCATTTAAATGAGTTTTTTTGGCAATAACATCATAACTATTCGGCCGATTCTAACGAAATTTAAATCCCTTTTGTTTTTTTTTCATTCTCTTTCGAATGATATAATTTCAAAGATCCTCCCAAGGTGAGTCCAGGAATTATAGAAAGTTTTGAAGGTCTTAAGTATTTGTTATACAAGGTATGAGTGGATGTGCTTGAGCAAATGGCCAAGGATCATTCGGTCGAAGTCCGCACAAGGCGATGGTCAATGCGTGGTTTTTTAGTCCCGTGGAACGCGAGTCTATAAATTACTATGTCGGTCGGTCGGTCAGTAACCATTTTACTTTTCAATGAGGCTTTTGAAAATTTTGAAGGTCATGTTTAATTTGGTAGCCCAAGTCCATCCCTACTGCTTCCCTTCAATTAAAGTGCCGAGGTCACCAAATCATTAAATTATCCATAAGAATCTGAGGCTTTATTGATATAAAGTTCAATCATTGCATTCAGCGCAATGAAGAGGTTTTGCTGTTAACATTCTGGAAAAAATGAAGAAAATAATCAATTCCTTGGCGGCGTTTGCTTTACAAGTGACACAATAGTCCATGTGTCTGGAAAGCTTAACAGGCATGATGCAAGAATTTGGGGCGCTGACCCTTCCCCCACACCCACACACACACAAACACACATTATTAAAGAAGCCGGAAAATGTGTGGCGCGGAATTCTGACCAAAGGAGTTCTATTTTTTATGTGCGGAAAAAAGAGCAACAGCCGATACTTAATTTAATGTTTCAGCACAATACGTTGGGCCAGAGTCGAAGAGCCCTAGGCAAATGTCATCTCTCAGCACAAGATGGAGCACTGCCTCATAGCCAAATGTCATATTTTCCTCAAGAGGGAGCACTGACTCATAGCCAAATGTCATATTTTTAACAAGAGGGAGCACTGACTCCTAGTCAAATGTCATCTTTCAACAAGACGAAGCACTGCCTCATAGCCAAATGTCATCTTTCAACAAGATAGAGCACTGCCTTATAACCAAATGTCATCTTTCAACAAGATGCACGATGCCTCATAATCACATATCATCTTCAACAAGATAGAGCACTGCCTCATAGCCAAATGCCATCTTTGAACAAGATGGAGCGCTGCCTCATAGCCAAATGTTAACTTTCAACAAGATGGAGCAGTGCTTCATAGTCAAATGTCTTCTTTCAACAAGTTGGAGCACTGTCTCATAGCGAAATGTCATCTTTCAACAAGATGGAGCACTGCCTCCTAGCTAAATGCCATCTTTTAACAAGATAGAGCGCTGCTTCCCAGCCATATGTAATCTTTCAACAAGATGGAGCACTGCTTCATAGCCAAATGTAATCTTTCAACAAGATGGAGCACTGCTTCATAGCCAAATGTAATCTTTCAACAAGATGGAGCGCTGCCTCATAGCTAAATGTCATATTTTCAACAAGATGGAGCACTGCCTTATAGCCGAGTGTCATCTTTCAACAAGCTGAACGCTGCCTCATAATCACATATCATCTTTCAACAAGATGGAGCACTGACTCATAGTCAAATGTAATCTTTCCACAAGATGGAGTAATGACTCATAGTCAAATGTCATCTTTCCGCATGATGGAGCACTGACTCATATCCAAATGTCATATTTTTAACAAGAGGGAGCACTGACTCATAGTCAAATGTCATCTTTCAACAAGATGGAGCATTGCCTTATAGCCAAATGTCATCTTTCATCAAGATGGAGCACTGGCTTATAACCAATTGTCATCTTTCAACAAGCTGCACGCTGCCTCATAATCACATATCATCTTTCAACAAGATGGAGCTCTGCCTTATAGCCAAATGTAATCTTTCAACAAGATGGAGCGCTGCCTCATAGCCAAATGTCATATTTTCAACAAGAGGGAGCACTGACTCATAATCAAATGTCATCTTTCGACAAGATGGAGCACTGCCTCATACCCAAATGTCATATTTTCAACAAGAGGGAGCACTGACTCATAGTCAAATGTCATCTCTTAACAAGATGGAGCACTGCCTCATAGCCAAATGTCATCTTTCAACAAGATGAAGCACTGCCTTCTAGCCAAATGTAATCTTATAACAAGATGGAGCGCTGCCTCATAGCCAAATGTCATTTTTCAACAAGAGGAAGCACTGACTCATTTTCAAATGTAATCTTTCCACAAGATGGAGCACTACCTCATATCCAAATGTCATCTTTCAACAAGATAGAGCACTCCTCTGCAGCCAAATGTCATCTTTAAACAAGATGGAGCACTGCCTTATAGCCAAATGCCATATTTTGAACAAGAGCGAGCACTGCCTCATATT
The DNA here is from genome assembly GCA_963969495.1 of Ceratothoa steindachneri. NCBI lineage: Eukaryota > Metazoa > Arthropoda > Malacostraca > Isopoda > Cymothoidae > Ceratothoa > Ceratothoa steindachneri. The sequence goes on along the minus strand of OZ018322.1, from coordinate 133,318,787 downwards.
CAAATGTCATCTTTCAAAAAAATGGAGCACTGCCTCCTAGCTAAATGTCATCTTTTAACAAGATGGAGCGCTGCCTCATAGCCAAATGTCATCTTTCAACAAGTTTGAGCACTGCTTCATAGCCAAATGTTATCTTGCAACAAAATGGAGTACTGCCTCATAGCCAAATGTTATCCTTCAACAAGATAGGGCACTGCCTCATTGGGGGATAAATTTCAGTGAAGTTTTAAATGAAAGATTTCAAGATCACTGGATAAGAATAGGTTGCCTATTTCTTGGGGCCCTCGTTGCCTGGATATAAAAGCCATAAACTTTTACTTTTCAGGCTATATGCAAAATATCATGTAACGCAATATTCACTACCATATGTTAGAATAGGTGAAAAATTCAGTTGTTCGTTGCAACGAAGGTAATATCCGATTTTCTGGAATAAAATTGTAGATAGTATTTATTAAAGTAGTGTCTCTTGTTATCGTTTAGTTATACTACAATTAGTAATTTGTACTTTTTCTTTCAGATTATAAACATATTGTTCATAATCTTAAATATTCACCCCTATGTCCTCGCATCTAAGGAACGTATTAGATATGTTTTACTCTATTTATTTCATAAAGGTGTCAATGCAAGTACAGCGGCAAAATCCACTTATGGGGATGATGCAGTGAATAAGGAGGTGGTTTTCTCGTATCTTAAGTGGGGATTTTAGTGTTAAATAAAAAAAACAAAGGAAGGTTTTCCCAGAGGACCTGATTCCGAAGAGCAGAAAGCTCTTGTCACAGAAATTCGTGCCACAACTTCTATGAAACTCGCAGAACAATTTAACGTAACCCAGACGACTCTTTTACGCTAACTAAAAGGATTAGAAAAGTTGCAGTGATGGGAAAATGTCTCACGCAAACTTTTAACGGTAATCCTGCAATAGCGTAATGCTTGATATGAGTAATTGCTTTCGGGCCACCTATCAGGCACCATTTTGTGCCAGGCTTGTTACAGTTGAGGAGAAGTGGATCCTTTATCATAATGTTAAATGCTGCTGTTTCTGGATCAGTCGAAGAGGAAGAATTTCTCAACAACCGAGAGGACTTTGGTCAAAAAAGATCATGTAGAGTGTATGGTGGGATATTGAAGTAGTTTTCAACTATGAACTGTTAGACAACAATCAAGCAATTAATGCTAATATCTACTGCATTCAAATCGAGGTTTGAAAGCCGCTTTGCACCCAAAACCACTCTCATTAATCAACGGAAGGGTGTCATCGTTCATCAAGAAAATGCCCGTCCTCACATAGCTCGAAAGAGCAAATATCTCTTGGAGCAGCTCGCTTGATAAATAATGCTTTATCTTCCATATTCTCCTGACCTTGCTTATTTTTATTATCACTTGTTTAGTTGATTATATGTACAACTATTGTAATGGTTATAAGTTGATATCAAGAGAAGAGGTTGAAAATTAGTTGGATTCATATTTTGCATCAAACCTAAGCTTGTTGACAGATGGAATGAGTTTTTAGGAAACAATGAAGACTATGTTTATCAATTATTTTCAGTCATATTTTTTTTATTTATAATATAAACTTACCATAAAATCGGACATTACTTTCGTTCCAAACTGATACTTCAAGTTTTAAGCCGATAAATATGTCGCCTTTGAAACTATAACTCGATTCTTCCTATAACGTAATTTTGATATAAGATTTATTTTTCCATGTTTCCTTTCGGAATCAAAAGCTGCCCTAAATATTATTATGTCGGCTTTAAAATTTAATAATCGATTCTAAACGTTCAGTATTTTTCAAAACTTTTGATCATTATTTTATTCTTCTCCAGTGCCCCTCTGCTGATACTGGCTATTTCCTGACAATGCTGCCATTGGGTGTGGCAAGACGCTGGACGGACTTTTGACTCAGCTTGACTTCATGGTGCGGTTGCTATGACCCGTGGTTCTATTTTAGCGTTAAAATATACGATCCCAGTGAAAAATAAAAGACCTAAAGAACCAGAACAGATGGGGGTGTAAAACCCTTACCGAACTAAGGATATGCAAGAAACAATCACAAAACAGCACGTGGTCGAAAAGGCTTAAATATCTCAGAGAAAAATAACAGCCAAAGAAGGCCTTGATTTAGTGTTAGTTCGTTTGTTATTCGATGTATTGGATGGTAGCGAAAAAAATATATAGTGTTAGTTATTTGGTTGTTTTGTATGTAATTAATTAATGGCAAGTAACTAAATAAGAGAGTGTATATTTTAAATTAAGCAATGCATAACGGTGTGGAAATAGAGTCTTTTTTTAACCGAGACTGATTGTGTTTAATTAATAGTGACTCAAATTTGATCATTTCAGATTTAAATTTTGAGGTATATCATATTTTAAATTGATTAAAATCTATAGGGATTTTAGATATAATGTCCGATCACAGAGAATATATGGGATAAGTAACTTTATATATTAGTCCCGAACACATATTGTCTGTTCACAGAGAACATACTACATAAGTAACTTTGTATATTATTCCCGAACACATAATGTCCGTTACCAGAGGACAAATCGGATAAGTAAATTTTTATATTACTTCCGAACACATAATGTCTATTCCCAGAGAATATATGCGATAAGTAAATTTGTATATTACTCCAGAACACATAATATCCGTTGCCAGAGAACATATGAGATAACTTAATTTGCATATTAATCCCGAACACATAATCTCCGTTCCCAGAGAACATATGGGATAAGTAAATTTGTATATTACTTCCGAACACATAATATCCGTTCCCAGAGAATAGATGGGATATGTATATTTGTATATTACTCCCGAACACATAATGTCTGTTCCCAGAGAATATATGGGATATGTAAATTTCTATATTACTCCCAAACACATAATGTCTGTTCCCAGAGAATATATGGGATATGTAAATTTGTATATTAGTCCCGAACACATATTGTCCGTTCCCAAAGAACATATGCGATAGGTATATTTTTATATTACTCCAGAGCACATAATGTCTGTTCCCAGAGAATATATGGGAGAAGTAAACTTTTATATTACTTCCGAACACATAATGTCTGTTGCCAGAGAATATATGGGATATGTAAATTTGTATATTAGTCCCGAACACATATTGTCCGTTCCCAAAGAACATAGGCGATAGGTATATTTTTATATTACTCCAGAGCACATAATGTCTGTTCCCAGAGAATATATGGGAGAAGTAAACTTTTATATTACTTCCGAACACATAATGTCTGTTTCCAGAGAATATATGGGATATGTAAATTTGTATATCACTCCCGAACATATAATGTCCGATCCCAGAGAATATATGGGATAAGTAACTTTATATATTAGTCCCGAACACATATTGTCCGTTCACAGAGAACATACTACATAAGTAACTTTGTATTTTACTCCCGAACACATAATGTCTATTCCCAGAGAATATATGCGATAAGAAAATTTTTATATTACTCCCGAACACATAATGTCCGTTCCCAGAGCACATATGAGTTAACTAAATTTGTATATTACTCCCGAACACATAATATTTGTTCTCAGAGAATATATTGGATATGTAAACTTGTATATTACTCCCGAACACATAATGTCCCTCCCCAGAACATATGGTATAAGTAAATTTGTATTATACTCCTGAACACATAGTATCCGTTTCCAGAGAACATTTTGGATTACTAACTTTGTATTTTACTCCCGAACTCATAATATCCGTTCCCAGAGAACATATGGGTTTACTAAATTTGTATTATACTCCCGAACACATAATGTCCGTTCCCAGACAACATATGGGATAATTAAATTTTTATATTAATCCCGAACACATAATGTCCGTTCCGAGAGAACATATTTGCTAAGTAAATTTGTAAATTAATCCCGAACACGTAATGTCTGTTCCCAGAGAACATATTGGATAAGTAACTTTGTATTTTACTCCCGAACACATAATATCCGTTTCCAGAGAACATATGGCAGTTAGCCGAGGAAGCCAAAAGTGCCCAGAAACTGTTGGGGTACATGTATAGGCAACTACGTTTCCGATACAAGGGGATTGTTCTCACCCTGTACAACTCTATTGTTCGACTGCACCTTGTATAAGCCGTGCAATTCTGGTCACCAACAATACGTTGAGACATTTAATGGCTAGAACGGATTCAAGCTATGTCCATCAAACTAATCCTGTCCCTTTGGCACAGAGCATACCAATACTAGCACAAAGAAGTGAGGTTGTTCTTCCTAGTGACGCCCCGTATACATACATGTCCATCACTTTGAGACATATAAAATTATAAGGGGAGTTAAAAATGTGTCCTACATGAAGTTGTAGGAGAATTGGGAGGAGCAGTCTTATTTAATTGACCGATTAAATAAGACTGCTCGTACACAATTCTCCAAACTAGTAAAGAAGCTTTATTTGCACAATTATATTAATATTTTCTTTGTTAAGAAAATTTAAACTGTGAATGTTCCTTAGTTGTAAGGATAGGCTCTCGCCATTAAGAAGAAGCATGGGCGTATATAATTTTAGTTTTCATGGTTGCAACCAAAGGTGTACATAGTGTTCATAGTGCCTCGTCTGAGTTTAGTGTGCATAAAAATGTTGTGCCTCCATTACAGGCCTACTTCGAAACGGCCGCCGCTGAGCTAGGAGCCTTGTTTATTGAGGAACCGCCTCTTCCTCCCTTAGCTTTACAACCTCCCCAAGTGGTGCCTACCATTACGTGTATCCCTCAAGTGGGATTAGCCGTCCCTACTGTGCTTGATGTAATTCGTACCCCTTCCCCCGTGGACTCATTACCTAACAGTGAAATACCGGACAACCCGGCCAGTGGTCCCCCGGACATTCTTAGGGGAAGAAACGACAATAACAATGAAAACAACCAAGACAACCGGGATAACCAGGATAACCGTCAACGAGACAACGACCACAACGAAGACAGGAACTGGGAAAGTCCTGGCATGGACCCCCTGGAGCCCAAGGCTAACAGGCTCGAACCCAATGTTGCACTTGACGTCCAGCCCCCCGGACATACGGGAAACACCCCGGGTCAGGGATCAATCAAGCTGGCTAGCGGGAACCAGGGCGTCAAGGTCTTTTTGAAAAATAATTACAGGCATTGGGAAACTACCAAACCCATATGCAAACCTTGGATCGACTATCTCTTGAACATCGAGATACTGGAAGAGGGAAAAATTAGGTGCGCTCACCCCGTTTTGGGGGTTCCCAAGCCCAACGGGTCGGCCCGTCTCATATATAACATGTCGGCCGCCTCTGAGTTTTTCGACCCACCTAAGTTTCAACTACCCTCCCTCACCAGAGTCTTCGGTCATAAGGAGCTGCATAAACTATACGCCGTGAAAATTGATCTTAAGGATGGTTTTTACCAGATTAAGATCCACAAGTCAGCTAGACCATGGTTTGGTATAGCCATCGACAGTAAAAGATACCGTTTCACGCGACTACCTATGGGCTTCGAAGGCGCCCCTTTTATAATGCAGATGACAATGAGCTGCATTTTTAATGAGTGGGCCCGCCTCAGCAACACCACCTGCTTCACCTACCTGGACGACATTCTCTGCGTAGGAACCATCAAGGACATAAGAAAATTCCTCAAACTAATTCAAGACAGCTTGCTTCTCTTCAATTGGAAGAAATCCATAACCTCGCCCTCCAGAACCATTTCTTACTTGGGCTTTCATATCGACTTAAGGCATCGAAGAATCCGCCTCTCCGAGGAAACAGCGCAAAAAACCAAGGAAGCCCTTGCTGTCATGGCTGATACCCCTGTCACACACAAGGCATGGCAGAGACTCGCTGGACTGTTAAACTTCATATCAGGGCCCCTGAGACTCCCCTTCCTTTGGACTCAATTAGCCCATTATCACCGGGACATCGATACTGGCCTTTTCCGCCATTTGATCAAGTTCATACACACGGCTTGGGTTAAATGGGACCCCCCCCAAGGCGCACCCTCCAAAAATTTTTGTTGACGCCTCTCCCTCCGGTCTAGGCCTTTACGCAGAAGGCTATGCCCTGGCCTGGGATATGTGGGGATCTCGTCTCAACATCTTCGAACTGGAAACATTGGCCCTCACCACCGCTATGCTCCTACGCCCCAAGAGCCTCCTATACAGCGACAATATAGGGGCTATATGCAACACTATTAGGGGTAAATTGCCATTGTCTCTTCTCACCATTTTAGATTCAAGGAACTTGGTGGACTATACTAGGGCCTTCCGCCTTTTCTCAAAGAACGTCTGTTACGTGCGGTCGGCGCGTAACCCTGCCGACGCTCCGTCCAGGACCTTTCAGGATCATTGTGATGCCTTGCACCTGCCTTAGGTACCCACTGGGTATATAAGGCGGGTGCTCCCTGTACGGAGACGGACGTTTTGCCTTGCCACCGCAGGTACCAGACGTTCTTTGAGTATTTATAACTCATATTATGTATTCCTTTTCCTTTCCTGCCGGGATAATTTTTTGTAATTTTCTGAATATCTTGTTTCTGTAATCTTTGTAATTTTTATATGTTCTTTGTTTAAAAAATAAAAAGAGAGGACCTCCTCACCCGAAAGGGTTGGAGGTCCCTTTGAAGGCCAAAGTTTGTTCACATCTCGGCATTAACTCAGAACAGGTAATGTTTTTGGTAAAATAGAAAATGCAGCAATTAGCGAACATTCTTTTAGTTGTAAAATCTTGATATCTACAAATAATTAAAAAAATTCGGGATCTACTCACGACCCTACGTCACCCAGGATTTTGGAATCGATATATATTAAACAATATAATCCTTCTCTCAATAGAAACTTATCTTCCTTCCCACTGTCAATTACATAATCTAAACCAACAAATAATTTGACGCGCAACGTAAACTAACTTACTTCTTTGCTATTTCTCTTCACCTTCTCAGTCTTCCTTGACTCCGCAAGGTGAGTTTATGTGGCTGTGATTTAATTCTTGTGTTCAATTAATTGTTCATATTTTTAAAGTTTTTTTCTTTTTTTTCTGTGGTTCTAATTTATAACCAAAACTTTAGTTGTAAACTTTTATTTAATATCCCCTGTTTACAATTTCTTTTTGTTTTATAGTACTCGAGGAGATGGGCGTGGATAGCCATAAACCTTGTGCTACATAAATCCTGTTTTATTAGTATTTACTTTCATCCTGAATATATATATATATATATATATATATATATATATATATATATATATATATATATATATATATATATATATATATATATTAGGGATGCACCGATATCCAATTTTTTGGCCGATTACCGATATATCGTATCAGCTGCGGCCGATACCGATTGCATTGCTTTACACTCAAAATTTTGCTGAGACCAAAATAGCCATTTATTGAGTAATTTCTCCTCACTGGTAGATTGTCATACTGATGCGTCTAATATACTTCTAAAGATAAATCTACAACTTAAAACAGGTTTAACAGGTTGGGAGCAGTTTGTTTTGCACAACATTCAGTCATATATAACTTCATTATGTATTCACTTAGCAGGTTATTATGTGCAATTGTGTTTTTTTTTTCTCTCTCTCTCTCTCTCTCTATATATATACATATATATATATATATATATATATATATATATATATATATATATATATATATATATATATATATATACATATATATATATATATATATATATATATATATATATATATATATATATATATATATATATATATATATATATATATATATATATATATATATATATATATATATATATATATATATATATATATATATATATATAGTAATTGATTTCCTTAGTTGAACAATTTTTATAGCATTAAAAATATTCATTGAGAGAACAAATCGCCAGCCTGTAACGCATTTTTTTTATTGCAGTAATTAGTTGATTGTAATACTTAATTTATAAAAAAAAAAGAGTTTATCTTGAAATTATTTATTGTTTTATGTTTCCAGATATCAGATATTTTTCATCATAACATGTCATTTGGTTACGGCTATTTTATTCATTTACTTAACATTTGATTTATTATTTTACTAATTAAAATTCATTTATTATCTTTAGGCATAACTAGTTAATTATAATAAAAAAATATGAAGCCTTTTAAACAAGGTAGTCATTCTAGTTTGGTGGGGAGGGAAAATATTTTAATATTAGTGCCGAAAATCCAAGTAAGCCAAAGTGTACAATTTGTGAAAAAGAAGTTCCTCGCGGTTTTAGGGACCCCCCCCCCCAAAAAAAAAATGACTACATCCAATTAGAAAACCTACCTGAAGAGCCACCACCCCCAAAATTCATACTAAGATAGAAAACTTTTTGAAAGATGTAGATTCGCAAGCTGATGGAGGTAAACCATCAAAAAATAGAGTGGAGAATTATTTTGCGTCAGCCACCAGCACCAACACTAAGTAAGCTGACAGACATATCTATTCTGAACCTTTCTCTTCTTACAACAAAGAATCTGACGCAGATAAACCAAAAGATTCAGAGATTACGATATAGGCTCATTTCAAACAGGCATCTTTGCAACAAATTTTAGAAAAAAATTATTCAATGGAAAATTCATGACAAAAGATCTTTAAAAAATTCATAATTTTATTGGAGAACTAATGTGTGTTGAAATCCAGCCATATTCTATTGTGGAAATTTTTAGATTTCAGAAGCTGGTAAATCACTAAGAAATAAGATAAAATTTCATCTAGAAGATACTTTTCTGACACAATTGTTATGGGAATACATGAAAAACTTGTCAGAAAACTTGAAAATGTCTTACAAAATGTAGATAATTTGACTTTAATTCCAGACATATGGACAGCTGATCCTAATTTTCACCCATTCATAAGTTTAATAGCACATTGGAATGAAGATGATTACATAAAAAAGCTTCACATTTTCCAGGAACACAAACAGGAGACAAAATTGCTAGATTTATTTAAGAATCACTGAATGAATTCAAGATATTAAAAAAAAAAATTCACATAATCATAACTGATAATGCTGCTAACATGAAACTTCCTATTAAAATGTGTGATTTTTATGAATTTAGTGTTATAAGCTGTGTTATTCATACATTGCAACTCTGCATTCAGGATAAATTATCTAAACAAAAACGGACTGTTAGTGAAATCTTGGCTATTGCAAGGAACATAATTGAAAAATTCAATCATTCAGCATCTAATAGAGAAACTCTTGAAATATTACAGAAACAGTTACATCTCCCAAAGCATTGTCTGATTCAAGACGTCTCCATTAGATGGAACTCAGCTTTTTACACGTTGGAAAGATTAGTAGAGCAGAAGAGAGCAATTATTCTAGTTTGCGCCACAAAGAAGCAATTCCTCTTAAGGGAATATCAATGGGAATTGGCTGAAAACCTTGTTATAGTCTTAAGAAATTTTGAAATTATCACTCGAGAAATTAGTTTCGATAATGCTAATGTTTCTTTGATCATCCCTTTTATTGTGGCAATGCAGAATTACCTCGATTACTCAACTCGAACTATTAGTGGTATAAAGACAATTGTAAATGAACTCCAAAGAGATTTCATTGAAAGGTTTGAACCCTACAAAAGAAATAAGAAACTTATTCTTGCAACGGCTCTTGACCCACGATACAAATTGAAATGTTTTGAAACAACGGAAACAAAAATATTAAAACTATGATTTATGACGCAGCTTGAACACGAGTAATACAAAATAATCAGAAAGATAAAGTCACTCCCAGTTCAATATCAGAAGATGAAAGTGAACAGGATAGCGACAGAAATGAAACAGAACATTCAAAGGTACCAGAGAACAAGAAAATTAAACTACAAAATTTGGGGAACTATTAGATGAAAAAACAAATTTATCTGAAGTCCTTCAAACCATTTCAGAAAGTTCCTGCAGGAGTAAAAATTTAAAAGAGATGAGTGAAACAAGGTAGGAGTTAAAAATGAATAATTCTAATTAGTTTATAACTTTTTATGTACTTAAGAGTTTGTTATCCTGTACTCAGAACCACACACAATAAAACATACACTAAAAGACTGTTCAGCACACACCCACTAACGCCAACAACACAACATTCACATACTGAGGGATATGTGGGATAATCCAGTGCTTGAAGCAGCTTTCTTTAAGAAAAACGGGCTGCTCATTCAAACAGTCTGAAGAATGTCAAAGAAAACAACACCCTGGTCCCAAATGACTCCTTTGAGCTTATATTTAAAATGCATAAAACTAATATTTAATATGTTCTCTCTTATATCCGTGACAATATAGTTATTTATATACCGTATGTATATTGAAGTTATACTTCTCTGTCGGTAACATCCCAAACTAAAAAAAAAATATTAGCTACGATTACATTTAATTATTTTAAACCCAAATCCCACCCTTCAGGGAATTTATTCTAATTAAATAATGTATATAATTCTAATCAATTTCCAGATTTTGCAAGCATATAAATAAAATTCTCTTTTCAGCATGAAAGAGATATCAGCCTACTTCAGTCTTCCTCCACTGGCACGTGCAGAATGTCCATTCAAGTGTTGGAAGAGCTACGAAGAAACATTCGGTTTAGGTTCCCTTCCAAATCTTTCTTAAAAATACCGATGTGCGCTACCTTCTTCAGTTGCTAGTGAAAGGCGATTCAGCACAGGAGGAGATGATATATACGAGTCAACAAGAAGTAGATTGACGCCCTCAAATGAAGAACAACTGCTCTTCTGTCATAATAGCCTCAAATTATTTGATTTCAAATACTAAATTATAAGCTTAACCTTAAATATCTTTAAATATCAAGTAATTTATTATAAAGAATTGTTTAGTGGTAATAACATTTAGCTTTCAATCAATCCAAATTTATAATTAATACTGACTTTTCATACCATATAATAATTAATATCAACATATCACACATAATTTTCTCCCTTAAGATTAAAAGGGAAAATATGAATAATCCTAAATTATAATTGAAAACCACTCGATACGGAACAGAGAAATGTGGTAATGCAACGATAAAACATGTGGAATATGCAGCGAGCCCAAGTCTAATAAAAGCCACTGGGATTTAAGGACTTGCTGGTGGTAATCATTGAAAAATCAGTACTTTATTGACGAACACCAAACCCTCTTCTCTTTAAAGTATGGAATATTCAACTTGAGTGGTCTTGAAGTTAAAAATGTTTCAATATTAGCTATCGGTTATCGGCCGATATTTACTTAACCGATACCGATACCGATATATCGGTGCATCCCTAATATATATATATATATATATATATATATATATATATATATATATATATATATATATATATATATATATATATATATATATATATATATAATTTATTAAAACAACTGTGTAAGATCGTAATGCTATATTACGAGACCAGTTTCGGTAGTGATTTTATCCTAACATCTCTTGATTCGTATAACCGGAATAGTCACAGACTTCCAAAGAGAAAAACAAGAAATCAGATCAATATCATTTGAGATGTGGGCGCTCAAGGTTGAAATTTTGGAATTCTCTAATCAATTTGTAGTCTATATTTTTTTGTCTTTCAAGAAAATTATTACGCAGGGAAATTTGGAGGCCTGGGAAAAGCTATTACATGGTTAAATTTATCGGTTTGATTTAAATTACAAGTCTCACTGCTACCTCACCTTCCACCTCCTCAAAGCTCGTACATCTCCTTTTCCAATCATTTTCCGGTAAGTCGAAACAGTGATTCGATGTCGGTTTAAGTCCATACTTCCTTCATTGACCTTTTCTTTAGGTTTTTGAAGGGAAGATTTTTTTATTGGTAGCCGGGTATTCACATGTGGTGCGGTTGGGGAAAAGGATACTTTACTCCTATAATTAAAGGAGAACATGGAAGGGATAGACAATTGCATTAGCGAAAGGATTTCTTAGTTTATGACAGTAAAATGTAAATCTAGCTTTAGATCATCTTTCGTCAATGAGGTGAGTAAGATATTAAATCAATTTTATAATGATACCAGTGATATATGTAATTTCATCTTAATATATGGTCCCGAAAGTCTGTTTTCATGTATGCATATATGTATGTATATGACCGCTATAAAAGGCCACTTAGAGCGATCGTGAACGCTAAAAAAAGCTCACCATTTAGGGTAACTTGACAAAGCGAGTGGCATAGGTTACTCAGATATGGAAAAAGTTGCGCCACCTGTTTTTTACGTTTGGTTAGATTAGGTTCGAATTTTTACCCTTTCTAGGTTTGGGGGAAAAAGTAATCGCGGCTATGAATTGCAATTAAAACATTAACATTACCCTTGGAAAAATTAAGGTTTGCCTGACCAAATATGCGACTGCAATGTTTAAAAAATGCGATAATACCTATTTTCATCATGCCCGAGACTCGAATAATTTATTTAAAACTCGCGCCCCTTTAAAGTCTGGCTGCCACCCGCCTACTCATGTTTGCCTGCTCGCCCACCCGCTTGCTTGCCCTGCCGCTCTACTGTAATGTGAAATTCGTTCTCTGTTAGTTTTTCATGATATACCTCTCCATTACTCAAAATTAAAATAGTCCTTACATTTTATACCTACTAAATTTTAATTGCGTAATTTAACTCAGGCAGAGAATTTAATTTGTTCCAAATAGTTTTGTAGGCCCGACAAACGCCTGGTATCTTTGCTAGTCCGATATAAAACATTGATCATCAATTGTAAAAGTTCTAAAAACATAGACATTGCAATGTTTTTTTTAATCTTGACATCATGATGAGAAACATGTATGTAGAAAGTAGAAGTAGTTAGTTTACGATGGACATTAAAAAAGCCTAGACATCAACTGTTAAGATTGTAACATCATGGAAAGATAAACAATTATCATCTTCCCATTCAATTTTGAGATTTAAGGTGGATTGGATTTTATTAGGACTGTTCAAAATTTATAAAATGATTGTAGACGATTTAATGTCAACATTGAAATGACGTCATAAACATATGTGTGCCATATAAAATTTAGGTTCCATTTATACCAAAACCCAAATTTTGTATGACACATTTTATAAATTCTTGAATAGTCTTATTACTTTCCACCCTACCATAAAGAAAAGAGACAGTTCAAATGGTTCATAAAGAGATTCAAAGGATAATCAATGGAGTATTACCTTTGCTAAGGATATATTTTTCTAAGAAGAAATCCCTGTCGCTATTCAAAGAATTTTCAGCAATGGAAATTTTAACGAGGTTGAAAAATGTTGTTTGGGGTGATGGGACATTTAGTCTTGGATTTTTCAATACAGTTGATATTAATCCAAGGGCTTTACTAACAGGTACATTTGTTAACGTTCTTTTTTCTGGCCTTTTAAATGTGTGCTGCGGCGCCAATGACCAGTAGTGGCGCCCGGGACCTTCAGTAGAGGGGGCACGCAGTCAATGTAAGCAAGTAGTTGAATGTTTGCTCAGGAATGGATACCAATTTGTTATAACGGGTAGAAAAGTCTGTAAATACTAATATACATATATTTGTTGTTTCTGGAGGGGAGTGTGGTCTGAATGGACTAAAAGTTTCCATACTACTTAGGTCATATTATAGGACATTCTTGTATGTACTCCTGATTCCTATTGAGCATGTTCGGGAAATGGTATCTCTCTTGCAGGTGTGTTGCAGTTCTTTCTGCAGCCATGTGACTGAAAAGTGGAGTATTCTGATCTAGGGCAATGCATATATCGCCTAAATAGGATGGAATTTCTATTAGCGGTGGGCCATTTGGGTCTTTGTAGCAGAAGGAAGTTGTCGTGGATTTGGTACTCCTTGGCTCGGGGCGGGTTGAGCCTTGACATTAATTGAACGAAAATGTCTATAATTCCTGTGTCTCTTTGCTGTGCTTCCAGAAGCAGCTGATGGCCAAATGGTTCTGACTCCTGTATTTTGTTCACTGGGTTTATTTGCGATAAGCCATTGAGGATGGCTTGGAGTTTCTCTTATCTATATTCTATTTCTGGATGGTAGTTTGTCCTTAAGTAGATAGACAAGGGGATGGTGATGAGTTCGGACAATAATAACGTATATTGTTTGCATTTTTTGAGCCCTAATTACACTAATGTTTCGCGTTCTGTTGTATTATAGTTCTTCTGTGGCCCAACTAATAACACTATGTAACAAAATTTCACTTTCTTTCTTGTTCTTGGGTTAAAGTTTTTATTTATTAATTGTTTTAACTAAAGTAAATGAAAACAAGGTCAACATACCTAAGTCGTGTGATCTCAATTATTCTGACTTATGACCGTACGACCTTCAGAACTTTCAATAATTTCTGGACTAACCTTGGGAGGACCTTGGCAATTATGTCATTCGAGAGAGAATCTAAAACAAAAAAATGGTTTTAAATTTCGTTAGAATGGGCCTTATAGTTACGATGTTATTGTGACCACCTGACCGACGACCTACGCACCGACATAGCAACATAGATTCGCGTGCACACGGCTAAAAAAAACTATATTTTGATCAGAAATTTTGCTTTTGTAGGTAGGCCACTGGATTTCTATATTTCCCCATATGGAAATTATTGCTAGGATATTTATTTATTTCGGGAAAAAAATGAGCCTATATAAAATGCTGTAGGCTTTAATTTTTTTCAAAGGTAGATAATTGTAATTTAAAAAACAAAACCAAAAAAACATTCCATTGTTATAGAATAATATTTGCTTTCAAGAATTTAATAGAATTTTATCACGTTTCAAGAACTTGCCAGATCACGCCTTGAAACTTTTAGAACCTTCTGGAATATTCTAGAATATTAATTCAGAAATATTTACACATGGATTAACAGATCTGCTATTATTTCAGCTCTAGCTAAAAGAGTGAACACATCAAAAGAGTAATGGCCTCAAGAGGCTTCAATCGTTCTCCAGATGAATTCTCTTATATCTGCGGACAGTTCATCAAAACAAGCGCAAAAAAAAATGTTCGCTGTGACAACATCTATGAGAATGAGTTAGGGAACAAGGCAAACCTTATGCACCTCATTTTTCTTGTGAACACCTTTGGAAGGTAAGAAAATTGCTTGTTGTCAAGAGTTAAATATTAAGTGTCACAAGTATTTAATCTATTATGTTTTTCGTAAGCCAAAAGAATAATCAAGTATATGTTTATACTTTTACAGGGTGTATAGAGGGAAAAGAAGGATCATGAAGTTTGCTATTCCCAAGATTTGTCGTGAACAAACTAACCACTCAAGCAACTGCTACTTATGCATGGCGGACCCTTCTAAACGTCGAAAGGGCAAAAATGTATAGGGTATTGTTTTTTGGTGTGTTGAAGCTGTAAGTTATCAAGAGATGGTTGATAAAATGTTCACAGGTAAGGGTCGGCTTGGCAGATTACAATCTAAGTACTAACAGGGCCCAACGTTTCTTAACTTCAACGTAGCGCTATTGTGGTGCTCAGTTACCGGAAGCTAACCTTGGGCTCTTTCCAAGTGGGGAAGATTATCCTCTAATGAAGTAAGCTGGGCAAGAGGACCAGTTGATTACCAGTAGAAAAAATAAATTTTGGAAGACGGATTTAAAGACTCCTTTAATTAATTCGATTAAACTGTGTGTCGGGTATTTAAGGCAGGCCTAATAGTGTTTGGGTCTACTTTGGCCTATGCTTCCTTGAATACAGATTACTCTCTTATTATTCTTTTCTGCCTTTTATTTCCTGCTAGACTGTCCTTGACTGCCCTGGGGTCTACCCAAGACGGCATTTAATGTGTCGAAAACAGTGGGCCTGGCTCACTGTTAGCCAATGATACAGTTTTGGGCAGAGCTTACTCGACTCGATGTTTATTTGTCTGTACACGGGGATAGAGAGAAAATTTATCTCAAATTTCGAGAATAAGATATCGTGTTTTACAGCTTTGTGATAGTAAATAGAGGTCCGCATCTTTCCTGTTTTCAGCTCGGTGTCAGTGATTGCACCTACTTGTGCGTTTCCCAGAACTTGCGCGACATGAAAATGGTCCGAAAGATAATATGCGTAAGCTGCCTTTCTGCGTGTGATCGCGTATGCGCGTGTAAGTGTATATGTGTGCGAGTGTTAAGCGTGTGAGCGCGTATGGGTATGAAAGATTCTCGAATTCATTTTTGCCTAGCCTTTACAAAAACAATATATATTATTATTTACATGACCAAATGTTTTATATTATTATTTACATGACCAAATGTTGTTTATTATTATTTACATGACAAAATGTTGTATATTATTATTTACATGTCCAAGTACTATACAATTTTAGTAGATTAATTGCATTTGCATAATTATTTGCCTGCCCATTCCAAGACTTCATAGGAAACATGACAATCATTTGTGAGGCTTCAATGTTAATCCTATTTCACCTCCTAATGGGGCATTGCAGATGTACCTGTTATTTCCTATCCAAAACTTCCTCTTCTATTGCACCAGTCCTACATAGTACTGATCTTCCTGTACCTACCCTCTAGAAAGTAATAAGCTACCCTCAGAAGAAAGCAACAATTCAGAAGCTGTAAAGATCAATGAAGATGTAGATTAAATTATGAGAGATAAGGATATTGAGAGTACTTCACACTATCCAAACCAAATAGACCTCAATTGTTTTGTCAGAGATCTTGGCTTGTAAAGTTCAAAGATTGGGATTTCTTTGATGAAAATGTGTAAGTGACAAACTAAAGGAAACGTCATAAACATTCCTCAAGATTATTTGCTTCTCCGACTGTGCTATGCTACTGCATTGATGTATCTGGTCTCTTTGATCTAATTGGAATTACATGTATTCCAGATGAGAGGAGACTCTTCATTGATAGCTCCTCAAGAAACATTAATCCTATACTTCTCCATAATTGGAATAAGCATCCATCCCGTCACTTGGCTCTTTCAGTATAACTAAATGATGACTAAAACAATGTCACGCTCTTGCTAAAGGCTATAAATTATAAGTAGTATGGCTGGGAAGTGATTATAGATTTCAAAGTGGTAGCATTTTTGATGGGTCTCCAGGCGATACCACAGTGCATTACCACAAGAAGCACTGGCACCAAAACAAGTGAGTAATCTGTTAGATAACATAATGTTAATTATGAGAAATTGATAAACACTCAAAAGGTGTTATTCCCTCTATTGCATTTAAAACTAGGTCTCATGAAGAAGTTTGTTAGAGCTCTTAAAGAGTTTGCAGTTTTCAAGAACCTTGAAAATTTCTTTCTCAAACTCTGAGGCAAAGAGAAAAGCTAGTGTTTTTGTTGGATCACAAATACCAGGTAAAGCTTACTAAAAAAGAAAAGAAATTCTGGAAGAGTTTTGTTTCGGTGTTTTAAAGCTTTGGAGGCAACCACAAAAGTGATAATTATGTTGAACTGGTTGAAAACTTGGTGAAAACTAAGGCCACATGTGCTGCAGGATGTCCTTGAAGGTGCAGATCCTTGATACCAATCTTGACATGTTCAAAGAGAATATGGGAGCATACTCAGAGGTGCAATGGAAGCGCTTCCATTAAGATATACTGAAATTTGAACATACATAGATAGCAAGAAGTATACAATGAAAACATGATGGAAGATTACATTTGGGGGCTTGTGCGAGAAAGTGATTTACATTACAAACGGAAATCGAGGCAAACTTTTCACTTCTAACCTTTTTTATTTGTTTTTCTATTTATACTTCCTGTGAAAGTTTCAATAAAATTGTATAAAATTAGTTGTGTTTTACTTTTTTATCCCTAAAAGGGATGAAAACCAAAATTTGCCTATTTTGAGTATATATTTCATCATACAAGCCACAAAGCAAAGTATAAAACAAATAATGGCTATTTTCTGTTGTTTTGCAATACAAGGAGTTTGAATTTGAGTTGGCTAGGAACAAAAGAATTGTTATATAGTGCAATTTCCTAGCGTAGGCGATTGACATATCTTTCCAGTTTTTTTATTTGAAATAAAAAACTCCCATGTCGAAGGACTTGACATCGGTAGCGAGATCGAGGGTTGCGTTTAATCAGGGTAAAGTAATATATATGGGTTCACGGGTTGTGTGGGATTTCGGAGACACAAGGGATGAAAGTGCGGGAGAACCGTACAAAAGCAAGAAAAGCTTTGGTTTCTTTTACCGATTTTGGTGGCGGGGGAGGGGCAGCTGTCTTTGAATGAACAGGTTTAATCTCTTGGAGGAAAAATACATGCTGGAGCCAGGTAAAAGGGTTTTATGGGACCTTACCAAAGATTATGATATTGTCTAGATAAAATAGAGTCACTGAAGTTCAAAGGTCAGAAAAGATTAAGTTTTTTAAACAAGAGAAGTTAGCAAATCGATTTCTGACACAAAATTGTAAAACAATGAATTTATAGTGCCCAAAATTCGTAGTAACGGCCGTATATTGTCTTGATTCCTGGGTGACGTCCATTTTCAAATATTCACTAACTAGGTCCAGTGAAGAAAATTACTTAGACTTCCCTACATTTTGGATTGTTTCAGTCATATCCGAAATGGAAACCGGTCCGCAATAGTCAAACTGCTGGGCATCTAAAATCTTTGTTCGGTCATGCTCCTCCATCCCTTTCGGATACTAGAATTATAGGGTAAGTCAACATGCTAGATGAAGGCTTAAAGATGCCTTTCTGCAGCATGATCCGGACTTGCTCCCCTGCAACCTCCAACAGTGAATATGGTATAACCTATCGGGAGGTGAGTATATTGGTGTCGTCCAGGGTTTCAATTTAATTCCTAAAGGTACTAGTTTATTTCTCTCGCAATCTGCTCATACCTATGTATAGTTGCTTGCTCGTTTGGGGCTTGCATCACTCTATCTCATCTTGGGTGATTTCTACTTGGGTGGGTTGTAAAGCAGAGTTTCTGACCCTTAGCTAACTCAACTATACGTGATCCGCTGTTTAACATTTCATCAAGGACCGAATATATATATATATATATATATATATATATATATATATATATATATATATATATATATATATATTTTTCTCTCTCTCTCTTTCTCTCTTTCTTTCTTTCTTTCTACCTTCCTTTATCTTTATCTTGCTATGACAGTTTCCGCAACAAATAAATAATTATCTTGTAAGCAATACATTTCTATGATATATTCTCCATCTTCACGTTCAGTAGATCCTTCAGTTAGTCCATTTCCACGCTTTCGGAAACACTATTATTTGTTTCAACTTCAAGTTCAATTGGAACTCGAACACAACTGCTAGCTGGTTTATAGTTAACGTAGTTAAATTATGGCTTCTTTAGTTCATCATTTAACCTCGTTCAGTTGTCGCACACAGCTGTTCTTTTACCCGCTGGCATTTACTGGACCTCTCTTTCCTGAGAAAGTGTATTAGGATGCGTCAGTAAACTCGGATCCATCTTCACCTTTGAATACTGTTGTAGACGCAACTTCCATCTCCAGATTGGATGTGCTCATCTCACCAGAGTTTTGCGCCTAACCATCTAATTCTAACTTAATAACGAGCGAGTTATTTCCCAAACATTTTCGAACATGAAATTGATTCCTTACAAGCAAATCCGTTTATTAAGAGAACTCTATTTCTCCGAAACTGAGGATTTCGCCATTTTGTGTATCAGTCAACCTCACACGGAGTCTGGTCATTAATCGCTTGCCACTCTATATCTCACTATGTCGGTTGGTCGGTACGTCGGTCCCGTTTTGCCTTTTTGTTTTTGGTAATAACACTGTAACTATTTGTCCAATTCAAACGAAATTTAAAACCCTTATGTTGTTTTACATTCTCTTTCGAATGTTATAATTGCCAAGGTCCTCTTAAGGATATACCGGGAATTATTGAAAGTTTTGAAGGTCGTAAGGTGATAAATCAGAATAAGTGAGAGCACGCGACTTTGGTCAACATACCTTGTTTGGTATCGGTCCGGATTTGTTAATTTTTAGTCGCGCGCACGAGATTATAAGTTAGTATCTCGGTCCGTCGGTCGTCGGTCAGATGGTAACCACTTTACTTTTCAATGATTTTTTAATTTTTTTTTAATATCGTAAGGTCAGATGATTTGTTTCTTAATTGATAATACGTTTGTTAATTAAATCTTCTTTTTTTTCAAATATTGAAATAATTGACAGCACGCGACTTAGTTCTGTTGACTTTGTTTCGCAAAAGCTCGTTTTACTAATCGACTGACGGCTCCGGTACCTAACATAGTGGTAGTCGACAGTCGTCTTACTCGCCCTCTTTAGTGTAACGGTAAGGGGGTGGGGGTCACTTCGTCTGGTGGAAGTTAGTTCGCAAAAAAAGGTTCAGTATAATATTGATATCCAACCTTCGGGTCGAGGTCAGGTATTAGTTCCTCATCACCATCAAAAGAAGTATGGTAATAATGTCCGGGCGTTCTTCCTACTCAAATCTACTGATTTGGTTCTGGATTTATCTGTACTAGTTTGCTGTGGCAGTTTAGAAAGAACTTGCTCTCACGTTCCTTGGTGCTACATACTTGTGTCCGGGTATGGACCTCACATCCCTAAGGTTTGCTCCCCCTTTGTGTCATTTCTCGCGGCACAAGGTGCAGTAAAGAGGCTTCAGGTAGTCGATGGCATAATGTCCCTTAAACTCAAATTTAAGCCACTTAGAACTTTCTCTGCTTGGGTCATTCTATGGCCCAGTCGAGGACAGTTAAAGTTCCGTTGTGCCTTGGGATTTTCCTGCACGATTACCATTGCATGCCTATCAATTCTACCGTTTGGATACATTGGTTCGTGTCAGACAGCCAGATAGCCCCTTAAAAAAAATGGATGTGGTGGCTAATATGTTTGATAGCTCTTTTGTATTGCTACATCGGAAGTATAGTGTATCTTCTATTGCCCTAAAAACCTCCCCCAATTGACTTATGTTCCTGACATGTGGAAGTGTGAATGTCCTCACTCTTGTCTCTATTACACTTCAGAACGAATACCGCAGCTAGAGCAGACATGAGCTCTTCTTCATTGATTTGTTTGTAATGATGGCGAAGTTCCTCTTTAAATGCTGGCCACGTTGTGGCGCTTTTCAAACTAGGTTGGTACTCACTAGCTAGATGCATATTTCGTTTAGATTCATGAATGAATCGTTTTGCCTTTGTAATTGTCTTTTGTTCGATAGAGACTAATGGGAGTTCTCGCCAGAAGTATTCTTCCAGCTCTCTGAACTTTGTATTTAAACGAACTTCTATCCATGCACCATTAACGGATCCTTTTGATTTGGTGGCTAGGTTTTGCAAAGATACTAAACGTGCTATGTTTAATATGGATAAGTGTGTAACTTTTATTGGGTTAGGGGGATGTGTGAGCTTTGGATTTGACCTTGATTGATGGTGTCCAAAGTGTAACTAGGTTCAGAAGTGCCGGGGGTTGGGAAGAAACACGGTACTACGTTATCACTGGAATCATAGAAAATACCCAAGTTCATTATTCAAAGTCTTAATACTAAATAATGGTTACTATTCCCTCGTTTCCCCCCAAAACAAAAACAAAAATCGCTAATCTAACTAAAAACGAATTTTTAAAAAATGACACGGAAATATATAAATAAAATATTTAAGCTCAATTATTTTGAGAAATTCGCAATAAATGTTCAAAATTATTTAACGCTCAGAGTGTACTCGAATAATCCGCACAAAAATGCTCAATTGCAGCATAAAGGTTTCTGTCTTGAATATTGTACAAGAACCACAAGGTTTTAATCTTAAGGCCAAAATAAATCAAATATTACTTGGCACAAATTCACTATAGAATGAAAAATAAATGAAAAACGTTCATCAATAGTGAAAATTAAGGTATCACCCCCCAAATAAACGTGCCCTTCACTCTCAATGGTCGTAGCTGCAAATTTCGCTGTTTTCTCGACGTATTAAATTACGGTGGTTTCGTGATAACACTGTGTAACACGATTTTTGTCTTTGAGTAGCAACAGTTATTTTCTATTTGCTTGTGTCTAGAATACATGAAAAAACACTTATTTATTTCATACTTTGCTTTTGTGTCCAGGATAATGATATTTATACGAAATTTACCTATTCCCTCTGGAAGGAAGTAGCGAAGTTGAATTTCATTTGCATAACGTAGAAACAAAACGACATGATACAAAAATAGCATTATTTATTCTAGAATTACATAAGTGAGACAATTAAAATATTAGAAATGAGTAGTTTTCTGTGATTTACGCTTATACTCTAAATTACTTTCACGGATCAACAGATCCTGGTGAAAGCACTGACCCTGCTCCTCGGAGTACGCTTCCATGTTCTCCTTAAATCTATCAAGATGAGCGTCAAGAATATGGACTCTTAGGGACATCCTGCAACCTTTCTTGTCGTAGTTTCTCGCTAAGTTCTCAATAAGCTCTGCATACGTTTTGGCTTTGTGATTGCCTAGGAAGCCCAGAGGCACTGCGATAAAACTGCCCCACGCTGCTTTTTTCGTCCTAGTGAACTTCTAAGGAAAGGCTTCTACCTTTGCCGCAGATAGCTTGGGAAAGAAATCTTGGAGATTCTTGAAAGATGCAGA
Source organism: Ceratothoa steindachneri (assembly GCA_963969495.1). Classification (NCBI taxonomy): domain Eukaryota; kingdom Metazoa; phylum Arthropoda; class Malacostraca; order Isopoda; family Cymothoidae; genus Ceratothoa; species Ceratothoa steindachneri. The sequence continues at coordinate 133,296,285 of OZ018322.1, read as the reverse complement.
GTCCTTACCTAGGGCTCTGACGAATTGTTTCATAAGGCCCAATTTTACGTGCAGAGGAGGAAACAGTACTTTTGGGGAGGATGGTCGAACAAAGACTCCCATTTGACGTTGTTTCTCCCAACACTAAACTCGGTCCATTATGGCCAATCCCACTGATGGTACTGTGCCACGTTGTCCCTGCTGTATCAAAGGAAAAAATAGCAAGAAAACTTGGTAAAGCCGCCTTGGAGACCCATCAAGAAGGCCACCATTTTGAAGTCTCCGATAACCTCCCAACCGTACTCTTCATATTTCAATGCATCTAGCAAGATCTTGCCCCTGCTGTATTCCTCTTTGAGCTGGACCGAGTGAGTAAGGGAAAGAGATGGATACATGTTCCTGTTATGAAGCAGCACTGCTTTGAGGCTCCTGAACGAGCTGTCAATGAGGAGGCGCCACTTTGTTGGGGTTACAGGCGATTCCGATTGCCTCAAACAGACCAATCACATTGTGACAAAAGCAAAACTCATCTTGACGTCTAAAAAGGCTTTAAAAACACTGGTGACTCTTTCTCTGACCTGGTATTTGCACAATCTCATATAACAAATCCCACTGCTTTAGTTTCGAAGTTAAAAGCTCGGCATTGTACTTTGTGAGCCAAAATCTCTGACAAGGTCGTTGAGATATTTTGGGTTAGGGTAGTATTGGTTTCTCTTTTCAGTTGCACCTCTGTAATTTGGATCAATGAGTTCATCCTCTTCTGAACTGTTTTTCTTTTCTAAAAACTGGTGCTCGCTTTTTGAAGGAGGTTGTAGGGGGAGCTCAGAAATGTGTGACACTGGCGCAATAGGTGATTAAAGATCTGGATACATGATAACAGGGGCATTTTTGCCTGCTAGAGGTTTAGAAGGGCTCACCATGCAGAAGAAATAATTGCTTGAGTGGTCAGTTGGTTCTGTCCAAATTCGTGGGATTGCGAAATTCATAGCTCTCTTTTTTTCTCTGTACCATCTTGTAAAAAACAAACAAAATTAAAACATAAGTATAAATATACAAATACTTTTCACTTAGTTTTATTAAAAATGTTAAAAAATAAAAAAAACAGTATCCAAATAAACAAAACACATTATATTTATATATATTACCTTCCAGAGTTCTTTTGCAGAGCTCGCAGGTGAAATGAGGTGCCCAAGTTTTGTCTTGATCTCCGACTGACATGCCAAAATATGCCTTGTAAGCCTCGCACATTTTAGCATATCTCTCTACAGAGTACCTTTTCGCTCTTGTCTTAATAAATTCGTCGCATACATAGCAAAATGCGTCTGTCGGATGCTTATAACCTCTTGATTTAAAGTGTGAAAAATGCTTCTATCAATATACAGTGACGATCTCTACGCTGTGACGACTAGAGTTAGACTGATCTGTTGAATAGATATTCTTTCTATTTATACAGTCATCTAGGTTGCCAGAATGTTCTAAAAATTCTTCAAATATAAAAAATTCTCGAAAGTTCTAGGAAGCTCTATAGTTTATTTTTCACTAAATTAGTGCTGAATCTATGTGGAATATAAAAGAACAGCCATTGCTGTCCAGGTCGTAAAAAAAACAAAATATAAGGGAAATAATAGCTATTACTACTGTATTACTGTTTCTATAACATTTTAAATACAGTATATCATGTTTATACCATAAGTGGCAAAAAACACAACCCCTAAACTTTTATATATTTTTACTGTTTGCATCAAAATAATGTTATTTAAAATTTCAATGTCTTAGCCACAAAAGCAAAGTTTTGGAATTAAAATTGACTTTTTCCTATTTAATAGAGCAACAGACAATTTGGAAATAAACTTTTAAGCTAGGGACAAGACGAAGGTGAAAATTTGTTACAGAGTGTAATTTGATTTTTGTTAATCTTCAGGCCATGGAGATATATTTAATGGTGTATCGCTCTCCAACCGTGGTCTAGTAGAAGGCCACTATGTCCCGTGCCAGTGGTGCCCCTGTTTTTTAACTAAGCGTGTGCCCAACGTCCGAACACCAGGCGGGATATCCTGGTTTGGGTACCTGACTAAGCGTACCCACCAACCTTTTGGGGCAGTTGTGTGTATGGACACCAGCACACTTCTGGCCCATATGGTTGTCTTTGCTGTGGCCCTGCAGTTAGTGAATGGCATCACAAGGGCTAGGTGACCTCACACCAACATAAAAGGTGGGTGAGGGGAACCCCATGAGGCGGTTTGATGACCAAACACTGGCATCACTCCGGCATCCCCAAATAACCTTGCGGGGCGACTGTGTGTCTGAACCCCAGCGCACTTTCGGCCCACTTGGTCCTAGTCAGTATGTGTACTCTGTACGAGTCGACGGATGTACCCACTGGGGGGCATCGTCCGCAGGACCGTGCCACGGAGGTAGGTTTGGTTGCCTGGGTCGTTGTTTTGCTTTCGGGAGGTCTTTGCACCGCAGTCCAGTAAAACTCCGTTATGCGGCTCCGCTGTTTTTGAAACAACAGTGGGAGTCGGGGGGCGGGCTACCCTGTCTGGACTGTATGGGCGCTCTCCGGACTCACGATGGCGATTTGGTACATGCCCTCGGCTCCAGAGACACCACTTATAAAAATCAAAATCATATGGGTAAACTTGCAAAAAACTCATCCCAGAGACCGCCGGCCTCTGGTCACCGTGAAAAAAGCAGAGATCTTCGTCGCTTGGATCCTTTTGGATCAGAAGTAGACGAAGAACTGGATTATGACCGCTTTATTGTACTCAAATCCAGCAACGAACGTTGTTCTCTTAACAAAGCTGACATCTTTGATGTCTTTGACGACTTCGTAAACAAGTGTGGCGAACCTGCTCAAATGTGGCCGCGCAATGATGGCGCATTGATTGTCGAGGCCAAGTCTAACGAGCAGCAAAAGAGAATTCAATCTCTCGAAAAGTTAGCCTCAGTGAGTGTATCATCCGCGTCTCACCCAACATTTAATACCTCCAAAGGTGTTATTCGATCGGGTGAACTCATTGAGTATGATATCGACAGGTTGGTGACAAAACTTGCCAATCAGAAAGTAACGAGTGCACATCGCATTTCTAGGTTTGTGAATGGCGCTAGGGTCCCTACCGCCACCATAATCCTAACTTTCAACAGATTGGAACCGCCCAAGTACGTCAAGGCTGGCTACCTTAACATCCCAGTCAAGCCTTACGTCGAAAACCCCCGGCGGTGCTTCCATTGCCAACGCTTTGGCCATGTAAGCAAGTTTTGTAAAAGCGAAAGGATTTGTGTAAACTGCTCAGCAGAATTTCACGGAACACCCTGTTCCAAACAGCCGTGCTGCCCCAATTGTGGCGGAGACCACTCTGCCACATCACAGCAATGCACCTTCTTCCTCTACGAGAGAGAGGTCATTGCTGTCCGAAATAAAAACAGGGTGAGCTTTAAAGAGGCTAGACGAAGAGTTAGGAAGACTTACGTTCAGCCTGGCGTGAGCTTCGCGGATGCTCTGCGCACCGCCACGCCAAAGAACTGAAGAAGCCAGAGACCATCTACTGGCTCTACTGAACAAACCAGAAGTCCTCCACAACCGAAACCCAGGTCTCCGCGCAGAGATGTGCCTCAACAGGTAAGGGGTTCTCCACACCCTAAACCCGCATCTCCACACGCACCTGAAAAGGTTAATAAGAGCCCCCCTCGACCGAAACCACGATCAATCGGTAGAGAAAACTCTTCACCAAAATCTAGCCTAGCTTCTGATGGCACAAAGAAGAGGAACCTTCCATCCTCTCCCGATTCACCAAGAGTGGCAAAACACTTTGCCACCGCTCCACAAGACGTGGATGTGAATCGGATTGGGCCGCAGGTGGTGTCTATTCCAGCTCTGGACATCCATCCTGCCCCCAAAGAACAGAGAACTACAGCCCCAAAGCGAGTAGTCAGCAACCCACCCCTTGCTGATACTGCTTTGGAACTCCTTCGAGCCCTAAGTGAGAAGGAATCAACCTGTACCCCATCACAGGAAACAGCTGTAGTCGAGGCTGCCCCCTTATCCAAGGAGGAGCCGAACCAACCATCAGATTCCAAGAATCCTTCGCCAGCCGAACAATCGCTGCCACCATCACCAGCCAAGTCGATGTCATCGGCTCACGAAATGACTGATGGAGATGCTCCCACATCTGCTTCTCCAGTCAAGACAGTCATTTCGTATAGCCAGCTAACAAAATTGCCACATCTAAAAGAAAAGCCGAGAGCTAAATTAACGCTCCCGATGCCTCCAAAGTCATACCCAAAACCGGTAATTGGTATGACCAAAACTACCCCTACGGGTAGTATAAAACCAAAACCTCCTACCCCTAAGGGTAGGATGATTGTCTTAAAGAGGTAAGGATGTATCCAATAATTCATTGGAACATCCAAGGTCTCTTCCCCAAGTGGGAAGAACTCAAGCTCCTGTTTAAAGACTACAATCCTGATTGTATAGCTTTACAGGAAACTTGCTTGGGTACTCGTAGTGTACCCAATATTCCTGGTTTTGTGGGATACTATAAGAACCCTATAGAACCAATCCATGGTTCTGCTGTGCTCATCAACAGCAGGGTTCCCCACAACCAGATCGACCTTGCGACAGACCTGCAGGCGGTCGCTGTCCGCCTGTTCTCCCATCGCCACTATACGGTCTGCTCGCTTTACCTCCCTCCAAGTGAGGGAAAAGACACAGCCTCTCTAGCTAGAAAACTAGTAGAGGTAATTAAACAGCTCCCTTCCCCCTTTCTATTGATTGGGGATTTTAATGCTCGACACCCCCTTTGGGGGGACCATGATAAGAACCCTAGGGGAAACATGATTGAGAAATTTCTGGGCGAAAATGATGTCTGCCTTCTAAACGATGGCAGCCATACATCATTTCACATCCAGACGAGCAGCTCTACATGCGTGGACTTGTCCCTCTGTTCACCAAGCTGTAGAGCTGATTTTGACTGGGCAGTGGATCCTGACTTGCGAGGCAGCGATCACTTCCCCATTATTATAGCACCATGTACAGGTGGCCCCCCTCCACCACCTAGTAAAAAATGGAATGCAAAAAAAGCAAACTGGCCTAAATTCAGGCACCTCTCGAGCCATGACGGGTCCTTCCCTCATGAAGATATTGACGTGGCTATCGATGACCTCCTAGTCCACGTCAATAAAGCGGCTAACTCCTCCATCCCGCTCTCCGGCTCAACCGCTCGCGGACCACAAGTTCCCTGGTGGTCGGCTGAATGCTCGAGAGCCGTGACTGAATGTAAAATGGCTTGCCGACGTTACCATCGCTCCCCTACGATGGTAAATAAAATTGCTCGTAACAGAGCAAGGGCAGCACGGCGACGCATCCTTCGACAGGCTCGAAAGACCTCGTTGGAAGGTTACATCGCGTCCATAAGTTGGCAAACGCCTATAGACAAAGTGTGGAAAAGGGTCAAAAAGCTATTGGGCAAATCCAATGGCTTTACAGCTCCCAACATTGTCCAAGCTGGAGAATTGTTGGGGGACTTGTCCCATATTTCCAATGTCTTGGCCAGATCATTTGCTAGCATCTCAAGCCCAGATAATTATGAGATGCAATTCCAGTGCTTTAGGCTCCAACAGGAGCAGCAACCGCTCAACTTTATGGAGCCTAACATGGATAACGAGTCATACAACCGACTCTTCTCTATCCATGAGCTCCATAATGCACTGAAGCACTGTAGATCCACTGCCCCCGGATCGGATGGCATTTCCTATGATATGATTAGGAATATGCATCCATCCCTTCTCTCTCATTTACTGGACATTTACAACTGGATTTGGATCAAGGGCCGCTTCCCTTCCATGTGGAGAGAGGCCATAGTCCTTCCATTCCGCAAACCAGGAAAGGACGGGACGGAGCCCACCCATTACCGCCCCATTGCTCTTACCAGTTGTCCATGTAAAGTGTTTGAGAGAATGGTCAATTTCAGACTCGTCTGGTATTTGGAGACTCAAAATCTCATATCTCCTTCTCAATCAGGGTTCAGGAAAAAGCAGAGTACGACAGACCTGCTTGTCCGAATGGAGTCACTCGTAAGAGATGCTTTTTCAAAGAAGCAGCACGCCATCGCTGTCTTCTTTGATATTGAGAAAGCATACGATACCACCTGGAGGCGTGGTATCCTTAAACAACTCCATGATTGGGGCCTGCGGGGTTACCTCCCCAGGTTTGTCGAGCAATTTCTGATGCGACTCACACTACGCGTAAGGGTTGGAGGCACCTTATCGGAGCCCGTGGACCAAGTTGAGGGTGTGCCGCAGGGAAGTGTCCTCAGTGTCACCTGCTTCTCTGTGGCCATTAATAGCATTGTTAGAAATCTCCCTCCCGAGATTTCGTCGACGTTATATGTGGATGATCTGGCGCTCATTTGTTCTTCGCCCAGACTCCCATTTATCGTCCGTAAGCTACAGCGAGCTATAAGCACTGTAGCTTAAAATGCTTCCTCCAAGGGTTTCCGCTTTTCCGCAGTAAAGACCAAGGCTGTTCACTTTTATGGGCATAAGTTAGTGACATGGGACCCCCCCCTTTTGTCGCTATATGGTGTGCCTATAGATTTTGAGCCCCATTTCAAATATCTCGGGGTCATATTTGATTCAAGGCTTTCCTTCCGGCACCATGTGGACGCCTTGAAAAGGTCTTGTTTAAAGAGAATGGACATAATGAAACTGTTGTCTCACACTTCTTGGGGAAGTGATCGACGTACCCTGTGGCTCCTGTATCTAGCATTGGTCCAATCAAAGCTAGACTATGGATCACAGGTGTACTCCTCTGCCTCGCCATCCATTCTCGAAAAACTAAATACTGTGCGTAACCAGGGTGTGCGCCTGGCTTCTGGAGCCTTTAAGTCCTCCCCAGTGTGGAGCCTCTACGCAGAGAACGGGGTTCTCCCCCTTCCCTATCACAGGCTCAAGTCTAATTTGAACTACCTCCTTAGACTTGAGCAACTACCGCAGACGCCAGTGTATGAGTGCATGTTCAATACACGGACAGTAGCCTCATACGATAGATCTCCATCTCTGGCTCGCCCCTTTGCTCTGCGTATGGCTGAGCACACTGCGCAACTAAGGGAGTTCTCAGTGATTTCCTTTACCATGCCAAAGACCCCCCCGTGGCTCATACCACCTGTAATGGTATGTAGGGAACTGGCTGATAGGCCCAAGGATCACCACCTGCCTGTAGTATTGAGAGCCATGTATGGCGACCACTCCTCTCAACACCGGCATAGCACTTTTGTGTTCACCGATGGGTCCAAGTCACCGGACAGAGTTGGAGCAGCTGCTGTCTTTCCATCTGAGATAGCATTGGTCCGCCTGCCAAACGCAGCTTCCGCATTCACAGCGGAACTCGTTGCTATGATGGCGGCACTGACTATCATAGCTGGCAGGCCATCTGGTTCTCATACTATCTTTACAGACTCCCTTAGTTCGCTTCAAATGTTGGGTGATGTTGGTTCGAGCCATCCGTTGGTTTCCAAGATCCAGCGGTGGCTCCTACGACTATCGCCCATCCACGAGATATCCTTCTGCTGGGTGCCTAGTCACGTGGGCATCCCAGGCAATGAGAGGGCAGATGCTGCAGCCAAAGAAGCAGCATCACTGGGGACAGCTCCAGTGGCCCCAGTCCCACTCTGCGATGCCTATCCTCTGACCAATGAATACATGGTCGGCCTATGGCAGAAGAGGTGGAGTGAGCTCCCTCCCACCAAGCTCCACTCCATAAAACCCTCCGTTCACCCATGGCCACGTACAACTAGACATCGTAAAATGGAGGTTGCGCTTGTCCGTCTGAGGATAGGCCATTGCCGGCTCACCCATGAGCATTTAATGAGTGGGCTGCCCCCACCTATGTGCATTCTGTGTGGGGTACAAATATCTGTCCTCCATATATTTGTAGAATGCCCATTGCTAAGGAATCTCAGAAGGACGACCTTTCCCTTCATTACCAGAGAGATGGCCCCCCAGCAGGCTCTGCGGGGCATCTTTTCTGAGACCCATTGCTTCTTTAACGTGACTAGGATACTAACCTTCCTAAAAGAAAGCAATCTTTTAAACGAAATTTAAAATAGTTTTATATATTTATTGTTGATCTATTCATAGTTTATGTTTTTACATTTTGTTGAGTTTTTAATAGTCTATTTTTTGTTAAAAGATTTTAACTGACTTAATATTGCCTATTAAACTAATTTTGGTCCCAAGGACATTTCTGCCTTTTTTATGTATTTTAATATGGCAATATTTTAAAAATAATAATTTTAAATTCACTGCCCATAAGTGAATTTGGCTGCGAGATAGCCCATCTGGGCTACGCAGCTTTTAAATTTTAAATGCACTATTCATTCATTCATGTCCCGTGCCAGCTTCAGAGATACAACCCTACACATTGTTCTGGGCTAACACGCCACTGTTACCCGCAGGTTGGGGATGGTTGACTCTAGACTATGCTATTCCCATACCATAAAGTTAAAATCGCATTCTTATTTTTGGCGAAGGGAGTGAGTAAGGCCACTAGGGAGATAATGGAAATCATAGTCTTAGTAGAGCAAGGTAGCCATGACAACGTGCTCCCTCTTGGCCTTGTAAATGTGTGCTGTGGCGCCAATGACCAGTGGAGGCGCCCTGAAACTTCTCTCAGACAGGTCGAATCGTAGTAGAAGGGCCTGTGAGTTAAAGGTTCCCAGAAACTGGATGTAGTAGCACACGCACTAGCAGAAAGCAAAAAAGGCTGTATGGCTTTAAGTTTTACCAATACTACCATAAGAATGATAGATCATTTTTAGCATTGTCGCTTTTACGCCCAGTGGGTGGGCTTATACATTTTCTATCCTATTTTGCAAAGTGGGTGGCACCGGGACTGCTTTGCTTGCCTGAGTTAGTCTAGCTCTTCCCCGATCTGGCCCCAAGCCAGATCGGGGAGAGGTATTCGCAATCACCCACGGGGAACTAGAGGTAACCCTAGTTAGATTAATTGACACCCACAATGGTTATTCGGCTATCTGCCAAAAGGAGAGCGACTGTGAAGTCCTCACCTCCCAAAAAGCGGCAGAATCCCTAAAGAAAATAAACCTGAGACTCCACTCGCCTCCACAGATTAAAACACACCGCAGCATTATTCTTCGCCGCCTCGATTCTTGGGTAGGTGGCCACAGCATCGAAGAAATTCATGCTGAGGTCGAGAAAAATCACTCTTGGGCTAAGGTAGCGGAAGTCCTTAAATTCAAGGACTACACGCATGTCTTTAAGATTGTGTTTACTGATTCGGCAATGGCGGTAAAGGCTACGGAGGGCGGTATGCTCCTCTTCAACGTTCGAATCTGCCCCGAGCAGATCGAGCGTGAGGAGTTTATCGACCTCCAAATGTGCTTCAAATGCTATAAGTATGAGGAGCACACTACAGCCAACTGCCCCAAAGGGAATGCTATTTTGTGTTCAATCTGCGCATCGGACAACCACTTTTGGAGGAGCTGCAAAAGCACCTCCATGAAGTGTCTCAACTGCGCCGGGGAACATAAGACACTCTCCATGGCTTGCCCCATCAAAAAACAAATTCTGAAGAAAATGCCAACATGAAAAAACTGGAAGAAGAAACTAGGGCCAACACCACCTATGCCAAAGTTGCAAAAACTGCGGTAGCGGAATCGAAAGGGAACACTACATTTCTCCACGTCGAGAACGAAAATTCGACTAAAATTATGTGTTGCATATATTATGCTCATATTGCGAATCTCTCATCCCCGTGGTGCTTTGCAGATGAGCTTAATAAGATGCTAATTCATAATGGAATGGAAGAAATGTGGTTTCCCCCTTAACCCGCGGTCGGAGGAGATCCTGAAAATTAGTCTCAAACCCCAGTGTGAGACTAGTTGTCAGAAGCTCCCAACTCCCAGCAGGGACACAACCCCAGCCTCCTCCAGGGACCCCAGGATCCAGGCTGCAAAAGCACGCACGGAGCAACAAACAACGCAAACTAACCAGAACAAAAACACCCACGCACACACAGGTTGACAATGAGGCTACGGAGACTGGAGCTGCGAGAGCCGAGGGAGGAGCACGTTCGCCCCGCTCACGGAAAAACTCGCAGTCCCAGAGACGCCCGAGATCGTCCTCTTCTTGCAAGAGGGAATCTAGGCACGCATACCATTCAAGAAAAATTAACTTTGAGGTATTCGCTGCTGAAAGGTCCCTTTTTCCTAAGGAGATGGATGCCCTTGATGTATCTAAAGGTTTAATAGCCGGAAAATACAAATGGGAATTTACCTCGGACGAATTTAGTGAAAAGCAGGTCGAGGAGGCTTTACTCCAAGGCTTGATTAAACTGACTCCGGATACCTTTGTCACCCTTACTGACGGCGAATTCAGAAAGAAACGTACAGGTAAAACTATTACGCCACCTAACACTCCACAAGGACCTAAGCTCGTAAGAGAATAAGTCCTAAAAAACATCATATCACACTCAAGAATCCTTAAGTGAACTATACAATGAAGACTTTAAAGATATTACACTTTAACTCTGACGGATGGACAAATAAACAGACAGTGTACGGAAATGTATTAAGACAATGCCACCCAGAGGTTATATTTATTTCCCAACATGGAATAAATGACGCTAACCCACTAAAAATCTTTCCCTACGAAGTCTTGACAAAAAATCACAGCGGAGAACGTCATGACGGATGCGCTATAAGTGTGAAAAGAGGTCTTGACTTCATATCAATAAGTGGACTCGACGAATCTTACCTTGCTGTGGAGGTCCGTACGGCAGTGGGACCCCTGGTCCTGGCAACGGGGTACCAACCCCCAAGGAGAGGGTATTTGCCCCTTCCCAACTTCTTGCAGCTATGTGGTCACGGCCGAACCGTTCTCTTTGCCGGTGACCTCAATGCAAGAAGCGCTGCCTCCGGTTATACGTCGACCAACCTAGCAGGCAGGAATCTCGAGACACTTATCGATAGACACATTATGACTAGAATTGGACCAGACTTCCCCACATACATCACTCACAGGTCAGCCACAAAACCAGACATTGTTCTAACAAGCAATATGTTCCCATATAATTACTTCATTGAGCCGGGCCTCCCTATTCCCAGCGACCACCAGGCTATCCTTATTAGAGTCTCAACCTCCCCCATTCAAATCCCTATCCCAGAGCGAAAGAGCTACGCTAGAGCCACCTGGGATAAGTATAAACAACTCCTCGAAAGCTATAACCCAGAACCCTTAAATAATGCCTCCCTAGAAGAAATTGACGAGGAGTTGGATAAATTGAATGAAAATTTATTAAAAGCCAAAAAGGAATCCGTCCTAGAATGAAATCCCTTGCGAGGGATTATAGGGAACGGATCAATGAAGTGAACCTCACTGGCCCCAACATCAACACACACCGACAAACACGACTCATACGTGACGAACTAATGACTCTTATAAGGGACCAACAGAATGTACTCTGGAATAATTTAATTGACGGATTGAACGTAGAAACCGACTCACGTACATTCTGGCAGACTGTTAAACGACTAAAAGGCGGACAACCACCAAAGACTATTAAGCTCAGACGTGATGACACTGAAATTTCTGACGTGGAAAAAATCGAAGAGGAATTCAGACTCTTTTGGGCATCTATATTTAAGATATCCCCGGAAGAGAATGATGACTTCGATTTAGACTTCGAAGACGGAATTATTAACGACCTGAATGATCAAATACACAGAGCCCACCCTCAACATTGCGTATCACAGGATAGGAAAATAGGAAGGACTCGGCGGTAGAATTACTGCCGAGGAACTCTCAATGACCTTAAAATCATTTCGACAGCGAGCACCGGGGCGTACAGGACTGACGAAGGAGAATTTTATTCGAGCCCCGCCCAATATCTTATTGGGGCTCATGAATATCATGAACGCGTGCCTAAATGTGGGTTACTTCCCTGACCACTGGAAGGTAGCGAAAATGATATTCATTCCAAAAGCAGGTAAACCACCGGACAGTCCAGCTAACTTCAGGACTATATCTCTCCTAGAATTTTCAGGGAAAGTCTTGGAGAAGATATTGGCCAATAGGGTAAATACGTTCCTCGAGAATAATAATTCTCATAACAATCAACAACATGGCTTCCGAGCGAAGCGAGGAACAGACACGGCGCTAGCCGTAATTACCGAGAAGTTGGCAAAAGTAAAATCAGAAAAACGCCACGCAAATCTGGTGCTACGCGATGTCAAAAAGGCCTTTGACAAAGTATGGAGGAGAGGCCTACAATACAAGATCTTACAACTGGGCCTCAATCCCATACTTAAGAGGATTCTTTGTGATTATGTGATGGAGAGGAGGGCGTTTTTGAGTATCAGAGGTTATAGCGGCCCTGAGTTCGAACTCGAGGCGGGGGTGCCGCAAGGCGGGTGCATCAGTCCCCTGCTCTATAACATATACACCATAGACCTTCCCCAACCTTTGACTGAGGTTTCCTTGTACGTCCAATTTGCGGACGACATAGCAATGATATGTACGGGGCCTTATCGGAATGCGAATTTCATGGCACGGAGTACGGCAGTGGAAATCGAAAACATCAACTCTTTCGAGAGAAGATGGAAGATATCCACCAATGCCCAAAAGTTCCGTGTAATTCCACTATTCCGAAGGACACTGGCAGACATCCGTGTGGGGGGTGCACGCATCCCATACCGCACAGGGGACACGGTTTTGGGACTACATATTACGACTGGTGGGTATAGGAATCTGGGTGTGAAATACCCAGAAATGAAGACGAAAATCTTCTACCTGCCACGTAGAGATAACATCTACAACTACAAAGGCTTGAATGCCCAGTGCATTCCCAGATGATATATTTATATACTATAAAAAAAAAAAAAAACGCGAAGAAAGCCAGTGATACCCTTTCACCAGGGATTTGTCTTTCATACTACCTTTCATTTTCACTTTCCTATAATTTTTCCCTATTCCCCCACTATTTCTCCTACTAAAACCCTCTTCTACTATATTCCTCACTTTTTATGTCCAATGTCCAATGGGTGGCACCGGAAGCATATGCTATTCCCTATAGGTAAATTTTGATCTTATAGCAAGTTGTGAAGCATTTTTTCATTCAGAGAAACATTTAGGAAAAGGGAATTTGTTAGCAGTATCGCGGGTTTGCTCTAACAGGGCAGTTTTTTTTGCTATGAGATCGTTAGGGCTTGAAAAAATGAATTATAGAATTTGATCAGAATGTCAGAGAGCTGGATACAAAGAACGCACGTGTCATTTCCAACGGAAAGTTGAACTTTGAAATTTAACGGACATTTCTGCGAACTGGTAAACGTTTAATTCGTAAGACTGGGTGGCTGTTCTGTAAGAAGAATTTTTTATCAGAAACGCCCCCAATTTTTAACTATAAAAATTCCCTTGCTTTACTTAATTTTGAAGCTTTTTTTTCTTTCTTCCACGTGTTTTTAAACAATCATATTTCCGTTTTTTTTTCAATATGATTCTACTTTATGTAAACTGATGATTCATAACCATAGTAAAAAATTGGTTAGAGTTTATTCTGTCGAATGTTTAATGTGCAATACAAGGTTCATTGGTCAAACAGGAAAATCTTTATATATCCGATTAAATCAACACAAAATTAAGATTAGAACATGAGAATGTAAAATTGCTCTCATTTTGCATATTTCAGATAATAATCTTCGCATTACTTGGAATTCAGACAAATTCATTTATCATTACACAAATTCCATCAAAAGAAATATAGTAAAATGTTCCCGGATTATTAACTTTCCCAGCATTATCATTAACATGGTCTGTTAAAACTGGATCTTTTAAATAAAAAATTCATAGTAAATGAAATTATTTCCAATCATAAACCTATGTTATTATAGGCTATAATTTTGTTTGTCTCGTTTCTCATTTTTTATTTTGCTCATCTCTTTCTCTCACTTTATATATATATATATATATATATATATATATATATATATATATATATATATATATATATATATATATATCTATATATCTATATATATATCTATATATATATATATATATATATATATATATATATATATATATATATATACAACAAAGCCCACAGGGAAAATAAATACGAGGATTTCAAGTACTTTTGAACTTTATTTCGAGTTCTTTATCAAGGAATAACAGAAGTATTGAAAATTGTAATATTTATAAGGATGATAGAGAGGAGAAGGAACGCCTACAAAAAAGCAAAAAACCAATCAACAAAATGAATTAATATGAAATGGAAACCTTAGGAGGAGCGAAGATAAATACAAAATAAGATCATTAAATCAGGTAAATTCAAAGACTAAAGGTTGACAAGAGGATTAAAATACCACCTAAGCAATTAAGGAGGGAGAAAATCTCAGCGAAAGATTAACCTCAGAGGTCAGGATCTAAAAACCAAGGTAGAATAAGTACAAATGTTCTAAAGACTTGACTCAAATGGAAATAAATACAGACAAAAACAAAAGTCTACATAGATGCACACAAAATAAAATTAAATTGTTTATTAGGATTAATATAAATATTTAATCTCAAATTAAAAGTTTCGATAGTACATTGTGAATATAATTTAAAAAATAACCATCAAGTTTATATAAGCCAGGACTTAAATTCAGATTTGGGAATTTACTAATAAAGGTTGATTCAATGATTTTAGCAGAATTCCAATCAATTTTGTGATTAAGATGTGACATTTGAAAATAAAATGAGCTGCTTTCTTCGCCATGACGGATATTATATTTATGCTGAGAAATTCGTTTTTTTAAACATTTACCTGATTGGCCAAACTAATATTTAGAGCAATCGATACATTTTACGCAATATACATTACTAATAGGGGAAGGGGCGTTCTTGACTACTAGTTTAGAGATAGTATTATTATAGTTAAATACTACACAAATGCCTAGAGATTTTAAAATATGAGGGAGAAAAGCAAAGGATGGATTAAAAGGAAGTACAAGGGTATTCTTATTATTAAAAGGAGCGCGAGGTTCAAAACGATAAAAAGACCTTTTAGCTAACTGAAGGCATTTATCAATAAAATGAAAAGGATAGACAAGTTTATGGCCGATGTCAAAAATTTGGGAAACTTCAGAGTCAAAGAATTCAAGAATAACCACACGAAGTGCACAGAAAAAACATTGAGATAAAAATTGATCTTTTGATTTTAATTTGGTGAGAGGAGTAAAAGTGAATATAAGAAGAAGAATTAGTTGGTTTCCGATAGACAGAGAATTTGAAACCAGAAGGCGTGCGGTGTATTAATAAATCAAGGAAAGGAATACTTCCATTCTGTTCTATTTCAAGGGCAAATGTGATGGAAGGTACAAGTGAATTAAGTTGGTTAAAAAAAATATATATTTCCAGAATTGGGCCACAAGCAAAGGATATCATCAATATAGCGAAACCTGTGCGATGTAAGCCCTATCCCGTACCGGTGCACCTAAGAGACGCTTTCAATGAGGAAGTCGACAATCTTTTGCAATTAGGGATTATCGAGTCATTTACGTCCGACTACTGTTTCCCAATAGTCATGGTCCGCAAGCCAGACCAGTCCTTTAGGATGTGCGTCGATTTTCGGAACTTAAACACCGTCACCGTGTTCGACGCCGAGCCTCTCCCCCTAATTGACCAAAATTTACATCTCTTCGAAGGAGCCGCCTATATCACTGGGATAGACCTATGTAAGGCCTATTATCAGATCCCCCTAAAGGCATCAGCGAGGAAACTAACAGCCTTTCCTACAGACAAAGGTTTAATGGAATTCACTCGTCTTCCTTTTGGCCTAGTCACTGCCTGCAGTAGCTACAACCGCATAATGCGCCGTGTAATAGACGGTTTAAAAACGTTTCTTTTTATTTTGACAACGTGTATGTGGCTACACGTTCATGGAACGACCATATCTTGTCACTCCGCCCGCTTTTAGAACGCTTAAAGCATCATGGCTTAACGATTAAACCCTCAAAATGCCATTTTTCTTATAAATCCATAGAATACCTTGGATTTAAAATAAGCGAAAGTCATCTGGCCCCACAGAAAGAGAAGGTAAAGGCTATTTTAAATATGCCCCTACCGCGCACCAAGAAGCAATTACGGTCTTTCCATGGTGCTGCTTCGTTTTACCGCCACTTAGTACCCCAATTCGCTTCTGTAGCAGCTCCCCTAAACGATCTGCTAAAAAAGAAACTCCCAGACCCATTCCAGTGGAACCCCGACGCCGAAGCGCACTTTGAAGAGCTCAAAGAGAAGCTAGTCTCCGCCCCAATCTTAAAACTGCCGAACCCTCAAAAGAAATTTGGCGTAAGGACAGATGCCTCCCAACTGGGTATTGGCTGCGTATTACTTCAATACGACGAGGACCAAGAACCCGCTCCTATAAGCTATGCGAGTCGCCGACTGACGACTCGCGAAAGGGCATACGCTACGGTAGAACTGGAAGCTCTAGCGATTGTTTTGGGGACTACAAAATTTAGAATGTATCTGGTAGGTCGTCCATTCCTCATAGAGGCTGATCATAGACCGTTAGCCTACTTAAAAACTTGTAAAACCCGAAACGGCAGGCTAATGCGCTGGTCATTATTGCTAGCAGAGTACCGTTATGAAATCAGGTATCTAAAAGGGTCTGACAATGTACTCGCAGATAGCCTTTCGAGAAACCCAATTTCAGATGGCGATTAATAGTCAATTATTTATTTTTTCGTGTGTATCTCTTTGTATAAATAATTATTTCTTGCCTGTACTCTGTATGTGTTGTTTTTTTTGTTTTGTATATGTAAATTAGAGAAACTGAGGTAGCAGTAGTATTTTGTAGCCATTAGATACTAAGGTAAATTCCTAACGGTTTTGATAAAATTACCGACTCAATTGTTCGAGTCGAGGAAGATAATTACAAATTCCCCGGTGAAGTTAATTTTCACACTATTTCTTATTTTATGGCAGAATAATGTTCCTCGAAATAGGTAGGCGTGTGAGGGTATGGAAAGTACATACTCACATGCCGCCAGACAATCGTGGGAACAAAAGAAATTTGTCGTTTGAGTTGACCTTCTTCTCCTCTCTCTCTTCCCCCCACCCTTCCCCCAACTGGCGACAGGAAGTCTGAAGAAAGAAGGCCTATCTCACAGAGAAGCCTAAAATCTATTCGCCTTCTTTATGATATCATGGAGATTGTCCAGAAGGCGCTGCGATAAGCGAATTGTCGTGAATGGAATCTCTCTCTTGATTTCCCACAATCCTCGGTATAAATAATAACGCCGTTCATCCCTCTATAGCAGTGTCCCAAACCTACTCGCGTAATTCTCACGTTGAACGAGAGTCGTTGCCGTAACGTATCGACTGTCAACGCGCCGCCGAGATAACTTGGTCGCTGTCTCAAAGTGTTCCCGAAGTAAATCCCGCCCCGCAGAGTCTGTGACTAGAAGAATACGCTATGTTGCTCAACGTAACTTGAGAAAGAAAAGGAACATCCAAATAGTTACTGGAAGTTACTATTTGTTAGTGTCACATCCAGTTAGGAGTGAACTAACCGGAACTGCAGCCAGCAGCTCCGAACCCGTCGTCTTATCCCCCCACCCTCTCCCCGAGAACTCGTGTTAACGCCACCCGAACCACCCCGTCTGGACCTAAGTAGTCGTCTCTCCAATCCATCACAATTAATGGTAATCTGTAAACCCAGTGTCCCTCTATTCTTAAATTGCCTATTTAAATAACAGTGATTTATACTTCCATTGAGTCATTATCAATCTAGACGCTTAACGTCAGTGTTTAATATTTAATCCTTAATTTTGCCCGTTTAACTATTGCTAATTATTATATTTGTGTAAAGTAAAGTTTATTTTTTGTAGGTGTGTTTATTTGTGGCTCCTCTTTTTTGACGTACCCTTGGCAAGACTTTAATTAAGAATCCCTCCGTCTAATTTATTCAACCTGTATTATACACTCTTAGAATTCAACAATCACAAACCTCCCCCCAATAACAAGTGGGACTTTTATAATGAGAATCCTGGCTACGGCACAACTCGCCTCTAACCAGCTTTCGCACGTTCAGTAGGAACTAAAGCCTCTCTCTCTCTCTCTCTCTCTCTCTCTCTCTCTCTATATATATATATATATATATATATATATATATATATATATATATATATATATATATATATATATATATATATATGATCGTAAATTGAGTCATAGGGTCAATACCATCGACTTAGACAAAAGCGGTGTGTCCAGATCAAGGACTAGAATAATTATTGGACCAGACTATGAGCAATTCTACGACAAAAGTAAGTGCAGTCTTTGGTACAGAGGGAGATAAGTTCTAAGAATAAATTAGGGGGTATAGGTAATTCAACGTTACACAATTTATCTTTAAGTAACTGAAATAGATCTTCAACCGGAACTTTAGTGAAAAGGGAGCAAACAGCAAAGCTAACAAGGGTGAAGCTGGAGGGTAAGTGATGGTATTAAGTTTTTATATTAGGTAGGAACTATTAACTATATGGGAATCCTACTGCTTGGGTATACTTGTCTTGATTCATTTTCTGTTTCGGAAAGCGATTTCATGTATAGATTGGTAGTTCTGCCTGCCGTAGGTGTATCCTACTGTTTGGGAACCTCTTAGTTGAGTTTTTATTTTGAATCTTCAGATCTCTAAATATCTGCTGATGTTTTCGTTCAATTTTCTGCCATATTTTCTTCGCCCTGTTCTCCAGGGTCAGGTTAATTGGGTCAATTTCTACTATTTCGATTAAGTCTCTGATGCGCTTTCTTTCTGCTCTTCTAGTTTTGGTTATTAAGTATATTGTTTTATTTTGGATTCTCTGAAGTTTCTTCTTATTTGACTACGGGATAGTGTGCAACGGGATCGGGGGGCATACTAGGACCGATTCAACAAAGGCTTTGTACAGTGTTCTGTCATTTTTATTCATTCTGCCCAGGGTGTGCATTAGCCTTAGACCACCTCTGGCTTTGGCTATCCTTGCCTTCGCATGAGCGGGGTCGCCTCTTGAGCCAATGTGTAACCCTAGTACACTTCCTTCCGTCGCGTAACTGTAGTTGGTGACGTCAATGGATATTTGGTCTTTCTTAAGTCTAGATAATGGTATTATTTTAAATTTGTGGATGTTAGTTTTAATTGTCCATTTGTTTTCATATTCATTAATATTCTTTATTTCCCTTTCCGTAGTTCGTGCCAGCCATCTTGTATTAGTGGATCGCGATGGAATAATCTGACTGATGTCGTCCGCGTATTGAATATTTAGACATCCTGGAGTTATTGGGGGTTGAAGGTCAGCCATGAAGATCGCGTATAGGGTGGGGCTCGAATAGCCCCCCCCCCCACCTGGTGGGACCCCCGTCTGTAGATCTGTAGATAGAAAGTCGGTCCTCGATGAAAACGTAGACTTTCCTATTGGTGACATAGTCAGTCAACATTCTCTCCATCTTGATGCCGAGATTGAGCTGGAGGAGCTTATATTTAAGCCCTTCAACCCACACCTTATCGAAGGCCTTCTCGACATCGCGGAGAACCAATCTTTTCGGTTAGTATGGCTATTGCTGAGATAGAGTCCCTTTCCTTTTCAAAGCCGAATTGATGGTCATTGTATTTTCGGTTTTCTTCCAGGTATTCGACCAGCCTATGATTCAAGATCTTTTCCAGGACCTTACCCAGAAAGTTCAGTAGGGAAATTGGCCTAAAGCTTGAAACTAAGTGGGTTAGTTTCCCTTGCTTCAGCTGGAAGACCATTTTACCTGTCTTAAATCTTTCCGGATAAGCCCCTATGTTCAGATATGCGTTGAACAGGTCAGCAATTGCCTTAGTTATATTCTCTGGGGCACTTTCATAGTTATATTTTGTGAGGTCTGTGCTCCCAGGAGCCTTCTGCTTAAACGATCTTATGCCACTTTTCAGCTCTTCTTCTGTAACCTGAACTCCTAGACCCGCGTTTACTTGTGTGGTGTAGTCAAATCTTCTTTCTGGGGTAATTCTGTGCCTGTTTGTTATTAAGAAACTGTTTCCTTTTGCCCCGTTTCTGCGTCATATTTCCGGTTATGTTATCTTCTTTTTCGATGGAATATATTCTGCCCCAGTGTTCTCTAAATTTATCTGCTGTTTCTTCGTTGCTCTTTATGATTTCTCCTTGTTCATTATTTATTTGGATCTTCTTTCTGGGGGGTTTATTTTTTATTAAGTTTATTAATTTCCAGGCCTTTCTTGGTTATTCCGTGTTTTCCACTTTGGTTATAAATTCATTTCATAGGTCTCTTTGCTGTTCCTCAATGATAAATATCATATCACTCTTTAGTTGTCTTAGCTTCTTAGCCTTTATCCGACTTGTGCTGGTTTCTCTAATTTCCATGTATTTTTGCTTAATGTTTCTCGCTTTTCTTCTCGTCTCCTCAGTCCATTTCGTTGAGGGAGCGTTTTGTACTTAATTTTTGGAACGAATTTCTTATCTGTGATGCACTTTATTAATGCCTCTGTTACCTCTTCTAGCTCTTCGATGTTTTTGTCTTTCAGTTCTGGTTGAGCATAATCCTCCAGCATAGTCCTATATCCAACCCAGTTTGTCCTTCTGTAGGATTTTCTTAGTGTAATTTGGACCTGTATTGGGTTCTGGTTAATGGTCACCAGGGACTGGTTCCATATGCATGTTATAGGGGAATTTGTACTAGTTAGCACTATATCTGGGTTTTTTGATGCTCTTCCATTTAGGTAAGTCGAGAATTCTGGTCCAGCACGTATTACGATGTTTCTTTCTATCAGGAGTTCTAAATTTTGTCCCGCATTCTATTTTGTTCTGTATTCAGATTCCGTCAGTCTTGCGTTTAGGTCTCCCAGTAGTATTGTTGGTTTGTTCTTGTTAAATATTTCCATTATCGAGTGAATTGGTGTGTATAAGCAGCAAGGTGGTTGGTGAGCTGCTGCTATCGTGAGTGGAGATAATTCCGTCTGCATAGTCACAGCAGCGTATGCCTCATCGACCTCTCTTTCTTGGGCAAAATATAACCCTTTTTTAACAGCAATTGGTATTCCGTCATACCTTTTCCCGGTGGGATTTTTCTTAATGATGTCATAGTTGTGTATTTTTATTCGTTCGTCGTCTTTGATTCCGTGTTTAGAAATTGTTATTATGTCTGTGTCTATTTGGTGAAAGAAGTTGCTGTATTAAATATTTTTATTTTCCACCCGTCTGTATTTAGGTGGAGAATTTTAAATTTTCTGTTGGCGTGGTCCATGGTCTATAGCGAAAGGTTTTCTATTTTGTTTTGTTTGCTCCTTGTTTTGTTTTAGCGTTCTTCCACTTTTCGTTGTTCACTTCTCGAAAGTCTCTTTTTAAGAATTCTGACGTCATTAGGGTAGAATCTGATTCAGTTTCCTCCTAGGTCCATTTGGATGTCCCTCTTTCTATGCCTTTTTTGATGTCTGATGATTTGACACCTTTAGGCAGAGGGTATGCCTCGCGGACGAAGACTTTATGTTTAAAGTCTCTTGCTTCGTACAGGCATCCCTCGTTATCGTTTTCTACTTTGGAATCCGTTGTGGTTTCTGTCTCTCTGGTAATATTTTTGTTTTGTTTCTACATTTTCTTGTGGGTTTTCTTTTTCGTCATGATTTTAGGTTCCTTTTCTGTATCCTCGGTTTCCATTTCTTCCTTATTTGTTCTTCCTGATTCTTCGTGTTGTTTTTTTCTGCTAGTGGGGCTCCAACTTCCAACATGTCCTTGACTTGCAGAGTTTTCACCGCAGTAACGCCGTAAATGAGTGCCAAGGAAAGGTTTGGAAGGAACCACATTTTACGAATGCCGTTCTTTTTCAATAGAAGATTCAAGGTTTCTGCGAATGTTCCCGGTTGGGCTATATTGTGCACGTGTGCGAACATTATGCACGCCAGTATGTCGAGTCCGGTGCCCTCATTTACATTAATATTCATTTTTTTGTTTTTGTGTTTCCTTTACTTCTTTCAGTGTAGCCTTCGCTACGATGGCGTAGGTTTGATTATTTTTCTTTTTCACTTTCATCCTTTTCTTCTTGTTATTTCTTTTCTATTATAGCTTTTCTTTGGGGGCAATTGATGACCATGGTCCTGTGCGTGCCCTGGCAGTTTAGGCGGTTTTTTTAATTGTTCTTTGCATTCACAAAAGTTGTGGCCAGTATTTCTGCATTCAAAGCAGATTCTAAGATCTCTTCGCGGACAGTTTTTTGTCCCATGATCCTCGATTGCATAACACTGAAAGCAGGTTTGCATGTTTGTGAACTTCTCAACTTCGCGATTTTGGGGTGGAATTTGCATGGCGAACGCCATTCCTCCATTGGTCGTGGCTCTGTTGGCCATCTCAGATATGTTTCACACTACTTTGAAGACGGGTGTGTGGTGGCCGAATTTGATGAGTTCCGAGATTTTGAGAAACTGGTTTCCCTTTCTAGCTTCTCTTTTAGGAGCGATTAGCATTAGTTGTCGAGGCAGTTTGGGGACTAGGCCAATTTTGCTCAGGACCATTAGCCCGTTCATTGCTACCAACTGCTCGAGGTCTTCCTGTTTATGAAACAGCGCGGCGTATCCGTTTGGCACATCTATCATTTTAGGTCGGTATATAGGGTCCTAATCAATAATCCTCTTTCTTGTTTCGTTTTACCTTGCTCCGTCCTTGGTGACGGAAATGTGTGGGCCTTTCCCCATTATCCCATAGTCTTGCCCACGCTAACTTGGCTGATATAATGCATAGGATGGACTCCTCTCGAGGAGCGAAAAGTGACGGGCTTTATGCTGGCTAGCGCGGAATCAACTATCGCTAGCCGAGGGTGCCGCCGCCTCAAGGGAATTAAAAACCGTGGTTGCTTCCTACCATACACTAAGACGGTTACGTGTTCCTCAGTGGTCTTGAGGGCCCCCTCACAGGCGGAGTGGTTAGACTGCCCTGCAAAGTTTGCAACCAGGCCCATTGTCCGGGGGCTTCTCTGGTACGGGTATCTGGCAGTGGACTAGTCCTCAAACCTTACCCCCAATTATACTGTTGCCAATGCATTGCATAGTTAGGGCAAGGTCGAAATATCAGCTTCCATTAACTAAGACATTGAGCCTTGGGTAGAGGGGTCGGGGATGGAGGAATTAGGCAGTCATGATGCTTATGCTGACTGACCTAAAAAAGTATTATTTTCGCTCTTTTTAGCACCTCCCTGAGCGGGAGGATTTTTGGTGTAGGAGTGTAAACGGTGTTAAAGACGATAGATGAAAATAAAAGGTATGGTGAAATATGAGATGAACGGCTTGTTTTTTTCCAGATCCTCCTGAACAGGGGGCTAATTTGCGTCTATTTTCTTCAAGATTTTAAGAAACGTAAATTTTTTCTGTTGAAAATGTATCGTATTTCCAACTTCTTGAGTGAGAAAATCTCTCCGATGAATAAATGCGACTGGCTAGTTTTCTGAGCGTCTGCTTTACCAAGCTGAATGTGAGTGATGCGTAGACAGTCCAAGCGGCGAATTCGAATGAAGAGAAAACGGATTTTAGGGGATATTTATTCCTCCTCGCTGGTACGTTATGTCAAGGGAACGGGCTATTCCAGTGTAAGCGGAATTTTAAAAAAACTTTAATGTTCGATTCCAACCCGTAGCCTGGATGTTGATAGCTGGCCTTTTTTTCGCTAATTAAGATGGCTTCTAAGGTGTTGAGTCTAGCTCTATTTCCCTTTTTTTTTGAGACTGTACAAAACAGAAGCCTAACCATGGATATACTGGTTAATAACACTACGATCAAAAGAAAAGATGGAAATAAAGCTAGACTAAACACCGTAGATTCCATCTTAATTAACAAAGAGGGGCCAGCTATCAACATCCAGGCTACGGAAGATTTTGAGAGAGGGTACATTCAGTGTAATCCATTATTTTTCAAACAAACATATATTGTGATTAACCATATTGTTGGGAAAATTCATCAACATTGGTTACACGTTCTAATTCAGGGAGAAAAAAAGGTTCGAAGTATTGCTACATAATTGACATCATTCATATTTCAGTCCACTGCTGATCATATTTGAACAAAAATAGTCCAATGAAGAGGGGCCAGCTTCGTACTTATAAGAAGATTCAAATGTATGTTAGGTGTAGTTATTATTAAACGAGTTGTTGTTGAAGAGTACGAGCGTGACTCTCCAAAGCTCGTTCTATGGTGCGTAATCTCTTCTACACAGCTCATTGGACCATTTTTCTTCAAATATGATCAGCAGCGGACTGTAAAAATGAATGGTGTCAATTATGTAGCAATACTTCGAACCTTTTTTCTCCCTGAATTAGAACTTGTAACCAATGTTGATGATTTTTTCCCAACAATATGGTGCTTCTCCACATTATGCTAAAGCAGTTCGCGATTTCTTGAATCGCAGGGTACCTGATAGATGGGTTCGTCGTCGAGGACCTCTGGAGTGGGCGCCACGTTCTCCAGATTTTATGCCCTGTGACTTTTTTCTGTGGGTCTTCGTGAAAAACAAAGTTTATGCATCAAGAGTTTTGAAGAATTAGAGGAACGTATAGGAAATACCTGCAATTTGTTACAAGGGAGATGCTAACCGGAGTTGGAGAGGAATGCATGAAGAGGTGGGCAATGTGTCTCCAAAAATAAAGCGCTCACTTTGAAGTCTACAGAGACTAAGAAAACAAAAGAAGAGGAATATTTTCGTTACGGGACTAATTCTAACAGTCTATAGCAAGTTCGCAACTAATTTTGTTTAAATCCATAAAACTGCTTTCTTTTAATAAAACTCAAAAGTATAGCGAGACTTTTGAATGATCCGGTAATATATCTTAAACACACACACACACACACACACCACACACACACACACACACATATATATATATATATATATATATATATATATATATATATATATATATATATATATATATATATATATATATATATATATATATATATATATATATATACTAAGAATTATACGTGAAATCGATGTTTGTATCTTTAGCTGTAACTACAAAAAAAACTAAGATTATTTCTAAAACAAATTTGCTTACACAGTTACCTGACATAATAGATTTTGGGCCCTAAAACGAAAAGTCAAGCATTTCCTTTGATATATATTTTTCGAACTTCCCTTCGATAAAGAACCTAACTTTGTTTTAAGATGAAACAAATAATAAAGCAATTCCTTTTATCGAGAAATCCCAGAAAATTTAAAATTATACGTCATTGGCACATAACCAAATGAAAGAAAATTAATCCGATTTGATAAATGTAATGCCACTCCACGCGGAGTACGTGTTTTTTATTCATATATAAAAAAATTGTGAGAGTTGAGAAAAATAACACAAGCCAACATCACTACATCTGGATTAAACCCAGTACGACCCTTCCATCAAGACCTCAACTTCAATCTAACCTCGCCACTTCAGAAGAAATCATCAAAGAAGTCGCAACCAAAACTTGAAAGATTTTAACGAGTCCAGAACTATTTAAACTGGCGACCTTGCTGCTTGGGCCTTCACTCCGTTAAGGTTCCCCTCCCCCCTTGGTCTCTTCCTTGCCACAGTTACTCTGCATTTAGCTCCTATCCAACAGGAACTAAGTTGTTTACCTCTTCTGAAGGTTAGTTCAGAGGTCTTAATATCTGTAATTTCCATTGAAGCGTCTAGCGGCCTAGTGTTCACAAACGGCGCAAGGATCCACATTATCGTTGCTTCTACGCAGTAAAGCATCTTGATTCAATAATTGTACTGGGTTGAAACCTGTAGGCACCCTTTTGAAGCTGATAAATTATTAAAATTCAGAATCTACAACTAATCTAGCCCCTGAACACCTCACTTGATTAGAATTTCGGCTCCGAGATGCTTTAAAATCTCCTTCAATTTTCTTCAAGATTGGCTCAAGAATCCATTGCTCCCATTGGAATTTCTCTGCAGATACAATGAAGAAAAAAACCCAGCTTATTTTCAAAATCAACAAGAAACTTATACGTCATTTTAGCTTGACAAACAAGGAACCCTCACATATTATACACAGTGATGCACTAGGAACTAATTAAGCCAGTGGTTCCCAAACCCATGGACCTGACCCAAATGAGAGCCACAAGGGTGCTCTTGAAGGTCGCGCGATGGCTAAAAAAAATAGAATTAAATAAATAAATAAAAGAGAGAGAAAGAGAAATAGTAGAAATGAAAATTTTTCAAAAATAATTATTAACATCATAATTGTGGAATATAAATCGGGAAAATTTGCGGGAAAATTTGGCCTCTCAACGTCTCCAGCCAGAAGTTAATGTTATGTTGAATGAAGTTATCCAAATTGTCAATTTTATAAAGTTCAGAGCTTTGAATTCGCGCATTTTCACTAAAATGTGTGAAGAGATTGGATCAAATCAACAGGACTTACTTTTCCACTTTGATGTCCGTTGGCTGTCTCGAGGTCACATTCTTGCACGAGTTATTTGAACTTAGAACTGAAATAGAAGTATTTCTCCAATAGAAGAAGCATAAGCTGGCCAACTGTTTCAAAGATGATGCTTGGGTGGTAAAACTAGTATATTTAGGCGACATATACAGGAACTCTGTAAAAGAACAATTTATTGGAGACCACGTGCGAGTGTATCCCACCATCAGGAACGTCACTGGCTGTTCGAACATTCACGAAGTTTCGACTGCTGAGCGCATTGAGGAAATATTCCCCAATCCTGCGAACTCGTCCCAAGCCCCTCACCCCCCGTTTCCCGGTGACGAGGCGAGAAAGAGCCACTCTGTCTCGCCCCTTGCTGCTAAATGATGAATCGACTCCGCTTCCGGAATAAGATGTCTGGAGCTTGTGACTCCTTTCTCCAAATTCCCCCGTCCCCCTCAGAATCGGGCATACAAATACTCGGATTGTTCTGTATTTCGAGGAGTCCAGCCCGCACCTCAAGGCCATCCTCGTCGTCTCAAGTCTAAGTAAGTCACGTGAGCGTTCTGCAGACAGCAAGACTTTCTTAGCCGTGATTCTACCCCAGTCAATTGGTAGCTTATGTAAACGGCTAGCCTTTAGATTTGCGCAACAGTCTCCCTTCGTTTAAAGGAACCGAAGAAAATCCCCCATCGATTACCTTTTAGTAAAAGAAGTTTCCTCTTCCAGTGGAATTACGACAATTCCCATATTCCCTATTACACTGGCCAACAGTTTTGAACTTTTTTTAATCATCAGAGACCTGAGCAAACTTTTATCGTGGCATTTTCTCGCTAATTTGAAATCTGACATTAGTTTTGCTCTAGCACATCAGGTTTTCGAGATATTCGAAAATGCAATATGACCGCCGTCGCTGATAGAATGTAGCGTTTTACTCTGATTTCTTTGCCGAAACTGGTGATATATGGTTGCATAGCGCCACTGCTAGAAAAAAAAATGCCTTCTGTATATCTCGATGTGCATTTAGAAGTTGAACTGACACAAAATGATGCATTGAACATATAGAAACTCTAAAATTTATCATTCTCTTTAGGCGTAAACATATGATAAAGATAAATAGCCATGTTTTGTTTATTACACAAGCATCATAAAGTTAATAGTACTTATATTGCGTCTATAAGAATGGTAAACGATGATTGAAAGCCTAATAAGTCAAAATTCGAATTCATAAACGTTGTGCATGGGATTTGCGTTTGAATTTTTTATCAGGATTATCATAATACAACATCCAACAATGATCTCCCGTCATGCTCTTATTCCAAAATCCTTGATAGTGAGTTTCTATGGTCTTGATATCCTGGTGGAAACGTTCACCTTGCTCGTCACTTAGGGCTCGAAGATTTTCTGGGAAAAAGTCTAGGTGGGAATGCCGGAAATAGATTTTAAGTAACATACGGCATCCCATTTCTTTATAAGATTGAAGAAGGTTTTCCACGCCATCTCTGTATGCAGGTGACTTGTTGATGCCCAGAAAGTTTATGCATAACCACTTGAAGGCTAGCGATGCATTTAGTTCAAAAGGAGTTAGGGACTTCTCGAAGTCAGGGTCTGCTAAAACCTCCCTGATTTGTGGTCCCACAAATATGCCTTCTTTTAGTTTTGCTGCGCTCAGTTGTGGAAATCTTTTGCACAGATATTGGAATCCCTAAGAATTGTCCTTAGCCATTGTTTTCACGAAGTTTTCATTAGACCTAATTTCAAATGAAGAGGTGGCAGATATATTTTCTGAGGCTCTACCAGGGGTACAGACTGAACACTGCTTATTCCAGGCTCATATGTAGATCGAAGTAGCCAGTCACGCTTGTAATAATGTTTTGCAGTGGTACTCGTACGGCTATCCCACAGGCAGAGGAAGCAACAGTACTTCATGAATCCTCCTTGTATACCCATTAGCATGCCTATGACTTGTAGATCATCACAGATGTACCACTGAGGGGCTTGGTAGTTTATGGCTTTAAGAAGAATATCCATATTGCCATATGTCTCCTTAAGGTGGACATAATGGCCAATAGGAATGGAAGGCTTTATATTGCCATTGTGCAAGAGGACAGCTTTCAGACTTGTCTTAGAAGCATCAATAAAGAAACGCCAGTCAGACGACTCATATGTCTGTGATAAGGCTTCGAACAATCCATTTATATCATGGCAGTAGCAGAGAAGTCCATTAACAGTGAAAAATGAAGATAAATCACGTTTACACTTTCTAAAGTAACACACATGCACATTTTTGTCGAGTAAGAATTTTTCCTGTAGTCGAGATGCTAGAAGTTCTGCTTTCTTCTTTGACAGTGACAGATCTCTCACAAGATCATTCAAATCTTCCTGAGTGAATAACTTTGGCTCAGAGTTAACATCCCCATATTCAACATCTGCATCTAATGTGCATGCACCTTCAGTACTGCTATCATCAGGTACGAGGCCATCTTTAGGTGGAACTGGAATTGGCAAAGATACTCGTACAACATGCGGAACTGGTCTGCACGTCAAAGCCATGGTTGGATAAACAACTTGGTGCTTGTTCTTTGCAGAAAACCCTTTTGTGGTTACACTGCAGAAATAGCAATCTTTGAGATGATCTCTGGGCTCTCTCCATATCATAGGAACAGCGGAGGGCATCGAAGCTTTCTTTTTGTTAATTCAGTCACGTAATCCATTAGAGCAGGAAGTAAAAATTTAGTATGGTGCTCATGCTTTATCTTGGTCACCCAGAGGGCAACCGAAGTAGAGTTTGTACACTGCTGGGATTTTGTTGTAAAATGCCCACATACATAACAAAATTTATCTGGATGATTTTTGCACTCTCGAGGCATTGTTATTGCTTTGTGGAAATATTTGGAAGCCTCTTATGATCAACGCAGAAGGAGCAACTTAGAAGATGCACATCACATGAGGAACCTGAAAGCCTAAAACAGAATTATAAATAATTGCGCAAAGTATGCATGCGGGTTACAAATGTAAATGAATTCTTCTCTATACATCTTTAACCAGCAA
This sequence comes from Ceratothoa steindachneri, assembly GCA_963969495.1. NCBI lineage: Eukaryota > Metazoa > Arthropoda > Malacostraca > Isopoda > Cymothoidae > Ceratothoa > Ceratothoa steindachneri. Next base: position 133,266,818 of record OZ018322.1, on the reverse strand, counting down.
GAACTCACGAATCATCTAGTTTGCTCATTTTAGTAGTTCAATAATGATGCATGCAATAGAGCAATACCAGTAATATACTACATTTTATAATCGCAGGCGCCCATTTTGAATTTGGGGCATATCTTAAAATCGGTACATGGTAGAGCAAAACCGAAGGCAGATTCGGATTCAACGTGGAAAATGCATTTAGGAAAGTATAGTTAAGGTCTCTGATGAAAAATGTGTTTTAACCACTGTTATTATTTTTATTTTGATCTTAGTAAATAACATTATATTTTTGTTGTTTCATCTTTAACTAACCTTGAACGATACTCTCGGCCTATTCAAGTAAATCTCCCAACCATTTATGCACTCTGTCTGATTATTAAGGATTTAAAACCCAACGCCTCAAGTTTGACCTCCTAGTCGGTCGTTAATCCCTGCGAACACTCCTTTAACGGTTCGCGTTGCAGTAGGTGATTAAGTCCCCCCCACATAATATACGAGTATTGTATGGTATAGAGTTTGTACCACGACAAACTCAGACATGCAAGACTAACATCAAACTATGGTAAACATCAGTGAATAAATTACATCATTTAAGAAGAAACTCATTTTGAAGATAAAAATTAGCCACTAGAAAACAGCTTCTTTTCTAGAGCCGAGTGCAGTTCTGCAAGATTCACCCCAAATAGAACTTGTCTACATTACATTGTTTTTTCAAGATCATTTGCGGAAGCTTCAAGAGTAAATGGAAAAATATTTGGCAGGAAATGTTGATGTATGTCAACACAACTGGGTCGGGAATGTGTTCGGTGTAAACGTTAATGATGTTGGAGAAGATATCCCAGGATTTCAAGAAGAACTTTTAGATTTCCAGGATAATCAGGTGCAGAAGCAACGTTTTGAAAGTCTCTCATACTCTGAATTCTGGGCTCAACTGAAGGATATATGTTTTATTATTAAATTTTTTTTAAGAGCTCATCTGGCGACTGCCTACTTGGGCATTAGTCGTCGTATTAAAAACAGGCCTAGTACTAGGATACTTTAAAATAAAATTAAAAAAAAATAAAAAACAACCCCTCCCCCCAAAAAAATGGGAAAAGGAAGAGAGCAGTAAGCAAGCTCCTGCGTCGGAGGGAGGTATCCCCGGCGCAGGAGCGTGCGACCTATAAGGGCAAAAAAAAGAAAAAAACAACAAAACAAAACAACAAAACATGCTAAAATAATAGGGAGAAGGCCGGCCTCCCCCTAAAAGTCAACAAGTCCACCAGTCAATGTGCACGCACTCGTCCCGAGTACAAGGGAGAGGCGGTAGCGACCCTACCCATTCCGGTACCAGGAAAGGTAACGTGCGCGAAGATCAACCAGACTGGGAGATTTGACAAGAATGTGGCGAACCACAATAGGGCGCTGGCGAACGCTCCATCAGATAGCGATGCGTCACACGAGTGTGTCCAAATCGAAGACGACAGAAAGCGACCTGAAGCCATCGCGGCATTGGGGGATAGGTCCATGGGAACAGTCGCGGCGCAATGGCACGCAATTTTAAGTTCCCTTCGACCGTCTCCCATCTTCTTAGCCAAGCAGTCCGTATTCCTGCCATGTAGTCGGTGTGAGGAAGAGCGAAACGCTGGTCCGGTTGCAGAGTCATCGCGGACTCTTTGGCGCCCTCATCGGCGCGCTCATTCCTCGCAATTCCTACATGTCCAGGAAACTAGCAAAAGATAATCTCCACATCCGCCCAGCTTGTCAAAACCGTGGCGTCACGGATATCGCGAACCAGTGGATGCGGAGATTCCAATGCCCCGAGAGCACTCAGGGCGCTTTGTGAGTCGCTATAGATCACAATCCGGTCTCCGAACCGGGCACGTCGCTCGTGTGATGTATTGCCACCAGCTCGGCCGTGGAGACAGACGCAACGCCAGGCAGAGCCCCACTGACTTCAAACAGAGGGGATACGGCGTGGAAGCAAACCCCCTCTTGGGACTTGAAGCTATCCGTATACACTGGCACGGTTCCAGCGTGACACTAGGTATGCTTCAAAAAGGTCGCGCGTACAGGCGAGTGATGCACTGCCCGCGGCGTAAAGCGAGTGGTATCTCCCCAGCATCGACCAACAGGCTCTAAATGAGGGAAGTGCGGAAGGCAACGGTCGCAAGGCAAAGGCTGGTGTGGTGGATCGAGTCCACCTTCCGCAATAAACGCTCGGCTGCGGATGCATAAAACTCGCATCCGTATTCGAGCTTCGAACGAACAAAGGATCGATAAAAAAGTAGGGTAGTGACCCTATAAGCTCCCCAAGCGCTGAACGTCACGGAACGGAGAATATCCATGGCGCGGGTAGAAAAGACCCTAAGGATGCGAATAGGAGCTTTCCAGGTGAGGTTTCGGTGAAATACAAGACCAAGGAAACGCTGCGATTCAACCACTTCCAGGCGCAGCCCATTAAAAAACAGATCTGGGTTGGGGTGGAGCCGTGGATGGCGGCAGAGTTGCGCCACCTTAGTATTGGCCAAAGAAAAGCGAAACCTGTGCGCTTCGGCATAGCGAGAGACATGGTTAAATTAAGGTTGGAGTCGACACTCCAGAGTTGGCATCTAGGCCACGCCAAAAAAGATCGAAAGGTCGTCCACGTAGAGCGTAGCGAGAACATCTTCCAGCACTACCGAGGTGATGTCGTTGATGGTCAGGGCAAAGAGTGTAACACTGAGGACACTTCCCTGCGGGACACCCTCTTCCTGCTCCTTTGGGCCGGAGAGGGCTCCCCCTACTCGTACGCGGAATCGACGATCTCGCAAAAATTCAGATATAAACATTGGGAGGCGTCCGCTCGCCCCCATCGTGTGGAGAGTCTCCATAATACCGTATCACCATGCGGTATCATAGGCCTTCTCCAGATCGAAAAACACCGTGCTTTAGTGCTGTCTACAAAGGAAGGCCTTGCAGACGGCATGTTCCATTCGGAGTAGAGCACCCGACGTGGAGTGGAACTTGCGGAAGCCGCACTGTGCAGAAGACAGATGGCCTCCGCTGTCCAGGAAAGAGGCTAATCTAACATTTACCAATTTTTCCATCAACTTACAAACGCAAGAGGTTAGAGAGACTGGGTGGAAACCGGCCGGACTAGAGTGATCTCTCCCCGGTTTGTGAAAGGCGAGCACATTAGCGATTCGCCAGGAATCTGGGAGGAGACCCTCCACCCAGATCCTGTTGAACAAATCTAACAGAAAGGCCATGCCTCGCTCACCCAAGTGTCGAAGCATGGCGTACGGGACATCATCCGAACCATGGGCGGTGTCCGCGCACGAAGCAAGAGCAGAGCGAAACTCACTCACAGTAAACCTGTAGTTGAAGGGTTCTCCGCCTCTGGAGGTAAAGTCCAGCCGGTGGCCTTCCGCGACATCACGACGTGCATTGAATGCTGGCGGAGCAGCATCCCGGCTAGAGAACGCGAAAAAAGCGGTCGCTAAGGATTCCGCCTCGGACGCGTGGTCCGGGATTGCGGTCCCATTCTCCTGGAGAACGGAAGGGGGGTCCTGCGAGAACTTGCCCCAAATCTTTTTGACTCGCTTCCACACCTCTGCTAGAGGAGTCTTACCGTTAAGTGAAGACACGTATGCCTGCCAAGAAGAGCAGCGGGCGTGCTTCGAAATATACCCGAACCTAGCCCTAGCCCGACGAAATTTAGCGACAGTAAAATCGTTCGGGCGGCGCTTATATCGCATGTAGGCATAACGCTTCTGTTTGAGGGCCGTTTCATAATCCGCCGACCACCATTGGAGTATTCGGCGTGCAAAACGGCCAGACGTTCTGGGAATAGTAGTCAGGCCCGCGGCTATGAGGTTGCTGGAGAAGATCTTAACGACCTCATCTACCGACCTAAACTCCTCGACTGAGATGGAGAATTCAGTCATTTCCTGAAATGCAGGCCACCACGCCCACGACAAGCACCACCGAGGTGGGCTCTCAGGCGGCGGTGCCCTAAAAATGATATTTAAATGGGAAAGTGATCGCTACCATAAAGGTCATCGACCGCCCCTCAAACAAAATCAGGCTGTGCATCCGAAGAGCACAAAGATAGGTCAAGGCAAGAAAATGAAGCGGTTCTCGGGCAGTGATGCGTAAACTCATCCACATTTAGGACACATATCTCAAGCTCTTCGATCAGATCGGCAAGGACTTGTCCCCTGGGATTTATTGAGTAATCTTCCCAGAGAGGATGCCTGCCGTTCAGATCTTCAAGCAAGAGAAAGGGCCTCGGCAACCGTGCCACGACGCGGCGGAATTCCCCTGCGTCGAAGTCAGCTGCCGGTGGAATGTACGCAGAAATGATAGTATACCTCCTATCTAGGTGAAGCTGCACAGCCACTGCTTGAAAGGAGGTATCAAAAGTGAGAGGAAGAACGGGGACATCATGCCGGGTATAAAACGCGCATCCCCCAGCCCGGCCATGTCGTGGTGGTGGGGGGCACGCGCCTAGCATGGTATCCGGCAGAAAAATAGCTAACAAGGAACGGGACGAGACGAGCCTCCGCAGCTCCTCCCAGTTGGTCCGGAGTCCACGGAAAATTCCATTGAAGGAATATGCCCCCCAGGCCTAGTTTGGAGGAGACGCGGGGGCCCCCTTCGAACAAAGACCCTCACGGGAATGGCCGTACGCTTCCCGGAGGCAGAACCCCAGGCGCTGTTGGCTGGAAAAAGCGCTGAAGGCGCTGTCGCCCTCGAAGACTTATTGGGGGAAGTTGGGCTCGCCATGCGAGGCTTTTCCTCCCTCCGCCGCGAAACCTTAGGCGGGCGTTGCGGCTTAGGAGGCGGAAGTGCTTCTTTTCGAAGAACCACCGCCTCCGAGCCACTCAGCCCACCTTTGTTGCTCTCCTCTTTTCGGGAGACAGCTTTAGGAACTCCAGAAGATGGCCTGGCGACCAACTTCAGGAGTGTTGCCCCTTGTGAGTTTAACGACTCGGTGGAGGCGCGTGGCCGTTTCGCCTTACGGGAAACGGTCACACGCTAGGGAAAGGCGGGGAGTCCTGGTTTTAGCCGGGGCTGGGTGTGAACCCTTTTAGCCGCAATCTTTACCAAGGGAGCGCCCGGGTTGCGTAGAACCCGCAGAAGGGCTCCGAATGAGCGCGGAAACAACCATGCTCGTTGGCCTGGATGGGCCAGGAGCAGAGGGTGCCTTTCTAACTATTGAGGCATAAGACGTCCCAGGCAGAGCCGGGTGCGCCAGGACCAAGTCCTTAGCCTCGCGGAATGAGAGTCGATCCTGGGCCTGAACGGCCAGGATTTCTTTCTCAAGGAGATATGCACCACATTGCTTCGAAGAAGCAGGGTGCGGCTCTCCGCTATTGACACACTTGGCCACACATGATTTAGACTTATCGTGTGCGGCCTTGGAGCAATTTACACAGACTTCGGCTGACCCCGACTTTGCACGTCTACAATAACTATTCGTATGCTCGAAGCAGTGACAGTAATAGCACCACCGCGGCAGTGGCACGAATGCCTTTTCGCGGTAGCGGTGCCAACCAGCACGCACCGACTCATGGAGCTTGTAACAGTCGAACGTGACAAAGAGTGTAGGGGTGGATCCCGAGGCCCCTCCCTGTTTTCTTATCACACGTTCAACCTTGACCGCCCCATGGTCGGCCAGCTCTAAGGTGATGTCCTCTATGGAGTAGTCAACGAGTTCCCTCGCATAAACTACTTATATCACAAAGTTCATGGTAGAGTGCGGCGTCACGCTCACCGGGGTTCCATGAAGTGTCCGAAGAGCACTTATCTTGGCCGCCTCGGAGGGATTCGCCGCATTCGCCAGAAGGCTCCCGTCCGAGAAACGGGTTACCTTCGGCTCTCTACCAATTGCACTAGCTAATGCTCTCCTCTGGTATATCATATTACCATTGGCCAACATGGTGCCATCAGTGGAGCGAATAACGAGGAAGCGTCTGAAGCCAGCGGCCTAGAAAACGCCGGGTAACCTCTGAATGAGGGGCCCCGATGTCATCGAGGCTTCGCCCTGCGCACTTTTAGTCTTATTCGGGGGATCCACACCCGGGGGGATAGAGGGGCCCGATGTGCCATTCTTGGCTTGGTCACTTACCAAAGTGGCAGCAGACCCATCCGTCCCCGCAGCCCCCGCGGATGGAGAGGAGCCCCGAGTCTTTTTAGTCTTTTTCTTATATTTTCTCTTTTTAGGAGAGGAGGGCGGGGAATGAACCCGCTTCTCCCCTTCGTTGGCAGGAGCCCCCAGGTCAGATGGATCGACCTCAGCCTGATCCTTATCCGAAATGGAGAAGCTCCTGGCAGTCGTAGGGGCACCGGTCAGGGGAGATCCCTCCCCTCCTTGTACTGCCTCGGAAACCCTAGCTGTATGAGGAGGACCTTGCATAGGGGCGGATTCGGGTTCAGGGCTTGGCGCCAAACCGTATTCCTTCCCATGCAAGGTCCTACCGTCTGAGACTGGGTTGACTCAAGGACCATGTCTATCTCAGGGGATGAAGGCTTCCAGTTGGCCATCCCTCTCAGGACATCACAGGTCCCGTTGACAGCGCTGTCTCTAGTCACGTCTGGGGAGGCACAGGCCTTGAACCCGGCAAGATTTAATATTCTTGCCAACAGGTCTTTTGCGGAAAGCGACCGAAGGGGCCTGGCTCCCCTCTCCCCCTTAAGGGGGTTTGCCCTACCGAGCCGCTTCACTGGGGAGTGGTCGGCTATGAGCTACCTGCTAGCTTTCTTGGCAGTCACCTTGGAAAGAAAAGGGGGGACTGTCGCTGTAAAAAGGGAGGTGCCCGAAAGCACCTCAATAGAAGGGAGTGAGGGGGAGTCCCCTACACCCGTAGGCGAAGGAGAGGAGTAAGCCTCCTCTCCGGTTAAAGAAATATGGAGGGTCCCCTGAGTAAGCACAGGGGGGAACCTCCATTTTTTCTGTGGAGCTGCCCGAGGGCGGCTCCGTCGATGGTACAGGGGCAATTAAAGGGGGGGTTTTATTATTCATCATTGGGCATGGTGACCCTCTTTTTATTACAGGATGTAACAGCTCATCAACCCTCGCAGTACCCCACACTGCAAGGGGTGTGTATAGGCCTGGCAGAGCCAGGTGCCGCAATTCAGGACCACCCCTCCCGCCTGGTGGCATGACAGTCCATCGGCATGCGGCTCCACCTTAGACACGGCGTAAAAATATAGATTGTGAAGAGGAAAGGAAAAGGGATGTGAGAAAGGTATGGGTGGGGATGAAGCAGGTTGTTACAAACCAACCACCCCAGACCGGAGCTCAGGGGTTAGGGAACATTGTCCCCTCCCCCCTCAGCGCCCGATCCAGGACGGTTGGCTGAGAAGAAGGTCAGCATCTACCCTGTGAAATTAGAGGCTGACCAGAGAAAGTTTTGGGAGAGGTTGTATGAAAAGCGACGAAGTAGGGGAGAAATACAGGCTATCTGAAGGAAGGAAGAGAGGGTAAGCTTCAACTGAAGGATGAGCCTATTCTGATTCATGAGGCTGAAAAAGCTCTTATTCCATTTCCCACCACATACCTCTGCGAACAAGAAGCTCTTGTGACGATCAAGACTAAAGCAAGGAACCGTTTGGGTCCTCAACATGACTTGCGCTGTTCTTTATCTATCAACCTTAAGCCACACCTGGAGAAACTTGTCCATAATATGAAGGAACATCCCGGTAGTCCCTAAAATACTATTTTCAATGAAGTCTACTTGAAGAGGAAGAAGAAATTGCCAGCCAAAAAATTTATTTTCTTTGCTTGCCTTTTTTTTCAATAAATTACATTAATATGAAAATGTGCCTTTATTATCCTTCAATCAAAATAGAAATATAGAAATATATTGTTTATTAAATAAGAGTGAATGTCTGTAAAATATATTGGATAAAATAAAATATAGCAACACGGAAGAAATTATTATATATATCAGCAGTCAATAGTAGTTGAATAGTCAGAAGGGCTCATTCATGGATCAGTATTATAGTTGGCAGTCAAAAGTTTGTTTATCTTTACTTGAGTATGAAGGTTTGCCTACAATTATCTTCAATCAATATTATATTTATTAATTAGTAACTTATAGCAAAATTCAGTAAACTTCATTCAATTGGATAAAACTAAAATAATACTGAAATAATGTTTCATTCTTGAGGGTCGCAAGGCCAAAATTAATTTGTGTTCAGGGTCACGACAAAAAAAGTTTGGGAAACGCCAAATTATGCATTAAAATCTACAGTAAACTCCCATTTATAATCTACGGTTGAAGGATTTTTATAGTTTAAACCAACTATTTATATTATTCAATGCATTTTTGTATGATAATTTGAGGTGGGTGAATGGGGTATTTTTAGCCAGGTTATTTACGTATGCTCCATTCCAAGTATATATATATATATATATATATATATATATATATATATATATATATATATATATATATTTACTCTAGTCGCTGAGTGGCAAATAAAACAATTTAGCATGTTTCCGCTTACCTTAACTCCCCTTACATTTTCCGATCCGTTTGGATCAGTTAATAATAACGCAATGGCTACAACTGCTACCAGTATTCGCACTACTGATTTTATTACCAACGCTACAGCCCCTAGTATATTTAGCACCTCTGGCTCTTCTATACGCAATACATCTCCGGCCACTAATCATCCTTCAACTTACATTAATCTTAGTCGATGCATGGCTCTTTCCAACGGCCTTCTCCCATTTAAGGGAACTATTAATAGTAAATTCGTTGAACCGAAAGTACAACCCTGGTTCGAATCCCTTGAGCAACATTTTCTCAGGGAAAACATCATACACGACATGAAAATAAATGAGGCTCGTAGATTTATAGACCCTAAGGAAGGAAATGCCCTCGATACAGTCACGTATTCACCAGAAATAGCAACAACTATTAGTTGGTCAGAATTTAAAACCCATTTGTCAGAAAGGTATAAAGACCTTACAAACAGCCAACCCCGTATAGTGATGTCTGCTTTCTTCTAAACTCATTGAAAACAAAAAATGAGAATGAAGGTTTAAATGACTTTCAAACCACCCCAATAAGTTGTTAGGGAAAGCACTTAAGGCTACTTAAAACCAATTTAATATTTCATTCACTCCCCAGTAATATAATTTCCTAATTGCTAACTCTGTCTATCAAAATTTGCGTGTAGCCCCAAGTAATAAATTTCAAGAACATTTAAACATTAACCAATGCATGAATCTAGCATTAAATAAAGTCAGATCCCATATTCTGACCTGAAGCTTTCAGATAAAGTCAAGGATAGACAAATAAATCTCAACCAACACACGCCAGTAAGAACATAAGGAGCTCCTACTCCTTCGTGCATCCCACTTATAAATACGCTATCAAACATTTCCCGTACTCCAAACAACACATCATCACAAACGCATTGTCACCGTCATCAACCGACAATCAATCAGAACAAGAACAAACTCCATACATTTATTGCTTACCTGTGGGTGCCAAGGACATTCTCGTCCACAGTTTCGATACCCAAACTATTGTGCATAGTGTGTTAAGCACAGCCACCGACGAGGAGTTAGTCCCCGTTGTAAGGATAGAAATCCCCTGCCTATAAATCTTATTTAGAAAATACTCTCGTGAGAATCCAAGCACAAACTAGACCCCCTCTCGTACACTCATACAATCCGGAATTCCTCCACGTAATACCTAGATACTAATCTTGCACAATCTCCTTCGATATACACGAATAATAACACGAACAAACCTAAGGAAAACATAAGAGAACAGTATACCAATGAGCATCACTACTATGAAACAGACAGTGAAAATACCAAGCTTTTTATCAGGAGAAAGCCCGAACCATTTCGATCAATACCCTTATTATATACAAGTTTTTTACAAGAGTCAGATAAATTACATGTTAGAATAATAGGTGAAAAACATCCTCACTTAGATTTAATTATTAGAATTTTAATACTTAGTTTAGAGTTTGTAGCAATTTTAGATACAGGTGGGCACGCAACTCTAATGAAGCGGGAATCAGTTGATCACTTACAGAGCCATACTAATTATAAATAGAATATAGTACAACTTACCGTCCTGTTAAATAGTGTTACTGGAACTAATATTCCCACACATGACAAAATAGAACTTGTTTTTTAATTCAATAATATCTCCTACTCTGCTCGCTGTTTCATTGTTGATACCAAAACGCAGTTCCAAGACGATATTTATCTCGGTAACGACTTCTTTCTGAAGAATGAACACGAAATTCATCCCGCTGAAACCTAGTTTGGTGTCAGCACAAAGAATACCCATTGATTCTAACAATTATGAATTTATCTAGAAATTCGCGGTCTCAGCCTCCCTCGAACTAGCTCTCATTTCTTACAATTATAAATTTATCCACAATTCGCGCTCTCGACCACCCTCGAAATCTCCTGATTCAAGCAACAATGAATCTATCCCAAATGTGTGCTTTCATAATGATAATTTGCCAATATTATAGGCCTCGAATTATCCATCCATATGCCAGGAACTGATTGTAGAACTTCATAATAAATCTGTTTTACGTCTCTACAAGGGATGAAATAACTGTAAGAGCCATAGAGTAAGTTTGTTTCCAAGTCAACATGTTAGCTAATAATAACGGAGTAGAGCTATGATCGTAGTTGAGAGTTGGGTTTAGAGATATGTAGAAATTCGGAGCGACACAGATATTAATGGGGAACATAAAAGATAACATAATTTTACGGATGACAAAAGCCACAATGGCCTATCAAAGGTCATCCGCATATGTCAAACCCACCCACAAGATGCATCCATAGGATTGTTTCAGATCATGCATCTACAATATGCAATTAAAACCATCCAAAAAATGTTTTTAAAAGCAAAAAGACTCATCAAAATCCAAATCAATCATAATATATAATAATAAAAAACTGCATCCACAGGAATAAGTCCAGAATACCCCCTCTCCCCGTAAAAAAAAATTAACCTTCCCTCCCCATATAATCATCTAATCTGCGTTTGAAAACATTCAAGTTTGGACTGTTTACTATCTCAGATGGCAAACTATTCCAGTAATCTACTACTTTATTGGTGAAAAAATATTTTCTAATATCCAACCTGCACCTCTGTTTTTTAATTTTTAAGTGGTGACCCCTAGTCCTATTACTTACTACCTTCCAACTCAAATAACGCTAAAATCCAACTTATCCATCCCAGAACAGATTTCAAAAAGCTCAATCATATTGCCCTTCACACATCTTCTCTTAAATCAGAACATATTTAGTACCCTCAGTCTATATTCATATTCAAGGTGCTTCAGGTAAGGTATTATTTTGGTTGCCCTCCTTTGTACTGACTCTAGCAGGTTGATGTCATGTCTAAAATGTGGTGATACGAGTTGTAGAGTTTAAGGATACCCTCCTTACTCATGTAGCTAACATTCCTTTTAATGTATCCTAGCACCCTATTTGCTGTATTTTTTGCCTCAATACACTGCTTTGAAAACTTCAGTGATCTATCTCATCCTCAACTGAATTCAGCCAATGTCCATCCATTTGATAGCTAAGGTTAAGTCATCTGCCACTTCTGATCGCAAGCTAATAACTTATTTAAGTCATTCTGAACTTAAAAGCTACCCTCAATTTCTTTGACTACAGCTGCCAATTTAGGTCCTTGAGAGAGTAGTTGTTTCGCGAATTAATTCCCACATCGTTGTCTGTAATATTGATGAGACTTACCAATCAGGTTTTAAATCTGGGCACTCTACCAAAACCGCTCTACTCAATGTTACTGATTGCTTACGTAGAGCTGCTGACCGGGGTTGTGCCTCCATCCTCATTCTACATACTTGACCTCTCCTCTGCCTTTGATACTATTGACCATTCCGTCTTGCTTGATCGCCTTTACTCTTTCCTTGGCATTTCTGGCACTGCTCTCGACTGGTTCCGGTCTTACCTTTCGTCTCGTACCCAATTTGTAGTGATTAACGATGTCTTCTCTGACCACACTCCCATTCGCTTTGGTGTCCCTCAAGGCTCTGTCCTCGGACCTTTTCTATTTTCTATCTACTTATTCCCTCTTAGCTCCTTCCTACGTAATCTCGATCTATCCTTCCACTTCTATGCCGATGACACTCAAATCTTTATTTCCTTTTCCCCCTCGACCATTGCCCACTCAATCTATGACCTCCTATCTGCCTATTCTTCTATCTCGGCCTGGCTATCGGCTAACTTCCTCAAACTTAACCACTCCAAAACTGAAGTTCTTCTGGTTGGTACCACAGCTCTAGTATACAAAGTTAAATCCCTCTTCCCCTCCCTCCCTCTGGGTGGAAACTCTGTCGCTGTTAGAAATCTGGACGTTGTGTTTGATGAGCATCTCTCCTTCAAGACCCACATCCACAATATTAGTAAATCTTCCCTTTGTTTCCTCCGTAACTTCTCCCGCATTCGCTCTCACTTCTATCGCCAAAGTCTCGAGGCTGCTGTCCACGCCTTCATTACTTCCCGCCTTGATTACTGTAACTATCTTCTTATAAATCTACCATCTTTCTCTCTACGTTCCCTTCAGCTAGTCCAGAACTACGCTGTCAACTACTCCTCCGTCGCTCTCGCTTCTTCCCTTCTAAGCCCCTGCTTCAGGAACTGCACTGGTTACCTGTCAGATATCGTTCTCATTTCAAGATTCTTCTCTTCACTTTCAAGGTCCTTCACCAAAAGGCCCCAACCTACCTTTCCTTTGCCCTTTCCCAACGTCTCACCCCTCGGGCCCTTCGGTGATCTCATGCTTCTCTACTGAACACTCCTCGCTCGTCCCTCTGCTCAATGGGTGACCGCTTTTTCTCAGTCTGTGCCCCCAAGCTTTGGAATGCTCTTCCAGCCGAAATTATATGTGCTGCCTCACTTACCACTTTCAAGCAACTCCTGAAAACGCATCTGTTCAGGATTGCCTACTCACCCACCTGATCTTAGCCCACAGCCGAACGTGCGCTCTGTGAAGGCCTCTAGCCTTGAAGAGAGCATTATAAGAAATTTATTATTATTATTATTATTATTATTAACACCCTCTCCAAGATCATTTATATAAACTATGAATAATAAAAAGCCTAGAACAGATCCCTGAGGTACGCCACTGATAATGTCCCTCCCCTATGACCTCACACAATTCAGCACAACTTTCTTTCATGTCTTTCAGCTATTCAGCTATCCAATTCAAAACTTTACCACATCTCCCATGCATTTTTAATTTGTTAACTACTCTCCTATGTGGAACCTCATCAAAAGCTTTGCTAAAATCCAAGTAGATTACATTAACATTCTCTCCCTTATCTAATTGTTTAGTAACATATATAATCGATAAAATCCAGTAAATTTGTTGAACACTATCTACCTTTTCTAAACCCATGCTGAGTCTCATTTATTATCCTACCACTCTAGATGGTCAGAAATTCCCTTCGTAACTATCTTCTCAAGAATTTCACAAAAGATAGAAGTTAAGCTTACCAACATAAAGTTATTTGAGTCCTCTTTTTAAAAATTGCCACTACATTCGTAAATTTCCGATCATTACGTATTTCTCCAAACTCTAGTGCTCTAGTATATATCTTCTTAAGAGCTAATGCAATACTATCTACAGCTTCTTTGAGTAACCTAGAATGAATGTTGTCTGGGCCAGATGACTTACGAGGGGCGGTCAATAAGTTTTGCGAATCGGTAGGGCAAACCAGAGGAAGGTAAATGGCTGTTTGAGAGGGTGTTAGGACAAGTTATGACAAGTCAGGACCTGCAGCCGCACGCTCCTTCCTCGTCTATTTAAGAAGCAGTAGTTGATCGCAGATCGTCGGTCACAAATGTTTCAACAATGGGAAGGTTGAGCACCGCGCAGTGATCATATTTTTGACCAAGGAAGGCAAGAATTCAAAAGAGATCCATGAACGCATGGTTGCAGTGTACACCGACAACGCCCCTTCCTATGCAACCATTGCTCGCTGGATAGACAGTTCCGCCATGGTCGTGAATCCCTTGAAGATGACCTCCGTCCACAAAGCCCGTCAGACGTGACCAACGAGGACAATGTGGCCCGTGTGGAGAGGAAGATCTTCGAAAATAAACGAGTGAAGGTCGAAGAAATCAAGCGAGAACTTGGAATATCACATGAAAGTGTTATCAACATCATCCACGACAAGGTCTCTGCCCGTTGGGTCACTAGAAACATCACGCCCCATGATCGACTTCAACGTCGTCAAAGTCCACAAGGCCAGAGTTGCACAAGCTGCCCTGCGCGAGTGCGGATTCGAGGAGCTCAACTATCTCCCCTACAGTCTAGATCTGGCCACTAGCGACTACATTTTATTCCGCCAGCTCAAGGCTGCACTGCGTGGACGCCGGTTTGGGGACGATGAAGATGTCCAGCTCGCCGTCCAGGAGTGGATTGAAAAGCAGTCGGGAGATTTCTGGTTGTCGGGAATTCGAAGCTTCATGGACAAGTGGTGCAAGTGCATTGAATTCGAGGGTAGTTATATTGAAAAATAATAAAACACTTTTCCTCATATCTCGTTTCCTTATATCCGAATTGCAAAACTTATTGACCGCCCTTCGTACTGGTATTTAACTCCAATAAAGCCTTTTAATTATTTCCCTGTTCACATTAAATGTATTCAACACTACTTACCTTGACAATTATCATCAATTAATCTATCTGGATTCTCTTCTGTAAATACTGAAGAAAAATGATCATTAAGAACCTCTACTATTTCCTCATCAGATTCTTTCAAAACCCCTTCAAATCTAATAGGCCTTAGTTTATCACTGTTAGATTAAAATTAATCCGGTTACTCAAAAATCTCGATTGTCGCTCTAATTTTGTCTAATTTTCTTCAATAAAAGAAGCATTGGTTGCATGTTTTCAATCAAAGATCAAACTAAAATGAGTGTACGCAGTAATGTTTAGTGTTGTTTTATATATATATATATATATATATATATATATATATATATATATATATATATATATATATATATATATATATTTATATATTTATATATATATATATATATATATATATATATATATATATATATATATATATATATATATATATATATATATATATATATATATATATATATTGTTAATAGCCAAAGGAAAGGAAAAGTGGTAAAGTGGTATCACATCCCGATAAACATTGAGGAATATATTACGTTACTGTAGGAAAATCGATATCTCACTATAAAATCAGAGGCCCTGTTCTGTCACCGCAGCATTCTGGCGTTAGGCAGTGTAACCTGATTATTTATCTCCCTCCCCCCACTCTCTCTCTATTCCCTCCACCCGCTGGCCGCCAGACGCCTCTTCAAACCACGAGAAGTAAGGAATTAACAGATTTCGGTGCCAGCGAGCATAAAAATTTGAAGGGAAGGAGACCAGGTGCAATAATAATGGTTAAACAGCCACTATTTCCCCTAAGATTTGGGATCTAATTTCGCGTCATAGACGAAATTATAGGAGCTGCGACCAAAAGCCAGAAGATGCCTTTAGGGATAAGGGAAAGACGCTCGGAGAAGAGTCGTTAGAGGAGAGAGGTAATGCATAAGCCATCACACCCCCCCATTTCCTACCCCTAGTGGGTTAGTGAAGTATATATGTGGATAACTGAGGAAGAAAGAGGGAGATCGAGTTAGTGATCGACACGACGAAGTCCGGCGGCAGTGTCCGGCAATCAAAGAAAGGAACAGAGAAGAAGCTCATTCTGACCCAGTTCCTGTTGTTCACACCGAAAATTAGCATCTTGTATCGTGGGAAGATCAAGTTAGAGATCGACACGACGAAGTCCGGCGGCAGTGCCCGGCAGTCAAAGAAAGGAACAGAGAAGAAGCTCATGCTGAGCCAGTTCCTGATTGTCACACAGAAAATTAGCTTTCGTTTTGTATTGAGGATCACTCTTATACATCTTTCGTCAGAGAAACCCCCTATCTCGGTTTACGAAAAAAACAGAGATAGTCCTCGCCATTGAGGAATACCCAAAGTGAACTCCCGCCCCCCATTCGTCAAAGGATTCACTGTTTGATCGTCACTCGTCATTACGAAGCATCCCAAGATTAACATGAAGATTTGAAAAGCATACCTTCACGGTCCCGTTGTCTACGAGTAAATCATCTGACTAAGACAACGTTCTTAACGCCATCCGTCGCCCTCACCGAAATCAGCTGTTGCTTCAAGCCCGTCTCCTCGCTAATAAAACAGCTGGGCGTCTCAGAACACGCTCACGCGTCTAACCGCAAACCATTTTCCCGTTAACATAAGATCCAAGGCCAAGGTCATTCTTCAGCCAGATTTACGTGTGTATTTTTTTTAAAAGGTAAGGAAATTCAATTGTTTTTTGAGTGTCAATTAGCGTCCAATATTAAAGTGAGCTTGGGGGTAAATCATCACTTTATATTCATTTGGTTTAAATTAATAATTCTAACATAGACTCGTTTATTCATAGCTGTATAGTTTGTTTTTAAGATTTCATTTTTTTATGTTGTAATTAAAGATATATATTTTTAGAATTATTAAATTCAATCCTTGAAACGCTGCACATGGCGCTAGAAATCCTCAAAGATTAAATAACGTAAAATAATATAGCACTCTTAGAGAAAGCGTAATAAAGGAGTTATTCAAGTACGTGACCAACTTACGTACACGCAAACTCGGCCCTTTCAATACCACGACAGTGACCATTAAAAGCTTAGGACAGAAAATGTGAGATGAAAAAGGGTAGAAAATAGGGAAAATTGTTTTAACCGTTATATGAAGGTGAAAGAAGTTTGGATTCGAACCTGTGTCATCAATCGCTCTTCCCTGTCAGAACCACGACGTTCATTGACTAAGCCACCATCCTCAACCCGTTTTACCGGGTGATACCACTTTTCCTTTCCTTGAGCTACTAAAAACACCCATTGTATATCACGTAAGGCTAAGGTTTACTTCAGCATAAGTATCAGCCTCGAACGGGTAAAATCCTTAGGCTAAACGAGCATTCTGCCATTAAAGAACATTCTATAAAATGTTATAACAATTTAATTTTATAAGATTTTAAAATATTATATAGAAGTACATGCTCAAATATATGCTTCGTTCATCCGGAAATCTCTACATAAAATTTGTAAACACAAGTCTCAACTCCGACCATAGCTCTACTCCATTATTTATCTCATAATGTCTACCAACTAAATAACCAATAACATCCAATAACACTAACCACTTGCTTAAGTCCCTTAGAATACGCTCCGATGTACTTCTGCAAGGGTTTAGTGTCTCACTTACTGTGTTGTTCAATTCCTTGATTGAACTGTGTCTGCGTTTTAAATTGCATGCCTTTTTATACATGTATATCCTCTGCTCTGTCTTGATCTAAATATTGTCAATTAATACGACTGGTAATTATGCGTCGGGTGTTTGCTGAATATCAAATTAAAGCCTCCCAGAAGCAACCACTTTAAATAATATATATATATATATATATATATATATATATATATATATATATATATATATATATATATATATATATATATATATATATATATATATATATTCAAAGAGAGAAGGTTACCCCCTTCCCCTATAACCCAACGTCTACCCATGGCGCCAGAGAAAAGATGCACCTGCACGTCCAGACATCCCCAAGGTGGCAGTGAGAATTTCGCGCGGTCGGATGACCCCGGAGCTCTTATCAAGAATGGTCGTGCCAGTCGAACCCAAGGAGGCGCCTCAAAAAAGTCGCGCGGCTGTGTGATCCGTGTTGGGTTCCTCTTCTCCTACGTCGCATCGCCTGATCGGTGCCAGACCTACGGCGTCGAGGACTTTCGCACGAGCCTGTGATGCTCGCCGAAAATATCCCCTCCCCCCTTGGCGCGTCAAGTCTAATGAGATCCCCGTCCCCCATTGGGGGGCCTCTAGCGACCCGCTTCCACCGAGGCAGTATAAAAACTTCGGGAAAAGCTTTGAGAAATTAGTACCATACAGCCCCGTCTTGCTTAGCAGCCACGTACAGTCTCGTACTCCCGGCTCCGCCTCCCTACGGCTTCCAGCTATGAACGCGACGCTTTACCTCTCTACTTGGTCTCGCTCGTACCTAAGTCCAGAGTTCCCGCCTGACAGACGATAGACACGGACAAGCATCTATCACTCGGGTATCGACTTCGCTCTCGGTTGGAGTATTCCCTCGTTCATTTGTCAGCGAGGTTAAAGAAGAAAGAATTTTGCAAGTGGAACTTTGCAACGCCTCGCTTCCTCGTCGTCTCCAAAGCCTCCAGTCAATTAGGCTTTACGTGAGTCTCCCCGTTACTTGCACTCTCAACCTTTGCCTGTAAGCAATCACCGTACATCTCGTCCCCGTCGAGTCATTTGTACCCCACCCCTCTTCCCGTTTGGTACACCGGGTCTCATCTTATTTATTGTCATATATTTACATTTGCTAATAATATTTTCTTTGTATATTTTTAAAGTTATTTTGCTACAATCAGTTTTCTAAACCCAGAACCTCTAAGAATTGATTATTGAGGCTAACCGCACTCAATTTCGATTAATTAACCGCGTACTGAGATCTATAACCCACCTTCCCAATTTCTGGCGTTTTCCATTCTCGCGTGACCGCAGAGTCAATCCTCGGCTAGCATCGACTTTCCACTCTACGACATTATATATATATATATATATATATATATATATATATATATATATATATATATATATATATATATATATATATATATATATATATATATATATATATATATATATATATATATATATATATATATATATATATATATATATATATACTAAGTGCGTAAGGTATTTGAGGACAGATTAATACTTACACAAAAATTACTCCCAGTAATAGATAATAATGTCTTTTTTGCTGAACAAGTTGTGAGGATAAGAAGTCTCTTTCAGCTTCGATAACGGCTTCTATGCAATGTCTGAATCGCCTACATGCTAGGATCAAGTGGTTCTTTTTCATGTTGGACATTACTCGGAATATGAAGGCTTTTAAGGGTTCTTTCGTGTAATGAAGGTGTTCATTAACCTCTATCAAATAACGCTACATACATAGTAGTCGAAAAGATTGAGATCAGAGGAGCTAGGAGGCCAAATTTTAGGGGTTTTTTGAGCAGAATAAGTTTTCCGCCATCCATTCCAGCGTTACTTGAGCCTTGTGTGATGGTACCGAGTCTCGTTGAAACACATAAGAACTTCCGTTGCGTACATTGTCGATCTATGGCTTAACCATCTTTGGCCTCTAACTCTAACTTCTTGCAAACTTTGCAGACGAAAGATCGAGCGACTTTTAAAAATCGTGCTATTTCTTCAGCCTTTATAATTACGATAACTGCGTGCCTCTTCATTTCTTGTATAAGCATAGGGTCTGCCATTGATAATTTTGAAATATAGAAAATATAAATTCAAATAATATGCTGCTATAGTAAAAATAAATTATGTCCTCAAATACCTTACTCACCCTGTATATACGAGTATATCCTCTATAACCCTATAATTTTAGAACGTGATTTTTGGAATATTTTTTCAAAAGTGGACAAGTAAACGGGTATAAATTTCCAGTGCATTCTTTACCGCCTTCCTTCTACCCCCTTCCTCTTTCCCCTCCATTTCCCCCTCTCTACTTCTCCCCCTCTTTCTTCCCCCCTCCTTCTTCTCCCCTCCTTCTCCCTCCTCCCTTCTCCCTCCCCTTCTCCCCCCTCCATTTCCCCCTCTCTACTTCTCCCCCTCTTTCTTCCCCCCTCCTTCTTCTCCCCTCCTTCTCCCTCCTCCCTTCTCCCTCCCCTTCTCCCCCCTCCATTTCCCCATCTCTCCCCCTTCCCCTATCTTTCCCCCCAACTTTCTATCCCCTATCTGTCACCCTCTACTTCTCCCCCTCCTTCCTATCACTCTCCCCCTATCCCCCCTCTCTCTCCCCCTCTATCTCTCCCCTATACCCCCTCTCCCGCACTACCCCTCCTCTATCTCCCCCTTATCTGCCCCACTCCTCCTCCCCTCTTCTCCCTCGCCCCTTCCCACCTCCCCCTTCCCCCTCCTCCCACTCTTTCCACTTATATCTACCCATCCACCTCTATCTACCTATCTCCTCTACCCTTCACACTCTTCTCTCCTATAGGTAGAGTGTTGGAGAGGGGGCAGGGGGGGATGGAGAGAGGGGAGTGGGCGAGGGGGAAATAGTGAGGGAGAGGGGAGGGGGCGAGGAGGGAAATAGTAAGAAACCTGGGAGAGGATTTTATAATTTTATAATTTAAAAAGTATGTAAAAGGTATAAAAATGCTCTCCCAAGTTTTATATAAGTTTGTATTATAATTATTTTATTTAGTTAGACTGTATTACTCGTCATTCCTTTTTGTGGGGATGACGTGTCGATAGTCTTTTATTTATGACGTCACATGTTTTTTTATATGTTCGCTCCATTTTCCCTTATCACTTACTTCTGTACTTGCCTCTGAAAATGTCTTAACAACGAAAGCGATTGGTCTGTCGGTTGTTTTCTTTGCTTGGGAATTTAACGCATTTAAAGATCACGTGAAATACGAGTATTTAGAAAGAAAGAGAAAATAAAAGTTCTGCGGGTGATAACAACCACCACAGGGCTTTCTCCATATTTATTTTCTGCCTTTCCAAACAACTTTGAAGACAGAAAGAAAGGTGCAGAAACCTTGCATTGCAGACTATATAACAATATAGTAAAATAGACATTAGACGCGAATGAGCAATGAGACAAGAAACAGGAATTTTTTAGATGTAAGAGAAAGGGACATTAGAAGAACACTAAAATCAAAGAGAAGAAAGGGTGGCACAATGAAGGCAATCCTTTACCGAGAAGACAGAAATAACGCCAGGAATTTCAAACTTTTTTCCCCGTTAAAGACAAGTATTTCACTTTTAATAACGTCGTTTATCATCAAATTGAAGGTGTTAGGATGGGAAACCCACTAGGGCCAGTTTTTGGCCCTAGATATGTTGACGATACCTTTGCTGTTTTTTCTTATAGTTTGTGTTCTAAAGAGTTTTTTTACTTTTATTAACAATTTACACCCTAATATTACTTTCAACTAAGAACACGAGATAAATAATAGTTTGCCATTTCTAGATACTAATGTATCCCGTGCCCCTTCTGGCATTAAAACTAGTGTCTTTAGAAAACTAACTTTCACAGGACTGGGATTAAATTTCTTTGGTTTTTGTGATATATCATATAAAATTGGTGCCATTAAAACGTTTATCTTCAGAGGTTTTAACCTGTCTTCGACCTACCTTAATATGTATTTAGAATTTAACTTTGTAAAAGATTATTTTGTTAAAAATGACTATCCATTATCCTTAGTCGAAATGTGTATAAGGAAATTTCTCTCCGGGCTTTAGAACCCCTCCACTTCTTTTAATGTTCCCAAGGAAATTAGGTTCTTTATGTTGCCAGATATCATCCCTTTTAAAAACTTGCTCTGGAAAAGTCTATCTACTATTTTAAGGTAATTTTAGTGTCAAATAAATTTTAAACTTATTTTCATTAATAGCAAAAATATTGGCAATTTTTTCAGAGTAAAGGATGGTTATTCCCACGCCGTTGAGTTAGTACATAGTATATAAATTTACTTGCCCTAGCTGTAAGCAGGGGACCTATATAGCAAGCACGGTGCGTTCTCTCCAGGCAAGATACTGTTCTCACATGGGCTTAAGCTATAGAACCGGTAAAACATTGAGCAATAAAGAGTATTTCCCCATCAGAAAACATGAAATAGATTGTAAGACAGATGTATCCTTAAATGATTTTTCTTTATTGAAACTTTCTAAATGTACATCCACTCTCCGCATTAAAGAATCTCTGTGTATTAAATACAACCACCCAAATTTAAATAATAATGCGTCATCCTTTCCGTTATTTATAACTTAACAAACAACCAAACTGTATTCAATCTTAAATTTCCTGCCCGTTTTCACTTCTCATTGTTATTCGACCATGTAAGGTAATGTTCTCTTTCTTTATTTAATTTTACTATATTGCTTATTCTTTTCAATTCGTATCCCTCGCCCCTATTTTATCCCCAAATTATGTACCGTTACGTTTATTTTGTTTGCATTTGATTAATATAATTTTGTTTCAAATATTTTCTACTGTTGATACCTCACTAGTTTTTTGTCCGTTTGCTTTTCGTTAACATATTGTTTATTTTAGTATTTTACCACCGTTCGCGTCAATTTTTATTTATACTCGTAGTGTACTTGTGCTGTAGTGTAGATTTAACTTTAGATTTCAAATTTGTTTTATAACTCCTGAAGATGCGTTTAGAAATAACCCGAAACGTAGAGAATAAAGATGGGACTCTCCTTCTTCGCTTTGTCCTTCTTACTTAATATATATATATATATATATATATATATATATATATATATATATATATATATATATATATATATATAACCCATTAATACTAGGTAGGTACAAATATCTATCTAAAAACTCCCTAAAAGATTTAAAAAAAAACACAAAATCAATTAAAGAGGAGGATAAAATAAAAAAAAGGAAGTTAATATGGGAAGTATGAAGTAAAAGAAATAGAAAGGCAGATGTGCAAATATATAATAGATTGTGCATACATACATAGACACAAACATATATATATATATATATATATATATATATATATATATATATATATATATATATATATAAAGAGAGAGAGAGAGAGAGAGAGAGAGAGAGAGAGAGAGAGAGAGAGAGAAAAGAAGAAAACTTAAAATATATGATTAAAAGTTGAGATATTGTTGTCCGAATGCAATTTAAAATTTAGTCATCGAGTTTACACAAGCCAAGACTTAAACTAAAATTAGGGAATTCACTAAGGAATGACTATTCGATAACATTTTGCACAGTTACATTTACTCTCTGTACCACGTTGTACATTGCCCCCCCGCCCCCGCCTCCAGGTTCATGAGCATGGACAGTGGAATGAAGAGAGTAATTCCGATCGGTACTCACGATGTAACACAGAAATAGAAACTTTGCGGTGTCCTGTTTGCCAGATTCTGTTGCTCTTATCAAGATCATCCGGTGCGCCAAGCTACAGGAACTTGACAAATCCTCTCAGCCAAAGGAGCGAAAGTAGTCAAAGAGATAGGACTAGAAGCCAAAGCACCTACCAAATTCTCAGCAAGCTACAACGTCATCTACAGAAGAGTAGAAGCATGGATCGGAGCAAATACAAGCGAAGAACTGAAAAGGAAAATAGAAGAAAAGCATACACGGGCTAAAGTAAAGGAAATAATCAAATTTAACAGCACATACATATTTTTTATATCATATTCGAAACTACTGACGAATTTCTCCTCTATTATATGTTATTCCGAGAAAGCATAATAGCGATAGAGAGAAATTCATTAATATACAGATCTGCTTCCAATGCTCTGAAGTGGAGAGCCTCACGACCAAAACATGCCCGAGAGGAGGCGAAAATATATCTTCAGAGTGCTCTGAAACCGAACATTACTGAAGGAATGCAGCTTGACGGCTAAAAATAAATGCATAAACATAATTTATCAAACGCAATCGCAGCAAAACAGAACCCAGGAATTAACCAACAAATAAACATAAAACCAGAAGCACACATGAAGTTTATGACCTTCATCATGCATGCACATAATAAATATTACATAACAGCTATACAACAGAACTAAACTCAATACCGCAAAACAATGGACTAACTACAATTATCAGAGGAGAGGAACAAGAAGTTGAAGAGATCCTAACAGAAAATTATAGGAACATATTTAATATCAACGCTGAGGATAATGCAAATTTCAACACCGAATGTGGAGAGCGCATTGTTGAGCAAATAAGTGAAAACCTGTAAAGAACGCAACGAGCACATCAGGTAGAGAAACACATAAATGCTCTTAACGATAATGGGCCAACCATTAGCACAGAAAAATTAGAAAGCGCACTTAAATCATTTCGACAGAAAGCGCCCGGTCACACAAGGCTCACATAAATTAACTTTACAAAAGCGCAAGGCAATGTGATCCAGGGATTGACGAACATGTTTAACGCATGTATGAATACAGGCTACTACCCTAACCAACTCAAGGTAGCAAAAATTATCTTCAATCCCAAACCAGGAAAACCTCAGGATGTAAAATAAAACTACAGGCCAATTTCACTTTTGGAATTCGGAAGGAAAGTACTAGAAAAATATTGAATAGAAGACTGGCGAAACACTGAATAAAACAACCTATATAATGATCAACAGTACTGAACTCGTAAAATTTGGAGTACAGAAATAGCAATAAGCCTTATCACAGAAAAGATATCGCAAGCAAAAGGGAAGAAGAACTATCTAGGTATAGTATGCAGAGACATCTCAGATGCGCTCGACAAAGTTTGGCAAAAAGAAATGGAGTACGATATAATGCCACTGGGCTTAAGCGAAAACTTAGGGAGGATCCTATTTGACTATATAACTGAAAGAACAGCATATGTTAGTATAGGAAAGACAAAAGGCTCCGCATTCGAAGTAAGAACAGGGTTGCCTCAAGGCGGATGTTTAAGCCCCACCCTCTACTCAATTTTTACGTCGGATACACCCCTCCCGAGCAATCCATTCAGTATTAATATACAGTACGCGTATGATTTGATTCAACTGGTGGAAATCCTATACTAGAATGCCCCTATGTAAGCAAGAATGACAGCAAAAGAAATAAGAATAATAAATTAATACGAAAGAAAATGGAAGATACAAAGAAACATAAGCAAATTTAAGATATTACGTATAGGATGACGCTTACTATCAGATGAGGTAATCGGACGAACCAGATGTCCTACTCAACCGAATGTATGTACAGTCCTAAGAATGAAAATGACTACTAACAGATACAGAATACACGTCAAGGAAAGAGTAAAAAAAAAAGATACCAGGTCCAAAGTTGATATATAGATTAATAGAACAAAGTAGAAAAAAACAAAAAGAAACTAAATAACGCAATAGTACAATCAGTACTGCTATATCCAGCTTCAGCCTTGCACGGCCTACCAAAAAAAAAAAAAGATACTACAGAAGGTACAAAACAAAGCAGTGTATCTTATAGCAAACATAAGAAGAATCGAAAAAACACAGAGAACCCCATAAAAGTATGAACATACAAGGAGTTAACATGGTAGTAAAGAACAGAGCGCGCAAGTTAAAAGAGGAAATGTTATATAAACTATGAGGAAATATTATCGATATACTTGAAGATAAGAAAACAAGAAACCGAAACAACGATTCACGAGCTTGGTGCACAATCTAGAAGAAGGAAGAAATAAAAAAGGAGAAAAGGAGAGAAACAAAAAATGAAACAGTGTAGGGCCAGGGAAGTAGGAATGGGAGGTAATGAAGTAGGAGTAGAAAAGAACGAGGGAGTTGAGGTACCAATGCGCATACATCTCTCTTCCTCTTGAAATCTCTCTTTGGGGTAGGAAGAAAATATATAAAAAAATAACGAAAGAAATAAATGCCTAATGAACAATAAAAAAGAAGAATAGTAACAAATGCAAAATTAAGACCAACAAAGACCTCTTGAGAAGCAAAAAGCTGTAGGCTCCAGCAAACAAACGATACGAGAGACTGTCAGATTGCCATCTTAATAATTCCATGACCCGAAAGATAATCATACCTCTAATGTGAGGCTGAAACACACTCATGTACCAATTAAAATCATGCTTCGTTTGACTACTTCTTGAACTACGGTATACACACATCAACATGTGTACCTATGAGATATGCAGGGTTCTATTGTACCTCAAAACAAACGCTCAATCATACACAAGGGAGAATATCACAGATATTTTTCCCCCTCAGGGGTTCGCCAGCTAATTTTGAAAGAAATATGTGGATAGAAAATCAGAAAAGAATATGGAAGCAACGTTTGCACACATGATTTACAGGGTAAAATCGCCGGCATACTTTTATTTAGTCCTTATTTTTTTTGCTTTAAGCCTTCCTGATATTAAACCTTTTTATCAGTGCTCTTACTTAAAAAAATACACTTGAAAAATATTCATATGGTCGATTTTAAAACATATTTACTGACGGTCTTTTCATTACTCTGTAATTTCCTAACTAATTTTTTAAGTTATTCCCGTGTTAAAGCGTTTGTTTAGTAATTTTAATTCATTTTGACTAGTGTTTGCCCTATCATGGCAGTTGTTTAAACATTAAGTTTATCGATAAGAGTATAGTTAACTTTGGAATTTTTTTAAAACAAAATAATTAGAAATCGTTAAGTTTACAAAAATAAATAGAATCGATTGTCTTTTGTAATTTTTTTAAAACAAAATGAATTAAAAATGGTGTAGTTCAGAAAATAATTGATAGAATTGCTTAAAATTAAGTGGGTTTTTTTTGTATTTTTAGTATATTTGAAGGTTTGATCGATTTTTTTTTCTAAAATAGATTTTCCATTTTAATTTTTAGCCGGAGGATTATTAGGAGATATGTACTGAAAACCTTTTAATTTTTTTTAGACCAAAAGCCCGTTATCAGAGCCAGATAGGCCATAGGTCACAGATCGAAGGTCTTCCCGCGAAGCGCAAGCTCTTCCTGTATGGGTGAGTGGTGAAGCCGCTTTTCATGCCTATGTATATAAGAATTTCCAATTTATTTAATCGCGTGTGGGAGAGAAAATGATGATCGCAAAAAATAATTTCTTCGCTTAGTGTTGTTGGCTCTGTCAAGTCCTCAATCGCAAAGACATTTACGAAGTGCCATTTAATATCTTAAGAATTCGTTCGTTCTTAAGTCACTGTCCACTACTGATCGGTCTTACTGCCTCGTTAGGGGAGGCTTAATCCCTAAAGGGTCTTAATCTTTGATAAGTTTTGCTCAAATATGTACGCGCTTTGGATTGGCTTGTACGTCAAAGTCATTTGGACAAACACGAAAAGCCTTAAGGCGCTTGTGTGTATTGACGTTCTATATGTTCCCTACCACTCCTGAGAGCACCTCTTTTTCCACTGTTGCACTTCAGGACATGTACACTAAACTTATGTGGATTCATACGAAAAACGTTAATAGCTATCTTTTCTCGAGTCAGCATCCCTAAAGAAATATTATCTGACCGAAGCAGACAATTTAAGTCCAAACTCATGGAATACGTGAGAAAACTTCTCCTGATAAAACCTCTCTTCACAACCCCTTTCTACCCTGTGGCTAACGGAGTCTGCGAAAAAATGAATTGTTCGCAAATCCCCGCCTCGATGAAGAAATTAAAATCTCGCATTCGTACGTATTGGACCTGAGAACCCGCTTAGAGGAATGCTCCGAGATCAGGTATAAAATATATCCTTACGCTCGTGGACTTCGCTACGAGGTTCCCTTATGCAGTTCCCCTTAAAGAATATATAGCATAACGTGCGCAGAAGCACATGTACTTAGTGACGCTCTATTCTGAAAGCTCTTTTACAATGTTGTACTTCAGAACATCTACAGTCATGGCCAAAAGTTTTGAGACTACTTTATCTTTTCATTTGAGAAAATTAATAAAACTAATCAAACATTGCATTTCGATTTAGTTTGTTTGTATCAAAATTTGAAGGTGAAATATGCAAAAAAAGAAATAGTGCCAAAACTCATTTACGACTATTTACAGCCACTATTTACAATGATGTCTATTGTTCTTCAGGTCACTTCAATTCGTTTTAGCATGTTGGAACCCCAATTTATGATGATCTCTTAGCTGATATTGCCCCATTTGTATTCACTAATAACCCGATCTGCTTCCAATTGAATGGCTTTTATTTATCAAAAGTCTTTATGATTCTCATCCACAAATTCTCTATTGGGCTCAAATCTTGCTAACTCTCTGACCAAGGTCCCAAACGTTCGATGTTATTTTAAGCCAAGAACTTTATTATTGCGTTTGCTTTGTGAAAAGGTGCACCATCATACTTAAAAATACAGTTACCACCCCCAAATTGGTCAGTAACTGTTAAGAAAAGGTGCTTATGACACACGTTTTTATACCATTTTGAGTTCATGGCAATGTTCTTGAGTAAATTTGTTAGTGCTCCAGTTCTCTTAGATGAGAAGAACACCCAGATATGGAGAGTGTCCGGATGTTTCCCGTAGGTACGAAGCAGGAAGCGCGAAAGTTCTGCCCTTTTCTCCTCCTAACGAGGGAGAAGAAAAGCTGTGTGAACATCAAGTTTAGTAATGATGTTTGTTAAAGAATTTGAAATTGAAAAATTGCCTGAGGAACTGAAGAGTAGATTAATAGGGCTGTTGTTAAAAGGTTAAGAGGAGAAATGTGGAAGCAAGAACTGTAGGGTAGGATAAGTTCTTTGAGTGTTATAAATAAAGTGCATGGGGAAATTCTGGTTAGGACTATAAGAGAGCCAACTGATGGATTGATAGTAAATGTAGGGTCATATGCGTACTGACCCTGCTCGTGCAAAACGATGTCATTCTTGAATGTTCCCCTTTCTCTGATCCTCTTTAACACCGGAATGTGATCCGCCGATCCCCGGGCGATTTGTTGAAAGCTGCTGCGACCCTTTCGTGAAGTGTGCGTCTCAGACTTCTTTCCTCACGGTATAGTTGCTTGTTTTCGCCTTTATCATTATCAGATCCTGTCGACATAGAATAGCATTTTAATCAACATTTAAATATGTATTTTATGAAGAAATTTTCTTAAAAAAAGTTATAATGGGGCTTGTACTTTTATTTTGCTTTCCAGATGTATCGGACACATGCATGGAAACATACATAAACATATCCATGCACATACCCAAGGAATAAGAATGATTCCATGTGTCCCAAAACATTTGGCCGTTTAGTGTATGGTAATGAGCTATTGAGGTTGGCTGAGAGTGAGAACGATTTGCACAATTTCAATGAAGCCTTTAAGAGAACTAAAACTGAATGCAGCAAAGAGTAAAGCGGTGTTATGTGGGGAAGAGGTTGAGGGTGGGGTGTGATAAAAAATGCGAAGTTTTAAGTGTCTAGGGTGCATTATGAATGTGTGTGGTTCGGATGAAGTAGTTTCCACTACGTTTTAGATGGTAAGTCTCTAGGGAGATCAGAACAGTAAGAGTTTGTGTATGGAATGTAGCAGGAAGTTGCATGAGAGAATGCCAATGCCATCTTTGTTGTATTGGAGGGACAAGGTGATATCGAAGGAGAAGGAAAGATTACGACTGAGACGAGATTAAATGAACAACTTGAGAGGGTTGCTTGGTATGCAAAGGTTGAGAGAGGGAAGAGTGACAGGGTAAGAGATGATTATGATGTAAGTGAGATTGTAACTAAAAGTGTTATGGACATGTGAGAAGAATGGATGGAGATACTTTTGTCAAGGTGAAGGACAGATTGTGAAAATACTGCGTAAATGTGGGTTTAAGAAGTGAATAAGTCTATGAAGAGTAAGGGACGACTAAGTAGCAAATGGATGTGATAATATGAAGGGTAGGTTTGTAGGGAGGGGGTTTGTAAGGGGGTGATCTAGGGCAAGGCTTTCAAACTTAAGGGTCTCTGGAGCCCATGAAGAGGTCAAAGAATTTTAGCAGAACCTCCATGATCCAATTGCAAAAGAAAATAAAAAAGAATAAACCAAACTTTGATACCAATTTATAATTCTTTTATTACCATCCACTCTCGATGAGGAGCATGGGGGGGCCTTTGCAACAGGGTGAACGCTGACGTCACTTGTTTATTTTCAAGTACTTTGGCTCTCGTTTTATTTTCTTACGTATAATAAGTATTTAATTTTCATTAAATTTTAAAGATGTTTGTGGATTTTGTTAGAACTAATGGCAATTATTAGCTGCAGCACATCTCTCTTGAAACCTTTTTATCTTAAACGCGTGGCTGTTATGATGAGTGCCAGTAGTTATTTAATAGTAACTAGCGACTCTCATCATAACAGCCACGCATTTGCTATAACGACGAGCATGGTATCGTAAGTGGCAATTATGTCATATTGCCCCATTTCGTCATAATGGGCTATAATACTTCATGATGTATAAATAGTGAAATCAGTTTTTCTTGTTAACGTTAATAAATGAACTTAACGAAATAACACGGTCACCCAGGCAGCAATAACGAGATAGCCCGGTTACAAATGCAGCAATGACGAGATAGCCCGGTTACAAATGCAGCAATAACGAGATAGCCCGGTTACAAATGCAGCAATAACGAGATAGCCCGGTTACAAATGCAGCAGAAACGAGATAGCCCAGTATCCCAGGCAACAAAAACGAAATAGCTCGGTCACCTAGGTAGCACAAACGAGATAGCTTAGTTATAGATAGAGCACAAACTAGATAGCTCGGTTTCCCAGGCAGCGCAAACAAAATGACACGGTCTCATAAGCAGCAATAACGAGATAGCCCGGTTACACAGGTAGCACAAACGAAATAACTCTAACACCCGAGCAACACATACGAGGTTATCCCGATCCTCCAGGCAGCACAAACGAGATAGCCCGTTCATCCAGGCATCAGAAGGGATAATTAAAAAAAAATTAGGAGCCCATCTGGCGACTGCCTACTTGGGCATAAGTCGAGTACTCACTACAGCTTACTACTAGGATACATTAAAAACAAATACCATATGTAAATAACAAATGACGATAAAAAAGGCTGGAAACAAAAAAAAAACGATAACAAAAAAGCAAACGAAAAAAGCTAAAAGGCAATAAGTAGGAAGCGTGCTCCACCTCCCCCCCGTGCAGTAAAATGCGACCTACAAAAAAAACCCAGTCAAATAAAGTGGAGGAGGCAAAAAGTCGTATAGTTCACAAGTCTGTGTGCGCGAACACGTCCCGAGTACATTGGACAAGCGGTAGCGACCCCGCTCGTTCCGGTACCAGAACAGGTAACGTGCGCGAAGATTACCCCGAGTGGGACATTCTACAAGAATGGGCTAAACAGTCCGGGGGACAAAGCAGTGGTTGCAATAAGGCGTAGGCGAGAGTTCCATCAAATGGCGGTGCGTACTGCGAGTGTGTCCAATTCGGAGACGAAGGAAAGCAACCTAAAGCCGTCGCTGCATAGGGGTGTAGCTCCATGGGAGCAGTCGCAAGGCAATGAACTTTAAGTTCCCCTCGACCGTCTCCAGTCTTCTTTGCAAAGCCGCCCGGGGGGCAGCCCGTATTCCTGCCATGTAATCGGTGTAAGGAAGAGCGAAACGCTGTTTCAGTCGCCCACTCTTCATGGACTCTTTGGTGCCCCCATCGGCGTGCTCATTCTCCGCAATTCCTACATGTCCAGGAACCCATCAGAAGATAATATCGACATCCACAAAGTTCACCCAAACCGCGGTGTCACGAGCAATGGAATGTGGAAATTCAATGCCCAGCGAGCAATCGGGGTACTTTGTGAGTCTCTATAAATCACAATCTGGTGTAAAAAACGGGCACATCGCGTTATCTTCAGTACCGAGCGGTGTATTGCCACTAGCTCGAGCGTAAAGACAGACGTAGTGACTGGCAGAGACAAGCTGACTTCAAACAGATGGCACGACGTGAAAACCGCCCATCTTTGGAGACCTGGAGCTATTCGCATACAGTGGCACGGTTCCAGCGTGACACGAAGTGTGCTCCAAAAAGGCCGAACGCAATACTTCCAGTGCTGTGGAAGCTTAAGAGCAGACGCGGGGCGACAAATAGTCTAAAGTTCTACCCTCCAGGATAGCGTCCTGGGCAAAACCAGTGGCGCCACCGGCCCGAGAGCTATACCGAGCTCTCGCAGGAGTTTCTTAGCGCTAAACGCTAAGGGCGACATAGGCAAAGTTGAGATTAGCTGCGGATGCGAGGAGAGCTGTTGGCGACTGGGGGAGGCGCCAGGCTCGCGCGTACAGACGAAAATTGCACTGTGCACGGTGCAGAGTGAGTGGCATCTCCCCAGCATCGACTAGTAGGCTTTCAATGGGGGACGTGCGGAAGACACTGGTGGACAGGCGAAGGCCAGTGTGGTGGATCGAGTCCACCATCCACAATGCACGCTCGGCTGCAGATGTATAAAACTCGCATCCGTAGTCGAGCTTGGAATGAATAAAGGATCAATAAAAAAGCAAGGCAGTAGCCCTTTCAGCGCCCCAGACACTGAATGGCACGAAGCAAAAAATATCAATAGCGCAGGTACAAGAGACTCTAAGGCTGCGAATATGAGCCTTCAAAGTCAGGCGTCTGTCAAATACGAGACCAAGGAAACGGTGCGATTCCACGATTTCCAGGCCAGGGTCGGAGTCCGCGCACGAAGCGAGAGCGAAACGCAACTCACTCAAAGTAAACCTGTAGTTGAAGGATTCTCCGCCTCTGGAAGGAAAGTCCAGTAGGCGGCCTTAAGCGCTATCACGAAGCGCATTGAATGCTAGCGGAGCAGCATCCCGGCTAGAGAATTCGGAGAAAGCTGTCGTGAAGGATTCCGCCACGTACGCTGGGTCCGAGATTGCGGTCTCATTCTCCTAAAAAACATGATCAGGGTCCTGCGAGAACTTGCCCCGAATCCTTTTGACTTGCTTCCACACCTCTGCTAGAGGGGTCTTCCCGTTAAGTGAAGACACCTATACCCGCCAAGAAGAGCGGCGGGCGTGCTTCGAAATATACCAGAACCTAGCCCTAGCTAGATGAAATTCACAGACAGTGAAATATTTCGGGCGACGCTTATAGCACATGTAGGCATAACGCTTCTGTGTGAGGGCTGCACACACTCGGCTGGCCTCAATGGGAGCGGTTGGCGTGCAAAGCAGACAGACAATCTAGGAATAGTAGTTAGGCCTACGGTGATGATGTTACCGGAGAAGAACTCAACAACCTTATCTACCGACCTAAACTCCTCGACTGAGACAGAAAAATCAGTCATTTCTTGAAATGCGGACCACCGTGTCCGCACCAAGCACCCCTGGGAAGGGCTCTCAGGCTGCAGCGGCCCAGAATATGATATTTGAACGGAAAAGTGATCATTACCATGGAAGTTATCGCCTCCTCCTCATCTAAAATCAGCCTGTGCATCCGGGGAGCACAAAGATAGATTGAGCCAAAATGAAGGGGTTCTCGGGCAGTGATGCGTAAACTCATTTACATTTAGGACACCCATCTCCAGCTCGTCGATCAGGTCGGCAAGGAGCTGACCCCCGGGATTGATCTGGGAGTGATCTACCCAAAGGGGGTGTCTACCGTTCAGATCCCCGAGCAAGAGAAAGGGCCTCGGCAACCGTGCCACGACGTGGCGGAAGTCCCCCGCGTCTAAGTCGGCTGACGGTGGAATATACCTTGAAATGACAGAATACCTCCTATGAGAAAGGTTTGGGTGGGATAAATCAGGTTGGTAAAAAACATCACCCCAAACATGAGCTCAGGGGTGATGGGGCGTTTTCTCATTCCCCTGTCTCACGATCTGGGTTGGTTGGGTGAGAGGAAGCTGGTCAGCATCTACCCTGTGAAATTAGACGCCGACCAAAGAAAGTTGTGGGAGAGGTTGTATGGAAAGTGAGGAAGCAGGGTAAGAAGGCAGCGTGTCAGAAAGAAGAAGAGGCTAAGCTGGAGCCGGACAGGGCACTGAGTGACGTCAGCTTTTGGCCAGGAAAGCAAATGGCCATTCCCCTTACGGGGATCAGAAACGAGAGAGCTCGGTCATCCAGGAAGCACAAACGAGATAGCGATGTCACCCAGCCAGCACAAAAGAAATAGCCCGGTCAGACATTTAACACAAAATATATAGCCGGTCACGCAGGCTGCACAAAGGAGATAGCCCCGTGTCCAAGACAGCACAAAGGTGATAACCCCATCATTCAGGCAGTCTCAAAGAGATAATTTTGTTCCTAAGGAATAAAAACGAGATAGTACAGTCACCCAGGCAGCACAAACGAGATAGCTCGGACACAGGCAGTACAACTGAGTAGCAGGGTCATCCAGGCAGCACAATCGACTTGGCCCGGTGATCCAGGCAGCACAAACGAGATAGCCCGATCGTCCATACAGCATAAACGAGATCGCCGGTAAATTCAGGCCGAACTGTGGTACTGGAACCACATTATCGAATAGCACTTGACTCAAAAGTACCTCAAAAATGAGCATTTTGAAATTTTATAAACTTTTATAATGGGTTCACAGTAAACCAAAATATCTGTCCATGTAAAGGGAAATCAATAAGTGTTGTGAAGGGATCAATGAGATTTTAAGCCCTTATTTAATGATTAATTCTCTTAATAAAATATTGTATTATATTTTTTTAAGTGTTAATAAAAATTCACCGTTTGACTGTTATCTTTAGTCGGCGGTGCTCACAGTTCTTCACTAAGGAAGGCGTTTGTCTGACTTCAGAAACTGTTACCTCCTTTAGTTGATATCCAGCTCTAAATTTCCTTCACCTTTAGAGGAAGCTACGATCACCTATAACCCAACTACGAAACTACTAGATAGAGACCCTTTTCACCCCCATAGAACTAATGAGATAGCCCAGTCACACAGACAACAAAAACACGATAGCCTGGTCACTCAGACAGCACAAACGAGATAACCAGCTCACCAGGCCGCGCTAACGAGATAGTCTTGTATCCCAAGCAGCCCAAACGAGATAGACGGGTCACCCAGGCAGCACAAAGGGTATAATCCCCTCACCCAGGCAACAAAAAGGAGATAGCCCTGTCGCCCAGGCACCACAACTAAGAGGGCCCCGTCACCCAGGGGCCACAAACGAGATAGTCTGGTCACTCAGACAGCGCAAACGTGATAGCCCCGGCGCCCAGACAGCACAAAGGAGAGGTATACCGTTCATTTAGACAGTACAAAAAGATAGTTCGGTCACACATGCAGCACCCTGCTGCACATACAAGATAGCTTACTCACCCAGGCTGCACAAAAGATAGAGCCCGGTCACCAGACATCACAAACGAGATAGCCCCATTACCAAGGCAGCACAAAGGAGATAGCCAGGTCATCCAGGCAACACAAATGAGATAGCCCGGTCACCCAGGCAGAAAAATCGAGATAGCCCGGTAACCCAGGCAGCACACTCGAGATAGCCTGGTCACCCAGACAACACAAACGAATAAATTAAAATACATCAAACTGTCACATCTGGACCATTAATCTCTCTGGTTTGGATAGAGTTCAGTGAAGAATAAAAGGAGTTGAGCAGCATTAATTTAAACCCCTTATTTGAAAAAGGAATCTTAAATACAATGCTGAACAGAATGGAGTGGGAGGGTGCAGTGAAATTCTTGAAACAACAGCGTTGGAAGTGAAAAACTTCCTAGTGAAGAAGAACACGTTCTACATAGTTTTGAAGAACATTCGAAGAGGTGAGAATGTGGACTTAAGGCATCCAATGAGAATGGAGTGGCAGTAGTGAAAGAGAATTTAATGAGAGGGCCCCGTCACCCTCAGAGAAAGCCGAGAGGAGTTGCAGACATGAACAATATTAGCTTTGAATAGAGTTTACGACTGGAGATGATGTCATATTTTTAACAATGACAGTAAAGAGAAGAAAGTTGGTACCAAGGTTAAGGAAAGATCTAATATCTTTACAAATTTGTATAGCAATTAACCTCCAACGAAGTACCGCGCAACAAAATATGTTTTATCTTGGTTGCGTTTCATAAAGTTGTCCAAAAACAATTGACTGATGATCTCTAAAGCAGGGGCAGAATTCTAA
Organism: Ceratothoa steindachneri; assembly: GCA_963969495.1. Lineage (NCBI taxonomy): Eukaryota > Metazoa > Arthropoda > Malacostraca > Isopoda > Cymothoidae > Ceratothoa > Ceratothoa steindachneri. The sequence continues at coordinate 133,231,172 of OZ018322.1, read as the reverse complement.
GAGCCTCGACGAACGAGGTGAAGGAGATGAGGTAGATTTTAATTTCATCCACATAGAAATTAAGTATCAGACCACGACGTCGCATAGGAATACAAGAAGAGGAATATAGTTAAGAAAGAAAGGTGTATTTACGTCCACTATGAACATATTTAAATCGGGATGAGTGGTACGAGCGGAACCAGTAAAGAGTAGTTCCATAGACACCCACCATTCGCCAAGATGATAAAGAAGTACGATGGAAAAAAACATTAAAATATTACAAATTCCATATATACACCACATATTCGGTGCCTTAATTTTTGGAAAGAGCAAATCTTTCAACCATTTTCATGTATCGGCTCCGCTAGATTATTTGAATCTTACTAAGCAGTATTATTATTACAATTTGAAAAAAGGAAACGAAAAGTAATGGCAATATTGATATAAAAAGATGTTTTTTAGAACTAGCAGAAAAATCACTATCTATTTATATTCAACAAGCCTTTTTGAAATTCTTTATTTTCCCCATTCTACTCCATAATTATTTTGTTTTTAGACTGGTACGCAACGAATCTTTTAAAGAATTGGAAAGAGGCCATTGTTCGGACCTCTGGCAAAAATATTTAATAGAAGAATTTATCTTTTCAGAAATATTTAAATTAACTAACATAACTACCATTTTCAAAAAGGGCAAGCGTCAATGCCATACAAAATATAAGCCAATTATTATTCCAATATAATTGATTACTAGACTACTTGAATCTATCTTGAAAGAGAAAATAGTTTTATATCTAGACAACCATGGACTAATTCAAAACAAACAACACTGTTTTCGAAAAAACAAGCCATACTTTGTGTCACACACGTCATATCTGATAATTTGCCTTTATTTTCTGACGAGGGCTGTGACGTGATATCGTGGGACCTACGTTCGCTTAATTGAGGCTGACACGTCATCCAAAGGAATTCTAGAATTTTCGTTCGTTTTGATCGGCCAGTTTCCCTCCTAATTATTTTATTGAATATTAAATTAGATTAAGATTATTACGATTTTGTCATGAAAAAGTTATTTTATATTTAGTGTTAAGAACTTTCATTGTATGTTGATGTAGCATTGGGATTTTGAACGATCCATATTTGTTAGTGTTCCGTGGAATTCAATGTCGAGGCCTAAATTCTTCACAGAAGACAGACCATTTTTTTGTGCTTGGAGAAGAAAGTTGTGTTCGGGAGCAGATTGGATTTCATGTACTTATTTTCCGGTTTCGTGCGTCTCGGAAGGCTATTGCTATTTAAGGCTATTGCTATTTAAGGCTATTGCTATTTAAGGCTATTGTTATTTAAGGCTATTGTTATTTAAGGCTATTGTAATTTAAGGCCATCCTGATTTAAGGTTATCCTGAGTTAGGGTTACCGTGAGCTAAGGTTACCCTAAGTTAAGTTTATTGTGATTGATTGACTTAGTGTAAGACAACCGGCAGAGTTGTACCCCTTTTGCATTTTTGTGCGGGTTTACCGCGAGTGTTGTACCTCTCGTGCGTCTTTGGTAGGACAACCGTGTGTGGTGTCCTTGTTTTTGTGTGGCCCATACTAGGCGTGATATTGGTGGTCGTGAGTGCTCCTTTATTTTTGTACGCGTAGGTACATTGTAGTTACGTCACCGGTGAGTGCTTCCCTCTGTGGCTCAACCTTCTTTCTCCGTGGTCTCATAGATAGGAATATCATACGTGCGTTATTTTTGTGTACATATTTGTTCTCGTGTCTTCCATAATCTAAATATTTTTACATATTACAAAAGGCCATTCCTTAGCTCGACCTATCAAAGTTGTAATTAATTTTTATGTCCTTCCTATGATAATTTGGTCTTGAAATATATCGGCATTTTCAAGTAGATTCATTTATCAAACATTTGTAAATAAAGTTTTCTCGTTTTAAGTCGACGCATCTTCTATCCTTGGCTACAAACTTTTGGGGTTAAAGAATCTGGGCATGTCACCTGACCCCAGTTTGTGACACTTTGACTACCTTGTTTAATTTCTTTCGTAAAATAGTTCAAGAAAATGACGCAAACCGAGGCATACTCGTAGTCTACTTGGATTTTTCAAAAGCCATTGATAAACTTCTACTTCGGTGACTGAAGTAAAAAGAGAGAAGCTGACAGTATCCGTGGAAACGAGTTCTTTGGTATAAGACTGACTTACAGAAAGAAGAAAGAACAATAATTAATGGAATTGAATCGGGGTGGAAAGAAGTTTCTAGTGGAGTTTTATATAGTCTGTACTGGCACCGTATCTATTATAATCTGTTAATTACATAGATGATGAACTCTTGTTCATCATCTGAAGGGATTTCCATCTTCTCAGACTTAGTGCAAATTAGGAAAGCCGCGTCTTTGGGTTGACTTGAACTCGCTGACGGGGCTGTGGCAAGTTATTGTGCTATATCCGCGCTCCCTCCCAGTATTCCTTTCTTTGGACGAATTTCCCCACAATATTTTGTATGTATAGGATTGAGTACCTGACTAGCTACCTCATGCCACTTTAGAAGACGCTTTAGGACCTCTATAGCTACTGCACTTTAACGCCCGCAGGTCGCAACAGTCCAGGACTTGAGGTATCCTGGGCGTTGGTGCGTGATTAATGGAAAGATCGTTTTGCGGCACGGGCCACCAAAGATTCGCGGAGATAGGAGAGGCCAACTCTTCGGGTTGGTGCCCTTTGCCAAACAACAAGACCTTCTCCATTTTAGACAAGGATATGGCTTAAGGTGGTCCGTCCGGCCTTGGACCTCCTCTTGGATTCGGACAGAAGTAGCATCACTTCCCGCCCTTCTAGAGGACTAGGGGTTCCCCTCCTTCTGAAGGAGGGGAGTCCGGAGACGGGTGGATTCCCTGCTGTTTGTTTAGTTGATTGGGAAATACGTGGTGCGACTAGTCCCGAGGCGCTCTCGGGTACTGAAATCCAGACCAAAACCAGGACGAAAGGACGAGATAAGTTGAGTGGAGCCTCCGGGACGTCAGGGCCCCTAAACGAGAGGCTGTCCGGCGCCAGGAATTAGCTATAGTTGTAGGTAGAGAACCGTAGGGCTCCTATTTCTCGTAAAGGACCTTCCTGTTGAATGGGGCAGAACCTCCCTTTCTGCCATGGTGATTTATTTCGGACCCTGATGTCTTGTCTGTTCAGGTGACACCGCACTCTACCTCATCTTTTGCAAAATGGGTGGTTTGTGGGAGAAAACGCGTTGACTAGTCTTTACAACACATTATCGAAGTGCTTGCCAATCAAGGAGCACGTGTGATGGGAAATCAGGGGAGGGGGAAGGAGGTACTCGAAACTTACCCTTAAAGCCTTCGTCACTTTCGATCGTGACAGGCTCCCTGAGTCAGTGCGTACCGATTGGTATCGATACCAGCTCAAGGCATTCATGCAACCACGCGTCCACTGAGTCATAATGCTCACATGAGACAAACCACCCGAAGGTAGCCGTGAGACAATCTTATGTAGTTTCTAAGAGCGTCACCCAAGAGAAGGACATAACCAACGAGTATCCGCCTCCAAAAGAGTGAGCCCGCCCCCAAAGCAGCCCCGACAGCCATAGGTTCGGATGCAGAGGTAAACAAAGACTCGCATGAAGAGTTATACCTCCCCCATTAAGTCCTCGGTGGCGACAGCACCTACAGTGTTTTTGACGACAAGCAGCTTCTAAAGGGTCTTCACCTTGAAGATAGAACCTACATCTCTTCCAAACTATGTATGGAGGACATATGTATTCCTTCAATGGAATTGGCGTGAACAACTTTTCAACTGGTAGGAGCTGCGATGAGCATGCTGAGTATAATGGTTTTTGGACCCCAACAGCAAGGAACATAGACCGAGCAGAAGGCTCCGCGAGTTACATTACACCCGTCATGATGTCTCCGTGCTTCTCTTTTCTTTAAATAATTTCTTTCAGGCATTGGTAGTACAGCTACAGTTGTATAGTAAGTATACCTTTATATCTGCGTACATTCCACCGTCAGCCGACTTCAACGATGGGAGGGGGGCTTCCGCTGGGTCATGTCACAGTTGCCAAGGGCCTTTATTCGGTTCGTGGATTTGAAACTTGGCACTTCATCTGGGAGGAAAAGCACGTTCAAACCTATGGTTTAGGTCCTTGCCGATCTGATCGAAGAGTTGGAGATAGAGGTTTTGAAAGTGAATGAGTTTACGCATCACTGCCCGAGAGCCGTTCATTTTCATATTTTGATTAGTCCTGTAATCCCCAGCTGAACAACCTGATTTTGTGTGGGAGGTGGTCGATTACCTTCATTGTAGTCACCACTTTCTCATTTAGCTATCATTTTGAAGACCGCCGCCGCCAGATAGACCACTTTGGTGGTGCTTGGAAAGGGCGAGATTAGTCTGCATTTCAGGAAGTGACTGATTTATCTCTCCTAGTAAAGGAGTTTAGTGCGATTAATGAAGCCTTTGAATTTTTTTTATGGCAACCTCAATGCCGTTGGACTAACTAATATGTATTCTGATAAATCTTGGCCGTTTTTAATGGTGTACGCTTTTTGGGTAGTCAGCTGAGCCTGATAAGGCACTCAGAGAGAAGAAATATGCCTGCATGCGCTACAAGAGCCGCCCAAACAACCTCACATTTGGTGAATTTCGTCGAGCTCAAGCTAGGTTCCTCTGTTTCAAAGCACACAGGCCGCTCTTCTCGGTGATCATCTGTATCTTTACCTAACGTAAATAATCCTCTTGCAAAGGTGTGAAAGTGACTGAAAGGATTCGAGGAAAGTTCTCGCCACATATAGCAATCTCGGACCTTTTGTATGTGGCGGAGGAGTGATTCACGATTGCTTTCTCCACATTCTCTACTCGATATGCTGCTCCACCAGCATTCAATCCACGTCAAGATGTAGCAAGGCTGCCAACTAGACTTCACTTCTAGAGGCGAAAAAAATTTCAAAGACAGGGTTAAGTTTAGTGAGTTGAATTCTGCTCTCGCTTCAAGCACGGACACTATTCCCGACCTGAACGATCTCTCGTATGCCATAGTTCGACACATAGGTGGGGAAGAATGGATTTTTTGTTTCCATGATCCTGGCGGATGGCTAATGTGCTTGTTTTTCGCAAACAGGAAAGATGTCACTTCTCAGGGTGGTTTCCGCCAAGTTTCTCTAAACTTATGAGTAGGCAAGTTGGTATAGAAGTTAATATATGATAGATTAGCTTATTTACTGGAGGGTTGGTGGCACTTATCATCTCCAGAGTGCAGGTTCCGCAAGTTCCACTCCATGTTGGATACTCTGCTTCGCCTTAAAAATGCTATGCTTTCCTTCTTAGACAGAATTACGCCAGTGTTCTTCGATCTTAAGAAGACCTATGATACTGCATTGCAATATAGTGTCATAGAGAACTTCCACAATATATGAGCAAGTTTTGTATCGGAATTTCTACGAGATCGTCGATTCCGTGTATGGGTGGAAGGGGGTGGGCTCTCTGATCCGTCACACTCTCTGCCATGAGCGTCAACGGTATCACATATGTGCCACTGAAATATTTTCTCGCTACGATCTACGGAAACGACCTTTCGATCTCTTTTTCGTGGAGCCCAGCTGTCAATTCTGGAGCGTCGAGTCCAACATGCATTGAACCACATCCGTCACTATGTCGAGGAGCACAAGATTTGGGGTTTCCTTAGCCAAGAGTAAAGTGGTGTAGTTCTGCCGCTATTCACGGATCCATCTCAAACCGGACTTGTTCAAATCTGGGTTCACCTTGAAGTGGTGGATTGGAAACTTTTCCTTGGTTTTGTTTTCAACCGACGCATCATATTGGAGGCCCATATTCGCAGCCTTAGGGTCTCTTGAATCTGCAACATAGACATTCTTCGTTCCGCAAAGTTCTACCCTTGGGGTGCTCATGGCGCTACTACCTCGCTTTTCTACTAATTCTATGTTCATTCGAAGCTTGACTACGGTTGAGTTTTACGCATTCGCAGCCGAGCGTGTCTTGCGGATAGTAGAATCGATCCAGCATACCGGTCTCCGTCTGGCGACCCATGCCTTCAGAACGTCACCCATTGGGACCTTACTTGTGTGCCGGCGAGATTTGCACATCGTGGATTATGCGTTTGTACGTACGGATCCGGCGTCTCCCTCAGTCGCCAACGTCTGTCTTTGCATCCACGGGCGATCTCGACGATGCCTCTGCCGCCGAGAGACCACATTTATACCTTAGGCCATTCCGGATTAGGACTAAGAAACTCCTTAGAGAGCTTGGTTTAGCTATCGTACCGCCAGCTGGGATAGTACCACCTTTGACCACTTGATTTCACGCTACCAAAGCTTCAACAGCGCTGGGATATCTTTGTTCGATCTTTTTCGAGCACATTTATCTGATGGTGGATCCGTGGCTGTGTACACGAAATGCTCAAAGTCCAAGGGGAAGGTCGGATTCCACGCTCTATCAGCTATTTTAAATACGCAGGGCTCTACCAGGCGCTGCCACTGTCTTCACGGCCGAATTGGTTGCAATACACAACTCGGTAAGGGAGGTAACGCGTTGTGCCGATTTGGAGACTCGATCGTGATATATAGCGGCTCTCAAAGTTTCCTGAGCGCTCTCGAGACGTTGGGAAATCTGCTCCCTTAGTTCGTGGTATCCGGGATGCCACGGTTGTCACGAGCTGGGCGGATGTCGAGATGATATTCTTGGTTCCTGGACATATGGAGATTGCGGGAAATGATTGCGTCGTAGAAGGTGCCAAAATGTCTGCGACTACTCGGCGATCAGACGAGCGTTTCACTCTTCCTAATACTGATTGCATAATATGAATCAGGTCCGCTCTCCTTGAGGCGTGGCGAAGAATATGGGAGGCTGCCGATGAGAACTTAATCTTACGTGCCATCGCGCTGCGACTGTTTCCGTGGACCTAACCCCTATTATCGAAGCAAAGTTCAGATCACTTTCTGTCGTTTTCGAATTGGGCAACATTCCCGAGACGAACCGTCATCTGATGGATCGCCACCCTCCACCTTACTTCAACGACCGCATTGTCCCAATCAGAGAGACTTCGCGCCCGTTACCTATCTCAGTACCGGGATTGGCGCAGTCGCTAACGTTTGTTACCTGTGATACACGCAAACTTATGGAATATACGACTCTTTTTAGTGTTGGTTGCATTTTCCGGTGCCGGTGTGGAGGTGAGCCTCCCCAGGTTGCCGAAGGTGCTTCCTTCTTCTTCTTGTTTTGTTTTTGCTTGGATTTGCTTTTGTTTAATGTTATATTGATTTGTATTGTTTTTAGTGTTTTATTTTTAATTGTAGCCTAATAGTAGGCTAAAAATCTATTAAGATTGATTATGCCTTGGTGGCACACGTCAGAGGGGTGACATTAAAAAAAAAATGTACAATCTTGAAATTCACCGATGATATAAAATTGTGAGGAAAATTTGTTAATTTTCTCACTCAGAGAAAATTCAACCAAATCGTCGAGTGGCTAATTCAATGAAAAATGCGGCATAATACAGGCACGTATAATTTCTTGCATATCAGACCAAGAAAGAATAAATATGATTATGATTTGTTAGGAATATTCTTACCTAAGAAGAACATTGAAAAAAGTTAGGAATGTCCATCAACATGTACTTTAAATTTTTAAATCATTGTGTGGATGTGTGAATAAAGGCCAACAAGTCTAAAGAGATTGTTCTTCTACCCTCAAAGCACGTCGTGTGGTCACGCTTGGTATGTGAGCTCAGGTTAAAGGTGGTCAATTTGGAGTCAATAGAGCCACCTAAATTGATTGGGTGGCAAACTGATGCATTTTTTTTTAGATAAACGGTTTTGAAAAGGTTAAATCTGTTTAATTATTGAGCAAATAATCAAAATAAGAGAAAAAAGATGCGTGCAAAGAGAATATATAGTAATACTATCAACATTCCTAAAGATTACTTCGATACATATAATATTTCCTTATCAACTTATACTTGAGACCATCTTTCCATACCTTGTCAAACGCCTGCTACACATCACGCGCTACTAAGTAAACCATCTTTCCCTTAGTATTGTCTTTGGCCAGCTTCTCCGTTATTAACGCTAGGGCCATCTCTGTACATTTCTTTCTCCTGAGCTCGCAATGTTGTGGCTTTAAGTTATGGTTCGTCTCGAGGTGCTCCATCGGTCTAATGGATACAGCGAGATGGGTCTATATCCATTGACGTCCGTAGGTGACTTACCCAGTTTCGACACAAATATCGTTTTGGCCACTTTAAGTCGATCTGGAAAGTAGCCGATGTTCCAGCTTGCGTTGTAAATGTCCAACAACCACTCCATTACGTTTTCAGAAAGATTGTTTATGGTCCTTAGGTATAATTCAGCAGTTTAGCCTGTAACTCTCGTTAGTTGATGAATGATTTCGATCTCTCATAGCCTTCCTTATCTCAGATGACAAGCTTGGAGCCAGGAGTGTTCGCAACACCACCTTAGGTATACATTCCTCTTCCACTTCGTTTATCTTAACTTCTATTCTTTCTACTTCCTGGTCGATATCATCTCCTTCTTTACTCCCCAGCGCTGACGTCCGGTACTTCCTCAGCACATCCTGGAATTTGTTCGAATTAGCCCTCGCATATTGTTTCCTGACTGGACATGGCACTTGGATTGGACTAAGGGCTAGCAATGCCGTAATTTAATTGTGATCCGTCGGGAAAACATCGGACATGCATGTTTCATTGAAAATTCGTACTGGTTATGATTATGTCTGGTCTGGTAACTTCTCTTTCCGTTACGTACGTAGTGAACTCCATTCCAGCTCGTACTACTATACCGCTTTGGATGAACAGATCCTAGTTTTTCCTCCATCATGTTCTCTGATATATATCCTGAATACCGGGAGCGAGCATTCAGGTCACCAAGGAAAATCTCTATGGGCCATGATCTTATGTGGGTTCACTGGTTCTAGATTTATCTCACTTAAGACTTTTATCGTCTCATTTCCCGTTAACCTTCCCCTGTCCTCATCCTGGTGACACATTGCCACATATCCAGACTAGTAGTCGATGAACCTGACCAGGCCAACATTACGTTTGCCGTTAACCACTTTTGTCACCTTTACCCTACTGGGTTTCCTCCTACCCCTGACTCCCTCTAAGGACAGTTGCTTCCACCTATGCCACACATGGTCTTGAGCAAATCACCTTCTCAGAGAAGGTGTCCATCCTAATCCATGAGCATAAACAAAAATGACCCGAGCTCCTTCCCTTACCGGTAATCACGTACATGCACCTATCCAGGCCCCCTGCTGCCACACACCCTGTCCCCTACATTCCCCGAGCCACCACTCCCGTTCTCCCACGCCCCTCCTCCTCCTATCCTTCCTCTGCTATCATTACTCTTGACTCTACTCATCCTCCCTCCCTTCCACGGACCTCGACCCGGCTCCCACCGTCTCTACCTCCCTTTCAACTGTCTCTACCACCCTTCCACAGACTATCCCTCTACCTCTCCCACTGATCCCCACGAAAAAACAAAAACTCCACTCCCACAAAACCCCGCCCGACACATTCCCGTGTCAAGGTAGCCGCCCCTCTTCCTGTAGTTCCCTCCATCCCTCTTTCTTACATACACAAACCCTCTCCCTCTGCCCACACCTCCTCTTACACTATTGTTACCCCCATCCACACTGTCTCCACCCCTCCTTCCATGCCCAAACCCTCTCTCTCTCTCTGCCCACAACCCCTCTCTCTCTGTCCACACCCCCTCTTCCACTATCTTCATCCCCACCCATACTGTCTCCACCCTCTCTTTCAACTGTCGCCCCTCTTCAACTGTTTCCACCCCCTCTTCCATTGTCTCCTCCCCTTTTTCCAATGTCCATGTCTTCCCCCGGCACACTCTGCTCTCCCCAGCCCTCCCCACACGGTTTCTCCTCGCCCTCTCACTATCTTTAACCCTCCATCCAAAGAGCCTATCCCCCCTCCCACCCTGACCCTCGCCCCCAATAACAGGCCACACACTCACTCCATCCCCAACAAACCTCACCCACAGCAGACACGAGTGAAGTTAAACGCTCCCCATGCTTCTTGGCACATACCAAGGAGAGTGGAACGACTACTACCAACTCAGTCTCACGTGTACCCCGTTCCCGACCATAGGTCGACTCAGCGTAGTAGAACTAAACGTGTGCAGTTGGCAGGAGATCCTTCATGCCGTCGCCAACTGGATATTAAACACACAATGACCACACATAGTACTCTTTAACGCCATCAGTGTACTTGCTCCTAACGACAGACTCTAAGAGCCATATAACTGGGAACAACCCTTACAACAGGGGCCCACGTCAATAAAATATTAAACTCCTACGAGCCTGCATCCTACATTGCGTCCAGCTAGACCGGAAGCGCCAGTGATGCGATGTCACCCGCATCGTGGACGACATTCACTGAACTGACCCCTGCTTCTTCTGACAGCGCGTAAATCGGATGCTGGGGACAGAGCTACCCAAACCCACCACACTCCAAATAAATGAAATAGGCTCAGAGAAACTAATGATATCCTCGACTCATTTAGCTCCCACTGGAACATGGAACATACACACAACCCGTCCAAACCCACGCACAAGAATATTTCCAATAAATCCAGGAATGGTGCCGGGCCTACGCACACGAGCTAAGGCCTGCCCCCCTGGTACAGATGGAGATGCTTGACAACACAACCACACTAACCATTCCCATCTCCGTCGAGGAAACAAAATACTACATCAAAACAACACCTAAACGTGCCCCCGGCCCTTCCTGCCTACCAGCTACACTAGTCCACAACCTCCCCGAAAACATCGTTCCTACCCTGTAACATATATTTAACGTTTCAATCGCTTCAGGCCACTTCCCCAAAACATTTAGTCTCACACAAAACACTCTTACACAAGAAAAACACAGACCCAAGACACCCAAACATTTACAGGCATATAGTTATGTTAGAGCACCTAGGCAAAATTCTCGAACGTATGGTCAACTGCCGTCTCCGGAACTTCTTGGAGGAGAGGGACCGGTTCTCTTCCTGCCAATACGGGTTCAGGCTCCTCTCTCACTACCTAAATTACCGGAGGTGTCACATAAAATTCAACAACACAATATCACTCCTGTTCACACCACGCTCAGACGTACCACATTGTAGCGTACTGGCACCCACACTATACCTTCTGTTCAAAAATGTCACCCCACGGCCGCCCCAAAATTGCTGTGACACCTACATAGTGTCCTATTCCGATAACGAGACTATTCTTGTCCGCGAACGTGGACAGGATCGCACGCCATGCAAAAATAATACTAGACGATAAGAAGGAATACGAGGACAATTGGCTCATTGACACGAATCCTCAGAGATCACTACATGCACAATCTACAAAACTACTTACACACACCAGACTACAACCATCAAAATACTGCAAGACTCACCTACACACATCAGACAAAAATCCTAGGGGCAAAATATGAGAAGTCCCAAAGATTACACATGCATCAACATATAATACAAGCAAGGGTCGAACACACAAACAAAAAACTGCGCAGGTTTCATCATTCTGGCAAGAAACTACAGCTTCATCTTTATAAAACACTTGTGAGACCATTTCATACGTACGCTCCATTAATACTCGTTGCCTCGAGCGACACATGGAAGAGGGGGGCTCAGCGCATCCAAAACGCTGCTCTAAGACGCGCATGTCGCTTTTCATTGTACACATCAATGGCCACACCACTAAAATAATAAACAATCAGCACCCAATGTATACATACATACTAGACTTTCAAAAACAGCTGAAGAAACCTGCAAGGGATCCCATATACACAGCATTACACCAGAGACAGGCAGCATGCTGTGATGGCACTGAGACATCCTGCAGGCCATGAACGCCCGCAACCAATGCCACGCTACACATAACCAGCATCATCGTGAGTAATGTAGACTGGAAGTGTATAGCGACAACCTCCCACACCCGTCATCAGCTGCCCAGTCGTATAAAATACCCCAAACAACACGTTTACAACACACCATGCATTGGTGTCTAGCCACCGACCTGTTAACTCTTCCTATCTCTTTCAAGTTTATTTCCACACCTATCCTCTCCGAATATCTATTCGTTATCTCGCACAGTGATTCCTCTTTATTCTTGCTATACACAAAAGTAGTAAGTAGACCGATGGCTTGATTCACTCATCATTCACCATTATTTGGCACGCTAGCTTGCTCTTCCTCTCGCCTCCGGTTTAGGAGACAAGCAAATAGGGAAGCCGTGCGCAGAACACCATTAGCCCACAAGACTCTGTAAAGAGCGGACAACGCAGAGGTGCACGCAGCCCCTTCCATCGGCCGTCAGTAGACTGCAAACATCGCCTCCACCTCCCCCCAGAGAGGCAATACTGTATTTGGGGTCACAAAACATAATGGCCTAAATACCTCCCTCCCCCTTCCCACCTCGCCGCATTTCGCGCCGTGAATGAGCCTCCACACACATAACCTCCATGGAACTCTGCCTTTCACTTAGAGAGACATAATTGAAGGCTTCGGGTAAATGAGGTTTGTAGTCTAGCCCACTGCGGAACCCGAAATCAAGAGGCATCCTGGACTAGACCGGAGTTACAATCTGCGCGGGAGGGGAAGGGGTACCTACCCTCCTCCTTGGCCCGGCCAGGACCACAGAGGGATTTCCTACCCGTTTCTGTGTACGCTTGGAGTAACCCACCATGTTTTTACACCCTATGAGGAACTCGACCAGGTCCACGCTCATTTTTCACCCTTCACCACAGTCTCATCTCGCGGGGCGTGTTCGGTGGTGGGGCAGGGGACCTTTCTCTAATTACCCCCAAACCCAACGCTCTTTGAAAAACACACACACAATGGGTGGTGAGACCACCCTACGCCTACCTTACAAGAAAAACACGAAATTCACACCACCACGCACCGAAATATTACCACTCTCATTCACACGAGATACTTCCATAACCAACATCATATATATACACACACACACTGGGAAGACACCGATTTTCAGGTCTGCAAATAGCGCCCAGGCCTTCCATATAAATGCACAAGACACCCTGAAAACAAAATAACACTACACCACACTGCCTGAAGCCATAGTCAATGGACACCAAATACGCATACGACGCACTAGCCCACTCAGATTGAAATTCACCACAGAGGAGATCCTTGCCCAACTCAAAAACGAATATGGCAAGAAGGTCCAGGATCTATATTAAAATAAACACAAGTCCTGGTCCTCAATAATAATAGAGGTCGAGAAACACAAAAACACTACTAGACCAGGGCATTAAGGTCCTCGGTACACTTACACAACCACACTAAATGCAATAATAACACATCTTACGCCCACACCAATGACTGCGCTACTATAGGACAGGTCACCAGACTGGTTCGTGTAAATCTGAGCTTGTCTGCTCAAAATGCGGTGTTAAAGGACACTTTTACATCGCATGCACAAAAACTACCCTCCGTTGTGTGAACTGCGATGGTAACCACGTTGCTGCAATTACGAGCTACCCATACCTCAAGAAAAAGCGCGTGGATACCATCTCAGAACTAGGGAGGCCTCGATACGACACAACAAAAGTAAACACCTCTACCACCTTCAACCCCTTTTACCCAGCACCATCCTCACACACAAAAAACATACACCACAGCTGTCAGCGCGACCACGGCCAGCCGATCCACTACACCACTCAAAGTCACGTCCTTACCGAGAAACCCACCCACATACCACCAAATACCTTACAATAACCCCGAGACACAACTGGCCACCGTACTTTCCACGGTGGCAGAAGTCATGTCTGGGAGAACTCTCGTTTATAACCCAAAATACCAAACGAGCGTTATGCTGCGAACAATATTTGCCCTTATACAAGAACATCGAAACTCACGACCGCAGCTCTTCCCAACACCTGGACACACACAACGTACATACACTCAACCCCCTCCCACCATCACCTCTACCCCTCATCATAACACTCCCCCCCCCACACACACACACTTCCTCACACTCCCTCTCCTGTCGTCCCCACTACTCCTCTAACTCCTAAACCTTCTCCCGCTGCTTAACCACTACTCAAAGACGATATAGCACCATCCACGCTAAACAAACACTTGGAAACACTTACTTTACACACACTACCAACACTCGCACAAGCGGCGGAGGACGCCTCGCAGCCAGAGCATAAGGTTTCGAGGCTTAAAACTACCGCTCGCTCACTTCGCCCCGATTTAGACTGGGATAGAGTCCCACTAGGAACAACTAACACACATGTCAGACCTAACCCCCAGCCAACACCACCTACACACAACACTCAGGGACAACAACACAGGCGTTGACACATATCCAAACCTCAATTTTCTATAACTACAAATCACAATTACCAAACGACGGCAACACAAATAACGTCTCCGTGGCATGACTGCCTCTCCACCTCACCTTTCCTCCTGCTGCTTTACTCAAGCATAAACGCCAACTAAACCTTGCATCGATGTATAGCCACCACCACCGACCTATTATCTCTCCCTATCCCCTCTTAAGTTCTTTTCGCACCATTTCCTCTACAACTACATGTTCTTCTGTGGTATCCATGGTGATCCCTCTTTGTGTTTTCTATTCATAGATTGATTGATTGATTCACTCAGTCTGAACACTTGAACGCTCACTGCGAGCAGGTTAAGGCAGAAAGAACTTTGGAAAGAGGCGATAAAAAGCTTTCTCTGGAAAACTTCTAAGAAGAAATATATTTGCTCTTGGGTTGATTGAAGATTTCTCCTGGTGCGTTTGAGCGATGTAGCTCCCCCCCCCTCCCCCCATCCGAAGTGGCTGCTCTTTTTTTACCACATTTACCTCAACTACATAATTTGGTAACCGGCAATGTCTGACTTGCAGGAAAGTATAATGAGCCAAAAGAGGGGGTGCCATTTCTCGGTCATGAGCGAGAACCCAACTGTGGACAGCTGTTAGGGCTAGGCCCAGGTAGGTGGGCAGTCCAATGAAAGTGCGCAATTCAGAAAATAGGCGTAACAGTAATAAGACGGATACAGACGCTCCTCACACTAGGCCAGAGTTGGAAATTTATCCAAGGTTGAATTTCCTCAGAACAATCCCTTTCTTCGGAGAGGGGAAACGGCGCACAGGAAACATGGACCCACCGGACTTTAAAAGGCTGCCCCTCAAACTCACACCAAACGAAAGGAAGAGATCTCCGTTAAAGTAGTGCAGATGATATTTTCGGACCTAGAAATTCCACTCACCAAATATATAGACACTCCATCAGGTTTCCTAGTTATTTTTTTCGGAAAACAATGACGTTGAACAATTGCTTTCATCAGTTGAAATTATTACACTAAAAAAAATAGAATTTGAAGCCAGAATAACTCCACAAATCACGGCTAACAGAAGAGGCAGAAATGGCTATAAATATCTGATGTGGTCAAATTTAAAGACTACATTAACGTGTTCCAAATGATTTGCGAATCTACTGAAAAGGTTTCAAAGATCATTGATAAGGGATTTCTCGCATTCAGTATAAGAATCCCACCCGCCCGCATATGAAGAAACGAGTTCACAAGCATACAGATAGGCTTCAGATGTTATGCCATGGAGGATCACACGACACAAAATGGACCTAAAAAGAACTGACCATCCGTTCATTAACTGCCAAAGGGGACACAAAACTAGGATCTGTCCCAAAAGAAAAGAAATTATCAAGATAAACGAAACGGAGACAGACAGGAATAATGTTAACGTGAACAGAAACTCATACGAATAAATGGTAAAGAACAACCATCAACGGCCAATAACGCAGATTAAGTTAGATGGAATACTCAATGTAAAAATAATTACGGACATACTACACGCCCACGTAATGAACATTGAAAATTCAGGCAGTTATACAACTACAGGAAACAGCATGATACAAGAATACGGTCTCGAACCAATGGAATTTGCCAAGGAGGTCAACTCATCGACCATTTTTAAAATCAAGGTCACGGAAAAGACAAACCAAGCCTTAATCGAAGAAACAAAGGGAAAGGAACAGACAGTAGAAACAAAACAGAGGACAAGGTTAAGATTCGTTTTGACACAAATACAATTTTGTAATTTTCAAAGATATAACGTTTTTAATTCTAGAAATAATGCTCACCGATGAGTAATACTTCAGTTTAGGGGCGCACAATACGGGCCGCTGTTTCTGGGCTACAATCTAGGCCTTATGGCATCAGACGGTAGCTTCAAAGGGGGCCAATCACGGCGTTGTATTTGTTTTGTTATTTTGTTTTTTTCCATTCTTTATTATTTAGTAAATATCTGCACTTCTAATTAATTATATTATATAGTAATGCATTGATTTTTTTTATAATTACTAATGTATTAAACTTTGTATGTTTCGTTTAACTATTTTTGTGAAACTAAATAAACCATTAATTCCACAATGGCAACCCTTAATTCAACCATATTTCAAACATTGGCAACTCTGAAACCGAGCGATTAAATGAGCGCGATACCAGTAAATACAGTTTGTTCGACTTCAATACGACTTGTGTTAATTCCTCAGTCAATTTAATAGACTTTTCTATAGATTGTGGTCTCATTTAAAAGAAGCGAGGCTCAATTATAATAGTGAAAGGTCTGAAGATCTGCGTCACGCGCTCGCCTCCGCTGTTCCCCGGTCCTGGCCGCATAATATTTCGTCCATGTTCCAATATGTTTCACCTCTCTTGACTAATTTCGAGTTACGGCTCGTGAAGAATATCGCCCTGCGATGATCCTGAGATTTCAATCAATTGACGGGGGAGGGGGTATCTGGGAGGGTGCAGTCCCCCAGTATATAATCGTAATTGTTTATAGAATAATGTTCTCACGTTTGTTTGTTTTTTAACAAATCGTTTCTGCGCGTCTGAACGAAACATAACAGCAACTTGGTCCCGATAGATTTCGCCTGAAATCTATTTCCAAAGTAACTAAAATAATTTTAATTTTTGGCGGCAATAGCCTAAATTAGGTGGCGCTATGGTCTTTGTAATTTTGATAAACGTGCGATCGGCTCTGCACGTTTATCGAAATAATAAAGACGATAGTGTCGCCTACTTTAGGCTATTTTCGCCAAAAAATTAACATTTTTAGTTACTTTCAAAATGAGGGGCTTCGCCTTTTGACGTCTGACGTCATAAGGCCCAAATTGTAGCCCAAATTTGTATCCCTAAAAACAGCGCCCCCTATCGTGCGCCCCTAAACTGAAGTATTACCCACCGATGCTATTTTTAACTTCCGGAACTTAATAATAACGTATTATTCACTTTTTAAAAATATATTGTTATTTTGCTAAATTTGAATCTTTATGTCATTTTTGACCTCGTTCCTTCTACTTTTGGCCTGACTCTTTTACCTAGACCTGGCTTTTTTAGATCTGGAGGCGATCTGCGCATGCGTCTTTTGGTGATATTCAACCAATACCAGTCTTTTTTAGATCTGCAGACTGTAAAGATTCGTTTTCCCGGAAATGTATACTTTGGCCATAATCGACCGAAGGTCCATAATAGGTAAAGTATGTATTTCCAGCGAAAACTAGTTTCAAATCTGAAAACTACACCTTAAAATTGCATAAGAAAACTCATTATTAAAATCACTTAAAAGATCCAGAACCAGACCAGACTAACCTGGCAATTTAAGACGACGATAACGCCGCCTACTTTAGGCTATTTTTGCCAAAAATTAACATTTTATTAGGTACCAGAGGCGGTCAATAAGTTTTGCGAATCGGTAGGGCAAAACCGAGGAAGGGGGATGGCTGTTTGTGGGGGTGTTAGGACAAGTTATGACAAGTCAGGACCTGCGGCCGCACGCTCCTGCCTCGTCTATTTAAGAAGCAGTAGCTGATCGCAGATCGTCAGTCACAATTTTTTTAACAATAGAGAAGGTTGAGCACCGCGCAGTCATCATATTTTTGACCAAGGAAGGCAAGAATGCAAAAGAGATACATGAACGCATGGTTGCAGTGTACACCGATACCGCCCCTTCCTATGCAACCATTTCTCGCTGGAATAGGGAGTTCCGTCATGGTCGTGAGTCCCTTAAAGATGACCCCCGTCCAGGACGCCCGTCAGACGTGACCAACAAGGACGATGTGGCCCGTGTGGAGAGGATGATCCTTGAAAGTCGACGGGTGAAGGTCGAAGAAATCGAGCGAGAACTTGGAATATCGATGCAAGTGTTATCAACATCATTCACGACAACTTGGCCATGACGAAGGTCTCTGCCCGTTGGGTCCCTATAAACCTCACGCCCCATGATCGACTTCAACGTCGTCAAAGTCCACAAGGCCAGAGTGCACAAGCTGCCATGCGCGAGTGTGGATTCGAGGAGGTCAACCATCCTCCCTACAGTCGAGATCTGGCCCCTACCGACTACTTTTTATTCCACCAGCTCAAGGCTGCACTGCGTGGACGCCGGTTTGAGGAGGATGAAGATGTCCAGCTCGCAGTCCAAGAGTGGATTGAACAGAAGTCGGGAGGTTTGTGGTTGTCGGGAATTTGAAGCCTCAGGGACAAGTGGCGTGAATGCATTGAAGTCGAGAGTAGTTATATTGAAAAATAATAAACACTTTTCCTCATATCTCGTTTCCTTATATCCGAATTGCAAAACTTATTGACCGCCCCACGTACTTTTGAAATGGGGGGTTTGCCCCCATACCCCCCACTTAATTGTAGGGTATCCCCCTCCCTCGCAACATTAAAAAAAAACTCGTAATATTTCTAATATTTGTTCGAATGCGGTCATTAGAAAGCATTTTTTTTTTTTAAGAGCTCATCTGGCGACTGCCTACTTGGGCATTAGTCGCGTATTAGTATTAGAAAGCAACGTGGCCTTAAATGAACTAACGGAAAATGAGCACTGGGTTTATTGCCCTTTCGAATCCATTAACATCGACCTGGGACAGCCAGCGTACGCCATTATACCATGTAAACTAAAAAAAAAAAAAGAGAGCCACGAATCGTTCGAAATATACGGGAATCTAAAACCAAATGTTATTGGGTACTCGATAAAAGGCGCATGCGCAGATCGCCTGCAGTGTTAAGATTCGTTTTAACACATATTTGCAAATGATTTAAAAAAATGTTTTTCTCATATATTTTTATATGTACTTTTCAGATCTGACACTCGTTTTTCCGGAAATACATACCTTACCCATAATCGACTGGGTAATACTTCAGATTCGAGGCGCACGGTAGATGGCGCTGTTAGTCAGCTACAATTTGGGGCTACAGCATATCTCTTATGACGTCAGACGGTAGCGTCAGATGTGACAATTACTGCGTTATATTTTTTTTGTTGTTTTGGGGATTTGTAACTTTTAGTCTATTATTTACTAAATATCTGCGCTCTGCTCGTTTATAGTTTTTTTCTAAGTTAGGTAAGGTTTCTTGATGTCTTTTATTGTTTTTTGTTTTGTTTTCTTATTTTTTGTTTACTGAGAACGATAACAGCTTCTTACTGGCAACATCGTAGCTTATAAATAGGACCCGTTTTGCAAATGTTTTTCTTTTGTTATTGTGTTTTCGTGCTCTCCATGTGCTTCTTTGTTATTCGAATTCGGCTTTAGTTTGTATAATCGCGAAAAACTTTTAGATTATTTAGAGGCGCATAAACTAATCAAGAAACCTATAAAAGTAAGAATTGTTTGTTATTAGGTTAGGTTTTTCTGCCAGTAAAAAGCTGTTGGGAGGGGGGGGGCAGGGAAGACCCAGTAAATTCAAGGGGACTGCTCGTGGGGGAGATATCACTGCAGGAGGACCACCCTGCGATGATCCTGAATTTCAATCAATTGGGGGGGTCTGGGGGGCGCAGCCCCCCAGTATATACTCATAAAAATTATTAAGCCGATATTGTTTACATCTGACGCTACCGTCTGACGTCATAAGAGATATGCTGTAACCCAAGATTGTAGCCGAATAACAGCGCCATCTACCGTGCGCCCCGAATCTGAAGTGTTACCATCGACTGAAGTTCCATAATAGAAAAGTATGTATTTCCAGCTGAAACGAGTTTCAGATATAAAATGTACACATAAAAATGCATAAGAAAAACACATTTTCAAATTCATTTAAAAGATTTTTTTAATTTTTAAAGACATAAATGTATTTAATTCTTAAGTCACTTCTTTACCTCATACTTTGAGCCCTCTATATTTCTAATGCCTGACAATCGTCATCAAAAACTACTCGTATTAGTAGGTATTACGAGCACAGACACTACACGCTATTATACACTATGAACTGATAGTAATCTTAGAGAGTAGCGAATTGGGTGGTTTTGTTGTGTTTCGTTCCAAATTGAGCGATATCGTGTTTCATGTTTCGTTCATCCGCGCTAATTCTAATTTAATTACTAAAGTATGATAAGTTCTATGCGTTTGGTTACTGGAAGCCGTTATCGAGCCGTAAAAGGGGTTGTCATTATGGGGGGGCTCCGCCCCCCCACCATACCGCCTTGGCTCGTTACGGGATAACAGGAAACAAACGCCCGAGTCGTTACGTCAGAAATGACGAAAATATAAGAAAGAATGCTATTGGATAATTCCTAAAGGACGCATGCGCAGATCGTTTGCAGAAATAAAAAAGCATGCTATTGGTTAGCAACTCAGGCCAAATGTGAATTGGAGAAATGACGCGGAAAGATTAGGCCCAAAATTGAAGCGAATAAGCCTCAAATTTACCCAAATAATAGCCTTTTTTCGAAAAGTGACTATCTATGTTATTATTAAGTTCCGTAAGTTAAAAATAACACCCGTGAGCATCATTTTAAGAATTAAAAACGTGTATAATTAGGCCATAAGTTGAAGCGAATAGGAAAAATGGCGCAGAAGATTCAAATTTACCCCCAAAATAGCCTATTTTCGAAAAGTAACTAACTACGTTGTTATTATTAGGTTCCGGAAGTTCGAAGTAACATCGGTTGCTATCATTTTAAGAGCTAAAAATGTTCATATCTTTGAAAATTAAAAGTTCGTAATTGTGTTAAAACGAATCATATCCCAAAGAAATTATGTACGGAATTTATTAATAAATATTGATCCAAATGTTATACTAGTATCAGGGCATGGAGAAAACATAAAAACCAAAAAAATAAAGATACGGAACTACAATGTTATAGCGACAAATCCTTCAGGAGAGGCACAAGACGGAGCTGCAATAGCTATCAAACAAGGATTGCAGTTCAAAACAGTACAAGGAATGGAAGATACCTATTTATCTATAGGTCTTTAAATGGAGTTAAGCAACATCATAGTTGCATTTGGATACCGGCCGCACAGGCGCCCCCAACCTATTTAACAATAGGGTGACAGTTATATTGATGTGCGATTTAAACGCCCATTGCGAGGCATCCGGGTATATATCTACAAACAGTCGTAAAATAACTTAATACACTCATCAACAGACGGACACTGCAAAGACTGGATCCCAACTTTCCTACATACATACGATGAGAATCTGCTACAAAACCGGACATCTGCCTGGCTAACTTAAATCTGCCCTTTAGCCATTTTATGGAACCAGTAGAGGTCCCTTGCAGTGACCATACTGCAACTCTCAACAACCTAAACAAATCCATTCAAGGAAATTGAAGGCATACCAAGAGCGGATTGGGATAAGTACAAAGAATTACTTCAGATCTACGTACCCGACCCGCTCGGGTAAGCCACTCTAGATGAAATCGACGAGGAGCTGCCTAGGATTAGAGAAGAAATTAAAAGGGCAGAGAAGATGGCCATCCCCATTAACTCGTTCGAAACAATCCAACAATTCAGATGGAAACCAGAAATGGTGGGAGTGAACGAGGAGATCAGCCGAGCAGCAGAACATATAGGAAGATTCGGACCATCAAGGGAATCAAACAACCAGCATGAGACACAAAAGACAACTTATAGTTCTAATTTACGAGAAGCAGAAAGAGAAATGGGATAAACACATAGATAAAATAGATGTAGAAGTATCCCCAAGGGAACTTTGGAAACATATTAACAGATTAAAGCCATGGACAGTAAGTGATTGGATGAAAATTAAGGACGAAAGGAACAACATTTTCGAAGATGAGGCAGAAATAGACATTGTTCAGAGAATACTGGAAAAATTAGTTCGAAATCAGCGAAAAGGAGAACGAGAACTATGACATTGAATTAAATGCAGAAATAGAGAGAACATGCCTCTTCCACTTTGTCGAGGAAGGAAGAAACAACGATAAAACATATGCAGTCATTAGATCTGATGAAATAAAAAATACGATAAAGAGCTTCCGACAAAGAGCCTCAGGAAGATCGTAACTAACCAGGTTCAATTACCTTGAAACCGCCTCGAACATACTGAAGGGAGTAAGAAACATCTTCAATGCATGCTTGAACAAACGGATACTTTCCCGATGAACTGAAAATAGCAAAGTTGATATTCATCCCTAATGCGCGAAAACCTGGGGTCTAAATAGACTCTGGAGAGTGTGGCTGCGGGGGACTACAAGGGAGTACCGGGACTGTCACCTCTGCTTGGCCACTGTGTTTAGGGCCAAGGGGGAGGAGGATTGGGGCGAGCTGTTCTTTGTCTTATACTATTTTTTTCATTTCATTTCACCTATGACTTGCATGGAAAAATACGGAGGAAGAAGCGTTCAGAAGAAATTTGAGGTGGCTGACATAGATGTTGGCGTAACGTGGTAAAGGACGCAAATGAATTACTGTTAAATTGAACGGTGTCTTGGTTTACGTTGATTTTGACCGCTTCAGTCATTCTGACTCTTGCTAATTCTTTTCCGAGGTGAAGGGTGGTAGTATTGGTATTAAGCATGTCTCTTAAGCATCCACCTAAACCATGACACCGTCCTAACCAGCAGTAAAAGACGCCACTGGTTCCCTTACCTCCTCTATCATAATACAACAACCTCTACGCCAACCGTCTTGTATTTATTCTGAAAACTACTTCAACGTATTTTCCCCATGCACACCATTGTTCACTTACTTACCTTTTATTTTATGTAATGCCTCTTCTTGCCTGGTTTTTCAAAAGTTCTGTTACACTCGGTTCTTAATCTTTCGAGAGGTTTATGTGTGTAAACTACGAACAAACTTAAAGTTATACTTTTCCAACACGTGTCATTAACTCGACTTATCATTGTATGTGTGTGTATTGAGATGGAATAGAAAAAAATCGAGATCTCTTCTCACCTGCGCGCGGGCAACAAATAGTCCGCCATCGGACTTCTCCCGACGAAAGAAAGCTCTTCAGGAAATTTGATAAAGTAAAGTTTATTAACACCAACGCAACCTACTGATGTTGACTCCAACAAATATTGTATACAACAAGACATCATATATATATATATATATATATATATATATATATATATATATATATATATATATATATATATATATATATAAAGCTAGCACTTCCGTTATCTTAATAACATTTTTCAAACTCACAAGTGCTAGTTCCAATCATTATTTCTTTTTCCCTACGTGATACAACCAAATATTTATACTTATTCACGTGTTACCTCTCGTGATTTTAACCTATTTCAATATATATATATATATATATATATATATATATATATATATATATATATATATATATATATATATATATATATATATATATATATATATATATATATATATATATATATATATATATATATATATATATATATATATGAGTGTATTTAGAGATTTTTCCGTATTTGTTGGGAGCTCCTCCCATTCCTCTCTTGTCCCCCGGCTCGAATTCTTGCTGGATGAAAGATGATGATTAATGGTTGGTTGAATCCGGTTGTGCTTCTCCGGAGGCACTCAAAAATGATAAATTACAAGAGCACATAAGGAAAAAACAGACGCAAGAACGCATTTAAGAAGTCGACCATTTAGAAATGGAAATATATGTAGATGAATCCAATCCACTCCCCCAAAAATCGAAAATAGAAGATATTAAAAAAAGTATGGAAAGATCAACGTCCAAGTGGGTCTTTAAAGCCCAACAAAAACGAGAAAAACGTGCAAGAACAGAATAAGATTATCCCCAGGGAATTTAATTAAGCTAAAAACAAACTAATTTAAGATTATAGGCAACGGAAAGTGGATAAAAGCAAAAACGAAAAAAATAGGTAAACAGAACAAAGCAGCAAAACAAACACCAAAATGGATGAAAATCCCACGAGTAAACTGAAAATGCCACCCTAGCAAACATATTTCTTGAATTAGCGCCAGACCTGATAGAAATATCAGATCACGGATTGCACCTTGATAACAATAAAATAAGAATGTTCGGATAAAACACAATATCTAAAAAAAAAAATCCGGAAGATACGATGGCGTTGCAGTAGCAATAAAACAGAAAATACACTCTGAGGAAGAAGGCTGCATGTATGAAGCTCAGAATAGCCGCCAGATACCAACCACCCAGGCAAGATTACTTCCCAATTGACACATTAATGGAAATATTCAACAGACACCTAATAATGGTCCTGAGACTCAAATTTCCGATGCCGGAAGTCAGGGTACAAAAACAAAAACGCCATAGTCATAAACCTAGAACTCTCAATAAGTTAAAACGTATTAAGAAGAGTGATGCCGGGATTCTCAACATAGGCCTATATAAGAAACAACGCAGCAACAAAACATGGCATTTAATATAGAGGAGGCGGTGAGTAATTTATAGTCGTTGTCCACTTCTTCCGATGATAATAAAATAAGTTTTCCATTGTCTCTGAAGGAAGCAATCCCATACCTAAATCAATCCTCTAAAACCTTTGAAAAGGCAAGCTGTTCTGCTTAGGATTCACGCCGGGAGCTCCAATCAAAAGATCTGTGAGTGCTTATCTGTCAATCAGAGAAGGGTACAGAGGATCAAGGAATAGTTGGATGAATCGGGCTGCGATTACGAGGGTACGGCGAATCAGAATCCTTACTCTAAGTGTTATTATACGAAAGGAAACCCCGAATTTGTAGACGAAATCCAGGCCATCATTGAACACGATCCCACCAACTCAAAGAGCTCCATAGCCAAGCACAAAACGTGTCACACTCTCTCATTAGTGCATTAAGACATCCGCTACTATACATAAAAGATGATAAAGGGCCAGGTTATGTTGCTGAATATGATGGACAAGCGGAAGGAATGTGCTGCGAAGCTTCTCAACAAACTGAAGAACCCATCAAGTCTGTAATGATTTAGTTCTTCTCAGGCTAGAAGAATTTCTGCTAGGACCAGGTAGTGAGGTCGCAAAACCTCGCTGGCTTGCTCTGTCCTCCAAAGATGTACCGAGAGTCATGAAGAATAAGTTCCCGATCAACATGATATGGTATGGGGTGGTCAGTAGCGATGGTCACGTTATTTCCCCATTTAACTTCCCGGTGGGTTACATCAATTTCCTAGAGGAGTTGGTGTTGTTATGGATGCATATGTCCGTTCGAGAGCCGTATATATGGCAGCAGGACTTTGTACCATGCCGCCACACAAGCAAGAGGACCAAGTTTTGGATGTCACACAATATCTTTGACCACATCTATGAACATCTGTCCTCCTGACTCCCCATAGTGCAACTCAATGGACTATTAGATGTGGGATGTAGTTGAGAGAGAGAGAGAGAGACCAACAAGCACTCGTGCACCAAGAAGGTGTAGCTTAAGCCCAAGATCACCACATTTTTCACCCAGTTAAAGAGGGTGACCTTTGAGAAGAACTGCAGCAGGTTCCGAGGCGGCTTGGAGACCGTGGTTGAGAGCGACGGTGATTTCATTAAAAAAAATAAATATTACAATCGTTCAAATATTTGACATGTAACTTTGGTAAATATATTTGTATAAATGAACCCTGTGTTATTTTATTTATATTGAAGTTCGGCAAATATATATATATATATATATATATATATACGAAGGGCGGTCAATAAGTTTTGCGAATCAGTAGGGCAAAACAGAGGAAGGGGGATGCCTGTTTGTGGGGGTGTTAGGAGAAGTTATGACAAGTCAGGACCCGCAACCGCACACTCATGCCTCGTCTATTTAAAAAGAAGTAGCTGATCGCAGATAGTCAGTCACAAATTTTTCAACAATGGAGAAGGTTGAGTACCGCGCAGTGATCAAATTTTTGACCAAGGAAGGCAAGAATGCAAAAGAGATCCATGAACGCATGGTTGCAGTGTACACCGACACCGCCCCTTCCTATGAAACCATTGCTCGCTGGAATAGGGAGTTCTGCCATGGTCGTGAGTCCCTTGAAGATGACGCCCGTCAGACGTGACCAACGAGGACAATGTGGCCCGTGTGAAGAGGAGGATCCTCGAAAATCAACGAGGGAAGGTGGAAGAAATCGAGCGAAAACTTGGAATATCACATGGAAGTGTTATCAACATCATCCACGACAATTTCGCCATGACGAAGGTCTCTGCCCGTTGGGTCCCTGGAAATTTCACGCCCCATGATCGACTTCAACGTCGTGAAAGTCCACAAGGCCAGAGTTGCACAAGCTGCCCTGCGCGAGTGTGGATTCGAGGAGCTCAACCATCCCCCCTACAGTCCAGATCTGGCCCCTAGTGACTACTTTTTATTCCGCCAGCTCAAGGCTGCACTGCGCGGACGCCGGTTTGGGGACGATGAAGATGTCAAGCTCGCCGTCCAGGAGTGGATTGAAGAGCAGTCGGGAGATTTCTCGTTGTCGGGAATTCGAAGCCTCAGGGACAAGTGGCGCAAGTGCATTGAAGTCGAGGGTAGTTATATTGAAAAATAATAAAACACTTTTCCTCATATCTCGTTTCCTTATATCCGAATTGCAAAACTTATTGACCGCCCCTCGTACATATGGGTTTTTAAAAAGGTTTTGTTACACTCGGGGTGTTTTTAAAGTCAAGCAAACTCAAAGTTCTACTTTTCCAACAAGTGCCATTAAAAAGTCTTTTATATTGTGTATAGAGGTGTGAGATGGAAGTAAAGAGAAGCGAGATCTCTTCTCTCCTTCGCACGGGCCACAACAAGTCCGACATCGCCAAGCGGCTCAACGTCAGCCGGATGACCATCCACAGAGTCGCAGAGAAACTCAATAACGGGGAAGACCTCAAGGCTAGACCTCGTTCAGACTGACCGCAAGTTTTCGACCGTTTGGCGGCTGTGAGAAAGGTCTTCGAAAGTGCTCCGAAGCTCAAAATGACTGAGCTCGCGAACAAGAAGACCATCTTGGTGGCTAATGTGTTCAGGGCCGCCAAGGAGGAGGGCGGCAAAAGCTTGAGGTGCGTGGAAAGGTTATTGCTCACCGACCGTATGCCAAAACAACGTTGGGAGCGACCTATTTGCCTTCTCAATGACTTGAAGTGTCATAGCAAGCGAATTATCATTATTTTTATGATGAAAAAAACATTTCAGTCGATCCGGTCATCAACAGGCAGAACGAGCGTGTGGTAAACTTCGGCCAGGACGCCTCTGAGATTCACTACGTATCCACGACCAAGCACTCGGACTCCCTGATGATTCTCCGTGTCATGGCTTCGAATGATGAGAAGATGCCGCCTGTGTAGTTTGCGGCCGATTACAGGGACATTTTGGCCACGAAAGTCCTGCCCTGGGTGAGAAAGATCACGAAGAATGCGGACTACGTCTTTCAGCAGGACGGTGTAAGAATGTTTGAGGTCGAACATTAACTTCTGGTCAAATGACTTTTGGTCAGTGCAGTCACCTGACCTCAATGTACTCAACTATATCATGTGGGTGTATGTTGATTGCAAGGCCTCCAAGGTCCCCCGCAGCAACCTCAACGACCACGTGTGGAGCAGCATGAGAAATAACTACGTTTGCAAGGTGTTCTCGGCCTTCAGGTCTCGCCTGGAGCCCGTCCTCGCCGCCGAGGGTGGCCACATTGGTTAATATTACAATTTAAATGCATATTTAACAAAAACATATCTGTACCAAAACTACCATTGTGTCCTTTGCTGAGAGCGTTGTAACGAGTGTAACAGAACTTTTGCAATACCCGGTATATATATATATATATATATATATATATATATATATATATATATATATATATATATATATACAGAGTGGGCTGTAAGTTTCCATACATAGAAAAATTTATAATTTTTTTTTTAGGTTTCAGATACCCTAGAATATGCATTCGACGAAAGAGCAACGAATTGAAATCATACTGATGGCTGTTTCGGAAAGCAGTCGCATGGTTGCATTTAACTTCAACAGAAAACATGGAACGAACATCACACACGACACTGTAGCAAAACTTATTAACAAGTTTCAGAAAACTTAATGTTGCAGATCAAGCGCGAAGTGGTCCAAGACGTACATCCACCGATGAAGAAGCAACAGCTAAGATACTTACAGCGCTTACACGGAGTCCCAGAAAAAGTACATGACGGTGGTCTGCAGAAAGTGGTGTCAGCAGATCAAGTATGAGGCGCATTTTGAAAGCAAACAAATGGCATCCATACAAATTGCATATGGCACAGCATTTGAGTGAAGA
This sequence comes from Ceratothoa steindachneri, assembly GCA_963969495.1. Classification (NCBI taxonomy): domain Eukaryota; kingdom Metazoa; phylum Arthropoda; class Malacostraca; order Isopoda; family Cymothoidae; genus Ceratothoa; species Ceratothoa steindachneri. The sequence goes on along the minus strand of OZ018322.1, from coordinate 133,202,641 downwards.
GGACCCAGATAAATGGATGGAATTCTGTAAATGTGCATTACCAAAGTGAACGAGGATGTAAACCTTACAACTAAGATCTTGTTTACTGATGAAGCCGATTTTGACGTCAATGGAGAAGTTAATCGGCAAAGCATACGTTATTGGAGTAATGCTAACCCTAACTGGTTGAGTCCAACGAAGATGCAAGGTGCCGGTAAAGTGATGGTGTGGGTCGGGATATGGGGTGACAGAATTATTGGACCATTTTTTTTCAGTGGAAATTTTAATGCCGAAAAGTATCTTAACTTGTTGCAAGGAGAAATTTTCCCATCCTTGATAAACGAGGAAGGTAACTTCCCAGTTTACTTCCAGCAAGATGAAGCTCCACCTCATTATGGTCTTCACGTGTGTCGGTATTTGGATCAGCAGTTTCCGGATGTTTGGATTGGTCGGCGTGGTCCTGTGAAGTGGCCCTTCCCAGATCCCCAGATCTCCTTCCCCCCCTTAATTTCTATCTTTGGGGTCACTTGAAGTCCATGGTGTATCAGGTAAAGATACGAGATATAAATCATCTAAAGTAAAGTATCACCAACGCCATTACAAGCATAACTTCAACTGTGCTAATGCGCGTTCATCAACAGTGGGAGACATGTATTAAAATGTGTGTTAAAAACAATGGCAACCATGTAGGCACTTTATATAAATGAAAATGGTTGTCCATAATAAAAAAATTATTTTTCCTATGTATGGAAACTTACCGCTCACCCTGTATATATATATATATATATATATATATATATATATATATATATATATATATATATATATATATATGTGTGTGTATATATATATTTAATAACCCATAGAAAATAAACTCTTTTACCCGTTAAAGAAAGCGAATTAATAGGGCCAGTTCGAACCTATGCCCTCCAGCGCATGTCACTTTTCTGGCCACAACGCTTAGCTGCTAAGCTCACATTCTCCTAAAAAGTTCAAGTCATCTTATAGGCAGAGCAGTGTAGGTAAGTCCCTATATGTTGAAGACGAACGAGTTAATAAGAGATAGATGTACTTCGTAAATAAAAGTGAAATCACAATAACACGTGACAGGATAGATGATTATAGCCAATAGAAAGTTAAGAAAGATGCTACGCATACGATTTTCCATATTCCCGGGACTAAAACAAGATTGTCCAATTTACTGGTCTAATTAATGAGGATTCTATTGTTTTTCCTTAATGTAAACCGTTACAAAGGTAAATTACACTAGCCAGCAAATTTTAACTTTGTCTCTGCTACTTGAGTAAATGTTGTAACTAACTAATTTCAGTGAGCTGATTCCAAATCTGTGCTCAGATTCGTCCTAGCATGTAAGGTTCCTGAGTTATGCAACTAGGCTATATGGCTCACTTTGTCACCTTGGATCAATTAATGATATAATTATTACAAGTTTGAGAAGAATGAGACGTTTCTGGGCAAAGGTTTGGAATCGGGGCACCCTATTTGGCATTATGTACGTCCTTTTGCAGACTCAGACAAGATATGTATTACATATAAAAGAGGTAGTACTTACCTAACTATAAATTTCTTCCAAAATGTTTAAGACTCTTGCTCTTGCGCTTGTACTTGGATATAGGATCCTCCTGTTACAGGAACCAGCAGTAGTCACCCATCATGTTTCATTGAAGCGGCCTTGATACCTGCTTTCTATCATTGCGATATCTCGGTGGAACCTTTCCCCATGTTTGTCACTAATATCACCCATATTAGATGGAAAGAAATCTAGATGCGAATGCAAGAAATGCAGCTTAAGAGACATCCGACACACCATTCGTTGATAGGCTTTAGCATTTTGTCCACTAGTTCTTCATAGTTTTCAGCCCTATGATTACCAAGGAAGTTCTGCACTACATGGACAAATAAATCCTATGCTTCCAACTCAAGTGGAGTTAGTTTATTTCTGAACTCCCTGTCACGTATCAATTCTCTGATCTCCGCCCCTACAAAAATGCCAGCTTTAAGTTTAGCATTGGTTTTATTTGCACCAAATTTCTCTTTGAGATACTGGAATCCATCAGAATCATGGGCCATTGCTTTAACAAAATTCGTGATAAGGCCAAGTTTGATATGAAGTGGTGGAAGGTAGATCTTCTGTGGATGTACCAAAGGCACGTGCTTCACAGAGTATCGGTCAACTATGTGTTCTTCTGCTTCGGGCCACTTTTTGACAATATAATGATTCTTGTCGTCACGGTTGTTCCATGGGCATAAGAAGCACATATTATTTGTATATCCTAGCTACAGTCCAAGAAGTAAAGGAATTACCTTTAGATCACCACAGATATTCCATTTATGATGCAAGTACTGAACACCTTCTAAAAATAATTTTCATAAGTCATATGTCTCTATCATCTCAACATTAAGTGCGACAGGAATTGGAGTTTTTGGTACCATTATGTAGCAACACAGCTTTGAGGCTAGCAGTGCTTGCATAGGTAAATAGTCTCCATTCATCAGGTAAATGCTCGTTTCCTAGCTGATTCATGAGGCCATTAACATCAGTAGAGAAACAAGCACCATCTTCTTCTTTATAGAAGGCAGCTAAGGCCTCATGGCGTTTACGGAAAGTAGATATTTTTGTACCGTCCTCTTGATTTATCAACTGGATCTTCTTTTCCTTAGAATCATACTCGTACATTTCATCGTCATTGTTATCCTCCTCTTCAGGCGATGAATCATCTTCTTTAACTGCACTAGCTGATGTAGGAACTGGGATTGGCATCTCCATATTATGGGAGACTGGTTTTATAGCTGACTTATAATCTGGATATACAATTTTTGACGTCCTTATTTGAAAATCCTGCAATATTTGTCATACAAAAGTAACAATCAAAAACATGATTTATTGGCTCACACCACACCATTGGTACAGCGAAAGGCATACCCTTCCGTTTGCCATTTAACCACTTTGTGAGCCCCGTATAACAAACAGTAAAAGATTTGTGAGGTGCCCAGAGCTTGTCTTGGTCACCAACTTTATAACCAAAGTAATAATTATATGCAGTTTTTATTCTTTTAGTTAAATTTTTCCGCTGGTTGCTTAGAGTATATCTTCCACACGATGTAGAAGTCTGAATACCGCGTACATAAGTGTACACAGAAATACTCCGACAAAAGCTACGTGTCCCTCCCGTATTTCCAAATGCACCAGCCTCGAATTCTTTGTCGTCCCTTTTCGCACCATCGTAAACTGCGAGGTGGCTCGAAGGCGTGAAAGAAATATCGTCGGCCCAAAGATGAAAAAAGGTATTTCACGCGACGATATAGATTTTACGAGAATTCGATTCGCTTTCTCAAATTTGCTCGTGGGAGGAATAAAAGGAAGAGTTCTTTCTGGAATCAGGCAGAAGACCTTGGACCTACGTCGAGTTTGGGTAAAACTCAATCCACATAAGAAACCGTTGGCCCGCTGCAAGGAGGAACTTCTCGGGGAATTGGTTGTTGCCGTCACGGTACTTGTAGGTGCCAAACTTCTCTCAGCCAATCCCCCCCCCCCTTCAGAGTCTGAAATTACACAGAACCCCTCTTTCTGTGGATTACCCTAGACGTAGCTAGGTAATCGGCTTTGGCTACCCCCTCCAGGAGCCAAATAATCGGACAGGTACTTCGAGGAAGAAGTCCGATTGAGTCACCGCTTAGCTCACCTTCGTGATCCGGCAAAGGATCAGTATATTACCAGTCTAGGATTACCCTCTCATTCGGTAACCTGGAACGGTCGGACTAGGTTCGATCATCGTCACCAGAAGATGATTTTCACCGCTCCCCCCTTCAAAAATACTTACGAACTCAAAGGTATCGTTAATTAAATTATCCCCTCGCCTAACTTCACCAATTTATTTGTGTACTAGAATTCTCATCCTGAGCCCATACCCTCGAATATTGGGAGTGCTTACTTAATTCAGTGCTTAACTCAATAATAATATTCCCTTCGTTCTCTGTGGCGTCATTAAGATGCAAACATTCCAGTGAGTAATCTGCAAGTAATCCCCACGACATTTTTGTAGACTTATTTATTCAGTGCAAGATTAATCCTATTTATATTTATATACGTTGTGTTTATTTTAAATTCATGTACATTAAAGATTATTTTTGTATGTGTATTTAACTAATTTGGACGATCCCTTGGCAATTATTAAGCAATCCACTCAGCTTAAAACTCATTACTCCACGACCCGCCCATGGTTGGCTTATACTGAGTGGAGAACACACTTAGGGGATCATCATCTTAGTTTTGATCAAAAGGGTACGCACTGGGGTTATTCTTATTCACCGAAAGTGGCTAAGGTAGGTATATTGGATACGCTTCACCTCGGTGCGGTAATAAAATATATGTCCAGGAAGTGGGATTGGTATTACCCACTCACTAAAACCTTGACACACATATAACAAAAGTTGTCTGGGCTATTTATACATCCTCTCCGATTCATGTTTTCAACTTAGTTTGTATATATCCTGTTATATACTTTTTACAGTCTTATTTCATTTACAAATTAATTGAGAGATAAATCTGAAAGAAAAATGCCATTAATCACTGCATGTAAATACCTTTTCAACACAACTACTATAATGGCTAAATTTGACAACGTGATAAAGTAGGAGTGTAACGCAGGAACCAAATACACACAACACATCCTCTCACTACGGTAGCCGAAGCAACACTGTCCATATGTGTAACTAAAGAGTATGTGTGTAACTCAGGAATCTTACGTGCTAGAGCAATTCTGATTACAGATTCAGAATCAGCATACTCGATTTAGCATAAATCACAAGCTAATACCCAAGTAACAAAATCATTGTTGACTAGTGTTATTTGCGGAATAAGGGAAATCTATTACATGATCTGAAATGTTTATTATGATTAGAATTTTTTTATGTATCACCCCCCCCCCTCCCCTCGCTGAAGTTACTTTTCTGTTCATATGACTTTTTTATATAAAGGTATCTGCATCACCAAATAGAATGGTTTTGTTGAAGGTGAAGATTACAATATGGTCAAAGGGTATGTATGCAAAGGTAGTAGGGTTAGGTGAAACGACACTGTTTAATAGTTTGAAAAAGCATAAAATTCAACTGATACACAGGTCGTACTAGTCTCTGGTTATCTTCTTTTGAAGCAGTAAAATATTAATATGGGTTTAGATAAGCTTTTATTATTGTGGGGATGAAATATTTGAATTTAATATAAATGTCGCTGGTATACGTTATTTCATCTTGCAAAAAGGCAGGGATTACATATTATAAATGTTTTTAAAACATGCATACTTCAACTTTCGCTCTTTCAACTTGTTCAATCCCCAACTCGTGGAAATAATGTAAATGACCTTGTATTTGCGAAATAGATGACCTGGGAGATGGTTTTAAAGTTAGTAAGACTTTCAGCAGTAACGATCATCACCAAATTACTTCCTATATTAATTTTACAAACAGTCAATCTACAACCTAGTCAACAAAGCACAGTAGTTACCAAGAAGGAGAACAAACTAATTGGATTTATAAGTAGGTCATTTGAGTGCAAGTAGAGTGTAAGTAGAGAGTAATATTTACTCTCTCCTCCATCTCTCCATCCTCTCTATTTCTTCCCCTTCCTCCTCTCTTCCCTCTCACCTACCCTCTCTTTACCCCTCCTCCCCTCTCCCCACTCCTTATTTCTCTCTCTCTCTTACTCTCATCCCCCCTATCCCCTTTTCTCACTCTCTCATCTTCTCTCTCCACCCTCCACCCTCTATCTCCCTATCTCTCTCCCTCTCTGTATGCCCCTATCTTCTCCTCTCCTCCCTCCTCTATTTTTCCCCTCTTTTTTTCTCTCTCTCTCCGTCCCTTCTCCATATCTCTCTTCCTTCTCTCTCTGCAATCACGCGTAAATAAATAAATAACGAGGATCTCAAAGAGTATGATAGGCAGCGTGTCCTTAATACGGTCAAAAGAGAGTAGAGGAGAGCTCTTCGGGTTGATTAGAATAAATCTGCATTGCGGATAAAGGTTGCGTAGCGCTGAAAGAATATCTTGATTAAGTCAGCTTTGCGAACCACATCACCCTCCGATTTCTGATGACTCATTTGCTATCCTTTCCTTCCTCTATAACGACATAGATTTGAGAATTTTGGAATCGTTGTATAATAAAGAACTGCAGCCGGAACTCCAAGAACACAAGTCCTCCATCAAACCTCTTACCATACATTGAACAACTAAAATACTCGTATATACCACAACCAACACGACCTTTCTTCGTTCTTTACGTAGTTCTCGTGTTTTAAATGTATTTGTTTCTATTGTAAATTTCTTAATATCTAATTTCGTTAATTTATTGCCAATTTCTACCACATATTTTCGACCGTTTTAATTTTGAATTCACTTTTGTTGTGCACTTTTCCATTCTTCTTGTCTCACTTTTGTGCATTCAGCATCTATTTTGGAGGGGAGGGGTTTACTCGATTTCCTTATAACATGTAATTTAGATTATTTTAACCTTTAAGTTTTGTATATATTTTCATAGTTTGGTTCTTGTTATTTTTTGCTTCCTCTTTACATTCTTTTTACTGTTTTATTTATAATTTTCTGTTAATTAATTAACTTTACTTAGAATTTTTATTTTAGCAACTGAAGATGGTGGTAAATTAAAGTCTGAAATGTTTGGAAAATGCATTTATGATTGCGGTCGCTGCTTACGCCCTCATTTTGCTTCCGTACATATATATATATATATATATATATATGGGTACAAATCACGAGAGGTAACGCGTGAATAAGTATAAATATTTGGTTATACCACGTAGGGAAAAAGAAAGATTGATTGGAGTTAGTACTTTCGTTATCTTATCATTTTCAAGCTCACAGTGGCTTATAAAATAGAGAGACACCATATTTATACAAGGCAATGTTTCCCTATAAGGTCAAATTTTTTATGACCTCTGCTAAGTTTAATATGATGAAGAAAGATAAGACTGGATCTAAGGAAAATAAACCGGGGCTAATATTTACATTTCTCTCCTTTGTGCTGGAGATTAGGAACGATTTAAAGATATTTCTGCTAATAAAATCATTTAGATGCATTGTGGTATCTGCTTTTGACCAGTTAATCTGGTGACCCATCTTGAGCCTGTGGACGGCCAAAGCACTATTTGAATATCCCTTTGATATTGCATTTTTATGTTACTTAATTCTTAAGAGATATTTTTAGAAGTTTGACCTACATAGAATAAATTATAATCCAAACAAGGTATATATATATATTAAATTATTATCGTTCCTTGGGCTGTGTTTAATTAACATATTTAATGAATAATTGTATTTAAAGATTAATATTAAGTTGTTTTAACATTAGTACTGCCTCCAAAAAATTATGATGGTAAGGTAAAAGTAATATGTTGTATAAAGGTTTTGTTTTCCCTAACTTGCGGTTATAGAATTTTTTAGCTTTATTCATGCAGTTTTCCAAAAAATATTTCAGGTAACATAGAATAAAGGCAATCTCTTGAATTTTTGTAAATTCTTGATTTATATAGTCAGGACTACATAGTCAGGGGCACCCTAAAAGACATGGAAGAAAATACTGATGTTTTAATATTTTCAGAATGACCTGAATAAAAATGTACATACTCGTAAGATAAAGGATTGATCTCGAGCACAAAGGAGAGAAAGGTAAATATTAGCCCCGGTTTGTTTTCATTAGATCCAGTCCTATCTTTCTTACTCAAATCAAACTTAGCAGAGGCCCTAAGAGAACTCTGACCATGTGATTTCATAGGGAAAACATTGGCTTGTATAAATATGGTGTCTCTATTTTGTAAGCCATTGTGAGTTTGAAAATGTTGAGACAACGAAAGTACTAACTCCAATCAATCTTTTCTTTTCCTTACGTAGTATATATATATATATATATATATATATATATATATATATATATATATATATATATATATATATATATATATATATATATATATATATATATATATGATGAAAATTAATGCAATGTCGCAAGAAAAGATGAGGGATTAAACCACATTCTCCGAAGACAATTTAATTCAAAACAGTTTCGGTGTATCACACACCCTTTTTCAACTGACACCGGATAGAAAATATAAGAAAAGTGCATATAAGCATAACACAAGGTCTGGTCGTGAAAGATCCCCTCTTTTTTTCCCCAATCCCCTACTTGTAGCTAATCTGGAAGGGGGGGATTAGGCCTAAACATATTGAAGGACTGACATTTTATTATTTTGTTTATTTGCTTTCTTATTACCGGATTAAAAGAAAATTGACCCTCAGATAGATTTAAATTAGGAACTGACGATATCAAGCTCGATTCTACGATTCTTCTCTTAACATAGTTAGCCGATTTAAATACCATTTTACTTCCATTGAAATCGATCGTATGATTCTTGTCTCTAACATGACAAAATATTCCACTGCTTTCGCTGCCCACTCTAATATCTCTTTTGTGTTCATAAAATCTCTTGTCTAGATTTCTCCCCGTTTCCCCTATATAAACTTTACGGCAATCGTTGCATGGTATCGCATATACTCCTATGTTAATATGTTCTTTGGGTTTCCTGGCAATCATCAATTGGTTTAAGGAATTAATATATTTAAAGGCTAGATTAATACCCGCTTTTCCAAATATGTCCTTTAAACTATTTAATTTATTATTAAATGGCAATGTTATACATTTGTTGAAGTCATTAGTGCGGGAAGGCTTATTACCATAGAATGTTTTCCTAGCTGCAAAATGGGCAGACGATATGAACCAATCGGGGTAATACAAATTTTAAAAAATGGTCCTGATAAAATATAATAAATATAAATATACTAATATAAATATAATAATATATATATAAAAAAAATATATATATATATATATATATATATATATATTTATATATAAATATATTTATATATATATATATATATATATATATATAAATATATTTATATATATATATATATATATATATATATATATATATATATATATATATATATATATATATATATATATAAATATATTTATAAATATATATAAATATATTTATAAATATATATAAATATATTTATAAATATATATATATATATATTTATAATATATATATATATATATATATATATATATATATATATATATATATATATATATATATATATATATTTATAAATATAAATATATATATATATTTATATATATATATATATATATATATATATATATATATATATATATATATATATATATATATATATTTATAAATATAAATATATATATATATATATATATATATATATATATATATATATATATATATATATATATATATATATATATATATATATATATATATATTTATAAATATAAATATATATATATATATATATATATATATATATATATATATATATATATATATATATATATATATATATATATATATATATATATTATAAATATAAATATATATATATATATATATATATATATATATATATATATATTTATAAATATAAATATATATATATATATATATATATATATATATATATATATATATATATATTTAAAAAAATATATATATATATATATATATATATATATATATATGTATATATATATATATATATATATATATATATATATATAAACACACGTAATAGGGTGACTGTAACTAAAGTTTTATTATTGTAATGTCTCAATTTTAAACTATCCGTTATTTTCTGGTACCTTTGTTGTTAAATAATATTGTAAGCAAAAATAAGTATATCGTTATCTCACTTTATAATTCTTTGAATTTTATGTTCTATAATTTCAGCCATGGAGTAGTGGTATTCACATGTGGTTCCTGTTGCGGTTAAATGGAGACTTCACATCCATCCTAAGCCCTTTTTGATTACCATTTTTTCCTATTTATCGAACATGATAAAAGAATAATTCGCGGGACAGCATATCCGAAAGAAAACATCGTTTCTCACACGCTGAGTGAAGTTAAGCACATAGGTTCGGAGTCTATTATAGTTTTTCATATAATAAAATTGTTAGAACTAATCAAACGTATAATTTTGTTTAGTATGTGTGTATCATAAATTGAAAGTGAAATATACAAAAAATTAGAGCCTAACCAATTCTTTTCAGAAATGCATAGAAATTGATGTGCATTCAATATTTACAGCGATGTTCCTTGTTCTTTAGGACTGTTTCACTTCATTTTGGGGCATGGTGGAAACTACATTTGTAATGATAGAATGACTGATACTGCTCTATTTTTGTTAAATAAGTACTCGCCACTGCTCACAATCGGATAGCTTCTGTTTATCAAGCGCCATTTTGATTATCGTCCACAAAATCTCTCTTGGGTTCAAATCTGGCGAATTCCTTGGAAAAGGTCTCAAAAGTTTGATGTTATTTTCTGCCAAAAACGTTGTTATTGCTTTTGCTTTGTTACGAGGTGCGCCATCATGATGAAAAATACAGGTCCCATCCGAAAATTAGTCTTGAACTGTTGGCATAAGAAGCTGATGAAGCCCGTTTTTCACTATTTTGAGTTTATGGCAGTGTTCCTGGGCAAAGTTTTAGTGTTCCAGTTCCCTTAGATGAGAAGCAGCCCCAGAATAGGAGAGTATCTGAGTGCTTCACTGTGGGTACGACACAGGACTCGTAAAGGCACTCCCTTTTTGTCTACTAACTAGTGATCTTCCAGAAGCTGCAAACAAGCGAAAAGGGGCTTCATCATGAAATATCATTTTACCCCAGTTTTCAACAGTCCATTCTTTATATTCCCCACAAAATTGGACCCTATCCGTAAGGTTCTTCTTAGCGTCATTATGCTTCTGTCCCGGTCCTTATCGACAAGAGACCTTTGTTGTAAAATATGCACTTCACTGTGTGCGCTAAAATGTTCATCCCTTCTTCTTCCCAATCGTGAGCAAGTTTAGCACTGGAAATAACCCGATCTTAGAGCTGCGACCTTAGCAAGAGGCGATCTTGGCGTTCATTTGAAGCTCTTGGGCGTCCAGAAGAGTTCTTCACAGGAGTGTAGCCAGTCTCTTTAAAGTCATAAATGATACTAAAAATGGTGTTCCTTGAGGCAGTACCTTTAGCAACTATCTCCTTGCATTTGAAGCCACTTTGGTGCAGAGCAACCTTGGTTGCAGGCTTTTCTTTGGAATGAACCATTTCTGGAATTGAAAATGATTCAAACATTTAAAAAAAAAAGAAATATTACAAAATAGATTATAATTAAATAATATAATTCACATTCAACTCCTATTTGTTATCATTTTATCCTTTTGATCGAATATCAAAGCTCCGAGGACTGAAACTTACCTCCTACAGAAACAGGATTTTGGCTTCAACGAAGAAATAATATTTTCATATTATATTTGAAATACTGACTTGTGAAAGAACTGCAATAATTTAAATATTAAAATAATCATTCCTATCATGTACATTTTAAGTTTATATATATATATATATATATATATATATATATATATATATATATATATATATATCTCAAAACCTTTGGCCATGAGTGTATACTTTTATGCAAATCATTACACATTCTCCATTAAATTTAATTTGCCATTGAACTGATCATAAAATATTCTTCTTTATTTTGAAGTTCTATTGTTTTGATGTGAAGAAATTAGGCTTTACTTTCCACTTTACATACAGTATATCAGTTTCGCCAAAAAAACAACTCCGTCACGAAGTGTTTCAAACTACCAGCCAAAGCATCCACAATAGATAAAAAATTACCCATGTCACAAAGCAAATTGTATAGGTAGGCTAATAGAGAATGATTGAAGAAAATTTGTGATAGAGACAATAATTTTTTTTCCTTTCCATCATTTAAATTCCTTTTGTAAATTCGACTTTGACAAAAATTACTCATATAAGATTATAATATGGGTGTCAAACGAATAGGAATCTAAAATTCATGATAATGCTTAAGAGTTTATTTGCTCTAATGAAATATATTCTTACTATAACTGGTTGCAGCATTGAAAATACGTTTAAAAACAAACGTGCAAGTTAATCAGGATTACTAACGTACAGCACCAGTAAGTCCGTACATAAGCTAGTGCCAACTACTGCCACTCAAATTATGTAATCATTTTTTGCCAGAAGACCGAAAAATGGCAACTGAGGGGGGGAATTCCACACATTCGCCCTTTCTGTTCAGAACATACAAGCAAACTGCAAGTTTTGTACTCATTCATTTCTTGCGTCATTCTGTCCAGAGGTGGCTGTAAGTATAAATTAAATTTGTTATTTACGATACAATTACTATAAGACATATATAGACATTAGAGATTATTCGTAAGTGTCTTTTTATTTTAAACTGAAACTGGCAGCCCCATTTTTTTTTCTTAATTTCCACGATATGGCGCTCGCATTTGCACGCCATTTCTAAACTGATGTAAATTAGTTTTTTAAGTAAACATTTGTACATTTATAGAACTATTAGACATATTATGAGTATATGGTGGTATAGATTAATTATTGATTTTTATATACGAAATTAAGCGTGTTTTCATTTTTTTCTTTTTTTTTAGAAATGCGACGATGATTTGTTTGATTTAGCATCTCCTTATTCGTAGAACATAAAAAGAGAGAAGAAAACAGGAACCAGTTTCAGTCCAGAAAAGAAAGAGAAGAATTCGCATAAAATAAATTCTGAGAAATAATTTATGTCCCCTTATGCAATATCAGCTTCACCAAAAAAGGAACAAGGACGCCCTATTTAAGGAGTGGGAAGCACAGAATTTCAAGAATCCTGGAATGAGAATTTTGGTATGATAAAAAAGGATACTAAAGCGCATTGTGCATTTTATGTTCTGAATCAATCGACTGTAGGATATCTTCCACAAGGCGGTATTACGTAACTTTTTGTAAAGAGGTTACTAATAAAAATAAGCAAGAACAAAGAAAATACACATTATCGAGAAATGATTAAGGGTATAAAAAAAAACAGCCTTACATTCCAATGAACTTTATTTAGGATAATTTTAACTTAGTTGATGTTAGTTTTGCTGTTTCAAAGGTTAATACTGCTTAACAAAGATAACTTTTCCGTGATAGGGATCATATTAAAGAAGGATGGATAGAAGCTGATCCATTCCTTTTTGACTCGCGTACTTGTTGATTGCCTTGACGAAATAAATTTGTTGATTAGTGATCAATATTGTTTTTTTATGGAATTAAGCACCTTTGTTATGTTGAAATTCCACTCAAAGCTTTAAAAAATGATGTTAATACTTAGAATATTCGATACTTCCTAATCCTGAGAAGACATTTCGATGTTATGCAAAATAAAGACCAGAAGACCAAGAGAGTCTTCGCATTTTATGCCTAACTCTCAACTGTTGAAATCTTCTCAAAATTTGTGAACTTAAGAGAATTGAAAATTTCACCAAATTTGCAGACAGTGTAAGACTGGAGGAAGTGAACTTGTAGATGTTTTAATATATGGAACGGGAAATTTTTGAAATGTTGTAGATTTGATTTCAAAACAGCTCAATTTTGAAAGAATTTTATTGATCTAAAGCTGACATGGAAAAGCTCGAAAAAGAACGACTGAAAACAGGATTAGCAGCGAGATGTGAAAGGATTTGGCATTACATTCCTGAGCCTTTTTTTCTTTAACAAATCTCGAAACATCACTAATGTCATATTGTTGTTAGTTATTGTTTTCAATGATGAACTTTAAGTGTTTTAGTAATACATGTATCCATCTAAATATAAACTATGAACCATATGTAGTTATTTATCATTTATTTTGCATCATCAGAAATCTCACTATAAATGTCATAAAAGCGTACAGTTTCTTTTAGGTCAATTTTGATGTTTTGTGCTTGTAAATATGAGCGATTCTTTATTTACTTTGAGTATTTTATGTAACACAAAATCTTAATGGCGCTGGTCTTTCATATTTGTAAGACCATTAAAGATTACGGGCTATGTTCAGAGCCAACGAATATTGAATTCGAAATTGGAAGTAATTATTTCACTCTTTTCTTGTAAAAGAGTCTTGATTTACTGGTATTTGTATTTTGAATTAAAATGCATTTCCAATTATGAGTTGTTGCCATAATCTAGCTTTAAAATACTTAATGACAAGTTAATCTGGGTTGACCTATGCCACAAAAACGTTTGACTGGGAAGATAATAGAATTTGTGCCGTGATCCAAATTTAGTATCTGTTCTATAATCCTCATCTTGAGGTAATTCTCCAGCAACTTTTGTTATCACAAAGTTTGGAGTGTAAAAAATTGACAATAGAGATAAACATCAAGGCTAAGGGAAGCGATGTAAGAACTTTCCAACTCTAGCCGTCGGTAAGTAGATAGGGGGGTTTTATTCCATGTCTCCACGAACAAAGAACAAGTTCAAAAGTACGAGTTTGTCTGGCTTTGTGGAGATATTCTGGGAACATCAAAATTGACATGGCACTATTACTGAATTTAAAGCAGATTCTTCGAGGACAATGGTCTGGCTAATCTCAGATTTTTTCCGATAATTTAATGTCACTTTGAAATTTCCGACAGAATTATCGTAAATCAGGCCTTCAGATTTATTTTGTCTAGTCCCTCCTGAAGAAAATATTTTTTTGCAAAAATGTCTCCCGATTCTTGGTACAAATATTACTTCGATCCTAAAAGACCAAATTTTGTCCTTATTGTCCGTGGAAACGGCGCGTGACCCCTCCTTTTTATTCATTGTCCTCTGAGACCAAGATAGCCTTCATTTGATTCTTCAATTTAATATTTCGTTGGCAATGATTTACGCTCTTTCAGGACGTGCGCCTCCAAAATTCCCGAGGGTGTTCCGACCCCAGATTCGGAGTATGTAAAACTAATTTCTACCTCCTCCCATTGTGAACCAGTGGGTCTCGACAGCGCTTGGAAATAGCTGACCATCGAGGACATTTGGCGTGCTCTGTGAAGTAAACAAAGGAAACACCAACGAGATCATTTTTTTTGCATGTAAACACTACGATAGATTTTCTAAGTAGATAATGATAATCGTCAACAATTAAAGGAATCATACATATAACAAGGTAAACAAACCTAAGTCACGTGCTCTCAATTATTTCAATAATTTCGAAAAAAAAACTAATTAACAAAAGTATTATCAATTAACAAACAAATCATCCGACCTTAGGACCTTTAAAAGTTTAAAAAGTCATTGAAAAGTAAAGTGGTTCCCATCCAACGGACCGACGGGCATACTAACTTATAGGACGCGAGTAAAAATTAAAGTGAAAATAAGAAAAAGGATGTAGCCCGCAAAGGAATTATCATCCTGTTCGTGAAGAATGAAGGGTTAGAGACAGACAGTAAAAAAAAAAAACACATTATAAAGCAATTTTCTCTAAGAGATGTAAGAGAGTTTGTAAAAAAATGCGGTTATATTTATCGATCAATGTCATAATGCAGGGAAAAAGTAATCGCGCTCAGAATTAAAGTTTTGTTCCTTCAGAAATGAGCCCTATTAACAACCCCACTGCTTCCCCCAAATTGGGATGGGTGCACATGAATACAACTAAAACTAATTACCTCTTCCCACACCTTCATACCATATGGAGCACAAAGACCCATACATTTTCCCAAACCTCAAATTAGCCATTCATAGCCATGTTATACTATGGGCTGTAACATCTCACCCAGTCAGGGTGAATCCGATGTCAGAAGGCGAATAACTATGCATCCTCTAAACCTTATCCACGCACGTCTAGCGGTTTTTGTAAAAGTTCTGTTACACACGTTTTTTTTTTATCTTTGCAGAGGTTTACGTGTGTCATAGAAAAAGTTTTGTCAAACAAAATTTAAAGTTCTATTTGTCGAGCACTTGTGAGGAAAAGTCTTTCCATTGTGTGCAGTTGTGTCGACATGTAACTGAAAAGAATCTAGGTCTTTGCTCGCCTGCGCGCGGGCTGACATCGCCAAGCGGTTCAACGTCAGCCGGATGACTGTCCACAGAGTCACGGAGACTCTCAAGAACGGGGAAGACCTCAAAGATCGACCTCGTTCAAACAGACCTCAAGTTGTCAACCGTTTGGCTGTATGAAAGGCCTTCGAAAGTGCTTCGAAGCTCAAAATGACTGAGCTCGCGAAGGAGAATAACATCTCGCTGTCATCGGTGTCCAGAGCCTTCAAGGAGGAGGGCGACAAGAGAATGAGGTCCGTGGTAAGATGTCTGCTCACCGACCGCATGCGAGAACAACGTTGGGAGCGGTGTCGATGACTTGAAGAATCATGACAATCAAATTCTCATTTTTTTCTGATGAAAAACACGTTCACGGTTGATCCAGTCATCAAGAAGCAGAACGACCGCAATGTTAGTTTCGATTAAGACGTCTCCGAGGTCCGCTAAGTGTCCACGACCAAGCGCCCGGCCTCCAGGGTAGTGCTCGGCCTTGTGGCTTCGAATGACTAGAAGATGCCACTGGTGTGGTTTGCGGCCGGTTAAAGGCTCACTGCGGCCGATTGCAGGGAGATCTTAGCCATGAAAGTCCTGCTCTTGGTGAAAAAGATCAAGAAGAAGGAGAAGTACGTCTTTATGCAAGACGGTGCCCGGCCCATATGGGTAAGACCATGCAAGAGTGGTTGAGGTCGAGCATGAACTTCTGGTCTACTTTAATTACCACGAATACCCCGTGTGAGAGCATCTCAAGGGCAAGCCCTGCAAGGTCCCCCACAGCAACGTCGACGAGCTGAAGTCCTCCATCCACCGCGTGGTGCCCAATACGAGGAAAGACTTCTTCCGCAACGTGTGCGCAGCCTTAAGATTTTGCTCGCCGTTGAGGGCGGCCACATTGATTAATATTACAACATAAACATATATTTATATTTTAAAACAATAAAGTATATCTAACTGCATCAAAACTATCATTATGTCCTTTGTTAAGAGCGTTGTAACGAGTGTGACAGGACTTTTGCAATGCCCGCTATCATACACTTGCTCTTTGTTTAGCCCCCTTTTCTCTCAAACATTCATTCACAATAGCCAGTTTTTAAGCGGAGCTCTTCGACCCTTTCTCTCGCCCTGAAAGTTATCCTCGTACACCACAATTCACCAATCAGATTTGGCAAGGAAAGATGGAGGCAAAGACGGCACGGAGAAAGATGGCGAAAAAGGCGGCACGGAGAAAGGTGGCACGGAGAAAGGTGGAGAAAAAGGCGGCAAGGAGAAAGGTGGAGGCAAAGACGGCACGGAGAAAGGTGGAGGCAAAGACGGCACGGAGAAAGGTGGAGGCAAAGACGACAAGAAGAAAGGTGGAAAAAAAGACGGCACGAAGAAAGGTGGAGGCAAAGACGGTACGGAGAAAGGTGGAGGCAAAGACGGTACGGAGAAAGGTGGAGGAAAAGACGGTACGGAGAAAGGTGGAGGCAAAGACGGCACGGAGAAAGGTGGAGAAAAAGACGGCACGGAGAAAGGTGGAGAAAAAGGTAGCACGGAGAAAGGTGGAGAAAAAGGCGGCACGGAGAAAGGTGGAGGCAAAGACGGCACGGAGAAAGGTAGAGGCAAAGACGGCACGGAGAAAGGTGGAGGCAAAGACGGCAAGAAGAAAGGTGGAAAAAAAGACGGCACGGAGAAAGGTGGAGGCAAAGACGGTACGGAGAAAGGTGGAGGCAAAGACGGTACGGAGAAAGGTGGAGGCAAAGACGGCACGGAGAAAGGTGGAGAAAAAGACGGCACGGAGAAAGGTGGAGAAAAAGAAAGCACGGAGAAAGGTGGAGAAAAAGAAAGCACGGAGAAAGATGGAGGCAAAGACGGCAGGGATAAAGGTGGAGAAAAAGAAAGCACGTAGAAAAGTGTGGGAAAATAAGCCACGGAGAAAGGTGTAGGAAAAGATGGCACTGAGAAAGGTGGTAGGGAGAAAGGTGGACGAAAAGAGAGCAAGGAGAAAGAAAGAGGAGAAGACGGCACGGAAAAAGATGGATGAAAAGATGGCACGGAAAAAGGTGGAGAAACAAAAGGCACGGAGAAAGATGGAGGAAATGAGGGCAGGACGGAGAAAGGTGGAAGAAAAGACGTCAGGGATAAAGATAAAGGAAAAGATGACACGGAGAAAGGTAGAGGAGAGGAAGAACACAGAGAAATGAGTAGAAAAAGACGGAACGGTAAAAGGAGGACGAAAAAGAAAACACGGAGAAAGGTATGGGAAAAGAAGGCACGGAGGAGGATGAAGAAAAAGACGGCACTGAGAAAGGTGGGGGAAAAGACGGTATGGAGAAAGGTGGACATAAAGAGAGCAAGGAGAAAGGGAGAGGAGAATATGGTACGGAAAAAGATGGAGGAAAAGACGGCAGCACGGAGAAAGGTGGCGTAAAAACGGCAGGGAGAAAGGTGGAAGAAAGGACGGCAGGGGGAAAGATGAAGGAAAAGCAAGGTGGAGAAGAGGAAGAGCAGAGAAATGTGTAGGAAAAGATGGACCGGAGAAAAGGGGAGGAAAAAGAAATAGGGAAAGAGGCAGGAAAAAAAGCACTTGGAAAGGGGGAGGAAAATACGGCACGGAGAAAGGTGTAGGAAAGGACGGCACAGATAAGAGTGGAGTAGAGGACGGAACAAAGAAAGGTGGAGGAAATGATGGGATGGAGAAAGGTGGAGGAAAAAAAGGTACGGAGAAAGGAAGATAACGGCATGAAGAAAGTTGAAGGAAAATAAGGCCCTGATAAATGTTGGAAAGACAGCAAAGCGAAAGGTGGGAAAGATTAAATATTTCGTCTGCTCTGGGACGAAAACGAACCTTCGTCTCCTAATAATTTGAACTTAGATTCCTCGCTGAAGTGGGCTTGGCACCATTGGCTTATCCGTCCATGTAGACTGTTCAATGGCGAATGCAAAAAGAGTCTTCTTGTTCTTCAGACTGATCAGTGGGTGTATGACGTGAAGATTTTTTCCTCCAGCCAACGTGACATAATCTGCCTGTAGACTGACGGCTAAAATATTACTAACTCCTCGATAAACTGATGCAACATTCTTCAAAAGAACCCTCACGATTTGGTTAATGGTGCGATCTTCCTTTTTTTCCGTCTTCTTTGACATACCGATTGATTTCGCAGCCTTAGATAGACCTGTTTTGTCGTAGGTTGACTGAATATTATGTACCGCAATATTGGAGAACTTGACAGTCTCTGCAATAGCTCCAATTGAAAGAACATCTTGGTGGCGTAACTTCATTATTAGCTCGTGGCCAGAGGTATGCGTGACAGATTTCTTAGGTATGTAACCTAAACTTATATAATTTCAAAGTCTTAAGAAACTCTCCCTCCATGACTATAACGAGAAGAGAACAAGTGGCAAAAGGAAGAAGAAGACAGCAAGGAAGATTTTGTTTTTCTCGTAGATTCTCGCGAGAAAAACAGTTGTGTTTTTGGATTCGTGAATCTTCGTGCAGTGTCTGGATCTAGAAATTAGAAACTCAAAAATTCAAGAGAAACTTATACCAGGACTAATTTTTCTAACTTTTGAGTAAAATTGATAAAGTTTTAAAATCTTATTAAGTATAGGCTGAGAACTATAAACTACAGCTGGCAATGACATAACGCACCCGAGATTGAATTGAAGTTAGTTGCTTTATAAGCAATGTATGTTGTTTATACAAGAAACCTGTGCTCTTATCATCTTGGACAGTTCATTTTTCAGTCGGTCGATCGATCTCCGTTTACTTTTTTTTGGTTTTGGTAATAATATTGTAACTAATCGGCCGATTCTAACGAAATTTGAAGCCCTTATGTTGTTTTACTTTTTTTAAATGATACAATTTTCAAGGATCTCTCAAGGATAGCCCGGGAATTATTTTGTTTTGGTAATAACATTCTCTTTCGAATGATATAATTCCCAATGTCCTATCGAGGTTAGTCCTGGAATATTGAAAGTTTTGAAAGACGTAATGTCATAAATCAAAATAAGTGAGAGCACGCGATACTTGGTCAGTAGACCTTGTTATAGTAAATTGCTTATCCGTTAAAAATTTTCGTTTTATTCATCAAAATTTTCATATTCTCTACCTATACGTAGTTTATACCTGTAGGCTATCGTAGACCAATTTTGGAAACCTTGGAGTTTCTCTGGCAAAGGTTATTGAAAAGGGTGTGATATGAATACAGGCTTTCCGAACTTTTTGGAAGGTACTGTAATATAGGTCTGGGAATTTCTATAAAATCACTGTACAATAACGTTACCCACGATTTCTTTAACATACTGATATCCACTGGTTGTATGCACTTTATTTTATGTATCTTAGAATGAGCCTAGAAGAAAAATCAAGAAAAATTTCACATTTGCAAAGATTAGTATAAGTGGTACTTGGAAGTTAAACCCAACAATAAGCATTAGCAAGAAGGTTTTGCAGAGTTTCGTAAAGTGTTGAAAAGTTATTGTTCTGGAAAAATGTGTAAAAGGCGCAGAGGCCGAGTAGCTTAAAGAGATGACTTACTGAGATACTCTGGTCCAAGAAGTGTTTCAACTCTGCTGTGTTTGACAAATTGATGGTTAATATTTACTGGAATTGCCCCAACAAAAAACACGAGTGCCTTGATGTACCTATATCTCATGTCGACAGATAAAACCTGGGCCCTGCTGACGAAACCTTTTCTGACTGAAAATCTGTTCAAAATAGCCCGTTAAGAAGCTCCAGATGTCGCAGCACCGAAAGGAAAATTAGCCCAAGAACAACAATAAATTATCTTGGTCTATTATGGAAGAGCAGCTCAAAGGAAATCCTTTTTAACTCTGTAAATATCAAAAGGACTAATGAGATGAGAAAGACTTTTCTCTCTTTTTGCACAGAATATCTTTTGGGCGATTCTAAATTTGCTCACTTTTAACACACAGGAATCCCATTGGTTTAGAGATGACTTAGTCACTCGTTTGCTATAATTAGGATACCGTAAAAATTGTAGTTACTGTATTTTGTCTACTTTCACTTTAGTAGCAGGCGTTCCCATGAGTAAATTTTCCCCAGTATTACTTTTTCTTGTTACATACGTGATAACATTCTTTTTTTAGAGAGTTAAAATGAAATGTCAAAATAGGGATTTTAAATGTGGACTATTTCGTTCCGTGTGCATAGTATATGCATACAGTCTGCACGACAAAAAATACAGACAAAATAGTTTCTTTTATGTCAGCTACGAGTATATCCTTTAATATTTTTCTAAATATATATTCTCTTTTATTGCCCTCCGGCAAAATAAATAATACTATTCTACCATCTCACGGTGTGTACAACAGTGTCTCTATTCTGGTGTTTCCTGAAATGGCACGTGCTTTCAATACCCGGGGGTGCGCACCACTGTTTGGATCAACCAAGTCTTCTGAATGAGTCACTTCCATGCAAATAATTGTAGCCTACTAGTTTTTCTGTGTTGTGGTAGGCTTTTCATTTGTCACTACGATAGTAGTCCCTAGGCAGATGGTGGCTTTAATGCAAGACAACAGCGTTTCTTCATCTCTTCTAGGAACGACCTACAGGGATAATTCTTTGGTTTCTCTTCATACACCACTGAATACACATTGTTCTGAAAGAATTCTCCCCGTCATACTTTCGATACTTACGCTTACTGTAGCTGGTTTCATCTATTTCTACAGTTAGTCTTGGCCCATCAGTAAGTGCAGAGGTCGCGAGTAAAGGTAAAGACGCAGCGCATATCTGAAACAGAGACGATTATAAATATTGTTAGGTTGTTTAGGTTCTGCAGATTATAACCTGTGTTAGGCTTTGTAGACCTACCTGTCTTAAATAATTAGTGAAATCAAATGCTGCAGCTGGGATATCTTTCACTCTTTCTCGCAGCATTTCATACTTGTATATTCTTGTGACCAAGAGTAAATGAATAATATAATTGTTCTTAGAGAAATCGTACTTCCATCTCTCTAGCCACGTTTTTTTGCGTACACATAATTTTGTGTCGCCCATGTTTTGATGTCAGGTCCAGTTTCCAGACTTCTTTTATTTTCATTTAATGTTTTCTCTCACATGATTTCTTCCCTGGGATGGTGTTCAATTGTAGACAAATTTCCACTGCATCTTCTTCTGATTTCCTATTCATATAAATTCACTGTAAATTATAATTAACGTCACTAATTTGCCCGCATTTCCCCAAACAATAATGAATCGCGCAGAATCGATAAACATCTTGTTTCTATAATTATTCAACGGAATTTGAGGAAAAATTAAATTTATATAAACAAATAACTAACGTTT
Source organism: Ceratothoa steindachneri (assembly GCA_963969495.1). Lineage (NCBI taxonomy): Eukaryota > Metazoa > Arthropoda > Malacostraca > Isopoda > Cymothoidae > Ceratothoa > Ceratothoa steindachneri. Next base: position 133,180,397 of record OZ018322.1, on the reverse strand, counting down.
AAAATAATTAATATAATATAAATTATATTATAATTAAATCATTGCAAAAAATATATAATGTCGCTTAGCGCTGTATAAAAATGTATTAAATATCCATTTGTACATTTCCTTTCACCTCTATCATAAAAGAATGTTATATTCGCATTTATTACACGAAAAAGTATTACTGGTGAAAATTTGGCTTAAAAGCACCCGCCAAATGCAAAAGATCCGTGACTGCCTTGCTTGCATGAGCAGACCCCTCCCGCTTTGACAGCAATTTTTACGGATTTGAATAAAAGCGAATTTTTAGCGAGAAAAGTGAACAGTGTGACCCTACTTGTTGATAGTAGCGCGATAGTTCGTGAACAAGTGGACTACTTGCCTTTCCATTGGAAATACGGTTGCGGAAGAACTCTTCGTTCCTTCGTGGAAACGGAGACCGAAGCCTCCCCTGGCCCACCCGCCTGCCTGAAGAAAGTTTTTTTGAGGTAAAGTAAAATTTTTATTGGACATTGCCCCCTTTTTCTCTCTCACCCCTTTCCGTCTATAAAACACAGTGAACACTACACACATACAAACTGTAACGCATCATATGATGCACCTAATATGAGAGAAACCCTGCGTATAACTCTTCGGGTCCTCCCGGAGGGCCCGAAACCTGACCGCGAAAAAGTATTTGAAACAGTATACGGATCCCTGCGCATTGCTTTGGTAAGACTAGTTGACTTAAATAATGGTTACTCGGCTATCTGCGCGAGGGAGGCTGATTGTGAAGCCTTGACCTCCGGGAAAGCCGTTGAATGCCTCAAGACAATCAACCTTAGACCACAAACACCACCACAAATCCGGACCCACCGCAGTTTGATCTGCAGGCGCCTTGACCCCTGGGTTGGGAGGCACTCAGCCGACGATATAAAACGGGAAATCGAAAATAACCATGAATGGGCAAAGGTAGCAGAGGTTTTCAAATTCAAAACATACACACACGTGTTTAAAGTGGTATTTGAAGATACGGCTATGGCTCAAAAGGCTAAAGACAATGGACTACTTCTTTTCAACGTGAGAGTTTGCCCAGAGCAGATGGAACGTGAGGAGTTTGTTGATTTGCAGATGTGCTTCAGGTGCTACAAATACAACAAACACACCACGTCCAACTGCCCTGAAAATAAAGATCTTAAATTGTGCTCCATCTGCGCCGGTCGTGACCATTTTTGGCGCGATTGTAAGAATAATACCATCAAATGTCTTAATTGTTCAGGCCCGCACCGGACCATGTCCATGGCATGTCCGATAAAAAAAACAGGAAATGAGCAACCAGAGCAAACTCCAACGGGAATCGGAAGAGAAGAAAGCCAACTCCACCTACGCTAAAGTAGCGAAAGCCGCCATCGCCGAGTCGAATAACCAAAAAACATTCTTACACATTGAAAATGAACATTCCACCAAAATTATGTGCTGCTATACTATGCACACATACAAAACATTACACGCCCTGGTACCTTTGCGACAGAAGTAAACCGTATGCTCGTGAAGAACGGACTTAGCGAGATGTGGTTCCCCGATAACCCCCCTTCAGAGGAGGTTATGCGAATAACCGTTGCTCCTCAATGCCAAGAAAAGTGCCAGAAAATACAAACCCAAAACACAGCCATCTCACGTGACCCCCGACTCAACAAACCTAAGGAAACACAAACACAGAAACAAGCGCCACTCACCCCCAAAAAATCCACACCACAAAAAACAAATACACACACCCACACATCCACACCAACAAAGGAGGCAGTCCGACCCAAGGAGATCAGGTCCCCTAGGTCGAGGAAAATCTCCAAAACTCGCGGCCCACGGTCTACCTCCTCATCTAGAGGAAGGGAGCACCAACTCAAATACCACTCCAGAGGCTTCAACCTTAAATTGTATGCCCCTGAATCTGCCCCATTCCCAACTGAATTGGACTCCCGTGAAGTATTGGAAGGTCTTAGGACCGGACGATACAAATGGGAATGCTCTGATGAGGTACCGGAACGACAGGTTGAGGAAGCTCTCTCACAAAATAAGGTTAATCTGGCCACGCACTGTTTTTACACGATCACCGACACAGAATTGAGAAAGAAAAGAAACGGCAGGGAGCGCACTCCGCCCAGTACACCACATGGGGTTAAAGTAGATCGCGAATGAGCGTCTACTTTAACTCCACACACTAAAATAACCTACATTACTCAAAATGACCAACAGACTAACAATCATACAGATGAATGTCGATGGGTGGGACGGAAAAGGTTCCATCTATGGCAACATTCTGCGACAAAGTGACCCTGACATTATACTGATTAACGAACACGGAATGACCGCTCATAAAGAGAGAAAAAATTTTCAATACGACGTCATCAGCAAAAATCACAGCCAGGAACGGTATGACGACTGCGCAATAGCCGTCAAAAAAGGTTTAAAATACAAAAGACTACCCGACTTAGATGAATCTTACCTTGACATTGAGATAGGCACTACCCTGGGGGGTATAATCGTGGCCACGGGGTACCAACCCCCAAGACGCGTCTATGTACCCCTACACAACCTTCTACAGGTCTTCAGCCATAAGAAAAATGCAATCTTTGCTGGAGATCTGAACGCAAGATGTGCAGCATCAGGGTATACCTCCTACAACAATGCAGGTAGAAACATTGAAGTCCTACTTGACAGAAAATACGGGACTAGAATCGGACCAGAATTCCCGACATTCATTACAGGTAATGCAGCAACGAAGCCTGATAATGTTTTATATAGTATCAGGTTTCCATACAACTATTGCATTGAACCAGGCTCCATTATTCCAAGTGACCACCAGGTAGTTAAAATCACAATTAGCGTAAACCCCATTCAAATTGCAATCCCAGAACGCAAAAGCTACAAGCAGGCGGACTGGAAAAGCTACAAAAATTACCTTCTAAATTATACCCCAGACCCTTTAATTGATGCTAATTTAGAAGAAATAGATGAAGAGCTGGATAAAATCACTGACCTCCTTATAAAAGCAGATAAAAATAGCATTTCCTGCATTAAATATAAAACCCTTCCAGCTCCTATTTGGCCCCCTCCCATGAAAGCCCTGGCCCAAGAGTATAAAGACCTGGCCGATGTAATAGCGCTGACAGGCACCAACCACAATGCCCATAGACGAATAAGACAGATAAAAGACGAACTCCAGACACTCATTACAGACCAACAAATACAGGTATGGGACAGACTAATTGAGGGACTTGACATAGAGAGAGACTCACGGACTTTTTGGCAGACGTACAGACGTACAGACGTTTAAAAGGACAACCCCCTCAGAAGAAAATTGTACTTAAGCATGACGAGAAAGAAATTGACGAGACGACAGAGATTGAGGAAATTTTTAGGACTTTCTGGCCCTCAATCTTTAAAATTACCCCTGAAGAAAATGACAATTATGACATCGATTTCAAAAATGACATCATCCAACAGTTAAACACACAAATACATAAAACCTCCCCTCATCATTGGGTGTCGCAGGAAAGAGCGATGGAGGGCTATGGGAGTAAAATAACTGCCCAAGAGCTCTCCGTCGCTCTAAAATCCTTTCGTCAAAGAGCACCGGGTACCACGGGGCTGACCAGGGAGAATTTCATTAAGGCCCCGCCTAATGTTCTGAGTGGGCTTCTTAACATCATGAATGCCGCTCTGAACACAGGCTATTTTCCCGACCAGTGGAAAGTGGCCAAGATGATCTTCCTTCCCAAATCGGGAAAGCCCCTGGACTGCCCTGCAAACTTCCGACCGATATCTCTCTTAGAATTTGCTGGCAAAGTCTTCGAGAAGATATTGGCAAATAGGGTCAACTCTTTTCTCGACGAAGCCAACCTGCATAACGAGCAACAGCACGGCTTCAGAAAGAAAAGAGGGACTGACACGGCACTAGCCGTTATTACGGAAAAACTTGCGAACATCAAGGCAAGTAAAAGGCATGTCGACCTGGTGCTCCGCGATGTTAAAAAAACATTTGACAAGGTTTGGAAGAGAGGCTTGCAATTTAAGATCCTGCAAGTAGGCCTTGACCCCATTCTTGAAAGGATTCTATGCGATTATATAATGGAGAAGAGAGCGTATATACAGATCAAAGAACACAAAGGCCCCGAGTTCGAGCTCGAATCTGGGGTCCCGCAAGGGGGCTGTCTCAGTCCCCTGTTATTCAATATATATACACGTGACCTACCACAACCTATTTCCGAAGGTACGATATACGTCCAGTTCGCTGACGATATATCACAAATTTGTACAGCTGCTTACGTTCACAGGGAATTTATGGCGAGAAATACGGCTAGGGAGATATCTAACATCAACTCTTACGAGAGGAAATGGAAGATATCAACCAATGCCCTAAAATTCAAAATAATTTCCATGTTTGGCAAGACCTTCAATGATATACGGGTAGAAGAGGAGAGAATCCCCTACTGCTCGGAAGGGACGGTTCTGGGGCTCAAAATCACCACAGGGGGATGCAAGAGTCATATCGGGCGGACAGTCGCGAATAGCAAGAGAGATTTGAGAGAGTTTTATAGGTTCATCGACCTAACTCGCTCAAATAAACTCAAGATATTCAATGCGTGCATTCGCTTGAGACTCTTGTACCCCCCGGTGCAGCTGAACGCGAGCGCCAAGACCCACATTGCGAAACTACAAGTCATCCAGAACAAAGCGGTTCTACTCATTACAAACACCCGAAGAAGAGAACGTAAACGACAAAGGGAGCTCCACGACTCGGTTGGATTATCTCCGATCAACGTGGCGCTTCACGAGAGAGCCAAGAGGATATGGCAGGCCATTGGCGCCCGCTTGACCCCTGAATTCTCTCGTACACACTTAGAAATCGAAGCAGACCGACAAATAAGACCTTTCAAAAGTAGCAAGCTACAGACAGAAAATGACGTGATACCAAAATACACCTGACAGAACTGACAAAATACAGAGTAATTCGCAGGTTCCTTTAGCATATTCAAATTAAATTAAAAACCACTTGCAAAACGCAAGATTAAATAATTTTCACATTCACTTTTAAAAAAATCCATTTATAAATGATAACCAAAAACTTTTACTAAAGTCATAGCGGGAATAAAACCCCCGCCAAAAATAAAGGTTTGAATGCCTAATGCAATTAATCGATCAATAGGATCGAAATCATAATTGAATTAACTATGTTTAATTTAATTATATAAACTATGGATTTATAATTCATAGTTTATCAAAAAACACTAAACAACCACAAAAAACACACAAAACTACACATTGACAGAGCTACCCTTTCACCAGGGATCTTTTTATTCTTTCTCCTACACATCATCTATTCTCTAAACTCACCCTTTAACCACTTTACTCTCTTACTATTCTCTCTCTAATTCTACCTATATTTCATCTCTTATTTTGTCCAATGTCCAAGATCCGTATTGTTATGATTTGGGTAGATGTTATTTCCTTGAAAAGGGACTTCTGTTGGCCCTTCAAGGTGGTTAAATTGAAAAGGTAGCCTGTATATGGAACCTGGATCTCCCTGCACGAGAAAATGGGCGCAGCAAAGTGGCATCAAATTACTTCCGTTGCCGCCCTAATCCCTTTAGAACAATATTGGCGCATACTGAGATAATATGTAGACAGTAAGAAAGAGTTTCTCTCAAACAGCAACTGTATCACAATTGTTGAGTATCTTACGTCCTGACAATGTCAGAAATACGTAATCCTTCACTTCTCAGATTCATAAAATCCGAGGGGACAGGCGAGCTAAAGGAAAGCCCCCTACGATGACATACTGAAACCCGAATCACTCAGGCGGCCCTAATGGCTCAGAAATAAATTTCTGCCTTAAATTTGAAAGTTAGAACAGGAAAATCTAGGGTATCTCTGTACATCTTGCCTGCCTCTGCTCATGTATTCCTTTTATGCGTGAAAAATGTGTAGTGGCGTCAGATTGAGATCTCTAGTAGAGCCTGGGATGGGCAGTGGTCGAAGCAGCGAAACTCCGACCGAAATCAACTTTAATGAACGCACAATGGGACCACATGACCCGCAGTATCCTGGGAGAGAAAAGAGTACCCCAATCGACCTGGTTATAAAGTTATAAGCACATTCATATGGACTAGAGGCTCATTTTGAATAATAAGCAAGATTTGATTTTTGTTTTGTTTTTTAATTAAAGCAAACACCAAATAAGGCATCTTCCTCTCAAAGTATTCAGGGTGAGATATGTAAAATAAAATTACGTTGGTGATAACTTAGCCGCAGCATCTCCTGAGCACATTGTGTATGTGAGGGAACGCAATTTTCCACATGCAAGCTGCGGCATACTACCCCAAGCTACACTTAATATCCCCTTGCGTAGTACACACTGGGGACTGGAGGTCGTGCCATTCCTCCAGGTTCGGGGTGTAAGAGGGGCGTTACTCCTCCAGGGAGCTCGTTATTTATTCAAAGTTGACATTCATGCACTGAACTTATGAACGTGCTTCAATGGGTAGCTGAAGAGCGCAGAGATACAATCTCGAGACTGGTCTCTCAATAAGTTCATTCTGTTCGATGCTGCAATGAATCTCGTTTCTCTTTCGTCCTGTCCCGCTTCTATGCGAGGTCAAAAATTCTGGCAAGTCGTCCATCTCCCCTCGGCTCTGTCTAGCCATTCATATGCAGTCAAGCTAAGCATTCGAGATAGCGGGTAATGTAAACAGATAAGACATTTTTCGATCTGAATACTTTAGCCTTCGTCTGAGAAAGGAAAAATTCCGTATTAAAGATCGCTCGGTCGACCGCGAATAACGGGTAGTAACTTGATTAGTCTCGCTTTAATCCGAACCTTCCCAGAGAAGACACCTGATCCACAACTTGCTCCTTGAAGGAAGGCGGGAGTAGATCGGATTCAGCATAGAATACCTTGAACGAAGGGCTTCTACCTTTCCCTGGGGCATATTTCCATACCTAACAGAATTTCTGGGTTAATAATGCCAGAGTTGGGTATTTACACTACACTCCATAGCCGAAAATTACACATCTCAGCAGTGCATAATATTTTGTCAGTTTGTTTATTTTATAGTCCTAAGAAGATGACAATATTGTGGTCGAAACGTCGCTGGTAAATAAAAAGAATGACGCCAGCTATTTTCCGCGCCTTGGGATTTCTTTTAAACTTTAAATTTAGGCTTTCTAGAAGGAATCATCATCACTATATATTAATCAAAGTTTAAACCAGAGGAAATTAAAGAAAACAAGCGAGATTCCTCCGAGCGTTTTCGTTTATTACAAAAACATCAATAATCGCTAACTTGTTATTCAAAGAAATGACTACCGCTGACGTATTATAAAACAAATGACGGTTGCGAAATTTAATTGATAACAGAAGTTCAATGAACCGTAGATATAAATCTAATGTATAGATATACATAGTTATGTATTAATGGACGAAAATAACTGATACATAGATACACAAATATACCCACTTACGTATATAAATATACGAGTAACTATATAGTAACAAAATTTGATTTTTAAGAATGGAATTTATATTTATATATATATTTTTTTATATATATATATATATATATATATATATATATAACAATATAGTACAAGAGAGAGAAATTGGACGCGAATGAGCAATGAGACAAGAAACATGAGTTTTTTAGAGGTAAGAGAAAGGGACATTAGAAGAAGACTAGAATCAAAGAGAGCAGAGGGCGGCACAATGAAGACAATCCTTTACCGAGGTTCTGTCCTGGGACCACTACTATTCATCATCTGCGTCAACGACATGGACGGTGACATGGTTGCCAAGATTTCCAAATTTGCCGACGATACCAAGCTTGGTATGAACGTTGCAAAGGATGGAAATACTGCCCGCCTGCCGGAAGATCTTGTGAAGATTGGAGAGTGGTCGGACACGTGGCAAATGACTTTTAACGTGAACAAATGCAAAGTAATGCATATCAGCCACATAAACCCCCAATCTCAGTATATCCTTAAGGGCCCTGCTCTTGAATCGAGTGACACTGAGAAGGACTTGGGTGTTACTATCACTAGCGACCTCAAGTTCTCGAAACAGTGCATCGAGGCAGAGAAGAAAGCCCAAAGGATGTTAGGCTACATAAAGCGCCAGTTTGGATACCGTAACAAGGAGATAGTACTTTGTCTGTACCACTTCCTCGTTCGGCCGCACCTGGAGTATGCCATACAATTTTGGAGTCCATCGTTTCGAAAGGACATCGCAAGGTTGGAACACTTACAAGCTAGGGCAACCAAACTGATTCCCTCTATCCGACATAAAAGTTATGAGGATAGACTAGGGGAATTAGATCTGTTCTCGCTGGAAACCCGTAGACTGCGTGGTCAGCTCATCGAAGTTTTCAAAATACTTCGAGGGTTCGACAATGTTGACTACCGGGATATTTTCACACTGAGTGAGAACAGAACGCGCAATCACGGCTTCAAACTTGAACTGAAGCGTTACAACCGCAATATGTGTGGAAATTTTTTCACCTACCGTATCTGCGGTAAGTGGAACGCACTTCCAGTGGAAGTTGTCAACAGTGAATCTGTTGACCAGTTCAAGTCAAGACTAGACAAAGTCTTGAAAAGTGGCCGTTTAGGGATGCAAAACAATTGAGCAGTCATGTGCCTGCTCGATTGATGGTCCAAAGGTACCCTCTTTGAATGGACCGTAAGGTCTCCTAGGGAACTTACTTTCCTTGTTACTCCTTGTTACTCCTTGATACTTTCAATTTTCCGAGGCAAAAAACTGAATTTAGATACCTTTTATAGTTTTTTTGCACTTCACAAAAATTAAAGCGTGGGTAAAAAAATGAATATCGAGTGCAAAGAAATAATCAAGAATTTAATGTATCTACAGTAAATGATCGATTCGACCACCACATTGATGAATCACTAATCTGAGTCTTTTTTTTCCCACATACACAAACTTTTTCTTATTTCATTACCGCAAATTTCTTGCGAAGAATCGCGTATTTTGCTTTTCAATTCTGGTTCCGTGAATTGTTCCCTCCGACCTCGGTAAACCTTTTCATTTAGTAACTCCCAAATGGATTAATCCATGATGTTACAATCTGGACTTTGCGGTGGCCACGCATTTTTCGTTATTAATCTTGGCGTATTGCTAATTAGAAACAACTGTGTGGTGTGGCTTGTATGTGAAGGTGCTCCATCTTGTTTCAAACTAAAGTCATTTTTCTGATACAGATGACGACAACCAGGCAACAATTTTATTTTGGGAGTTCAATGTAATTAGCAGAATTCACTTTGGTCCTTTAAGTATCAATAAAATGAACGTCTGTTTTGCCATTCCAAGAGACCCCTGCAGATATCATAACCTTTTGGGAAAATCTTCAAGTTTCATGATACAATCTGTTTATCAGAATGTCACACTTTTTATCACGCCTGTAGACATCATTTTGGCAGTTTCGTGGAATTTCTAAAATGAAAACTTTCTCATCCGTGAAGACAATACTTTTACTATCAGCGACAGAGAAGTTATCAAGTAACTCCCTGCATCTTATTTTTCTTTTATCCTTAACAGTACCACTTTTTCTAGAAGTTTCTATTCTTTTGAATGCTGTTAGCTCTTGTCTTAATTATTCTTGTACAGAACTCTTTTCAATATTCAAGTTTTTAGCAATTGTTCTTTCCGATAAATCACTTCCTGGTTTATCTTCTTGAGAGCAAATGTTATCGCAATTTAATTCACTTTCCTGGTTCTGAAGTTTTTTAGGTCTACCGCTTCCTGGTTTTCTGTTAGTGCTTCCCTTTCTGCGATCTTTTTTATGAGTCTTTCCACAGCACGTCTTTTTCACATTTTTCCAAGAAATTCTCGCAATACTATTACAGTCTTCCATCCCTTTTCACAGTAACAACCTTTAATGAGAATGCGATCTTTTCCCGACAACGTCATTATGGGTACTGAAGAACTGTAAATAGAGATATTCATAATATGATATGTTCATACCTGTAGGCTTTTGTAAGCACGTACAAATTCCTGTATGAATGCATGATATTGTACAATAAAATAATATTTTATCTAATTTTAGGGGGGTTTTTACCCATGTTGTTATTTTTGAAAAGTGCCAGAAAACTATAAAAGGTATTTAAATTCCGTTTTGGGCATTTGAAAGAGGAAGATTGAAAGTTTCGTGCATATGAAAATTGTCATGAATAGGAAGGAGGTTACTGAGATATTATTTTTTTTTAAATGCGTAGCTTCTAGACCAGCGGCAAACTTCCGGTGGGATAACGCGCCAGAACCCCGTCCCGTTTATGGTGTTACATCCTTCACCGCTGATTCTCGCCATCGAAGCTGTGGGACCGAACCGATAACGCTTACATCGGCAAACATTGGAACTTCCGGCGTATCAATATATATTCTCCACCCCGAGGATAATCGACGAAGTATTCTTTGAGCTTTCGGGTCGCAAGCTGTCCCAACGTTGCTTCCCAGTAAGCAAGCCCACGCAATACATAAGGTATACACGCGGCATCATAAGAGGTCTTTGGAATCATTCATTGACGACGCGCAATCCTTGAGCCACAAACCCCGGTGCTATTCGGTCTCGCAGCAGGAATTGAAATTCGGAACGACGAAGACTATGTTGGAATATCGCGATTAACTCTTCTCCTCGAAGAAATACCTCCCCCCGAGTACCCATACTCGTAGTCTTCTCCAGAAAATCGTCGAAGAGGCGTGACGCTCTCCAACAAAGTGACTCACCTCGTGATCTCCTCCCGGTCGCTCTCGGGTAATTATTGTAACAATTATTGAGCCTCGTACGGCTAAGACTCACCTCATATTCGCCTCAAGCTTTCCCACTGGTAATTAGTGTAGTTATTGAGCCTAGTACGGCTGAGACGAGTCTTGTCATTTCAATTTCATCCATTTAATAACGGTGTTAACTAAATCACTTGTATATTATTCTGTAAATATTTATTGTTGTTTGTATAAGATTAAAAGATTATTTAGGTTCTCGTGTTTAAATCCTCCAAACATCAAAGCCTAGTTAAATAGTAACAATACCAGCCGACGAGTAATTCATTCTCGCCATTAAATCCCCATCGCACTCACGGAAAATCTTGTCCCAAATTGGAGCTGTCGTCTTCCCTCTCCTGCATCTTTGGAGAGGAAGCCAAAAAGGGTTCAGGTTCAGACTACCTGAATTCTACGACACACACACACGCACACAAACACATATATATATATATATATATATATATATATATATATATATATATATATATATATATATATATATATATATATATATGGTGAGGTAGAGAGGACGGACGTACGGACGTTTTTGGAATGGCTATTATTCAGCTCCAGAGTGAGAGAGATGAATATGACCGACAGGAACCTTTCGGTCCGTGGAGTCTAAGCTATTTTTCTTTTTAGGTGAATTTATGGCGCTTTGGACGACAGAGCAGCGCGAGTTCGCCTCTGACAGTTTCGTGAAGAAAAACGAGTCTGTTACAGAAGTTCAGCGTGAGTTTTGTCACGGATTCAACATTTTCCGAAATCAGGCTGTTCCCACTCATAACACAATCTTATGCTGGGTTCATGCACTTCGTATACCAGGTAAACTAATGAATTGAAGACCGGTGGGGTCCCTATGAACGCTACGTACCCCAGAAAATGTGGAACGCGTCAAACAAACTTTGTTGCTGCTCAGTCCGAATCGCTCGGCCCGGAGGCGTGTTATTACTCAACGTGGCATCGAGAATTGTTCGATAAGGCGTATTTTGCACGAAGACCTCCATTGACAACCCTCAAATTGGTCATTGCGCACCAGTTGAAACCAGGGAACGAGGCACAGTGGTTTAACTTCGCACGTCATTTTGAAGCAACTTTTGAAGCAAATGACCTCATTTTGTCAACGAGGGATGAAGCTCATTTTCATCTCAATGGTATGGTGAATCAACAGAATTCTCGTTATTGGGCTCTTGAAAATTTAAGAGAACTGCACTAAAGAGCACTACACAGCCCCCAAATGACAGTATGGTTTGCTGTTAGAAAAGCTGCCGTCATTGGTCCTTACTTTTTTGAAGACAATAATGGAAATGCTGTTACTGTGAGCTCAGAGCGTTACATCAAGATGATAAACAACTTCTTTGTGCCTGAATTACGAATAAAACTTATGCCTATCCGACGTGTGTGGTTTCAGGAGGACAAGGCGAAGGCCTACACAGCCAGAGCATCAGTGGACGTTCTTCATCCTTTCTTCGTTGACCGCAGAACTTCCAGGTTTGCTCACACTTCTTAACCCACTCGGTCCCATGATTTGTCCATAGGTAATTAGATCTTGTTGAAAAATCTCAAGCCACGTGTATATGAGAATGAGCCCCGTACATTGGACGATTTGAAGGACGAACAACGTTTCGTGCGGAAGTCGACCAAATCGATAGAGCAATGCTAAAAAGAGTGGAGGCCAACTTCTAAGAACGCTTTCAGAAATGCATCAATGAAAATGAACACCACATTTGATTTTGTCAAATGCTAATTCAATACAAACATATTAATGTAAATAAAATGTTTTGGTGAATTTTTCAAAACGTCCATTTTCTCTGCTTCACCATATATATATATATATATATATATATATATATATATATATATATATATATATGTGTGTGTGTGTATGTCAATAGAGGAAAGAATCGAAATAATTATAAAGGGCGTTTACGAAAACCCCTACCTGCCTCCACCACGAATGTAACCCCAAATATTGAAACAACTTTTAAGAATATGTACAACTGAAGCCCCATTTCGAAGCCCAGATGGCAAAGTTTACCGTCAAATTGACGGAGTAGCAATGGGATCACCACTAGGCCCTACGTCCGCGAACTTCTACATGGGAAGCCTAGAAGAAAGGCTCTTAACTAAAGTGACGAACCTGCCCAAAATTTACACCAGGTTCGTTGATGACATATTCTCACAATTGATGATGAACACCAATTACTACAACTCAAAAGGACCTTAGAATCCCATTCTGTTTCCAAATTTACATAAAAATTAAGTGTAAGTGGCCGTATTCCCTTCCTAGACGTAGACGTAAAACAAAACAGCGACGGAAAATATACCACCACCGTCTATCGAAAAGAGACAGACTTCGATCGATGCCTTAACGCCAAAAGTGAGTGCACCGAGAACTAAGGAAAAGCATAACACACACATTACAAGAGCAATTCTGGTTGCAAACACTACCATATTCAGAAGGAACCATGACCTTCACCACCTGAAGATTCTGGAGGTTCTTCTCATTAAAGAGATGGGCCCCAAACTTAATACCCAACGCACCAGTTCCGAGCGAGTAATTCACCTTCTTTGCTAAAGGAACATGGTACTCCGATTTTGACCTATAAAAGCACCAAAGACGAAAATCAATTTCATTCTTTCCTGCTCACGACCACCAATGAACTACCTCAATGGTAAAGGAGGCAAAACTGAGGGAAAACAAATCAACGCAGCCTCAACAATAACGAAGACTTCCGTCTAAAGATGCCTAAAGATAGGCGAAAGCTCACGGCCAAAACTCAAATTAGTTGTAAAAATATAATGGATCTTCTTCAACTGATCTTTAATCTCCAACCAGGTATAAAAAAAACTGCATTCGTCAGTTGGAGCGTTCCAAAATAGAATTGTTAAAATCAAAATACAACCTGGTCTTTAACAATATATATATATATATATATATATATATATATATATATAGAGAGAGAGAGAGAGAGAGAGAGAAGAAGGAGCAAATGCAAGTTCTGCGGGTGATAACAACAACCACAGGGCTTTCGCCATATTTATTTTCCGCCTTTCAAAACAACTTTGAAGACAGAAATAAAGGTGCAGAAACCTTGCATTGCAGACTATATAACAATACAGTACAAGAAAGAGAAATTGGACGCGAATGAGCAATGAGACAAGAAACAGGAGTTTTTTAGAGGCAAGAGAAAGGGACATTAGAAGAAGACCAGAATCATAGAGAGCAGAGGGCGGCACAATGAAGGCAATCCTTAACCGAGAAGACAGAGATAACGCCAGGGAAAGAAAGTTTGAAAATCCTGGCCGGGACTCGAACCCGGGTCTGCTGATTGCCGGTCAGATGCTCTACCGCTGAGCTACCAGGCACACTGACTCTACTTCGCCCAAAGCGTTACCCCCATCAAACCGAGTATCTCTCTAAGCTAGGAACCTCCAAGGAATTTTTATACCACATCTTCTTACCCGCTCACAATTTAAAGGCTCGTCCCCCATGTCACATACAAAGAAGAAGGGGCAAATGCAAGTTCTGCGGGTGATAACAACCACCACAGGGCTTTCGCCATATTTATTTTCTGCCTTTCAAAACAATTTTGGAGGCCAAGAAATGTCCCCTTACGTGAAATTAACCGACCAGGGAAGGCTGTTCTAAGTGTTTCCATGGTTTCTCTCGCTGTGTGTGTTCTTACCCCCATCTTGTTGAAACCACATATCGTATCGTACATATCCAAATCTTCCAGTTCTGGCAATAAATAATCTTGCATCATTTTTCTGTAAGTGACCCATTTTACTGTCTCTATTTTTCCGTCAGCATCCTCGATGAAGTAGAGACTGATGATACTCGAATAGGTGTTGCCGCAGCAGACCGTAACTTTATGTGCATGAAGATGCTCCTCGTGAACAGATTGGGGCAAATCGTTTTTTTAGAGACGGTTTTCGCCTTAATACAAGAAGACGATAATGCATGACCACCACTCCCCCCACCACGTCCGTTACCTCTATCTCTTCATAGCCCTCTCCCATCGTCACCGTCCAGCTTCCTACCTTCCCACGATACGATGCGATGTGTGTAAAGAAAGAACAGACAGGGACCAGTGTGATTATGGATGGATTGTGTCTATACTGGAGTAGAGAGAATCTTTGGTCGTGAGTTTTCGTGTTCTTGTGTTATGGCGAATACTGTCTCAGGAAAGACGATTTGTCCTAATCGTTCGCTGAATAATGCAGTATAATTGCTGTTATAATTGGGGGTCATCCCCGGACATTTCTTTTGCCAGGGTTGGGAGCACCGTGGACAGTTGTGTCTTGGGATTGCTCATAAGTATTTAGTCGTGTATGGGCGTAAGTATTGTTGTGGGTGTGTTATCCGTGTGGTGGTTTGGGTAGCCTCGGAACCACTGGCAACAGCAATGTATGTTCTTGTGAGAGCGGTGGGAGGCGAGTGGAGGGGTAGTGGAGGTGTATGAGAAGTTGTGGTGTATTATGGCCTTCGTAGCTCAGAGATAGCATCCGCGCATTCTTCATGAGGTCTGGACACCTCATGCTCTCGGAAGCGTGGTTACCATCGCAGTTCACACAGCGAAGGGAAGTTAGTGTTTGTACATACGGTGTAAAAGTACCCTTTTTCACCACATTTTAAACTGACAAGCTCGACTTTACAAGAGTTTGTCTGGTGGCCAGCCCTGTAGCAACGCAGGCATTGGTGTGTGCGTAGATTTTGTTATTGTTTTTTTTGTCGGCTTGGTTGAAGGTATCGAGAACCTCACTGTCCATATATAGCAGTGTGTTTTTATTCAGATAGGGCTATAACCGCCCAGGTTTTGGTGCGGTTGTAGTAGAGGTCTTGGATTGCGTCCATACCGTACTCATTTTTTTAGTTCAGTGAGTATCACTTTTGTTGTGAATTCCAGCCAGAGAGGGCTGGTGCGTCTTATGCGTATTTGGTATCATCTTGTGACTGAGTCTGGCAGTGTGGTGTGGTGTTCTTTGTCTGCTAGAGCAGCTTTTGCGCATATGTGGAAGGTATTAGTCATCCTGTGAAAACCTAAAAATCAGTGCCTGTCCATTTTAGACAGTATTATATTTGTTGTTGTTGTTTTAGGCGTTCAAAACCGTTGTTTGTATTCTTTTTTCTGCTTGTAAACTTTTCTCCTAGCTCTTTTTTTTCTTTTGCTTATTAGTGTATATATTTAACATAGCTGCTATAAAAAAGTAAAAGGATTACTTACTTTCCCTTTTTCTTACTTTTTAAAATTTTCACGAGAAAAATTCCTCTTCCTGGTCGATTTTTGCTGCATGGTGGTGGGAAAGAGGTGGTGTGATTTCTCTTCCTTCCCCTGGGCTATCAATACCATGATCTCTTCTCCTATTTTCTCTTGTGTTTTTTCTATAAGATTTTTTGCTCTTTCATCAGTTATATTGTTCATTGGTTTCATCTCAGCTTCTCTGTGATTGTCGTGTTGTCTTCTCATTTCTCTTTTGCTTGTGTTTGTGATTATTAACGTTGCCTTGTTTTGAATTCTTTGCAGTTTAATAGGGGTTTTTTTCGAGAGGTGTACATAGCTATAACTGGATACACAAATGCTGACTGGAAAAATGTTTGGTTTATCTTCCTTTTGTTTTTTCCAGTTGAGGAATCTGAGCCTGTAGAGTACTAGTATCAGTCCTACTTTTCCTTTATTGACTCTTTTCGTTAAATGCTTGCTGTTTTCTGATTTAGTTATCGTTAATCATAGCACTTTGGTTTTGTTTGTATATCAATATGTTTATTCCTAAACGTAAATATCTCCAAGTTTATTTTATCATCGGTACGATCTTAAACTTGTTCATTTTCCTACTTATTTTCATATTCTTTTGTAATCGTTAATCCTTCTTTTTCTTCTGTCCTAAACAGCGATACATCTAAAACACCTAGGCGATATATACACCCACGCCCCATGTACACTAGTAAGCACACACTGATATACATAAAATAAGAACAACACGTACGACGTCTCCGAATAACAGGCGCCTCCATGCCCCTTCCCCCCTTTCCTCCCGCAGTCTCAGTCGGACTAATAACACAAAATAAACACCTCGCATCGGGGTTAACTCTCCCTATCGGCTATCCCCTCTTAGGTTTTTTCCCAACCATTTCCTCTACGAATACTTGATCTTTCTGTGGTCCTCACAGTGATCCATTTCTGTTTTTTTCTATACACACACGTATCGTATCGTCAAACCTTAACCATTCCAAGGTTGGACTCCGCAACCCTCACTTCTATGCAGAAGGACCTAACCTTTGGTACGAAAGCTCAGAAATAAACTCTTAAAAGCTCCGTCATGCATAATATTTTGTTTTAATATAAATAAGTATTTGTACGCCATCAAAATTCAATTTTAATATACTTCCAATCCGTCGAACATTATGAAATTTACACAATTGATGTATATTAATGTAAAGTTAAAAGTTCTGTGCACAAAAAGGAATGAAACAGAATTGATATTCAGTAAAATTGAAATTAATGAAAACGGGGGTGGAAAAAATATTCGTACAAATCGATATTTGATGATTAATACTTAGTTGCGTAACATTTGTTGCCTTTCGCCGGCATGAATCGTTCCTGTAGTTCTTCACTAGTGCGTTGCAACATTCCTTTGTTATTTCGGCCCATTTTCGTGACAAGTTCTTTATTGGGTTCAAATCTGCGGAGTGACTAGACCACTCTAGAACGTTTATATTGATTTTACGGAACCATTGGCGAGTAGCTTTCGCAGTATACTTAAGATCATTATCTTGTTGAAAGATCCATCCCTCTCCGAGTCCAAGCTTCTCTACAGAAACGAACAGATGTTCTAAAATGTACCTGTAGATTGCCGTTGCCCTTAGATGAGAAACATCTCCATACCATGATGATACCTCCCCTAAACTTCACGGTGTGGTCGTGGGTACTGCCGTCTTTCCTCCAAACAGAACGGCCATCGTTACACCCAAACAATTCTATTTTTTGTCTCGTCTGACCACAGGACATTTTATCCAAGAACTCAGCAAGTTTCTCCAAATGCTTACGTGTGAATTTAAACCTTGCAGCTCTGTGTCTCTTCAGCAAGAGAGGTGTCTTCCTTGGCTTGCGAGACTTAAAATCGTGCCGGTTCAGTTATTACTGATGAGTCGCTTTGGGACCGACGTTCCTGCCGCCAGCAGGTCATCTTAAATTTTTCTTTACGGGCCTGCATAGGGGTAACTCTACCCTCCCTGAGTATTCAATTGCTTTATCTCCTCGTTCTCTCTCTTACTCCAGGTACTTTCTCTCAGCGCTACCTTATCTTCTTCTTTTCTGCTTTACGACTATCAACTCAACTCAACTTCTTTTCTACTCGCATTTTGTGCCAGGAGGAAGTGTTCTCACTTTGAGAGAGTTCAGTTCGCTAGACATGTTACTATCGTATGATAATAATAATAGGTGATTACCCACTCTACAAGTTAGTAGATGCGCCTGTTTCTACTTCTCTTTATTACTTACCTGCCTACCCCCTTCCGAACTTCCTCTTCTCTCCACAGAGTTTCTGGTTGCCAGGCTCACTTTCGTCCTCTAATGGATCCTGAGTCGGGAGGTAATGTATACCGTGAGGTTCCTACCTGATTTGAGGGCCGAAAATCCCGCGGATGAGTCGAGTTTCATGCATGGAATGTGTTGGCCCGTTGACTCTACTCGCCTCTTTTAAGTACACATATAAGGTGTCTACGTCGGCCCATTCTCCATGATCAAAGCTCGAAGACAAATTCACCTGAACGGCTGGCCAGTTTGTCAAGGACCATCTTAGCTCGAACCCGTTAACCGAGTATGTGTATGTGATCCCATTCTGGAATGTTCTGATCCTATGGAGATTTTTCAATTAACTACCCGTGGCATTGGGAGGTCATAGTATGATATCTAAGTTCCTTGAAGTTTTCTCTTTTTTACATTAATCATGGCGACAAATTTCTGAAAAAGTGGGGGACTGCATGCACGGAGAAGCGCCTCGCCCTCTTTTGGTGTAGAGGAGAAGTAACACAAGAAAACTCTTCGAACGGGGAAAATTCTCCCAATTCACCATCCACCATGCGATATTTGGAGCCACCAGGGAGAACCTACACCTCATAAAAGAATATGGTTTTCCTTGTGCTTTCTCAGTGGTTCATCAAACCCTCCACTCCCAAATATACAGGTTCGATGGCTTCCTCTTCACCTTGTTCTTAGAAGTCGTCCTTGGGGTGACTCAATCCATGAACCATGGCGTTTCTTCTTGTATTTTACAGGGGACTGCAAAGGAGGCAGGCAGGTAGCCAAGAAGCAACGACTCTCAGGGAGAGTGGCTCGAAAGAGTCAATTCCCTTATAATGGCAAGCGATAGCAGGACCCTTCGGTTGGTCCTTCATTCAGTCCTGCATGCATGCATGCCAAACTTGCAGGTTGCTGGCGTGCCTTCCCATTCTCTTTCGTAATGGAGGTCGTTTAGCCACCCAAGATGACAAAAATAAGGACTTGGTCCTGGAGCATTCAGCGCTGTATGAGAGGTATGCCTCAAATTTTTAAAAGAACACCCTCTGATCCATGTTTCTCCGTGTCTACAAGTAGCACGGTCGTTTCCGTACCCATTCGGACCCCTTCTGCTGGTTCTTTATTTTCTGCGTGCATTCGACAGTCAGCCGACTTCGACAGGGGAACTTTCCGCGCGTCGTAGCAAGGTTGCTGAGGTCCTTTCTCATCTTTGAGGATCTGAACAGTAGATACTTACTAACTATGGGGGGGGGCGACACGATCAATCCCAAGGCTCAAGTCTTTCGCGACCTGATCGACAAGCTGAGGGTAGGTGCCTAAATCTGGATAAGCTTACGCATCACTGTCTAACAACCGCTTCTTTTTTTCTGCATTGATCTATCCTTGTGCTATCTGGATACACAGCCTGATTTGGGGTGGGTGGTGGTTAATGAGGTGGTCATTTTATGGGTTGCTTCCACCTGAAAATTCGCCTCCGTCGTGCTTAGAACGGGCACGCTAGTACACTTTTCAGAAAATGACTGATTTATCTGTTCCGGTCGAAGTTTAGGTTAGGGGAGGATTCCATTGAGCTTTTATCAGGAAACCTCATCGCCATGGACCTATCTAATATTTTTAAAACAGCTGGTCGTTTTGTGCACGTCGTCCGCTTCCTTGGTGGTTGGCAGAGTGTGAGACGGCGATATGCTTAGATGCTCTATGAGACCACCGAAAGACTTAATTGTCGGACAATTTGCTCGAGCTATGGCTAGGTTCCGTTATCTTTCGAACCACGCCAGTCGGTCCTCCTGGCGGGCACGCGCGCTCTTCACTTAACGGGAAGAAACTTATTGCAAAGTTGTGGATGATTCAAAAAGATTCTGAGTAACTTCTCGCAGGACTTCCCTCCCGTTCCCGTTCTCCAGGATAACGGGATCACAATCTCAGGCCCTAGTCCGTGGCGAAGTCTTTCACCACCGCTTTCTCCATATTCTCTAGCCGAGATGCTGCTCCGCCAGCATTCAATGCACGTCATGATGTTGCTGAAGGCCACCGACTGGACTTTAGTTCCAGAGGTGGAAAACCTTCGACGTGAGGTTTACATGGAGGGAGTTACGTTCCGCTTTCGCTTCAGGCGCGACACTGCCCCTGATCCGAAGATGTCTCGTATGCCATGCTTCGACACTTAGGTTAGCGAGGCGTGGCATTTTTGCTTGATTTGTTTAATGGAGGCTGGACAGAGGGTACCCTCCCCCATAATCCTTGCGAATGGCTTTAGGCAAACCGCGAGAGATCACTATACCCAGCTGGTTTGCGCCCAATTTCTCTAACTCCCCAGGTGGTGTAATTTTGCCACCAACCACGACTAAACGCCGAACTAGACTTACTCCTAAACAGGAGTCACCTGGAAGTGGTGTATTTTCACCGTTTGCTTGGTCTTATTTTCGACCGACACCACCTATTATGAGCCTCATATCCGCGGCTTTACGGTCTTTAGGAACTGCGCCAAGGACATTCTTCGTTATGTGATTTTAGGTACTTAAAGGGCTCAGAGGACAACTGCCTTACTTTTCTACCGATCTTTTGTTGATCGAAGCTTGGCTACAGATGCGAGTTCTACGCATCCACAGAAGAGCGTGTATTGCGGATGGTGGACTCAATTCACCGCAACGGTCTCTACTATGCGACCAGTGCCTTCCGCAGTCTCCCCATTGAGAACCTATTGTCACGGACGGGGATATGGTAGTCTCTCTGCGCTATGCACAGTGCATTGTGCATATATAAGCGTGGGCCTGGCGCCTCCCTCAATCGCCAACCGCTCTCACTGAATCACTGGCATATCTTGACGTTGCGTATGCCACCGAGAGATGCCAGTCATGCATAAGCCCTTTGAGTTTAGGGCTATGAAACTCCTTAGAGTACTCGGGATAGTTCTTGGGCTGGTTTCACCTTTGGTTCTGCCCAAGGTGCTACCCTAGAAAGTACCACATATGACTATTTGTCGCCAGGCCTTTGCTCCTAAACCTTCCACACCCCCGAGAGTATTGCGTTTGGCCTTTTGGAGAAAACATCTTGTTACACTCGATCCGTTCCAGTGTAAACAAATAGCTCTAATCTCAGGAGGGGGTTAACTTCCACACCATATCCCCTCTCTTTGAAGTCAGCGGGGCTCTACCAGGCGATGCTTCTGTCTTCACAGCCCGGCAGGTTGCACTTCACCACTCAGCTTGAGAGATAAAACGTTGTCCGCCAATTTAGAAAATAGATTGTAATCTTTAGCGACTCACAAAGTGTCCTGAGTGCTCTTGGAGTTCCTGAAAATGTGGAAATTGAGAATGTTGGCGCCGATGTGGGTGCCAAGGAACCTGCAAGGAGTGGATGACTAGACGAGGGTTTCACTCTTCATCAAACCGACTACATAGCAGGAATCAGGCCCGCCCTCCGGGCAGCCTGGCAAAGTAAATCAGAGAGGGCCGAGGAAACATAAAGATCCGTGCCATTGCAATGTGACTGTCCCCACTAACCTACCCTCAATGACACGACGATTTTAGATCGCTTACTGTCGTCTTCAAATTAGGCACATTCGCAGGAGGCAACGCTATTTTATAGAGCGTTCCTCTACACCTTACTGTGAGAACTGTGTTATCCTCCCAAGCTGTTCGGCACATTCTTGTTGAATGTACCAGTGTGGGTGATCTTCCGCGCGTTAAATGTCTCGTTACCTGGACGAGCATGATCACTACCTCTTGTCCCACGTACTTGAGATGAGTTAGTGCACACATACCTGTATATTATCCGATTTTGTAGAGGAGGCTGGGCTCTTCCACTTTATTTGACTCTACTTGGTAATGATCGCAAGATCCTACGCTGGGGGATGGGGAGGGGCCTTACCACGACGCCAGAGTGTGTTTCCTTTTTCTTGCTTGTTTTTATTTTATTTTTGCTCCTTCTCTCTTTGTCTCTCTCTCTCTTTATATATATATATATATATATATATATATATATATATATATATATATATATATATATATATATATATATTGCTATTTATGTTCTTCTTCTCCTCCATCTGTATTTTTTCTCACTCTCTATCTATCTATCTCTCTTTTTCATTCGTAAAAGAAAAGTGAGATACAGCAACCGAAAAGCCAGCGATAGCGGCGAATGCATTGCCCAGTACAGACGGAAATATAGGAAAGTTAAAAACTGGTATGAAGAGCTAAACGCAGTGAGAAATTTTGTGTCACGTCCCGCTCTGATCCCGGGAGTTCACCCTCGAAGAAGGAAGGGAGCAACCTATAAGAATTAGTTGTAGATGATGATGAAAGGGCGGCTAGGTTAGTAGATATGAACCCGTATAATTTCCCTATTTAGATTTCTTCCTTCCCACACTCCTTCGTGAGGTTAACCACAACTCACTTCGATTTTCATTAATTCGCTGTAAACGGGAAAGATTCCAGAGGACTGGAGGATGGTGGACGTGATATTATCTTTAAAAAGGGAGAAAGTGAAAACATAGTGATGTCTACGAAGGAAGGCCGACAGACGGCATTTTCCAGTCGGAGCAGAAAATCCGACGTGGAGTGGGACTTGCAGAATCCAGTTGGCCTCCTCTGCCCAGGTAAAAGACTACTCTAAGATTCACCATTTTCTCCAACAACTTGCTCACACTGGAGATATGTGAGATTGGGCGGAAACCCACGGGGGTCGTGTGATCCCTCTCTGGTTTTCGAAATGCGAAAAGTGAGGAAAGTAGCGATTCTCCAGGAGTTTGGGAGTACGATACCCTCTGTTGAGATCCTGCTGAACAAATTTAACAAAAATGCCATGCCTTGCTCACCTCTAGTTTTCAAAGTGTTGGCATACGTCAGCTCAAGAAACTTGAGCGGAACACAACTCATTTGATATAAATATGTCGTGGAAGGAATATCCGCCTCTGGAGGTAGGGGCTAGTCTGCGGCCTTCAGAGATATCCCGAAGCGTATTGAATACTGATGGAGCAGCATTCTGGGTAGAGAATGCGGAAAAGGCGGTCGCGATAGACTCATCCATACACGTGGGGTCTGAGATTGCGATCCCATTCTCCTGGAAAACGGGACGTGGGTCCTGCGAGAACTTGTCCTGAAAACTTTCGACTTGTTTCCACACCTCTGCTAGAGGGGTCTTCTAGTTAAGCGATTACACATATGCTCGACAGTAAGAGCGTCGAGTTTGCTTCAAAATATGCCTGAACCTAGCCCTAGCTCGACAAAACTCACCAACATTGAAATCGTTCGGGCGGCGCTTGATTCGCATATAGGAACAAAATTTCTGTCTAGGACTGTCTCACACTCAGCTAACCATCACGAAAGCGGTCGCAGTGCAAAATGGTCAGACATTGTAGGAATAGTAGTTAGGTCCACGTCAATAAAGTTACACGAGAAGAACTCAACGCTAAGGTCCTTGAGGGAAAGTTGGAGAAGCTCGAAGCCCTTAACGCAGCTCAGGTTTGATGCCTAGAAGAGGCGCCGTCCACTGATGTGTCGGAATCTCCTGGTAACCAAGCGGACATTCCGGCATCATCCTGAGGCTAAGCTAGCTGAGGCGATAAAAAAAGAGAAAAAGGAGAAAGGAGAAATGAAGAAAAAAGAAAAAGAATAAAGTTGAAACAAAAGTAGAACCAAAAATAGAAGAAAAACAGATAAAGAAGAAGAAAAAGATTGATAAGAATGTGGAGAGTAAAGAGGAAAAGGGAAGGCCTCTTCCACAAGAGAAGACCCCGTCTTCAGAGACCAAGTTTTCGAAGGTCACCCTCATTGGTGACTCACAAACACGGGATCTGCAGCCGCTACTAGCGGCCCGCCTTTGCACTAGCGTGAAGGTAAGCTGCCTGTCAGGGCGGGGTAACCAAAACATCAGAGTAGAGGCAGAGAAAGCTCAGATTTCTGAGAATTCAGTTGTTACTTTGATGGTGAGCAGGAACGACCTCTACCTCAGAGACGGTAAGGTTGGCCTCAATGGTAAGACCATCCAAACCGTGATGGGAGCCGTGGATGACATAGGGCTTAAAACCTGCAAACGTGTGGTGGTTGGAATGCTTCCGAGAAGAGGTCCATCCCAAACCGCTCACGAAAGAAACGTCGCAGTTAACAGAAGGTTGGCGGATCTCTGCACGGCAGAAGGAGTCTTCTTCGTGGACCCCTATCGTACCTATATCGGTAGAGACGACCTCTACCAAAGGGACGGGGTACATCTCTCATTAAGGGAAGGCCTTTCTCGCCAGCCTAATTCAAGATGTCGTGGAACGCACCCAAAGGAGCGTTCGAAACAGAGCGAAAGCGGACATGTGCCAGCATGCCCGTGTCACTCCTGGAACGACCTTCTCGGGGGTCGTCAAAAAGGGTGTGACCACGAAATCAGAGAAGCCGGGAAACGGAAGAGCGTAGGGATTCCTACACTAGGAGACTCCCTCAAAGTTCTGTTCAATGCGAGGTCAATCAGGAATAAGTTTCCTGAGCTCCGTGGCCTCGTAGTAACAAAGGAACCTGAGATGGTAGCCATAACGGAGTCGTGGATAAAAAACTCAAGCCGAGATTTTGAAGTTGAATTCACGATTCTCGGTTACCAGCTCTTCCTGAAAGATAGGCCAGACAGAGAGGGTGGTGGTGTGATGTTGTATGTCAAGGATACTCTCAACTCGACGGATTGCAACATCGTATCCGACCATGAACTACTAGGTGTTGACTTAGAGATAGGTCCTGCTAAATATAGGACCCTGGTGCTTTATAGACCTCCTGCCCAACTCGTTGAAAAGGACAGAGATCTGTACCAGCTACTAGGAGAACTTGTCGAAGATACAGTGTGTATCGTCATGGGTGATTTCAACACACAAGTTGACTGGGAAACCAGAGAGCCCTGTGGCGAGAACGCACTATTCCTAGAGTTCGCGAACAACGAGTTCCTCACTCAATGGGTGAGAGAGCCAACGAGAGGAAACAATATCCTCGACTTGGTTTTTGCCTCTGAGGATGACATCGTTGAGGACCTCTCTGTTGGCGAAGAGCTCGGTGGCAGTGACCACCGACTAATTAGATTTGTAGTCAAAGTTCCGAAGGCAGGGCCTGCAACTAGTAAATCGAAAAAACTTGATTTGAAAAGAGCAGACTTTGCAGGTCTTCGTGCTGGACTGACTGACGCGAGGCTAGAAGTGTGCGATGTTGTTGAAGACTCGTGGAACAGTTTCAAAACCACATTCATGAGTCTTCAATCGCGTTTTATCCCTCTGAAATGTCCCCGTCGGTCTTCTGTTTAACCAAAGTGGTTTTATCGAGAAATCGGCCAACTGCTTAGGAAGAAGAGAACTGTGTACCGACAATCGAAGATCTCGGGTGACTTTGACGAATACCGGAGGCTAGTCAGGAGAAAGAAGTCCAGCATAAGGGCGGCTAAGCGTTCTAAAGAACTCCGAGTGGCGAGACTCTGTAAAGAGAATCCCAAGGAGTTTTTTGGATATGTTAACAGCCGTAAACCAATCCGTCGAACGATTAGCCCTTTGAGAAATGAGGAGGGAGCATTAAAGCACTTAGATGCAGAAAATGCTAACCTCCTCAACGACTACTTCTCTTCAGTGTTTACTGAAGAGTGTGATCCCATCCCCCAGCCAATGGATTCCTACTCAGGGTAAAAGCTGGAGGATATGGACTTCACCGAAGGGGAAATAAAAAAGAAGATCAGTGACCTAATGACAAATAAGTCACCTGGCCCGGATGGGTTTCTACCTAAAGTGTTGAAAGAAGTGCGCGATTAAGTGTCACGACACCTGAGCGCAATCTTTAACATGTCAATCCGGACCGAATGCGTTCCTAGAGACTGGCGTGAAGCGGAGGTGACTCCTATCTTCAAAAAAATAGACCGAAGCCAACCATCAAACTACCGACCTATCAGTCTGACTTCGATAGTCGGTAAACTCATGGAAAGCATCATGGTGGACAAAGTGACGTCGTATTTAGAGTCAAACCTGCTACTGAGGTGTTCCCAGCACGGCTTCCGAAGGCAACGGTCATGCCTGACCAACCTTGTGGAATTCTTCCACTTCGTGTTCAGTGAGCACGATCGGGACAAGGCGGTGGATGTGGGGTACTTAGACTTTCAGAAAGCCTTTGATAAGGTACCACACCGCCGCCTCCCCCGGAAAGTGCGAGCGCTGGGCATAGACGGAAAAGTAGCCGGCTGGCTCGAGAACTGGCTAAGTGGCAGACGGCAACGGGTGGTGGTGAATTGGCAGGCTTCTAAGTGGGTGCCCGTTACTAGCGGGGTGCCTCAAAGTTCTGTCCTAGGACCACTACTATTCATCATATACGTCAACGACATGGACGGTGACATGGTTGCCAAGATTTCAAAATTTTCCGACGATACCAAGCTTGGTATGAACGTTGCAAAAGATGGAAATACTTCCCGCCTGCAGGAAGATCTTGGGAAGATTGGGGAGTGGTCGGACACGTGGCAAATGCCATTTAACTTAAACAAATGCAAAGTAATGCATATCAGCCACATAAACCCCCAATCTCAGTATATCCTTAAGGGCACTGCTCTTGAATAGAGTGACACTGAGAAGGACTTGGGTGTTACTATCACTAGCGACCTTAAGTTCTCAAAACAGTGCATCGAGGCAGAGAAGAAAGCCCAAAGGATGTTAGGCTACATAAAGCGCCAGTTTGGATACCGTAACAAGGAGATAGTACTTTGTCTGTACAACTCCCTCGTTTGGCTGCACCTGGAGTATGCTGTACAATTTTGTAGTCCTTCGTTTCGAAAGGACATCGCAAGGTTGGGACGCGTACAAGCCAGGGCAACCAAGCTGATTCCCTCTATCCGACATAAAAGTTATGAGGATAGACTAAGGGAATTAAATCTGTTCTCGGTGGAAACCCGTAGACTGCGTGGTCAGCTCATCGAAGTTTTCAAAATACTTCGAGGGTTCGACAATGTTGACTACCGGGATATTTTCACACTGAGTGAGAACAGAACGCGCAATCACGGCTTTAAACTTGAACTGAAGCGTTACAACCGCAATCTGTGTATAATTTTTTTCACGTACAGTATCTGTGGTAAGTGGAACGCACTTCCATTGGAAGTTGTCAACAGTGAATCTGTTGACCAGTTTAAGTCAAGACTAGACAAAGTCTTGAAAAGCGGCCGTTTAGGGACGCAAAACAATTGAGCAGCTATGTGCCTGTTCGATTGCTAGTCCAAAGGTACCCTCCTTGAATGGACCGTAAGGTCTCCTAGGGTACTTACTTTCCTTGTTACTCCTTGTTACTCCTCGACCGAGATAGAAATCAGTCATTCTTAAAATGCATTCCAACGCGCCTGAGCGAAGCACCACCAGTGGGTTCTCTCAGGCGGCAGCAGTTAAAAAAATAATATTTTGAATGGCTAAGTGATCACTACCATGGAGGTCTTAGACTAGCTCACACAGAAAATCATGCTGTACATCCGGAAATCACAAGTATAGATCAAGATAAGTAAATGAATCGGTTCCCCGGCAGGGATTCGTAAACTCATCTACATTTATTACACCTATCTCCAGCTCATCGATCAAGTAGGCCATAAGCTGTCCCCTGGGACTGATCGAATAGTCTTGCCCTAGGGGTAGTTTACCGTTCAAATCTGCAAGCAGTAGAAAGGGCCTCAACTACTGGGTCACGGTGCGTAGGAAATCTCCTGCGACGAAGTAGGCTGACGGTGGAATGTACGCAGAAAAAAACAGCATTCCCTCTATCCAGGTGTAGCTGCACTGCTACTACATGAAATGAGGTATTTAAATCAAAGAGAAGAACAGAGACATCATGCCGGGAGTAAATGGCGCATCCTACTACCCGACCCCCATATCGTGGTGGTGGAGTCGCGAAAACCTTATACCCCAGGAGGGTGGGCAGGGAACATGCGCCCAGCCTGATCTCCTGCAATAATATAACTAACGAGGAGTGAGAGGAGACGAGCCTCCACAGTTCCTTCCAGTTGGCCCGGGTCCGCGGCAATTCTATTGAAGGAATACGCCTCCCAGACCTAGATCAGATAAGATGCGGATGCCATCTTCGAAGAGAAGCCCCTCACAGGAATGGCTGTACGCTTCCAGGAGGCAGAACTCCGGACGCTATTGGCTAAACAAAGCACTGTAGCTTTCGAGGACTTATCGGTGGAGGGTGGGCCTGCCGTTCGAGTCTTATTCTCCCTCTGCTTTGAAACCATAGGTGGGTGGGGCAGCTTCGGAGGCGAGGTGCTCTCCTTTGGAGGATCCATAATCTCTGAACAACCCAGCCCAGCTTTGGTGGAGGCGTAGGAGCCGAACCTCTTTTGGTGCTCTCCTTTTGTTGAGGAAGCTTTAGAAACTCCGGAAGACGGCCTTACGAACACCTTCATGGGTTTTGCTTCATGTGAGTCTAATGACTTGGTGGAGGCGCTCGGTCTATTCGTCTTACGAGAAACGGCCATGCTGGAGGGAGGGGGAGAACCCTTTTAGTTATTTATGCCGCCAGTTCTATCAGGGGAGCACCAGGAGTCACAAGGAGTCACAAAGAAACTAAGTACCCTAGTAGACCTTACGGTCCATTCAAAGAGGGTACCTTTGGACTAACAGCTGAGCAGGCCTAGTTCTCGAAAGTGTCAATTGATACCCTCGAGGAACACATGCACAACGGTTTATGTGCCCAATCGGTGATTTTTCAAGACTTAATGTGCGCGGAAATGACCGTGCTCGTAGTCCTGGATGGGCCAGATGCAGAGAAGCGTCTTTTTTAAAATTGAGGCATAAGATGTCCCAGGAAGCGTCTGTCGAGTCAGGCCGATTCCCTGCCTGAACGACCAACATTTCCTTCTTCAGGAGGTACGCACCACATTACTTCGAAGGAGCGGGATGCGTTCCTCCACAATTAACACACTTGGCTTAACACGATGGAGACTTATCATGTACGGTCTTGGAGCAACTTACGCACTTCGGGTAAACCCAAATTTGCACGTCTATAAGAGCGGTTCATATGGCCAAAGCGGTGGTATAAGTAGTACCTCTGCGGGAGTAGCACGAATGCCTTCACGAGGTAACTATACCAACCAGCACGCTCCGACTCAGGAAGCCTGTCATGTTCGAATGGATGACTTCAGGACAAGCCTAAACAAAAACAAACCTCATTTTAAATACGATATATGAGACTTTAATGCAAAGGTCGTGCAAGGTATCGAGTCTGCATATGAGTGTTCTCAATGAGGGCACGAAATGAAAGGGCCCAAGGCCTAAACAAAAATGTCAACAATATTATCAAAAAGAATTAAAAATAAAGATGGCCTTGGAGAAGCCTAAACTATGAGATATACAATGAAATTTATTTCATTCTAGTCGATAGAAATATCGCCTTTAATATTTTTTAAGTCTTCAATAAAATCAAAACCAGTGTCCAGAAGATGATCACATGTAGGATAAAAATTAATATTAAGAAAGAGACAAGGAATCTATTCCATTAAGATCCAGAAAAAAAGGCATTCGAAAATTCAAGTGCCATTCTCAGAGATCATAGCATGAAAATTCCTTTGACCCCAGTAGCACTAGCGATATACAAGCGATGAACAATACTTTGATGGAATACAAGGAGAAGGGGAATGTCCAGAAAGACACAAAATAAGTGTCATACGATCATACATTAGACGCGCATACAAATAAACCTCTTCATGGGCGTTATTTGAAAAAGAAATTCAACGAATAAAGCAATTAATAATTACGAGTAAAAAGGCTTTCTCCAAAGGTATGGTAGACAAACAGATAAAAACGTCTTTGCAAAACTTAAATAACACTAAAAAAGAAGATAATAAGAAACGCCCGATAAATATCTTATATAAAAACCAAATCAGTGATTTATATTAAACAGACGAAAGAAAGATAAAAAATATTATACATCAAAATACAAAATGTAGGAATTCGGAAAAAGTTACAACTGATAATATACTACACAACAAATAAAAATAGGAATCACCTCATTGCATAAGCAAAACCAAATAAATAAAAGCTGCGAATGTAATTTACGAATTCAACTGCTGCCATGAAGTTTATAAGCTTCATTCTTCCAATAAATGCATTGAAATGGGAACCACATCCTTATCTCGTAAACTCACCACGCATTAGCAAAAAGGCGCCATCAAAAATCACTATTTAATGCAACACGGAACCCATCTATCAATAAAAATATAATGGATAACACCGTAATCAAACGAAGAACTGACTGCATTTGCCTTCACATCATGGAAGCTATCTTAAACCAAGAAGAGAGACCAAGGCTTAATGGCCAACAGACAGCTACGCAAAGGACTTTAAAACTCTTAACGGATTAAATGGTTAATACTCATTAATTCTCATTAACTCGTTGTTCTTATAGAAACCCTGCCCCCATTTTTCCCTTATTTTGATATCCACATTTTATGACTTTTTTAGTATAATCTTTAAACAAAAGATTAACGTTAGTATATAAATGTAGGATTTTGAAATGTCCAAACAGTGTAAAATAATTTCGCTCAGAAGATGGTAAAACATGACCGAAAGCTCAGTTCCAATAAATAATGAATATTGGAACTCTTATTCGTAACCTAGGGCCAGGCGAAAACAGCATAATAAGAAAATTAGAGAAGCAAAGGAGAAAGTTAATCAAAGGTCATTTTGACCTGATATTTAATAAAACCATTGTGCCGTCCTTTACTTTCTTTGATCCTTGTTTTCTTCCATTGTCCCTTTCTCTTGCCTTTAAAAACTCCTGATTTTTGTCTCATTGCTCATTTACGTCAAAATCAACTATATTTTGTATTGATAAATTTATCCTACACAATGAGCACCAACATCTCGACGTCTAAAGATATTTTTTAAAGAAAAAATGATATAATGATATAAATGCATAAATATATGTTTCTAATACAAGAAAGTCGCCTCAATTTTGTTTAAAAGAAATATAAGCAAGAAACAGACTCTTTCTATATTTAGATTCATTCTTATCCAAAGAATCGATTCACTGATTTACTTTTGGAGATGTAATGGATTTTTATTATGATCTGTGCAGCCACAATTAGGACAATGAAAGTTGTAACGGTCTTTAATTTCTTTATTTCGAGAGATGCTGCATCGGTATTCCTAAGAGCTTGAAAGTTGAGAACAAAATGAGTAAGTTGTTCGCACGCAGGTAAGAGGTTTAATTTATGCACCGGTGCGACATAAATAGAAGAGTCCTAGTTTGGATTTATTGTGAGTCGCCATCTAGGAATTGAGTTTCATCTAGAGTCGCATTGATTTTGAATTGACAACACCATAACACCCTAGCATTTATCAAGAACAAATTAGAAATTATCGATGAAATTGTAAAAAGTAGAAGAGCGGAAATATTATAGTAGTGCAACCTCAGAATTAACTTATATCAAACAGGAGCCTATAGAAAATTGAATGTAGATATTCAATTGAAAATATTTTATTATACCTGTTACAGCGAAAACAATTCAATCATTTATACAGCATTGGAAATAAAAAAGTCTGTGCATTAACAATTATTATTCTGGTAATACAGGGATATAGATTTTACAGCTTCGCACGAATACCCGTTTGCAACCATAAAACTCTTGAATGGAAAATTAAATAATGAAAACAATTAGATGACAAATAAAGTGAAATGAATTAAATTTAAACTAAAGCATAACAATGAATAAATAATTATCTAACTATTAAAGGCCGAAAGAGGCCAATAGATTTTTGTTTTAAAGATGTGGCGTGCAGAGGGGTGAAAGCGAGCTGTTTAAAAGCTTCGCTTGAATCAGTCTTTGTGAGACTCAGGATGTCGCAGTGGATTCACCGCTCGCTAGCAGTGGTCCGGCTACGCAGGAAGGTGTTCGCAACTCGCTTACGCTACTTACGTTCTTTTTTTTGTTTTTCGCCGCTTTTTCTACGCCCCTCAATCTAAAAAAATATAATGAGATGTTTGTGTTGACGATATACATATGCAAAACATTTAATAAAAGGTGAGATATAGAGGATTAAAAGGGAACACATCGTAATTTAGATGTGTTCAAGTTGGATCTGGAGTTGTGTGAGTTTCTTTGGTGAAAGATTTAGGCCCTTTCAGATGAAACGAGAGAAAATGGAACTTTTCTGTAGTGTAAAAGGAATATTTTGGTAGAAAGGTCTATAGTGGTCTTTGAGAACATCAGGCAATTAGTCAGAATGGGGATGGGAAACTAATCCGGGTGGAGTTGGGGAGGGGTGGAGATATTGAGTAACAACATGTGCGACTAGAGAATTATAGGTGATTTAACACATTTCAAATCTAATGCCTGGTGAGTTCGATTAACTTAATTATGAGTATATTTTCCCTCTTCTAGTGAACTCGAAAGGAACAACGAAGGCATACATTTATTTGTACAATAATTGGATTTTATTTTACAAATATCTTACTACATGTATCCAAGTCCTGTGGGACGTAAGTAGTTCATGAGAGGGGTTGGCTGGTAAAGATGGGGATTAAAGTTCCCTACGCTCTTCAAGCGGTTTTGGAGATGAGGTAAGGAGAGAGGGGTTGTCTTGTTCCAATGATGCACTTAGAAGCCTTAATTTATGAGTCGTATAGAAGTTTGGCTGAGATATGTTTGCTTTAGACTTGTGTTGCAATCTTAAAGCGAGTAGTACGATAAAAAAGCATTTGTAACCAATCCTGTTGCTCGATACCCGCTAAAAGGGCTTGCATTAGTACAATAGAGCCTTGTATAAATATGCTTAATGCTAAAAGCTTTCATTAAATTTCTAAAGGAATTGGATTTAAAACAGCCGCCGTTGTCCGAAACGATACCAGCTTGGATACTAAATCTCGATATCAATACATGAATAATGCACGAGATGAGTGAGAGGAATATCTTTCAGGCATCTTTAATTTCTATCAAACATTAGTAGGATATATTTAAAGGCCATCACATGAGGAAAAGTGGACCATAATGTCGATATTATGTTTTACAAATCTCGCATCTGGAAACGCTCTCGAGGTATAGGAAAATTTTGTATGTTGCTATGAAGGTGCAATCTGAGTGCCGTTATGTACAATGACAGATTAATTCTCGAATGTTTTTATGTTAAACCAAACGAATTATGAAATGATAAAACTGGTTTTGCTTTTAGCTCTCGAATGGGAAGGGCTTAAAGTTAATTCAAATACTTTTTTAATACAAGGATGCGGAATAAGTAGGCGTATTTTCGCTTGAGTTGTGTTAGCTAAGATGGATGAGATTTTTTTAAGGAGAGTCTTGACATTTTTAAATAAGGTTTTAGGGGTAGAAGAGGCTGTTAATTTGAAAACATTTCATTTGTGTTCGTAGTGAGCCTGAGTAACGAGAAATGAAGAGATGATTTGAAGGTGAGATCTTTTATGGGTTTATTGCCAATGTATGTGAGGCTGTAGTTAGAGAGTTGAAAAGGAAGTTTCCTCAGCTTGGCTCCCTGACCCTTGATTTTGCAAGGGAAATGAAACGGTGTTACTATCATGTGAGAACTAGAGTTGAGAGTAAGAGATTGAGAGTTCTTGATAAGATTACTCACGACTCTGCTCTCGAGAGTGCATTAACCCCTGCATTTTCAGTATCAGGCGTCTAGAAGATATCTGTAGCGAATTCGTACAGAAAAAGAAGATATCAACTATCACGAGTTGGGTGGATGTAAGAAAGACGATCGAATCTATTTCTGAGAGCGTGTGGATTTGTCCAGATTGTAAAGTCGGATCCTTATAAAATGCGTAATAAATGTTTGTTGTCCTATGCGTCGTGAACAATTATCTAGAAAAGGTTGAGTACTTGGACGGTGTTTGTGAGTATTTAGGAGAAAAAAACAAGCAAGTACCTCGAAATTGCTCTCCGAACAAGGAAGTGGCAATCGTGACTTGCCAGAATTTTGAGGGTGAAAATAAGAGTAGCTGCATTCTTGAAGTGACGTTTGTAACAAATCATAACTCCCATAACTTCATGTAGCTGTTTGAAAGCTTTAGGTGAAGGGAAATTCAAGATTACCCCAACCTTCGATGGTAGGGCTAATATGCCTAGCCACCTAAAGAGATACACCAAGTAATTTAGTTCGGTGGCCGCGAACCGACATTTCTCATGTTTCTTTTAAGTTATATTGTAAAAATTGCTCGAAGACTGCTTTTAGGATAAGGCCATTCTTGTTCGGGGATTTAGGAAATGTAAAAATATCCCTGCAAAGGAAATTACGAAGGAGAGATCATTTAAGATCTGGTCAAGGATACAAACAAAAGTTAGAGTAAATGAACAGAGACAAATGCATGAATTTAAATTCATATAAACCGAATGGGGTAGAAACTGCAGTCTTTGAGATAATTGATCCTTCCATAGGGATTCGGTGGACACCTGTTTAAGATCAGCTTTAGAAAGTGAAATTGTATAGTTGAGGTAAGGGAAAGAGCTTGAGATTTGCGACATTAATTAGCCATCTAAAATCCCCGACTGGACAATAAGTGCCATATTTCCTGCTCACTAATGCAGAGAGCTAGCCTATGGAGCAAACAAATTCCTAATCATCTACTCATTTTCAATCATCACAAAAGTTTCGTTTAGATTTTTAGTATATAGTAATCGCTGGAATTTACTGTGTATATATTGGTCAGATATTTCTATACTACGAAGTTTCTAGTGAGTAATAAGGCCATTTGACCACCTGAAACTATATAAAGAAAGAATAAGTATAGAAGCGAAGTTATTTAGGTGGTCATTGTGAGTAGGAAGAACAGTTTGTGCCTCACAGATTAGTGCAGTAAATAAGACGGATGGGGAAAGGGAATTGGGTGTGCCCGTAATCGCATTGTTGTTATCGTAAGAATTTGGTCGTTAAGGTCAAGTAATACAGACAAATATCACATAAAGTCCGCACCGAAAATTGAGAAACTAACCTCAGTCATTCATTAGAAAGGGCCAATTAAATAAAAGGAAAGGGTAAAAGGAAAGGTTTAGAGATAGTTTAGAAAAAACGCGCGTGCACTAACTAGACGCTGACTGGAGAGAAGACGATATGGGTGGGTCATTTTTGTCCTGGGTGTAGTTTAGTAATATTGATACTGTTGATCCAGTGTCTCTTAAAATGATCGTGCATTGCCAGACGGCGGCATCAGTGAAGTAAAACGCCAAGTGTCAGTAAGGCTGAATCAGCTGTTTGTTGTTAAGAGCAAGGTGGCACTCATATCGGGACTTTTCACCGAATTCTATGTTATACCAACATTTCTAATGCTGGTTTGAAGAGTTCCTAGTATTTTAGAGGTTAGATTGTCGGAAAACGAATCTCGCTAACGGAGATGCCAATCTCTGCTTATTTATCTCGAATTTTAGGTACGACCAATCTCTTCAACTGCATGGATGAAGTCCTCTATTTTGTCTCCTGGTCTTTTTATCTTTCTAGATGACGCGGGGGTTCTTCTCGGATGGATGGGGAAAGGCTCACCAGCAAACGGCCAACACAGACGATAGGCCGCGGATGTCAGTGCGTCAAAGGATTGCAGATCTACGGAAGCTTGTAATACGTGTGTGGGCTGCAATTACAATCGCCTAAGAAAGGCTTGTATGAGTTGCTTATGAAGAAATTCAGCTCTTGCTGCTCACGAATTTGACATAAAAGGCTAGACTTTTTGTACAGATAAGATTATGTTGCGGATTAAATTTTCCCATTTTTTGCTGGTCAAGATGAAGTGATGCTGTAGAATGAGGGATTTGAGTGAACGCATATCCTAC
This sequence comes from Ceratothoa steindachneri, assembly GCA_963969495.1. NCBI lineage: Eukaryota > Metazoa > Arthropoda > Malacostraca > Isopoda > Cymothoidae > Ceratothoa > Ceratothoa steindachneri. The sequence continues at coordinate 133,144,334 of OZ018322.1, read as the reverse complement.
TCTCTTATGGCCCCTCAAATATGAGAGCTACTACGTCTATTAGTTTTGCCAAAACCTTAATCTAGGCCAATCGGAATTTAGTTTAGGGAACACATAACCTGCTGACCAGGTGTGCTTCGAACGTAAGATCACACGAGCGCATCAAGTGAAACGATCTCTCTTCGATTATTGATGGAAGCGCGGCAGCAGAAACAAAGTTTGGGCCTACCGTATTGTTAATGGAAGCTGATGATTCTGTAAATGCGAGGGCATGGCGGTTGTTGGAGGCTTGTTGATCACCATCTATTTTCGACATTCTTCCTGCTAAATATTTTGAGTGTAATTAAGGTCGCCAAAATTGGATTTTACTAATGATGTGCATAACTACAAGATGGACACTGAAAGCTGAACACCCTTTAATTTCTTTATTACAAGTGAAGTTACGCAATTAGGCATAAGAGTTTGACAGATAAAAGTAAAGCGGAGACGTGTTTCGCACAAAAGTCTGAGACTTAATGAATCAACACAGTATCACAAAGAAAGAAGAGTCTATCTTGATTTTTTTTGAGCCGCTATCTAGTGAATGAGTTACACAAAGAGTCGCATTGACTCTGAACTGACTGCATCAGATGAACTTGCATTATTATTGCCTAATTCATCTTAGTTCATCTCGAAGCGCTTCGTACTTGTGCAATAACACCGAAAATTATTAAAACTCCTATTCCTTAATGGTTATATTTGACTCGTTCTAAATAAATAAAATATATCCTTGCATTGGTAAGTATTTCTCAAACCCCAAAGATAATTGTAGTAGGAAACCGCAAATTTATCAAACACTGACTTCAGTCATCGAGTCACTTAAGAAAACCAAGTTACTTCCAACGAACTCTATTGATCTTTGCACTGCCTAATCTTCTATTAGTGAATGGCGCTCCGACAACTACCTTAAGATAAACCATTCCAATGTTGATATGTCGCTTACGGAGTTACAGTAAGGATATAGGCGCTTCCATTTATTAAAATAAAATTAATGACACCTTCGAATCGTTAAGGAACATGCCACAGCCGCCTTTCTCAATTGTGTACGAAGTCCCCTACGAGATAAGGAAATTACCATAAAGATCATGATGAAAATCGCTGGCCAACCTGAGAGCGGCAGGGGATCGTCCTTATAGGGGAACCAGCTGCAAGAAGAGCGTTAGTACTGTACTGTACTGTACTATGCTTTGCCAGCAAAAAGCGAGCAGGAAACGTTTCGCTTAACTACTCGTCATGGCAATGGGGACATAGATACCTGTTCGTCAGTTTCAGCATAATAGGAGAGATTGGTTGTATGTGTGTGCGTAGGTAGAAGAAATGAAAGAGAAAGCGGTGTTGCGAATAGTGATATGTGTGATGAAACATTTGGATAGAACGGTGTAGATTCATCAGGCTCGTCGCAGGCCAAATGGCGGAAAGCTACCTACATGCGCTATTTTTTGTTTTGTATCGGCACTTAATAAGAATCAAACCCAAGATGAAGCTTTCAAAGATGAAGAAGATGTAACTTTCATAGTTGAAACAAAGATGCATCCGTCCAAAGTGAAGCAAAGATGTATCTTTCAAAGTTGAAGAAAGATGTATCTTTCAAAGGCGAAGTAAAGATGTATCTTTCAAAAGTGAGGCAAAGAGATATCTTTCAAAAGTTAAAAAAGATTAATCTTTCATAGGTGCAGCAAAGATGAATCGTTCAAAGGTAAGGCAAAAATGCATGTTTTAAATGTGAAGCAAAGATGTGTTTTTCAAAGGTGATGCAAAACTGTATCTTTCAAAAGTGAAGCAAAGATGGATCTTTCAAAGACGAATTAAAGATGTATATTTTACAAGTGAAGCAAAGATGTATTTTTCAAAGGCGAATCAAAGATGTGTTTTTCAAAGGTGATGCAAACTGTATCTTTCAAAAGTGAAGCAAAGATGGATCTTTCAAAGACGAATTAAAGATGTATATTTCACAAGTGAAGCAAAGATGTATTTTTCAAAGGCGAATCAAATATGTGTTTTTCAAAGGTGATGCAAAACTGTATCTTTCAAAAGTGAAGCAAAGATGGATCTTTCAAAGACGAATTAAAGATGTATATTTCACAAGTGAAGCAAAGATGTATTTTTCAAAGGCGAAGCAAAGATGAATCTTCCAAATGCGAAATGAAGATGTATCTTTCAAAGGTGAAGCAAAGCTTTATCTTTCATATGTAAAGAAAAGATGTATCCTTCAAATCCAAAGTAAAGATGTATCTTTTAAAACTGAGAAAGGATGTATCTTTCAAAGGCGAAATAAAGATGTATCTTTCAAAAGTGAAGCAAAAATGTATCTTTTAAAGGTGAAGCAAAGATGGATCTTTCAAAGGTAAGAAAAGATGCATCTTTTAAAGTTAAGGCAATAATAATAATAATAATATTTTTTCTTGTGCACCAAATTTGAATGTGTTATGAAATAAAAAAAAAATTCTCTTGCAGTGCGAAAGAATTTTTTTTCTTATTTCACAACACATTCAAAATTTATCTACGAGCAAAAGGCGTATTTTTGCTAGTGGATAACAAATTTTGTAGGTTAGTCAACGACCAGCTTTCGTTCACTCATTCGTGATCGGAACTGGGAGTGGAAGGAGGGGGCACCCCCCCCCTTTGTTCTTCTGGAAGAGTGCGTTTCTTCCCAGCTATAATTTATACTCTGACTATATAGGTTCGAAACCTTTTCACCTCGTCCATCTTCACCACCTTGATGGGAGACGCCCCCGTTTTTTTTTGCTTTAAATTTTAAAGACAAAAAAAATAATGTTGAAACGTGATGTAACTTTTAATGCAAACCTGATTTTTCTCTTAGTATTCTTTCCTCTATGTGGGTTTGATGATTAAAGGTTTATTTTTACTATTATGTCTGGATTAAATCCGTCTTTGACTTCCCGGTTCGCATCACACTTTTTCTTTTGACACCGAAAGAGTAGAAAATGGATCACTTCTACTCGAGTTATGTACCTGCAATATATTTTTAGCGCACTCTCATCACGAACTCCTGATCAAATACTGTCTGAAAACATGCCCTCATTAGTTTTCGCTCAATTACCAATGACTGCATAGAGAGTTGCGGCCGTAAAGGGAATCCATGTCCATAAAATTAAAGGCATATAAAAGCCCGTTGGGAGCTGCGTCTTCACTTGTCGCCGAATGCCGATGGCAGCGGTTCTTCGCGTTCAATCCATCGCGTCCAGCCTCGAGGGAGGCTAAAGCAACTTAATGCGCAAAAAAAGGTTTTAATGGCGCACGATCGAGTATTTTTGTCCTTAACCTGCTACTCCCTTTCACACATTTTCACTTCCATTAATTTGATCACTATCATTACGACATTCTTTTCCGCGAACTTCGTGATGACCAAATTGCTGTGTTTAAATAATAAAAGATATTTCCTTGAAGGGATTTTGAAATGCATCTCTCTATTCATTTTGAGAAGTCATTCCATTTATATCTTCCCTCTATAGACACTTAAATTATATCCCCCTTCTAAAGTCGCTCAATTTATATTTTCCTTCCAAAGTCAGTCCATTTATATCTTCCTTCCAAAGTCAGTCCGTTTATATCTTCCTTCTACAGTCACTACATTTATATATTCCTTCTACAGTCAGACCATTCATATCATCCTTCTACAGTCACTCTAATTATATCATCCTTCTCAAGTCATTCCATTAATATCTTCCTTCTACAGAAACTTCAATATATCTTCCTTCTAAAGTCACTCCATTTTTATCTTATTTCTACAATTACAGTACTTATATCTGCTCTCTACACACTATCTAAGAATATATTCTTTCTACAGTTACTCAATTTACATCATCCGAAAACAGTTACTGCATTTATATCTTCCTTCTACAGTCATTCCATTTATATCTTCCTTCTACATAAACTTAATTATATCTTCCTCTACAGTCCCTTTATTTCTATCTTCCTTTCATATTTGCTCATATTATAACTTCATTGTAGCCACTCCATTTATCCATTCCTTCTACTGAAGACTCATTTAAACCTCTCCTTCTACAGAGCACCTATTTATATCTTCCTTCTACAGTCACTCTATTTATATCTTGCTTCAATTGGTACATCGATTATATGTACCTTCTACACTAGCTCTAATTATATCTTCCAGGAACAGTCACTCCATTTTGTCTTCTTTCTATAGTCACTCTAATTATATCTTACGTATAAAGTCATTCCACTATATCTTACTTCTACAGTCACTCCATTTATATCTTCCTCCTAGTCAGTCCATATATATCTTTCTTCTACAATAATCTAATTTATATCTTCCTTCTACATCCTATTTATATCTGCCTTCTACTGCCACTTCATTTATATCTTCCTTTACAGTAACTCCATGTTACTCTTCCTTCTACAAGTCATTCCATTTATATCATACATTTAAGGTCACTACATTTATATTTTCCTTATACAGTCACTTCATTAATATTTTGCTAATACGTTCGCTCAATTTTTAAATTTCTGCTACAGTTACCCCATTTATATCGTCCTTTTATAGTAAGTCCATTTCTATCTTCCTTCTTCAAAGCACCCATTAATATCTCCTTCTTCTGATTATATTTTCATTCTACTATTATTTCAATTATATCCTTTTTTTACAGTTAAGTTATTTATATCTTCCTTCTACAGAGCACCCATTCATATATCTTATTTTAAAGAGCACCCATTTCTAACTTCATTCTACAATCACTCCGATATATCTCCATTCAAAGCTGACACCAAATTTATTTTCATTCTGCATTCACTATATTTATATCTTCATTCTAGCCAAACCACTTATATCTTCCTTCTAGTCATTTTATTTCTATCTTCCTTCTATAGTCACTCCATTTATATTTTGCTCTAAAGTTTATTCCAATTTTATCTTCATTCTACTGTCATTCCAATTATATCTTAATTTAACAGTCGCTCCAGTTGAATCTTCCTTCTAGACTCCCATATTAGCTTTCTTCTGCAGTCATTTCATTTATATATTCCCTCTAACATTTCTTCATTTATATCTTCCTTCCACATTCACGATTTTTAAATCTTCCTCTCAACAGTCATATCATTTATATAGTCACTCCATTTATATGTTGCTTCTGCAGTCACTCCAATTATATTTGCCTTCTAAAGTTGTTCGATTTATATCTTCCTTATAGTCTCCCCATATCTATCTTTATTTTAAAGTCACTCCATTTATATCTTCCTTCAACAGTCACTTCATTTATATCTTCCTTCTACAGTTACTCCAGTTATAACTTCCTTCAACAATCACTCCATTTATATCTTCATTTAAAGACTATCCATTTATATTTCTCATGCAAACCACCCATTTATATCTTCCTTCACAATCGCTCCGTTTATATCTTCATTCATGGTGACAGCAATTTTATTTTCATTCTACATTCACTCTATTTATATCTTCATTCTATGCATTTCAATTATATCTTCCTTCATCCTGTCACTCTATTTATATTTGCCTTTTACAGATAGTCCATTTATATATTTATTCTAGTGATTCTAATTATATCTTACATCTACAGCCTCTCCATATAAATCTTCCTTCTACAGTCACTACATTACTATTCTCCTTCTACAGTCACTCAATTCATATCTACCTTCTAGAATCACTCCATTATATCTTCCTTCTACTGTGACAGTATTATACCTTCTTTTTACACTTGCGCCGTTTATATCTTCTTTTTATACTTGCTCCGTTTATATCTTCCTTCTACCGTGACACCATTTATATCTTCCTTCTACAGTCACTCCATCTATATATTCCTTCTACAGTCACTTCAATTATATCATCCTTCTACAATAATTCCATTTATAACTTCCTTCTACATTCACTTCATTTCTATCTTCCTTTTATATTTGCTCAACTTAAAACTTCATTGTACAGTCACTCCATTTATACCTTCCTTCTATAGTCACTTCATTTATCCCTTCCTTCTACTGAGCACTTATTTATACCTCTCCTTCTACAAAGTACCCATTTATATCTTCCTTATACAGTCACTCCGTTTATATCTTACTTCTCGGGTCATTCGATTTATATCTTCCTTCTATAGAAACTTCATTATATCTTCCTCCTACAGTGACTCCTGTTTATCTTCTTTCCACAATTACACTATTTATATCTTCTCTCTATAATCTATCCAAGTATATATTCTTTCTACAGTTACTCAATTCACAGCTTCCTTATACATCCGCTCCATTTACATCTACATTGTGCAGTCAATCCATTTATATATTCCTCCTAAATTCATGCTATTTATATCTTCTTACTATAGTCATCCAGTTATATCGCCCGTCTTTCGTTACTCTATTTATATCTTCCTTCTACAATCACACTCCTTATATTTTCACTTAGATACACTCCATTTATATCTTCCTTCTATCGTCACTACATTGATATTTTCCTTCTACTATCTTCCATTTACACTTTCCTTCTACAGTCACTCATAGGAAAGTAAGGAATCTGAAAAAGGCTAATAAAGACCCTACGAGGCAGCTCCTGTTCCCATCAGGCAGTTCAGTCACACCTAGCATCCTCTTCCATAAATCTATCCGATTCATTCCTATAATTCTGCAGGGATAACGCTTCTTTCACATGACTGTTGAGTCTATTCCATTTATCTTCCACTCAATTTGTAAACCAATTTCTCCCAATCTCTTTATTAAACCTAAATTGCCCTGCTTAAACCCATTGTTACATGTCCTATCTTGTTCACTAAAAAGAAGAACCTTGCCTATGTCTCCCCTATTAAACTTTTATCCCACTTGAAGACTTCAATCAAGTCCCCTCAAACTCTTTTCCTTTTTAATGTATGAAGATTTAGTCTGCTAAGCCTTTCACCCTAAGGTAATTCCTCAACTAATGAATCATCTTAGTCATCCTTTTTCTCACAGACACAAGAAAACCAATATCCATCCTATAATATGGTGACCCAAATTGTACTGCATATTCAAGATGAGGCGTAACTAATTCCAGGTACAATTTCAGACTGACATTAGCACTCCTATCACTTACCACTTCTCCCAATAATCTCCAATACCCTATTAGTTTTATTCCTAGCACTTCTTTCTAAGCCTGATGTCAAAAGTTACCAGAACACCTAAGTCTCTGTCACATTTTGACCTTCCTAAAATTACTCCATTCAGTTTATAACTATTCACTGGATTATACCTACTTATACTAAGTACACTACACTTGCTTATGTTAAATTCCATTTGCCATTTCTCTGCCTATTGGGATAATATGGTCAATTTAGCTTGTAATACCTAATCGTCAGAGTCAGACCTTATAATCATACCTAACTTAGCATCATCAGCAAACTTGCTTAGATCGTTACTTATACCTAAGTCAAGATCACTAATATACAGTATATAAAGAATAATAATGGCCCCAACACTGACCCCTGAGGAACACCACTGATAACATGCCTCTACTCAAATTTAATCCCGTCTATACTAACCCTTTGCTATCTTAGCGATCCTTAAATGATTTCTTTATAGATTCCATCATTTTCCCCATTACTGATGTCAAACTCTCTGGACGATAATTTTACATGATAATTTTATCCCTCTTCTTAAATATAGGTATTACATTAGCTTACTTCCGTGTTATTGGTACAATGTTAGTCTCTAATGATTTTCTAAATCCTAGGAAAAACTCATCAGGCCCTGGTGCTTTACTAAATTTGATTTATCAACTATCCACTCCATTTTTATCTTTATTCTACAATGCCATCCAGCATTTATATCTTCCTTTTATAGTCGGTCCATTTCTATCTTCTTTCTACAGTAGCGTCCCAAAGATTTTCTCTGGCAAAAATTGTGGAAGAACTTTTGCAGACTCCTTGCTTTCTCATGTTCTTTTGAGTGACTGTAGAAGGTAAATATAAATGGAGTGACTGTAGGAGGAAGATATAAATGAAGAGAATGTTGAAGGAAAATATAAAGGAGGATGTTGGTAGAGTCAAATATAAATATTTTAATACTTTTTCTTTTTTATTCGTCTATTTCTTAACCAACATTTTCATAGCCGCACCTCTTATCCATAATTATACTGTACTACTACAGCCATCTCTTACCGACGCTCATGCCCTTGACAATAAGCGCTAATTCCGTTTGTTTTAACAAATATTTGAATCAATAAAGGTATATGAAAACTAATTCCCGTTTAGTTATATTTATTTAAGGATTAATCCTGATGGATTAATTATTTATGTCTTATTTTAATATGAACTCCACTCGAAAATTGGGTTAGGTAGGGAAAATAATGATATATCTTAATCTAAATTTCACGTTGAAGGATATATATATATATATATATATATATATATATATATATATATATATATATATATGTATATATGATGGTAAATATATTAAATTTTGCTATTTATCTTTGTTGTCATCGTCCCTTTTGCTCTCTAAACGCCAGCTTCCTTCGATAGGGACATCGTCTCTCCCTCCCTCCCTCCTTCTTCCCTTAACACCGTATAATACTCCTCCCCCCCCCTCTCCCCACAGAATAAACACGTCAATGGGTAAACCAAGTCATTGGATCGGGGGAAAAAGGATGGTGACTATATCTTAGAATTTTCCTCAAAGACAAACTAATGGACAAGTGTAAAGGCTCAAATCGGAAAATAATGTTGTCTTTCTGACTCGATTTGTAGTATGTGGTTGTTTTATTAGGTATATTATTCTCTACCACTGCGCTACTTCCTATTGTGGATACTATGTTCTGTACGACCACGCTGTCATATCTTCCAATTACTTACTTGCGTAGTAAAAGTGAGATGGAATCTCATATCTACAAGCTTCTTCTTCGTAAGATCGTTCAGGAGTGCCGTCCAAAGAGGGCTACTGTTCCCTAATCCAGGTCATCCTTAACATTCAACTGTTCAACCCCCTCCCATCCACTAATCTCCTGCCCTTTCGTATTCTTTCAATGAAAGCGAAAAGCTTCCGAATTTTATAGTCAGCAGACGAACTCTTGCATTGAAGCTGCGTCATACAATCTAAGTCCTTATACTCATCCCAATTGACCAGCGAGGCTAGGAAGTTTAGTGCGTTACATCCAAGGGTGGGCAAATTTCATCAAAAGTTAGACAAAATATACAAGTTGTACTAAACACATACAATTACGATTGCATAAAAATGTGACAATTTAGTGTATTATTATTAGGATTATTTTCATAAAAAGCTAAGACAAATTGGTGCGGTTAATGTATTAACAGCACCAATTTGTCTTGGAATTTTTTCCATCTTTTGTATGTATTTAGTTAAGGCAGCACTGTTATATTTAATAAATATGCAGTTTTCTACAACGGTAAACGAGACTAGCATAAAGGGGATACTTTGAAATGTGCTTTGGGGGGCACTGTAGAAGGATTCCCTAAGTGTTGTCTCCCAGTTGGGGGGCGAAGGGTGTCACGCTGGACCTGAAGTAGAGTCAGTTGTCTAAAAATGCTAATACATTAACCGCATATATATATATATATATATATATATATATATATATATATATATATATATATATATATATATATATATATATATGGAAAATCACATGACACGTGATATACATACAATGGATATTGTTAATAGCCCAAGGAAAGGCAAAGTGGTATCAAAACCCAGTAAAATGCGAGGAATATATTACGTGACTCTTAAATGCTTAAGAAAGAAAATGGGAAATTTAGAAACGGAGAAAATCGGGAAAACTATTTTAAATCTAAATCTCCCATTTTCTTTTTTAAGGTTTTAAGGGTCATGTAATATATACTTCAGCGTTTTACCGGATTGTGATGCCACTTTTCCTTTACTTGGGTTATTAACAACATATATATATATATATATATATATATATATATATATATATATATATATATATATATATATCGATAGAGATATAGGCTTCCCGTAGCTTACAATGTCTTAAATGCTTATGCTATTATTATACACATCCGTACAATTATTGTATCAAAAAGGTAGAAATGTTTTAAACCTGTACTGATGACATACAAGGATGCATACTTATAAATTTCGTGTTCTCCCTTTTACCCCATTCTGGAATTACGAGAGAGATAAGATAAAGAAAGAAACTTAGGGGTAGGATGGGCATGAAAGAAAAAGAGAGGACCTAATAAGACGCAGTGACATGAAAACGACTCCAAGAAAAAGAACAATTTGCGAGCCCTCAAAATTGTACCCAATGGGTATTGTGGGCATAGGGACGAGGGGCACTTAGAAACCTGTAGGCACTAATCCGTAAAAAACGGGCAGGCATTCAACGCTACGAGAGAGGGTGGGTGGACAGACAGGAAGGATTCGTGAGAGCAAGCGTGTTTGGGAGATTTTACTGATGAGAGATGGGGTGAAGTGGGGTTATAAGGCCCGGGTTGGTAAGTCACGTGAAAGTGGCACGTGTATACCTGGGTTGTGTGAGAATGTGTTAATTATGGCACAACAAAATGGAGAAAAACAAATCGAGAGTCCTATTCACTCCCAAGATGGCGCTTGAAAAAAAAAGCCTATCCCTTTTAAGAAGTTTGAAAAATGCGTCCGGCTCCATCATTTGTACATCACCAGTACTGACTTGTACATCGCCAATACTGTTGTGTACATCACTAGTACTGACTTCTCCATCGCCAGTACTGCCGTGTACATCACTAGTAGTGACTTGTACATCACCAGTTAAAGTTATGTACAAACTACTGCAGACAGTACACACCCAGTACATTTTCACACTCTTTAGGTTGTTTAAACTCTTAAAAATCTACTTTAAATTAATAATTATATCTAACAAAAATAAATGTAAAAAATTGTAAATGTACTATTCCCTGATATAAAGTGTACTCTTTATTACACTCGAGATTTGACTCATAAGAAAGGGTTAAAATTAACTGAAAATTATTATTATTGTACAAATATAACAACAAATACAACCCCATTGAGCCGACTGGGCAAAGGATTATTAACAACTAATAACAGAATTGAAATAGTATTTAGTCTACAAAGGTGATATTACTTCCTAAATATAAATAATAAATTATGTACAATAAAAAGTATAAAATGGCAGGCACTCAAAAATGGAAAGGCTGTTTTCCATTGAAACTTGGAAACTATTTCAGTTTTCTTTCGGATAAAATGAAAAATGTTTAGACTCGCTACTTTAAATTCTCCCCATCTGCCCCAGGTCTTCCACAGGGGAAAATGCAGGGGCTGGCGGTGGCGCAAGAGCCAATCGGATAGCCCACCTGACGGCGGATGGGGGGGGAGGAGGTTCTATTTGTAGGAAAAGCGAACCAGAAAGTTCCCCTTGAGTGACAACCAGGAGGAGCAGCATAGATCACAAAGAAACACTTGATTCTGATACATTTCTAACCTGTTTTCGCTCGTGGCATCGGTTAATAAAATTGAGAATTATAAATGCGACTGATATAAAAAACAACATTCGGTTTGAATTTGGGGACACACGTTCATGCACGCACATTCGTACTAGAGGAGGTTCGGGTGAGCCCATCGGCTAAAAAGCGTCAACTTTCTCGTCCACCGCACTGCGGCTTCTTATAGTTCCCTGCTCTCAGATGACTCGAGATCTGAGCTACAGCATTTGTAACGAGAAAGTCATTCTCGGGTTCAAAATTCTTGCCTTTTTTTGTATCTCCTTTGCATATTTACAAGGAAATTATACATATTTGTAAGTTTTGAAAGGAAAAGGACAAATTTGGATTCATACCATGCTTGGGATAGTTTAGGTGGAGTATAATAGAAACGTAAATTGATAAATGAACAGAAAATTTGAAAATAGGAAATTGAGCCAAGTGAGAAAGAGCAAAACAAAGTATCACACAATAGCTGAGGAGAAATCCTCTGATCATCAAAAACTCGATCTTTTCCTAAGTGTATCAATTCGATAAATGTAGCTGGATATTCTTAAAAGAGCCGAAGTGCACAATGGAAAATTATTCAATTTTAACCTGGAGCAGAACAAAATATAGCAGTAATATTTTTACATAAAGACAAATTCATCGTGAAGCCGTTGAATAAGTTTTCATTAATGTCAAGCCAAAAGGAATTTTCGCATGATAGCCACTTCAAACATGGGTATCCTGCAGGCATCCAAACATACATAAGTACGTGCGCACACCGGTACGCACATGCACGCAATCATTATCGATACAAGTTCTTAATTCTACTTTATAAACCTACATGAATTTATGGCTGCATAATTTCTACGAATCGAATAAGTTTTAAGGTGGACGCGAGCTTTGGTGCCATCTTAATTAACATTCGTTGAATGCATTCAACTGTTGATTAGGGGCGCTAAAATTGATATTAATAATGACAATTGTAGGTACGGCAGAAATCATTTAAACGGAAGTAGTTTAACGTTTAAAAAGATGATGTGCGTCAATTATCATCAATATTATTATTAGTAGTAGCAGTTATTTATGATAAATAAATGGAAACAACTAAGCACTTGATCGTACGTTCAAACGGCATTTGGTAGGGCATGAAATCCATACTCATCTTCAGACTGCCCACATTGACCTAGATCTAGAGAGCAGGTCAAAGTGCACACCCCACTCGGGGCCGTTGGGAGGTGAGATTTGGCCCCAAGAGACGATGATGATAACTGTTTGTGCTTCATGTCGCAGACCGCGGGTGCAGTTGAGGTGGGGGATATGGTTATTGTGGTCGTCGTTGAAGTGGAAGAGGATAAGCTCAAATCCGTGAAAGGGCTAAGGTTTAGTTGTTGCGATTTCGGCACATGACACGACGAGGATAATGCTTCTGCGAGGGGGTGAACATTGCCATCCCCGTTGGGGAGGCAAGTCCGGTGGAGAGAGGAGTAATCGCAAGGGGTGCTGTGTGGTTGCCCAGCACCGATTAAAGAACAGCATCGTACCTCATCTTCTCCTTGAGGAGGCACCGTGCAGCAGCAGCAGCAGCCACAACGAGTGTTACTAGTAGGGGTAGGAGGGCGCTCTGTCCGAATTTGGAACGCTTGAACAACGGTAGACTCCGCCGGCTGCTGATGGTACTCGAGTTCCAAAGATGCTGAAAGGAAACGCCTGTGATGACGGTCCCGGAAGATAGAGTACAAGTTGCTTCGCTGCTTCGGTCTGCCACTCTGAGAAACGAGGACATCTGGAGGACGAATTGGGAACTTTGAGACGTGCATATTGGGCGGGCCCTTTGACTTGAGTGACTCTATTGAAGGGAGGCTGAAGTGGGAAGCGGAGGATGAAGGTGGATATCGCTTTGAAGCCGCCGCCATTATGCATTGCTTCGAAGACTTGCGAGGGGGAAGAACCGGCTTAGATCTTCGACTCGAGGTCGGTGAGGAGGATGCAGTCAATTTAATGGGGCATTGATGGAGTTCATGCATCGAGAGGGGAACGGGCAGTTTAAGTGGTCCTTTAGAACTAAATGAAGTCTGGCCTGTCACTGAAGAAGAACAGGAGCTAAGTGAAAGGCTTTCCGCTTTAGAGATAGAAAGAGGCGGTGGCTTTAAAGGGCAAAGAAGGAAAGCCCGCGAAGTCAGTTGAGAGGTTGTTCTGAGTGGTGGTGCCGGCGGAGTGGCACAATCTTGCTCTGTTCCTGAGTCTCCCTCGTCACTCCTCGGCGCCTTATTTGAATACCTGGCAGCTGCTGCCTTGGGTCGCTTGCTGGGTAAGAGTTCGCATGGACATCGGCAACAGGCAAGAGAAACAGATGCATTGGTTGGTACAAGGGATGCAGAAGAGTACTTTAGCACATCAATTTTGGGCACACAATTGGCGACGGACAGACACACACTCTTGTTCTCCGCCCAGCTCGACTCTAGCGTTGCCTTCAAGATGAGAGGCGGTCTCTCTGGAAGAGGTGGGGGTGATGGAGCTTTAGGGAAGTTTGATGGTGGTTTATCGGAAGATTCGTAAAGAATCTCTTCATAGAGATGGTATTCAGAGGGAGAGGGGCAATAACTATCGCCTCCGCTTCCGATGCTGGACGAAGATGATGTACAATTTTCGTGTTCTGCTTCAATGACATTAAGTTCTTCATCACTTTCATCAATCAACACCTCCCGCGGATACGGCGTTGTGCGGTAGCGCTGTTTCTTCCTCGAGGATGAACTCTTCAACTCTTTCATCACTCCTTGGCCTAAGAGGTCAGTCGCTTTTAAGAGGGGAGAAGTGTGAGCTAACAGTGCATCTTCAGCAGCAGGTCCTTCTTTAAGACGCATCGAGGACTTGGGTTTCAAGTCCTCGAGCATGGCTAAAACGCACTCAGCCACTTCAGAAGAACAGAACGTGAAGGAATTATAGGAAGGATTGTTAGGCAACGAAGTAGCTAATGGAGATCCTGAGCAATTATCTGAGGCCGTTTCCGACGAGTATGTTGTTGATAAGTTTACTGGAGGAGGAAGCAGTTGTGCGTGGAAACTTTCGACGGCAATTCTTGAGTCTGAGGCGCCGATGGATGATGGTTCATTGGCTGACGACGATGTTATCGTTTCCTGAAGTTCCTCTGCAATAAAGGAGGAAATATATTACTCGGGTGAGATATGGAATAGTAGCCTAAAGCTTGATGACTATTTCAGATAAGGAAGGGTTAACTTGCACGCTTTTATATTACGAAAGATACGAGCCAGCGTGTAAAGAGTGAGAAGAAGATTGCTTCTTTAGATCGGAAATCAGAACAACCTGAGAACAGGAGGTAGGCGGAGGGCTTGCTTTACACCCCTTCTACATATGAACTCTTACCACAGTAAGTGAGTCTGCCCTCCTTGGATTTATCACCCTAGCTCTTTGGATACGTAACTTCTATTCATGATCCCTTTATAGGCATGTATGCAAGTCACGTTTCTCGCAAAATCGCCCGCAAGGTAGGAGTGACTGGTATAGCAGGAGGAAAGAAAGCCCCCGCTTCACCTGGAAAGCAGGAGGAATGGAACGCCCTCCCAGCCTTGCAGGAGGGCTCCAAGTGTAGTATGAGTAGTCATGCTGCAGCTGACACAAGGAGAATTACGTGCCCTACCAACACAATACCTACAGAGGTTCTGCGGCTATGTATCTTCAACACATCTTCACCACTTCATTTACAGATCTCTCCTTACAAATATTAGGCAGGAAATTCCCTCGTTGGTATTGTGCATTAAATTTAATTACCCAAAATACACATGTTGCTGAATTGCTTATATTAAAATGGACACATGAGCACTTTCTCGGCATTATGAGGGGAGAACTAAGGGGGTATCTACATCAGGAAGACCTTTACGAGGTAGGTAGAAAGGTAGGTAGCAACCTAAAAGAGGGACTATTATGAGGCGGTTGCGAAAAGAAGGGTCCATTCAGAGGCTTGTAAAAGAGGCGGACTATTTTGGGTAGGGGCTTATAAAATAATGGTCTAATTAGGGGCTTGCATAAGAGGGGACTATTTATGGGGGCGTGGAGAAGAAGGGTCTATTGGGGGGTTTGTAAAGGAGGGGACTAATTGTGGAGACATGGGAAAGAGAGATCTATTTTGGGTGTTGTAAAAGATGAGAGTATTTGTGGGAGCTTGGGAGGGAGGGGTCAACTTAGGGCTTGTAAAAGAGGGAACTATTTTTCGGGGCCTAGAAAAGAGGGGTCTACTTAGGAGCTTGTAAAAGAGGGGACTATTTATGGTGGCTTGAGAAAGAGGGATCTATTTAGGGGGCTTGATACTAAGAAACGATGATGCATGGCAGCGCCTCCTCTTCGATTTCAACAGTCTGATTTTTACCTAAATTAATATATATATATATATATATATATATATATATATATATATATATATATATATATACTGTATAGGGGCCAAAAGTTTAATTTACAAGACTAGTTTCAGTATGTAGTTTATCACACCCTCTTCAGTCGTATACGACTTTTGGCTCCTATACAGTCGTTTCACTATCATATACCATAACTCACAATTGAGTTCTTTTACTTATATATATATATATATATATATATATATATATATATATATATATATATATATATATATATATGTGTGTGTGTGTGTGTGTGTGTGTGTGTTTGTGTGTGAAAGAATTCGATAGCGAGTTATGATATATGATAGTGAAACCACTGTATAGGAGTATATAATTTATTCACGAAACTAGCTTCGGTAGGAAGTTTTCCGTACCCTCTTCAGTCGTATACTGAGAACTGAATGGATACCAAATTCGCTACACAACCTCAATTTCAGGAGAAAAGAAAAAAAAAACGGGCGGGGGTAAATCATTAATCAGGGAGTGTGGCTCTGAGATCATTAAGTAGACTGTTTACGATCAAGTTTCAGGAATTGGAGCTACATTTAAATTGACCATCCGAAAGATTGACATTGGGAATTTTTCCTCCTATTATTGATTCTACAATTTTTCTTTTACGGAATTTTTTACAATTATATATCATTTGGGAGTTCGAATACTTTATTTGGTGGTTGTAGTCGTTAATGTGATTAAGAATAATGGATGTATTTTTACTGCGACGAGAGAGAGCGTTGTTCCCTTGGATCGCTCGGCACATTCTTGTTGAATGTCCCATTATGGAGATCTTCGCATCCGTTACTTGTCGAAATACCAGGACGAGCGTGGTCGTTACCGCTTATCCCTTGTACTTGGGATGGGTTAGTTCACACAGACCTGTGGACTCTGACTTTTTGGAAGAGGTTGGCATCCACATTCAATTTGACTCTCTTCGGTGTCGGTCGCCTAATCCTTTTTCCTACTGTTTTGTGTGTGAGTGAGATTGATTTTGTTTTTCTCTGTTTTATTTTTTTATCGATATTTTTATAATATATCATCGTATTAGATTGGAAAAATATACGGCAATTTAAAAAAGAAATTTATTTTTGCCAACACAAATTATATTGGCCTAAATTCACCTCATACTTTATCGGTGCCTCGTTCATACACCTTTCCCTGATTTCACTCTTTAAGAATTTAATTATTTTGGTTTTCTACTTTTAAACACTTTTTTCTTTCGACACATTTTCCAGATACGATCTTTTCCCCAACTAAAGAGATTAAAACCTGTTTTTTTTTCATTTCTAGTCTTCCACTATTTATGCAGTAGAAAGGGTAGAATAGCAGCGAATATTCGCAAAATTGTTAACATAAAAATCAGCCTGATGGAATAGAACAAGGTCTGCTGACCAAAAAGTCGTGTGCTCTCACTTATTCTGATTTATGACCTTACGACAGTCCAAACTGTCACTAATTCTAGGACTAACCTTGGGAGGACTTTGGCAATTCTATCATTCAAAAGAGAATGTAAAACAACATAAAGATGGCAAATTTCGTTAGAACTGGCCGAAAAGTTATGATGTTATTGACAAAACAAAATAATTCCCGGGCTAACCTTGGGAGGACTTTGACAATTATATTATTCGAAATTGAATGTAAAACAACATAAGGGTTTCAAATTTTGTTAGAATCGGCAGAATACTTATTTTATTGCCAAAATAAAATAATTACCGGGCTAACCTTGGGAGGACCTTGGCAATTCTAGTATAAAACTGTTCGTCAGGAAAAAAAGAAGACTTGTTCGTTTCGTCCCGACATCGATAAGAACTGGGTGGGATAGAATTCCCCCAGCAAGTTAAGATGGACTTTCATTTTAGGGGGCAATACCAGATTTTACTAAGCATACTCGGCACAGTTCGATTACCAAAGATCGTCAAGTGATCTTACCTCCAAGTACCGTCGGCACAGTTCGATTACCAAAGATTGTCAAGTGATCTTACCCTATCTGAGTTTGACACCCCAAACTAGATAGATTTCTCACCCAAAAGAGAAGCTCTACAAGCGAAACCAAATCGCTAGAAAATCATACAGCCATCTTCAAGCCTCGTCTGAGAAAACCTTCTCAAGGTCATAAACGCCCGACGCATCGCATCTTCAATCGGCGTTTTGTTTTGGTCCCTTCTCCTCTGTCGCCTCGAAATTCCACGTGACATCACTCGTCCACCCTTCGTTCGAAGTAACGCCCTCTATTGAGAAGTAAATAAACTACACTCACGACGCCTCTCCCGACAATATTCGAATGAAGGTATTTCGTTTGGATTCTTTGGTTAAATCAATTCTATTTTCATGTCCTTGTGCGTTTAACGTAGATTGTTTGTATATCTTAAAGACGATTTTTTTTTTAAAGTAAATTGTTCTCGCTTAAAGCAACCAGAAACCAAGTGCCGGTAACGGGACTTAAGGACAATTTTTAAGTTGTATTTTGTACGTGTATATATTAATTTTGTTTGAGTTGATTAATGTACAGTAAAGGTCTATTTTGGTTGAAGTGTTTAAATTATCCTTGAACGAGTTGTGTTGGCAGTATTTAGTATATTAAAGAGAGAGCTTCCCTTTATATTCTTTCAATAGAATAAAAATAACAAAAGCGCTCTTAGAGATCGATCCTGAAGCGATCACTGGAAGTATGAACGTACGACCCACTTTTTTAATCATAATAATAATAATAAAAAAAATAATCTCGGCTAACCCACGACATATTTAAGTGGTGTCAGGTTATTGCGGTTACTTCAGAAGAACCCAAGTGTAAGATTATCTTAAAAGCCCTTGCTAAGAACAAATAATTGTCACCCTGTTCAAGGAAAATTTAAATAAGGATGAATCAAACAGGTCTTAAAGATTCAGGGGAATGTATTTAGACAAATAGGAAAGATAATTTAACGAAGGGAGTTTTGTTTTGTTTTTGGACAGGGATAATTCAATTAAGAAGTTCTGTGAAAGGTAAGGTTAGGGTAGGAAAGGCCAAGTGACTCGAAGTTTCATACGTAACGTTCGTTACATCGGTGAGGTTTCGACGAACATAGCCAGAATGTCTTCATTTGAAATATTCCACAAACAAGGCCAAATTCTTGGACTAACGGGCAAAGAACTCATTGCCTACATCCAAGATCAAGAAAGGACGGAAAGGGAAGTAAAGAGAGAAGAAGCGCAAAGAGAGGTAGAAGAGAGAAGGATACAGATGGAAGCGGAGGTAAATAGAGAAGAAGCTCAAAGGCAGGCAGAAGAGAGGGAAAAGATACGAGAACACGAGAGAGTCCTGAGCAAGGACCAAGTGGAAGTGCATTCCGTGGAGTCCAGGCCTGGGACACCTCAGGCCCCAACTATGAAGCTTCCAGCGTACAAGGACGAGGACGACCTATACGCGTATCTTTCGCACTTCGAAAAGATTTTTGAAGTGAACCACTGGGATATCGAAACAGACGCGCGCTTACGAGATATATTTGTATCCCTTCCCTCAGAAGCATCAGTAGACTACTCTACCTTCAAAGCAGAACTACTGGGCGCCCTTAATCTAAATCCTGAAGATTATCGAATGAAATTTAGGCAGGCTAGGATTCAGCCCAGACAAACCTCCCAGCAGTTTGGGTTTATCCTCAAGAGGCACCTCCAATTTTGGTTGGATTTAGCCAAAGTGAGAAACGATTTCGACTCACTCGTCGACTTCATGCTGAAGGACCAACTGTTATGCACCCTGCTTCCAGAATTAAGGGCCTTTATCAAGCACAAGAGAGCCAAGTCCTTTGACGATTGTTTGTCCGAAGCCGATTTACATTCTTCAAACCACCGGTTATATCCGAGAGAAAGAAAGAAGAACAAGCCCTCGTCCCCAAAGAAAAATGGGTACCCTCTGAAACCCCAAATAAAGAAACCCCTTAAGTTTGAAAGGAGCTCAGGTTTTTCCCACAACGGGATAACACTGGGAAACCAACTCAGGTTAGTGCTCCTTCTTCGTCAGTAGCATATCCCAGAAACCCTATTACCTGTTATAATTTCGGGTCGCCGGGACATTTGAGTTACGAGTACCACTACAAGCAGAATTCCCAGCTTAGAACTAACTCGGCACAACAAGTACATAATGTTACAGCCACGATTCCCCAAGAACAAACCACTGCTGCCACGCTTCTTCGTCCACGGTGAACGCCCCGGAACAAGTGAACTTTTTATTTAACGAAAGCTCATCGAGAGGATTAAAGTTCGAAACAGGCGCTGTCTCAACTTTGGTAAGAGATACAGGGTGTACTTGTATAGTGGTGAGCGACAAATTGCTTCTCCCGTCAGCCTAAATCATAAGAGATTTGCCATCGTTCAAGACTTCCTTGGTAGAGCAAATAAATTTCCCGTTGTCCGATGCCACATCCAATGCCAATACTTTAACGGTTGGACCGAAGTGGTGGCCGCACTGATCAAATTATATGCAGTTTTGATAGGGCAGAGCACCCAACTCTCTTTAACAATAGTGGCTCAGCCCGTATTCACAAGGATACAAGCAGCTAAGAAAGCCTCGCCTCTGACCCCTCTATCTCCTCTGGATCACCCAGAATACGAAGAGCTCAATTCTCAAGCTTTCGCGAAGATAAAGCGGCGAGCGTAGAAACTGAGTCAGTGCGCGGAAACAAGCAGATAAAGTATGCGAAGAAAACTCACTACTCTTCCGAGCGCCGGCCGAAGAAATCCCTCAAGCGGATAAATGTCTATGCCTCCCCAGGTCATACATCCCACGTATATTAAAAATAGCCCACGATGGCTTATTGGCTGGACATTTCAGTCATAATAAAACGGCGCAAAAGATTTTTAAATACTTCTATTGGCCCGGCGCCGGTAAGGAGATCACCGTATATTGCCAGTCGTGTGTTGTGTGTCAAAAGGCCACCGCTAAAGGAAGAATTCCTTCAGTTCCTTTACAGAAAACTCCAGTTATTACTGAACCCTTCTTCCGAGTAGCAATTGATTTGGTGGGACCCATTCACCCACCTCGAGCAAAGGACACTCGTATATATTGACGTTGGTAGACTGCGCCACGCGGTTTCCTGACGCTGTAACTCTACGAAATATAGACAGTATTTCATGTGCCGAAGCCCTCATCTCAATATTTTCGAGGATAGGTCTCCCTAAGGAAATCCTCTCAGATCGAGGCCGACAGTTCACCTCTGAACTCATGGAATACGTGGGCAAGTTACTACTCATCAAGCCCCTTTTCCCCACCCCGTTTCACCCCTCTTCAAACGAGATGTGCGAAGAATTAAATGGTACGATCAAGACAGTGTTAAGGAAGCTTTGTCAGTCTCAACCTCAGGAATGGCATAGGTACCTCCCCGTCGCCCTTTTTGCATGCCGCGAGATTCCGCACTGGGCGCTAGGCTTCTCGCCTTTTGAACTGGTGTACGGACATCAATAAAATCCTCTTATGCGTACGTCCTCGAACTCCGAGAGTGATTGGAAAAATCCGCGGAGTTGGCTCGTAAAAATACGGAATGTAACTTAAAAAAATATCGGACATATTTTGATTTGAGAACCAAGTCTCGAAAATTCAAAGCAGGCGACGAAGTATTGCTATTATTACCCACGGAGACTAATAAATTGTTTGCTCAATGGAAGGGCCCTTTTCCGGTTATAGAAGCCCGAGGACCTGTGGATTACATAATTGAAACCCCCTCAGGTCCCAAAATGTACCACATTAATATGCTAAAAAAAGACCACCGACGGGCCTGTGTTAATAACATTGTCACTCTGGATGAGGAAGGACCAGTGGAAGCCTTGTACCCATGGGAGCCTCTGCAAATGGTGAATACGGTCTGTGTAGAGGTGGATAATGATTATCCGTTACCTTCTTTACCCACCCCTCATGAAGGATCTCCCCCGGAGTTGGATTTAAACCCCCATCTTCGCCCGTTCGAGAACGCTCAATTAGCCCCCCTATTGCATGAATTTCCCTATGTCATTTCGAAGAAACCGAAATGCTCTAAGCAGTTTATTCACGTGATCAAGTTAAAAACACAGGAACCCATCGGGTCCAAGCCGTACCCGCTCCCCTTTCATCTGCGATCGGCCTTTAACAAAGAAGTAGAAAATCTACTCCAAATGGGGATTATCGACCGTCAAACTCTAAATATTGTCCACCGATTGTTATAGTCAAAAAACCAGAGCTGACTGTTAGAATGTGTGTGGATTTCAGAAAGCTAAACTCCGTCACCGTTTTTGATGCCGAGCCTATCCCCTTAATCGATCAGAATTTACATCTATTCGATAAGGCTAAATTCATATCTGAGCTTGATTTATGCAAGGCTTATCATCAAATACCACTAGCCAGCGCCTCTAAGCGGTTAACAGCGTTTGCTACAGATAAAGGCCTTATGCAATTTACCAGGCTGCCCTTTCGATTGGTAACCGCTAGAAGCAACTATAATAGAATGATGAGAAGATTGTAGATGGTTTGAAGGATGTATCCTTCTATTTTGGCAACGTGTACGTGGCTATCCAGACATGGAAAAGACACATACATGCTCTCCGCGTAATCCTCAATCGACTTTGCGAGCACGGCCTAACAGTGGGGCCGTCGAAATGCCATTTCGCTTATGAGGCTATCTCTTATCTAGGATTCAAAATAAGGAAAAATGAACTATCCACCCAACAGGATAAGGTAGACGCCATAACTAAGATGCCGCTACCCAGAACCAAGAAGCAATTGCGTTCTTTCTTGGGGACCACCTCATTCTACCGAAGATTCGTTCCCCAATTTGCGGTGGTAGCCGCTCCCGTTAATGATCTGTTAAAGAAAAATTCTCCCGACCCAGTCAATAAAATCTTAAAGCGATCTCTCAGTTTAAGTTGTTAAAAGAAAAACTAGTGTCAGCCCCTATCTTACGTCTGCCCGATCCCCAAAAGAAATTTGGGATACGCACTGACGCGTGTGGAGAAAGCATAGGGTGTGTCTTGCTGCAATACGAAGATGATGGCACCCCATTCCCCATAGCTTATGCCAGCCGAAAACTCACGATGCGTGAAAGAACGTATGCAACTGTAGAACAGGAAGCATTAGCCATAATTTGGGGAATACAGAAGTTCCGATTTTATTTAATAGGGTAGAAGTTTAACGTGGAATCGAATCACCGTCCCTTGATGTATTTAAGGCAAAACAAGAGTAAAAATGGACAACTCATGCGATGGAGTTTGTTATTAATGCAATGCCAATTTAATATAGCTTACATAAAAGGATCTGTGCATTGTATCGCTGAATGGTTGAGCCGAAACCCCGTCTAGAACTAATTAAGCCACTATTAGTCTTGAGACCAAAACTGTTCTGTTTTTTTTTGTGTTAGGATTTTTTTGTGTTTTGTATGTATAAAGGTATCTCTATTGGTGGTTTTTTTTTGTATTTCGTAGAATCGTATCTGATAATTTGTAATTATGCGCACGGTGGACATAATAAATATATGATAAGATATTAAAGAGAGAACTCCATTTTATATTCATTCAATAGAATAAAAATAACAAAAGCGCTCTTAGAGATCAATCCTGAAGCGATCACTGGGAGTACGAGCGTACGACCCACTTTATTAATCATAATAAAAATAAAAAATAATAATCTCGGCTAACCCACGACAAAGATAAAAAATAGCGTAAAAAATCCATAACAAGAGAGATGACAAGTTATTTGTGAGAGATGACATGGCCAAATTATATGAATATTAAGGGAAATAGAGTTGGGTAATGTGGTCTCAGTCTGAGGAAAGAAGATGGCGAATGGATACTAGTGCTCAAGAACTGTTGGGTGTGATGAAGTAAAGAGACAATCTGTACCAATATGGGATGAAGCTACATTTACACAACAGTTTGGGTGTTCATAACTCCTCAACTCATTAAAAACAAATTAAATAATCTGGAGGGGGCTAACCCGGAGAGGGCTAACCCGGAAGGGGCTAACACGGAGAGGGCTAACCCGGAGGGAGCTAACCCTGAGAGGGCTAACCCAGAAGGGGCTAACACGGAGAGGGCTAACCCGGAAGGGGCTAACCCTGAGAGGGCTAACCCGGAGGGGACTAACCCGGGGGGACTAACTCGGAGGAGCTAACTCGGAGGAGCTAACTCGGAGGAGCTAACTCAGAGGGACTAAATGGAGGGACTAACTCAGAGGTGCTAAATCGGAGGAACTAAATCGTAGGGGGCCAACTCGGAAGAGGGCTAACCTAGAGGGGCTAACCCAGAGGGACTGATCGGGAGGGGCTAACCCGGAGGGGCTAATCCGTTTATTAATTTGTTGGAGCAATCCAGTGGATTTAATTTTTAGAAAATAAAGCAAAAAAAAACAAAAACTAGGGAATCTCCACTGGGAAAGGTCATTTAAAAGAATCTGATGACGCTTGGGGAAACGAGAGGAGAAAAAACAGGGGGAAATGAAAGTAAAAGAACTGAACACAGTAGTAGAAATTTTAAACGAAAACCAACGAGGGCGTTTGCCGTAGGACTTTTGTAAGGAGAGATCTATAAAGAAAGTGTTGAAGATGGGAAGAGTGAAAATGTGAGCAAGGTCTATAGCCTCAGCTCCTACTGTAAGCACTAGAATTGGAAGGGCAAACTGCAGGTGTTGAGGCTGGGATCCAAGAGATGTAAGCCACAATCTAATGGATTGGCGAGGTTTCGTCAAATCTCCGAGCACAAGGGTAAAATAAAGGAGCCGGTATTCGCTGTCCAAAAAACAAGATTGACTTATCATTATTTTGTAACTTGTTCACAAACTAATCCAATTTAAAGTTCATTTAAGTTAAAAGGTGAACATTCGTCATCAAAGGAACATAGCTACGTGCAAGGCTGTCATCGAGGCTGGAATGAGTCTCTTAACGTTTCGAATTCCGTAGGCGTTTTCAAGCAACGCTCCATCGCTGACCTTGCCGACATTTTGTCAGTTTCGTTTATCCGCGAACCACTCAAGCTCGTTTGCATCTTATAAAGGTATTATTATACTTTGGTTTCTCGTTCTTTCATTTCACCTCGGCAGCCTTATACCTCAGCCACAATTGTATTGTATTTGAATTTTCGAAAGTGGTGAAATGAGGGTAGCAGACGGTTATTGAGACATAGAGGGAAAATAGGAAAGAAAGTCAGATTTGCAAAGTAATGCAAGGAGCCTGGAGGTCAGCTAATCGCTTTTTTATTTAGTTATTTATTTTTGGTTATTTTTTCCATATTTTTAAAATTGCGTTACATATAAATTAATGTCTTTTGGCATTCAAATTATTATAATTTTTGGTATGTTACTTTTTTTATTAGTATTATTTTCTTTATTTGATGTTATTCTTTTCTTTTCCTTACTTCTATCCTCTTGTTTCTGATAATTCAGTTACCGTTGTTTGGTAAGATCAGTGTTTATATGTCATGCTTTCCAAAATTCGTTTTTGGAGTTTTCCGAGTATTTTTATTGTTTGAATACTGTCTTTTGTACTTATGTGTGAATTTTTTGTTCTTCGATTTATATGTTGGGGAGTGTTAGATCGATTGTTGTTATGTCCGTTTTTGTGTTCTTCCTTAATATGTAAATAGTTCTTGTTCTTCTTGTTAATGTTCTGTGGGCGAGCGAGGGAACCAGGTGTTTTTTTTGTTTTTTGTTTTTTTTCTCTCTCTCTCTCTCTCTCTCTCTCTCTCTCTCTCTCTCTCTCTCTCTCTCTCTCTCTTTCTCTCTCTCTCTCTCTTTCTCTCTCTCTCTCTCTCTCTCTCTCTCTCTCTTCTTCTTCTTGTCTTCTAGGAGTGAAGTAATCTTATCTCCTAGATTAAGAGCTATGTTGTCATGAAGCTGTCCTCTTGCCTCGTTCTTCCCATCCATCTGGTGTCTGTAACTTTGTACAGACTTCTTTTCTTAACCCTTTGCAGCGTCAGTTTAGCCGTTCTGGATGTGCAATGTAAGGTTGTGGCAGTGTAGGTTAGCGTTGTTCTGACCAGTGCCATGTATATTTTCTTTTTATTTGTTATCCGGAGGTTCCTTAACCGATATAGAGTTCTGACTGCCTTGGAAGGTTTAGCGAATCGATCGTTGACGTGCGTCCTGTATCTGGTTGAAGTCATTTTCAGACTGAGTAGATTACGCACTGTTGTGTAGGGATAACGCTTATCCCCCGCTCTCACATCTGATATTTTTTTCTTCTTAAGATAACTATTTAGAAGTTGTTGGTGATGTTGATTTCCTTGGCAGTCAGTCGAGCTTGCATGGAAGCGTTCTTATATACACATTTGAGTAACTGCGTGACATCATCGGCGAACTGAAAGTTGAGACAGTGGTGATTGCGTGAGGTTGGAATGTATGCAACATACATTGTTTATAGTGTTGGGGACAAGGGGTAAAATTACGGAAAAGGGCATACATACATCACATTTCAGCAGGAGAGGAGAATACTTGGGGCTATTGAGATGAGAGGACAGCTCAAGTAGTTCTCCTAATTTGCTCCTCTTCCCCTCTCTTTTCTGGGAACAGGATGCAAAATAAGGACGAATCCTAAGCATTTCTACGGGGCTACGGCCTAGTCGCATGGAAACACCGGTTACCACCTGAACGAAGTTTATCACATCAAGTGTGAATAATCGCCGGGTGAAATCCCAATTCGCGTCGACTTTGAGGATATTGCAATATGTTGTAGTAACCAATGGGACTGATCCTACGCTATACTGTTGGGACCCCCTGAAACAGACCTCCAAAGAAGAAAATAGGTGATAAACCTTGTGGGGTCAAAAGCAGGTCAATTCATGGTTTTCCAGTCCCACATAATGCCGTTTCCTAATCTCTTCATGCATTGGCCTAAAACTTACATACACTCCCGCCATGGAAACAATGCAATCCATTCATTTCATTTAATATCTGCATTCTGATTCTTGAAACAGGTAATTAATTCACTTACCATTAAATTATTATCCGTGTCTTTTTATAATCGTGTTTCTCTATTCCGGAGATTGCCTCACCCATTTAAAGCATAAATAATATTTCAGACGCGTATTCAAAAGTTTGTTGCCTGGCCGTTATCTGCGAGCCCCTCCCAGTTAAGATGCCTCGATGTTTATTTACAACAAGGCAACACGAGATCAAATTAATAGTTAGGGCCAAAGGTTTTGAGACTAATATATATTTTTTCATTCGTTTTGAAAATTTACGTGATAGGAATAATTATTCTAATATTTAAATCATTGCAGGTTTATTAAAAAGTCAGCATTTAAAAAATAATAATAAAAAAGCAGTGCATTCGTTCGCTGAATTCAAAATCGCGGTCTAGTCCTGTTCCTGTATGAGGTGAGTTTTTAGGCCCTAGAGCTTTGCTATTTAATCCAAAGAATTAATTGGGGACAAATATGAGTTAAATTAATGATAGTGTGTAATTATAATCTTATTTCTTAATATTTCTTGTAAAAATAACTGTTTGAATCTTTTTCAATTCCAAAAATGGTTCTTTCCAATAAAACCGTGTAACCAATATTGCTCGCTAACAAATGGCCTCAAATGCAAGGATAGTTGCGAAGGGTATTGCATCTAGGAACGAGTGGCATCCTTAGGATCATTAATGACTTTAAAAAGACTGGCTACAATCCTGTGAAGAATTCTTCTGGACGCCCAGTGCCAGTGAAGTTTAATTAATCCATTTATCTATAATGTAATTACTATCAATAACTTCAGCCCAATAGGAAGGCAAAATTTCGATTTCTATTTTTAAATAATTCAGAATTTTTTTTAACCCCAAAAGTTTGAAAAGCCATTTTCAACTACATCTTTGGTTCTAAATGGTCTGCCCTTAGGAAATGCTATAGTAATCAAAATAATTGATACTCTGTAATTGCTAAATGCGGGGAGCATGTGGGATGTGAAAGAATATCACATCTTAACAATCGTATATGTCATGGGTTTTCTTGCAGAGGCATTGTTATGACGAAGAACAACACCATTGATGTTTACTAAAGATGGTCTCTGTTATTGCAAGCTTCGTTGGCAATATGAAGTTGCTGCCAATAAACGTCAGCAGTAGTTTTCGTAGAGAGTTTAACATAATGAATTGAGTTTCACTTGTGATGGTAGGTATTTTTTTCAACCGCAGTTGACAGTGAGGAGCTTTCACTGCATGCGAATACATTTCACAAATCTTTTCCATTGCTTGCGTATCCAACCCTCGGAAGCAATAATGAATATGTTCCTCTTTATAAAAGTCTTTATCTTTCATGGAAAGATAACTTTAAATAAGACCAATACACTGCCGGATAGAAGAGATTCTAAACAAGATCTAAATGTCTTTGTCTACCATTTAACTTGGCCCTTACCAAGTTGGTTGTTTTAAAATCCATAGAGGTCAAAATACGTAATTACATTCCAATCACCCAAGATCCGGGATACATGAAATCTTTATTCACATTCGGACAGTTATTATAGTTATTTTTGCTATAATTTCATTTATTATAATAGGGCGTTGCTTTTGTTCTCTGGTGAGGTTGCCCAACTAATAGTTTTCAGGGTTTTGCACAATGCGAGTTAGTGTTCGCGAATGCTGTTAGCGACGCATTCGCTACCCGTTGAGATGTCGGATTGTTTGAACTTTTGCGCTGATTCTAAATAATTTCTCCGTTCGCCTTTTGGAAAGATTTAACCTGATAATTGCTCTTTAAGTAAGTGTATATACATAATTCGGGTATATAGTCCTAGTTTTAAGTATAAAGTGTAGATATCATAGCATATGTCTATCTTTATACATATCTTTAAATTTTAAGTCCTAGTGTTTCCTAACCCCGCTCTACGGATTTGGGTGTGTGACAGATGCCGAGTTCATGACGTATACACAGCTCGCTTTGTTAAAAGGAGAACTATTTGCTGTCTGTCAAATTTTCCCTACATCTAATACCGAGTTATCAACATACACCCAAAATATAGTACCCATTCATCATCAATCTCCCAAACTTACCTCTTATTATTATATAAAAATTGTGATAACTTCATACCATGATCATGAAGAGTGGTGAAGTATGAGAAATAAGAATGTGTAGCAGTTACATAGCCTTGAGTGGCCAAAAGAAGAGATTTGCGTCGTTAGCGGTAATATGCTGCTAACGGGATGTTGCCTCTCACATGGAGCCGTGTACTACAATAGAGCGGGAATTTGCAACTTCTGGCGAACGGCGGCGAAGGAGCAACGGATGACGAGACTTACTGGACTTCATAATCATAGCAAATGAAACCCCATTAAAATTAAGGGCTACCCCTAAAAGACTGCGCAAGGCCATTTTTTCTTTTTTACCGGGCGAGATTATGGCTGGGAGACACGGATGAAGTTACATTTCTGAGGCGTTTGTCGTTGATAGACAAAATTACCATCGCCAACTACGAAAAGAATATAACTAAGTATTCTCAAACTTCGCATTAAAAAGAAAATTAAAATAAGTCAAACAATTTTTTATCTTTCGCCTTCTATGATTCACTTGGGAACAGTTTCTAAAAATGCTCATAACTATTAGGCAGAATGTTGTTTCTCGCAAATAATTACACCCTTGGAAAACTAAAGTTATCCCAATCGAAAAGACTGGTGTACTGGACTCCTAGAGAACATGAGGCGAAGGTTAAATCTTCAAGGAGGTATTACCTGCTGTAGTTTATAAGGAGTTATGTGCCTGATAGCAAAGAAGGCAGGAGGAGTAGGACGAAATATAAAACTATAAGAAAACATAAAAATGAAGCACCAGAGTTAAAATACCATAAATTACAATAATTTGGAAAGAAGATTTTATCGCAACATTTACTAAGAATGTGAAAGCGCAATTAATAATTTCCAAGAAACAATCACGTACAAATTGCGAATCTCATTACAAGGCCCAAAATGAAGAAATAAGCATTCCTCGTAAAAAGGACGGTTAAATTGAATAATGGAAAAATTTGAGAGCTGACGCTCAACTAGTGGGCAATGAAAGGAAAAAAAAATAGAAGTAGACTTTACAAAAGATGTAAATAGAAGGAAAAGTATTGCCATTAAAAGGACCAACGATAACAGCAAAATTAATTCACCATGAACCCAGTATAAAGTAGAGCGCATTAAAAAAAACGCAAAAACACGCACGCAAGGAAAAATAATTCGCATTTACGAATTGCCATGGAAGGAAACAAAATGACCCAAAGAAATACGAAATTCGAACGCGTGAGGCTTAAATTCGTACTTTGAGATTTGATGTTAAACTAATTTGTTCTTGGGGTTTTTGAATATACGCTCTCAGTTGCAACATTCAGGAATGTAGAAATCTGCTCTATCATCCCCCTTATACATTTTTTTTCCCTATTCGTACCCTCTTATTCAGTGGTCTTTTCTCCTTCCGTCCCTTCTCACCCCGTTCGTTTTCTTAATAGACGCGAGGCCGTGGAAATAGACGATGCGGATGGGAAGAAGCTGCAGGAAACAATTGATTTCCAAAGATGGACAAAATGATGACAAGCAAGCTTGGAGCTGCCTTGAAAAGAGGGAGAAGAGAAGAAGACAATCAAAGAAGGGGAACTTTGTTTAACTTTACGAGAGAATGTCCACTTACTGAGAGAAGGGATAGGGGATAGAACTGAGAGAACAAATTTAAAAGAATAGAGGGAAAGGGCAGGAAAAGTAGGACAAAAAGCTGGTAAAGTTGCCAGGACAGCTGACACACCACTTACGAATAATCATAGTCTTCGGAGAAAAAGAGAGAGAGAGAGTCACAAGGAGTCACAAGGAAAAGAAGTACCCTAGAAGACCTTACGGTCCATACGAGAGGGTACTTGTTACGAGTCAGGGACTCGTGAGCCTGTCAGCGAACCAGGACTTTATCCAGGCGCCTTTTGAACTGCTCCACAGAGTCGCTGTTCACGACTTCTGGCGGAAGCGCGTTCCACTCGTTGCAGATACTGTAACTGAAGAAGTTCCCGCATCTGTCCCGGTGATAACGCGGCAGCTCAATTTTGTAGCCGTGGTTTCTCGTTACGCCCTCGCTTAGTTGGAACATGTCCCCGTTGCCTACGTGGTCAATACCTCGGAGGATTTTGAAGACCTCGATTAATTGACCGCGCCGTCTTCGGGTTTCCAGTGAGAAGAGGTTTAGTTCTTCTAGGCGGGCTTCGTAACTTTTGTGCCTGATCGAGGGGATTAGTTTGGTCGCCCTGGCTTGTACTCGCTCCAGTCGGGCGATGTCCTTCCGAAGGGATGGACTCCAAAACTGGACTGCGTACTCCAGGTGAGGTCGGACCAGGGAATTAAAGAGAGTGAGAACGATTTCCCTGTTCCGATACCCAAACTGTCGCTTGATATACCCCAAAATTCTCTGGGCTTTCTTCTCCGCCTCGATGCACTGCTTGGAAAACTTGAGGTCGCTGGTGATCACGACTCCCAAGTCTTTTTCCATGTCTGTGCTCTCGAGCGCCGAGTTTTTGAGGCTGTAGACGGCTTGGGGATTTCTGTGGCCGATGTGCATCACCTTGCACTTTTCGACATTGAACGGCATTTGCCATTTGTCTGACCACTCCCCGAGTTTCCTCAAGTCGGCTTGGAGTCTCTCGACGTTTTCCGCGTCTGCCACGTTCATACCTAGTTTGGTATCGTCGGCAAATTTGGAAATCCTCGCAGTTATGCCATCATCTATGTCGTTTACATAGATGATGAAGAGTAGGGGGCCCAGCACGGAGCCTTGGGGAACGCCGCTTGTTACCGGTAGCCAACCGGACTTTTGCCCGTTCACCACTACTCGCTGCCTTCGACTATGCAGCCAGTTTTCGATCCAGTCACCTACAGCTCCGGCGATGCCTAGCGCTCGAACCTTTTTCAGCAATCGGCGGTGGGGCACCTTGTCGAAGGCCTTCTTCAAGTCGAGGTAGATGACATCCACCGCCTTCTCCCGGTCGTGCTCGCTGAACACGAAGTGGAAGAATTCCAAAAGGTTCGTTAGGCATGACCTGTGCCGCCGGAACCCGTGTTGGGAATTCCTCAATAGGTGGTTGGACTCGACGTGCTGCGTTATTTCGTCAACCAGGATACTTTCCATCAATTTTCCTACTACCGACGTCAGGCTGATCGGCCGGTAGTTAGATGGCTCGCTCGCGTTACCCTTTTTGAATATGGGGGTGACTTCCGCGTCTCGCCAGTCCTTTGGCACGCATCCAGTCTCGAGCGATTTCCTGAAGATCGAGCAGAGATGTGGGGAGACCTCATCTCGCACTTCCTTCAGCACCCGTGGTAAGAAGCCATCGGGCCCTGGCGACTTGTAGCGGTTCAAAGCGTCGATCTTTGAACGCACTGTCGTCTCTTCGAAGTGAAATCTCTCCAATTGCTCTGAGCCTTCGTACTTGTCGCGAGGCTCAGGGGTGGTGTCCTTCTCCTCAGTGAAAACTGACGAGAAGTACTTGTTGAGGATGGTCGCATTCGCTTCGTCACTGAGCTCTAGCTCACCATCCTCTTTCACCAAGGGACCGATCCGTCTACGTGTCGGCTTACGGCTGTTTACGTATCCGAAGAATTCCTTGGGGCTCTCTTTGCAGAGTCTCGCCACACGGACTTCTTCGGCGCGTTTCGCCACCCTTATCATGGACTTGACACTTCGGCATAGACTTCTGTAGTGCTCGAATTCTCCAGTGTTCTTCGCTTGGCGATAGGCGGTTTTTCTCTTCCGTAGGGTTCTCCCGATTTCGGGGGTGAACCACTTGGGTTGAGTAGCTCCGACTCGGCCGCGTTCTGATGGAATGAATCGTGACTGCAGGGCCATGAATGAGTTTTTGAAATTCTTCCATGGTTGCTCGACGTTGTCACTATCTTCCACATCTATTGCTGCCACGCCAGCACGAAGTCCCGCGAAATTTGCCTTTCTGAAGTTCAGCTTGGCTGCAGCACGAGCTACTATAGAGAGAGAGAGAGAGAGAGAGAGAGAGAGAGAGAGAGAGAGAGAGAGTAACAAGAAACAAGGAGTAACAAGGAAAGTAAGTACCCTAGGAGACCTTACGGTCCATTCAAAGAGGGTACCTTTGGACTAGCAATTGAGCGGGCACATGGCTGCTCAATTGTTTTGCGTCCATAAACGGCCACTTTTCAAGACTTTGTCTAGTCTTGACTTGAACTGGTCAACAGATTCACTGTTGACAACTTCCACTGGAAGTGCGTTCCACTTACCGCAGATACTGTAGGTGAAAAAGTTTCCACACAGATTGCGGTTGTAACGCTTCAGTTCAAGTTTGAAGCCGTGATTGCGCGTTCTGTTCTCACTCAGTGTGAAAATATCCCGGTAGTCAACATTGTCGAACCCTCGAAGTATTTTGAAGACTTCGATGAGCTGACCACGCAGTCTACGGGTTTCCAGTGAGAACAGATCTAACTCCCTTAGTCTATCCTCATAACTTTTATGTCGGATAGAGGGAATCAGCTTGGTTGCCCTGGCTTGTACGCGTTCCAATCTCGCGATGTCCTTTCGCAATGAAGGACTCCAAAATTGTACGGCATACTCCAGGTGCGGTCGGACAAGTGAGTTGTACAGGCACAGTACAATCTCCTGGTTCCGATAACCAAACTGGCGCTTAATATAGCCTAGCATCCTTTGGGCCTTTTTCTCCGCCTCAATGCACTGTTTCGAGAACTTGAGGTCACTAGTGATTGTTACACCCAAGTCCTTCTCAGTGTCACTCGATTCAAGAGCAGTGCCCTTAAGGATATACTGAGATTGGGGGTTTCTGTGGCCGATATGCATCACTTTGCATTTTCCCACGTTAAAAGGCATTTGCCACGTGTCCGACCACTCCCCAATCTTCCCAAGATCTTCCTGCAGGCGGGCAGTATTTCCATCCTTTGCAACGTTCATACCAAGCTTGGTATCGTCGGCAAATTTGGAAATCTTCGCAACCATGTCACCGTCCATGTCGTTGACGTAGATGATGAATAGTAGTGGTCCCAGGACAGAACCTTGAGGCACCCCGCTAGTAACGGGCACCCACTCAGAAGACTGTCCATTTACCACCACCCGTTGCCGTCTGCCACTTAGCCAGTTCTCGATCCAGCCGGCTACCTTTCCGTCTATGCCAAGCACTCGCACTTTCCGGAGAAGGCGGCGGTGTGGTACCTTATCAAAGGCTTTCTGAAAGTCTAGGTAGACCACATCCACCGCCTTGTCCCGATCGTGCTCACTGAAAACGAAGTGGAAGAATTCCACAAGGTTCGTCAGGCATGACCGTTGCCTTCGGAAGCCGTGCTGGGAACTCCTCAGTAGCAGGTTTGACTCTAAATACGACGTCACTTTGTCCACCATGATGCTTTCCATGAGTTTACCGACTATCGAAGTCAGACTGATAGGTCGGTAGTTCGACGGTTGGTTACGGTCTCCTTTCTTGAAGATAGGAGTCACCTCCGCCTCACGCCAGTCTCTAGGAACGCATCCGGTCCGGATTGACATGTTAAAGATAGCGCACAGATGTCGTGATACTTCATCGCACACTTCCTTCAACACTTTAGGTAGAAACCCGTCCGGTCCAGGGGACTTATTCGTCTTTAGGTCAGCGATCTTTTTCTTTATTTCTCCTTCGGTGAAGTCCATTGCCTCCAGCTTTTCCCCCGAGTAGGAATCCGTCGGCTGGGGAATAGGACCACACTCTTCAGTAAACACTGAAGAGAAGTAGTCGTTGAGGAGGTTAGCATTTTCTGCATCTGAATGCTTTAATGTCCCCTCCTCATTCCTCAAAGGGCCAATCGTTCGACGGATTGGTTTACGGCTGTTCACATATCCAAAAAACTCCTTGGGATTCCCTTTACAGAGTCTCGCCACTCGGAGTTCCTCAGACCGCTTAGCCGCCCTTATGCTGGACTTCACTCTCCTGGCTAGAGAGAGAGAGAGAGAGAGAGAGAGAGAGAGAGAGAGAGAGAGAGAGAGAGAGAGAGAGAGAGAAAGAGAGAAAGAGAGAAAGAGAGAGAGAGAGAGAGAGAGAGAGAGAGAGAGAGAGAGAGAGAGAGAGAGAGAGAGAGAGAGAGAGAGAGAGAGAGAGAGAGAGAGAGAGAGAGAGAGAGAGAGAGAGAGAGAGTGTGTGTAGCAAGAAAAAGAAGTATGTAGCAGCCTATCCATAGAGAACTCTTATCTGACCTACAAAAGTGTAAACAAAATTATTCCAATCTGCAATAACAATAACCAATCTGAAGTTTAGCCAACTAGCATCGCTCAGAATAACCCTAATTTTACAATCACGCTAATAGCTTCGAAAGATGACCCAACCCTATTATTAACTCAAATCTGGAGAGGCGCACATTTGTGGAATTACCCCAGGCTTGTCACTGGTTTTATGCTCAGCAATTCCACGAATACTCGAAGCGTAAAACTAAACTCCCGTTATGCTCAGGATGTCTTTAGCGAGACACGTCTCCAAAGAACCAAATTAAAGTCCGTCTTTTAATATGGACCGAAGCAGCACCGTGAGGAATTCTGATGCCTAAACCACTGTACCAATCATTTCAAGGCCGTTTCCACGTTTAAATTTATTATTATAAGACGTCACCGCGATGGATGCAATCCAGGAGGAACGAAAGAATATTCAGGGTGGAGGGACTTTCGATCTTTGAGTGTTCAGCCTGAGAGAAGTACTGCAAAACATGGCAAATATAATGGTTCGAAAGAGCGCAAAGGAATTTCATTCTATATTATTAGGTTGCTCTGTGAAGCAGTGTAAATTAGTCCCATTCGAGAAGAGAGTTTGCCTGGTCTGGTGACGAGCAAATCCCAAATGTTTCCAGGTACCAAAAGCTTTTCGCGCCTCGCGGCACCAAATTACCTCGGTCCATCTCTCGAAATTCTTCTTTAATGGCCTTGGCTAAGATGGGGAATTTAAAATTATTGAAGGGAGACAAGAACATGAGACACAAGCCTCAGGCATAAGTGCTAATGATCAAGATAAAGATTTTAATGGTTGGGTAGTTTTCATGAATAAGTTTAGAGTAAAAACCATTATCATCTAGATACCCAGAATGAATATAAAGGAAAATACGCCCTCTCTTCTGGGCCACCCTTCTAGTCTAACATACATTTCTTCATTTCAGCAAACTCTTCAATAGTTCTGCTACGAGTGCTCTAGAGCCTTGCAAACATTCTCTTGCGATACCTTCACTGGTTACTTCGTCTTATTATTTTCAATCACCTTCTTTCATCCGGAATCACATACATAATCATCATCATCATCATCATCACTAACTCTATTATTTAAGAAGGGGATTTTTTTGAGTATTTGAATAATAATTTCATCTTAGTTTGGTTATGACTTATGTTTTTTTATCAAAGTTATTTCTAATAATTCTTTTATAATATCAAAAAACAAAAATGATGAAGTTCATAGATAAATATAAGTATCTAAATTTTGTGAATCTTTTAAAAACTAAAGAATTACAAATGGTGAAGTTCAGAAAATTGATTTTTATATATCTTCTTCTATAACTATTTTCGGAGCGTGATATTTTGAAAGGGTGGAAATTTAGTTAAGAGTTCCTTTTTAAAATTATTATAATTAGCGAATTTCAGAAAATTTATAAAAATTTAACCATGGCTGTTTTTTGTAAGATTTTAAATTTTAATCTTAGTAGCGAAGCCATTGCCTGGTAGTAGAAAAATAAAAGCTACTCTTAAGATTTGAACGCTGAGAGAATACACAAATAGGCAGATGATATTTGGTGTTCAGGCTTTAAAACACTTACAGTTAGCAATATATATATATATATATATATAATGGTAAACCACAATATTCGAATCAAGATTTTATATATAAGTATCGGACTAGTTTCGGCAAGATGCCATTTTCAACTAAGGTTACCCTTGTCGAATTGGTCGGGAATGAGGTTCCAGACAAAGTGCGTCCATCTTCTACTCTTCTATCCTGTATCCTGTTACTGTTTTCTCTATCCCTTCGACTGATCCCCCCCCCCATCCACCCACCCACACACTAGTACTATCCTTTTAGCTTTATCCTTCATCTATCTAAATTTAAGGACCTTACAGCTGCTTTATGCGTCTGAAGAGAGGCTTTGGAACCTCTAAAAATAACGCCAATGGGCGCTCATTGGTTGCGAGAGACTAGAACTAGAGGGGTCCTAGGCGCTTTGGCGCGATGAATGGAAGGAGGGTAAGTGCCCCGTTAACCCCTTCCCTGGCGCGTAATTACATACTAACCATTCCCAGTGACCGTTGAGGGGTGCCTCTGGTAGCAACTGTCGGAGGTGGCGGGCCTCGTTTCCAGGTTGGTTGCCAGGCCAACACAAAGCCTTGGGTCGAGTCTCTTGGTGAAGCGGGATATCCTTTGAACCCTTGGCTGATATCCTGGCCGCCCTGAAGGGAACTAGTAGGAGTTTAGTATGGGACATGTTCCGCTGTTCACCTGGTGCACAATCGATACCCCCCTTCGGAGGCTGTCATCCGTGCTGCTTGGTTTGGGAGCCACGGCACGCCGGGCTTGAACGACTTGGTCGGACGAACAGCAGTAAAAGGAGCGTCCCTTCTGAAAGATCCAAAACGTCTCCGATGGATAGGCAGGAGTGACTCATGCGGGGCGAACTCACCAACCCCCTTCTTTTTTATTGAGTTGTCGCAAAGTATTCAGAGATATAAAGTGTTCAGCATGACTGGAAAGAAAGGATCGGCTGCTCTTAAATACACATGTTCGGTGTGCAAAAAGGACAAGTTGTGCGTGGAGTTCCCGGAGGGGTGTTACTCGAAATGCCACCCGACAAGTATCTGCACTGACTGTGTCCTTAAAGCAGAATTGCAAGAGCTCAAGGATCTATATAGATCATCTGAGGGAAATCTAATGCACTGGATAGGTAGCTGCAGGACCTAGAGTCTGAACACGCGCGTCAGCTTTGCCGTCTCGAGGACAGGCTCACTGAGTTGTCCTCAAGGTTAGAGATCCAGTTGGCTCACGATGTATCCCCCACCAACGTGGGTGGATCCGCCGACGAGACCCTCGCACTGCATTGGCAGTGCCACGCCAGCCTTCCAACATCCCAGAGCTGGAGTCAGCGACTGCGGGATTGGCTCAACGGGCCAAAAAGAATAAGAGAAAGAGGAAGAAACGAACGAAAAAAGAGAAAGTACAAACAAAAGAAGAGAAAGCAGAAACAGAAGTGAAACCAAAGGAAGATAGGAAAAAGAAGAAGAAAAAGAAGAAAAAATATGGAGATTAAAGAGGAAACGGACAAGTCGGTTCCGAAAGGGAAGACTCTCCTCTGTAACCGAATGTGCGGGGTCTGAAACCACTGTTAGAGGCCCGCCTTTGCACCAGTGTGAAGGTAAGCTACCTGCCAGGACGGGAAAACCACCGAATCAGGGTAGAGGCGGAGAAATCTTAGATTTCTGAGAACTCAGTCGTTACCCTGATGGTAAGTGGCAACGACCTCTACCTCAAAGGAGGTAAGGTAGGCCCTGAAGGAAAGATTTTACACACGGTCATGGGAGCCGTGGACGACTGTGGATTGAAACTCCGCAGGCACGTTGTGGTTGGGATGCTCCCAAGAATAGGTGCAACCCAGATAACTCACTCGAGGAACATCTCCTTAAACCGATGCCTGGCAGATTTGTGTGCCGCCAAGAGGGTCTTTTTTGTGGACCCTTACCGCACCCTTTATAGTAGAAGCGATCTCTATTAAAGGGATGGAGTGCATATTTCCTTTAAAGGAAAGGCTGTACTCTGTAGCATGATACAGGATGTCGTGAAGCAGACCAAAAGGAGTGTTTGGCTCAGAGTCAGGGTGGACGTATGCCAGTACGCCCGTGTCACTCCTGGAAAGACCTTTTCGAAGGTCGCAAAGAGGGGTGCCTCCTCGCCAACGAATAAGCCGGGAAACGAAAGAGCGTAAGAAGTCCTACATTCGAGGACTCCCTGAAAGTTCTTCTGTTTAATGCAAGGTCAATCAGAAACAAGTTTCTTGAACTTCGTAGGCAGTAGATGTTATCTACTTAGACTTTAAGAAAGCTTTCGATAAGGTACAACACCGCCGCCTCCTCCGGAAAGTGCGTGCGCTGAGCATAGACGGAAATGTAGCAGGTTGGATAGAGAACTTGCTAAGTGGCAGACGGCAACGGGTGGTGGTGAATGGACAGTCTTCTGAGTGGGTGCCCGTTACTAGCGTTGTTCCTCAAAGTTCCGTCCAAGGACCACTGCTGGTCATCATCTACGTCAACGACATGGATGGTGACATGGTTGCGAGGATTTCTAAATTTGCCGATGATACTAAGCTTGGTATGAACGTCGCAAAGGAAGGAAATACTGCCCGCCTTCAAGATGATCTTCGGAAGATTGGGGAGTGGTCGGACACGTGGCAAATTTCTTTTAACGTGAACAAATGCAAAGTGATGCATATCGGCCACCAAAACCCCCAATCTCAGTATCTCCTTAAGGGCACTGCTCTTGAATCCACCGACACTGAGAAGAACTTGGGTGTAACTATCTCTAGTAATCTCGAGTTCTCGAGGCAGTGTAATAATGCGGAGAAGAAAGCCCAAAGGATGTTATGTTATATAAAGCGACAGTTTGGATATCGAAACAAGGAGATAATACAATTTTGAAGCCCTTTGCTTCGAAAGGATATCGCAAGATTAGAAAGTGTGCAAGCCAGAGCAACCAA
Source organism: Ceratothoa steindachneri (assembly GCA_963969495.1). Classification (NCBI taxonomy): domain Eukaryota; kingdom Metazoa; phylum Arthropoda; class Malacostraca; order Isopoda; family Cymothoidae; genus Ceratothoa; species Ceratothoa steindachneri. The sequence continues at coordinate 133,104,881 of OZ018322.1, read as the reverse complement.
ACTGATTCCCTCTATCAGATACAAGAGTTACGAAGTTAGATTACGAGAATTAGACTTGTTCTCGCTTGAGAACCGGAGACTGCGTGGTCAGCTTATTGAAATGTTCAAAGTTGTTCGAGGCTTCGACATTGTAGACTAAAGGGATATTTTCCAGCTGAGCCAGAGCAGAACAAGAAATCACGGCTACAAACTTGAACTGAAGCGTTACCAGCGTGATCTCTGTTGGAAAATTTTCACATATAGAATCTGCAGCACTTGGAACGCACTTCCAGTGGAAGTTGTCAACAGCAATTCTGTTCAACAGTTCAAGTCAAGACTAGACAAAGTCTTAAAAAATAGCCGTTTGGAGACTTGAAGCGTGGCGCGAGTGCTCTTCTAGAGCGTCAATCTGACCCTTTAGAGGACTGCGCCTGCTCAAGTGTTCACTCAAAGGTACCCTCTTGGAATGGATCCTAAGGTCTACTAGGGTACCTCTTTTCCTTGTTACTTTCTCTCTCTCTCTCTCTCTCTCTCTCTTTCTCTCTCTCTCTCTTTCTCTTTCTTTCTCTCTCTCTCTCCCTTAATAAAAGGAAAAGAATCTACACAGTGAATATACATATCAAGACACAGCAAACATCTGAACAAATGGATACTTTTAGGAAAAGATTGGGGGGGGGGGATGGTGACTCACTCCTAGAGGGCGCCTGAAATGTGTTAGATCGTGTCGAGATATTGTTTGCGTAAGGAAAACACGTTTTGGCCAAAAATAATTCAAAATCTAATCGAAAAACAAGATATGTAAACGGAGTAAGGCACAGAACTTCAATTAACCTAACCCTACCTAATTTTAATTATTTAAATTTAATGAATTATATTATTGATGAAGCAACTTTCATAATCTTCGCCACTTGGAAATTTAGGTCGATTTTAAAAGATTTATAATGGTTAAAATAATCCTTAAATCCCTCTCATTGACATATAAAGTAGAAAAGCCTGAAAATTCTCGAGGTCCACTGGAAAGGTTCTATTCGACAATATTCTATTTAACCGTAATGAATGAATCCCGAACGAAGAGACAGAGAAGCAGGCAAACAAATAACAAAGGGTGTTAAAGGAAGCAGGGAGTAAGGTAATAATAAGTTCATCAAAACAACGACTACCTGAGGGAAAGAGAGAAATAAAGCGATGGAAGAAGGAATGGAGAAAGAGAGCTACAAGGATCTAAAAGGAAAATAAGTACCCTAGTAGACCTTACGGTCTATTCAAAGAGGGTACCTTTGGCGTAACAGTTGAGCAGGCTCAGTTCTCGAAAGTGTCATTTGACGCCCTCGAAGAACACTCGCACAACGGTTATGTGCCTAAACGGCTTCTTTTCAAGACTTTGTCTAGACGCGACTTGAAGTGCTGAAACAGAATTGCTGTTAACAACTTCCAATGGAAGTGCGTTCCAGGTACCAGAGATGCTATATGTGAAAATTTTCCACACAGATCACAGTGGTAACACTTCAGTTCAAGTTTGTAGCCGTGGTTTCTGGTTCTGTTCTCGCTAAGCTGGAAAATATCCCTGTAGTCTACATTGTCTACATTCTCTAAGCATTTTAAACACTTCGATAAGCTGACTACGCAGCTTCCGGGTCTCCAACGAGAACAAATCTAATTCCCGTAACCTATTTTCATAACTCTTGTATCTGATAGAGGGAATCAGTTTGGTTGCCCTGGCTTGCACACGTTCGAATCTCGTAATGCTCTTTCGAAACGAAGGACTCCAAAATTGTACGGCATACTCCAAGTGCGGCCGGAAAGGGGAGTTGTACAAACAGGGTACAATCTCCTTGTTCCGATATCTAAACTGTCGCTTTATGTAGCCTAACATCCTTTGGGCTTTCTTCTCCGCCTCAGTACACTGCTTCGAGAACTTGAGATTACTAGAGATAGTTACACCCAAGTCCTTCTCAGTATCAGTGCATTCAAGATCAGTCCCCTCAAAGATATACTGTGATTGGGGGTTTCGGTAGCCGATATGCATCACTTTGCATTTGTTCACTTTAAAAGGCATTTTCCATGTGTCCTACCATTCCCCAATCTTCCCAAGATCTTCCCGCAGGCGGGCAGTATTTCCATCCTTTGCAACGTTCATACCAAGCTTGGTATCGTCGGTAAATTTAGAAATCTTGGCAACCATGTCACCATCCATGTCGTTAACATAGATGATGAACAGTAGGGTCTCAAGACAGAACTCTAAGGAACACCGCTAATAACGGGCACCCACTCAGAAGCCTGCCCATTCAACACCACCCGTTGCCGTCTGACGCTTAGCCAGTTCTCTATCTAACTTGCTACGTTTCCGTATATGCCCAGTGCACGCACTTTCAGGAGAAGGCGGCGGTGTGGTACCTTATCAAAGGCTTTCTGAAAGTCTAAATAGATAACATCCACAGCCTTATCCCGGCCGGGCTCACTGAAAACAAAGTGGCAGAATCCCACAAGATTCGTCAGGCATGACCGTTGCCTTCGTGCTGGGTACGAGAGGGACAGGGAAATAGAGAAAGAAAAAGATAGGCAACAAGGGAGAGATATAGAGCGACCGGTGAGAGACATAGAGAGAGAAAGAAAGAGATAGAGACACAGCGAGACAGATATATATATATATATATATATATATATATATATATATATATATATATATATATATATATATATATATATATATATATATATATAGCGAAAGAGAGAGTCACAAGGAATAGCAGTACCTCAAAGGACATTGCTGCCCATACCTTGGAAGTATTATTTTGGGGCAAGCCCTAACCTACAGCAAAGAGAAAGCGTAGCACAGATGAAGGCTCTCCCACCCGCTTTTGCCTGCCAGAAAGCGGAAAATATACCTGATTGTGCTGTGAATAAGGAACACAATCAGGAAATTTTGATAGAAAAGCTGAAACCTATCTACTTTCTTCTAAACTATACTGGATACTACGTTTTATACCAAGGTGGTACCATCTAGCTCAAGTCGTGGATTATCTCATCCAGTCCAGATTTGAATTGTGTGACTGACGAACTGTTCACCACTTCTGGCGGTAGACAGTTCCACGTTCCGCAGATCTTGTACGAAAAGAATTTTCCGCAGATGCTAATATGGAATTGCGGTAATTCCAGTTTGTAACTGATGGTTACGTCTAGCATTTGCGTTCAACGTGAACAGCCTCCTGTGATCTACGTTTTCAACTCATCGTATTATCTTAAAAGTTTCAATCAGCTGGGCTCTTAACTGGCGCGTCTCCAGGGAGAACATCCCCAGTTCTCGTAGCGGATGTTGATAACTTTTATGTCTAAGAGAGGGGATCAATTTTGTTGCTCTGGCCTGTACCCTTTCCAGTCGTTCAATGTCCTTCCTCAGGATTGGGGACCAGAATTGAACGGCGTATTCAAGGTGTGACCGGACTAGAGTTTTTTACAAGGCGAGAACAATCTGCTTGTTTTAGAAGTGAAAATGTCTCGTTATGTATCTCAACATTCTCTGAGACCTCTTTCCTACCTGAAAGCACTGCCTGAAGAACTTCAGGTCACTGTTAATTAGCACGCCTAAATCTTTATAAAGGTCGGTGACATCTAGGTGTGTTTGCCTAGCAAGGAGTATTTTTCTCCAGGGTTAGTATGTCCAGTGTGCATTACCTTGCACTTATCAAGGGTAAATGGCATATGCAACCTCTCTGACTACTCACCTCACCTATCCCAGACGTTCCAATCTTCGCGATATCACACTACCTCGTAACTTGCTATCGTCAGCGAACTTGCCCATCGAGCATAATCCCTCATTCATGTCATTGATGTAAACTATGAACAATAGAGGTCCTAGCACTAGGCCCTGGATCTCCGCTACTTAGCGGTGCCCATTCCGAGGCTACCTTGTTGACCTTCACCCATTGCTTCCATCCCAAGAGAGAGTTTTCTATCAATTCGGGTACCTTGCCGGTAATACCGAGGGCGCGGACCTTATTCATTAACCTACGGTATGGTATCTTACAGACGGCTTTTTAAAAATCCAGGTATAAGATGTCCACAGCCAGACTACGGTCATACTAAATATACTATGGAAAAATTCTAGTAGATAAGTGAGACAGAACGGTTCTTGCGAAATCCGTGTTGGCAATCCAAGATCAGGTTTTGCGACTCTTAAGTACTGCACTATGTGGTCTGCGATTATGCCCTCGAGCAGTTTACCTACGATAGATGTCAGACTAATAGACTGTTAATTACCCAGTCATTTGCGGTCCTCCTTCTTGTAGATTGGGGTCATGTCTGCTATTCCTCAGTCTCCCGGCACCTCTTTAGTTTGCAAAGACTTGTTCAAAATTTAGGTGAGGCTTGGAGCGACCTCTTCGCTAACTTCTCCGAGTATACTAGGAAGAAGACAATCCAGACCTGGAGACTTGTAAGGGTTAAGGTTTTCAAATTTGGCTTTTACTTCATTTCTATCTAAGACTATTTCTCATATGTTTTCTCTCTCTTCAAGATGAACTCCAAGCGTCAGAGCTGGACCTTCCGTGTCCCTCGTAAATACAGATGTGAAGTATTCGTTCAACACGTTAGCGATGTCTGGTTCTGACTTTCCTAACACGCCTTTGTCATCTCTCAGCAGTCCTATGCTATGACGAATCAGTTTGCAGCCATTGACACGCAGGAAGGGTTCTTTCGGGGTATCTTTACAGAGGAAGGCGCAATAGTGCTTTAACTCGCCTAAATTTCCTGTGTATTAAAGAAACCTTTCTTCATTACGGTTGGCTTTCCACTTGTTGTACGCAGTTTTCCGGTTGCCGTGACTGAACCACTTCGGTTGGAGAGACCTGCCACTCATCCTCCTGCTGATGACAAACGCAAACTGCTGGGCCATAAAGCTTTCTTTAAACGCCAACAATTTGGCCGAGGTGCCCTGTCCTGTTACGGAACCGAGCCGAGCTATCGTATCCCGAAGACCTTCGAAGTTCATGAGTCGGAAGTCAGGTTTGAAGGTAGCAACGTGAGAGCGCATGCCACATGAAGTGTGTACGTAAAACGTGACTATTCGGTGATCGCTCTCGCCCAAACACTCTCCCACGCTGAGTCCAGATACCATGTCGTCCTCAGCGGTAAACACCAAGTCTAACATGTTCTCACCCATCATCGGCTCCTCGACCCACTGTGTCAAGAAGTTATCCTGAGCGAAGTCAATAAGTCTCCTCCCTTCACCATCACCTGACCATTTCCTTCAGTCAGTCTCGCGGCAGTTAAAGTCATCCATGACCCACCTTATGCGACTGTTTATCAGGTCTGACTCTTCTGACTGTTTTTTTTCGGCTTGTACACCACCACTACCCAATAGGGAAGCTGACCAGATCCATGTTTATGGCCTAGCAGTCTGCGTTCATCCCCAGCATGAAGATGAGTGGCAGGCCTCTGACTGAAGTGGTTCAGTCACAGCACCCGGAAAACTGCCTACAACAAGTGGAAAGCCAACCGTAATGAAGAAAGGTTTCTTTAATACACAGGAAATTTAGGCGAGTAAGAGCACTGTTGCGCCTTCCTCTGTAAAGAGACCCCGAAAGAGTCCTTCCTGCATGTTAATAGCCGCAAACCGATTCGTTATAGCATATGACTGCTGAGAGATGACAAAGGCGTGTTAGGAAAGTCAGAACCAGACATCGCCAACGTGTTGAACGAATACTTCACTTTCCAGTCAATAGCGAGTTTCTCGACGACTAGGTTGGAGCGTTGTCTCAAGATGGGGACACATCACTATGAGCGCCTTTCGAGTTGCTGGGTTTTCTTCACCTGGGACCGATTCTTCGTCACCTGCAAGGGTCCCATTACTCCTCTTGGGTTGTGGTATAGAAGGGCCTCTCATCTGTAGCTTTACCCTCACCCTGATGGTACTGAAGGCCTAGCATCTGTAATCTCTCACCACTAAGCATTGCAAGTCTCCATCCAACAGGACAGCAAAGCGATTTAATGTTCTCAAAGGATCCTCTGTGGCACTGGAGGTCGTCTTCTGCATCATCTTCCACTTACCCCTCCCTACTCTTTTTCTTTCTTACTTCCTGGAACTTTCCTTCGTTGTATCTCGCACTCCTAACCTCTATTGAACCATCCCGTGAACCCTTCGCTGTTGAGAGAGAGGGGAAGAGAGATAGGGAGGACAACAAATAAAGATATATAAAGAAAGAGTGAATGAGACATAGATGGGGCAGAGAAAGGGATATAGAGACATACTGACAGACAGATAGAAGGAGAGAGAGATAGAGAGAGAGAGAGAGAGAGAGAGAGAGAGAGAGAGAGAGAGAGAGAGAGAGAGAGTGTGTGTGTTAGGGCGAATGAGAGGAAGAGAGAGAGAAAGAAAGAGAAGGTAGAGATTGGAGAGGTGTGAAGGGGAAGGTAGAGGTGATGGGAAAGAGGGGGGGAGGGAAGATATACATAGAGACATATAGAGATACAGAGGGAAAGAGACAATAAAACAAAACGATAGACAGAACGGACAGAGAGAGAGACAAAAAGACTGAGAGAAAGACAGGCAGAGATAGAGAGATATAATACAGATAAACAGGGGGGGGGGGTAAGACAGAAAGCGATAGATAGACAGATACATAGAAACAGAAAGACAGAGAAGAGATATATATATATATATATATGTATAGACACGCACAGAGGCAGAGAGATAGAAAGATAGTTCGAAAGAAACATAGAAAGACAGAGACAAAGAGAAAGACATACACACATAGAAAGTCAGAGTGGCAGAGAGAGAAACAGAGACAGCGAGAGTGAATGGCAGAGAAGTAGGTGGAGAGTGAGAAGGAGAAGGGATAGACAGAAAGAGGGACATATAGAGAGATAGAGCGATAGAAAATGAGCGGAAATGGGAGGGGGTGAGAGAGCAAGAAAGAAATCTCCCGTACCAAGCGGTGTATTGCAGCTAGCTCGGTCGTGAAGACAGATGCAGCGCCTGGCAGAGCCCTGCTGACTTCAAACAGACGTGATAGGGCGTAGAAACTGACCCCCTATTGAGACTTGGGGCATTTTGTATACACTGGCATGGTTCCAGCGTGACATGAAGTGTAGTCCAAAAAGGCTGTAGAGGCTTTAGGAGCAGAGGCGTGGCGACAAAAGAGTCAAAGGTGGTACTCTCAGGGTGGCTGCCTGGGCAGAACTAGAGGTGCCACCGGCCCGAGAGCTATACCGAGCTCTCGAAGGAGTTTCCTAGCCCTAAACACAAAAGTCTTAGGGTATGACTAGCGTCTCTCGGCAGCATTGGCACCTTCAAGATCGGCTGCGGATGTAGTGAGAGCTGTTGGCAACTGAAGTAGGCACCGGGCTTGCTTATACAGGCGAAAAGTGCACGGTGCACGGCGCATAGCGAGTGGCATTACTCCAGCATCGATAAGTAAACTCTCAATGACGAAATTGCGGAAGGCACAGGTCGCCAGACGAAGGCCCGTGTGGTGAATCGAGTCCACTTTCCGCAATACACGGTCGGCTGCAAATGCAAAAAACTCGCATCTGTAGTCGAGCTTCGAACGAACAAAGGATCGACTAAAAAGTAAAGAAGTAGCCCTATCAGCGCCACAGGCACTTAATCTCACGGAGCGAAGAATATCCATGGAGCGGATACATGAGACCCTAAAGCTGCGAATATGAGCCTCACAGGTGAGGCGTCGGTCAAATGCAAGATCTAGGAAACGGTGTGAGTCCACCACTTCCAGGCGAACCCTATTTAGAAATAAATCTGGGTCAGGGTGGAGCCGTGGATGGCGTCTAGGAAACGGTGTGAGTCCACCAATTCGCGGGCGAACCCCATTTAGAAATAAATCTGGGTCAGGGTGGAGGCGTAGATGGCGGCAGAAGTGCACCACATTAGTCTTGACCAAGGAAAACCGAAGCCTGTACGCTTCGGCATAGCCAGAGATGCGGTTCAATGCCTCTTGGAGTCAACGTTCAAGAGATTGCATCTGGGCCACGGCAGAAGAAATCGAAAGGTCGTCCACGTAAAGCGTAGCGAGAACATCTTTCGGCAGCACCGCGGTGATTCCGTTGATGCTCTGGGCAAAACTTGACACTGAGCACACTCTTCTGCTGGACCCCTTCCTCCTGCTCTATTGGGCAGGAGAAGGCTCCCCCACCCGTACTTTGAATCGACGATCTCACAAAAATTCAGATATAAAGACTACGAGGCGTCCCCTCCCCTCCATCGTGTAGAAGAGTCTCAATTATACCGTATCACATGCGGTATCATAGGCCTTCTCCAGATCGAAAAACACCGTGGCGTAGTGCTGTCTGTGAAGGAAGGCATTTTCTAGTTGGAGCATAGCATCCGACCTGGAGTGCAGACGACGACAGATGGCCTTCGCCTTCGAGAAAAAAGGCTAATCTAGCATTACCAATTTATTCAACCATTTGCACACGCAGGAGGTAATAGATATTGGGCGAAAACCGGACGGAGTAGAGTTATCTCTCCCCGGTGTGCAAAAAGCGATCACCAGGAGTCTGGGAGGATACCCCCTTTCCAGATCCTATTAAAGAAATTTAGCAGAAAGGCCATGCCTTGCTCATCCAGATGTCGAAGCATGGCATACCGGACAGCGTACGAACCAGGGGCGGTGTCCGCGTACGAAGCGAGAGCGGAACGTAATTCACTCAATCTAAACCTGTCGTTGAAGGGTTCTCCGCCTCTGGAGGTTAAGTCCAGTCGGTGGCTTTCCGCGACATCACGACGTAAATTGAATTCTGGCGGAGCAACATCACGGCTAGAGAATGCGGAAAAAGCAGTTGTGAAGGAATCCGCCATGGGGGCGGAGTCCTAGATTGCGATCCCATTCTCCTGCAGAACGAGAGGGGGAGTCCTGCGAGAACTTCAGAAAATCACTTTGACTCGCTTCCACACCTCTGTTAGAGACGTCTTCCCGTTAATTAAAGACACGTATGCCCAACCGGAAGAGCGGCGAGGGTGCTTCGATACATACCGAAATTCACCGGCAATAAAATTGCTCGAGCGGCACTTATAGCACATGTAGGCATAACGCTTATGTTTGAGGGCCATGTCACACTCTGCTGGCCACCACGGAAGCGGTCGACATGCAAAACTGCCTGAGGTTTTAGGAATAGTAGTTAGGCACACGGCGATGAGGTTGCCGGAGAAGAACTCAACGGCCTCGTCTACCAACCTAAATTCCTCAACTGAGACAGAGAAATCAGTCATTTTCTGAAATACGGACCACCGCGTCCACGCTAAGCACCACTGGGGCGGACTCTCGGACAGCAGCGGCTCAGAAAATGATATTTAAATGGGAAAGTGATCAGTATCGTAGAGGTCATCAACTACCCGCCATCCAAAATCATCCTGTGCATCCGGAGAGCAAAAAGATAGATCAAGGCAGGAAAATAAAGCAGTGATGCGTAAACTCATCTATATTTAGGGCACGTATCTCCACCTCGTCGATCAGGTCGGCAAGGACCTGACCCCTCGGATTGATCGAGTAGTCTCCCCAAAGGGGTGTTTACCGTTCAGATCCAAGAGCAAGAAAAAGGGCCTCAGCAATCGTGCCAAAAAGATAGCTATGGGAAAACGGGAGGAGACAGGCCTCCGCAGCTCCTTCCAGTTAGCCCGGAGTGCAGGGCAATTCCATTGAGGAATTTCATCCAGGCCTAGCTCGTAGGAGAAGCAGGAGACCTCTTCGAAGAGAAGACCCTTACGGGAATGGTTTTAAGCTTCCCGGATGCAGAACTCCGGGCGCAGTTGGCTGGACAATACCTCATCCGGACCCAGCTTAGCCTCTTCTCCTTCTTTCTGACACCATGTTTTGAAGTGCTGTTGTCGCCTTCGAGGACTTATCAGGAGAGGTTGGGCTTCCCAAGCGAGTCTTTTCCTCCCTCCACCTTGAAATCTTAGGCGGGTGAGGTGGCTTCGAAGGATAGACTTCATATTGCCCAGACCTAGCTCAACTGCTACCTTTAGGTTGACAGACGTGTACCGCATACGTGTTGTCTGGCGTCGATTCTCTTTTTTTCCTATCACAATAGACTCAGTTGTGCATCCCCTGTGAAGGAAGCAATACCATGCCTAAATTAATTGTCTAAAGATTTGGACAATGTATGCCTCGCTGCTTGGAATTCAGACCGGGAGCTCCAATGCGATGATCTCAGACTGCTTGAGTGTCAATCTCAGGACGGTGCGGCGGATCATGAGAGAGTTGGATGCGTTAGGCTGTGATTACGAGGGTACAGGGGACTCCAGACACCAGGATGCCCACTTTATGCACACGTCTATCTTCCCAGAGGGCCACATCAACTACCTAGGGGAGTTGGCGTCTCCTTGGATCCAGAAAGGGGCCGCTAGAAGGCCGTACCTGTGGCAGCAGGACTCTGCACCATGCCACACAAACAGAAGGTCCAAGTCTTGGGGTTCAGACAATTTCTTTGACCACATCACTCTGACCACCTGCCTTCCAAACTCCCCAGACTGAAACTCTCTGGACTATTATGTTTGTGGCGTGGTTGAGAGAGGGAGATCAACAAATCCCCGTGCGCCACCAAGGTGAAGCTCAGGTCCAGGATCGCCACAGTTTTCAACTAGTTAAACAGGGAGACCTTCGTTGGGAAGGCCAGCAACAGGTTCCGACGTCGCCTGGAGGCCGTGGTTGGGGTCAATAGCGATTTCCTTGAATAAATTAAATAGTACACTCCTATAAAATAAATAGTACACTCCTATAAAATAAATATTACACTCCTATAAGGGATCTCATAATAAATTGTAAGCAGAATCATTATACATTATATTCCTAAATCTAGCTTTAAATTCAAATATTTGGGCCCTTTCGCTTCTTGTTCTATAAAAACACACCCTCCTAAACCATAGTCAACATTCATTGTTCAAATAGTCCTCAGTTAAACTACTCTCTCTCTCTCTCTCGGAGAAAATAGAGGAAGAGGGGTGACGCTCCCTTATCGCGGGAAGAGAGCTTGTATGTACCTTTGACTTTCCGAGCTATGTCAGCGGGGGTACCTCTTCTGAATACCCCTGGTAGAGCTTCCCTTGTCGATTTGGTCGGAAACGAGGTTCCAGACTAAGTGCGTCATTCCTTCCTTTCTCTACTTTATCCTTCTCCTCTTTTACTTTTATCCTATCTCTCCCACTTATACAAAAAGAAAAAAAAAAAGAAAAATCCTACTTCTATCATGTCACTCTTTCCCTTTTTTCCTCTATCTACATATAAGGACCTGGCAGCTACCTCACGCGTCAGGAGAGAGGTTTTGCAACCTCTATAAACAACGCCACTTGACGCTCACTGGTTGCGAGAGACTAGGACTAGAGGTGTCCTAGGCGTTGGGGCACGATGAATGGGATGAGGGTATTGCCCCGTTAACCCCTTCCCTGGCGCGTAATTATTAACCGTTTCCAGTGCCCGTTGACGGGTGCCTCTGGTAGCATCGCTCTGAGGTGACGGCCCTTTGTCCCCAGGTTGGTTGCCAGGCCAATAAAAAGCCTTGGGTCGAGTCTCTTGGTGTGGCGGGATATCCATTGAACGCTGCTCCAAGATCTTGGCTGTCGTGAAGGGAAATAGTAGGAGTTTAGTACGGGGCGTGCTCCGGTGTTCACCTGGTGAGAATTCGATGGCCCCTTCGGGGACCGTCAGTGCTGTTTGGTTGGGAGCCACGGCCTGCCGAGGTTTGACGACTTGGTCGGACGAACAGCAGCACATGGAGCGTGCCTTCTGAAAGATCCGAAACCTCTCCGATGGATAGCCGGGAGCGACTCACGCGGGGAAAACTCACCAACCCCCCTTTTTTATCATTGATTGGTCACGAGTTTTCAGAGAGAGAGAAAGCGCTCAAAATGACAAGAAAAAAAAGGACACGTTCTTCTAAAACATAACTGTGCAGCATGCCAGTTATAAAAGTAGTGCGTTGACTTTCCGGAGGGCTGCTACTCAAAATGCCGCCCTGAAAGTATCTGCACTACTTGCATATTGACGCGAGAGGTAGAGAAATTAAAAGACTTCTATAGAGCCTCAGAGGAGAGAGCTCAAATTCTTGAGAGAAAGGTGGAGAAATTCGAAGCCCTTCACGCAGCTCATATTCGATGCCTAGAAGAGGCATCGCCCATTGATGTGTCGGAATCTTATGGTGCCATAGTTCTTAGCCAAGCGGTGATTTCGGCATCATCCGACCTTAAGACAGCTGAGGCAGGGGAAAAAGAGAAAAATAAGAAAGGAAAAAAGAAGAAAAATAAGAACAAGAATAAAGTTGAAACAAAAGAAGAAGAACCAAAAATAGAAGAAAACCCCATAAACAAGAAGAAAAAATGGAATAAGAAAAATAAAGATAAGAATGGGGAGAGTAGAGAGGAAAAGGAGAGGCCTCTTCCACAAGGGATGACCCCGTCTTCAGAGACCAAGTCTCCGAAGGTCACCCTCATTGGTGACTCGCAAACACGGGATCTGCAGCCGCTGCTAGCGGCCCGCCTTTGCACTTGCGTGAAGGTAAGCTGCCTGCCAGGACAGGGTAACCACAACATCAGAGATGATGCAGAGAATGCTTAGATTTCTGAGAATTCAGTTGTCGCTCTGATGGTGAGTGGCAACGACCTCTACCTCAGAGGGGGTAAGGTTGGCCTTAGTGGCAAGACCATCCAAACGGTAATGGGAGCCGTGGATGACATTGGGCTTAAAACCCGAAAACGTGTCGTGGTTGGGATGCTTCCAAGAAGAGGTCCATCCCGAACCGCTCATGAGAGAAACGTCGCAGTAAACCGACGGTTGGCGGATCTCTGCACGGCAGAAGGATTCTTCTTTGTAGACCCCTACCGCAACTTTTACTGGAGAAACGACCTGTATAAAAGGGACGGAGTGCATCTTTCCTTTAAAGGGAAAGCTGTACTCACCAACATAATCCGAGATGTTGTCGAGCGGACCCATAGAAGTGTCAGTCCCCGAGTAAAGGAGGACGTACGCCAGTACACCCGTGTTAGTCCAGGTACTACCTTTTCTGAGGTCACAAAGAAAGGAGTGACCCCGTCACAGAGAAACAAAGCGGAAAACGGAAGAGCGTAGGGAGTTCTACAGTCGGGGACTCCCTCAAGGTTCTTCTGTTTAATGCGAGGTCTATCAGAAACAAGTTTCTTGAACTTCGTGGCCTCGTAGCAACATAAAAACCTGAGATGGTAGCCATAACGGAGTCGTGGATAAAAACCTCAAGCCGAGACTTTGAAGGTGAATTCACGATTCCTCGTTACCAGCTCTTTCTGAAAGATAGGCCAGATAGAGAGGGTGGCGGTGTGATGTTGTATGTCAAGGATACTCTCAACTCGACGGATTGCAACATCGTTTCCGACCATGAACTACTAGGTGTTGACCTAGAGATAGGTCCTGCCAAATACAGGACCCTCGTGCTTTATAGACCTCCTGTCCAACTCGTTGAAAAGGACAGAGATCTGTACCAGCTACTAGGAGAACTTGTCGAAAACAGTGTGTATCGTCATGGGAGATTTCAACACACAAGTTGACTGGGAAACAAGAAAACTCTGTGGCGAGAAGGCACTACTCCTGGAGTTCGTGAACAACGAGTTCTTGACTCAATGGGTGAGAGAGCCAACAAGAGGAGACAACGGCTAATCAGATTTGTAGTCAAAGTCCCGAAGGCAGGGCCTGCAACTAGTAAATCAAGGTAACTCGATTTGAGAAGAGGAGACTTTGCAAGTCTTCGTGCTGAACTGACTGACACGAGGCTAGAAGTGTGCGATGCTGTTGAAGACTCGTGGAATAGTTTTAAAACCACATTCATGAGTCTTCAATCGCGTTTCATCCCTCTGAAATGCCCCCCACTGCTTAAGGAGAAGAGAACTGTGTACCGGCAATCGAAGATCTCGGGTGACTTTGACGAATACCAGCGGCTAGCAAGGAGAGTGAAGTCTAGCATGAGGGCGGCTAAGCGGTCTGAGGAACTCCGAGTGGCGAGAATCTGTAAAGAGAATCCCAAGGAGTTTGGGGATATGTGAACAGACGTAAACCAATCCGTCGAACGATTGGCCCTTTGAGAAATGAGGAGGGGGCATTAAAGCATTCAGATGCAGAAAATGATAACTTCCTCAACGACTACTTTTCTTCAGTGTTTACTGAAGAGTGTGGTCCCATCTCCCAGCCGAAGGATTCCTACTCGGGGGAAAAGCTGGAGGATATGGACTTCACCAAAGGAGAAATCAAAAAGAAGATCAGTGACCTAATGACGAATTAGTCACCTGGCCCGAATGGGTTTCTACCTAAAGTGTTAAAATAAGTGCGCAATCTATTGTCACGACACCTGAGCGCAATCTTCAACATGTCAATCCGGACCGAATGCGTTCTTAGAGACTGGCGTGAAGCGGAGGTGACTCCTATCTTTAAGAAAGGAGACCTTAGCCAACCGTCAAACTACTGACCTATCAGTCTGACTTCGATAGTCGGTAAACTCATGAAAAGCATGATGGTGGACAAAATGACGTCGTATTTAGAGTCAAACCTGCTACTGAGGAGTTCCTAGCACGGCTTGCGAAGGCAACGGTCATGTCTGATGAACCTTGTGGAATTCTTCCACTTAGTCTTCAGTGAGCACGATCGGGACAAGGCGGTGGATGTGGTGTATTTAGACTTTCAGAAAGGCTTTGATAAGGTACCACACCGCCGCCTTCACCGGAAAGTGCGAGCGCTGGGCATATACGGAAAAGTAGCTGGCTGGATAGAGAACTAGCTAAGTGGCAGACAGCAACGGGTGGTGGTGAATGGACAGGCTTCTGAGTGGGTGCCCGTTACTAGCGGGGTGCCCCAAGGTTCTGTCTTGGGACCACTACTATTCATCATCTACGTCAACGACATGGACGGTGACATGGTTGCCAATATTTTTAAATTTTCCGACGATACCAATCTTGGTATGAACGTTGCAAAGGATGGAAATACTGCCACCTGCAGGAAGATCTTCGGAAGATTGGGGAGTGGTCGGACACGTGGCAAATGCCTTTTAACGTGGGAAAATGCAAAGTAATGCATATCGGCCACAGAAACTCCCAATCTCAGTATATCCTTAATGGCACTGCTATTGAATCCACTGACACTGAGAAGGACTTGGGTGTAACAATCACTAGTGACCTCAAGTTCTCGAAACAGTGCATTGAGGCGGAGAAAAAGGCCCAAAGGATGCTAGGCTACATAAATCGCCAGTTTGAATATAGGAACAAAGAGATTGTACTGTGTTTGTACAACTCACTTGTTCGACCGCACCTGGAGTATGCCGTACAATTTTCGATTCCTTCATTTCTAAAGGACATCGCGAGATTGGAACGCGTACAAGCCAGGGCAACCAAGCTGATTCCCTCTATCCGACATAAAAGTTATGAGGATAGACTAAGGGAATTAAATCTGTTCTCGCTGGAAAACCGTAGACTGCGTGGTCAGCTCATCGAGGTTTTCAGAATACTTCGAGGGTTCGACAATGTTGACTACCGGGATATTTTCACACTGAGTGAGAACAGAACGCGCAATCGCGGCTTCAAACTTGAACTGAAGCGTTACAACCGCAATCTGTGTGGACATTTTTTCACTTACAGTATCTGCGGTAAGTGGAACGCACTTCCATTGGAAGGGGTCAACAGTGAATCTGTTGACCAGTTCAAGTCAAGACTAGACAAATTCTTGAAAAGTGGTCGTTTAGGGGCGCAAAACAATTGAGCAGCCATGTGCCAGCTCGATTGCTAGTCCAAAGGTACCCTCCTTGAATGGACCGTAAGGTCTCCTAGGGTACCTTTTTTTCTTGCTGTTACTGTTAAGGCGTATTTATTACTATGGTTATCAAAACCTTTGTATAGCAACTAACTTGGTAATATTTATTTATTCAAAGTGTTCATTTAGTCCCTACAGTGAATTAAGCATTTAGCTTAATTTCAACTGCTATTGCAATCCTCTCATGTAAGTATTTTAAAGTTAAATTTCTTAATATTGCGGTGATTTGTCGCATATTCCTAGAAAGCAGAATGTGAGCGCACAAGCTCTAATCCTAGTGCCTCAGAATAAATGGATTTGAATCGTGCTTTGGTTATTGCTTTTCGTCATTGGCTTCATCGCAAAGCTAAATTTGCGCCTGTGTAATTGAATGCGTCATCTTAATGGTTATTGAATAAAAGCTAATTTTTACTTGTTTATCTTCACAGAAATATTAAAATAATTTAAATCTTCTTTCTAAATACCGGTAATGTGGTTTAAAACTTCTCATTGAGAAAATAAACAATTACATAAGTATACAAAGGAATAAATCCCTTCACATGTCAATAAACGTTTCTTACTCCTTGTTTTTAAAAGTATTTAATAGACAAAACCCCTTCTTTGAGTCAGCTTAGAAGGAGAAAGTGTCAAATGCAGCACTCAAAATGGCAGTACATAACGGGGATCTGAGCATTCAGCGAATAAAAAAGTGGATTTAGGTAAACAAAGAAAAACTTGCATATGGGAGATGTAGAAGTAAAAAAAAAAAATGCAGCTTGCACAAAGTGCTACGAGAGACTGGAAAGAGATTTGCAAATGTCCAGAGCTCTTGTCCCACTACCAGTTTCTTTCCATAAATGGTTTGTTCTGTAGATAAAACGAAGTAGATTCGGCGTGGTCTCGCTCCTCCCAAGATATTAAGAATATATTTGTAAAGAAAGTGAATTTATAATGTCTGGAAAGTACATGCTTAGGTAGCTTATTAAAGGAGCTATATAATGATAGGGAGCACAACTTTCCATCGCCCGCTCCCTCTTGGCAACGAAGTTAGGACCCCGTATGTGGTTTCTTTCCACACCACACTTTCACATCTTCTAATTTCGGGCACAAATCGTAGCCTCTTTAATTAAAGGTAAGATTACAGTAAAAATTCAGAGGTTCCACGTTGGAATTTAAGCTGGAGGTTAAATAGGTTATCTTCTCCACCGTGCCTTGATGAATTGTTATGGAGACCTCCGTGTGCCATTGAACCTTCCCAATGAGGGCCCAATTTCGTGGATGCGTATTTTGTCTTGCACGTTTATTTTTCGCTCTTGTCAAAATAGTTTACAACCGACAGAGATTTTTTTTTAGCCTTTTTTCTTTTTTCATTTTCATTGCAAGTGTCTTTCCAATTCTGCTATATGGATTTGTTCTCTCTCTCTCTGTTTCTCTGCCTCTCTGTACTTTTCTTTGTCTATCTGTCTGTCTCTCTATCTCTCTCTCTCTCTCTCTCTCTCTCTCTCTCTCTCTCTCTCTCTCTCTCTCTCTCTCTTTCCCTCACTCGTTTAAACACCCGAGCCGATGAGAAAGAAGCCATTTCCTCCTACATTGAACCGGCGTCGGGTCGGGAATTGTCGATATGTAAATTCATGACTGGAATGTGTAAGGGAAAACGCCTTGGAAATCCCGGTCTACTGATTTCAGGTGATTGGAATTACAAAAAAATTAAAGAATAGCGAGAGTCTACTAGTATGAGGTGGTGGTTGATCAAAAGAAGAGTGGGGACAGATGGTGGCCGTTAAGGTTTACGGAATCAAGCGAGTGAAGAAATGGGAAACCTCCTCTTTAAAATTGTGTCTCAGTCAGACATGCAGAGGTTTCTGTTTCGCGTTCATTAGACAGAAAATGGAAGTCGGCGCCCACTAACAGGGTAAACATTAAGAGAGGGCAAACCGGAAAAGGGAATTTTGAACTCGAAAATTTTCCAGGTGAATTTGGGGAATTTTCGGAAACTTTCAGAAGGTTGTGAACGCGTTAAAAAATATAAAAGAAAGGAGGTGGCCCCTTATTTCTGATGATAATTAAAAGTCATTGGTAAAGAAAAAAAATTATTTTAATCCAAATATAACTTCCTAAGCTTTAGATAAGCTTATTCCAAAATGTGTGGTTGTGGCTGAAAACCTTGTTTGTTAACTAAAACTTTAGTCAAACTGCTACCTTACAGTAATATGTAAGAAGAATAAGCAAGCAAAACTTATCATTAATTATCATTGGCTATGCTATACAAGTTACAACAATAGAGGAGATTGTTTCAATTTTTCACTACATATATTTCTTACTTAGTTGTTCGCTAGATTCGCTTTCCTCTGAATCAGATGACATTGAATCTTCCATCACTTCACTGTCTGAATCCATTTCCCTTGTTCAGATGGTTAAATTTTCCTCGTCCATATCATGTTCAAATAGTTTGAGATTAGAACGAATGGACACCAAATTTTCCATTTGATCATTCGTAAATCTGTTTCGCCGCTTGGTGTGTGTATTTCCATACATAGACCAGTTTCTCTCTGACGAAGCGGATGTCGGTGGTATCTGTAAGAGAATACTTGCTATTGATGATACTGGTTTCGAGCTGCAGAGCCCTTTCCACCAAGTTGCTTTTTAAACATGCACAGCTGACTTACAGACGCCATCTAAATTCCAAATACCATCTCTGGCACGAAATTTTGCCATGCTTCCCATCACTTCACCAACATCAAGATTCATATGAATAGCCACAAATGATATGACAGAATATGCACTGACAACTTTTTCTTCAGCAATGTCTTGTATTTGACGCACAGGATCAAGGATGTTTGATGCTACATGCATTGGCTTTATGCAAAACTGCATTCGGTTTTCAATGTGTGTTGTCAAAGATGCCTCTTCTGATTGGACTCCGAGTATAGGCGATGAAGGAAGAGCTAGAGTTATTTGCTGCTTCAATCCAGCAAAGAGACGTGGTACATCTGAGAGCATTGCATCATCATTTTCTACTTACACGTACCCAGAAAACTTCATGTCAAACATCAACTTGTTCGATGGGGACTAACTCCTGCATGGCCTCTTTCCCTTCAATTAGACTGTTCAACATCAGGACTATGCCTCCCCACTTTGTTTTAATAGGAAGTTTAAGGATGAGTTTTTGCATAGAGGAGAAAGTAGCCAGTACTGTTTGTTTGTGCTTGACATACTTGATGATCCTTTTGGCTCGTTTATCTAACGTGTCCATAGTCTTCAGCTACATCACATCAGAGAGGAGAAGGTTGAGGGTGTGTGCAGCACAACCAATTCATGTTATATAAGGAAGATCTTCATTGATAAGCTTCCAAGCAGCTTTTATGTTGGCTGCATTATCTATAACTACGGCAAACACCTTTTGACTGCCGACTTGTTCAATAACAGAAATGATTCCACTAACAATGTACTATTTGGTGCGTTGTTTATCTTTAGTGTCAGTGCTTCTGAATAAAGCTGGTTTAGGAGTTGATATTATGTAATTAATTATCAATTCTCCCCGCTCATTTAACTAGCCATCTAATACTAAAGACAGACAGTCTGCATCCCGAATCACTTCCGTTACTCTATCTTGAATACGTTTGTATTCTAAATATAGGAAATGAGTACTTAAATCGTGTTTTGCAGGAAGCTTGTACGATGGCCGCATTTCTTTGAAAATTTTCTCCAGTAGACATTTTCTTTTAGCAGTAGTGGTGAACCAGATGCATAAATTGCTCTTGCCAGACTTTTATCCAGTTTTTGTTTTTTATTGCTGCTCATTCTGTCAACCAACCCTTTCCAACTGGTAAGCTTACTGGTGGTTGTTGGGCAGCTGATGTACACTCGACCTGGGAATCAGGTTGGCTTCCTCGTTTCTTTTTTTAAACATTTTTCTAAATGTGCCGCTTGCTTTGTAGCATTATCTACAGAGATAAACAATTATTTTTTCCTTTTTTATTCACTGCAGTGAAATGATTCCATACATCACTCTTCACTCGTGGTATTCTGAAAAAAAAGAAGAAAATCCTAGATTACTGACAAGCTATAGCCAGTAAAGGTTTGTGCCTTCATCTCTGTAATTGTTTCTTTTGTGAGAAAGAAGAATACTGAAGAAGAAAACAACCTTTAGCCTGGCAAGCCTGATTCATATACATTTCATGAATTGGCTCTAGTCTATGACAGTAAATCTTAACTCAAATTCGCAATATATCCTACACAAGCCAACCTTTTATTTTCATAGCATAAGTTCCCCACAAGGTAATCTCCCAATATAGTTTCGTGATGATGTCATTGACCACCTCACAAACCATCTGCGGAATTAGCTAAAGCTAGTGTGTGTGTCTGTGTGTGTGTCTGTGTGTGTTGCAATAGGCTAAATAATGCAAAAACTATTCATATCTTGTCAGTACTCAGAATTTAAATTGTTTATGATAGAAATAACTTTAAAAGTAATACTTTTAATAGGTGACTTACACTTATAAAATACGAGTACAATATAAATTTGACAGTTATGCAATAATTCAACTTACATTGATGATATGCAGACAGTGAGAAGGATGAAGAGGTGAGCAGGGACGGGGAGTGAGAACCGTAACCCCCTCTTTGCGTTCTGTTTCTGGTTGAAGTGGACAGTGTAGTGGGAGACTGAGACAGTGAGTGAGAAGTAGGACGCATTTATTCGTGTCACTCCCGTAAGAGTCCCGTTCAATACACGTTCATGTACTGTACTAACTAGAGTTGAAGACACTTATTATCTACAGACTTTCTTAGAGATTGTGTCATTGCAATATGCACACACACACACACACAGGTCATTAAAAAGTGCAATAGGAGTACTTGCAAAACAACAGCTTAACTGGGAAGTAAATATATAACTAAATCCTACCAAGAATTTGCATAACTCAAAGCAAGCTTTTTACAGTGATCAGTGACACCAACCTTGTAGGTATTTTAATAGTACTGAAATAATTTTTTTCATTGCTCAAATGTATCTAAGTTAAATATTTATTACCCCAAATTGTTTTACTTATTAATACACAGAAATAATTGTGAAAAATTGTGAATATTCCTAAAAATTCCAAAGTTCCCGGAAAGTTTCCATTTTCCAGGAAACTTTCCCACCCTTTTCAACCCTCCCCCACCCCCAAAGATAACTAAAATATTATTAACCTCTTTTTTAACTATAGCTACCATATTCTCATAAATAACGAAGCGGCAACTCCTCTAAGTGTGCCGGCTAACTCCGTCCGCTCGTCAAGGCGTCCAGTCCTTTTTTACGCGACGCCGTTGCAAAGCCCTTGACTAAATTCTGCCACTTCTCTCTCTCTCTCTCTCTCTCTCTCTCTCTCTCTCTCTCTCTCTCAATGCCTCGGGCAGACCACAACCGATAATTATAAGAAAAAAATAAATGTTGTTTCGCCGATTTAGTTACTTGATCTTTCAACGCGACCATAAGAAAACTAACGAGGGCATCTCTGTCGGAAAGCTCGAAAGGAAAATAAAAAAGTGTGGATCCAGGAGCAAGGAGGTGACTACTTGGAGGGGCATGGGGGACGCGCATCGCAATGGTGGAGACCACGGCAGATGAAACCGATTGATTAACGCAACGAGGTCATTCACGCAAAAACTCTGTAAGGATAGATCTGGAAAGAAAGTAAAGGTCGACGAAGTAAAAATGTCAGGTATATATATATATATATATATATATATATATATATATATATATATATTCTTCTGCAGGCATTGGTGGGGCCGGGAGGCCATAGTGCAAGTCTTAGGGACTGAAGCGGCACACAAGAGGCCTCTAAATGTCCTCCAAAGTGTCAAATGGGCAACAAGTCTGTTTGCACGAACCCGTACCGAGTACAGGGGACAAGCGGTAGCAACCCGGCTCGTCCCGGTACGGGGACAGGTAAAGTGTGCGAAGATCACCCAGATTGGGAAATTCAACGAGAATGTGCCGAACAGTCTGGGGGACAACGCAACCGTCACAGTAACGTACCGGCGAGCGCTCCATCAAATGGCGGTGCGTCCAGCGAGTGTGACTAATTCAAAGACGACAGAAAGCGACCTGAAGCCGCCGTGACATTGGGGGTAGGTCCATCGGAACAGATGGGGCGCAATGGTATGAAACTTTAAGTTCCCCTCGGCCGTCTCCCATATTCTTTGACGTGTAGTCTATATGAGGAAGAGCGAAACTCTAGTCTGTTCGTCCAGTCCTCACGGACTTTCCTAGCAGTTCCCACAGGTCCAGGAACCCGACAAAAGATAATCTCGACATCCCCACGGCTCGCGGCAACAGTAGCGTCACGTATACCGCCAACAATGGGTGCCTGGAGATTTCAATGCCCTCAGAACACTCATGGCACTTGGTGACTCTCTGAAGAACAAAATCCGGTCTCGAAACCGGGCAAGATGCGTTATATCAAGGATTGAGCTGTGTATTGCAAGGTGTTCGGCCGCCAAGACAGACACAGTGTCTGGCAGAGCTCAGCTAACTTCAAACATAGACGAAAGTGCGTCGAAGCCGAGCGCTCCCTGGGATTTGGCGCCATCCGTATACACTGTCCCGGTTCCAGCGTGACATGAAGTGTGCTCCCAAAATGTATAACGCAATAATGATAATGATAATAATAATAAATAATATTAAACATACCAATATAATTAATACTAATCATAAATGATGATGATAATGTTAATAATGATGATAGTAATAATAATGAAATGATTGTAATAATGATAATGATGATAATAATGCTAAAATTAATAATGAGAATAATAATGATAATAATTAACCCTTTAGCGCCCAAATATCCCAAATGGGATACTTAATTGCACCATTTTTAAGTGACCGCCCCCCAAAATTATAATGCTCAGATGGTTGATTTTCTGCTCTCTGGGCAAATAAGAACTTATCTTCTTTCAAAGCCAACAAATCAGGTTTCAGTAATATTCCCCGCCTTGCGGCACTGGAGCGCAGAATTTACCAATCCTGTGCAAATGCTGAAAAGGCTAACATTTCATGTGAATTGTTCCTACATTCGATCTTCTTACGCCAATACCAATAGAGGTAAGTTTAACCTAACCTAAACTAACCTAACCAGACAAAAAAATAATAATTTTAAAAAAATGCACAGGAGTAAAAATATCATGTATTTGCCTGTAGTTTAACATCCTAAGAGCATTTTCCAAAATTCTTAAGGAAAGGCAAAGGGAACCATAAAGGGTAATGATGATAATTTATAATAATAATGATGGTAATAATAAATACTAATAATAATTAATAATAATGATGATAATTAATAATAATAATAATAAAAATTACTAATAATGTAAAGTAGTGTTGAGTGGGTGTGAGGGGAAAGCGCATCAACAACTTTCCAGGCCTCATCCTAAAGTTCAACTCAACCCAGTGATGGGACCTCCCTCTTGGCTCTCAGGCGGGGAGGACGTGCTACTCTTCCGGGTACCCCCTGCAACATGCTGCACAGGTTTGTACCTCCAACCCCGACATGTGTTTTACCGCACCATTATATCTCCGTTTGCCTCTTTATTCCGTTTCTCCCCAAATAACACCTATAACAAATCCGCAAAATTTGAGATAAATATATATATATATATATATATATATATATATATATATATATATATATATATATATATATATATATATATATATATATATATATATATATATATATATATATGGGGGGGAGATCCATTTACACAAAAGTTGCACATACTCTGTGTGTTCCGATAGGAGCAACCATTAATCTCGCTTTGGTCACGTTATCTTCCTTTGGGTCAAACAAACTCCGTTCCCACAGAACTATCATTTAACCATTTCTTTCCATTTGTTTATTAAGGCCAGTCTGCTACACTGAAATCCTATTTTCCAAACTATCTTATCGTTTTCTCACCATCTATTTATAAAAGTCCTTTGATAGACAATCTCTGCTCTTTCTCTTTCTCTCTCTAGAACAAACATTGACTCCAAATAAAGCTCCTCCCCAGAAACCCCATTGGTCACGCCTACCTTCTCTACACATATAAAACAATCGGACATTAAGCACACACACACACACAATATTCTGTTCATTCTCATTATTCAGATCATCCACATAGTCGATCAAATCATTTCGTCTTATTCGTTGCAATGCATTCACCACGGTGGATATGACTCACAGGTTCCAGCAATTCATCTTATTAAACCGCAAGTTCAAAATAAAGTTATTTTTCATCAAGTTGTTTGCAAAATCTAAATACGAACTTATTTGGTGGACACCATCAAAAATGAACTCGAACTCTGAACTTGGATTCATGTAGCAGAGAAGAAATATTTGTTCCATCTTGGAACTGGTGACGCCCACCACAATCTATCAATCAACCTCTTCGCTCGCTACAAGCATTAACCCCCTCTCTCGCTACATATAGATATATAATACAATAACCTTTTAATTAATATTTATTAAGAGTCAAAGTGGCTTAAAATTATGTGGTTCCGCATAGTCCTCTAGGCCCTTAAAGCAAGAATTAAGGTGATAAAAGAGTGGCTGGAGTGAGGAAACCAGACGGAAGGCCTACTAAATGCGAAAGAATTACGGCAGACAGAGAGAGATCCCCCCCTTCATAGATAAAAGGTTTGAGAGAGAGAGAGAGTCACAAGGAAGGGGGGGTCCCTCAAAGGACATTCTACCCATAATGAAGAAGGACTTTTTAGGAAAAGCCCCTAACCTCCAGCTTGAGAAAAAGCATTGAAAAGATGGCGGTTGCACCCATGCAGTTCTTCCAACCTCCCTGCGAACCTGAAAAAGCGGCAAAGAAATCTGGCTGTGCTGAGAGGGAAAGAACACAACCAAGAATGGCGACAGTAAAGCTAAGGCGAACTTCTAGCTAAAATACAAATTATACCTTTGGTAATATTTAATTAAGTCTAGTTTTAAACCGTTCAACACCAATAGGTTACAACAACTTGTGCAAGAAGTTCGTTCCATGTTTTGCATATCCTATTGCACATCGGACCTCTGCGAAACCGTTGTTGTAGCTCAAAGAGGAAAATTTCCGCTACCCAATATTCTTGAAGCCCCGGATGATTTAGGTACTTCGATCAGGTGACGGCGCAGTCGAATCAGGTAGCTCCTGTATCGAATCGAGGGGAATCAGGTTCGAGATGCTCGTTTGAATCTGTTCCGCCAATTCGGTCTTTACCAAGGCATTGAGATCAAAATACTTAGAGAGTGGGCGCAGAGAAAAAAAGGGGAAAGGGGGGTTAACTTGAATACGTTCCTACCTGGTCAAAGATCCTTTTGAATTTGCATGGAAAAGAAAATGGGAATCACCTTTAGTAAATATAGTTGTATTTATATGTAAAAATAAACACTTAATCTAAGGATTTATAAAGCAGGTTTCTATTCTTGGGTGCGATTATAAACCGCGGATGCATCAAAGCACAAAAGAGTCTCCCGTGGTCTGTTTACCTGGCTGCGACATGGCAGACACTAACAAAGAGTAACCAGTTACCCCTCCCTCCACGATATCCATCAGCCCGCTTGAAACCTGACTACCAACATGGGGTCGTTGAGCAACACCGACGCAAGTAAGGGGTCTCCAATTCAAAGAGGATTCGTAATAAACAGTAATAATCAAGGGTAATCAAATATTCCGGGAGAAAAGGTAAAAAAAGCGATACCAAAGAAAACAAAAACAACCTAATCGCGAGAAAGAAGAAAGTGGGAAGTGTCTGTGTTGAGAGAGGAAGAAGATATTTTCTTAATTAAAGTGACTCTCTGGGGCGACTACGCACAAGATAATGAGCCACCGTAAAGAAGCCCGCCAATAAATTTAACTATTTTAAAAGAGAAACAAAAACAAACAAACAACCGATAAGAACAAGCAAACCAAAAAGAGGAAGAATAAGGCGCGCCGGAGGGAGTCCGCGGAGAGAGGGGAGAGGGAGATAGAGAGGAGACGGAAATAGTTGGGAGAAAGGTGATTTATACAGATATTTATAGAGAAAAGAGAGAATTAGAGATTGTGAAAGTGGCATAGAGATTGTGAGAATATGAGTTTGAGAGAAAGCGAGAGAGGGAGAGAGATTTAAAGATATATATATATATATATATATATATATATATATATATATATATATATATATATATATATATATATATATATATATATATACAGAGAGAGAGAGAGTGATAGTATACAAAAGTGTGTGAGACTGAGAGAAAGTGAGAATGTGTGAGAGAGAGTGTGTGATTTGGAAAGAAAATAAAGGTTTAGAGAGTTTGAGAGTTATTTAGAGATGGAGATATATATATATATATATATATATATATATATATATATATATATATATATATATATATATATACAGTGAGTGCAATAAATATCCGATACATGGTCAAAAGTTTATTTACCATAGTTACACAACACCAAAGTAATCTAAAATTGAACATCTTATGTATTTTTTATGTTGAATACAAATTCGGTATTAGAATACACAAATAGTAAAGCATTGATATTATATCGACAAAAGTGTTAGATTATCGCCTCAAAAAGTATCTAACACACCCACAAAATTAGTTTTAAAGCGATAATAAATAGTTCACGAACATTCCAGAGCGGTTGACATGACAGGAATGCTGTAAAACTTTTTAGAAAAATAATCTACTTCGTCCACGTGAAACAGCTGACCTCAGTCAGTGTCTGAGAGCTGCATGAGAAGGTCATCGTTCAACACTCTAATTCTAATATGGTGAAGACTAAAGAATTGCCACAAAGGAGCAGAGAACTAATTTTTCAGTTACATAAAAGTGGTTTGGGCTATAGAAAAATTCCATCTATGTTAAAAATAGCAATCTCAACCATTGGTGACACGATTCGCCGGTTCACGTCATATCAGTCCACTACAAGTCTACCACGTTCACGGCGTCCATCTAAAATTTCAAACCGTGCGGCTAAACATATAGTCCGTAAAGTAAAGAAGTACTTCAGAAAGATTCGGAAGCAGCTGGGCCAAATGTATGCAAAAATACAATTAGAGCAGTTCTTAGGAACCAGGGATTCCATTCTCGCACACCAAGAAAGACACCTTTGTTGAAACCAATTCATGTCAGAAATCGTCTGAAGTTTTGGGGACGCTGTATTCTGGTCTTACGAGACGAAGATTGAGTTATTTGAGCGGAATAGTGTTAGTCACGTTTGGAGGCCGAAAAAGTTAGCGTATGATCCTAAAAATACACTCCCAACAGTGAAGTTTGGAGAAGGCAGCATAATGGCATGGGGCTGCTTCTCCTCTGTAGGTGCTGGAAGACTCCATATTATTGAAGGGTAAATGAATGCTCAGATGTATCGCAGGATTCTGGATGATAATCTCTTACAGTCTGCAGACGACTTGAAGTTGCCAAGAGGATGGACATTCCAGCGGGACAACGATCCAAAACATACAGCCAAGGGTACTGCAGCGTAATTTCAGCAGAAAAAAATAAAGGTTATGGGATGGCCAAGTCAGTCGCTAGACGTAAATCCTATCGAGAACCTGTGGCGAGAATTAAAACTAAAGATTCAGAAAAGGGACCCAAGAAATCTAACAGATTTAAAAAGAATATGCCAAGAAGAATAGGCCAAGATACCTACAAATATTTGTAAGAACCTCATAAGTAAATATCCCAAACGGTTGGAAGCTGTACTAGCGACGAAAGGTCATATCACCAAATACTAACTGGTTTTCAAAGATGTATCGGATACTTTGTGGAACGCTAGTTTGATATTTATACCGTAATCATAGTAATGTTTTACTATTTTTGTAATGATACCAATTTGTATTCAACTTACAAAATACATAAGATCCTCAATTTTCGATTACTTTGCTGATGTGTAACTATGGTAAATAAACTTTTGATCATGTATCGGATATTTATTTACCACACTGTATATATATATATATATATATATATATATATATATATATATATATATATATATATATATATATATATATATATATATATATATATATATATATATATATTTATATATATATTAGCCCATTATTAAACCCACCATTCACTCTATAGTATGGATCCACTTTAGTAAGTAACAAAAGCAACCCATTTTTCTATTAAATGTTTTTTACTCTTACAGTTTTTACAAATTTTAAAACAAAGTTTAAATTTATTATTATAGTTGATTATCTTTAACTACTGCCAGGTCAATTTCTCTTTTAGTTTTTAAGAGCGATGTTAAGAGTGTGAGTTAGAGAAAATGAGATTTGGAGTGAAATTTAGAGAAAGATGGAGATATAGAGAGAGGGAGAGTGATACAGTATATATATATATATATATATATATATATATATATATATATGTATATATATAGAGAGAGAGAGAGAGAGAGAGAGAGAGAGAGTTACAAGGAGGAGTTACAAGGAAAGATAGTACCTCAGAAGACTAAGTTAGTCCATACCGAGGAGGTACTCATTTAATATTGATATTCAATCTACTCGTCATAGAAATAGTATAGTAAAGTTTAAGGCTCTCCCCTCCCACCTCTCCCGCCCGATCTTTCGGGCAATGAAAGATGAAAAGATACCCGCTGTGCTAGAAAGAAGTACACAAACAGGAATTTCGACAGGAAAGCAGAAATGCATTTCTACATTATTATTTTTCTTTTAATATTCTTAATCTAATTATTTTCAGTGTAATCTTATGTTTTTAGTATGTAAGCGTATTTATGATTTTATCTAACCTCCTTTTAAACGCCTCGACACTAGGGCTCGAAACGACCTCTTCCGTTAACTGATTCCAAATATTTACTATTTTATACCGCATACATTCAATTTGTATTTTGGAGGGATTAGCTTCATACTGTTATTCCTTGTTACATTTCTGTTGAACTCGAACCAGATTGAGTAATCCACATTATCAATTCTATTTAGTATTTTATATACTTGAATCAACTGGCCTCGTACACGTCTAGTTTCCAACTTGTAAAGGTTTAGCTTGTCTATTCGTGATTCATAACTATAATTTCTTAACGAAGGTATCATTTTAGTAGCTGTGGCCTGAACTCTTTCCAATCATTCAATGTCTTTTCTGAAGGAGGGTGACCAAGCCTGCGCACAGTATTCCAAATGGGGTCTCACTAGGGCGTTATACAGGTTGATTACAGTTGTATCGCTTTTATAAGTGATTTGTCTCTTTATATAACCTAGTATCTTCCGCGCTTTCTTTTCAACATTGACGCACTGTCGAGTGAACTTGAGATCGTTTGTGACATAGATACCGAGATCTTTTTCGATTTCTGATTCTGTTATTGTTTCGCTCTCGAGTTTGTAATCTGCCTTAGGATTTTTGTGACCAATGTGCATTACTTTACATTTCTCCAGGTTAAGGGGAAGAGAGAGAGAGAGAGAGAGAGAGAGAGAGAGAGAGAGAGGGAGGAGAGAGAGAGAGAGAGAGAGAGAGAGAGAGAGAGAGAGAGAGAGAGAGAGAGAGAGAGAGAGAGAGAGAGAGAGAGAGAGAGAGAGAGAGAAAGAGAGCGAAGTTAAGAGTGAAGATTAGATAAATAAAGAGAGAGATTTGTAGTGAGAATTAGAAAGAGATATATAGATAGGGAGAGTGATTAGAGAGAAATTTAAGGAAAGAGTTTTAGGGAGAGTTTAGAGATTTCAATATAAATTTAGAGTATTTAGAGATAAAGATTAAAAGCGAGATTTAGAGAGAGAGATTTAGAGAAAGATAGATTTAGTGTGAGAGGGAGAGGAAGATGGGGAAGGCATAGTTAGTGGGATATAGAGGGGGAAGCGACAGAAAGAGACAGTGAGAGAGATAAAGAGAGACAAATTGAGACGAAGAGACATAAAGAGAGAGAGAGGGGGGCAGAGAGAGAGAGAGAGAATAGTGAGAGGGAAGGAGAGAGGCAGGGAGGGAGAGAGATGGAGAAGAAGGGAGAGATTAAACAGGATGAAATCTATCTGCAACCGCATATCTTACTCGCTCTCTCCTCTTCGAGCATTTTCTTGACCTTAGGACAAAACCGTAAATTGCTTATTCTTAAGAGTATCTTCAGAGAAGAATTTCCACAGGTTTTACATTGAATTTGACCTTTATTTTTATCAGTGGTATGTGGGGGGGGGGGGGGGAGGAGGTAATTGAGATGAGGGTTTCAAAAAACTTGTTTGGGCATCCTGTAAGGAAAGTACCCCGTCGCTACACTAATAATAGTAGAATTTTTTATCCATTTGTCTGAGTTGTATAGTTTGACTGATGACTCCTTGTCATTTTAAAATGCCCTATTTGTCGCTCCCTTGGTTCTCAATTCCCTCAGCCTGATGCCTCGAATCAGGGGGTTCTCTCTCAATAACTCCGCAAAGCGCGTATTTACTTGTCGATCTTGTTGCGTTGTGAGATACGCAAACTTCATCTGTCGACCCACCACAACAATCCCGCTCATCCTTCCTGCGAAGTGTGTGAAATATGGCGTCTTGTTCTGATACCAAACCAATGAAAGTTCCTCGTAGAATTGTGTGTGATTCATCCTTTTTTTTAGCCCTATCTTGAAAATACATGACGTACGCCATTATTTTCCTCCTTGGACGCGAATTTAACACAACGGTGCCTCACCCTGAGACTCATTCGGTGCGCCTTCCACGCTTGAATACAAAGACAAGTGTGTCCACCAAGAGCCTTCAACCACGTCCTCCTGGATATTTGGATGAGGCGTGGTTGAATTCGAACAAAATGAAGGGTAACGCCCATTTACGCGGGCATAATCATTCGTTGACGGCATAAAAAGAGAATTAGATTTGGACTTTATTGATTGGAAGGAGAAAACTGGCATTAACCAGCGAGGGCAAAAACGCCCATTGAATGAGTGTTGCAAAATAGGAGTCAAAATTCATAAACCTCCGAATTGTTTTTGTTGTTATCACTGGACAATAATGGCGGCCATTTCCTTTGCAATCCAATAGTCCCCCGGGGTAGAAAGGAGCGGTTTTGATTTATCTCCTGAAAATTCCAAGTTAACTAAGGGGCAAACACTTGATGCGGGATTGAAATACGAACAGAGGAAGATACTTTGCGAGAAAGAGAATGAATAAAGACGATAAAGGGTGAGGGAAGGAGAAAATACAAAAATGCAATTCATGGATCAGGAATGAAAACAGAAAAGTCAGAGGGAAGAAAGAGCCCTCTCAAAAAGAGCTTATATATATATATATATATATATATATATATATATATATATATATATCCCTCTCTCTCTCTCATTCTCTCTCAGCTAGATTTACCAGATGTAGCCCATGTCATTTTGCCTCTTTTAAGCCGTAAAGGGGGTCTAAATCACTGCAGAATTGGCCAGGATTCTGAGGGTGCACACCCTTCAGGCTCTTAATAGTTTAAGTTAGTCGCCTCTAAATCACACTAGCTTCTAACTTCACCATTTTCCATACTTTTCATTTCCCATTTTAATTTACCCTAAAAAATACAAATCTATTAAAATTTCGGTTTATTATCTACTTGCTCGCGATACGTAGGAAATGAATAGCCGAGCGAAACCTTCAAACGTATAATTACAGAAACGTATCGATGCGCACATATCCCAACTCGGAAGTCACAACATCGTATCTGACACTAAAATCCCAATGCCCAAAACTTGTGCCAAGACGAGGTAAGCAAAGTTTAACATATATAGGGTGTCCCTCAAAAGACTATACTCTTTATAGCATCCTATATTTTATCATTTAAAAAAAAACAACAACTATATATTCTTAAAGTAATCGCCAATGGAAGGTCAATTAGTGAATTAAATGATAGTGATCTAAATGTTATATCGAGTTTTTTGTATATAAAAGTTAATTAACTACGCCAGGTGGTCACAATGTTCTCTAGCGGCATGAATGCACTTCTATATGCGTTGGCTAAACTTGGCTATGGACCGAACGTAGTCTAGTCACCGAGTAGCTTGCTTCGAGACTTAGCCGACGCACTCATTTCATGCTACAAACTCTACATCATTCAATTTTATTTAGTTTAGCAAAAGATTCCATGTCGCGTAAGCATAAGGCACTGGAACAACAAAATGCTGTTTCTCAAGTGGTATTGGAAATTTGAGAAATGTGGCCGAAAGCCATAATGGCAACAGATCCGGGAATTTGGTACAAAGCTACCGAAAAATCGCGCCATTACAAGCATCCGTGAGAAGTTTGAAGTAAATGGTAATGCTTAAGATATACGGAAGAAAAGATATGGACCACGCAAGTCTAGTATGAGCGACGAAAACTCCATTTCGGTGTTGCAAAGATTCACTCGTTCACTACAGAAATCAGACAATATACTCGCGAGACCTGGATCAGCTAATCAGGTGTTCCCCGGATTTAAAATCGTCACAATGGAATAATTTCATTCCATGGCTGTTACACACCACGACTGAAAATGACCCTAATCACAGACTCCATGGAATTTTTTGAATGGTTTCAGTCGATGGACCCCGAAGACGTACATTATACAAAAAATCTTGTACTCCGAGGAAACTACCTTCAAGCTGAATGGAATAGTAATTCGACACAACTTCAGGTATTGATCACTTAATAATACACACGTTTAGGTGGATAAACTTGTTAATTTACCTTGATTAAGAGTAGGGTATGGTTTATTCTCCCGGGGTTTAGTTGGGTTGAAATTAATGAAAACAGCAGTGAAAAAAATTCGTAGAAATCGATATTTGGTGAATAATTCGCTTAGTTACCCAACCATTATTTGCTTTCACTGCCACCAATCGTTTCCTGTAGTTCTTCACTAAAGCACTGCAACATTCCTTACGTATTTCTGCCCATTCTTCTTTGAAAATTACCTCCAATTCTTTGGTGCTCTTGGGACCCTTCAAATGAATCTTGTTCTTCAATGTTCGCCACAAGTTCTCCATTGGGTTTAAATCTGGCGACTGTCTAAGCCACTCTAGAACGTTTACATTGTGTTCACGGAGCGAGTAGTTTCGCAGTATGCTTCAGATCCTTATTTAGTTGAAAGATCCATCCCTCTACAAGTCCAAGCTTCTCTACAGAATCAAACATGTGTCTTTAGTTTTCCGCATTCATGGTCACAAGGATGACGTGGATTTTGCCGGTACCCTTAGATAAGGACCACTCCCACACCATGATGCTACCTCCCCCAAACTTCACGGTGGGATGGTGTCCTTGGGGTCGTAGGCACTGCCGTCTTTCCTCCAAACAGGACGGCCATCGTTACAGACAAACAATTCTATTTTTTGTCTCCTCTGACCACAGGACATTTTATCCCAGAACTCAGCAGATTTCTCTAAGTGCTTATGTAAAAACTTTAACCTTGCAGCTTTGTGTCTCTTCAGCAGCAGAGGTGTCTTCTTTGGCCTGCGAGACTTAAAATCGTCCTGGAGTTCATTACTGATGGTTCGCTTTGTGACCGATGTTTTTGCCGCCAGTAGGTCATCGTGAATTTCATTATAGGTCGTCAATGGGGCAGCTCTATCCTTCCTGAAGATTACACGAGAAGCTTTTGGGGAAATCTTCCCACTTTTTTCCACTTCAGAATGACAGAGCCAATGGTGCTGAAAGGTATTTTCAACTGCTTGGATATCTTCCGGTAGCTCAGCCCATCAGCATGAAGCTTCAGGATCGCCTTTTTCTGGTCATTGGACAGTTCTATATTCTTCGTCATGATAATGTCTTTACTACGGGAGCGTCGAATGCTGAATAGCATTCCAATGTTTCATGAGCTCTTGTTAACTGCCGTATATATAGTTGGAACCCTCTAGAAGCTTCTTTGCACCGTCACACCTAGACGTATGTCTCGCATTTACTTTTAAAAGATTTATGTTTCTGTATGAATACTTTTCCACACCCGTTTTCATTAACTTCAATTTTACTGAATATCAATTTTGTTTCATTCCTTTATGTGCACAGAACTTTCAACTATACATTAATATACATCTAGTGTGGAAATATCCTGAGGTTTGATTGGTTGGAGTTTAGTAAAATTGAATTTTGAAGGTGTTCGAGTACTTATTTCTTCCTACTCTCTCTCTCTCTCTCTATATATATATATATATATATATATATATATATATATATATATATATATATATATATATATATATATATATATAGATATAGATATATATATACGAGGGGTGGTCAATAAGTTTTGCGAATCGGTATGGCAAAACAGAGAAAGGGGGATGGCTGTCTGTGGGGGTGTTAGGACAAGTTATGACAAGTCAGGACCTGCATCCGCACGCTCCTGCCTCGTCTATTTAAGAAGCAGTAGCTGATCGCAGATCGTCAGTCACAATTTTTTCAACAATGGAGAAGGTTGAGCACCGCGCAGTGATCAAATTTTTGACCAAGGAAGGCAAGAATGCAAAAGAGATCCATGAACTCATGGTTGCAGTGTACACCGACACTGCCCCTTCCTATAAAACCATTGCTCGCTGGAATAGGGAGTTCTGCCATGGTCGTGAGTCCCTTGAAGATGACCCCCGTCCAGGACGCCAGTCAGACGTGACTAACGAGAACAATGTGGACCGTGTGGAGAGGATGATCCTCGAAAATCGACGGGTGAAGGTCGAAAAAGTCGAGCGAGAACTTGGAATATAACATGGAAGTGTTATCATCATCGACCACGACAATTTGGCCATGACCAAAAGGCTGTGCACAAACTGCCCTGCGCGAGTGCGGATTCGAGGAGCTCAACCATCTCCCCTACAGTCGAGATCTGGCCACTAGCGATTACCTTTTATTCCGCCAGCCCAAGGCTGCACTGCGTGGACGCAGGTTTGGAGACGATGAAGATTTCCAGCTCGCCGTCCAGGAGTGGAGAGAACAGCAGTCGGGAGATTTCTGGTTGTCGGGAATTCGAAGCCTCAGGGACAAGTGGCGCAAGTGCATTGAAGTCGAGGGTAGTTATATTAAAAAATAATAAAACACTTTTCCTTATATCTCGTTTCCTTATATCCGATTGCAAAACTTATTGACCGCCCCTCGTATATATGCAACAAAGCCCACAGGGAAAATTAATACGAGGATTTCAAGTACTTTCGAACTTTATTTCGAGTTCTTTATCAAGGAATAACAAAAGTATTGAAAATTGTAATATATATAAGGATAATACAGAGGAGAAGGGAACGCCCACAAAAAAGCAAAAATCCAATCAACTAAATGAATTACTATGAAATGGAAACATTAGGAGGAGCGAAGAGTGACAGAAAAAAGGGAAGATAAATACAAAATAAGATCATTAAATCAGGTAAATTCAAAAGACTAAAGGTTGACAAGAGGATTAAAATACCGATAAGGCAATTGGGGAGGGAGAAAATCTGAGCGAGAGATTAATATCAAGGTCAGGATTGAAAAACCAAGGTAGAATAAGTACAAATGTTATAAAGACTTGACTCAAGTGAAAATAAATACACAGATATAAACATAAGGCTACATAGATGCACAAAAAAATAAAATTAAATAGTTTATTAAGATTAATATAAATATTTAGTCTCAAATTAAAAGTTTCGACAGTACATCGTAAATATTAATTAAAAAAATAACCATCGAGTTTATATAAGCCAGGACTTATATTAAAATTTTGGAATTTACTAATAAAGGTCGTCAATTCAATGATATTTCATGAAATTGTCTCGTTATTATGACAGATGATTTTAGCAGAATTCCAATCAATTTTGTGATTAAGATATGACATATGAACATAAGATGAGCTGCTTTCTTTCCCGCGACGGACATTATATTTATGCTGAGAAATTCGTTTTTTTAAACATTTACCTGATTGGCCATAGTAATATTTAGACCAATCGATACATTTTACGCAATATACATTACCAATAAGGGAAGGGGCTCCTTGAGTAATGGTTGAGAGATAGTATTATTATAGTTAAATACTACACAAATGCCTAGTGATTTTAAAATATGAGGGAGAGAAGCAAAGGATGGATTAAAAGGAAGTACAAGAAGATTCTTGTTATTAAAAGGCGCGCGAGGTTCAAAACGATAAAAAGACCTTTTAGCTAACTGAAGGCATTTATCAATGAAATGAAAAGGATAGCAAAGTTTATGGCCGATGTCAAAAATTTTAGAAACTTCAGAGTCAAAGAATTCAGGACTAACTACACGAAGTGCACAGAAAAAAACATTGAAATAAAAATTGATCTTTTGACTTTAACATGGTGAGAGGAGTAAAAGTGAATATAAGAAGAAGAATTAGTTGGTTTCCGATAGACAGAGCATTTGAAACCAGAAGGCGTGCGGTGTATTAATAAATCAAGGAAAGGAATACTTCCATTCTATTCTATTTCAAGGGTAAATTTGATGGAAGGTACAAGGGAATTAAGTTTTTTAAAAAGAGAAAAATATTTTCAGAATTGGGCCACAAGCAAAGGATATCATCAATATAGCGAAACCAGATTATAAGAAAATCTACAATAGAGGGGAGGTAATTGTTTCGAAAAATTCCATATATAAGTTAGATAAAACGGGTGATAAACAATTATCCATAGCTAAACCAAATTTTTGGCGAAAGAATTTACCATTGAAAGTAAATGCACAGTCTTTGGTACAGAGGGAGATAGGGTTCTAAGAATAAATTAGGGAGTATAGGTAATTCAACGTTACACAATTTATTTCTAAGAAACTGAAATAGATCATCAACCAGAACTTTAGTGAAAAGGGAGCAAACGTCAAAGCTAACAAGGGTGAAGACTGAAGGGTAGTGATGGTATTAAGTTTTTCTATTAGGTTGGCACTATTAATTATATAGGAATCAGAAATGCATCCTACAAGAGGGATAAAATAAAACGTTAGCCATTTTGACAAAACATATGAGACAAAGCCTACAGAACTGACACTGGGGCGTAAAGGATTAATAGGTTTGTGAGTCTTGACAAGGCCATAAAGATAAGGAAGAGAAGCATTCATAGATTTAAATTTTGAAATTAAGTCTGGATAATGTTTAAGATTTGAGTGTACTTTTTTATGAAAATTACTATTCACTTGTTCTAAGAGGTCTTTATTTAAATGCACATAGGTAGAGTCATCATTAGTTAATTCGCTCATTTTAGAGAAATATGTTTGTTTATCTAACATAACTATTGCATCAGATTTATCGGCTTTTTTTTGCGAATTAGGAAATAACATTTCCGAAGAAAAATTATCCTGTTTTCCTGTTTTTTTTGCGGTTTGTTGGATTCATTTCATTATTCTTTCGCGTTCATAAAAGATATATATATATATATATATATATATATATATATATATATATATATATATATATATCGGATAGAATTCGTTAGCATGAAGATTGTCTTCATGTCATGTTCTGTTGTTTTCACCCCATGAACCCGCTTGTAGCCTCGATGACCGTTCACTATCTTTCCTTTTAGCCCCTTTAAGACACTGGTAATCCTGGACCTCAGCTCATCCTTCGTGTTGCAAGTGGATTTTTTGCTCTCTTACCGCGTCTCACACATAGAAAATAAAGGGTTGCAGTGAGGCGAGTTGGGAGGCTAAATGCCAGGTGATTGTTCTCAAAGAAATTCCCCGACAGAAAGGCCCGGATTTTCTAGCTGGTGTGGCAGGGCCGTGAGTCTTGCTGTCAGATGGATGGCCTCCTTGCAGCTACCCGATCGGAACTTTACCACTTTGCTCATAACACGAATGTAGCCATTGGTGCTCAGCGTGAAGCCCTCAGGGAAGAAGCGGGGAGGCTCAACTTCACCTTCACTGCTGACGACACTGAAAACCTTGATTTTCATTACAAATTTCGCCCTTATGACTCTGACCAAGACATTTAGGGGCGACAGCGAGCCACCTCTCTAGCTCTGAGAGTTAATTTTCTAGTCTTAACATATATTCTTCCTGTCGAAGAAAAAACGCAGGATGCCTGGCTCCAACGGATGTTTCAACTTGTTCATCAGGTTCATACTGTGCTTAAGACGCTTTTCCTGCATCGTTTTTGACAGAAATTATCTCTTGCTTATATTGTATGGAAAGTAGCGATTGTCCTCGTACACCACCAGCTGGATGAGCTTTTCATCCATACCTTTCTTCCTTGCAATGACAAGCATCTACTTTCTCTCCGGGATCTTTGTTGATTATCTGGATTTCAGCGACGAATGCCGGCGTTCTGATGGCGTCAGATCTTCGACCATTAGTTTCCACTCAGCATAAAACAAGTAAAATAAAAGTTATGTGAAAATCGTTATATTTTAGAGTTAACTGTATAGGTATAGATATATAGTGTCGCTTATTTCTTCATCATTTTTTGTAGTTTTATTATTTACGATAGAACACCTGGAAACCACATCACAAATTACCAGTTTACAATTAGTCCACATGACGAATTTTCTCTCGTTGCTGTGGAGTCAAGTCAATGGCTCTGCAAATTTAAAGATTCCGAGCTGTATCTTAGTTATATGTAAGATCGAAGAGGTACAAATAAGTATTTAAATTTATGTACTGAGTAGTAAAGCGTAAAAATGTCGTAGAGTCTTTGAAATCATCCAACTCTGATAAAAAAATCGTAGAAAATCGTTAAAAAAAATTTATATACTTAGAAACAATTTAATTTACAGACGAGCGAAATTTAACCACGAATCCAGCCGGTGGGTGAGCTTCCAGACTCTCTTATTTCTGATTTGCACAAATTAGCTGACAAATATGAATGCGGCAAACTTAAAGACGAGTTATTCAGATATAGATTAATTGTAGGTATTCTGGATCATAAGTTAAGTGAGACTTTGGAAATGGATGATCAGTTACCGTTAGAAAAAAATTAGCAATAAGGTGATGCAATCTCAAATGGTGAAAGTTCATCAGTCCACAGTTAGATTTAATTCTAAGTAACAAAAAGACGCTTAATGAAAAAAAAAACTTAATGCTTCAAAATATGTAACGAAGTCTAATCGTTCCATATGTGGATAACCACGCTGCTCGCCCAAAACAAATTCCTCAGCGGCTAGCATTCGTCTCTGTTTTCTTTCTGGCCTTCTTTCTTTCCCAGACTGGACCTTCCCCTTTCATCAGGCACAAACATCAGCCGAGGAGACCGGATAACTGACCGGACACGAGCTGGAGCCGACGATGACGATCTAGAGACTTTGCTTCCGAACTTCAAAAATGTCATTAAATGTAAAAACTTATCTTCTATAACACTATATTTTAAAACCGGAATTCTTTTGAGGGGTTGAATAATAATCGATTTTTGTCTCTCTCTTAGTTCTGTTGTGACCTAGATATATTTTAAGTTTTATCCAAGTTCATTCTAAGAGTTTCTTTATAAAGTTTGAAAAAACAAAATGGTGACATTCAGAAATGCATATGATTATCGAATGTTTTGGAATTTTTAAAAACAAAAAGAATTACAAATGGTGAAGTTCATAAAATTTATTAAAACTGAGGCATGGTTACTTTTTATTTGATTTTTTGTATATTCAAATGTTTTATCGAAGTTATTTTTAAATAGATTTTCAATTTTAATCTTTATCAGGAGGAAATAGCTACTGGACGCTAAAAACAAATAAAGCAAAATGAAATTATTAAAGCAAATTAATTTGAAGAAAAAGAATCGTGAGGATTGTTTTTTTCCGTATTTAAAAAGAATTCCGATAAAGGTTTTCTGGCTTTTAGGCCTAGAAAATAAGCACCGATGTGCGAAAAATAGACCAAGACTAATTATTACAAGAAAAATAGACCAAGACTAATTATTACAAGATATGTAATGGAAACTTCTTCTTTTTTTTAGACAAATAGGCCGTTGTCAAAGCCGGATAGATAATAGGCCACAGACCGAAGATCTGCTTGCGAAGTGCAAGCTCCTCCTGTAAGGAGAACTGATGAAGCCGCTCTTCTAGTAATGAAATAAAATCGGGACTCACGGTTGTCTGCGATGCGCTTTGCAAGGGTAATTGTAGGGTAATTCGTGAAGCTCTATGAAGTGAGATTTTTGGACCGAAATCACGAAGGACATCGGGCCATCGTTAAAAGACTTGGACGTGCTAGATCATTAGTCTGATGGTACAGTTTAACTTCATACATACCGGATAAGATAGTTAGGTATCAGACCTCTTAGCACAATCAAGTCTGGATCTTTAATCGGTGAGGATCTTTCGAGTCGTCCATTTGAAAAGTAGGTATTGATTTCTTTTAAGTTCACAGGGAGTAAATTACTAGAGTAGATGAAATAAAATAGCGTTGTTACCTTCCAATACTTCTGCTAGAGTCATTAACCATTCAAAATCTGAATGTGATAAATATGGCATACCAGAAGTAATAGTTTCATATGGTGGTCCTCAGTTCATAAATTATCGCTGATAATGTTTCAAAGGAATTCGAATTATGGCATAGGATCTGCAGTCCAAGCTGTATTCACAATCAACTCCTTACCAAAAAAGTTAAAATGTTCAGGTGAATATATGTATGTGTTTGTTGCTCTACAGAACTATGCCTCTTTAAAATGGTTATTCTCCATCTAAACTAGTAATGGGTTGTAGGTTAAAATTTGTTTACCTGTTCAAAACCTCCAATTCTATGGAGCCAGTGAAGGAGCGGGTATTTTCATGGAACACCTTTTAAAGGAGATGTATTAGCACATGTTTCTTGAAGATAGTTGGCAGAGGGCCTTGTCGCGCTCTTCTTTAAGAGTAGCTCGTCTGTAATTGGTCCCCACTTGGCACTCGGGCCTCACCTGTGGCTCCAAGAAACTGTTTGTATGTGACAGCGGCCACACCCCGGTACACCGTTTCGAGAGGCGGGCTTAACCAGGTTGAGGGTAGCCGACGGGTCTCAAACCCTCGGTGAGTTAGGGCGTGTCTACCCTAGCAAGCGAAGACGATTCCTGCGGATTGAGCGGACGATATCGACTGGGAGATCCATTGGCCATGAAGGAGGTGTTGCAGGGCTTTGTGGAAAGCCGAGGGCGTCACCATGCAAATAAGACGTCACAGCCATCTACTGCAGTCAAGGAAGTCTCCAGTCGTGACGGTCCTTCGTACCACTGGACTCCAACTCCTGATGCCGAGAGAGTGGGCCTGCCCCAGTGCAACGTTTTGACCACTTTAAAAGCAATCACGCACAGGTTCTGATGTCATCGTCGAAATCGATGGCCACCAATATTACTACTACCTGTCATGTCTCCTCAATCAGAAGCGTTCACTCCAAACACGTAAGTTCTGAGACAGAAAGAAAAGCGATTGATGAGTAAGTACAAATGATTAAGCGGACTGGCATAGGAGGGTTTGCCCATTGAAAGTTCATTGTGTTCACACAGTTCATCTTCATAAAAACGAGAAAGACTATACAGTTGTAGTTTTTGTAAAACCTCATACACCCATGGCCAAATGTTTTGAGACTAATATATATATTTTTTTATAATTTCACGTGATAGGAATAATTATTCTAATATTTAAATTAATGTACGTTTATAAAAAAGGTATCATTTAAAAATAATAGTAATAAAAACTGCATTCCTTCGCTGAATCCAAAGTTGGCTCTTGTCCTGTTTCTGTTTGAGGTGAGTTTCAGTCCCTGGTCAATGATATTCCACCAAAACGATAAAAGGATAACAAATATGGGTGAAATGAATGAGGATGTGAAATTTGAATCTATTTCGTAATATTTGAGGGGTTCAAAATAAATGTTTGAATCTTTTTTTCAATTCCAGAAATGGTTCTTTTCAAAGAAAAGCGTGAGACCATTGTTGCTCTGCAACAACGTGGTCTGAAATTTAAGGAAGTAGATGCTAATGGTATTGCCTTAATGAGCGCTATCTTTAGTATTATTAATGACTTTAAAAGAAGGGGTCACACCTCTATGAAGAAGTTTTCTGGATGACAAAGAGTTTTAAGTTAACGACATGATTGCCTCCTGGTAGCAGTTGTGAACGCTTCAACGCGCACATTGAGGTGCAGACTTTTCCACAAAGGTCTCAGGTAAAGAAGGGCTGCTTCCGTCGCTTGTTTGGAGATTCTGGAAGATTCCTCGTTAAGAGGAGAAAATAGTAACATTTTCACGATTTCTGTGTCGTACCCATGGTGAAGCATCCGGACACTCTCCATGTCGGAGGCTGTTTCTCATTTAAGGGAACTGGAGCACTAAATATTTTACCGAAGAACATTGCCATGAACTCAAAATGGTACCAAAACGTGTTTCATTAACACCTTTTCCCAACAGTTCAGGACCACATTGGGGATAATAACTGTATTTTTCAGCCTGATGGCGTAGATTGTCACAAAGCAAAAACAATAAGAAAGTTCTTGGCTGAATATAACATCGAACTTTTGGGACCTTGGCCCTGGAATTCATGAGCGATAAATAAACTTGTGGCTGATAAACAGAAACCATC
This sequence comes from Ceratothoa steindachneri, assembly GCA_963969495.1. Classification (NCBI taxonomy): domain Eukaryota; kingdom Metazoa; phylum Arthropoda; class Malacostraca; order Isopoda; family Cymothoidae; genus Ceratothoa; species Ceratothoa steindachneri. The sequence continues at coordinate 133,062,751 of OZ018322.1, read as the reverse complement.
CATTGTGAGCAGCTGCGTATATTTGTTGAACAAAAAGGGATCAATATCAGTCAAAATATGACAAATCTCCTATTGAAGAGATTTTGAAGAACAAAGCACATCGTTGTAAATATTGACTTGGCTTACTTGACTTAAGGGCGCAGGTCGCAACGGCCCCTTGTTCTGCGTCTGCCTGCTGTCGATTATTTCTAGCAGACATGAAACAGAATTTGGGAACTTGCCAAAGACTTCCCAAGCGCAGTGCTCTACTAACTTGAGCGTGTTCCCCCTCTCCATGGAGATAGGTGGAGTAGAGGAGCTAACCGAGGTATAAGCTGTTTATACTCGCCCTTCCTCTCTCATCTACCTGATTCCATAGATGAGTTTCCCTCACATGGTTCAGCCTACCTGCTAAAATGGTTACCGGGGTGGGGTGCTTGGAGCTAGCATGTGAAAGCGCACATCAATTGAATGTATTTATTAATAAAATTAGCTTAGACTCTATTCTTTTGTATCTTTCACTTTAAATTTATGATAGAAATATACTAAAACAAAATTCAACGTTTGATACGGGCTATTTATTTTTTTTATATAGAAAAATACAGCAGATTCAAAAATTTTGCCCATGACTGTACGCCGAGAAGGCGTTAATCTCCCTGAAAACCAGTAAATTCTGACTCTGTATCAGATCGACAAATTCCTAGAAGTGATAGACACAATAAGGGCATACATCCCCCTCGTTACTGGGATTAATTTAGTTTTATTCTTTGTAGTTTTAATTTTTTTTGGTTACCTGTTTAAAGTTACGTTGTTTTTCAAAGTTAATTTTGTAGTTTTTAATTTTATAAATAGTTAAAATTTTGCTTGAAAGGAGAGTGTCGTATGTAGGTAAAATATGTTTCGTGCACACAAATATGTAAATGTCATCCCGCGTCTACATCGTAATCATTGTCGCCGCATGTACCAGCCAAAGATAGCAATTAAAACCTACCGTCCCTGCCGTTAATATCTATCGATCCTCAGGTCTAAAACTCTACAAGTTTACAAATATAAGGTAGGGCACGAATACATCACTAAGAAAGAGCATGATAGCTGAAGGCAAAAGCAGAGAAGTGGTTCGCTGAGAGATCTGAGGCTTAATGAAAAGGCGCATTGCCATACAGAATGAGGAAACATGTAATGATTTGCCACGAGTCACTAACTCTTGAACAACTGAGTCGCTGACTAATACTGACTGTAAGATTGAATGTATAAACCTAATGAAATTGATGGAAATCATTCCAATTATGCCTCTGAACTGCATAAGGGCATTGACTTGGACGAATCTATGGATAGCCTCCAGTCACATTGATCGTGAGGATGTTTATGGCGGGCATTAGACCATTTAAATTGTCGCAGACCAGAAGGTTTACATTTCATGAGGAAAAATATTTCGAATACTTTTTTGATGTTTACAGAATGTGAAAACCCTAGCAAGAGATGGCAGGAGGATCAACTACTGTAGCCTAGAACTTAACACCTTGCACTTATTTTTAGACAACACCAAACTCCTGGCAAGTTCCTGTGTTCTTGAGGTGTGGTTAACAGGAGTAAAATAGCAAGGGCTTAGGTCTTGTGAAATTAATGGCCGAAGACAGGAACTTTCATTTCCCTTATCTGACTCAAGTGAAAATTAACTGCTGAATCTAGAACTAGTACTCCTTTTCCATAGTATACTGACAAACCTTGAACCATTGAAGGCATCATACGAACATAACAATTGCTGTTAAGAGATGTTGGCCATCTCCAAATCATTGCAAACGATATACATTTTGTTTCTTGTTCAAAAACTGGCAAAGGTTTATTGCACAAGTGTTGCTACATTTTAGGGGCCTACTTCTTGTTATGCTAGCCAATTTTCATCTGCAGATATAGCAGAAGTAATCTGCCTTGCTGATATACTCATAAGTACAAAACAGAAGTAAATATATTAAATAAATTGGCCTAAAATACATAATTCTACACAATCATAGAATACACCATCGCCCCCATTCGACAGCTAACAGAAATCTGAAGAGGACGTGGGATACTAGCGTTCCTTTCGGGGTACTCAGATCCTCCTAATCCTGACGGAAAACAACGAGGGTTTCTATGATTTTTTTTTCTTTACCGGCGCCCAAATGGCGTGTGACCCAAGGGTACAAATCGCCGTAATCAATATTAGCCTATTATTAGGCTATATTAAAAAGACAAAACAATACACTAAAAAAAAAGAAACATAAGTTAAGCAAACCAAACAACAAGCAAAAAAGGCACAAAAAAACAAACAAGGAGAAGAAGAAGGCACGCTCCGGCGTCGGGGGGAAGTCCGCCTTCCCTTAGCACTGAAATGTGCGCCAACAACAAGGAGACTCAAATAAAATGGAGGAGACTAGCCTACTCCAGGAAGTCATACAAAACACAAGTCTGTGCAAACAAATCCTTCCCAAGCACAAGCGAAAAACGGTAACGGCCCCGCTCGTCAAGGTACTGGGACTGTGAACACGCGCGAAGCTCCCCCAAACTGGGGCAATGGACCAGAATGGGCCTAACAGGCTAGCGGACAACACAGACGTCGCAGTAATGTGCATGGAAGCACCCTAACAAATGGCGGGGCGTCCCGCTAGTGGACCCAATTCGAAAACCAGAGAAAGCGACGTGAAACCGCAAAGAAATTGGAGTTGGGTCAACGGTAACAGTGGGGGCGCGATGACACGACGCCACTTTAAGATCCCATTAGCAGTTATTCACTTTCTTTGACATGCAGCTTTTTAATTTTTCTAATATGTTTTAATCTTAAGAACCATCTGGCCACTACCTAGTGGGGAAAAAGTTGCCGTACAAGCGCAGAATGCACTGCGTACGGCCCACGGCAACTGGCCCTTTTCCCCCCTACATCGACATAAATGTTCTTAATAGAGGGCGTGCAGAAGGCAACGGTGACTAGTAAGAGCGGAGATCGCGCCCACCTTCCGCAATTCACACTCGGCTGCGGATGGATAAAACTCTAATATATAGTCAAGGTTAGAGCGAACAAAAGAAAGATAAAACATCATAGAGGGGTGACCCTATCAGAATCTCAAGTACTCAACGTCACGCTGGTAAAATAGACCCTTAGCCTGCGAATATGAGCCTCCCATGTGAGGCGTGGGCCAAAAACAACACCGAGAAAACGATGAATCCATCACTCCTTGTCCAGTCTCGTTTAGGAACAAATCCAGGTCGGGGTGAAGACTAAGTGAACTACTTAGTCTTGACCAAGGAAAACTACCAGAGTTGTCATCCGGGCTGCACCAAAGGATATTAAATGGGGGTATACGTAGTGTGTAGCAAGAATTTCTCCTGGTAGAATCGAAGTGATACCATTGATTCTTAGGGCAAAGAGTCTCGTCGAAATTCTGATATGAAAATTGAAAGACGCCGCTTCGCCTCCTTTGTGTGGATGGTCTCTATGAGATCGTATCGCCATGCGCTATCGTAGGCCTTCTCCCAATCGATGAATGCCGTGGTGTAATGCTGTATACGAAGAAAAGCCTTACAGATAGCATTTTTCAAGCTTTCAATGATCATTGATTAAAACAATACTACACGCCTCCTCCTATACCTTCGGCCCCTAATATATTCGGGTTTGCCATCAATTGGTTTTTTGATGTTTATGTGGATTTTATTATCTGGTCGGAGGACCTCGTCCACGATGAGACGGATGGTTGGCGTACGACACGCTACAGCAGCCTTGTCGCGGGGCGGCCAGGGTCTTGTCAAACCTTTACAGACTCTAACTGCATCATTCCAAGAGTTTAAATCTATGGGAATCTGAACCCGACTTACCGGCACGGCCACATTCATCGAGAGAATCACTCTCCTCGAGCTAGGAGATCATCCCACTGGGAGCTCCCACAACCCCCTTCGGCAAGGAGCACACTACTATCATGATATTGAGCAGTTACCCCTTAGCATAAAATTAGGCGGTTTCGTTTAAGTTATCGAGGATCTGGAATTTAGGTGCGAGAAAATCGCAACACTCCGAGATTCTTGTTCTCACCATCATTCCCGACCTTTGGCACCATCTGGCCGCACCACCAGCCCCATCTCGGGGATGTTTTCCGTAGCAAATAAGTGTTGGTATCATTGTACCTTCCATCATAGAGCTAGAAAGTGTATTTCTTCCTGCGAGTAACGATCTGGGAGACATAATTAGCCCGCGTCTGTATCTACTGTGGCGGCAGTACAAGGTTTGAACACCTGCCTGTTCGTCCGAGACCCCACTACGGAGTTGGATTTAAGGTGGACAGCGGCTTGATAGTCTCCATCACTCGACATCAAAAGAAGACAATGAGTGACTGTATCGGGTAATAAATAGTTTTATTCTCTCACAATATATTATGGCAGCACTTTTCCCTGGTTATTCTTATCCTTGATGATTTCAAATGACGTACTCTCAAATACTGTGTACAGATGCTTTATTCACGGCACTCTAATTTTTCCTTCCCCATGTGTCACTTTGAATGCCTCGGTTTAGGGACTTGACTCACCAAGTTCCATAGTCGACCTTTATCTTGCACACACGATTAATTACACCCAGTAAAAATAACCAGAGTTACCAGTTATGGTGATGGGTGTTGGCGTCACGTGTGTGTATTTGAATAGTGGGATGGTTATTAGTAGAAGGGTTCATCGAATCTTCGAAAGAGTGGATCTTTCGGCGAAGGTAACTTTGAATCTCTTTTTTCTTGTTTGAAAGAAGCCTGGATAAAACGCGGATCGAGCTTAGTGGACGATGATATAAATGATATTTCGGGTGCTGGTTCTCGAGGATTTATTCTGGACGGGATAGACAAGTTGAATATCCTTATTTACATGAACGACTAGCACATATCGTGCTCTTCTTTATATGTGGACAAATTGTAAACTATCTCATTATTTACTCACAAATTACGTTACTTTACTTTTGTTATATACAGTACTTTATCTATCGTATTTCAAAATTTTAATATTTTATCAAGTTTACATTATTTATTTACAAATATATTTATTTGATAGATTAAATGAGGCTTTCAATTTCGATACAGAAGTCTTTTGATGTCATATAGTTAAGCGGAAACTCAGCTAAAGAGAAAATTAAATTTTCACTTTTACCTTCCGTTTATAGATGAATTTGATTTATATAAACACAACAATTACCATGTTATTTATTAGTTTATGTAACACAAATAGGATATATCATGTGTTTATTTATAAAATCTTCCTTTTCAAAATTTTAAGATAATTTATTCACAGAACTACTAATTGTTGCCATTTTACAAAGTTGCATCGATCAATAGTGTCCGAGGAGTAATATTTTGATGGCGGAGGGGGTGTATCACCCATTATAAAGTTAAAATTTCAACCCATTCTGCAACGCAAAAATCCTTCAACGACGTCATCTTTAAATCATGAGACGACCTTTTGGCGCACGAAAGAAGCAGTGGGCGTTTTTTTTTTCCTTTATTTTTACCGTGAATAAACTCTTGCGCCCCTCATATTCAAAATTACTCATTCTTCTTTTAGTCCAAATTACTTTCCAATTCATATGGTAATAATACCATCATGATACCAACCTTGTTGTGGTTTATATGCATCCTATGGATGCATTTTGTGGGTGGGTTTTGACAGATGCGGATGACCTTTGATAGGCCTTTGTGGCTTTTGTCATCCGTGAAATTGTTATGTTATTGCGGTTCACTTAACGACATATCAAAAATAATAAAAAAATAAAGTTTAATTTCGCACAAACAAAGATATAATATAAAATATGCATACATGAGTACAACCTATAGAAAAATAAATTACAAATTATTCTTAACTAAATTATCCACGCGAACAAAACTGTTATTACAATGAGAAGCGTTTTCTTCTAACACTAAACTAATTGGAATATATTAGTTTCCCTATAACATAATATTTCGACATTAAATTTAACATGATAGGGAAAAAAATATAATTAATAAGTAAAGATTCGTTTTAACCAAAATGTGCATAGTAATTTAAAGATGTATTTTCCTATGCAGTTTTATATGTACTTTTCAGAAATTCATACTTTGGCCATAATCGACCAGAGGTCCATAATAGGAAAATTATGTATTTTCAGCGAAAACAAGTTTTAGATCTGAAAACTAAACATGAAATTGCATAAAAAAACACATTATCAAAGTCATTTAAAAGATCCAGAGCCGACCTAACCTGGTAATTCAACATGACAATAACACTGCCTAGTTTAGGCTATTTCCGCCCACAGTTAACAATGTTTAGATACTCCCATTCAATTGTGTGGTATAGCATCCCCACCCCACCCCCGCAACTGTAAAAAAAAACCTCGTAATATTCCTAATTCGAAACCTACCATCAGATTTGAATGCAAAAGTCGATTGATAAATGTGGTTAGGCCTCTAGTTTGAATCAAAAATTTCCATAGAAAAGAGTTTTTAAATAAAAGGCTAGCACTTGTTCGAATGCGGGCATTAGAATGCAACGTGCCCTTAAACGCACAAACGGAAAATTTGCACTGGGTTTTTCGCCCTTTAGAATCATTTAATCCCGACGTAGCACACCGCTAACGCACGCCATTATACCATATAAACTAAAAGAAAAGGACAGCCACGAATCGTTCAAATTATACGGTAATCTTTAAACAAAATTCTATTAGGTAATCGGCACAAGACGCATGCGAACATCGCCTGCAGATATAAAAAGGCCTGGAATTGGTTGAATATCACCAAAAGACGCATGCGTAGATCGCCTCCAAATCTAAAAGGCCAGATCTAGGTGAAAGAATCAGGCCAAAAGTTGAAGGAACGAGACCAAAAATGAAGATGAAAGATTTAAATTTAGCAAAATAACAATATATTTTCGAAAAGTGAATAAATATGTTAGTATTAAGTTCCGGAAGTTAAAAATAATATCAGTGAGCATCATTTCTTGAATTGAAAACGTTTATGTCTTTGAAAATTACAAAACCATCTTAATCTATAAATATATTTGCGTTTGGTTATTAGGGAATGATTTCATAATGAATTAAACGGCTGTTTTCATATTATTGTAATACAATTTATTTCTCCACAATTACTGCCAATACTCGGAAATGAATGCCCTTCCAAAAGCTGCCGGGCATCTAGCTTGCTCTCACCTATTCTTTAAGAGCTTTAGCTCGTATTTCTAGTACCCAGCATGTTGCATAGTGCTTAGTTAGCTTGCATGAACTTTAACTTAGTCGCTTTGCTTAGCTAAGTCCCACCGTAACACCAAACAAATCTTTACAGCCTTGTCCAATTTGGACAGTTCCCGAAAAAGATAACGATTATATACAAGTGGTCTTTTGACCTTCTAGAGAAAGATCTTTAAGGGCTTTCTAAACCCACTTTAATGCAGAATCTAAAATTTAAAAATGCTCAGCACTTTGTTTTGGGATTTTCTTATTAAGCTGCTTGTAATAGTGAATACAAGTTCACGAAGTATGAACAAGGACAGAATCTCCAACATTTAAAATCCTTTCTTTGTATGTTTATATATGTGCATCACGACGATCACATTCCAGTAAGTGAAGCTTCAAACGTATTCAGATGAGATCAAACAATTTACTTAGAAATAATCATATGCAGGATTTTTAGCATAAGCAGCTCGTCGGTCGGAACGAGAATATATTAACGTTTGACTTTGTATCATTACTTTGTATGTTTCAAACGAATTCCATGTCACTGTAATTATTGCCATTATTCCCGAGTAATTCCTTCTCGTCCTGTACCAGAGCATTCGAACTGTTTACAATTATTTGACTATCGGTAGATGGCGTATTAATTTTATCTCTAAATACTTTTGGTAGTTCAGCTGGTTTTATGCTATCTATTGATATAGTATATCTCTGCCCATTACATGATTCTAATTCGTTTACTTTTTCGTCGCGTGTGACAACACGGAACAGGCCTGCCTACCTAAGGCGCTTCTAGTGGTTTACAAACGCGATCGACACGAATACAAACATGAATGGCTTCTCGAATTTCCTTAGGTACGAAGGATTTCGGTGAGGAATGTATTGTCCTTGAGCGGTATGTTCAAAGTCAATTCGCGACATGATATTTGATAATTCCATGATAAATTTGGAACTCCCTTTTAAAAGATGATGATGGGGCGAGAGGTTTGTGAAAAAGAATTGTTCCTGTAACTGCATAAAACGGTGACGAACCAAAATCAGTGGGCAACGATCAAATACTCAAGAATTGGTAGTATCATTAGCCATCTTGGACGACAATCCATTATAGAGCATTTCAGGATCCTAGGACATATTTCCACATTTCTATTTGTATTTGGTCGGTACGCCGTGGTTAGCTTTAGATGAAAACAAACGAGGGCCGATAATTCTTAAGAAATTCCGATTTAAACCAGCCTCCTATGTAATTAATCAGATAAAGTGGAACACCTAATCTGGAAATCCAACCATCCAAGAAGGCTAAAGAAACTGTTGCAGCAATTATGTCTGGAATCGGTATGATTTGAATCCATCTTGAGCTTTTTCTCTGCAGGATCAACAAATAGCGATGGTGTAGTGAATATTAATGTCCAGGCAGTGTAGATGTCGGTAGCAGACAAACACTAACAATGGGTAGCATTTCAAATCTCGTCGTAGGCATACAAGTGAGCAGGATGATCTAGATTACGGCTTGATTTGCACACTATCACCATATTTTGCACCAAGATTTGTAATATCTTGCATTGCATTGAAATATAAATGAGCACGACGCACTGCAAGTTTTTTTATTACTAGGGAATGGTCGAACTCCTAGTGGTACAAATTTGGCACTATATTTTTTATTGGGCATATAATTCGCTCTATTAGGATTACTAGGCCACTGAAAAAGCATTTTGTATTTATGACATATTATTCACTGGATTAACTGGTATCTCATGAACACTAGCATTAGGAACCGATGGGGCAACACTTTCATTATTTTTACTATAATTTGAATAAAAGCGCTGTGCACGATAAAATTGAATCGGTGCAGTCTTTAGCACTTCTTCCAGATTGATAGATGGCCGTCCAGTCAGTGGGGGAGAAGCGATTAGTTTCTCGAATGGTTCTGGTTTCGTCCTCTCAAAGAGCCCAATTACTCGTCCTTAAGAGAGGGTAGCTCTATGATGAGAGGACCAAAGCTGCAAGACGATCGACTCCCTCAGGAGAGAGATCCAATTATGATTTACCTCTGTATACCAAAACGAAGAAAATGACTTCGAATGAAAAGAGCAAGTAACAAAAAATATATAATGAAAGAAAAACGCAACCAAATATTCATAGTATAAACAGTCAAATAGCTAGACCGCAACGAATACATACAAAGTAAAGCAAAAACAATAGCCTTACCAGCAACAGACATACAAACTAACAACGGTTTGACCGCCAAACAACAATTAAAACAATAAAACAACACAATGACATGCATAGCATTAACCTGAAACTCAGGTACTTATTTGACTACTAAAAATATAACTTACTTCTATCTAACAACGGCCCGAGATTAGCTTCACCTCCAACTTCCTTCCTTTTCTCTCTACAAATGAGGGTTGGGTGATACACACCGTAGTATTAGTAGCGCGTTTAGATTTAGTGCAAAGACCGCCTAGGTCAACTATCTAATCTCCTACTAGTTTCTCACTATGCTATCTCTCCAACGGAGATCGATGAAACGAAAGATACTTAAGCTGCTGTTTCTCGCAATTTTATTCAGAACGGGATGATGAAAATATATATAGGGTGTTGTATCTCCCTATTTAGATAAGAGCTTCTCAACTTAAATCTATACAACTTCAACATCCTTATTTACAAGAACGATTCTCACACATGGCGCTTTTTGTTATGTGTGTACAAATTGTAAACTATTATTATTATTTATTCACAAAACTCATTGTCTTGAAAAAGTTAGGGTAAACATGAAGATCGGCGGCGCGGCCGAAAAAGTTTATTTTTTGCTTGTATGTATCGTTCACCCGCGCATGCATATTCATGCGCGTTTGGTTAAATAAAAACGTTAGTTTCTATAAACAATTTTGATTATATACTGGGGGACTGTGCCCCCAAGACCCCTCCCCAATTGATTGAAACTCAGGATCATCCTAGGGGGGTCCCCCGCAGTGTTTAAACCCCCCACGAACAGTCCCCTTGAATTTACTCCAAAAAAGGTGGAACATATTGGAACACGTACGAAATAGTTTACGTCCTATAGTTCGCGTCGCCGATCGTAATGTTTACCAAAGTTAGAAGTAAAAGTATGTAGTAAGAGTAGAATGGACAGTGTGTGCTAGAAAAAAGTGGTGAACGGGAATAAGTAAGAGTTAGAGTTGTGTACTATCTCCTTTCTTCTTATCACTGATTCATTTCCTTCGTTCTTCTATCTTCCTAAGTTGGGGGCTCTCGCGCCTCTTTAGCACTTCTTTTATTCTCCAGGTGCTATTATTGTTCTGTTGCAGATGTTTTTTTTATGTAGCTTAATTGAAATACGATTGCAAACAACTTCGATGTTACGTGGATATGGGAGCTGGTTTCCCTGCGCTGGGTTCCCACTCCTGAAATTTCCTTTGTTGTTGTTTCTGTAGTCTAGTGGGATTTCTACGAGTCTTCTATCCTCTTCGTCTAATATGTTATTCAATTTGTCTCACACCTAGCCTGCCCTCTTGTGTAGGGACATGCTAGTAGCCGAGAGGTTGATCTCCTGGTGTAGGTCCCTAATTCGTTTTCGTTCGCGTCTTCTTGTGCTGGTGAGGATGTATACAGCGGAGTTTTGCACTCTCTGGAGTTTCACAGCGTTTGACTTAAGAAGTCTGTTTAGAGGAACAGCTGGATATATATATATATATATATATATATATATATATATATATATATATATATATATATATATATATATATATATATATATATATATATATATATATATATATATATATATATTTATATATATATTTATATATATATATATATATATATATATATATATATATATATATATATATATATATATATATATATATATATATATATATATATATATATATATATGATGAAAATTAATGCAATATCGCAAGAAAAGATGAGGAATTAAACCACATTCTGCGAAGACAATTTAATTCAGAACAGTTTCGGTGTATCTCACATCCTTTTTCAACTGACACTGGATAGAAAATATAAGAAAAGTGCTTACAAACATAACACAGGGTCAGGTCGTGAAAGATCCCCTCTTTTTTGCCCCAATTCCCTACTTGTGGCTAATCAGGGGGGAGGGGGTAGGCCTAAACATAATGAAGGGCTGAAATTTTACTCTTTTGTTTCTTTTAATCCTGTAATACGAAAGCAAATAAACAAAATAGTAAAATGTCAGCCCTTCAATATGTTTAGGCCTAACTTCCCCTCCTGATTAGCCACAAGTAGGGGATATGAGGGAAAAAGAGGGGATCTTTCACGACCTGACCCTGTGTTATGTTTGTAAGCACTTTTCTTATATTTTCTATCCAGTGTCAGTCGAAAAAGGGTGTGAGATACACCGAAACTGCTCTGAATTAAATTGTCTTCGTAGAATGTAATTTAATTCCATATATATATATATATATATATATATATATATATATATATATATATATATATATATATATATATATATATATATATATATAAATATATATATATATATATATAGTAAGGTGGCTCTGCATATAGCATTGTGTGGGGAAATCAATATCGCGAGGAACAAACAGACGCTAGTTCGGTTACACAGAGTCAACAGAGAAGTGGCATATGGGCCGATACTTTACTCCTCCTCCCTCTCCGGTGCCCCGCTGTCCCAAAACAATCCTCGATGTGGCTTGCAAAGAAGGATTACCATCAGCAGATTTCGTAGCCCGTTAGTATAAACAAAAAGGGGTGGTGTAGCCTTTAGAATAAAAATCTATGAACAGACTTAATGTCCCCTGCTATTGATTAGGGCTAGTTTCTCCAAATAGGCGAAATTTCACTTTCTTAAACGAAAAACGGAAGAGACCAGTAGGGCTAAGGATCCCAACGTTGAAAAGTGATGTCCTAGGAGAGAGGCTTAAAGGTGGGCACTCATCTCCCTTCCCCTCCCCCCAAGGGTAATTGAGGTATATATAGATCGATCTGGAGAAAAGAGAAGAGAATCGAGTTAGCGATCGAGATAAGACGCGTATCGGACTCAATCCGGAAATTAAAAAGAAGTGGAAGCGAGCGGGATTTTTCTTCCCGAGGTTCTTCCTTTTGGTCACATCGAAGAGTAGACATCGGTATAGAGAATCACTCTCATACCAATCTCGTCAGAGAAACCCCCTATCTCAGTTTTGGAATAAAACCAGAGATATCTCTCACCATTGAGGAATACTCGAGCAAGGATTCACCTCTTGGTCAAGTCTCATCATCGAAAAACCCCACAAGTGTAACCCAAGGATTGGAATAATCTTACATCCACTATCCCCTCGCTTATACTGTCAAGTCAAGAAGCATCGCCACGCGCCCCTCCATAATCACCTCAAAGTCAGCTGTTATTCACGAATAACCTCCACCACGTTCAGAGAGACTGTCAGCTGTTTTCTCCAGTCAGCCTCACGTCTGCGACAACCTACGCCTCGCCTCACCTCCTCAACGAGAGTCTAGTTCAAGGTCATCACACGCCCGACTCCTCTTAGCTTAAAGGTAAAAGGATTCCAAATTAATTATGTTCTTTAGTTAACATGCCGTACTAAAGTGAAACTTTGCGTCAACCATGGCGTAGTACTCATTGGTAGTATTAATTTTTAATTAAATTTCATTTTTTTATGTAATTAAAAGTATATTTTTGCCCTAGTTGTTTAATTAAACCCTCGAAGCGCTGCATATGGCAATAGATATATAAGATTACGAATCCTCCCTGGTTAAAGAATCAAATCAAAAGATAAATAGTAGTATAGCACTCTTAGAGAAAAAAAAGGAACGGAGTTATTCATGTACGGAACAAACGTACATACATACTCGGCCGTATACCACGACACATTGTAAATTTTGATTTTTTTTTTTTATATTCAGCCCCCTGATTTGGAATATCTTAGTGAAATGCCCTTTTGCCATGTTGATTTTATCCTTAATGTGCTTACTATATCCATTCTGGTGATTTTTAGGCCGATCATATTTCCCTCGTATTGATATATGTATCTGTCTTGTCAGTGTTCGTTCTGATCTTCCACTTCCGTCAAAGTCACTAATATTGGCTATTTCCGTAGCTGTTATTCTGGCTATGTGTCGAACATGCCTGTAAGGGCTATTCGCGATTATGGTGATATCGTCCGCGTACTGGATATACCTCGCTGTTTCGTATACCGGGCTGGGTACAGGGTGGGACTTATGCAGCCCGCATGTGGGACCCCCTGGATGAGTTCAAAGATCGGCCCGCCGTGCCCCTCTATTGAGATATACGCTGTTCGGTCAGTTCTGTGATAGCTTTAACCTTCTTATCTTGAATTTGAGGTCTATCCTCTAAGCTTTATCAAAGGCTTTACGGACGCTCCTCAACACTAAGTCAGTGTAGTTTTTCTTGCATTTTGCCTTTGCTATGGTTTCAATTAGGACTGCCAACGCCGTATCAGTTCTTCTTTTTTTTCGAAAACCATGCTGGTGCTGTGGTATTAATGATCTTTCTTCGAGATTATTTATCAGTCTTTTGTTGATAATCCTTGGCCAGTGTTTCTAGTAACGTTATGGGCCTGAAATTTCCAGGGTGATTTGGCGGTTTACAGGCTTTGGCAGGAATCTATTTTTTCATTTTTTTAATGAGTCAGGGAAGCAACCCGCGCTAATTGTAGCATTGAATATGGAGACCATTTTTTTCTATAAAGGAATCTGGTGCATGGACCAGATTCTCTCTGGTAATGCCCGACTCTCCGGGTGCCTTATGTTTGATGTTAATTAAAATGTTTTTTAACTCTAGGAGAGTCACTGGTTCCATACCTTGCTCTCTAGTGTTCCGATAGAGGCGCAATGGTTGGGAACAGTCTCGAGGCGATAGTGTTCGAGTTCATCTATGACCATTTGCTCGTGTGCTCCGTCGAAATCATTTTCGCTCGGTGATATATCTAATACGCCTTTCCAATGTTCACGTAGACGTAGTGTAGCACTAAACTTATTCTACTACTTTTGTTATATTCTTAATCCATCATATTTTATCATTTTAATATTTATATCATTTACATTATTTATTTATAAATATATTATTTTAGAGATTAAATGTTTTAAAATTGAGTTAAAGCACGTCTTCCTATGACTTCATAGAATTAAGCGGTAACTCAATTAAACAGAAAACTATTTTTTTCCTTTAAGAGGGTTTGAATACATTTCAATTCTTTTACCTTCCGTTAATATATAAATCTGATTTAGATAAATACAACAATTATTATATCTTACTAACAAATAGGATATATGATAGTTTTCAAATTTTCGGAATAACTAATTCACAGACCTGCAAAATGTGGTATTACGGTAAATATGTAGATTATCGGCCCGGCATCGCCGGCCGATAAACCGTAGTTTTTTCGTCCGTGTTCCAAAATGTTTCACGTTTTTGGAGTACATTTAAGGGGACGGCTCGTGTTGGGGTAAGCACAAGGGGAGGACCACACTACGATGATCCTGAGTTTCATTAAATTGGGGGGGGTCTGGGGGGCACAGCCCCCCAGTATATAATTCTAATTGTTATAATGTTCTGACGTTTACAGAGGTGAATGCTTTAACTACATCATGTCAGCGTCTTTAATCGTTTTGCAAATTATAATAGGGGGTGGGGGATGGGGGATATGACGTCAGAAATGCTTAATTTCAATTTTTTTTCATACTGAATAGCTTTTTATTATCCCCATTCGGAGTCATTTTTATTTTTCAATATATTTTTCCCCATTTTCCTCTTTTTATTACCTTCTTTTATACAATTAAATGTAATTGGCTAGATCATTTCAAGGAACTACTTGTTTTTTAGCAGTTTGGGTGTCAAACATTCCCCTTTTACGCAGTTTGAAAATTCTCAATCGCACGTCTTCTCCGCAGTTTCAAATTGCAATCGAATTGTCAAGTTTGTCCGTCGTCTATTGCGGAATTATTAAGCCTAGTTTCTGCTAGAGATAAATTAAACAACTTTTTAGAAGTGCATAATTTAGTGCGAACTAAAAGTGAATGCGAAATCTGTGGCCGGCAATTAGAGGTGACCCCAGAATATTGAACGCGTCTGGCGAGATGCGAGAGGTTCAATTCCCAAATACGGGAGAAAAACGGCTCAATTCGACGCCTATCTTGCAACCGCCATCTTCTGCAAGCGCTTCCCGTTGACCAAAACGGGAATTAAAGAACGTTTCCACGCCTTCCTCATCGCTATTTCTGAAGTGTACCCCCCGAAATAAAGTAAGTTAACAGCGCTTATCGTTCTTTATTTTTGGATAAGAAAGATGGCGTCAGCTAGATTTCGAATACAACGCAGGCGCGCAAAATAAATAGGCTTCCCTCTCCGCTATTTCGGAATGATAACCAATGCAATTAAGTACGGGAAACAAAGTGTTTCGTTTGTTTTTTTTTCGGGCAATTTGGTAAATAAAATGGCCTACGTAAACAGCATTTTCGGTGGGTTTAATTTCGAGATTTAAAAAAAAAAAATGGCGGCAACTAGCATTCGAACAAAACTCAAACGCGCATGAATATTCAAACACGGGTGAACAATAGCGCGAACGAAGATTCAAACACGGGTGAACGATAATATTTACCCAAAACAATTTTTCCCAGGCCGGGCCGATAATCTACATGTTTACCCAAAATGTTACCTTTTTACAAAGTTTCTCTCAGTTGCAGTTCTTTTATGACAAAGCAAAAAATAATTTTAAAAACCTCCAACATTTAAAATCCTATCGTTATATGTTTATATGTGGAACCACATAACTTCTCGCATCCTTCACTGGCTTAATCACGCCAAGGGTGTTAAGGCAACCAGTTAAAATCAACTACACACTGCATTGAAATAACTGGTCCACCTGTCTTCTCCTGCCCTATTCCTAGGCCGTTTGTTAAATGAATTCTGCCAAGAAACGAATTTTCCAAAATGAAAATATAAGGTAATATTAAAGTTAAAGTTTGCTGGTTTCATTCCTCCTATCAAGATATGTTGCTTGCCGGGCAAGCGCACTCACCACTATACAACCTATACTATACTATTCTGGGGTCGACCTAGTTTCAAAGAAAGATGGCCATGTCGAGGCGTGTTTGTGATTCCCGTGTATTAAACATAATCACTAAGTATGAGAGATGACATGTTATTTCATCTTTGACTTTACAGCACTTATTATTGGTGGTACAAAAGTCTTTTTAAATTTAAATTAGTCTTATCAAATACTTGTTGAGGAATTGAGTGTGAAAAAGACCTGTCTGCTCGTCTTTGGATCATGAAAATTTAACTTTATGTCACTTAGTGGAAGATCTGTAGTGGTTGGACTATGCAGTAGGTAGGCTTGTAGTAATCGGACTACGCAATAGGTAGGCTTCTGGCAGCAAAATTGCTGGATTCAATAGGCCCAAAAGATACCTCTGCAAAGTGGACTCGAATTGGTCTAATTAAATACAAGCATACTTGACACACACACACACACACACATATATATATATATATATATATATATAATATTGTATGAGAAACATTATGGTATTTTTAAATGAACATATATATTTTTATATAAGCAAGCGAACGTGAGACACAAGAAGGATCAAAGGAAAATAGTTAAACACCTGCTTTGATGAAACTGCCCAATTTGTGTCTCGAGATAGATTTATCAATGACAGATGTTTAATGAGGAGCCGAGGTAAAACAGCTGTTGGCCGTAAGAGGTGGTGCAGTGACAATCGTATCAAATTCCACAAATAATAGTTTAAATCATGTAAATATACACACCCTGCACAGGCTTCCTTGCTCCACCCAGGGAGTGGAGAAATGCGACCACAAAGGAGGTAGATCATCCCACGGTCATTTCCAGGCCACGCCCGCTGCCTAAATGCAGTCGCAGGTGACCTTATTTATTCTTTTATCGATGACTTTGTTTTATTCCACTTGATCACGTGACATCTTTCACATAGCTAGCTTGTATGTGACCGTTTGCTTGCTTATGGTTTTAAACTACTCCTCATAACTGCAACTTGGGCTCAGGAGGCTCAAATTCCTCGGCATCATTTAACCAATGAAGGCATCCCACCACTTCCGAACGGAGTTTAGGCGAGAAAAAAATTCTTCTCTTAGACGAGATATAAATCACTTAAAGGTTTTTTAGGCATTTTAGACTTTTGTGGAAATCATGTAAAAAATGCTATCAATATCTTAGGGCCCATTACCAACCTCCAGGGGGTGAACACAAATACACGAAATCCCTTATAAATTAACCCTAAAGTGCAAACAAAGCCATTGTACAGGTCATGAACGCGATCACCAACATGGCTAAATTATGCCATTCTTTAACTGATACTTCAATTAAGATCTTAACAGATGCAAGTACATAAGGAATAGGAGGAGCGCTCGAACTGCTACAATGAAATCAATGGGCCCCATGAGCTTATTACTCGAAATAGTTTACTCCCCCACAAAAAAAATATCCACCCTTTCTTGGGAATTCTGTGCAGAATTATCACTTTTTAAAACTTTTCTTCGCCCTAATTCAAGGCTAAAACACGACCTTTGTGACAGATCACGAAGCCATTGAGCTTGCCTTTCACGCCTCCAGCGCAAATCACCTTAAATTGGTAGTGAGATAGTAGGGCTTCAGAACTTAATTTGTCAATGAGTGTGTTTTCGAAAGCGGAAGAAATTGTGCCTGTTGACGTTCTGTCGAGATCCAGATTAACACAAAAAAAGGAGGTTCCCGTGATAGCATGTCTAAGTTGTTCAAAATCCCCTCAGCTGTTCACGTTAATTTTGCCTAAAGAACGCTCTTATTACCGATTCATTTTGCCCCAGTCACGGCCCCTCTCACGTCTTTCAAAGAGACCGATTAATATGTGCCTTTGATAAAAAAAAGCAGCCCCCTTCCCCACTATTTATTTTTTCTTGGGGGCGAACAAATTTGAATCTTTCTTCTCCTGATCTCCCTAATTCGAATTAAACAATTTTCACCGACCCCTCTCTAGATTGATTTCGAGTACATTTTTAGAATTATCTATCGAAATATTGTAAAATGGTTTATTGCTTTGTTTTTCAAACTTTCCATCTCTGATCTGATGTGTATAGAAAGGACAGAGAAGGATCACTGTGTAACACAGGCGAACAGGCAGTCGTAGAGGAAAAGAGTGCGGAAATAACTTGAGAGGGGATAGGAAGAGTTGATAGGTCGGTGGCTAGACACCGATGCGTGGTGTGGTTGGGTGGGTCTCGAGGTGTTCGTGACTGGACGACGGTTGGGGGGTGGTCAGGAAGGAGAGAGTGTGTGCTTAGTCGGAAACGCGTTATTCATGATGCTTTTAGCTTATGCGACGAACAGTATGGGTTGCGGGTGGTCCGGGCCGCAGAGTATCGCGGTGCCATCGCATACTGTCTTAAATGTAGTGCGGTGTATAAGGGATCTCTAGCGAGTTTCCCGAGTTGTTTTGTGAGTGTGGTGTGAGCGTATGTGTTGAGGGGTGCTAATTTGTTGTTGTCATGTAATGTGGACATTCTTGTGTACAAAGGAGAGCTTCAGAGCAGAGTTCTGAATGCACTGAGCCTTCTGCTGCCACGTGTCACTCGCGGCTACAAGTGACAGTGGGACGTACGCGACAAGAGATAGCACGAGTGTTTTGTATAGGTGTAACTGAAGTTTTTTGCTCTCAGAGTAGAACCTGTGCAGCGTTGTGTTTGTACGTGAGGCTCTTGCTTGTGTTATGTTCTGGTGTATATTAAACTTAAGGGTCTTGTCAAAAGTTACCCCAAGGATTTTTGTATGTTGTGTGTAGTCAAGCCTTGTTAGGTTTAGATGGTTCATGTCTGGTGTGTGTGAAAAGATTTGTAGGTTATGCATGAATTGATCTCTTGCGCCGAAGAGTTTCATCTGTGTCTTCTGAGGATTCGTGGCAATCAGCCATTTATCCTCGTACTCTGTCTTAGCGTCTATTATTATTTGTGCGTGGAGCGCGATCTCGTCTGGTCCAAGGCCGCTGACGAGAATGGTCTCGTCATCGGCGTAAGACACTGTGTATGTGTGACAGCAGTTTTCGGGTGGGCGTGGGGTGCCGTTTGTGTACATAATGTATAGTGTAGGTGCCAGTACGCTTCTTGGGGAACGCCTGAGCGTGGTGTGAATAGTTTTGAGAGGGTATTGTTGTAGTTTATGTGGCATCTCCGTTCAGTGAAGTAGTGCGAGAGGAGCCTTCTGGTGCAGAGAGGTAACTCCGTTTTGTTGGCGAGTTTCCAACGGAGTCCCTCGTGCCACACTTTACCAAAGGCTTTCTCCACGTCCTTGCTGATGGAGGGTGTCTTTTGATGCACTTGGCGTTTTTTTCTGTATTCTGTCATGAACGATGGTCACAGCCACCTGAGTGGACCGGCCCCTCCTGAACCCATATTAGTGGGGGAAGAACCAGTCCCTCTCTTCTACGTATTCCTTTAGGCGGCAGTTGATCATGCGTTCGAGTATTTTTCCTAGGTGCTGTAATAGAGCAATAGGCCTGTAATTGTTTGGGTGTTTAGGGTCTTTGTTCGTTTTGTGTAGAAGTATGCTGTGAGAGACTTTGGATATTTTGGGGAAGTGGCCTGAGGCTAGTGAGGCGTTGATAGGTGTGTAAGTGTGGGGTATATATTTGCGGGGAGGTTGTGTATTAGTGTGGCTGGTAGCCAGGAGGGGCCGGGTGCACGTTTTGGTGTTGTTGGCTGCATAAGATTTATTGCTCCATTTTCTTGTGGGTGGCTCTCTTGTAGTTTCCCGTTGAATAAGGATTCCCATATCGATCCAAGGCCCTTGTAACGACGGACTAGTGCATTTACTATACTCCATCTCCCATTGGGGTGCAGGGGCGTGGGGATGGCTTTCATTTTATTTTATAGAAAGATCTATCTTCACCTTTGAAATCAGAACGCTTCCTGAAGTCCAGAAGAGATCAAATTATATCTTCCGTTCCTCACTTTCTCTCTTTCCATTTTAAATCCCAACTTTCTATCTGTTTACCTTCCAATTCCCTACAATCCTCTACTTGTCTCTCACATCACAAATTCGCCTTGATTTTTGAATGACATTGGCTAGTGTTTTTTGAGGTAAGTCATTCGTCTTATTTAAGCATTATGGCAAGTCAGCTCATAATTTGTTTATATATTTCAGATAAGCTCAGCCTCACTTCTTCTACAATCTCTAGCACTAATTAGAATCTACCAAAGACACAAAGTCATAAAAGACCATTAGAATTTTTTGGGAGGAGAAACAATAAATCTCAAATGAACTCAACTTTTCAACTATTCAAATTATTACGTTAGTTCTGTCCCTTAGTTACTTACGTCTGGACAAATTGAGCTAACAATTTATTGCATCGAGCTAACAAAAATGAAAAATTTCTTGGATTAAGTTTTAAAAATAGTAAACTTTATTATTCAAGTTTTATCAAACTTGAAAAATTTAAATGATCAATTTTTACCAAAATTGGAAAATATATTGATCAAGTTTTAACAAACTTGAAAAAGGTTCTCTCTTCAAGATTTACTCGAAAAGTCGGAAAGTTGAGATCGATTAGAGACAGTAAATCTCTTCTGGTCGAATTCCATCGTCGGTTCTCTTCGCTTTTGATCCAGCTCTAAGGATCTTTAATCCCTTGTTCCGGAGTATTTCATATTTTCTTTGTTCTCTTTTAAAATGGCATTTGAGAATTACGTGTCCATCCTTGAGGCATGCGAACTGGCAGTCTATGAGATCGTTAAAAGTCGAGGGAGGATTAAACGCAAGATCTTCTTAAGCAAGCAAGTGCGGAGGTTGGATCAGAGTCTATTTCAAAGGATGATTCGCAAGGGAAATTAAACGCTTTGAAACTTCCTTTGCTACTGTAAGCAAGCTCGATGGCCAAATTATGGAGATTTAACCTTCCTATAACATAGATTAGGTTGGCGGTTATTTCCTACAATCGAATCTAATTTCAAAATACAATCTAAACTGAACCCCCTTTAGAGGGGGGATAGGTCAGCTCCCTTACCTCATCCACTGGCGTTTCTCTTTAATATCTCACGATCTCCTCAGTGGGCATAATAAATCTTCCTTTCCCAACCTTTTCATCGTTCTTTGTCTTGCATTTTGTTCCATGAAACTTCAGACAAGCATAATTTTCATATTTTCTTGTTCCAATTCAAACCTTGTTGGTTACTAAAAGGAATATTTTAAACTCTACCAAACTCGCTTATCTCAAACGTTACCCTTTTATTTACATACCCTTTTACTATCGTCATAGATCTGTCTAATTCGGAGGAACAGTAAAAGGTTGGTTTAAAATTGTTAAAAACTTATTTCTTTAACGGATTTTTGCCATCGACCATTACATTTCTCAAACAAAATAACTTTTAATTTAATTGCAGTTTCGAACCTGCAGAAGCTTTCACTGTCCACACCTTTGCTAACTTAAATCTTTTGATGTGAACTTCTTTAAGGATGAAAGCGTGAGTAATAATCTCCTTCTCCGTATCTTTCATGGCAAACTCACTTCTGTTGTTTAAAAAACACTAACGTTAACTATGAAGATGTATTACCCTTCTCTTTCTGACATATTTGAAAATTACACGTCAATCATTCGTAATCTGGAGAAGCTCAAATCTCAACGTTCTAATGAGGAGATTCGTGTCTTAGAAATTGTATGTCCATTTCCACTCTTCTTGCTTTCAAACCTTTTTCAATTAACATATGAAATCCATACAAACTCGTTTGGAAGCCTCTCCCTTTCATTCAATGCTTCAAAATTCTTCTAAATAAAACCTGCCTTCAAATGAAGATTCCAACATTCTCAATTTAAAATGCAAATTGTGTGACAGAACGCATAACATGTTGAACTGATCTAAGAACACTTGCCCATCTAAAAAGATAGCAAGGTATTCACAGTTGAACATGTAAGACTGTACTTGTCCCCTCTCTCTCTCTCTGCTTGTCGAAATTTTGTCCTGCGTCCCGCTATCTTCTATCCTACCAGCATAAGACTTGCAAATTCAGAACCTACATTTCAACTATTTTCCCCATAGCTGTCAAAAATCGTGAAAATATCTGAAAATTTCAGGAGTAGGTTAGGTTAGGTTGGGTGGATTTTTTCAATCGGCAGAATGGGCTTGACCTTTACCAAAACTTGACACAAATTTCGTTCTTCCTTCTTCGACCGTAGATTTGGAACTTGAGGGAAAGTTTAGACCTGCACAATGCCTAATTAATTTGGGACTCTAAAATATCATACAGCTCTAAATCCGCCAAAGCCGTTGTACACATGCGAAATCGAAACGTTCATGGGTACACAAACCAAACGCATTGGAGAATTAGAGTCATTCAGAATCAGGGTTAAATTCAAAGTAGACTCAAACTTAAGCACCCATTTTATGGTAGATGGGGGCGGGACGTATTCTCCAGACCTTGAGAAAAAACTGTCTCCCTTGCAGACTTTGTTTTCTACATTCCATCCGCTTTGAAAGATAGGGATAAAGGGAGTGGCTGATTTCTTGGAGTGGATCTAATTTAACATCTGAGAATATCGAATGCAGAATGCCAAGGAGTCCTAATTTGCGACCGCACTTGCTATAATACTGTAGTTCTAAAGAAAAATAGGTTGCGAGAGATACCTCGGTGTTTCTGGCAACTCGCTTCCTAAAACAGCAACTAAGTACCAATTAGGCAGGTTCACCCTTCAAAATCCACAAAGGTTCTTTCGGGTTAATAGAGTGATTATTCTTCGAAAAGAAATGTATTCCTTCGTGGAGGGTCTGTACTTTGAAATCACACCTCAAAAACATCAGTCAACATAAGTGGTTCACGGAAAGTTATTTTCCATGTGTAATTTGATGTAGGGCAACCCCACCGATCCCGAGAATGAAGTGGAGAACAAGGCAGAAGAAGATCAGGTTAAATCACGTAAATGGCTATCTACCGGGTACCGTGAAATTCTTGTTAAATTCGTTAGGACGCTCTCAATAAAGGATACAACGAGAGTTTTGATGTATTAGAAGCGTTTTTGTTGTTTTAACACAGAAATATGTGTTTAAATTGTAATATTAATCCATGTGGCCGCCCTCGGCCGTGAGCACGTGCTCTAAGCGAAATCTGAAGGCCGCGTAGACGTTTCTGACAAAGTCCTTCCTCATGCTGGCCCAAACGCGGCTCATGGATGACTTTAGCTCGTTGACGTAGTCGAGAAGATTGAGGTCGAGCGACTGCGGCGGCCAAAATTCCTTCGACCAGAAGTTGTTGTTCAACCCCAAGCACTCTTGCACGGTCTTGGCTGTGTGGGTCGTGGTACCGTCCTTCTGAAAGACTTAGTCCGCCTTCTTCGTGACTTTCCTCTCTCATGGCAGGACCTCCATGGCCAAGATGTTACTGCAATCGGCCGCAGTGAGTCTGTAACGGGCCGCGAACCACACCGGCGGCATCTTCTCGCCATTGTAAGCGACGAAGCAGAGCATCATCACGGAGGCCGGGTGCTTGGCCGCGATGGACATGTAGCGGACCTCGGAGACCTCATGGCCGAAGCTTACCACGCGGTTGTTCTGCTTGTTGATGGCCGGATCGACCGAGGAGGTTTTTTCATCAGAAAAAAATCAGAATTCCATTGCCATGAATCTTCAAGTCGTTAAGGAGGCGACGACAGTGCTCCTGACGTTGTCCACGTATACGATCGGTAAACAGGGGCTTTTCCACGCACCTCAAGCTCTTGCTACCCTCCTCTTGAAAGCCCTGAGCACTGTGGTTATCGGGATGTTCTTCTTCTTCGCGTGCGCAGTCATTTTGATCTTCAGAGCACTTTTGAAGGACTTTCTCCAACTAAAGACAACTTGCGGTCTTCCTGTACAAGGTCGATCTTTGAGTTTTTTCCCGTTCTTGGGCCTCTCCGCTACTCTGTGAACGGTCATCCGGCTTACGCTGAGCGCTTAGAGATATCGGACGTCTTGTGGCCCGGGCGCAAGAGAGCAGAGATCTCGATTCTTTTCACTTCAATATCGACACACCTGCACACAATGGAAAAGACGTTTTAATGACACGTGCTGGAAAAGTAGAACTTTAAGTTTGTTTTAGGAACTTTTTCTATCACACACGTAAACCTCTCGAAAGGTCAAAAACCGAGTGTAACAGAATTCTTCAAAACCCCATATATCTGAACCAAAATGTCGACCAAGCGTCGAAACTGATCTTCAACTCTGCCCTAAATCTGTCACCGTCTTGTTCC
The DNA here is from genome assembly GCA_963969495.1 of Ceratothoa steindachneri. Classification (NCBI taxonomy): domain Eukaryota; kingdom Metazoa; phylum Arthropoda; class Malacostraca; order Isopoda; family Cymothoidae; genus Ceratothoa; species Ceratothoa steindachneri. Next base: position 133,038,321 of record OZ018322.1, on the reverse strand, counting down.
AATCCTTTAACTTATTCTAAATGTGATCCTGATTTAGATTTGGATATTAAATATCTGTTCAACATTGACTCACTTGGTATCAGCGATATAAACGCTGGTACCATCATCAAACAAAACAGGTATTCCTTCAAGTTATATTAAAATCAAAGCGTAGTAAAAATAGATTGTTTCTTTGGGGTTAGAAATGGTAGACAGGTCTCATATCCCTATTTTTCTCTCGTCTTCAGGCTGGCAAGTTCTTTCTTAATCTAAAATTACAACATTAAATATCATATCGGTCATTTCCAAAACGACCTTTGTTCTAAGGTTCTTAATCAGTGCTTTTATGTTGATAATTTCGTTTATACGAGCTCGGAACCAGAACTCCTACATGTTCTAATGCAGTGATTTCCAACATGAGGCGTACGCCGCACCGTTGAGGCCTAGGAAAATTTAGGTGGGACGTAAGCGTGGTGTTCCAAGAGGATTGTCAGTTTTTTGAGACATCTTCGAGAAACTAGGCAACTTGAAGTAACACCTAAGGAGCAAATATATCTCCTGTTGATACAAAAAACAAAAAGATTGGAATTCATTAGAGTTCTCAATGTATTCCAAAGATGTATTTCTTCAATAAATGTCAGTCAGTTCTACTGATTGAATAAATGTGAGATAACTAATACTGCTACCAGCGTAATTGTTGACCATTTGAAAATGTTAATAAAGGACTTCAATGACAGATTTGCTGATATAAAGGCAATGAATTTTCCTTCTTGGTTAACCTAACCATTGTTGGTGTATCTTCCTGATATTCCTTCAGTGCGAAGAAGAGCTATCATAATTTTAATATGATGAACCAGCGAATACCTTATACCTTGTTGAAAATAAAAGGTACCATTATGTCGCTATGTGACTAGGTTGAAAGGAAGTACCCTAACACTGCTACATTTAAGAGTGGGGGTTTTATTCATTTTTCTTCGTCTTACTTGGTCAAATGGGGGTTCAGTGCTGTTGCGATGAGCTCCGAGCCCCCCCCCCCCCGCCCTCCAAAAAAAAGACTTACAAAACATGTTGATCTACGGCTTAAGCTAACAAAATTGTCGTCTCGATTCAAAGATATCTGCTATAAGCGCCAAGCTCAAGGTTCTCAGTGAACTGAAGTGATTCACTTATTCTTTTGTGGTTAACAAATATGTTAGTTAGATTCCTTTGCACTAGAGAATTAAGATTACAATATTGAAAATACATAATTATCATTTTGTTTACTTTTTCTTTTAAACAGTGGTGGGGCATAGGTTTTTCTGGAAAGTTATATGAGGTCTGGGGAAAAAGAGGTTGGGAAACACTGCGCTAATGAAAGGTTAGCACAAGCTGGATTCGAACTCAGATCGAACAAATTGAACCAGGAATATTTACAATCCCTGTTTAGCCTTAAACCGAAGAGAAGCTCTTGGAAATCCTTTCCATTCTTTCATATAGCGATTTTTCTTTACTTTGTAAATGTTCCCGCTTGTTATGTCTATTTTAGCACATGTTTTCAAGATTTCATCTCGAACTCTCTTCTCATTGTCGAACTGCGGTTTATGGCTTTGATTTTCAAACTTTACATCCAAGTTTTATGAGGTTTATTGCACCTTTTCCGTGGGACTGGATTTTCGTGGAGCGCGCGAGCGAGAGGGCGACCTTTTACCGAATTTGGAGAAAGAACATTTTCCACTTTTCAATTCAGAGCGCTTTCTTAAGTGAATAAGTGGAGATGAAATTAAATCCTATCTCTTTCACATTCTTCGAATTTCCAACTTCTACTTCGCAACCGCCACACGATTTCGGCTTTACATTTAATTGGTAGTGGTGTGTTTTTCGATGAAAGTCATTCGTCTTATTTCATCGGTATAGTAATTTAACTCGTAATTGATTAAATTTTTAGTAAACTTTCAGCGTCAAACTTCTCAATTGAATTTTACTTCCCGACTATTTATTTCGAATTAATATGTTGACACTGTTCCTTACCTCAAGGTAAATCAACGATGTTGAATCTCGGGTATAAGCGTGACAATATTCCATGTCAGCAAACACTTTATTTGGTCACCCATGATTAAGGATATCGATTATGTTTTTCGTGGTTCCATACCCTGCCAGCAATAACGCACGAACAAATTAACACAGCTATCTTCAAGCAACTTGCAATACCATATGCTTGGGGTTCTATCATTCCTATAGACATTTCTGGTCCTTACTCTCACTTCTATTTCTTCAACTATCTTTTATCTATAGGCGATTGTACACGAATGAATTTCTCGAGATGGGGCATCCAAATCTATGAATTCCGACAATGGTAATAACTCTATTTCTAATATTTTCTATGATTTTACAAAATAACAAGGCATTCAACACATCTGTCCTTCCTTATCAAATCATAAGAGGAATGCAACTATTGAGTTGTTATATGGATTTTCAAATTGCTCTTTGCTTGCTGGTTCTATGACAGAACAATTATATCATAAGCTACTTTGGGTGTTGCTTGCTTAGCGTTCGCAGAACAAGGCTGATGACTCGATCTCCAGAGCTAAAGCTGTGAATGGTTGTTCTCTGCGGTTTCCTTCCAACCTTACAACTTTAAATGACACTTACATGCATTTAAATGAATCTACATAAGCTATGAAGACAATATGTTCTCTTAAACCACTAAAAACCTGGATGTTTAGCTCCCAAAAGACATTAGAAATTGTTTCCATGCGTTTGTGAGGAACTTAAAACGCTCTCCAAATTGGATAAAAAATTTCAGTGACACTGTCCCGTCAAAATTAAGAGACAAACTCGTTTCCCATCAAAGTAGCTCTTAAATTACTCTAAAATGTAACCGTTCTGATTCTTTAACCAACATGCTCCCTCAGCGGTCAGCGAGAAACAGTCCTTTCATTTTTATTTAAAAAGAAGGTTCGTCTTCTTTTACAAGAAGAAGCTCACTTGTCTAAATTCACGCAGAAAAAGCCACAATGCTATGCATTCACACAGTTGGAGTCACAACAAAATACATTCATACAGATATTAGTAAACCTGGCTAAACATTCGTCAAAACAACATTCGTGGCGGTGAAAATATTGAAGGTTGCAACCGAAAGTTTTCCCTCTCTTACCTTCAATAGGAATTAGCTTGCTCAAGCTAAAAATAATTGAGCATTTTCACTGTCAATTTTGCTTAAATTCTTAGGCACCAGGCTAAAGGGTTGATGTGTGGTCGCATTTCTCTTTTTTTTCTCTCTCACTTCCTATTTCTTAGTATCTTTCTCGCTCTCTTTCTTTCTCTCTCCCTTTCCTTTTACTCTTTATTTCTCTCCTTCTCTTTCCATCTATCTATCTCTAATCTCCTTAAAAGTCGAATATTTAATGAAAAAAAACATATAAACAAGGTGTCTTATTTTCCTTGAGCAGCCCCCGCGACACCCCATATTAACTCAAATCTACTTCATGTGTGTCTGAAGCGTTTGGCTGAATATCAGCGTGTCCAATATGGGATTCAAAATTCTCGATTTCGCATACTGTCCGTCTCCATCCCCACTATGCTGTCTGTTGAAAATCTGGACAAGTTCGTCATCTACTTCTGAACCACTTTTTCTTAGAATAAAAAGGTATAATCGTTATCTCTCTCGGGACGTGTCGATTCATATTGCAAATTCAGAAGGGAGAATTTTCCAGCTATTTTACGAATACGAGTCTATCGGCCTATGGTCGAGCACGATCGTAAGCATTAAGTGAAATAAACTTTGAAATTGTAATCTGACTTTTATTGGAAACTAAGAAACTAATTTGCATCTCGGGGGACGAATTCGTGGGTTTGCGATCCTTTACATGCCAAATCTTTTTTTTTTATTTGTTTTCTTTAAATACTTCTATTCCTGATTAACCCTTTTTTGCGGAAGCCGTGTGTAGTGATTTGTACTAAATGTACTCGTTCTTTATTTATATGTTTATAGCTTACATTTTATATCATCTATTCTAATTACAATATTACTAATAAGAGCCAATAATAACACAACTTTGCTTCTTTAGGAACACTTCTTGGGGGGAAAATCTAATTCACGTCCCAAAAGAAGTGGTAGTATTTTTTAGCCCCCCACATCCCATTTCTTGCTACCCATTACAATCGACTGGAGAGCGAGGTGACAGATCGAACGATTTACACTTCTCGCCTTCAGCGGTCAGTCAGCGGTCACAATTTCATTATTGGTGTCAATAAATTACTGATCACTCGGGCTATAATTCACTTTCATTAGTGAGAGATAACAGGTAAGTGATGGCCAAAATTGGTCACTCTAAAATATGGCTTATGAATGAACAATATATAAAATCGAAAAAAATGTTATAAGAAATATTGCGCGCGCACACACATACATATATATATATATATATATATATATATATATATATATATATATATATATATATATATATATATATATATATATATATAACTGAATCATGAAAATATGGAACGTGATCTTCAGTCTGCTTTGTAAGGCCTCGCGGATCTCCCGTGTTTCTTTTCCTTCGTGGCTGTTGACTTTATTGAATATGTATGTATATATATATATATATATATATATATATATATATATATATATATATATATATATATATATATATATATATATATATATATATATATATATATATATATATATATATATATATATATATGAAAATTAAGCCACAGAAAAATGAAAAGATGAATCCAAACACTTTCGAACTATATTTGCAAGTTCATTTTCAAGGAATAGCATGAAAATGGAAAAGACAACCTTACATAGGGTACAAAGATACGAAGGGAACGCCCATCACATAGTACAAACCAATGAAAAAAACACAAAAACAAGACAGAAAAATACCAATAAAAAGAACAGTAGGCAACTAATAACATAATAACAGACATATGCATCCCTAAAACGATATACACACACAACAACGCCGTGTATATAAATGGAATGTGTTAAGTGAAAAACCAAAAAACATTTTAAAGGATTATCATTAGAACAAAAACATTTAGGGCTAAGAGTTAATCCACGATCACAGCAGAGACACGTGGTGGGGGAGGCAATGCGAATGATATTACACTAATAAAGAGTGACAAAAGGCTGCATTATGTAGTTATTTCATTTAGTACAAGTTTGTTTTTTAAAACAGGGTCAAGTTTAAATAAGCCAGGGGAAATATTTATATTAGGTAAGATGCCAATTAATGAACACTCGACAATATTTATTTTTGTGAAATCAGCGGAATGGTAAAGGAATTTTGCAGAGTTTCAGTCAATGGGGTGGTTATTTTCGGACAAATGTAAAAATAAAACGGCTGTTTATTTCACCTATTCTAATATAATACTTATGTTGGTAAATTCTAGTAGATAAAGATTTATCAGTTTGCTCGAAGTAAGGTAAATTGCAAATAGAACATTCTATAGAATATGCTCCACCTTTTTTCCTTGTATTATTGTAGACTAACATTTTATATAAAGTGGATTCATATCTAAAATTTACAGAGATATTGAGTTGCTTAAAAATACGGGTGAGACAAAAAAATGGTTCAAAGTGTGGCAAGATACAAGAACTTTTGTAATTGAAAACCGGTGGGTTATCAGTTCTATAAAAAGTTATCTTGGCAAAGTTTAATGAAGTCTGCAAAAATTGACGAGGGTAACAAAAGTTTTACCTATTTCAAATATATTGGACAATTCCTTATCCCAAAATTCCGCACTAACATGGTGTAATGCACTCAGAAACATAGAAGTGAATGCAGACATTTAATTTTAACACTGTGATAAGAATAAAAGTAAATATATGAACTGGAGTTGGACGGTTTGCGATAAACACAGAATTTAAAACCTAACAGCGTCCTATGTATTAAAAGGTCACGAAAAGGAAGACTTCCATTTTCCTCAATTTCAAGGGTAAATTTAATAGCAGGGACTAGAGAATTAAGATTGCATAGAAAATTGTGAATATCTTTTGAGGAAGACCAAAGACATATAATATCATCAATGTAACGGTACCATACAATAGGAAAATCGAGGATTTGGGGCAAGAATAACGTCTCGAAGAATTCCATATATAAATTAGAGAGGGTGGGAGATAGACAACCCCCCCATCGGAAGACCAAATTTTGAAGGTAAAATTTTTCATTGAATGAAAATTACAATTTTTAGCACAAAGAGAAATAAGTTATATAATTTATCACAAAGAAGAGGAATAAGATCGTCTAAAGGAACTTTAGAAAACAAAGAACAAAGATCGAAGCTGACAAGAATAAAATTGTTGGAGTAAGTTATTGTATTAAGCTTCTCTATAAGTTCACAACTATTTTTAATATGAGATTGGGAGATGGACCCCACAAGCGGGGTTAAGTGATTCACAAGCCATTTTGATAAGGAATATGAAGCAGAGCCTAACGAACTTATAATGGGGCGCATAGGATTATTAGGTTTATGAGTTTTTACCAAGCCGTACATACATGGAAGAGAGGCGTTGCTTAATTTAAATTTAGTAATTAAATCGGGGAGTTTTTTTTAAAAGGGATCGAATGTTTTTATGAAATTCACTGTTAGTAGTTAATGTAGGGTCTTTTTGTAGGACATCATAAGTAGATTCATCTTCTAATAAATAAGTTTTTTTTTCCATAATAACAACGTCACCAGATTTGTCTGCTTTTTTTACTTGCCACTTTGTGAGTTTTTCCTCATAATATATATATATATATATATATATATATATATATATATATATATATATTATAACCCTGTAAATATAAATTTCTTCTCTCAGATTTATTGAGGAGTCCTTATAAGAAAATATAGTAAAATAAGTGATAATTGTGACGTAAATGGTGCAAGTTGCAATAACCAATTGAAATCGCCGGATTCGACGAAATCTTCTAAGAAATGAAAGTTCTTTAACCCAATGAATCCATCCGATGCGGCCGTTTATAAATTGAGTCGCCTTTTTGACCCGCTCAGCTCTGCCGCGCACTATGAGGAGTGCGATTCCTTAACCGATCGTAATCTCCTTCTTCCACCAACGTCCTTTACCTCTACAGCTCATGTATTTTCCTGTAGTTATATTTTTCCTTCGCATTTAAAGCGAACTGCCAACGCCTAAAGTCTGTATCGAGAGATTTGTAAATAAAGTGTGTGTAGAGGGGGAAGGGGGGCAAGCAGTGTAGCCGAGAGGGCAAGGCAAACAAACGATTGCGGTCGGGATTTGAGGGCCCACAATCCTCCAGATCAGAAAATGAAGGCGGAGGGAGGGGGGGAGTTGAGAGAATGCCAAGACGGAGGGGTGTCCACCCCCACCTTATCTCAGCCTCAACCAAGGAACAGTGGATTGAAGCTGGTAAAATGGAAATTTCTAGGAGGAATACAGCCCAGGTAGTCTTAATCTAGTTCGAAACTTGCGGGGAAGCTGGGGCCGGACGGGCACGCCCCCCTTCCAGGTACCATGTGCACATCTTTTAAGTAAAAATATATAAAGAAAACCAATAAAATTCCCCGAAACATAAATATGAACAAACCATAAATTTCCTGTTCAAATGACGGAATTAATCAACAAATGGCCAAAATAATCCGTCCATTATTATTATTTTCTTTTTGTCATTATTTGATTTTATTATTATTTTTATTTTATTATTATTATTTTTTATATTATTATTATTATCTTTATTATTATGTAGAAGTAAAACCAAGGAAGGAATCTCCAGAGCAGTTTGTAAGAAGTTACCTGCAAAGTGATGAAGATGGAGGAAGTTAAAAAAAATGCCGTCTAACGAAGATTTGACTGCAGGCATTGGGGTCCGAAGGGCACTCAATGTGTTTGAAGTAAGGAAGCATCCCTTTGTTTTAGCTATTTTTGTTTGTTATAAAATATTTTCGACCGATAGATTTCCCCTTACCCTTTTTAGTCTGCATACCACATTTTGTCCGTCTATTTTTAACTTGTCTGTCTATCACTTTTTCTTTAGTTATATTTTAAGTTGTCTTGTTAGCCATTTTATGTGTAAGAATGGTGAGGGTGTAGATTTTTTTATTTTTAGTCGCGAGCGACTCTACATCTCACTATGTCGGTCGGTCGGTCCCCGTTTAGCTTTTTTGCTTTGTTTTTGTAATACCATTGTAATTATTAGACCGATTCTAACGAAAAGCCTCATGTTATTTTACATTCTCTTTCGAATGATGTAATTGTCAAAGTCCTCCTAAGGTTAGCTAGAGAAATATTTTATTTTGGCAATAACATCATAACTATTCAGCTGATTCTAACAAAATTTGAACCCGTTATGTTGTTTTACATTCTCTTTCGAATGATACAATTACTAAGGTCTTCCTAAGCTTAGCCCGGGAATTAGTTTTTTTGGGCAATAACATCATAACTATTCGGCTGATTCTAACGGTTGTTAAGATTACAGTTATTACACCTTCTTACACATGTTTGCCCTGTACGATGTACGTACTGTCAAAACATTTAAATCCCTTTCAGACTGCAAAGGGAAGCCTCCTTTCAAATTCATTCTTATTATCAAATTAAAACACTTTTTTTAAAAATATTTTACAAGTAAATACGAAATAACGAGAGAATTGGGGATTCACCTCGTCTCAAAGCATCTCTGAGAAGGTCTTTAACTTTTCCAAAACTATCAATCGGAGTATGTTGCCTACCCCAAAGACTATTTATTATTCAGTAAAGACTACCCCCCCCCATCACCTTACATTAGGGAAGGCCGATATTAACATGTTTTAAGTATTTTCTTTGGCTTCCATTCGTTTTAACTTATTATTTCCCTTTCATTTTCTTCTAGCTCTTAATATTTGTTTTAGTTATTATTATTTGATTCATTTTATTCTAGCTAATGGTATTTGCTTCTTTTGTTTTATTTAATATCATTTGCTTCATTTTGTTTAAGCTTTTATTATATGTTCCCTTTGTTTTAGCTAATATCATTTGCTCCCTTTTGTTGTAGCCATCATTATTTGCTTCCTTTTGGTTTACCTATTATTATTTGCTCCCTCTTGTTTTAGCTATTATTTGCTTACTTTTGTTTTCCTTTTAATATTTATTTCCTTTTGTTTTACTTTTATTATTTACTTCCTTGTGTTTTAACTTTTATTATTTTCTTGCTTTTTTTTAGCATTTTTTTCCATTTGTTTTAGTTTTATTATTTGATTCCTTTTGTTTTAGATATTATTTTTTTCTTTCTTTTGTTCTAGGGGGTTGACCTAGGTCTGGCCTTTAAAAGGGACAAATAAATTCTGAGTGACCTTAGAAAAGGCCAATGGTCTCTTCACCACTGATTTTTGTGCACTTACAGCTGAAAGGATTAAGAGAACAAGAGAGGGGAAATCTCTTGCATTTTGAAGCTTTTAATTTTATCGTTTTTCCCCCCCATTTTTTTTTTAATAATTGCTACGGTTTTGATATATACATGGAGTTCACAGAAAATGGGCTATATGGAAGACTCAATCCCCTCACATGAGATCATTTGCCCCAATGAAAATGTTTCGGTAGCAATAAACGAAAATTAGAAGATAAAGCCCCGCCCCCTCCTTCTCCCACTCACTCCTGTAACGAGGCAATATAACCAAAATTATTGACTATTCGCGCAAAAAAGGGTCCGTGCTCTTAAAACAATCTTGTCAGAGGAACCCCCCTCCGCCATTAAATGGCTCCTAAACTAGAGTAGTTTATTCTACACCATTTATGATGCGGTCGCGTTTTCTTAATATCCCTTAACTTTACCCCTTACTTAAAAAAAAACACTTTTTTATATAGTTTCTGGCAGAAATACTCCCGTTAAAATGTTGGATTTTTTTTTTAATATAATAAATAATGAAATATAAAGGTAGCAGCTGCTGGAAAACCACCTGAATTTATAGCTAAAAATGGGGACTAAATATCGCAGTGTTATTACTGTAAAATTCTGGGGTATCAAATTCTTTCAACTTCAAGAGTTATCCTTAAAGTAACTATATTCTCCACTTCAACTTCTCTTTCGCTGTCTTACTGTTACCACTTCATTCTTAAATTTTAAATATGATATTAATTTATTATCATTAAAGGCTAAGTCAGCTATTAATACTTTAGCAATTTCCTTTTAGTTGCTTCCAAAGCACCGAGTCGCTTTTGTAGAAAGTTCCTGAAATTGTAACTTATTACAGGATTGTATACAAAGTTTGTCCGGTGAATAAGAAAGAGCAGAGGCTCCTCTTTTAAGGAAGTATCCATGACTACGGAGAGTTGCTTGATTTATTTAATATATTAGGTCGCCAAGAAATTAATATAAGTGTTTAGAAGTTTTTAAAAAACCTTCTTAAGGTTGCTTAAATTATTCGAAATTTGCTGCTTGCAAGATAAGAGTAGTAATGCCACAGCCTTTTAAAAGTGTAGTAATTGATAGGCGTTTTTAGTTGCGTGCACGCGAGTCTAAGTTACAATGTCGGTTGGTCGATCGGATGGTAACCATTTTACTTTTCAATGAGTTTTAGAACGTTTTGAAGCTTGTAAGGTCAGATGATATGTTTTGTTAATTGATAATGCGTTTGTTAATTATTTTTTTTAATTATTGAAACAATTGAGAGCACGCGACAAAGGTCTGTTTACATTGTTTAAGCTAGAAATCCGTAGGACAAGCCTACAAAAATGGCGTTTGGGCGGAGCATACACAGTCTTCGTCTGTATTTGGTCGATCAATTCGTGAAACATTTCTGGACAGAATTGTTACAGTAAGGGAAAAATGGGTTCTTTAATGGCTTGGTCGCATACAATGCCCCATTCTTACTCCCAGTCATGGTCTCCGAGATCAGAACACTAGTTCTTTACATTTGGTGGGACGTGAACGGAGTTAATTGTAGTGAAATCCTCAATAAAAAGCAAACAGTTCGTGCACACGTGTGTTCAAATATTGCAACGTGAGTGTTCAACAAATGCAAACTTCAAATGAAGATTTTGAACAAAAATTTCCTTCAATGGCAAAAGGAAATAGGTCTCTTCCTCCTCCTTAATGACGTGGCACGTTTGCGTCCTTCTCTTAATTCGTTACGTTGGAAAGTTCTTCTTTAATCTCCATCTTCACCGAACCTTAAACCATCTAATTTTCATTTAAGTCATTACAACATCGCTTAAATGTCATAGATTACTGAGATGTGGAAGTGGAAAAGGATATTAAAATCTTCGAGAAAGGTATCGAGATCCACTGTTTAGTTAAACGATGGGAAAACATTGAAAATAAGGATGGAAACTACTTTGCTGAATAAATGGGAGGGGGGGGGGAGGGCGTATATTAAATAGAATTCTAATTTCTTTTTTTTAAAAAGACATTTTTTTTACAACCTGATATTATAGGCGAAAGCCTCGCGTAGCATATATGAGTTTCCTGTCACTGAAGGAGTAGTGTTGTGATTGACTTTCTGTGTGATGACGCATGTAGGGGTCGTTACTCCACCAGGGGTGAATATCAACGTAATCCACCTCATGGGTAGCCAGACTATGAAGTTATTAAAAGTGTTGTGAACGTTATAGTTAAATATCGCCTCAACGTCAGAAATTTAAGGCAGTATTCCTCTGGCCTGTATTTATGGACATAAGGGGACTCTTTTTTCAACACTTTACCTACTTATGACGGGATTCATGTCAGAGGACGATGTTAGAAAGTCGATTCTTTATTAAAAAAGATAACAAATTATTGCAACCAACGAGCGCATCTTTCCTCTACTGTTCCAAACTAGAGAACAAAATACCAAGATCTACATTTTCTTGAAACTTTTCGTTTCATTATGGTGAGCGTAAACTGCCCGGAGGGCGCGGTGAAATGTTTACTCATTTTAAGTATATTATATGATAGGGAGAGTGCGCACCTCTCCTGAATCTGCCTTTAACCTAAAAATAATAATAATCAGCAAGTAAAGATAATTTTGTGCTACAATATAAGAATTTCAAACAATGTGAATCTCTATTGATTTGGAACAGGATATTTATCCCGAGCAACGCCGAGTACCTATGCTAATATATATATATATATATATATATATATATATATATATATATATTAGAGAGGATAAAACAATGAAGAAAGGTGGGTATAATAATTTGGTCGGTTATTATAAGGCACGGGGAGGCAAGGCAGATACATCATTGTTGAGAGAGGGCCTAAGGGTCTTAGTATGAATCGATTCAATTATATTCGTAGGCTTATTATATCATCTTGGGAAGAATTTATAATTTGGAAATCATTAATAGTGGCGTCGGTTTTGCAGAGGATGTTATGATCCCGAAGGGAGGAGCAATCTGCCGCCACTTATACCAACATGAGAACAAGATCGAGCATGTGTGTGTGTGTGTGCATGAATTCAAACCCGGATAAAACTGAAGTAATATTTTTGAGGTGCTAATTAAAAGAATAAATAAATGAAAATGCCTTAAATCAGATAATTGAATGATAATTGAATTGAAAGGAAACGATCCATTCGGTGGCGCCGATTAGTGACGTCAGTGAGAGCAAGACCGGACGCACGAACACACGCAAAAATGGATGACCAAAGAGGCATAAAACATTTCCTCATTTTCATTCAATTTTCTTCCGGTTTTACGGGGTTTAGGAAACGATAAAGTACATTAATGAATATAAATAATAATTTACCCTCCTTAATAAATTGCTATTGTTGTTGTTACTTGAAACTAGGAAGCGAAAGTTAATGACGGCATCTGCCATGGAAAGTTTGCAAGGAGAGATTTTTAAAGAAAGTAGTGAAGTTGGAGGAAATGAAAATGTTAGAAGATATATAGCCGCTGGGGTTGTACCTGTGATAGCACGCAATCTTCCAGATGTAGGCTAGAGCAATGTTGCATATGCTACCCCAGACACCCACTTGCAAACGCGAATACGCAGAATTAAAGGTCAAAAGTGAAATCTCGATAATTGACCAAAGTTCTCTCGAAAGCGCGCGGATGAACGTCAAAAGTAAGCGCGCGGGTGAGCGTCGAAAATGAGCACACGGGAGTGCGACAACAATAAGCGGAAGGAAGAGCGACAAAAATAAGCGCGGGGGATAGAGTAAAAAGCAAGCGTACGAGGAGGGACAAAAATGAGCACAAGGGAGAACGACAATGAGCGGAATGGAGAGCGACGAAAAATAAGCGCACGGGAGAGAATCGAAAATAAGCTACGGTGACGGACAAAACTGAGCACACGGGAGAGCAACAACAATAAGCGGAAGGAAGAGTGACAAAAATAACCGCACCTGAGAGAGTCGAAAATAAGCGCACGGGAGGGACAAAAATGAGCACGCGGGAGAGCGACAACAATAGGCTGAATGGAGAGCGACGAAAATAAGCGCACGGAAGAGAGTAAAATATAAGCACATGGGGAGGAACAAAAATGAGCACACAAGAGAGCGACAACAATAAGCAGAAGGGAGAATGACAAAAATAAGCGAGCGGGAGAGTGTCAAAAATAAACAGACGGGAGAGCAACAAAAATAAGCTCACGATGGGGGGGGAGGTAATAAAAAGTAAACACACGAGAGGGCGACAAAAATAAGCGCACTGGAAAAGGACAAAAATTAGCAGAAGAAAGCGACAAAAATACGTGCACGGGAGAGCGACAAAATAAGAGCACGATAGAGCGACAAAAATAAGAGCACGATAGAGCGACAAAAAATAAACGCACGAGAGGGCGACAAAAATAAGCGCATGGGAAAACGTCAAAAATAAGCGGGAGGGAGGGACTAAAAAAATTAAACGAACAGGAGAGCAATAAAAATAAGCTGACGGAAGAGCAACAAAAATTAAGCGCATTGGAAAGCCACTCAAAATAAACGTGTGAGAGGGTGACAAAAATACGCGGAAGGGAGAGCAACAATAATAAGCGCAGGGAAGAGGTACAAAAAACTAAACGCGCAAGAGGGAGACAAAAATAAACGCATGGAAAAGCGACACAAATAAGCGGATGGGAGAGTGTTCAAAATAAGCGGACGGGAGAGCGACAAAAATAAGCGAAAGAGGAAAGCGTCAAAAATAACCGGAAGGGAGAGAGGCAGAAGTGCACATGAGAGCGACAAAAATAAGTGCATGGTAAAGCGACAAAAATAAGTGCACGGGAGAGCGACAAAATAAGTGGACGAGAAACCGACAAAAAATAAGCGGATGGGAGAGCGACAAAAATAAGTGCACTTGAGAGCGACAAAAATTAGCACACACGAGAACGCGCAAATTAAGTGCACAGGCAAGCGATGAAAATAAGCGCACGGGAGAGCGACAAAAATAAACGAAACCAAAAATGAAAGAGTAACGATTCTCCCGAGATGAAGACCGCACTATGCACATCAAATATACGACACGGAACAACTCGCACATGAGTCACCCACACCGAAAGTGTTTGATGAAGTGCGAGGGGGAGATGCCACCCCATCATGATTTGGGTATATCTGGCCCGTCTCAGTGTTTGCGGATGATTTAGGTAACCACGCCCATCTCAGTGTCTGAGGATGATTTGGGTATATCTCGCCCGTCTCGGTGTCTGAGCATGATTTGGGTATATGTCGCCCGTCTCAGTGTCTGAGGATGATTTGGGTATATCTCGCCCGTCTCAGTGTCTGAGCATGATTTGGGTATATCTCGCTCGTCTCAGTGTCTGAGTATGATTTGGGTATATCTCCTCCGTCTCAGTGACTGGGGATGATTTGGGTATATCTCCCCCGTCTCAGTGTCTGAGGATGATTTGGGTATATCTCCCCCGTCTCAGTGTCTGAGCATGATTTGGGTATATCTCGCTCATCTCAGTGTCTGAGCATGATTTGGGTATATCTCGCCCCTCTCAGTGTCTGGGGATGATTTGAGTATATCTCGCTCATCTCAGTTTCTGAGCATGACTTGGGTATATCTCGCCCGTCTCAATGGCTTAGGATGATTTGGGTATATCTCGCCCGTCTCAGTCTTTGAGGATGATTTAGGTATACCACGCTCATCTCAGTGTCTGAGCATGATTTGGGTTTATCTCGCTCGTATCAGTGTCTGATGATGATTTGGGTATATCTCGCCCGTCTCAGTGTCACCTGCCGGGTGTCTAACAAAGCGTCTGCCATCAGATCCACTAAATTATATTTACTTTTTTCGCTGAAATAAATTCTCTACCAAGCTTCATCCCTACAAACTACATGAGCTTAAGCATATTCGAGTCTCGCCCTCTGGTTCTTCTTACTGATGATTGGTTTGGTTGCCGGAGAACGAGCTTTTAATCCAGATGCAAAGAGGCGACTAGGACACTGTTAAACGGTTCACTTCTTTGACACTATTGGTCTTAATATTTCGAGAAATTCCTGCTGCACTCTCGAAGCGATCTTTCACGGTGGTTATACGGAGTCGATTGAATTTTGCATGAGATTTATAGGGGTTTTTTTCCATTGTATAACTTCAGAACGCGCAAAATCGCCCTCTTGGACCATCCTACTTCTCTTGAAATCACAGACGGAGTCATCCCCGAATTCTTATAGCAAACAATTCTCTGTCGGAGCTCAGGAGTCACTTTCATGTGTGGTGGCATAGCTGCAGATTGAGAACGACAACAATGTCGGCTGTGTATTTCTTACCTACTAATTAAAATGTTGACAGAAGATTTCAAGAAACTTCTAGAACGTTCCTGAGAAAAATCGTTCTCTTATTTTGCACATGTCAATATTTTAGTTTGTTAGTTTATTTAGTATCATTTCTTGAATATTTGATGGTATCATATGAAATATTCATAAAAATATTTAATGCACACTTTAAGTAACATGGAAATTTTATTAAACTACTCATATTTTGAAAAATATTTTGATAAAAGCAAATCGTTCTCTTAATTTGCTCGGTACTGTATATAAATAACAATATTTTCGTGGTACAGTTCCAATCCCTAAAAGTAACTATTATCAGTAGGGTTTAGCTGACACTTTGAAAAGGCTGTCTTAAAACCTATGTACCGATTGATTGTCTGCACGAGATAAATTTTTAATATGTTTCAGTTTCCAATTCAATCTTCCCAATTTAAAACTTATACTTTTACTTTAAGGGGTTATTACATGACATCTAAAAATTATCCACATTTGTAGAACCCAATAGAGTTACATAAGACTTTTCAGAAAGTTTAGGAAATTAAAAAAAAAATCTCTAATGTTCAAAATCTATGATATTAAAACAATGAGATCCCTATCAAATAATCTAGATATTATCACCCCAAACCACATAAAGGCAATGGAGTTGTTCTCCTGAATAGAACTATGTAAATAAAATGGACATAATCCTTAACGACACATCCTCATTTAAACTGCATTGGGAAACAGCCCTTAAAATAGCAATGAAATTGAGAACAAAGTAAGCTGGGTCTTACTTAATTTAAATCAAAAAACTTTAGACCAACAACAGACTTACGAATTCCTTCATGTTACTGCTTCATCCCTACGATTATTATATGAACTACCAAGAATTTAAACCTGTCGACTCATTTTTTTTCCATATAATCTTTCTACACCAACAATATATATATATATAATTTTGAGTTGGAAAGTTACAACAATCTTCTTTTTATAGATTTAATTATTTTAAAAAACAAGTTAACTAACTTCCTATACAGAAACCTTTTTCCAATATTAAATTTAGAACTAATCAGTTTTCGAAATGTTTTGTTCCAAATTATGGAAGGATCTTCCAAATGGAATTGTTCATTGTGCTGACCTAAATGCTTTTGAATCTGCTTGTAGGAGGATCGTCACTCCCCCGTTCTCTCTTACTGGAGACACGGAACGGTAACCGCAAAGACATCCGGCTCCGGCATCGAGGGTCAGAACTCGTAACCACAGCGCCTCGCCACTCATCGCTATGAAAAGCCGAAAGGTTGTAAACTGCAAGATCTCCCTTACGAGAGTATATTCAATTTCACCTCAAATAAGAAATTGGAGACGCGTTTCTCTCAAGCTCGAAGGCCAACGGGAGCCGAGGTAAGACTTGGTGAGAAAAACCGTTGGAATAAGAACCCTCCTGGGCCTGTCCACAAGCCAGCCCCCCGTCCTTTCCCTACCCCAGTGGGGTGGCGAGGTATAAATAGCAAACACTTGGGAAAAACGAGGTAGAATACTTGAGTCACCAGGCTACGAAGTTCCCCGGATTGAGACCGGGCTACCAAGACTGGAAAGGTAGAATACGTGAGTCGCCAGACTACGAAGTCCCCTGCAAGAAAGGCAGAGCTACCTAGGGGGCTAAGAAGCAGCTCATCCTCGAGCTAGTCCCTAGTTATCAAACCGAACGCTAAGTTAACTTGTTCAAGTTCAACTTACTCTCGTCAGAGAGACTCCTCATATCCTGGTGCATCCTAAAGCCCATGGATATTCCTCGACCTTGAGGAATTATGAAAAGAAAAGGAAAAAGGCTTCCCCTTGAGCCTGTTACCCGGTGGCCACACCAAACTCATAAGTTAACTTGGTTGAGGAAACAAGTTCAACTTATTCTTGTCAGAGCATCCCCATCCCCCCTTCTATCCTGGTGTATCCCAAAACACCGATATATGCTTTGCCCTTGAGGAAGACTGGAACTAAGAAGAAGCTCATCCTCGAGCTAGTTCCTGGTTACCAAACCGACCTTTAAGTTAACTTGTTCAACTTCAACTTATTCTCGTCAGAGAAACCCCCCTCCTCTATCCTCACATTTAGGGAAGAGCCCCCACTCCCCCGAGTACAGTCCTCGCCTATGAGGAATTACGTAACGAAGGAGAAAAAAGCTCTTCCTCAAGCCCGTTACCCAGTGGTCACACCGAACTCTTAGTTAACTTGGTTTAAGAACTAAGTTCAACTTACTCTCGCCATAGAGACCCCGCCTACCCTGGTGCCTCCTAAAGCACCGTGATTGTTCTCGCCCTTGAAGAACCCTTCCTTGAATACTATGTGGACTCCCATCTGCTACACTCGCCAAAGTACATCGTGATCTCGACCACCTCCAACAATCTGGTCGAAGCACGCGTCAAAGGACCTACCAGATTCCTGTGATGTCTGGGGCTCATTGAGTTCAAGGTCAAACTCAAACCAGCCGCCAGAGCAACTAAGGTATTTAAACTCCAGTAGAGACAATTGGCTAATTCTTGTATATTGAAGTGCGTATCGAATTTAGCCAATTTTAGAGGGTTAAGGTAATTGAAGTAATTATTGTGTATTTTAATATTCGGAGTATTTCTGTGGTTCATGTTTAGTTTTTATGTAGTAAATTGTTAAATTTAAACTATAAGTTTATTTTGGGAATTCCTGTGTGTTTCCTACTTATCCTTACGTGTTAAAGCGGTTCTTCCTTAAAAACAACAAAATTAGCACTCCTAGAACAAAGCCTACTTAATCAAAGAAGTATATCACGAACACAAAGAATACCACGACAAAAGTGGTGTCAGGTGTGGAGTGATCAAAAGGGGCATTCTATTACACTAATGTTAATGCTTTTTTTTATAATTTATATGCTTGTTGGAGGGATTAAAGGGGGCTAGCAGACACATTGTTATTTATATTCTTATTTCAATTTTAAATAATTGTTTTTATCATATTTTAATAAATTCTTATTTTAGTTTTGTGTATTCTAGTTATTTCTTATGCTCCTCTACAGTGCCTTTTGGTGTTTTGTGTGGTTGCAATCTGTGGCCTTCACCCTGTTTGGGGGCTTAAGTGGTTTCTATAATAATAATAATAATTTTGTGATCTATCTATCAACTTTTTCACCATTGTAACATGGCCTACAAACTAAGTGCGGTGAAGTTATTCAGATACACTCCTTGACCAACAATATAAAACACCCCTCATAGATTAATAAATTTAACATATTTTGCTAATATGTTGGAATATTTTTTAACATGTTTGAATTACTTAGTATTTTACTAAATTGTGAGTAATAAAATGGTATGTTTTCTAAAATCAAAATTTAACCAATATTTCTTGTTTCAGATTAATTTTATTACTATTGGGTATTCAATATCTAAAGCCAAGGGTCATCAAAAGTAGAAATTTCTACAAAAATAAAATGTTTAAAATATGCTGCAACACCTAAATAAGAAATCTATCTTTCGAGCTTTAATTCAGAATGGCAGTAAAACTTCTTCTGAACTTGCTTAGAAGTTCATTGAAACTTCAAATTCAAAAATATTAACCAAAATAGTTAAAAGCAGACCTAAAGATCAAGGGCTAAAATGATGTAAGACGAAAACGAAGCTATCAATATCTGAAGTCAATAGAAAAAAAGTCGTCTTCACCGCGCCAAAGATCACAAAAACTGGACACGTGAACATTGAACAAAGGCCTAAAGTTATTTGATCTGATAAAAGTAATTATCAGATATGTAAGAAAGAATATTGCAATGTTTTCATGTGCGATTTATATAATTCCATTTAAATATATCTCGGAAGAAATTTATTTAAAAATTTAACTTTTTGGCAACAATTTTGCAGATTTTCGTCACTTCTGAGGATGCCTTTGTGAGGTAAAGAGTTGGAAAGGCATTTCACCCTGTTTGTGTGGTACCAACTGCGAAGCATGGAGGTGGTTCTTTCATAGGATTGAGCTGTTTGTCTTCCTCGGAACCAACGGAAATGTCTGTATGCCAGGGAATTATGAACTCCACAACTTATACCACTATGTTGTAACAAGTTTTAGAGCCATCTATCAAGAAATTGCATCCAACAACCCCAAGAAGTGAAGTTATATTTCAGAAGGACAATAGTTCATGACATACATCCAATCACACTTAGAATTGGGTTGGCAAAATGGGGATCATCCATTTGTAGTGGCCACCTCAGAGGCCAGATTTAAATCTACTAAAACACTTGTATGGAGGGCTTGGAAAAGCAGTAAAAAATACAAGAAAATAAAACAAATCTGTATGAAAAATTACAAGCTGAGTGGGGAAAGGTAGCGTCAAAAATTTATCAAAATTTGGTGCAAACTATACAACGGAGTATTAACTAAGTATTAACATAATTAAAAATAAAAATATATATTCTGAATTCATTTACCACAAATGTCTAATTACATTATATGAATGATTCCATTGGTGCTATATACTTTGGGCCAAGGGTGTACACAGGTTTCCCCCTGTCATCTAAATATACATATGCATAAAAAATTCGAAAAATAGAGAGCTTTTTTTAATTAATTAATTCCTGCTGCCTCGAGTTAACAAATTAATCAAGAAATTTTCTGAAAAAAAATATTTTCCCGCCTCCACTCTGCTAGGAATCATATGATGTTCCCAAAAATCTAAAATATTTTGTAGTTCCTAAAATGAAACCTTTTAATCAATGATTATTTACCAGATGCTATAACAGATTACTAAAAATACATTCCACACTAATTTCAGAATATTACCTTTTTTAAACCACTTTTGGTAATGTTTATTTTCATCAAAGGACAAACCTCACCTTGAAATGAACAGACGCATTGTTTATTGTTTTACTCGTCTTTGCAAAACTACATTGAAACCACGGTTCACTCATTGGAAGAGAGGCTTTGTTCCCATAGTGGAATCAGTCAGCGGTCAGGAAAATCTTTATCTAGAAAGGAAATTTCGGCTATTTGAAATCATATTATCCAATTGTAAAACCGAAATCTCTCTACGTACTTTCAATCAATAGGTCATAATAATGAAGAATACAGTCTAAGAATTTTGGAATTTCCTCTCAAAAAGTCGAATCCCCCAACGCCCGACATTGTCAATATAGTTATCCCCTTCTAATTTCCTAATTATACCACCCTCTTTAACAAACAATCAAGTTTCCTTCCTACACCAAATAACTCATCTAATTTAGCTTTTTTCATTGCTCTGTAAACTTTTCGCTTCCTGAATTCAAGTCAGTGTAACTGAGAAGCTAAATTATATTGTATTACGATAGGAATTTTACTTCACCAAATATTTGAGTTTTTCTTTTCTTTTTATTCAGCTTCGGTTTTTGATCTCGTGATTATATATTAATTCTTTTAGCTTTTTTCTCATTGAGTGTTTTGACTTGATTTCTTTTATAATACTGTTCATTTAAATAGTTTTATTTTAAAATGGCAAATTTAGCTTTTATTTTTCTTCATTAGCATTTTAACTTGATTACTTTTAATGTTGCTTATTTAAATAATGTTTTGTCTGTTGATATTTTATAATTTTAAATTTAGTCCTTCAGCTTTTAGTGTCGACGATCTCCATCATTAATGTTTTAACTTACATTTTAAAATATTGGCCTTTTAGAATCTTTCAACATTTAATTGTATTACATCTTACTTTAATTCATCTTTTGTCTTCAATTAAAATTATACTTTCTTCCTTCTAAGAATTAATCTTTATGAATGTTGGGCAATGCGCCCGAAACATTCTTTTGTTACCCTGAATTAATTAATTTTTAAAAGTTGGCACGAGCCAACAACATCAATGTTGCCTTTCAATACGAAAAAACGATGCGAAATAGTATGTCTAAAAATAGATCCATCGATAAAATATGGGCAGTGGGAAGGTCCTGTTATTTGTTTATGCAAAGGTAACCAATTTGTGGGTGCATGGTCGCTAAATATAAGGGGTGCAATGAAGAATCCTCGGTGCTGTGTCACTCCTCAAAATCACCCGTATAGAGCAGTGTGCGAGAGAAGATTCCGATAGAGTTGATTCGACGGGTATCGAGGACCTTAATTGTAGGCCTACTATATGTCCTTGTTGTATTGGTTCTGACTCCTTATACTCCTTATAGTTTCTCACGAAGGATTATGCGTTAGGCTCGGCTTACCGAGGGTGTCTTCGGGATCGAGGTAAGAAAAAGAATTCGAAAGGACGCGGCAAAAGAAAATAACTTTATTCTTAAATTGGCCTACTAAAAGGGGCAAGCGGAAACGTCTCGAGTTATTTTGCGGTCAGTGAGTCGGCTTCAATTTTACGCAAGGTATCGAGTCTAAAGGCGAGAGGATTTAGGCGAGTTAATGATGCTTTGTAACGCTACTAAAGGAATGATTGATTCTCTGATTAGCCGATTTTGATTGACTGATCTTGACTACTGAATTTTTGACTTAATGATCGAATAAATTACCTGCCGAATTGCATATCTGTCTCTCGGTCTCTCTATATATTATATTGTGTGCCGTCTCCAAGGGGCGTAACCTTGACTTGTCCGTGGGGCGGACCCAGTGATCTAATTTTTTCGTTACTTCTACCCCTTGGGCGGAGTTCCGAACGCTATATGTACCTATTGTACCTACATTTTTCCCATGTCTCATATTTATCTTAATTATAGGGAATCGCTTGTCTCTTACAGTTCTTTGTAAAATTTTGATGGCCAAAAGCTGTATTTGTTCAGCTTGCCTATTGTCTCCCGTTGTAACCTTTTTGCTGATAATTATTCTCAGCCTGCGTAGGTTTGTGTGTTTCCGCGTGACTCCGAAGAACCGCTTGTTTTGTATATATTTGATAGATGTACAATTTGATATATATATATATATATATATATATATATATATATATATATATATATATATATATATATATATATATATATATATATATATATGTTGTTTCTTTTTCTAATTCTTTTGGGTTTTTTATTTATTACACGTGGCATATTATTTCCTCAATTTACACAAATAGCCATTTTTAGGATTTGATAGATTCACCGACCGACAATTTGTGAAGTTCCTCGCTGGGCATATTAAATCCGGCAATTTGGGTGCCACAGGGATCCACGGACATTTCTTCGAAAACATTTCTTCGAAAGTTACTTCTTCGAAAATAATAAATAGTCTTCGACAAATCATTTCTTCGAAGAAAAAATCCTCAAAATTTATATAAAATGCCTTTTATTCGAATCGTAGAAGCGTAAAAATTGTAAAGCACTTTATTGTAAAAAAGGATTATTTAAAAATGTAAGTTATGCGCTAGTCCTTTCTAAGAGCTGCTAAAAACTTCCAAAGAGTTGGATGGTTGTAAGTAAACAAAACTGAAAACTTCAATTCAAATTTACTTCATTATCACTTTGAGGGCGTTTGGCTCGGTCGTTCTGACAGACGTGAAGGACAGCGTGCTCCAAAATTTAAAATAGAAAATTGGTCTTGTTACGATAGAGTTATGCAAGATTTGCCATAGATAAATAACAATCGAGGGATAGCTCCGGAGCTTTTTGGAGCAGATATCTGTTCACCATCCAACTATTTGGAATTTTTTAGCAGCTCTTAGAAAGGAACAAGATATGAATGAGATGGTTAGAACAAAATGTTTCTTGCATTCAAATTACAACTAAAAAAAGTTCCAAACAGCAGATAAGCGTCTAATAAAATTAGTTAATGCTTTCAATCCTAATGCTGATATAGTTAATTATTTGCGAGGAGTAGGGAATAACCTGAATTTTTAAATAATCTTTTTTTAATTTTTTACAATAAAGTGTTTTACATTTTTTACAGTTTTAACTAACCCTTTTTTCATTTAATTTCATTTCATTTAATTCGAAGTTAGATTTTTCGAATATATTTTTTCGAAGAAATGTTTTCGTAGAAACGTTTATCGAAGAATTGTCCGAATACGGCCACAGGACTACTTATTTTACAACATGAACCCCACAAAAGAACAGGAGGTTTAATATATTCGATGCAAAATTTGCAATCAAGTATACATTGGCGAAAGCAGCAGATTCTCCAAGAGATTGAAGGAACATAAATGCGATATGCGACGTGGATCTCTTTCTTCTAGTTTGTTTCTCAACATGTCAAATGAAAACCATTCAATTGACATTGATAATGCAAAAATAATTTATAATTCTCACAATTATATACATAGGCGTCTAAAAGAATCAGCTCTTATAAAGGAAATTCAACACTAATCCCTTGATAAGCAGGAGATTTGTCCTTCCTCTACTTAAAAATACCACTGCTCCCTCATACTTTCCCTCCTAATTACATTCCGACTTAGTTAAAGTTTTCACGCATGACTTTAAAAAGCTGGGCGCGCGCAGTGGTGATATTTGATGAGATTATATAATATTATATGAAAGAGAGAGTGCGCAACTTTCCTGAATCTGCCTTCACTCCACAAATAATAATAATCAGCAAGTAGAGATATTTTTGTGCTATAAAATAAGAATTTCAAACAATTTGCATCTGTATTTAGTTACGACAGGAGTTTTTATCCCGGGCTATTATAATGATATAGAAGCTCACATTGATCGCGTGACACCAAGGGTGAAAATTACCCGCAAGAAAAAGGAAAATATGATTCCAAGCACTTCCACCTTTATTAGACAGGCCTCATTCAGGGAATAAATACAAGATGTAACGGAGAAAAGGGGGAGAGGACAGACTTCCTTGAGGGGTGCTTGAGGTTTGTGGATTTAATAAAGATAATAAAAAGCCAAGAGAAAACAAAGCAGGATTCATATTGAAATTCGGGACGGAGGCTATTCTGCAGACAGGTTCAAAGAGGTTTCTGGAGACATAATTACTTGAATACAAAGGAAATTGGGCACTGTCCCTTTCTAGTCAAATGATTAGAAAGGGACAAAGGGGTCGCATTGATTGCTACAACGGCGGACATTGGATTGATGCTGTCTTATCCTTACACTAACTTCTTCGCCTCTGTCCAATATAAATTCATAGTAATCCCTACATTCGATTTTATAAATAACACATTGTTTTTAGGGCGAGGAGTTTTTAATAAGTATTTGGTACAAAGTAGAATCATAAGTAAATAAAACATTACTTTTTAAATTTGTTTTAGAAGGCTGGCTGAGTGGTAAAACAGGACTGATTAAACGATAAAGCGGCTCTTTTTTTGGTTTACAAATGGCTGTCTGGTATTATTAAAAAAAACTGATTTCTGCCTATTTTTTTTAGAAATATCTAAAAAGTGAAGAGAGTAAGACAGCTTAATACCAATACTGCATAATATAAAGTTATTTATCAAAATATTCCGCAGACAATTTGTAGGGCACGAATTAACAATAAATACACTGTTTTAATACTTCGATGGTGGATAAAATAATAATGAACAAATGAATTCTAAGAGGTAGACTTGCGATAAACCTCCCATTTGAAACCTCGAGAAGTTCTGGTGAATAAGTGCATCCAAAAAGGAGTAAATACCATTTAAAACAGGAAAAAAAACGAACAATGATAAAAATATGCTCATATGCCGGAGGGAGACACGTTCGCCTCCGTGGCCTGAGCATACAATCAACAATTTAAATAACTAAATGGTATGTAGGAGTTCCCCAGCCTTTTTCAAAGTCTTAAACACCCCATGGGCGCGAACAGTGGTAGCGATCCAGCCTGTTGCGGTAATGGGGCTAGGAAATTGCTCACGAAACTCCCACAGACCAAATCACCTAACCAAAATGTGGCGTTCACTCTGCGGGACCGAGCAGTCTTAAAGCAAGTCTTCAGGGAAGCTTTCCATCAGATGGCGCTCCGTTTCGCGAGTCTCCGATTCGGAAATGATAGAAAATGAGCTGATCAATTTAGAGAGCAATTGCGTGTAATTTGACATTCCAGTCTTCCGTCTCCCATGCCATGTAACGCAAATGGCTGTCCTGATTCCAGGCAGGTAGCCAGAGTCGAGAAGAGCAAAACGCTACTCTGGTCGCTGTCTTTTCAGACAACCTGTCGCCATCGTCAGCGCGCTCATTTTCCCCCACCTCCACATGGCCAGGACCCAGCAGAAGACAATCTTGTCTCGATATCCTCCCGGCGGCGTCACGGATAACTGCGAACTAGGGGGTGCGGGGATTCTAACGCCCCAATAGTTCCTTTTCATCGCCACTCAACCGCATCACCATGTCATTCTCATCTGCATTATTAAGCAAATGTATACACGCCTTTTTGCGTCCCGCCACAAACTTTACCTCGTTATTTCATAAGCATTTTGCTTTATCGTTCCAGTTTTGCCACACCGAGACACACAACCCTTCGCACTGCCTAATGCAATTCATTAAATTTGTTCCACATTTCTCTATCCCCTTCTCAAACATTTTCACATACTCGCCTTTGTCTCTGATTCAATAATCTTTCAGTTCTGATTCTCCCCTCATTTCCACCTTCCTCACATCTTCTCAACCATACACCTACCAGTTTAACCGTACACAAGCGTGTGATCACAGAGTCCCATACTCGTACATCTCTGGAAGCATATCCTTTTTTAGCACGCACAGATCAACCATGCTCTTTACTTCTTCTTCCTTTGGCAATTTATGCATATACTGGTTCTGAAAGAATGTGTTTTCTACACATAAATTTCTTTCAGCACAGAATCCTACCACCCTTGTTCTTATTTTCATTTACTCCAAGTGAAGCAAAAGCTCTGGTTATCTCTTATGTCATTCTGTTACACATTCGTCTATTCATGTCTCTTACCACCAACAAACCGATACTTATTCACACTTCCACTCACTATTCGTACCATGTCATGCCAGAACCTCTCTCTCAAATCTTCACCTTAATCATTACATGGTCTATTCACTACAACTACGCATATTTCCCCACTTGCAAATTTCATCTTTACCCCCATAATTCTCGAGTTCACACATTCAGGCATAAATATTGCATCATTCTACATAACAGCATTGCCACGCCCTTTCTACTCCCAAAACCTGATCTTACTTCATTTACTCCAACCTCCACCAACTCTTCATTTCCTTTCCAGTTTGTCTCACATAACGCAAGCATCTACACTATCCCTGTTTTAAAGACATTGACTATAATTCCATTCGTTTACACATAGCATATACCCCCCTCCCTCTTACATTCCCTACACCTACTCTATTCACACAGTGACGCGAATTAAGTGGCCTGAAAGGATGATTTCCGGTACAGCACTGCCCATTACCCTAGTTGCGTGTCGCGCTTCGACGATAAAGGCTTTAGGGACGCGGCTTCCCAGACCTGCTGGATTCCTATCCGGGATTAGTCGCCTTATACGAGATGCGCTATGGGCGGTGTGGTTATTCTATCTTAGTAAAATAAATTAAAGTTTAAGGTGGAAATGAGCAGGACACGTTGCTATAAAAATCGAAGGAAGATGAATGAAAGAAAATGGGAAAAGGGCACATAAAAAGAGCCGGAAGAAGGTGGAATAACAGTAAAATTAGGATGGTGCCGAATCCGACGGAGTGTTGCGGTTGAAGGTGGAAAAGTGACTTTCCCTACGGTAGGATTATCGAGGGAGTCTCAAGCCCTAACCGAGATCACTGCAAACTTCTTAAGGGGTGGGGGGCTTTGCCCAACCAGGAAATAAAACGGGCTGATGATGATGATGATGATGATGATGATGATGATGACATATTTAAAGAGAAAAGAAAATTAAGAAACTCGGGATTTTATGTTTACAGCCGCGGGCAAAAGTTTGTTAGCACCTCGGAAAGTTTCGGAAATTAGATAAATGCAGGGTCGTGAAGTTTAATTTGCATATCAATGTGAATATAATGGTGGAATAAGGAGGAATAAATAGCAATAAGTTATATATACCCCAAACACTCAGCAAGAATGAACAAAATAAAAAAAAATGCCAAATTATGTAACATCAGCAACATAAAAGATATAAGGAGATGAATCACTGGGAAAATTGATACAGGAAGCTCAGTAGCGGATCGAGAGTCCCTTGGTAGTGATGAGGACATTTATTCTTCGATGCGTGTTCTTCACGAGGATGAAACACCGGAGGGTGTAATGCTGGTCCCCTCCTCGGTGATGACTGTCTTCAGTTGCTCATTAGAGGCTGGCTGACGACGTCTTACAGCCTCTTTCAGGTCCTGTCAAAAGCTTTCTAGTCGATTCATAACCGGAGACTGAGGTGATCAATCGATCAGTGTGATAATGTTTTTCCTGAACCACTGTGTGGTGCACGCAGACTCGTGACATGGGGAATTTTCCTACTAGGAAATCACATTATTGACATCTTTTTTGAGGGAGATCTAGGGCTGAAGGCAGCATATAAACTCCAAGGACAGCTCGGTACTTCTCTGAATTCATGGTGCCATCACAAACGGTGAAAAGACCCACCCCTGAAATTGACATGTAGCCGTATACCATTAGAGAGTGGCTACCATGTTTTACTTTTGTCACTATGCAGTCTCAATTTCACTGCTCCACTGGAGTCAAGCGGAGTCTAACGTTGCCTGGGGTGGAGAACAACTTGAACATGGACTCGTAGGATCATAGGACACGACCCCAAATGACGTATGGTCCAGTTGTGTTAAACACGTACCCAATTCAGTTGACGTCGCCAGTACTGAAGGTGGATCAGCGGCTTCTGGCTGGCTTTACATGACTTTAGTTATTATGCAAGCAATCTGCGACGGACTATTCTGACATGAATGCATTAACCTGGTCGTTCTCTGTCTATTCATGCAGCAGTTTGACTGCCGTTTTCTTAGAATTCCAAGGTTCATGCGACGCAGAAACCTTTCACCAGGCGTTGCGTACTGATCATGAGTCGTTCAGAACGAGATCGGTCTTGGATGTTCCCATTTTCTCGGATCCTCTTCAATACTTCTGCAACACTGGAATAAAATCCGTCGAGCCTCTGTGCGATAGGTCAACAGCTGAAACCACACTCGTGAAGCGTGCAGATCAGACTTCTTTCTTACACTGTATTCATCCTGTCGACATGGAATATCATATGAATCAACAAATAATATATGTTATATGAAGACATTTTGACTGTCACATATCGCATATTGATGCCAGAATTTTATACATTTCAATAGCATCGGTATTTTAGATATTTAAAAGAAAGATAGAAGGAAGTTATACTTTTATTTTGCTTTCCAGATGTATTGGACACATTCATGCAAACCTACACCAACATATTCATACACATACCGAAAGAATAAAAAAAAAATCCAGGTGTCCTAAAACTTTGGGCCGCAGGTGTACATTTTCGAGGGCGTTCAGGTGGAGTAATATTTTAAAGGTCAAGTGCGAGGAACATCCTTTCTATTTACAGCTTTTATACTTAATGCTGTTGTTCTTCCGCAACTATTTGATTTTTTAAATGCTGCTAATTATGAATTTTTCCCCACATTAAGCGCCTGGATTCATGAAAGCTATTGTAACTCCCGTTGTATTGTTTACAAAGGGCACACGTGAAATGGTCAATATTCTTGCGCAATTATTCAGAAAGAAATATACTGCACCGTCCAAAACTAGGGAACAAAATACTAAGATCTAAATTTTGTTGAAATTACTCGTTTAATTTCGATGAAAATTGCACCTAATATTCTTTGAAATTTGTCCAATATTCATTTCATAGAACAGTGGAAAAAAGTTACGACGGAGGTAGTGTACTTGGAACTAGAAAAAAATAAGTATAAACGTATCCAAAACAGGAAATCAACATGATTATTTCTTAGACAATTGAAAATAAAAATGCTAAAAAGTATGCCCGTCCTTGTTCTGAATGACCTCGGCCGCGGGACATCACCCATTTGTTGCGTTATTTGTTGGGGCATGATTTTATTCTATTCTTCTTCCAATCATTCCGACATTTTTAAACTTCTTCGATTTCTGAGCTGTAACCTTCTCAACGAGATCTTCCATTGGTATTCTATTTGGTTTAAATCAGAGCTTTGCGCAATCCAGAACATTACGGCGATATTTTCAGCATCCAAGAACTGTTTCACTGTCCTTGCTGAATGGCACGAAACATTGTCCTGCGAAAAAACAGGCTCAAGTACTCCTGATGTTCGAATAGAGGAGATCACATGTTGTTGAAACAGATGCTTGTCCTGCAGCATTTGTGTTTGATACGCAAGCGGTCCAGCAGACAGAATCCAGAGCTCAAAAACGGGTTCACACTTAGGTCCAACATTTGCCAACCTTTTGTTTTGTGTTATCATAAAAAACGCTGAATGGAAGAATACTCACATTCATTTACACCCGTTTTTTTATAAACGATATGTTAATGATTGTTTCCTTTTATTAAAGAAGGAATGCCATGTAACATAATTTTCAAATTAATTATACAGACAACATCAATCAATCATTTCCCGTGGCACTCACAGGGATGCATAGGGCCTCAATGAACTCACGCCACCACACTCTATTTTGAGCTAATGCGTCAAGATCTTCCCAACAATCATCTCTTGCTTCCCGCCTCATAGTCCTTATCCAAGTCTCCCTAGGCCTACCTCTACCTCTTCTACCGGGGGCCACCAACCCTAGTGTATCCCTGCTTTCTATAAACATACCCTAACCATTTCCAATGGGAAAATCTAACAAATTCATCAACCGGTTGCTTCCCCGTTATTTCTCTGATTATGGCATTTGACACTCTATCCCACCATTTAACTCCCAATATTTGTCCAGAGCCATATTTTCAAATTTTCAAATGCCAATAGATTTTTTTATTTGTAGTCACAGTGTTGTACCAAGACTCATGTACATAAATCAAAATACTTCTAACCATTACCTTATAACTTTGATTTTAGTATGCACAGAAAAGTTGCTATTATTCCAAACATTCTTAAGCATTCCCATTGCCTGATAGGCACGTGTCGAGATATGGCCAAGTGTACATGAATATGCGCACACAGGCACAAAGGTAGGCTAAGCAAGGCGACAACTGTTATTGTTTCTAAGAGTGCGACTTAATAGATTGCGGGAGCTGCTGAACCAAGGAATATAACAAACACCATGACAAAATAGACTTTTAATCCACACGACTAAAAGGGGACACAATAAATAAATATATATATATATATATATATATATATATATATATATATATATATATATATATATGGTACATAAAATGAGACGGACTTAAGTTACGAATACTAGTTAGGTAACCGTAGTCAGGGGATGGTTATTATGGGAGATTAGGGTTAATGAATGGTTTACTTCCTTTTAACTCGATGGTAAGATGGGGAAAATAGGGGGAGGTCTTGGTGACCTTGATTACTCAATGTGTGGTAGCCATGGAACCCTCAGCGACTGGGGCTACTTTTACCGAACTCGTGTTTGCGAGATGCGGGCCTCCTGTCCTCAGGGAGTCACCGAACAAACTTCGAAGGGAGGTGGGAGGGGAGATACTCC
The DNA here is from genome assembly GCA_963969495.1 of Ceratothoa steindachneri. Classification (NCBI taxonomy): domain Eukaryota; kingdom Metazoa; phylum Arthropoda; class Malacostraca; order Isopoda; family Cymothoidae; genus Ceratothoa; species Ceratothoa steindachneri. The sequence continues at coordinate 133,007,277 of OZ018322.1, read as the reverse complement.
TCCACACTCGGCTTGAGCGAGCTAATGGGCCTCTTGTCATAAGAGGTCAACAGATGCGGGCCTCCTGTCCTCAAGGGGTCACCGAACGAACTTCGAATGATTGGCCGAGAGAGGAATTCTCCACACTCGGCTTGAGCGAGCGAATGGGCCTCTTGTCGTGAGAGGTCACCAGAAGAGCTTCGGGGACGGCTTCTCCCATCCTTGATCCGAAGGCGAATAAGAAAGGCTGACGTTGCCTCACGAGACTCTTCTCCTCGACCCGAAGACACAGGGGATGATGTCCAGCTCTTCAGTGGCTTGCGACTGTCACTCACACTTCTTGGGAGAGAGTTCGTTGAAGTGCACTCCTTTCGGGAAAGTCTCGTCTAACCAAATCTATCCGTCAGCCTGGAGCGCGGGCATATATACCCGGAGCTATTCAAAACACAGAGAGAGAGAGAGATTGAAACCTTCGTTATCGGCGCGATGAATCGAGGGCCTCCTTACGAGAAAGTGTCAACGGCTGGGATCAGTAGCCAGACGGGCGACAGTGGCGGGACCTTAAACGCGGTTCATGGCGAGGTTACAAATCAGTCTCCCTCCCCGAGGGGCGGGGGAGGTTTTGCTGAGATGACCAGGAGGAAGTTTTGGTGACAATTTCACGGGACCTGGCGGCGTGTCAAACGAGGGAGAGGTCGGAAGGGGCGGGGAGTAACGGCTCGTTTTCTCTCCAGAAATACTCTCTTAGAAGGTGGGGAAATAATATGATTCAAAGGAAATTTCTCCACAGCAAGGCTTAGCCTTTCCTCAAATTCCGAATTTAGAGAGCGATTCTTTACTAAATAAGTACCTAAATATTTAAACCTATCAACTTGCTTTATAGCAATTCCTTCTACCGAAAAATTATGTGCATTTTCTAATTCATATTTATGATTTCAGTTTTTCTGCTATTAATTACCAAACCAACCTTTCGTCCTTCTCAAACTAAACAGTCCAGCACTCTTTGTATCTCTTCTGGCCCAGACAACATGCAAGTTTAAAATTCACGGTTGAACGTGAGTACAATGGATAATAATCATTTTTAGATGTACAGATTACTACTGCAATAATTAGCAATTTTCGACATCACTATACCGTAAAGCTCCGACTACATTGCTTAGAACAAATTTCTGAGCTTATTATAATTTCTAAAATTTAAGTTTTTATCTCTGTCATGTAGACCTTTTCGAGCTTATAAGATTTGTTCAAACTGGTCTTTTTTTCCATCTGGAGCTCATATATCTGAAAGAATTTTGTAAGTTTAATCTATTTCATTCACAAGTTCTTGACAAAATCATAAAACGATTTTTATAGAAATTATACACATGTCAAAATAAGGAAACCTTGCCAGAGGAAATGTCCATTCGTATAAAGATACGTTATCTTGGGCAAATATCGAACAAAGTAATAAAACACACATTGACTACTATTACAGCGATACCCTCAGTGCAATTTTAATTTTATCTAACGACTGATCAACCATCCATTTCTCTAAAAAGAGAAATTTCAAGAATCCTTTTGTAAGAGGATTGAGGAAGTCCAGAAGACTTTTCTAGTGGATAAAGGAATTCTGATTATTACCTTTACCTAACCGCATTGACTTGAAAATATTGTTTAATAATCCCAAAATGAGATGGGTAAAACACTGCGGGAACATTCGCAATCCAGTTTTCTGTTAAAGTAAACGCTACCTCTTATAAAAAAACATTCTTGAAATTTCTTTCTTTAGAGAAATGGATGATTACTCAGTCGTGTGGCTAGCGCTCCTGAAGAGGGTTGAGGAACCACAGGAGATTTTTCTAGTGGATAAAGGAATTCTTATTATTACCCTTACCAAACTTCATTGACTTGGACGTTATTGTTCAATTATCAAAAAATTAGATGGGTGAAGAACCGAGGGAACATTCGCTGTATACTAACAGCACTAATTTGTCTCGAGAGTTCTCGAAATGTTCTGAAATAAATATATATATATATATATATATATATATATATATATATATATATATATATATAGAGAGAGAGAGAGAGAGAGAGAGAGAGAGAGAGAGAGAGAGAGAGAGAGAGGTGGCCAAAAGTCACCTGACAGTAAATAAAAATCCCCTAAACACTTAATATTGAATTTTATTTATTCATTCCAGTTATTAATGTTTAATAATTGAATGTTGTGATTCAAAATGACAGTTACCTTCAACATTTGTTTTTATTAGCGAAGTCTTATTATAAAATATATTTAGTTTTATTCGCAGGTTTTTTAAGCCTATAATTATGAACAAACTGACTCTGCAACAAAGAATCTTTGTTATTAAAAAATACTGCAAATATGGTAATGCACAAAGAATCCGTGAAGAAGGGATAAACGCTCAAGAAGGAATTCAGTTTGAACTTTTTTTATGATTTTTCATATTTAGATGTTTTTATGAAATTCATTCAGTTTTTAAACATAAAGAAATCTTGGAATTAAATAGCTTTGATTTACTGCCAGGGGACTTTTGGCGGCCAACGTTATATATATATATATATATATATATATATATATATATATATATATATATATATATATATATATATATATATATATATATCCTCATTTGGGAAGAACGGGTATAAGAGAAAATGGCACGCTTAAGTGCTTCTCCCCCCATTCATGATGTCTCGACACGTTTCGGCTTATCTAGAATTGTCGCTCTCTCATCTTGTTGTAAAGGAAATGTTTTCTGCGTTGGGATTTTCGAGTCATTTGATCCCCTCTTTGTTTTGTTTTTATTTCTTTAGAAATCTTTGTTTTTATTTTTCCTGAAAGATGTCCATAAATTTGGAGACTTTCTCGAGACACCTTTGTCTATAAATATTTAGATAAGCTATTTCTTCACTTGAAACTCATTCCCAGTCGTCTTGTATATCAGTCGCTGTCACCTGATGGTTTTGCGGGCGTTTACTCTGGGTGGTGAGCTCACTTCCCGTTGTCGCCTTTGACCCCCGATGTTGTCTATGAATGAACTTTCTTTGACTTATGTTAACAAATTCATGCAATATCTTGTAAAATATGATGTTAACCCCTCTGCCATTTGTCCTTGAGCTAAATGTGACAGACGTTAAATAATCGCTCTTCCTCTATTCCAAAATTTAGTGGTTCTTTTTTGTAGTATCTGCCTATAAAATTTGTCGAAAGAGAGGGTTAGACCATTTTGTCTTTAGATAACTACAAAAAGGTGTAGATTCTAAATTTATACTTCTTTGTGTATCTTTAGACATCTCGGTCTTTGTTGCTTCTCAAATCCCCATCCAGAGTTTGCTTAATCATTTTGTGTCATGCTTGGTTTATTTTTCTCTCTTGGTGTTCTCTTCATTTATTTTATTTGCTGTCTAGTCATGTTTATCTTTGTCAGAAAGCTTATGAATCTTGGTTTAAACCCTCTTAATTCTTATATTAAATCAAGCAGTCAATTGCAGAATGTTATTCCGTGCATCTCCGTTCAGGGGTCAATTCCCTCACCTCATCTTACAGGGAGAATGTAACCAAGCCCAACTTTTCTTTTAGATAACCAATTAAAGCTTCTTTTCTGGTAGGCCACATTGATAACCTTCTGTTTTCCCATCTGGTTTCATCTGCCATATAGGCTTTTGTTTTTAACCACCCAACTATATGAGTTTGACTGCAGTGAAGTTACATAGATAACGTAATTAACGGTAAGAATAGATCACATCTTCAAAGTCAATAAAGTGGATGAGGCAGGTGGATTGGTAGACCAAAATACCACCTTAATAGTTTATTAGTCATAATATTTTTTTTATTTTAAACCGACTACCTACGAGGACATAGCCGCCGAAAAAAGAAAAAGCAAACAAGACACTTTTTTTTACTTAAATCCCTTAGTGTTGGTAAACTGTGCGTAGTGCCCTCTCCCTGGACCCGCGGGAGCGGGTTTGCTACCCCTTCTCCTTAGTGTTAGGGGTGGGGTTCTGCGCACCTGGTTTGGGGGTTAGTGATGAGTCGGACCTCCTATTTCCCTTTTTATCTGTTTTCTTTTATTAGCTGTGTTGTTGTTCCTGTTCATATTAACTTTTTTCTTTATTCTAATGTCTCTCAAAGGCTTTGCCGTACAGCTAAAGAGCTGTCTTGTCTCTGTCAGTGGTGAATGTGAAAAAGAACGAAGTGCCGAGCAAGTTGGTCATTGTCTCTAGAAAACTTCCCATCCTCATCAGCAAATACTCATCTCCACTAATCTCGAAATGTTGAAAAAGCCGTTAAAAGACAATCGCGAAATCCACCCTACTCGCAGCAAACGTGGCTTCTTGGATATTGGCAACGAGGTGATGATGGTATCCCCTATGCCTAAAAGGAACTTAGCATGCTCTCTGAGGCGATAGGAATTACAAATCGGTCTCCAACCTGAGCAAGGCCGAGGATTGTATTGAAACCAGCTGGGCCGCGAAGACAAATGTAGTACCCGTAAGAGCCCCGCCGGCTTCAAACAAGGAAAAGATTGCATGAAAGCCAACTCTTGCGGCAAAGGCACTGCTGAGAATGGTCCCGGTCGAAAGTAGAGCCGGCGAGTGGGGAAAAAGCTAATCCCACGCATATAAATTCATCAAGTACTTTGCATGACGAAGAGAAAGTGCTATCACTCTTGGGTCAGTATGAAGACTTTTGCTTAGGGTACTTTGATAAAGGCACTATTCGCCAGGCGGAGACCAGTGTGATTGCTCAAATTCACCAGCCACAAAAGACGATCTGGTGCCGAGTGGTTAAAAGCACTAGGTTAAGAGTATTAACACCTCAAAAGATGAACCCCACAGAACGAAGAGTCCCCATGGCCCGAATACAAGAGGCATCTAAGGCTGCCCATACGGGCCTGTAGGGTGAGACGTCGGAAAAATACAATGAATCAATGCGAGTCCCCCTAGTCTGCGAGCTTCGCCATAGTGAGAGTTGTAAGAATTGGGGGGAAACCAACCGGGATTTAATGATATTTCCTCGGTTTCAAAAGAGCAATTAAGGTACTAAACCACAGAAGAACCCATTTATTTATGAGCAATAGTTATGTAAAATTAGTCACTTCTACTTGCAATGTATTTTCGACTAAGGAAAAAGGACAATGTAGAAAGAATTGCACTGGGCTATACAAAATAAAACGCGAGCCATCCTTTGCATCTTCACCGAAAGAGGAAACTACTGGGAGTTTTATGACCGGACGGGCACGCAACCCTCTAAACCGGCCATTTTCCAAAATGAAACCAACCCCGTTTAGGGATGTCCGAAAGTAGAGTATTAAGGAACAATTATGGTAGATTAGGCGTAAGAAGAAACGACCATTCTTCCCTGGGTTTATGCGCCAAAAGGATATACGAGGGGTTAAATCTGTCTGTTTATATCTAGGCAAAAACATAGAAGAGGACCACGGATACAAAAGATGAAGGGGTCTTTGGGGGCTTCGACACACTTAAATTTAAATATGCATTTCTTTCCCATCACCGCAATCACTCTTAAACTTACTTCTTCCCTCCACCCACGAATCCCAAGGTATTTGCAGTCAAACCCACAGATACTTGATATTTGATTCTAAATGCGTCCATTGATCTTGGTGTCGGATTTATGAGCGGGCGGACCGCTCGAATTCTTCCTACCGTCTCCACAGAAACCCTTGTATAAAGATGCAAATGTGAACCGATTTAAAAGCCGGAGAAGGTGCTTCGGGGGAGTGAGCAAGATGAAAAAAAGGGTGGTATGTATTTGTCCGTTTCTCCTATTTACGAATGGTATTAATAGTATAAAGGAGCAGTAACGTGCTATTAAACATTTATGTAACTTTGAACAAATCCTACGAAAGAATTTCACAGGCATTTGCTGAAGTTGATGACGCAAATTTCAAAGCTGTGATGACGGGATGCCACAAACAGAGGCAAAGGTTTTGGCAGCTGCAAATTTCCTAACCATGACACGAAAAATAAACAAAGAATAGTAAAAAATTGACACTTGCGAGTAACTACTACAAACAACCGATAGAAATTTTGGTAGCAATCCTTACGCTTTCAAGTATGATGGCTAGCGAGGTGTCATCGGCTACAAGTAACTTACCTTGTGAGTGATCCTCAAAAAGACGGGTTCAGTGGCGGAAGCTACCAAATTATGAGAACCCCGACCGTTATTAAGCCAAGAATGCAGGAGGGGCATCGCTCAGGATTGTGCCCTTAAGTTGATGATACCCAGCCAGGCAGAAGTCATTCAGTCTTATAGTTTTTTTTGCGGTAGGATTCATAAAGCCTATGAAATTTATAGCTATCAATTCGTCTATCTGTAAATTGCACAGGAACATGTGAATGGTGTAGTACCAGTTAAATAATAAGAAGCAATAAAGCTTAGGAAGAACATAACTTTTGGCCAGGAATGTAGAACGAGTAATTGCGTGCGCCAAGATTTGAAAAGGTCATAGAGCGAGGAAAATAAATCAGGTCAGTAATTATAGGAATCATCCACATAAAAGGTGGTCAAGACTAGCTTTCCTAATTCCCCCAAATATTGAAACGACCTATTTTTAACAAGTCCAAATGTTCGGCAAGCTGGGAGCTCTAGCTCTTTCTAATGCATACTTTTGCGGGGGTAAGTAAAGCTCTTAACCTGTCCGCCCTTTCCTCGTATCCTTTCATACCCGTTTCTCTCCTTTTCCTGCCATTGAGGTTCATTCATAGCCAGTCTCTCGGGTAGCATTTCCCCTACGGATAGAACCTAAATTGATGGTCATGCGGTGTGTACGTGAAAGCGAAAACTCGATAGTTGTGGTGATTTTGAGTCAGTGTGGGAGCGCAGTCAGGGAAATGTATGTTTATGTGTGTGTGTGTGTGTTTGTGTTTGCGCGCGCACGTGTTCAGGACAAGAACGCTGAAAAAATGGAGTTGCCAGTTTGATCTGTTGAAGCGACCATTTTTTGAGGGCGACAGTGGAGAGAAGAGTCTGGAAGAGGAAACGGCGGTTAAAATCCGTTGGCGAACGGTAAAGGAGACGAGGTCTATTAGGCGGGAACGTACCGCCAGTGTTCGCTCGAACGCACGCAAAATACGAAGGATAAATAAGCCTTAAGAAGGTTCCCCGAAGCCGCTCATTCAACGGCCTCCATTGTCGGGCCGTTCCTCTTTCGAGAATGTCGCCCTTGAACGCCGTTCTTCCATTCACCGTCTTACCCAACGAGAAAGTACCCCCTCCCCCTCCCTGCACAACTAGTACTTTATTCACCTACCCATCGTCTTTGCAAACTTGCCACCGTTTTAAGTGACTCATTCATACCTTCGCTTCTCGAAAGGGAATTTTCCGTGTGCTCTCTTATTTGGTAGTCTCGATCCGTCTACGCTCTCGTTACAAAAATTTCTCCAAACGCCGCGGGCATCTAAGTATTCATCCATGACGTCGTAACTCATGCGTTTTCTCATCTGCGCTTTTCCCTCGATCACCCCACCCCATCCTCCTGCTTCCCATTGTGTTATATTATTATCTTCTTTTCGCACAGAATGCCATGATACGGTTAGCCGGCGTCTTTCTCTTCTCTCCTCTTGTTTTTCCACTACAATGAAACAGGAATCGTGGACCCGCACCAATCCGAGCAGATTCCCTTTGCCGAGATCTCTGGATTGCGGCGTATCATGGACCAAGATGAGTAATAATAATAGTCGTAATAAAAAAAAACGAAGAAATATTCGCGACTCTTTCATCTACCGTTAATTGACTCAAAATGTTATTGAAGTCAAATACGAGTGCATAATTAACGAGATAATTACGGACTTTGCCTCTTCGACAGTCCCGTTGCGGCTTGGCTTTCGAACTCGGCGAAAAGCGACTAAGGGCTTGGTCGATTGAGAAAAGACTTTATGTGAGTGTGTATGTACTACCGAGTACGTTTATACCTTTGAGTTGACCTGCCTGGCGATTATATGTTGCATTTAAAATGGTTCTGCGTTCATTATAGACCGACAATTTTTACTTTTAGTGTTCCGTGAAGGGAAGAAACGTGTGTATCTGGATATGACACACACAAACACACGTGCATATCCGTGTGTGATTGTGCAAGTATTTAATGTGCACAATAGATTAGCGTTCGATGTGTCAATAGAGTCCTGGCGAATGAAATTATATTACGTAAATGATCACAGAAGCACATTCCTTTTCAGCGTAAATTTAACGGATAAATGCGCCGACTACGTCGTGCGATTTATGCTTTGAATATGCACGGTCGCGAGCGTCAAAACGGGCCGGCCCGAGTTGACTTAGCGAGAGCAGTATGGAAGGCGTCTCCGAGGAGATGTGCTTGTACGACGCCTTCCTCTCGGACCTGCACCATGTTGGGCGGTGGGAAGCTATGATGCGAAAGCGCTCGCACTTGCGTTCAAGAGGGAAGCTCGCTCCATAGGAACGGCCTCAGGGAGACGTGTAATTACGCGCGATTAGTGGGCCGGTTCCGAGGAGATCAGGTACGCAAGAAAGGTCTGCACCCCCACCCCCACCCCTCGGGGACGACGGTAGGGCGCCCAGCCGCCGCATAACTACCCAACATGCTGACAAGAATACCCCTAAATTATTACATAGACACGCATGCATCACATACAAACTCAAACTACTCTTCAACACACACACACACACACACATATATATATATATATATATATCGGGTGCCACCCCCCCAAAAATGACGCAATTTAAAAAGAAATAATATCTCAGTAACCTCCTCCTTTTCATAACAATTTTCGAATGCAAAAAACCCCGAAATTTAGATATCTTTTATAGTTTTCTTGCACTTTCTCGAAAATAACATCATGGGTCGTATTTTCGAATATCAAGTGTAAAGAAATAAATAATCAGAAACTTAATTTATCTACAGTAAATGATCGATTGGACCACCACATTGATGAATCACTAATCTGAGTATTTTTTCCACATACACAAACCTTTTCCTACTTCATTAATTCCAATTTCTTGCGAAGAATCGCGTATTTTGCTTTTCAATTCTGGTTCGGTAAATCTTTCCCTCCGACCTCGTTAAACCTTTTCTTTTAGTAGCTCCCAAATTGAGTAATCCATGGTGTTACAATCTGGACTTTGCGGTGGCCACTCATTTTTCGTTATTAATCTTGGCGTATTGCTAATTAGAAACAACTGTGTGGCGTGGCTTGTATGCGAAAGTGCTCCATCTTGTTGCAAAATAAAGTCATTTTCTTGATACAGGCGACGGCAATCAGGTAACAACTTTGTTTTCAGGAGATCAGTGTAATTAGCAGAATTCACTTTTGTCTTTTCAGTATCAATAAAATGAACATCTCTTTTGCCATGTCAAGAGACCCCTGCAGATATAATAGTCTTTGGGGAAAATCTTGAAGTTTCATGATACAATCTGTTTATCAGAATGTCACAGTTTTACCACGCCCGTAGGCATCATAGTTATTCCGATGCTGGGTGTGAACCCTTTGTGCCGCAAGCTATACCTACCTACCAGGAGAGCGACGAGGGTGGTAGATCCCGCAGAAGGGTTTTGAATGTGTATGTAAGCGATTCTTCTCGTAGGCCTTGAGAGGCCAGGAGCAGAGCTGATGCAAAGGACGTCCCACGTAACGCTGGGCGTACCAAGATCAAATCCTTAGCCTCGCAATAGGAGAGACAATCCTTATTCTAAGCGGCCAAAATTTTCTTTTTTTCCAGGAGATAGCCACCACATTGCCTCGAAGAAGCATGACGAGGTCTCGGTAATTGACACACTTGGCAAAGTCTGGTAAACCCCAAAGGTCTACAGGAGCAAATCGTAGGACCTAAGCGGTCGATGTCTGTAGTAGCACCTCCGAGGGAGTGACAAGAATGCCTTCACGCGGTAGTGATATCAATCGGAACGCATCGTATTTCATGCACCTCGCAACGGTCACGCTTTTAGTTACTGCATTCATGTTTCATTAAATAAAGCGCTAAAACACCAAGTATCTTCTTCCCTTAGAAGTTATCAAACGTCCTCTTCTTGCTCCTTCGTTTAAAAAAGATGTGGTTCGTTCACCAACAGAGTAATAAGATACACTCGGCGAAACGCCAAGGTAAGAGGAAGGTGGGCAGGTATCGGAAGGAATGTACAACTATGGAAAGGATACAGGTGGTCACGGAAGGAGTGAGAATGACAGTTTTCTCTAAAATAACCTTGCACACTCTTTAAGCGCAGACTAGTTTAGTGCGAAACCAAAACCCCAAATACGGAGAAGCAAAGGGACTCTCGTGTACAGCCGTAGCCAAAAGTTTTCAGACAACTAGATTCTTTCTTGTTCATTTGGTTTGTATGTATATGTCCAATACATCTGGAAATCAAAATAAATGTACATGCTTTCCTATATTTTTTTAAATATCTAAAATGGTGATGCTGTTGAAATATATTAAATCTTGGTAATAGTATTCGGTATGATATTTCATGTCAACAGGATATGATAAAGGCGAAAACACGCAACTATACCGTGGAGGAAATAAGTCTTGTGCGCACGCTGCACGATTGGGTCCCTGTTGTCGAAAAATCGCCTGAGGTTCAACAGATCACATGTTGGTTCTGAAGAGAATCCCCAAAAGTGGGAACATCCACGTCCGACCTCGTTTTAGATGACCAAGTTTCAGTACGCAACATAACTACAGGTCTCTGCGTCGCATGAGTTTTCAGAATCCTAGAAAATATCGCAATCCAGCTGAAACAGATGGCAGCCATGTTAATGTATCTGCCAGAGCAGGTTGTCTCAGACTGCTTGCATTAGGCCTGAATTCATGCAAAGCCTGTCATAAGACGCTGATCACCCATTAGTAGATGCGATGTTCACTGGATTGGGTAGGTGCTCACCTTAACTGGGTCATGAATCAGTGTGGACAGGTCTTTTGAACCGACGAGACCTCAATCCACTTGTCCTCGACCACAGGCAAAGTTAGAGTTTAATTGAGGCCAGGGGAGTCCTGGAATCGAGAGTGCATAGTGCCAACTGTAAACTGAGGTGTCTACTCTGCAATGGTATGAGATTGCGTTATTCGCATGGGTGGGTCTTCTAACCTTCTATGATGGCACCATAAATTCAGAGAAGTACCGAGCTGTACTGAGAGATGACAAGCTGATCTCAGCTCGAGACTTATCCAGTGTAGAGAAATGGCGAAAGAAAGCCTCCCGAAGGGCCAGGCGGACATATACCTTAAATTACCCCCCAAAGAAGCGAGCCCCATGAGGAGACTCGTAGGAACGGTAGCCAGCGAATAACCGTAACTGCCTACCCTGTTTGATCTCCCCGCCGCATAGGTAGTTTGAGCGACCATCTGTGTTAAGGCAACCACCAAAGGCCCTGAAGCGACGCTCTAAAGATCTAATTACCTACGAGATCCGTAGGCCCGTGGTTATATCACCAAAAAGCAGTGCCAGTCAAAAGGCACGCCAAGGAGTGTGGCGGTTGAGGGTCTCGCTAATTAACAAGCCGACTTGGGCACCTCAGTGCCAACCTCGGCACTTCTCGCTCTCCCAGATGCGAACTCACCATTTGCGCTTCCCTCTGCGCAAATAAATAAGCTCCTGAAGGAAAGAGAAAGGATTATTATTCGGTGAAAACGACTTAGGATCAGTTCGTGAAGATCGATCCTTCAGCCAGTCAAGATTATTCGAGGAGAGACGATAAAAGATCAGATTGAGAAGATTGACCCTTGCCCTCCTCCCCGGGCCGAATTAACATAAATCACTAAGTTTTGTATCGGTGCCTTACCGAAGAATCCTTTACAGACTTAGAAGAAGTCTGACTGGAGAAAAGAAAACCCGCTCATACTCGAGTGACTCTCACAGCTCAAGCTCCGCAAAAGTGAGAGGAGAAGAACCAAGCCCCAACGAGGTTCCATTCGTTAAGAACGGTAAAAATCCTCCCCTTATACCCCCAAACTAGTTGTGCACCTGGCGTTAAAGAATAAGACACCAAGAGACTTCAAGATTATTCAGAAGAGGACTCTTGGAGCGAAGAGCACCGTAAATCTCTCCGTCTGCTTAACGTAACCGGAGGCAAATTTGCAATAAGAAGTTGACATCGCCCTACCTCGCTTCCTCCATCCTATCTCGACGAAATTCTAACATCGGCCACTCCAAATCTCCGAAGCGCGAGATAAGCCCTCCAACGACATCCGGCAATCCCTGATCCCTCCAGTCATGTAAGTTAGAAAGAACATTTATATTCATATTGCGATAGTATGAGGTTAGTACGTTTCACGATTTAAGGGAAGTAGAAACAATTGTGCGTGAACCCCTGTCATATTTGCTAGTAGAAGAGAGTACTTTAATTTAATGTTTAACGCTAATCTAAAAGGATCGCGATAAAAATACTAATCGGCAATTGGTGTGTTTACGTGTAGCCTATTGTTTATTTTTGTCATTGAAGATATTGTAATAGGCCCAGTTGCCCAGCGGGTTAGTCTCGGTTAGCGTAGGAAGAGGATATAAATGTGTGTACCGTTTTTTTGTCATAGTTAATTGTTAAATTTAAAATATGTTTATTTGGGGATAATTTTTGTGCTTTCTTTATATCCTTACGTGTTAAAGCGGCTCTTCCTTAAAAACAACAAAATTCGCACTCTTAGATCAAAGCATACTTCAACAAAGAAGTATATCACGACCACAAGGTATACTATGACCTCCAGAACTACCCGAAATGTGATTTTCCAGCAGGACAACGCCCTATGTCACAAGTTTGTTTCCAACAGTCAGTGGTTACGGGACAACAATATCACAGCAATGGACTAGCCACCTCAGTCTCCGGATCTGGATCGACTGGAAACCCTTTGACAGAACCCGAAAGAGGTCGTTAGCCAGCCTCCAATGAGCAACTCAAGGCAGTCATCACCGAAGAGTTGCCCAGCATCACATCCTCGTGGAGAACATGACCTCAATGAATAAATGCTATCATCGCTGCTAAGGGACTCTTGACACTTTACTGAGATTTTTGCACCAGTTTGGCGTTGCTGTAATTTTCACAGTGCATCATCAGCTTACCTGTTACATGTTGCTGATGTTAAATGTTTTGGCAAATTTTGTATTTTGTTTAGTCTTTTTGATTGTTTCGGCTTATATAACTCATTGCTATTTATTCCTTATTCCAGTTATATTCATATTGATATACCAGGCAATGGCTTTGCTACTAAGATTAAAATTTAAAATCTGAAAAAAAGAAGCCATGGTTAAATTTTTATAAATTTTCTGAACTTCGCCAATTATAATAATTTTAAAAAGGAACTCTAAACTAAATTTCCCCCCCTTTCAAAATATCACGTTGCTAAAATATAATATGGAAGATATATAAAAATAAATTTTCTGAACTAAACCATTTTGTTTTTTTATATTATAGAAGAATTATTAGAAATACCTGATAAAAAAACATAAGTCGTAACCAAACTAAGATTAAATTATTATTTAAATACTCAAAAAATCCCCTTCTTAAATTATGGTTAGTGAAGTGATAAATTAAACTTTACGATCATTTATCTAATTTCCGAAATTTTTTGAGGTATCCGAAATATTCGGCCACGGCTGTACGTAGTTAAAACCTCTTAAATATTATTTTAGACAATTGAATGAGATAAATTGCCTAAAAAGGATTAACTAACGAAGGCATCCAAACGCATATGAATATTACTATTTCTAGGATAAATATATTTCATTGGGTTTTATGAACTTCATTACAAAATATAAATGGAATTAAATTAACGGATGAATAAGTACAAATTAAGATTAATTCATGCTGCATAAAATAGTGAGAGATTAAATCTTTCATGAAATTGAACCGAAAGCGAAATGATGCTCATGTAGATACAGGTAAAGCTCGGGCACACGACAAAGATACACATATATGAGAGAAATCAACATGAGGTTACAAATCTGTGGCTACACAAATTAAGTACCACGCATGGAAATATTACTTAAAGGATGCGATCAATCAAATGGCGACGGAAGAGGAAACAAACATTCAGAAAGTCGACGGTGGCAGAGATCGGGCGTAGCACGAAGAGATTAATTAGGTTCCTCGGTGAATGCGTTAAGTCTAGACAACAGACTTGATGGAATAGTTGTGATAGAATGATAATTGCGATGTATATCAGTAACTGTTTGTTGAAGAGCACAAGTGTAACGTGTGTGAGTGCAAGACTACAATTTGTTGTAGTTCGAACAACTGAGATATTGTAGCGTAACGAAGTATTCTATATTAAAATATTGCGGTGTAATGCATTGCATCGATAGGAACTGGTATCACGACCATCGTTTCATTTAGAAAAATACCCCCCACCCCCGATTCTGTAAAGGTGAACTTTCTGGTCATGACTTGGAAGGAAACGACTTCATTATGTTGAGAGATGAAAGCGTAGCTGTAGCTGCTTCAAAATTCCAGTGACTCAAAGATATGCAAACGCCGTTTTGAGTATTCGTTCTCACCACACCTCCAAACAGACACCTTTCCCGTGAATGGCACAGTATTAATTAGTTGACCATTAAAAAAAAACATTTAAAATTTTTAGCCCAATTTTAATGTAAAACCATCTGTAGGCGGCATTTATATGATAAAGTATAATATTTCTAAGGCCTCTTTCACACGGTGCGCGCGCGTTCTCAAACTAAGATTTAAAAGTCATTTATTGAGTGGGTCATCGCATAAGCGCGGGCGTGGACATCGCCCGCGTCGTGTCAAAGAGGCGTATTCCTCCGCTAAGGTCCATGGCACGAAACAAAAAGGAAAAGAAACTTTTGGGCAACTTTACAAAAAAGGTATGATGTTTTAGATTCTTCGGTTTGTACCCGCAAGGAGATTTCAGGTGAAGCATGGGCAACCTTGTCGTAGCTGCCATCTGGAAGATTGTGTGAAGGCCCGGCCCCAATGCCTGCAGGAAGATAGGTGGTTATTTATCTTCCACACAATTTTCCTTCCTTAATTTCACCGTTTTATCTCCGGATCTCTTCTCCTTACCAACTTTCTGTGGGATACGCCCTCGTTGATATTTCGCTTTAAATGCAAGAAAATAAAATTGGGTCGGGTTGTATTTTATGGCTTGGTCCTCATGAGGAGATATGAGAAATGAAATACTTTGATGTAAAGGATGGAATTCAAGCTACCCAAATAAAAATCGAAAGGTTAGAGACATCCTTCGGTGCTTCCCACACATCAATGGCCTCTTCAACATGAGAGGAATTGTGCTCTTAAAAACAATGCGATTCAACCATAACAATTTCTCCAATTAAGAATTTAACTATGATTTTCAATGATTTCTGCCCCTCCCTCCACATACATAAACAAACATTGGTACCTAGTGGGTGGGTTATAAATGTAATGGCAGTTTTTTAGCACAACTATTTTTACACCATAATCGTTAATCTTATGATCTTACATTGCTTATCCTTCATTAGTTCTCGTTTCGTTGATAAGGAACTCATATCCCAATTGATGGTTAAGCGTTTCTTTGCTTAAACGTCATACACACAAATAAGGAACGCTCATGTACCTGAACCCACAACGAGGTATGTATGTCTCCTTGTGGGCACAAGTATGGGCACCGGCGTTTATAGGCGGAAAAAGAGGGTCACTAAGTAGGAGCAATAGAATAAGAAAAAAAGAAAATTAAGTGAGAAATAAAACTTAAAAAGCATAACGAAGTGGACGAGATACAACTGGACAGACTCTACCATAGAAACGTTCATTCACGGACACACGATTTAATGGGAACTTGGCCCGAGTCTTCCTTCCTCCCTTCTGCAAAAATGGATGCACAAACACGACTACTGCGACTGTATAAAATGATTGGTGGTTCTGTAGAGCACCAACAGAATCAAGGGCGCAGATAAGAACACGGAGTTAAATTGCGAACGTAAAACCCCTAATGGGAGAGAATAAATGAACAAATCTATGAAATAAATCGAGGAATGGAACAGTAATGGGCGGGGAGAGGTCAAAGATTCACATACATGAACAAAGCTCCTGTCAGAGGATAGGGAGCGAAAGCTTCTTGGATATCTCCACGAATAAACGCAAGGAGATAAAAAGACACTTCCCTTCCTCCTCGGATCAAAGAACAGGGTTACACACACCTTGCCCTACGCGATTCCCCACAGTAAACACTGCGGGAGTAGAAACGTACTTCAGATGTTGGCTGCTGAGGCGAGGCCCATTACAAGCCAAATCCTTAAAAGGCTCCAAGAGCGAGTAGCTCATAAATCACAGCGGGGCCCGTGCCCGCGAATGTCCAGTCGCGCGCCCACTAGGGAATGCTAGAAGAATTTCCCACCTAATCAGCGACGCCGGACGTCTCGAACACGATCTCAACGTTTTTTCGATCTCTCAGTATCTAAACACCAACTCTCATGCACAAAGGAAGAATACCATTGAAAAATACAACCCAGGAATGTAAAATAACAAGCACTGGTTATAGGTGGGCAAAAAGAATTCGTCTTCCTTTTGGTTCCCTTCCTTGGGTCTTATTAATGCCATTCCTTCAACGTTTATTCTCGAGGGGAATAAAAATCATATTGGTGATGCTCATCTACAGGATTAGATACAAAGTTCTTTCCGACAAATAAATGCAGGTATTCATGCTAAGCCAATTCGGTTGATTTTGTAAATAAATGACGGAAATTCTTTGCAAATGACATCAGAAAATGACCAGATAGCAAAAATGTGGTGCAAAATAAAGGCGATATTTTTAATGAGAGGTTGACCGAGTCCTCATTTTCCTCCCTACGTGTAAAATGTACCGACGGACAAATTTGTATACAACCCTGTGTGGATTTGTAAAAAAACAATGAGAAACAACAACAACAATTTCTAATTCATTAACCCAATTACGCACAAAATCTTCCTCGAAATACACTATTAAGTACCGAGTTTTCATCATTTGAGTTCTTTCTTACTTCGTGGTGACCTAAGTCTCGACGTCGACTCAAAACCACGAGCCACTACAGCTTATGGCAGTCGATTCAAAGTCAATTACAATCAGGAATTCATCCAGTGACGAACCACATTCAATGTGACTTAACTTTACTTAACCGGCCGCGGTGTTTCCATTTGCCTTAGCTGTAAGTCCAGCGAATAAGAAACAGACGATAGCTCGGTGGAGAACATGACAAGCTAAAACAAAATGTTGCTTTAGTCTCTGTTAATGTCGCATGGTTGTAGGGAAGAACCAGGTACCCTTCAATAACCAGAGTAGCAGTTGGTCCAGAGCAACTAAATAGAGGCTTCCATCGCGATCGGTAGCCATTTTTGTGACCTGAATACCAGAGATCGCAATTGGACCGGGAGGCGACGAACAGCCAGAGCGAGATTTGCCATCGATGCTAGAAGGGTGTGAGAGAAACTAATGGAGTAAAGGTTATACAACCGATCCTCACTCGTTCCGAGGCCTTTTATTTTCCAGTGGAGACATGGGGTATAAGGCTGGACTCGAACCACGACCGCGACAGCAAATAGCAAGTGCCGTGACATCAACTTGAATCGGGAATCCATCTAGAGACAAAACGCACCCGATGCGGCTTAACTTGGCATTCCTGGCGTAAGACTTGACCCTATGAAAGGCTCATCCTTAAGGAATGTCCATTAAAAACAACATTAAAAGAAAGATCAACCAGATAAAGAAATTATTCTAAGGTGATCGAAATAATCCAACCTAATTTTTTTTTTAATCTATACTGACCATCTGGTGCCTGTTTCCAAAGGGCACAAGTCGCCGTAATTACTTTCCAGCCTAATACTAGGCTGCACTAAAAACGCAAACCAAATTAATAGCAAAAATTAAAAATAAAATAAAAACTAACAAAAAAAGCAAAAAAATAAAAACAAGAAATAAAACAAAATACGCTCCGGCGTCGCGAAGAGGCCTAGCACAGAAGAATGCGACAGCCATTAAAGAGGCCTAGCGCAGAACATGCGACAGCCATCAAAGAGGCTCAGATAGAATGGAGGAGGCCAGCAGCCTCTTCGAAGAAGCCACAGAGGCCACAAGCCTGGGTATACAAATCCGTCCCGTGTACAGAGGATAAGCGGTAGCGACCTGGGTCGTCCCGATACTGCGAAATGGTAACATCTCCCAGACTCGGACATTCAACAAGAATGTTCTGAAGAGTTTGAGGGACAACAAAGTTGTCGCAGTAAGGTGCAGGCGAGCGCTCCTTCAAATGGCGCTGCGTCCTGAAGCAACCTGAAGCCGTAGGGGCATTGGTGATGACAGTCTCGGAGCAACAGCAGGGAGCTTTAGGCTCCCCTCGGCCGTCTCCCATTTTCTTTTTCTGAAAACCAGGAGAGCTAACTTAAATCCTACCATGAAGTCAGGATGTTAGAGAGATTGGGCGTAAACCTCCTGGGAAGAGTGATTTGTAGCCGGTTTGCGAAAAGCGAGCAGAGTAGCCATTTGCCTGGAGTCTGGGAGAATACCCTCTACCTAGATCCTGTTGAACAAAACTAGCACTAGCAGAAAGGCTATGACTCACTCACCTAAGAGTCGAGAACCATGACATACGGAACATCTAACTCGCTCGTAACGCAACTAGCTCATTATAAGCCTCTCTTTTAAGGGCTGTCCAACTCTGGGGTTAAAGTTGTGTTGACGACGTTCAGCGACATCACGACGTATATTGAATGCTGGCCGTGCACCATCTCGACTAGAGAATGTGGAAAAGCGGTGTAAAAAAGACTCCGCCACGGACGGGGGTCAGAGAATGGGTTCGCGTTTACCTGGGCGGGGCTGGGGGAGCTGCGAGACCATGCCCAAAATCCTTTTATCCTTCTGATTCCCTTGCATATTTCAACAAGAGAAGGCTTCTCGTTAATTAAAGACACGTATTTTCGCCAGGCGGAGCAGCGTGCGTGCTTCGAAACAAATCGGAACATAGACCTAGCTCGACAAGGGGCACTTATAGCGCATTTAGGAATATTATTTCTGTCTCAGAGCCGTCTCACACTCGGGCGACCACCAGGGAAGTGGACTTCGTGCGAAAGGGGTATACCTTCTAGGAACAGTAGTTAGGCTAACTTAACGGCCTTATCAACCGAACTAAAGTCGTCGACTGGGACAGAGAAATCAGTAATTTCTTGAAATGCGGACGGACCACCGAGCCCCTTCCAAGCACCACCGGAGCGGGATTTCAGTCGGAAGCGTCCCCAAAATGATATTTGAATGGGAAATAGATAATTATCGACTAAACCTGGTCAGCGACTATCTTGCGAAATTAACCGCCGACGAATGGATTGGGGGCAAGGAAAGGCTTGTAAAAAAGTGGCGACAATAGGGCAAAATGGAAGCGTTTAGAAAGAATAAAGCCAATGTGGTATTAATTTAGACTGTCGGAGCCATTGGGGCGGAAGAGTGTGTCTATCTTTCAAGTATCAGATGTAAGAGTATACAAGGGGCACCCGATTAATGAGAATTATGACAATTAAGGTTGCTAACTGGCACCAGACTCGGGGCAGTTCAACATTGCGTTCGGTGTCATACAACACAACCTCTTGCAGCGTTGAAGTACGGTAATCACCACGTCCTCAATTGAAAATGGCATCAAACGGTATGAAAAAAACATACCCAAACAACATATAAACTAGCGAGCAAAATAAGAGAACGATTTTCGTTTATTAAAATATTTTCAAAAATATGATGAGCAGTTAAATTAAATTTTCATGGTACTTAAAGGCATACATATATTTTATGAAGATTTCATATGATACAATTATATATTCAAGAAATTATACTAAATAAAATAAAATAAAATAAAATAATGGCACGTGAAAAATAAGAGAACGATTATTTACCGAATTGCCGAGCAAGCAAATACTCTAGAAACAAAACAAGATTTGACAACGATGACAACGAGGTGTTGAAGCATATGGGGAATCGACGATCTTGCAGAAATCGAGATATAAAAAAATGGGAGTTATCCTATTCCACCCATCGTAAGGAGGGTATCCAGATACTGTTGAACAAATCTAGCAGGAATGCCATGCCTCGCTTAACTAGATTTGAGGCATGACATAGGAGAGATCGTACGGACTATGGGAGGTTTCCGCGCATTCAGCACGAGTGGAGCTCAACTTACTCAACTTTTGTCGAATGGTCTCTCGGCCTCTGAAGGTAGAATCAAGTCGGTGGCCTTCAGAGACAAAACAAAACGACTGGCATTGAATACTGGCGGAGCTTCAAATGCCACTCGAATAACTTATCGGGTAGAACACGTGAAGAAGGCGGGTCGCCAAAGAGTTCTCCACGGGCGTGGATCCGAGATTGCGGTCCCGTTTTCATGAAAAACGGGAGGAGTTTCCTGCAAGCTCTCTCTCTCTCTCTCTCTCTCTCTCTCTCTCTCTCTCTCTATCTATCTATCTATCTCTCTCTCTCAGAGAGAGAGAGAGAGAGAGAGAGAGAGAGAGAAAGACCGTCAGCGAATCATTTTGACTCGCTTCAACATCTCGTTAAGTCAAGACACGTGCTTCGTAACATACGGGAACCTAGGCATACCTAGACGAAATTTATCGACGATGAAATCGTTCGCGCGACGCTTATAGTGCATGTAGGAATATCGCTTCTCTCTGTGGGCCATATCACATTAGGCCGACCGACAAGGAAGTGGATAACGTGCAAGCACCACTGATGCGATTCTTTAGACTGCGGAGGCCAAGGAAATGATAGTTGACATTAAAAGTGGTTACTACCATGTAGGTCATCGACCACCTCCCATACTAATTCAAGCGGTGTGTCCGAAGAACAAAGGGAAAGATCGAGACAAGAAAATGAAGACTTTCTCGGGCAGTGATGCCTAAACTCATCCACATTTAGGACAACCATCTTCGGCTTGTCGATCAAATCGACAAGGACCTGACCTCTGGAATTGATCGTATACTCACCCCAGAGGGGGTGTCTCCCATTCAAATCCGCGGGCAGAAAAAAGAGCATCAGGAACCATGCTACGACGCGACGGAAGTCCCCGCATCGAAGTTGGCTGATGGTGGAATGTACGCATATTTAAATGATAACATGCCTTCTATCCAGGCACACCTAAACTATAACTCCCTGAAATGAGCTATTTACGAGAGGCGGTCAATAAGTTTTGCAATTTGGATATAAGGAAACGAGATATGAGGAAAAGTTTTTTATTATTTTTCAATATAACTACCCTCGACTTCAATGCACTTGCGCCACTTGTCCCTGAGGCTTCGAATTCCCAACAACCAGAAATCTCCTGACTGCTGTTCAATCCACTCCAGGACGGTGAGCTGGACATCTTCATTGTCCCCAAACCGGCGTCCACGCAGTGCAGCCTTGAACTGACGAAATAAAATGTAGTCGCTAGGGGCCAGATCTGGACTGTAGGGGGGATGGTTGAGCTCCTCGAATCCGCACTCGCGGAGGGCAGCTTGTGCAACTCTAGCCTTGTGGACTTTGACGACGTTGAAGTCGATCATGGGGCGTGAGGTTTCTAGGGACCCAACGGGCAGAGACCTTGGCCATGGACAAATTGTCGTGGATGATGTTGATAACACTTCCATGTGATATTCCAAGTTTTCGCTCAATTTCTTTGACCTTCACCCGTCGATTTTCGAGGATGATCCTCTCCACACGGGCCACATTGTCCTCGTTGGTCATGTCTGACGGGCGTCCTGGACGGGGGTCATCTTCAAGGGAGTCACGACCATAGCGGAACTCCCTATTCCAGCGAGCATTGGTTGCAACCATGCGTTCATGGATCTCTTTTGCATTCTTGCCTTCCTTGGTCAAAAATGTGATCACTGCGCGGTGCTCAACCTTTTCCATTGTTGAAAAATTTGTGACTGACGATCTGCGATCAGCTACTGCTTCTTAAATCGACGAAGCAGGAGCGTGCGGCTGCAGGTCCTGACTTGTCATAACTTGTTCTAACACCCCCATAAACAGCCATCCCCCTTCCTCTGTTTTGCCCTACCGATTCGCAAAACTAGACATCATGTTGCTTGTGAATCGTGCATCTTTCTGCCCGACTCCCATCCTGTAAGGTGGGGTCGAAAAATCCTTATATTCCATGAGGGTGAACAGGGGGCAGACGCCCGGTATGGTTTCCTGCAGGCGAATAGCTAACGGGTAAAGGGAGACAAGCCACCGCAGTGCCGCCCACTTGTCCATTAATGCCCTGCAATTCCACTGAAAAAATATGCCCGCCAGGCCGGACGTGACGATTTTTGTTCTGCTCGCTTACTGAAACGACCGCGTACCTGTCCATCCCCGGAGCGCTGTCGGAGGGAAAGGAACTTCTAGTCCTATTTCATTTCTTCATCTTAAACTTTTTCGCTTTTTTTTAGAGGGGTGAATGTGGAGTGAACCAGTTTCTTTCTACACCCAGAAGGGGTCCCAATGGCGGACAGACCCTGCCATTTGGGGCGGGTGCACCTCCTAGATCATCTAGACCTCAGGAGGAGATTTCAAATGAACATCCCCCACCGAGGTGCGGGTAACCTGGCAGGGAACTCATAGAACTCAGGGGACTCACATCCCTCGCGAAGGCGGCATTCAGAACTAATCTGGGGAAAATGGAGTAGCGAGTATGTCGGCTCAGATCACAGACGTAGAGCTTCCTTGGGGGCGGCTCTCGTCTCTGGTAGCACGTTACCAAGTGTAACATGCTTCACATGTTACCCCTGTGCGGTGAGGGAAGGGAGAGAGTTGGAACAGAAAGCCAGAGCCGGATGGAGCGTTGATTCTTGTCAAAACGGCAGCCAGGAAAACACAACGCTCAGCCTTTTCCGGGGTCCAGGTAAAAAGAATGAGAATAAAAGAGAGGAAAGAGAAAGAGAGTGATAAAAAGGGCGAGAAGAGAGTGAGAGAGAAAGAGAGCGTTAAAAAGAGTGAGAACGAGTGCACTTTTCGGTCCTAAGGAACAAGTATTTCCATTCCAAGGAGCAGGTAAGTTCGATCCTTGAACCTGACCCCAGTCTCTTCTTGTCCCCACCTTTACTCCGCCCTTCTTCGCCTTTTCTCCTCGTAAAATGCCAACGTTTGACCAACACATTTCAAAGCAACATTCTTTTACTTACCAATTATTTATACACATACATAGAATTGTCCTCACATGCATACATTGGTGGACTCACACATACTTGAGGGCCGCGCCTACAGACCAGCCAATTATCCAACCACAGTTCGAACAAATCAGCCAAAGGTGTGAACGCACCTAGTAGCACGCAGCCACTGCACAAATTAATGGTCCCATAAAAACTTGTTGGCACACGCACACACAAACTTCCTGTCATTTCCCTGCTGGCAAGGAAAGAGATGCAACTCATCCGACGTACGAAGTCGGGCTCGACTGAGAGGTCGGTCGGAGAATCGACCCCATACAAACGGGTTGCTGTCAAACAAGCCAAAGATAAGCAAACACAGCAGGTGTGCCATCAATACATCCCCACAGGTGTACAGCGGAAGCCCGCACGCATACCCAGTAAGGGGCGAGATATTTAATTCGGTTTTGGGTGGCTACTTAGACGGGACTCCTCTCCCCAGCCATAATAAAAACATCTAAATTACATAATCTGAATTCCTCTACGCTTTCCCACAGAGAGGATCAAGGTTAGGGCGACCTGAGGGATTGTAATCAGAAAAGGGAGAAGGAAAAGTGGCGCGCTCCAATGGGACCCCAGTTATGCAGAAAAAAAAGGAAATGAACACGCAGGAACTGATGGCTATAAGGGGACGACGTGTATAGCTGATATCAAAGAGGGCTCCCTGAGAAGTCTCAGGGAATAAATTTGTACAAGTATTTAGGACCACACCAAAGGTTCCGAACGCCAGTATTTCTGTCGCAAAAAATTCCAGAACTTTTGGCAAATAAAATTCAAGGTTTCCAAAATTGGTGCAGATAACCCACAGGTATAAACGACGTATGGGTAAAGTTTATGCAAATTCAGATGAAGAAAACGAAAATTATAAACAGATAAGCAATTTACAAGAAAACTTCAAGTGTCCAAAATGATACGAACGCTTAAGTTTCTTGTTTAGAGAACATGCATTATTTGCAAATCAGCTGACTTCATTTCAATATGGTGTGCGTTATTTCATTCTATTGCCATATGCCTATGTTAATATGGGTTCCCAAACATTAAACAGAAAAACAAACAAATAAACAAACATTCTCTTGCCAGCTGTCCTCCAGGTAACATGCTTAAGAAATCTGTCACGCCTCTTTTTGTCCGCGGGTTGATCTTAAAACTACACTACCAAGATGATATTTTAATTAGAGTCATGGTAGAGACTGTCAAGCGCTCTAAATGTGTATCCGAAATAGGTTTATATAAAGATGAGAGATCAACCAGTAGGTCAAGAAAGACCTCAAAAAGTGAAGAGTCATTGCCTAAATTTTGAAGAAGGACCGTTTCAAGAAAGACGGGTGCAGCAGTTTCTCGGGAGAGTTTGGCCATCTGTCTCCAGTCAGACTTTGTCACGTCGGCTGGAGAACGACAACTATCGAGCTTGCATAGCCGCTTGCCAAGGCTCGCCTTGCATTCGCCACTGACCAAGTTAAATTGATGGATCACCAGGGAGGAATATAAGCTAAATTTGTTCGTACCCAACGGCAAGAGGTTAGTTCATCGCAGATCAAGCGAAAGATTGTCTATGAATTGAACCAAAACAGATGTTAGATTTGGTAGAGGAAATATCATGGTCAGGAGCATGATTTCGATAGAAAGTACTGTGCCACTTGTTAGCTTACCGAGCACATTAAATGCACAAATGTGCAATGAATTGCTGTCACATCTTGCTTTGGTCTATCTGCAAGCCTCCGATGCCCATCCTGTCTTTTTCATGAAAAGCCAAGGAAAAATGGATAAAGTGATTTTTTCCATTCTCTTTTAAGGCAGAGATAACAATTAAAATAGCTGATTGGTGCGCAAAGTTTTGTTTGCGTTAAAAAGGCTGGTTTATGCGATATCCTCTCGTTGCTGTAAGAGTAGCTTCTTCTAAGGGCTTAATGAAGAGCTTAATTATCTACAACATTGCCCTTTTAACCTTATATATATATATATATATATATATATATATATATATATATATATATATATATATATATATATATATATCGGTATATGATTGGAGTAGCTTCTCTTCGATACCATGTTTTGTTAAAGACCAGGTTGTATTTCGACTTTACCAATTTTATTTTAGCACGTTATAACTGTCGGATGCAGTTTTTTATATGAGGCCCATCACTTTAATGAGAAGAGCTTCCAGAATCTTCAGGCAGCGGAGATCCGAGGTTTTTCAAAGAGATGGGCTCGAACCTGAACACACAGCGAACCAGCTCAGGGCGAGTATTGCACCTTTTCAGCTAATGGAAAAGCGAACCGTACTCTGACTCCAACCTATAAAGGCATCAAAGAACGAAGAATAAATTCCCCCATCATTATCATCTCCCCATCCGGCAATCTATGTTCTCTAATGTTTGACTCAACCAATTCAACGAGAAATCACAGCCCCAAAGAAGACGACTCAAGATATTCAACCATCGTCTAACGGCCCGCAGAAAAAGAGAAGAGGCAAAAATCAGAAAGGCCCCGTGAGACCTCACTAGGTGAAAAATAGCACAAAAAGAATATCACAAGAATTCGTCTGCGGGTGATCAACGGGCAGAACAAGCCCAACAGAGATAAGGTATTTGAGCTAATGTTTGGAAAACTAAACATCGCTCTTGTAAGGCTTCTAGACGTCCCCTCTGGGTACGTCGCGATCGGCAAACCGGAAAAGGAAGTAGAGGCTATTAGGAAAGAAGAAGCTCTGGCAATCCTAAGAACCATTGGACTACAGCCTGCTATCCCTCCACAAATACAAGCTCATCGCAGTGTCGTTTGCAGGCGACTCGATCCTTGGATCGAACAACATAATAGAGAAGAAATTAAAGAAGAAATCGAGCTTAGACAAAAATGGGCTAAAGTCACAGATGTCATCAAATTTAAAAACAGGCGGGACAACAGCGACTACACCCAGAAAATAGATGTAATCGTGAACGACGACCTATACCCGTACTCGAAAGAGGGTAACGTCCTGGATTTACGGTTCACCAAGTGTGGGTACAAAATCCACATCAATACCAGTCTCCCTAGACAAAAGGCAACTTCGGAAACTATACAGGTTCCGGAACCTTAACGCTCCAAAAAAGAAGAAGCTATACACTGCATTGGTAAGCTCCGACCTGGTGTACCCAGCCGTGATAACGAAGATGGTAAGTTGTAATTCACTCAGGACGATGCAGAGAGTACACAATAAAGCCACCCTGCTAATAACTGGAGCTATAAGAAACGACCGAATTAGGTAAACAGACCTGCACGCAAGAGCAGGGCTTAAGCCAATTAATACGGAAGTTAAAATGCTAGGGAGAAAGACTTGGGAAAAGATAGAGCAAACAATTATCCCCACACTCAACAACCTCAACATTGCAATCTTGAAGCAGAAGCGACACAAAGTTGCAAGGTCAGCATTATTCCCAAGAGGAAGAAACTGCGCGGGAGAGGAAGCAATAAACCCGATATATTAATAACCGAGATCGAGAAATACGAACATAAGAACGGAGAAAAACAAGAAAGAACAACCAATATAGACTTAAACCAAAAAACGAAAACCGAACAAAGAAGAGATATACCGAATAAGACCAGATAAAATAAATAAATAAAAGGACAAACAATAGAAAGAGGCGAAATGCCCATAAAAGGTGAAAAGAAACGAGAAATAAATAAAAATAAAACTAAACAAAAGAGGCGAAGAGCCCATCAATGGAAAAAGAAAAAAAAAACTAAAAAACTAATTTAAAATAAAATAAAAATAAATAAAAGAGGCGAAGAGCTCATCCAAAGAAAATGAAATAAAAAGTATAAACTAATTTAAGAATAAAATAAAAAAATGAACAAAGAAGGCGAAGTGCCCACAAAAAGAAAGATAAATAAAAATAAAATAATAATAGACTAAAATGAAAACAAAAGGGGCAAATTGACCACAAAAATAAAATTAGGTTAAATAAAGTTAGCAAAAGATAAACTTGAAAGGCCAGAAAGTTACGACGGAGGAAAAAATAAAATTAAATAAATATATTTATTTAAAAGGAAGATTCAGATCGGCTTTGCTGGTCAGAAATGCCAACAGTGGGAACACTGGAAGCAAAAAAGGCAACAAAAGAGTAAAAATATGGCAACCAGGGTAACTAAAACTAAAAAATCTACTTCACCCCTATCACACCTACTACACATTTCGCCACCCAGTGCATCAAATCAAATCAAATCAACGAAATTTATTCTTTGCTGCTCACCAAACAATTACCTCGCCGCTAAAAGAGGCAACGAGAGTAAAAACTTTCCATCAATGACGCCTCAAAAATAACCAAGACTTCCGTCTGAAGAAAGGCAAAAGCTCACGGCCAAAATTTGTAAAGGAATCTGAATATTTTAAATAAAAGTGGTAAAGTCGAAATAAAACCCGGTCTTTAACAATAACGAGTAAGTTAAGTGTACAATAAAAAACATGGTTTTGGAGCATAAAGTTTAATGAAACGGGACTAGTTTCGATATGCAGTTTTCCATATCATCTTCAGCCGTTAACTCAAGAGAAATTGAGAAAGAAAAACCGAAATACTGGAATATATAATAACAGGCAACTGACATTAACCTGGAGGCGTTAGCTTTAGGTGATTTACAATATCCTTTAGAATGAAGTTTGATACATAGGGACTATATTTATGCTGCCCTTTTGACGGATTGAAATTTGGAATTTCTTTGATTAATTTGGATTCAATCATTTTTCTTTTATTAAAATCCTTACAATGGTAAATTATTGGGGCACTATGGAAATCTTTTGTAGGATTGGCGTTTTTAACATGGTTAAAAATACTATAATCATTGCTTGCTCTACGAATATCCCGCCTATGTTCATATATACATTTATTTAATGACCTTCCTGTCTCTCCTACATAGAAGGAGGGGCAATTTGGAGCCTTACACGGGATTAAACAGACGCCTGCGTCCTTATTTTGCGATTCTGGCTTAGTCGAACGAAAAGATTTTTTGATAGTTAAGGGATAGTTGAAGGTGGTTAAGTTGGGAAATACGATGGAGTTTAGTCCCTTGAGCAAGGGGGAATATGGTAGAGATAAGCAATTAATTCTTTTTACATATAAGATTTTTTTTGTTGAAGACGGTAGAATATTGCTCTAGCTTTAGATAGGCTTTCATCTATACAAAAGAGTAGATATTTTAATTCAATGAACATGTATGTTATGAAGGTGATCTTGTCTTGTAAAAAACAGGGGTCACAAATTAGAAAGGCTCTTAAATACATAGATATTACAATTGCTTTTTTATTTTAAGATCGTGACATGAAAAAAGTGTATATAGGAATTAGAATTAGTAGGTTTACAGTATACAGTAAAAGAAAACAAAACTCATCAGGCCCCAACATTATAGAACAAAACAAACAAATAGATCGCGCCATGCAAGAACACAAACAAGAATATTGGAAACATCACCTAGACCAGCAATGGGACCACAAACCAAACACACACAAACTCTGAATATCCATTGCTGGCCTCACAAACAAAAGACCAACACAGCCACAAAACACCACCATCATCTTTGGAAACAAAGAAGCCACAACACCCACACAAAAAGCAGAACACGTCAACAAACAATTCACAAACACAACCATACACCAAACGAAAAATGAAAATAGGAAAATAGACAGACTTACAAAAAACCTCCCCAAACGACAATTCACAACCACAACAGAACAGACTATTGAGCCATAAAACAAGCAAAACACAACAACTACACCGGCCCTGATGACATAAACATCAAACACCTCAAACACCTAGGAAAAAACGCCATAAACCTCCTCACGCACACTTACAACCTCGATATAAACACAACAGCATACCTAAACAATGGAAAGTAGCAAAAATATTTCCAATACCCAAACCAAACAAAGACATAAACAAAGGAGACTTTTACAGACCAATAGTGCTGCTTTACCCCATAGCCAAAACACTAGAAAAAGTCATCCTACCCTACATCACATCTAACATCCCAAACACACCACACCAACATGGGTTCAAACCCATGCACTCAACCACCACAGCATTACATCCAATAAACAACATAATCACAAATGGACTCGACTAGAAAATTCTACCACATAGAACCATAGCAGCCGCCCTTGACATGTCCAAAGCATTCGACACAGTTGACCTATACAAACTAATCAACAAGATCCACAAACTCACTATACTCACCACCCTCATCAAGCACATAGCAAACTACATCAAGGGACGACTCCAATACACCCAAATACAAAACACAAAATCTAAACACAGACACACAAAATCTGGAGTTCCCCAAGGAGGAATACTTTCCCCAACACTTTTCAACATCTACACCTCAGATATACCAACTCCCGCACAAACAGTAAAAATTGTCACCTATGCAGACGACATCACAATACTCTCATCACACAACAAACCAGAAAACTCACTAAAGATAAATGCCACCAAAACAATGATCACTCTCTTTACACCAGACCCTGCAGAATACAACACAACCCTAAATCTAAACATAGAAAACATACCACTGCCCACCACAAAAGAACCAAAAATCCTTGGCCTCACTTTCCACATCAAACTCACATACTCAAAACACATACAAAACACAATGGTCAAGGCCACAAAAACACTCAAAGTCATCAAGGCACTCACAACTACACACTGGGGGAAAACCAAGGAAACGCCCATTAACACATACAAGACAATCACAAGACCAGTACTAGAATACGCCAACACAATCTGGTGTCCAATCATTTCAGAAACCAACACCAAAAAACTACAGACACAACAAAACACAACCCTCCGCACTGCCACAGGATGCACTCTTGACACAAACACCCAACACCTACACGACGAGACGAACATCATACCAATCAAAAATCACCTAAACCTACATGCATCACAACTCAGGCAGAAAAAAAAACATCCAAATCATCCCCTCCACCACATCACCAGACAACCTCCCAATCAGCGACACAAAAAAAAACATACCATTTTCGATCACAACAACTACACCACCAACTTAGACACAGACCCTAACACAACAACAGAAGACACAATAAAGCAAAACATCAAAACAATCCACTCTCAGATCACACAACAATACTTGACACACAGAACCCACAACAAAATATTAAGTGCACCACCTCCAACCATACGCAACTCAGAACAAACACTCACAAAGCAGATCAGAAGAACACTAGCACAGATACAAACAAGCAAATCACCCCTCCTAACGTCATACATGCACAAAATATCTCCCACCACCCATACAATACCAAACCGCCCCCAATGCTGAACACAGATACACTATACCACACATCTCTTCAACTGCCCACAGACACACACAGACCTGGGCCCGGTGGATCTCTGGGAGAGACCCCGGGATGCGGCGGGTCTGCTCCTGCGATGGTCCGGGGAGCTGGGGTGGGGCCTGGAATAGGTGCGAGGGTCCCCAACCCACTGTCGGGCCGGGGACGGGTTCGCCATCACCACAACAATTTATCATTAATTCTTAAAACTTTTACGTCAGGAAAAGGTAAGTAATTATCATTTCCCCGTTCCACCTTCAATTTTATAGTGGGATGGAGGTCGTTAAGCCTTGTCATAAAATTATCAAAGGAGTCTATTTAGTTTAATGGCCAGTTTGAATTTCTGGGTATGGATATAGTCATGGCCAAAAGTTAGGAGACTCGTATTCATCATCATTACCATCATCATCATCATCATCATCATCATCACTAACTATAATTTAAGAAGGGAAATTTTTTGAGTATTTAAATAATAATTTCATCTTAGTTTGGTTATGACTTATGTTTTTTATCAAAGTTATTTCTAATAATTCTTTTATAATATCAAAAAACAAAATGGTGAAGTTCAGAAATAAATATAAGTATCGAAAATTTGTGAATTTTTTAAAACCCAAAGTATTACAAATGGTGAAGGTCAGAAAATCTATTTTTATTTATCTTCTATAACTCTAGATTTTAGCAACGTGATATTTTGAATGGGGGAGGGGGAGTTAGTTCCTTTTAAAATTATTATAATTGGCGAATTTCAGAGAATTTCTAAAAATTTAACCATGGCTGCTTTTTTTTAGATTTTAAATTTTAATCTTAGTAGCGAAGCGCAAGCTCCCCCCGTAGGGGAAAGGGGGGAAGTGGCGAAGCCATTGCCTGGTAAAATTATATTTTAATTTGAGATTTTTTTTAAACAAAAGAATTAGAAATGGTGAAGTTCAGAAAAAATGAGAAAATGTATTAAAATTAAGGCATGGCTGTTTTCTTCGTATATTCGAACGTTTTATCCAAGTTCTTTCTAAAATAGATTTTCCATTATAATCTTTAGCCCAATCCCTTACAATATAATTTAAGTACCATTTGTTGTAGTTGCGATTTTCATTTTTTTTTTTTTTTTAATATGGAAAGTTTTTAAAATTAAAATCATTATGTGATTTTCTGGACTTTTTAAAAGAAATGAGATTAGAAAAGGAATAGGTTCAATAAGATTTTCATAAATTGTTGATATTTGGCAAAAAAATTTGAAAATTTATAAACAAAGGACAGGATTTCATCCACTTCCTAAACTGCTATTTTTAACATACAAATTGCTTAATATTTTTTTTTAATATCATTGAATAGGTTTTGTCAATATTTAAAAGGAACAAAGTATCCTTCTAGAGAAATAGTCATGGAAACAACGCTTTAGAAAGCTCATTAAAAAAGAAATAAATTTCATTAAAAAAACAAAAAGAATCTGTGTCGTTCACTCGAAGTGTGTTTCATATTTTGAATAAACATAAGATTTAAAAAAATAATAAACCAAAAAAGGAGAGAAAATGAAATCCTGAACAATAGCGTGGATTTAAAAAAAGATAGACTAAGTGTAAATCATTAGGACATATGGACTGGAAACCCGCTGCCAGACAGAGCAGGATAGACCGAAGCCCAACAAAAGGTTTGCCTTCGAAGCCCAAGTTCCTTATGTATGGAGTGGCGAAGTGTGTGTATATATATATATATATATATATATATATATATATATATATATATATATATATATATATATATTATAATAAGAATATTTTGTCTCACGCTTAGCCGAGTGGTCTAAAACTTTGTTTTAACTGAGATCAGTATGCTCGGTTCGATCCTCACCCTTGGACGGATATTTCCCCAATTAGGTAATAACATTTTTTCCGGATACAAAATAATATTCATTCGGTTTATTTCTTTGCAGAAGACTCATTCTAAATACTTATTCATTCTCTCACGTTCATGATATATATATATATATATATATATATATATATATATATATATATATATATATATATATATATATATATATATATAATAAGCACGCACATATAAGCATAGTAAATAGTTATTGTTTGGTGCAATCCCTCTTATACCAAGATACGCACACAGAACCAACTGCCTTCCATGCCACCAACTCTTAATTATCTTATTTATTGCACCACGAGTTTTATATAAAGATAGTCAACGCTCGTCAGTTCCCAAATATATACACAGACGCACATATTCATCCACGTACGAGTCTCAGGTGAATGTCTTAAGAGTAACGTTTTATTGTTAATGATAAATAAATTCGTGAGGAAAAATGAGAAAAAGAAGATTCCGCGGATATTTCGATAGCAGAAAACAAATTGGAACAAAACTTGTAGAACGAGGTTCGGATTCCGCGAATTTTTTCTTACCTTCCATTTTGCTCCCGTCTAGGCGGGATGTATGCATGTACACACACATATACACACACTTAACTGCCTGGAAGTCACGTGAGTTTGTTTTTGTATAAGCAACGTGGCTCACTGCGCAGAGTTGTGAGTGGTATGTGTGTGTGTGTGTGATAGAGAGAGAATAAACTAAACAAACAATGGGCATATACTGAGTGGAACTTAACCCGAGCTCTTTTTATCTAGCCCAGGGGAAACTCGAGCGACCTAGTTAAGGGGTTTGCTGCGCGAGCGTACGTGTTATGACTAGGCGGGGACTCGACCCCACTGGAAGATAACAATGAGGAAGGTACCCAGCGTCTCTCAAACCAGTTTTGCGACGAGGTAACCCGGGACCACCGCTCGGCCGCCGGAACTGCGCTCGCTTCTTCGCGAGTCTCCTGGAAAGATAGCATCGAGGCCGGCAGTGGCGACCCTTGAAAGATAGCATCGAGGCCGGCAGTGGCGACCCTTGAAAGATAGCATCGAGGCCGGCAGTGGCGACCCTCGAAGTACGAAAGTGTTCGCCGCAAATTGGAATTCGAGACAAACTAAACTTTGACAATAAAAGGCGAACCGAAGGGAAGCCGCGTTTCCCTCGTTATTTACCCGATGATACTCGATGACATGGCCATTGGTATTTTCGAGATTATCATCCTTTTCGAAGGTGACATAGGATTCGAATCAATCCAAAAGGAAAGTGGAATACGCAGTGTGCATTGCCAGGAAGAGCTGCGCTGCGGCGATGACCCGAGGGAACGAATGAAATTCAGGAGTAAAAAAAAAGACATTTAATCAAAGGTGACGAGGCCTAAAATAGACCGCCATTTAGGACAATGATGAGAGTAAGAGAGAGTTTGAGAGTGTGTGTGTGTGAGAGAGAGAGAGTGAAAGGAAGGAAGGAAATAATAGCCAGGGATGAGCATTGAGCAACAGGGTGGGTGTCCTCTTACCTCGAAGCCTTCGGACAGCGGCGAGGGCGGGTCGACACGAATGTGCATCCTGGACGCCCCCGAATGGGCACGGGAACTCGCGCCCACTCTCCAGGTCATAGTACTGCGCGCCTCCTCCCCCTCTTCCTCCATACAAGAGGACGTCAATTTCCCGCTCGAGGAGTGCGAGCTCACGCTCCCGGTCCTGCTCTACGCCCACGATGGGTGAGGGAGGGCGGCGGCCACGGCCAGCAGTGGCGCCCATGCCGGGAGAGGAGTGCCTGGACCAGGCGGGTGGAGGGCGAGGTTCTTCCCTTCCGGCAGGGGAGAGGGAAGGCCTCCGCCCTGGAGAGGAAGGCCTTGGGAGGGACCCTGTCGACGAGAGAAGGGGCGAGCCTGCCGGTAGCGTTTTTCGAGCGCCATTTCCCCCGCTACCAGCCACAGTCCCACCTCCGCTGCCCCGGGTGCCCGGAGAGCAGCGTGAGCCTGTCGATGCGCTGCGGGGCCGGCGCTCGGGGGACGCAGGGGACGCAGCCCGGCGGGATACGTGGATCTCCCGTGGATTAAGCGGCAGCGTTGCAGGAGAGACTCGTGGTGAAAAGCGAGAGCCCCCTGGCCCCAGCGATCCCCCAGGGCGGTTGTCGCTGTCCGTGGGTGAGCCGAGCAGTGCCTGGCGCAGGGCGGCCAGCTGGTCTGACTCGTAGTAGGTCCCGTCCGACCCTGGCCTTCGAGTCGGAGTCACCCCCCCACCTGCGCCCGGGGACCGGGGCACGCCGCCCCCTCCGCGTGCCATCACCCGCGTGCCCATGGCGATGCGTGGTTTGGACCCTGCGTTCGAGCCCCCGGAAGACCCTGATGACGCGAGCGATGCAAGCGAGCCTCGCTTCTCGAGGTAGGTGGGATCTCCGGGAAGGTCCGGGGTGGGGCAGGCGCTCTTGTAGCCGCTGTCGACGCTGTTTGATCCCGCGTAACCGATCAGGTCCGTCTCCGGGTGTAGGCGGGGGCAGGAGCCGGCGGCGGGCGGCGCTGAATGCGGGTGCCCGTGGGTCGAGTGGTGCAGATGGGGGCCGTAGTGCGGGTGGGGGTCGTCGGAGTCGGAGTCGTTCCCGATGGTGCTGATAGTGTCGAGAAGGGGGTTATCGACGGAGCGACGGAGGCGGCGAGGACGACGGCGCCGACTGCGCCGCGGCGAGGCCAGCGCCAGGTCGTCGCGGGCGGCCATCGCGGCACTACTCACGCGGCACAGCGAAGGTGGGGCGGGAGCAGCAGCGGGCACCCCACAGGAGATCGCATCCCCCCTCGTGGGCAGCAGCAGCAACGAGGTTCCAAGGCCCCCAGACGGAGCGGGGGGCGGGGGCGCTGCGTCTCGAGGCGGTGGGCGCGGGGGTGGCGAGGCGTCCCCTGGGCTCTGCTGGTGATCGATGAACTCTTCAAACGTGGCGTACATCTGCCAGATCTGGCGCGTAAAGTCGTCGCCTTGAAGGGACAGCTCCGCCTGAAACAAAGCGACCACGATTAGCGAGTGTGTATGTAACGGCCACCTATGCCCTTGGCGGTAGTCGCCAGATGGACACAATAAAGGAAAAATGTGTGTATGTAAAAAGATAACTTTCCTCAACCCCACTTGACCTACATCAGAATATACTCCCGACTCATCCTCCCCCTCTTCCAAAAGGGGGAAAAGGGGAGCGGAGGCGACGGGGACTCAGCGCGTCGACCAGGGACTTTGACCGATCTTCGCAATACCCCCCTCCCCCCCGAAGTGGCACTAAATCGACAACCCTACTTATTACAGATCCGTCGTGTCACGCACACGCAAAACGCGGATTTCGCGTCGACGTTCTTCCAATGGCTCTTTGGTGCCCCTCATGACCCCAACATTTTCCCTCTCCCGCCTTAAACCTGAGACCCCCTCCCCCACCTCCTCCCGACGATACACATTCTCAGTCGCGATTATGAAACAACAATTATTTTCGAGTGATATTTACCCGTACTCTCGGGCCTAGTAAATATCTCGCGACCGACACACACTTATCTCAATACGTACACGCGTGTACTCAGTACGCTCCGACATGAGGGGTTACCCGGGATGATTTATGTATTCTTGTTTGAAAGCGGCGGATGAGAAGAGCACAAAAAAGGAAACGAGCGCAACTGATATCTGCAAGTCATTGGGTAAAAAAGGAGAAGAGGTTCCTATGAAGCTCTCAAAGAATGAGGAGTACATTCATTTTGCACACAGCTCCATCTGTAAAGCTCAATCGATACCCGTTGATGAAATGGTGGGAGTTCGGGCATGTGGCACGAAGCACTCCACCGTCTTAGCGGCCAATGCTCTGACCATAAGACGAAGGAGCGAACCTCCGTCATTTCATTGCCGGCCATTTAAGACGTTTTAACTAGTATTCAGTGGTTATTTATTGTTGAATTGCCCCGGCGTGGGTGCGCGACGACGCACACTTTGCGTAGCCAAGATAAACGAGGCTCGCCCGCGGGTTCGGGCTTGGGTCGTCAATGAAGCCCAGTGGCTGGCCCTGCCACATTCCGGGCGCGAAAGCGACCCTCGCTCTTTGTTTCATCTGGAGGAGAGGCGCCGCTTGGCGATAATCGCTGGCGCGCTGAGCGGCCAGGAGCCAGGGCAAGAGGCCCGCGGTAGTGCGCATTCGTGTAGGGCATGGAAGTGAAGAGAATGCGACCCTTCGCCACACTAGACGGATGCACTAGTGAGGATCACCGGTTCGCCGATACTGGTGTCCACTTTGGAACGTGGCCCGAACTATCCATTACCCCCATGGAGATAAAACTACACAACACGAACCTCATTTTCCGTAGATAAGCTCGAAAGCAGCGGCTACTAAGAACGCCCTGGTGTATGGATGGGTCAAGCTCTCGACCTATTTTTAGTAAAAAGAGGAACGAGGGCAGCGATGGAGAGATGTGCAAAGAACGTGGTGAAGATGAAGGAAGCGAAACCGTGTGGAAAATATCTAGCATCAGAATACCCCGTGGGCGTAGAGACCTGGAGTCTACGCAATTCTCCAGATGTCAGCTGCAGCATGTTACTTCATGTTAGACTTGATACACAGAGGCAAGGTATACCCTGGGACCCGAGTATTTAGACATCTCAAATGACACTAAGGGCTACGAATTCGTAGAGGAATTTAGGAGGGCAAAGTGGCCCTCATTACCCTCGGCAATGCAAGAAAGAAAGGAGGGGCAGCTGCATAATTGAAAAACACCCACATAAAGGTTGAAACGACAGTCATGTTAATAGCGTAGGAGTCTCTTTCATACACCGAGACACGCCCTCATAACAAACTGTCTAAATGAATACTGAAGAGATGAAACAAACTAAAGTAACATAACTAGATATTTACTATATAAAATCCAAGTGCACGCACTTACGACATCGCACTTAAGAGGAGGAAGTTGGAGACTTTTGTGCAGCACTCATGAATGCACACACACACACAAAATCAATTCAAAATGGCTATGCGGAGACTTCAATACAAAGAAAAAAGACATAGGATTGGTCATAAAATTCACATCGGACGGGGAAATGCAGAAGGAAATAAATGTAGGGGAAAACAGATCAGTAGAAAATGCAGGAGCAAATCTTTCTCTAATACAAATCGAGGGTGATTTTTCGAAATATTATCCGAGAATTTGGTCTGCGATTCAAAGCTGGAATTCTCTTCCGTGCCCACGAAAGCCTCAACCAGGTGTTACCAATTTGATAACCTTATTGTGTGTGACATATCATTAAATTAAAACAAAACATATGGATATTGTTCTGGTACCTTATTGTGAATATATTGTACGCTTAATATTTATATCGATTAGGATAACGTAAAGCACACTCCTGGCTTCAACGGTGGCCACGGATGTATTTTTCAACCTTAAAAAAATGACTGAAATCCACTGTTATTCAGGGATGATTTAAAGCAGAGACTAACTTACAGATACTTAGCTACAGATGTCTTCTGGATGTAGACTCTTAGCTGAGGCTGTGCTTCCA
Source organism: Ceratothoa steindachneri (assembly GCA_963969495.1). Classification (NCBI taxonomy): domain Eukaryota; kingdom Metazoa; phylum Arthropoda; class Malacostraca; order Isopoda; family Cymothoidae; genus Ceratothoa; species Ceratothoa steindachneri. Next base: position 132,969,495 of record OZ018322.1, on the reverse strand, counting down.
GCTCTATAATTGCCAATTTACACTGTGGTCTTATCTAGTGGTCAGGGTGACTACATTTAATTTCTGCTTTATAATTGAATTTCCTATCTTGATTTTTCTAAACTCTGTCCAATTTCTTCTCATAGTCTATAACAGCTTCAGCACTAACCATATCCTTTGGGAGGCTGTTCCACGTACTAACCACCCTGCCACAGAAGGCATATTTCCTGATGTTGAGTCAAGCCTGTCGCTCGTAGATCTTGTTGCTGTGTCCCCCTTGCAGCTGTCTCATGTTGAACAAATATGTCATTGCACACCTCCTTGTCTTATTGTCCTGTCATGATCTTGAACACCTCGACCATGCCCCCTCTTGTCCGCCTATATGCTACAGGGGGTAGGTCCAGTCTCCTAAGCCTCTCCTCATATGCCATGTGCCGCAGAGTAGGGATAAGTTTGGTAGCCCTCCGTTGGACATTTTCAATTGCATCAACGTCTCTAATCTTATATGGACCCCAAACTTGATTTTCAAATTATATATGAGGTCTCACCAATGTCGTGTATGACTAAAACCATACACAACCAATTATGCGGTAAATTCGGGTAACACGATTTTGACTAGGGTTACCTTATAAACTCATTTTTCCAAAGGAACATACTGGTTGGTTATCAGCTCTTTCACCACATGCAGCGAGGCCTCAGAAGTAAGATTAAAATAATGACGAGCTAACTCATCACAAATCCACTAATCCTTGATACACAAGGAAAAATTAGACTGACAAATTGGACAAACTAGACTGACAAATTGGACAGATTAGACTGACAAACAAGTTTAATAATCAAGTGACAGAATTCTCATTACAAACTGCACCAATAATATAACAATTACGAGTATTTTACAAATTTGGAAAATAATAATAATAATGAGCTGGATCATCTGACATAAATAAGTGACGCGAAGAAATTACTTTAAGATAAAAGGCGCAAAATGACTTGGAGAATTAGAGAAAGGATTGAATATAGAAACTAAACGAATCATTAAAAAACAATTTAGGGTAGAACGTGTAACATGTAATAAAAATCTCTTCGGAAAAACTAATGAAAACAACAAATCACCAACAGCAACTAATAACACTGATCAAAGCACATTTTTCATCAGAGACCTTAACTATATTTTTCTAAATGCATTTTCCATGTTGAATCCGAATCTGCCTTCGGCTTTGCTGTAGCACGTACCGTTTTTAAGATATGCCAAAAATTCAAAATGGCCGCCTGCGATTATAAAATGTAGTATATTACTGGTATTGCTCAATTGCATGTATCATTATTGCACTGCTAAGATGAGCAAACTAGATGCTTCGTGAGTTCTTGCTGGTTAAAGGGGTATAGAGAAGAATTCATTTACATTTGTAACCCGCATGCATATTTTGCGCAATTATTTATAATTCTGTTTTATGCTTTCAGGTTCTTCATGTGATGTGTGTCTTTTAAGCTGCTCCTTCTGCATTGATCATAAGAGGCTTCCAAATATTTCCACAAAGCAGTAACAATGCCTCGAGAGTGCAAAAATCATCCAGATAAATTATGTTATGTATGTGGGCATTTTACAACAAAATCTCAGCAGTGTACTATCACAAATGATATAAAGAAAATGTACAAACTCTACTTCAGTTGCCCTCTGGGTGACCAAGATAAAGCATGGGCACCATACTAAGTTTGTACTTCCTGCTCTAATGGATTACGTGAATGGATTAACAAAAAGAAAGCTTCAATGCCCTTCGCTGTTCCTATGATATGGAGAGAGCCCAGAGATGATCTCGAAGATTGCTATTTCTGCAGTGTGACCACAAAAGGGTTTTCTGCAAAAAACAAGCACCAAATCGTGTATCCAACAATGGATTCGGCGTGCAGACCAGTTCCACATGATGTATCTTTGCCAATTCCAGTTCCACCTGATGATGGCCTCGTACCTGATGATATCACTGATGATAGCAGTACTGAAGGCGCATGCACATTAGATGTGGATATTGAATATGAAGATGCTAACTCTGAGCCAAGGTTATTTACTCAGGAAGATTTGAATGATCTCGTGAGAGATCTATCACTGCCAAAGGAGAAAGCAGAACTTCTAGCATCTCGACTACAGGAATAATTCTTACTCGAGAAAAATGTGCATGTGAGTTACTTTCAATAGCGTAATGGACCTCTCTGCTACTGCCATGATATAAATGGATTATTCGAAGCCTTTTCACAGACATGTGAGGCGTCTGTTTATTGATGCTTCTAAGACAAGTCTGAAAGCTGTCCTCTTGCACAATGCCAATGCAAAGCCTTCCATTCATATTGGCCATTCTGTCCACCTTAAGGAGACATACGACAATAGGGATATTCTTGTTAAAGCCTTAAACTACCAAGCCCATCAGTGGTACATCTGTGGTGATCTAAAAGTCATAGACATGCTAATGGGTATGCAAGGAGGATTCCCGAAGTACTGTTGCCTCCTCTGCCTGTGGGATAGCCGTGCCACCTCAAAACATTATGACAAGCGTGACTGGCCACTTCGATCATACATATGAGCCTGAAATAAACATTGTTCAGTCTGTCTCCCTGGTAGAGCCTCAGAAAATATATCTGCCACCTCTTCATTTGAAACTAGGTCTAATGAAAAACCTCGTGAAAGCAATGGCTAAGGACAATTCTCATTGATTCCAATATCTGTGCAAAAAAAACACACAACTGAGTGCGGCAAAACTAAAAGAAGGCATATTTGTGGGACCACAAATCAGGGAGGTTTTAGCAGACCCTGACTTCGAGAAGACCCTCACTCCTCTTGAACTAAATGCATGGCTAGCCTTCAAGTGGTTATGTGCAAACTTTCTGGGTATCAACAAGTCACCTGCATACAAAGATGGCGTGGAAAACCTTTTTCAATCTTATTAAGAAATGGGATGCCGTATGTCACTTAAAATCCATTTCCTGCCTTCGCACCTAGACTTCTTCCTAGAAAATCTTGGAGCCGTAAGTGACGAGCAAGGTGAACGCCTCCATCAGCATATCAAGACCTTGGAAACTCGCTATCAAGGATTTGGGGATGAGAGCATGATGGGAGATCATTGTTGGATGTTGTATCGTGATAATCCTGAGAAAAAATTTAAACGCAAATCCCATGGACAACGTTTATGAATTCGAGTTTTGACTTATTAGCCCTTCAATCATTGTTTACCATTCCTATACATGCAATATAAGTACCATTAACTTTATGATGCTTGTGGAATAAACAAAACATGACTATTTATCTTTATCATATGTTTACGCCTAAAGAGAATGATAGATTTTAGAGTTTCTATATGTTAAATGCATCATTTTGTGTCAGTTCAACTTCTCAATGCACATGGAGATATACAGAAGGCAATTTTTTCTAGCAATGGCCCTATGAAACCATATATCACCAGTTTCGGCAAAGAAATCCGAGTAAAGCGCTACATTCTATCAGGTTTTCGAATATCTCGGAAACCTGATGTGCTAATGAAAATCTAAAGTCAGATTTGAAATCAGCGAGAAAAATACCATGAGAAAAGTTTGCTCGAGTCTCTGATGATTAAAATAAGTTCACATTTGTTGGCCAGTGTAATTGGCAGACAGCAAATGACAACACTAAATGACAACAAGAAAACAAAAACAAAAGATATCATCGAAAGAGTTTAAGAATTCTATCAGGAATAATATAATTATAATGACCACATCCTCACCCTAGAAAGAAAACTCGAAAAATGACTAGGAAGAGACTTATAAAGAAGGACAATTCTTTGCAGCAACTTATGGGCATGAAAAATAGTAAAGATCCTAGAGAGGAGGGCGTTATAATCGACCTAGTATAAATGGTTGAAGTGAAGTTCCTTCTGAACTACTAGCTAGTCTGTTTACAAAAGGTTTACAGCAGTGTTTGGAAATCGAATCGAATTCGAATCGATAAACCTTTAAAATCTATATATTTTCAAACTCGAATCTAAAAAAAAATTTGAACTGAAAAATTTTGGAAAACTCGAACCGAAAAGAATTAAAAAACTCGATTTCGAACTTGAATCGATTATAAATATAAGTTTGAAGCGAAAACTTCGAGTATTATTAATAAAATAATTTAGGAATTCCAAGAAATAACAGCGTTTTAACTTGTGAATAGTAAGTAAATGTAAATTTTAATCTTTCGTCCTAATCAAAGTCCTAATCTTGTTTTGCTAAACCCAAAGCTAAACTTTTCTTCTGTTCCGAGTTTTTAAATCCCTAAGAGATTTTGAATTTAAATTTATGTTAAATATATTCACTCACCATTTGGCTCTCAGGTTAAATTGTTATTATAAGATATTATTTATATTCTGTATGTTTATTGCATAATATTTGAATATAATAATGAAAACTTATAATATATGTTTTACCAGGATTTTTGCACAATGTTTTAATGTACAATGTTTAAAAATGCTTCGTGGGTTCTGTATTTTTATTGCATAATATTTCAATAGAGAAAAAAATGTAATATCCCATTAAAAACTTCCATTTGACTGCGGTTTATTCATCCTTACATACGGTTCCCGTGCATTGAGATTTTGCTAATATTTTACCCATTAATTTCAATAGAAAAACAGTGAATTTGGGCATCTCGTACATAAGGATAGCTATAGTAAGCAAGAAATAACACAGTAAATAACGAATTTACCTTAACTCAAGGAAAATGTGTAATAAGAGGGAAAAAAGTTTTATAAGTGACTTTATTATAAATTATATTTTCCAAGGAAAAAGCATAATAGAACTTTGAAATAATAGATTCAAGCATTTGAAATGCAGGCTGAACTCGAACTCGAATCGAATTCGAATCCAAATCCATATTAAAAAATCGAAAAGCCGAAACGTTTGAATCAAAAAGAAAATATAGAGAACTTGAGTCGAATTCCGAATTGATATTTCTAAAAATGCTAAACTCAACTCTAAACTCGAATCGATATTCATTTCAATTCCCAGCCCTGGTTTGAAGTAAATTAAGGTTCCAATGGCATGCTTCAACAATTCTGTTGAATTTTTTTTAAAAAAAGCGATAGGGAATACTTAAGTAACTATAAGCAGCAATCGGTAACATAATTTACATGTAAGAGTCATAGCCAGCAGATGAACACAAATACTCAACTGTAATCAGCCACCGGTACGCAGTTATCAGAAGAAAGTCTACTACTTGTTCTCATCTTGAAGTAGTTCAATATTGCTCAAAAAACATGCATTTGAAATAACTATATGACATTCATGGACTACAACTAAGCCTTTGACTCAGTCAACACCGATTCATTTCTAAGAGCACGACAGAAAGAATGATTTAGCAAAACATACAGTGGTATACTCTGTTACATATACAACCATGCAACATCTTCATATAGACTGCACTCCGTCAATAATAATCTACCAAATAGAGGAGCAAGTCAGATGCATCAAATCTACACAAATAGCGTTCATGAAGAAAGTAGAAAAATCATAGAAAATAAAAATGTTCCGTATGTACTTAGATGTATTCTCCTCCACACCTCAGCATAGCAAATCATTCTTAAGAAGTTGTAACCCGAATCTATCAGCCACGATAAATGCCGAAATGGTGTCCCGAAAAACTTTAGAGTGCCTCGCGACCCATCGCCTTCAAAAGATTCCCTTTTAATTAACACTGTATTAAAAAAAATGATCAATGATGAACAAGCAGCGAGAATGAAACGGATACGCTGAGCGACCTTCACGAACACTGAGCTGCATCAAATTCAACCCCCTGAAAGAACGAGTATGGATGCAGAGGAAGGAAACTAGAGATAGAATGATATGGAGCAGTTTCCCAGACGGGGACCACCCAACCAGGTCTTACTTTACCATGACAACTAATCCGTTCTCTTCCGAACAGCGTTATATAAAATACGGGGGATCTTATTAAAACAAATCGGTCATTTTTGTATTACAGTACTCCGGCGAATAGTAATACTGTTTTGGTTCATCACTTATCTAATTTTGGCCTTTAGTGTCGGCTTAATTTTGAAATTAAGTCTAATCTACAAGGTTTCTTTTATGGTCTGATGCCACTTAACTCATAATTGGGTTATTCCCATGCAAAACATCCTCATTGAGCTGCCCTCCCCCGAATTTGGGGAGAAATTATTCACTTACAATTTCGGTTGGCATTAAATATTTATCAATAATATACTCATAATTAACAGCCCAACCCACTTGCACATAACATATAAACAGCGTGTAGAGGATTGATTGCTGAGTGTAAGCGTGTGTATACATCGGTGAATTGGCAGGAGTGAGGGTAAAGGAGCTCCCGGCGATAAGAAAGAACTACATTAGGAAACGAGGGCAGGTAGGTCCAACAGAGTTGAGTCTTCCAGGTGGCCAACAGTCACAGGTGTCCACTCTATGGACCATTCCAACACTTTGACTTCTTGTGACTTAACTACACTCTCTCTCTCTCATACACACACACACACACACACACTCTCTCATCCGCACTTTCTCCCTCTCGCACATATTGTCTCCTATACGCACACTCTTTCCTACACATATACAGATTCACTCACGTGCACACACTCTAACACCCATTCCCCCCCCCTATACACAGACACATACACACACCCTCTCTTTCTCCTTTTTCATTTCCTCTTTATCTCTCTCCCTTAACGCGATTTCCGAAGATGCCCTTGTTAGTTTTCGATTAGTTTGGGGGAAGAACTGGGCAGGGTTCTAAAACAGGAAAGACGGTCGTTTCAGGACTCCCCCCCCCCCAGTCCCCGAATTTCTCCATATAATCGAATCTTTGTTTGAATACGAGTAGCAAATTATAGCTACCCCCCCCCCCCCCGTCTCCTGCCTCTGCGAAATTGTGTCGACTAATTACACCCCAGGAATGCCACCCCCCACCCCCATCCCCCTACTTCCCAATCTTTTATCCCACGCAGACGGTGGTGGGGAAGAAAAGGTGAGAGGGGGGAAATCACATCAAAGCAATCTTGGAGCAAATGGTCAGAAATTCGACCTTGATTGCACCTGTAGTGATGGGGGAGAGGGGGGGAGGACGCCGCCGCGCCCACGCCGGAAATTAAAAGATCTCCGGTTACTTTCCTCCACAGAGCGCGAATAAAATGGACACAGGGGAGAGATGAGGGGCAGAAGAGGCAGAGGGAGGGGAGGGGGAGGCGGTGCAGAGAGGGCAAGATATGAGGAGGTAGAAAGAAAAAGATATGGGGAAGAGAGGGAGAAGATGAGGGGAGCAGAGAGACAGACAGGCAGAGACAGAGGAGGGAGATGAGGGGCAGAGATTGGGTAGTTGTGTTTGTGTGAGAATTGCAGGAGCACTGAATTGTGTGGGTGGGGTGGGGGGGAAATGCGAAATAGGAAAAAGACAAGAAAAGGAAAAAGATAAGAAGGAAAACAAAAATTGTCCCCATCTGGGCGTTAGGAGTGGGGGAATAATGGCTATTATACTCCCCTTAAATGGGACATCGCAGAGGGAGGGAGGGATGGAGGGAGAAAGTGGACCCATGCTTACCCAGTAACCCGTCACTCGGACGCGCAAGTATTTCCCGAGGCCCCATTCAGAAATTTGAGGATTTTTTTTAATTCAAAATTTATAAGCGAAACCAACGAGGGAATCTCTCGCAAAAAGTGGAAATTTGTTAACAAAGTGTTGAAAATAGAGCGAGTGAAAATATGTATAGCCGAACATCGCCCTGCATGCTCTGGAGCGGAAGGACACGCGATCCTACAGATGTTAGCTACATCATGGTTTCCATGATACCCCCAGCTCACCCTTATATAGGGATGTAATAGAAAAGAAGATGCCACACCACCATCTCAGCGAAGAGGAGGGGCGACCCACTACCCCCAGTGGTGACTACACATGAGTGGCTGGAACTTGATCGACGGCTAGCCTGCTAAATTAGCCGACGGTCAAGAATAATAGGGCAGAAGCTTGTAAAGAGAGTGGGAAAGGGTGGGCAAAAAGGAGATGTCTCGAGCGAATAAGACCCGGGTAGACTCAATCTAGTTTGACACACCAGCACCAGAAAATCTTGGTACCGGACCAGTGTGCGCTCCCGGTGCTCGAAGTATGTCGACGCGGGGCGCCACCTTGCAGTGAGAAGCTTGAGCGAACGTCGGAGGTTCTTCGTTCGCGGAAAATTAATAATCCCTCAATGTTGTGGGAGAACCGCCTCGTCTGCTACTTAATTTATGTGGGAGCCGCACGGTCTGCTACCCATGTTGTGGAGGAACAACACGGTACCGTACTCATGTTATAGAGAAGCTGCACTGCCCGCTACTCATGCCCTATGAGAACCGCACGGTCCGCATATCATGTAGGGAAAGAAACGTATGGTCCGTTAATCAGGTTGTGGAGGAAACCCTCGGTCCGCTTTGATTTTATCGAGGAAACGCATAGGCCGCTAATCATGTTCTCTAGGAACCGCATTGTCCACTACTCATGTTATGTGGGAATCGCAAGGTATTCTAGCTCCGTTGTGGATTAACCGCACGGTCAGCTACTCGTGTGGGTGATGAAACACACGATACGCAACTCAGTTCAGCTCACTTATAATTGCACAAATCTAGCAGAAATCAATGAAGGAATTAATGAATAAACCAATGAAGGAATCTTTGCTCCAAAGATTTTAGAAAAGAGATTCCCTCGAAATGACGATTGCACACAAGATTCATAGTTGAGTCAGTGCTAATGAATTGAGAGCATCCCACTCTCCTCCATCTCCCTGCCCCTCTTATGGAGCCAGAAAGGGACCTCGATTCATCATGTTTTTACATCGAGCTTCTCGCTCTGTCGCTTCTATTATTTCTTCCACTTCACTTCGGGCACATTTTCTATGGAGCGGATCTTAAAATATAGCGACCGCGAAATAATATTCATCTGCACACACTACCTTACTTATTAAATCCCTCCCCCATCCTACCTGGGTTATATACCCCTTATCCCCAATCTACCTCTATCTCACACACCACTGAAACTTTCAACCGCCTGGTGCGGCCGCAAATCAACCGTCCTGAAGAATCTAAATTAACATCAATCTCCGAACCTTCCTTTTAGCTTTCGGAAAAGTCAACTCGACAAATGACGTGCGTATGTTTAAGCGGGTACGTGTACTTTCTTGCGTGCACATGGCGCGTGTGCGCGCGCGCTTGCAGAGTATGCCGCACGTTTACTTGTATCCCATATGGTTACACTTGTTTGGCTACATGTGCGCACACACTCCGACAGCCGGTGCCCAAGGAGGAAGTCGTGCATGATCATCAAAGACTGGAAGCGGTGAGCAGCGGGATTTGACACGAACTGCGATGCAAACCACCAGTTCTCACTTGACACGAGGCCGCGCGCACAAATCTGGAAAGATTCGCGACTGAAAGGGGGAAGGCCGGATGTTCCCCCCCCCCCCCGAAACACCCACGAGAGCCCACGAAACCTAATCACCCGACGGGCCAAGATCAGGTAACGGATAAACGATTGAATTGAGAGAGAGACAAGGAAACGACATTCGCTAACGGGCTCTTATTACTCAAATGCAGAATAAGAGAAAGAAGGCAAGCAGAAGAGGACTGAAAAAAAAAATGAGGAAAAGGGGAATTAAAGAAGAAAACTAGGGAAGAAAATTAGGGTGGTAGGCATGCAATTCTAAACGGAAAAATGCTGCAATACGAATTTTGTCTCTAGAAGCATTTCTGTTCTGATGTCTGAAAGACATAAACACAGAAATGCGGAGACTCGGGCGCTCGTCGGTTCCCGAGTGTTCCAAGCAATTTATCAGTCTATGAATTGCCAACACATTTCACCCCTTGGTTAATACATTCTTTACGAATCTCTTCTTAAAAAAATATGCCAGATCACCTCGGTGTTTACATATTTTAAATGACCGTTTAAAATTGCTGCATAAAAACTCGTTCACTGCGAGGAACCAAACAATAATAATGGTGGATTAACAATTAATCCTACACGTCTAAATGACTAAAAATTGCGTGCCCATCCGGCCCCAATGCCCGCAGGACGATGCGCGGCTATATAACTTCCGCACATTTTTACTCCCTCTCGCTTCAATACTTGCTTTACTGATCTCTCCTTACAACTTTCTGAGGGCTTCACACTCGCTGGCTTTAAAATCGAGGAGGGAGGGATGTTCAGTATGAACGGAAAAAGGGAGTATAAGAATTATCGAGACATTGACGACGGCCGATTTACGAAGCAAGATTTTACACAAAAGGAGGGTCAGGAGGGATAATATTTAACGGGATTTAACATAAGATCATCAAATCAGAACTTGATTTTGGAAATATCGCAGGGGAAGGGGGGCAGCTTCAGGTTGAGTGGGAAGGAACCCCTCGCCCTTGTGTCCTGGCGGCGATGAAGGAGTTGAGCATCAATGATCTAGATCGACGTCGAGAAAGTCTGGCTATGCAATAATCTATTCTTTAATCATTGGATTGTATTTAACCGAGCGGTTAAGAAGCAAGCGCAGCAAAGGCACTAGACAAGGATGTTTCAGTTGCCTTCTTTAATCCCAAACACAGCATCTAATGTGAATTGCCTTATAGAGAAGAAAAGTCTTTTCAAAAGCATAGCGTCAAATTGTTTTGCTGATTCTAATCGCAGAAGCAAATTCTTTAGTTCTTTGAGTAGTCCATTATAAGCGTAGGAAATGGCTGTCCAATGCAGAGTCGCAATAAAAACAGGAGGGCGTCTGGGCGGAGACGACACGATAGCTCTGTTTGAGGGATTAAATGTGTGTGATACTTAAAGCGTGTATAATAAATGATAGTCACGGATAACTAATACACATGGTGGAATGTGTAGATATGCCTTCACTTAGAATGAAACGAAATTGAAATGAAAAAGTGAAGTACTATAATTAGACGTAAGGGAACGGGGGATGCGAGCGAACGAAATAAACTGGAGGTGGAGAAAAAGAGTGATGAACGGTGGCCGGGGGGAGGGGTGATCAATAAAAAGTCTGTAAAAAATGAGTGATAAAAAACTTGGGAAATGAGTGATGAAGGGTAGGTTGAAAATGAACGATGGGGGACAGAAGAAATTGAGTGATAAAGGGCAGGTTGAATTTTAATGATGAAGGGCAAGTAGAAATGAATGGTGAATGGTAGGTTGAAAATAAGTGATGAAGGGCAGGTGCAAATGCGTGATGAGTGGAATGTGAAAAGATGAGTTAAGAAATGCTAGAAGTGAATGAGAAAAGCGTAATAAGAGACGCAGAAAACTGAGAAAGAAGAGAGGTGAAAGTGAAGCAGCCGAGGAGGAATACCAGAAGGCATGGACAGAGTATGTGAAACAACAGCGACGAACCAAGCGAAAAATTATGAATGCAAAAGTGAAGTGTGAGAGAAATGTGATTCAGGCAATAACAGAGAAATGACTGCAAGGGGGCGGCGTGAATGATATAGGTTCATGAGAGGTGAAATTTGTGAATAAAAAGGAGAGGGTGGAAAGCTTGAGAGTGAATGGTGAATGTGTAACAGATAGGGAGAAAATGATTGATTGTATAAAAGTTTGGGGAAACTATAGGTGGGGTAGGAGAGACGATAGAGGTGAACGAATGATGTGTGACACTAGAGAGTAGAGACGCAAGTGAGCTAAATGAAAGAATTAGGAGAGAGGAAGTTGAGAGATGTTTGAAAAAGTAGCTGGGCCGGATGAAGTACCGTATGAAATGTATAAGAATGGAGGTGAGGTGGTGATTGACAGAATGACAGAATTATTTAAAAAGGTGTAGTAAGAAAGCGTACCGAGAGAATGAAATGAATGCAGAGTGACTCTGCTCCACAAGGATCGGTGTAAAAGTAAGAGTGAACTGAAGAATTTATAGACCAATAGCCTTGTTGAATACAGTAGGGAAAGTTTTCAGTGCAGTGTTGAATGAAAGACTGAGCAAATGGATTGAAAGGGTTAGGGTGCTAGGTGAAGAGCAGAATGGTTTCAGGTTTGACAGAAGAGCGGAAGACATGTTCGAGGTGAATGAAATGATTGAAAGGAAGATGTAAGATGGGAGTAAGCTGTATCTAGGTTTCCTAGACATAGAGAAGGCATATGACAGAGTAAACAGGGAGGTTTTGTGCAGAGTGTTGGAGAAGGTAGGACTTAGTCAGAAGATAGTTAACATTTTAATGAGTATGTATGTAGATACTAGAGTGAAGTATAGACAAGGAGATATAGAAACAGGATGGGTGAGGAGTGTGAGAGGGTTAGGCAAGGGTGCATTCTCTCCCCTACACTGTTTAGAGCGTACACTGAGGAGTTAGCTGCTATGGTAAGAAGGTTGAATGTGAAAGTAAGCATTGGGAATAAAAATATATGCCTGTTGATGTGCGTAGATGATGTGATTGTGATTAGTGAGACAGCAGAAGAGTTGCAAAGTTTGCTAGATGTTGTAAATAAGTATGGCAGAGATTTTGGAGTTAGATTCAGCAAGGAGAACAGCCAGGTGCTGACAGTAAATAGGTCTGAGAATGACAGGTATGCCACATGAAAAATCGGAAAAAATGTACTAAAGCAGACTGAAGAATACAAGTACTTAGGAGTGTGGATAAGCTCAAAAGGTAGTGAAAAAATGAAGAATTAGAAGATTAGTATGACTAACCAGTGGGTAGGTAGATTGGGCAGTGTAGCAAAGGATTAGGGCTAGTAAGTATGATGTAGTGGGAGAAGTATGGAAGTGTAGCGGTGCCAAGTATTATGTATGGTATGGATGTAATAGCTTGGAAGGATAATGAAATAGACAAGCTAGAAAGTAGCGAAAATAGGGTAGGAAGAATAGCCCTGAACGCAGCTAAGTATACAGCGATTGAGGGTGTGAGAGGTGACATGGAATGGAGTACTTTTAGAGAAAGGTGTATGAATGCGTCTTTGAGGTATAAGATTAGACTGGAGCGAATGGATGATACAAGATTGGCACGAAAGGTCTATTTGTGGAATAAGAACAGTTGTAATAAGAGGTGCCTGAGGATGACAAATGTGTGTGGATTAGTAGCAGACTTGAGTCTGTATGAGTGGACAATGTTGAATGGGAAGGGACGTAACTGGGATGGGAGGAAGTGGAAAAATGAAATAGACAAAGTGGTGAAAGATTTAGCTCAAAGAAAGTGTCCTTCTCTTCCGTGCTAGAACAAAATGTATGGATGTGAATGCGAGAAATTACAGATGGTCAGAGTCTGGCAGTAAAATGTGTGGCATGGGTGAGGATGAGACAGTAGAGCATATCATGTTGGGATGCGACAAGTATGTTAGTGAGAGAATGGAAATGATGCAGGTCATCCTGAATGAAATGGGATGTGAAATGAATCAGGTGATAGAAACTAGTGGAAGAGAATGGCTGCTTATTCTGTTGGGGCTCTGTGACCAGACAAATGGACGAATGATTGTAGCAGTGAAAGATTTCTTGGAGAGCGTATGGAAGGTCAGAATGTGTTTGTAGGCAGGTAACATCAGGACAATACTAACTGTTTCCCTGTCCTCACAGGTAGTGCCGATACAAAGGCCAGGGGGATTGCCGCTTGGTGGTCGCCAGCCTGGGGATCAAGATCAAGACCACGGCAGGTGAAAAATGGGTAATAAAGGCAGGTGGGAAATGAGTGATGAAGGGCAGGTGGGAAAGGAGTAATGCTGACTTAGAAAGTGAGCGATGAAGGGATGGCTGAAATGAGTGCTGAAGGGAAGGTGAAAAATTAGTGATGAAGAGTCGGTAAAACTGAATAATAAAGTTCAGGTGAAAATCAGTGATGAAGAAGATGTGGAAAATGAGGGATAAAAAGAGAGTATAAAATGAGTGATGAAGATCAGAGGAAAAATGACTGATAAAAAGCATGTTGAAAATGAGTGAAGAAGGCAGGTGAAAAATGAGTCATGAAGGCAGGTGGAAAATGAGTATCACATAGTCTAAGAAAATGAGTGACGAAAAGCAGGTGGAAATAGACGCCCAAGCGTACGAACCTCAGGCACACCGAAATAGATCGAACAGTCTAGGTAGAGCGTTCGATAATGTACTCTGGCATCATCGAAGTAATACCGTTGGTGCTGAAGGCGGGGACACTCTTTCCCTGCCATATTTAACCGGAGATCTCGTAAGAATTGAGACAAATATAGGGCGGCGTCGCATCTTCCCATAGTATAGGGGGTCTATATGATACTGTATCTCATTACGGTATCATGGGCCTTCTCCAGAATAAATAACCGTGGCGAAGTGCTGTCCACGAGAGAAAGCTTCTCAGCATTTTACAGACAGAGCAGAGCACCCAACGGGGAGTGGAACTTGCGAAAGATGCAGTGTGCAGGAGATAGTTGGCCTCCGCCTTTCAAAGGTTAGTCAGTTTAAAGTCAACCAATTTTCCATCACCTTGCACAAACAGGAGGTAGGATAAATTGGAAGGAAACTGACGGAGATATAGTGAGCTCTCTCCGGCTTCTAAAGGGTAAGTATATTAACCATTGGCAGGAAATCTTGGGAATATATCCTCGTTCCAGATCCTGTTGAACAAGGTTAACAAAAGGTTCATGCTTCGCTCACCCAGGTGTCAGGGGTGGTATTTGCGTACGAAGTGAGAGGGTGAGGATCCCACTTCGCAATGTTAACAGGTCGATGAACTCTCTCTTGCCTCTGGAGGTGAAGGATACGGCCTTCATCGAGATAACGGCGTGATTTAAATACTGGAAGAGTGGCATCCCGGGTAGAGAATGCCTAGAAGAGGGTCACGAAATACTACACCACCGGACACAAGGTCTGAGATTACAGTTCTCTCTTCTTAGAGGACGAGAAAAGGGAGCCTACAAGAATTTGCTTCGAATCATTTTGACAAATCTCCAAATCTCTCTAAGAGGTGTTTTCCACTAAGTGAACTTGCGTATGCAAATCGAGAAGAGCGATGAGCGTGCTTCGAAAAATATCGGAACTTAGCTCTCGCTTGACGAAATTCAACGACGATGAACTCATTTAAGCGGCGTTTGTAGGGAATATAGGCGAATTGCTTCTTCCTGGGGGCCGTTTCACATAGGGGCGACCACCGAAGAAGAGGTCGGCGTGCAAATCGACCAGACAAATAAGGAATGGTTGTCAGGCCTGCGGCAATGTAAGCAACTGTCGTAGGTCAGATAGGCTCCACTGATCTCCGCTTGCCCTCTCTAGAAGCGGAGGAACTCCCTTTTAAGTACGGGGGATATTCGAGTACGTTTTCTGCCGTTGGTCGACCTAGAAAATAGATGAATGGCTTTTGATGTGGTTTTTGGATTTAAACAAGAGAAACAAAAATAATATTTACTATTATACAACAAATAACAGAATTTAACAATAATTTATCCACTATGGGAAAACTAATCGTTCAGCAAAAGGAAATTAATTTACAATGAATGCTCCGGCACGAGCTATGAGTAGCAAAAAATTAACAATAAATGCTTCGACACGAGCTATGAGTAGCACAATATTTACCAGAAAGAAAACCTGAGGAGATGATGAGGTGAAGCTTTGAAGTCGGAAAGCGTCACGTCTCTTCGACGGTAATAGAGGAAAATGTAATAGGCTTACGATTTTCCAATAGAGGGAGGGGGCCTCGAGTGGTTGTTCGATGGAGTATCCTTGCAAGGCACGGAACAAAGCGCGTTATTGTACATAGAATGAGTCCTCACGCCCTTGACTGCCGTAGTTCTGAACAATTGGTTTCTTGCCTGCGAGTCCTTTGGGTACCAGAGAGTCGCTTGTGAACTATCGCGTTGTGTCATTTGGCTCGTTCCAATGAATCCTCTTGATTACTGCTTGGACACTGCGTGAACAGAGCCTGCCTCCTGTTTGAATATTAACTTGCTCGTTTCCGCGCTGGGAAATATATACGACTTCACCGGAAGCGATTTTGTTTGTATAGCGGCAAAGGCTTAGCGCCCCTCGCTGATTTGGGTTCCAGGCTCCAGTTTGACTCGTCTCGCTTCAATATCGCGCCAGGAGTTTACCGAAAGACTCTGGTTAAAGGGCTGTTCGTCCGTGAGATAGCCCCTTAGTTCTCTTTGTCCTTGTGGATATATATATATATATATATATATATATATATATATATATATATATATATATATATATATATATATATCTGACAGTGACAGAAATGAACTCAAATGGCTTCATGAACAAACTTTTTTTCTTTTTAGTCGTGTGCGAGTCTAGTCGCGGGCGACTCTATGTCTGACTATCTATGTCGGTCGCTCCCCGTTATGCATTTTTACTGTTTTGGTAATAACATTGTAACTATTTGGCCGATTCTAACGAGATTTGAAACTCTTATGTTGTTTAACATTCTCTTTCGAATGATATAGTTCGCAAGTTCATCCCAAGGTTAGCCCTGGAATTATTTTGTTTGACAATAACATCATAATTATTCTGCCGATTCAAACAAAATGTAAAACTCTTTTTTTGGTTTACATTCTCTTTCAAATAATATAATTGACAAGGTCCTCCCAAGGTTAGCCCGTGAAATATTTTGTTTTGGCAATAATTATTCAGCCGATTCTAATGAAATTTGAAACCTTTATGGTGTTGTAAATTCTCTTTCGAATGATATACGATTTGCCAAGGTCATCCCAAGGCTAGCCGAGGAATTATTTGGCAATAACATCATCACTATTCGGTTGATTCTAACGAAATTTTAAACCCTTATGTTGTTTTGCATTCTTTTTCGAAATATATAATTACCAAGGTCCTTTTAAGGTTAGTCCGGGAATTAGTAAAAGTTTGGAAGGTATTAAGGTCATAAATCAGAATAAGTGAGAACACGCGACTTTTGGTCAGCAGACTTTGATTTTATATAACCCCATCTGGCGACTGCCTACTAGGGCAAAAGTCGCCATAATCACGCTACAGGCTAGACTAGAAAGTAAACAAAAAACATATTAGAAGCAAGTAACAAAAAATAAAAAAACAAAGGCAAGAAAACACAAGAAAAAAAGGGAAGCACGCTCCGGCGTCAGAGAGTAGGCTCGCCTAACTCATGTGCAGGAACATGCGACTTACGAAAAAGAAAATAAAATAAAATAAAGGAGGCCAACCTCCTCCAAAAAGTCAGATAGTTCACAAGTGTTTGTACACAAAGCCGGCCTGAGTACAAGGGACAAGCGTTACCGAGCCTGCTCGTCCCGATACCGAGACAAGTACCATGTGCGAAGATCACCCAGAGTGGAACATTCATCAAGAATCTGCCGAACAGTCTGGAGGACAACGAAATCGTCGCAGTAAGACGCAGGCGATCGTTCCATCAAATGGCAGTGCGTAATGGGTGCGTGCCCAATTCGAAAAGGGACAGCAGCAAGATGAAGCTGCTTTGTGGCATTTGGGGGGGTCTATGGGAACGGTCTCGGCCCGATGGCACGACAATTTAAGTTACTCTTGGTCGTTTCTCATGTTTTTGACAAGCAGCCCGGAAGGCTTTCCTAAATATGTACTACCTGGTAGTGTGTGTGAGGAAAAACCAAACGCTGAACTGGTCGCCCAGTCCTCGTGGATTCTTTGGCGCACCCATTCCCGCCAGGTGAAGTATCCGTCGAAAACAAGAAGAAAGAAAAGATCCGGATCCACCATTTACAGGCAAATTTCGTTTATAAAAAGCCTAGGTTGGGCTGGAGCAGTGGATGATGGCAGAAGTGCACTACCTTAGTCTTGGCCAAGGAAAACCGAAACCTGTGCACTTCGGCATAGCGAGAGATGCGGTTCAATGCCTTTTGGAGTCGATGCTCCAGAGTTGCCATCTGTGCCGCGCCAAAAGAGATCGAAAGGTCGTCCACGTAGAGCGTGGCGAGAACATTTTCTGGTATCACCGAGGGGGATACCGTTGATGCTCATGGCAAAGAGTGTGACACTGAGGACACTTCCCTACGGGACACCATCTTCCTGATCCAATGGGCCAGATAAGGCTCTCTCACCTGTATACGTAATCGACGATCACGCAAAAACTTAAAAATAAAAATAAGGAGGCGTCCCTTCACCCCCGTGGTAAGGAGAGTCTTCATGATACTGTATTACCATGCGGTATCATAGGCCTTCTCCAGATGGAAAAACACCGTAGTCTAGTGCTATCTAAGAAAGAAGGGCTCGCAGACGGCATTTTCCAGTCGGAGCAGAGCATCCGACGTTGAGTGGAACTTGCGGAAGCCGCCTGTCCAGAAGACAGTTGAACTCTGCTGTCCAGTGAAAAAAAAGGCTAATCTAACATTTACCAATTTCTCATTCAACTTGCACACGCAGGAGATTAGGAAGATTGGACGGAAACTAGCAGGGGTAGAGTGAGCTCTTCCCGGTTTGAGAAAAGCGAGCATAGTAGCGATTCGCCAGGAATCTGGGAGGATACCCTCTGTCCAGATCCTGTTGAACAAATATAAAAGAAAGCTTATGCCTCGCTCACCTAGGTGTCGAAGCATGACATACCTTACGTCTTCCGGACTAGAGAGTGCAGAGAGAGCCGTTGCGAAAGACTCTAACACGGATGCAGGGTCCGAGATTGCGGTCAAATTCTCCTCGAGAAGGGGATGGGGGTCCTGCGAGAAATTTCCACGAATCCTTTTGACTCACTTTCACACATCTGCTAGAGGGGTATTACCGTTAAGTTGGTCTCGAAGCCCCTCTGAGTCTTCTCATCACACCTTCGAACTTGACCACCCCGTGGTCAGCCAGCTCTAAGGTGATGTCTTCTAAGGAGTATTCCACGAGTTACCTAGCATAAATTACTCCTCAACGAGGTTCATGGTAGAGTGTCGCATCACACTCAGCGGCCAGTCATAGATTGTCCGAAGGAAACCAACCTTCGACGCCCCCCGAAAAGTCCACGCATTCTCCTGAAAGGGTACCATTCTAGAAACTGGTCACCTTCTTCTCTTTACCAATCAAACTAGCTATTTCTCTCCTATGGTAAATCATTATGCCTTTGGCTAGCATGCTGCCCCCAATGTAGTGAATAACTAGAAAGCGTTTGGGGACCGTGGCCTCAAAAACGCACTTCTAAATTAGGAGGCAAGAGTTAATCGAGGCTCCGCTCAGAGCACTTTTTCGGCTTTGGACTTTGTCCTGGCATTCCCACCCGAGGGCGCCTTAGGCCTAGAGCTGCCGTCCTTGGCCTAGTCACTTGTCGAACTGGCAGCATACTCTTCCTTTTCCGAAGCACTCTCGGGAGGAGAAGACGGACTGGCTTCATAAAGAGCCTTTTCCGAAAAGAAGAAGGGCTTGGCTGTCAGAGGGGTACCAGCCAGCGGAGGTGGTATTTTTGTAAATCGAGTGTCCGAGCCGCCAGAAGAGAAGCTTTCAAAGGGAAGGACTCAAGCCTAGGCTCGCCCACATGAAAGATCTTTCCCTTTAGGGCGGAATCACCTCAAAGACTATGTATGTCAGCTCAGGGGTAACTGCTGCATGTGGCCATTCTACCTCAATGTGTCATCGTCCAAATCGAGGACTTTTTAGTCGTGTCGTTTTGGGCCGGTAACAGACCTCCATTGCAGAATAGAGGGGTTAGGCACGCCCGTCCCCTGTAAGTTTGAGATGCATGCTTACAAGACTGAAGGGGACACAAGCTGACGGGTCTCGCTATCGCTTGGAACTCAATGGGAACTCGCCCTTGCGAGCGGCTTCTACAAGGAGCGGTCAATTTTAAGTTGCCTTCTTTTCAATCCGCCGTGAAAGTGTAGGAGACTTGCTGTATCTTCATAAATAGAGTTACTCTTGGGCGACGACAAAGAAGGGGTTGAGTGCACAGCCACCGCACCCATATATGTGGTAGAGTAGTAAATTTTATGCCCGGTAGAATAGGGTTGGAAGGCCCCCTGAAAAAGCCCAGGGATGGGGGAACCTCCATTTCTGAGGTGAGGCTAATCACGCGCGGCTCCAAAGATAGCAAAGGGGAAGCACCTTTGCCCAATGAAAATGGCGAGAGGGGAGCCCTTCCACCGGTCGAAGATGCATTTCCTTTCCCTCGTCCTTTCTGACGCCAAAAAAAGTAGAACGAGGCCGCGCTTGGAGGCGGATCTCCATACACCTGCGGTCGACCACTATTGCTTTCAGCTGTCGCCATTGTGATAAAAAAGACTAAGGTTGCATGAACGATAGATACTATGACCTCCCAATGAATTAGAAAGTAAAAAGAAAAAAGTCTCCATAAGATCAGAAAATTGGAGAATGCGATCATTTATGTACACACTCGGCCCACGGTTTCGAGCTAAGATGTGCCTTGACAACCCAACCGGACATTCAGGCGTATTTGTCCTCAAACTTTTACCATAAAGGTTGGTGCCGATGTAGCCACCTTATTTGTGTACTGGAGTGGTGTAAGCGGAGTCGAGGAACCAACATACCCCGTTCCTAATACTTGCCTTAGCGAGCGACCTTTTACCCCCCGCGGTAAAGTAGTGACCTTGCGGTGTACATTTCCACTCGACTAAAGATCCATAAGAAGACGAAAGTGCTCTAGATAACCAGAACCTTTGTGGATAGAAGAGCAAGTGTGGAAAGGTGGAAGAGAGTATCTAAGAGAAGTAAGGATAGGAGGGTCAAGAATTATTATCATACCTCGATGCTAGGTGATCCTGGTATGACGTGCAATCCACTCAGGCACCATGTCTAGCGAACCGAACTCTGTCCAGGTTAGTACAGTTCCTCTTGGTACCAGCTGCGCGTAGACAAAAGTTTCATTTCAACCCAGTGATAGGCTGAAATGTAACAGTATAATAGGCTATACAGCCTACCATCCCTGCGGGGTCCCTTAGATGAGAAGCAGTCTCAGACATGGGGAGCATCCTGATGGTTCCTCGTAGGCACGAAACAGAACTCGTGAAAGCGCTCCCCTTTTCTCCTCCTAACGAAGGATCATCCGGAAGCTGCAAACAAGGGGATATAAGCTTCAGCAGAGAGTATCACTTTGCCATAGTCTCCAACAGTCCATTATATATATTTCTTACACAAGTTGAGCCTATCCGTTATGTTCCTCTTGGTGAGATAAGGTTTCTTTGCACCCATCCTCGACTTGAGCTCTTTGTCGAAGTCTTCTCGTCAATCTGCCCGCATAATCGTTCGTATTTGCCTCTTTCCAATCGAGAGGAAGCTTGGCACTTTAGGCAACCCAATCCTTGAGTTGGAACTTTACTGAGAGCCGATCTTGGCGTTCATTTGAAGCTCTTGGGCTTCCAGAAGACTTCTTCACAGGGGTGTAACCAGTCTTATTAAAGTCAATACTGATCCTAAAGGTGGTGCTCCCTTAGCAACTCCATGCCAATTTGGTACAGAACAACAATGATTGCACGTCTTTCTTTGGAAAGAACCATTTCTAGAAATTAAAAAAGATTACGACATTTATTTTTCCGTAAAAATATTACGAAATAGATTATAATTACGAACTTCATTCCTTTAAACCATATTTGTCATTATTTTACCATTTTGATCGAATAACAATGTTCCAGGGACTGCATTCCTTCAGCGAAGGAATGCAGTGTTTTTTCATTATGTTTTAAATTCTGACTCTTTAATAAACCTGCAATACTTTAAATATTAGAATAATTATTCCTATCACGTAAATTTTAAAAACACGTGATAGGGACCAACCAGAGAGTTATAAAAAAAAGCGTAAATACATTCTTTGATGTAAAAGTAAAAGTTATGTCAGAAATTATCGCATTTTGCCTTCTTTGGTGTCTCATTACAATATCACTCAAGTTTTAAATCTTGTGTGGATCCACCTGTGTCTTGCAACAAGTAACTAAATGTAGTTGAAGTGAAGAGATGCGAAACACGCTCTGAATATTAGCCGATGATAGGACGCAGAAGGACAAAATTGGCTCCGAAATCTTCTATAGATGAATGAATAAATTTAGCCAGAATTCTTTTTCCAAATTAGACAGGATGAATTCCGTCAATTTTGGTATTTGAAGTAAGGAAGTCATTTCCTTGCGCCGGTAGCATAAATTTACTTAGTATCTATATCAGGGGTGGGGAACCTTTGGCACGCGTGCCAAACGTGGCACGCCAACGACTTCTAGCGGCACGCAAAGCCAAATGCTTAACTTAAGAAAACTAAATAAATGTATCTCCAATTTATTTTGTATATCAACCGCCTTGTGTACAACCTGTTATAAATTATGTTATCAGTTAGGCAGCAGCAGAAGTCTCATTGATGGTAAATAAATGAAAAGGTCCACAATTTTTGTTTCTCTAGTTTGGATTTGGTGTTTTCTGCTTGAAATGATAAAGATTCAATTATGTTTAATATAATATGATAATATGTATATTTTTAGGTAAAATGACTATCTTTTCCTTGTAATTTTTATGCATCATAAAGGGTTGGGAATGAATAAAAAGAACAACTTTAATTTTATATCCTTTCATTGTGTTTTAGTCAAGTATTGGCACGTGAGAAAAGTTTGTAGCAAAGATTTGGCCAATTTTGGCACACCCACTTAAAAAGGTTGCCCACCCCTGGTCTATATCATTCCGAGTGAATCGGCCGGAGTCGGTTTGCTACCGTAATGTACCTATATCTTGGCTCTAGATGATAACTCTTTAAGGTCCTCATATGAGTATAGCTGAGAAACTAGCCTCGTAGGCACTGTTATTTCTCGGGTCGAGAAGCTTCAAAACCAAATGGACTTGTCTTTAGTCCTTGTCGTCATCGCTACTACCACGAATTACGGGGTAAATAAAACATACAGAGACAATAGGTGATTAAGGTAAAAACAAACTGTAATGACATCAAGACCTCGTGATCATGTGACTATATAGGGCGAGAGGAGTTTATGATTGCTGGGTATCACTGCGGGTTCGGATAAATGGAGTTGTAAATTAAAAGAACTTTTGTGTGGGGCATCGTCACTTTTAAGTTTCATGAGAGGCAAAATGCTTCTGTAAACAAACGAAACTCCAGTAAAAGTAGGCAGAGCTGGATCGACGGGGAGGGGGGGCAATGTGGCATAGCGGCGTAGATGAGATGGAACCATCTCGCCCAAATGACAGAGACAAGGGGGTAATTCAGGACGGACGTTTTCAGAAAAATAAAAAAATAGGTAGTTTAGGTCGAGTCAATGGTGGTTCAGGTACCACTCGGATGATCCCCTGAGGCGGTAACGGGTCAGACCATTGTGGCACTGCTTTGTCGCGGTCCGATTCGCGGCACGTGGCAGGTTCCATAGCCATTTAAATATATGGACAGGAACAACTGAAATGTGCCCCCCGTCCCTCCTCGCTGCGCAGGACCAAGGGAACCAATATAATGGATTTGCATAGAATATTCCGGGAAATTTGTTTCCCAAAGTGGCCAAGTTTCATTTCTTAGAACAACGGCTAAAAAAGTTCTTTGAAGAAAGGATTCCTCCAACATCCGAGAACGATACATCTCAATGCAGCCATGCCAGGAAAACAACATAATTATCTCATAGACAATTGAGCAAAAAATTAAAATAAAAAGTATGCCGGTCATTGTTCTGAATGACTTAGCAAATCTTCAGCCACAAGGCTTCACAAATTTGTTGCATTGTTCGAGTGTGATTTTATACCATTGTTCTTACAATCTTTGCAAGAGATCTTCACCATTCTTCGGTTTCATAGCCATACCCTTCTCATGCTGCATTTTGAGTGGGTTTCTATAGAGTTTAAATCAGGTCACTCGGCAGGTCACTCCGCAGGCCACTTCATCAAGTAGATATTTAGAGCATCCAAGAACTGCTTCCCCATCTTTACTGTTTGTCACAAGCACTACCATGAATGAAGGGTCCCACATCTTTCATGCGACGCGAAAGAGTCTGGCGTTGTACATAGTGATATATATATATATATATATATATATATATATATATATAATATATATATATATATATATGGAAAGTACTTGGAATCCGCCTTTCATTTTCGTGTTGGAAAATGAAATATATATATATATATATATATATATATATATATATATATATATATATATATATATATATATATATATATATATATATATATATATATTTAAGAACGAGATTTTTTGAAGGTGTTTGAATAAGATATTTTTTTTTAGTTCGGTTGTCACCTAAGTATATTTAATTTTTTTTATCAAAGTTATTTCTAATAATTTCTTTAGAAGAAGAAGAAGAAGAAGAAGAAGAAGAAGAAGAAGAAGAAGAAGAAGAAGAAGAAGATGAAGATGATGATGAAGAAGAAGAAGAAGAAGAAGAAGAAGAAGAAGAAGAAGAAGAAGAAAAAGAAAACGAAGAAAAAAAAGAAGAAGAAAAAGAAGAAGAAGAAGAAAAGGGTGTTAAAATAAAGAGTCTATAAAGGGGATTAAAAAGGCGGTTAAGATTAGCAAATAAGGCCGTAGGCCACACCCCGCAGGGGTGCCTGTGTAACCAAGCTCTTCCTGTTAAGGAAGAGAACAGTAGCTTATATATATATATATATATATATATATATATATATATATATATATATATATATATATATATATATATATATATATATATATATATGATCGTTATTAGAGTAGAACCTTTGTAAATTATTTGGGCACGAGAGGAATCTATAACGGTTAGCGTTATTGACATGATTCCAAAGACTCACAATTTCTTCCCTATGTCCATAAATGCGCTTCTCTAAAGACCACCCTCCGCTTTTCCCCAATGTAGAATGAAGGACGGTTTGTGCCTTTACACGTGATTATGTATACACCAGCGTCTTAGTGCTTTGCCTGGGATTTGTTGGAAGGGAAAGATTTCCTGATGGTTGAAGAGTATTTGAAAGCTCTCAATTTGGGATATACAACCAAATTTAATCCTTTAATTAAGCGAGAATGTGAAAGGGTTAAACATTTCTTTCTTGCTTCTAGGATTTTGTGCTGAGGCCGGTAGAATATTGTTGACTTAGCTTTGTATATGCTTCCATCAATATAATATAATGGGTATTTTAGGCCTATAAACGTTCATATTATGTGAGTAACCTCATCTTTAAGGAAACACGGGTGTCAAATGCGAAACGCTTTTAATAACTTAGATATAGCGATGATTTTTTTCTTACTTTTAATATGGTTACATGAAAAACAAAGTGAATATATGATTTATAATAAGTAGGCTTGCGATACACAGTAAAAGATGTTTGATCTTTAATTCTTAAGATTTTTACATGAAGAAAAAGTAAACAATGTCTTTTTCAATATCTAGCTTTAAATTTCATCGTTGGATGGAGGGCGTTAAGCTGATTAAAACAAATAAATATATATCACAAGAGTCGATATACGTATACCATATGAAATTAGTGTTTGGTTTAATAAAGATGAGTAACGTGGTTTCAAAGTGTTCCATGGTCAGGTTACAAAGACCATGGAAAAAAGCCCAGTTTGATGTGATTCACACAAAGTAACTAATTTAACGATTTTTGTTTTAGGTAATCGAAAATTAAATATGGGTTCATCTAATGCATTATTCGCTAGAACTTAGAGGGCTTCATTAGGAGGGACATTAGTAAACAGGCTTTCTAAGTCGAAACTGACAAGGTGACTCTTTTTGATGTTGATATTTATAAATTTCTCAATAAAATCAGAAGAACGAAGTATGTGGCAAGAAGACGTTAATCCCACTGCGTCTGAGACAATAGACGCCAACCGTTAATAGAGCTTACATATATGCACGTGAGCCAGGCCACGATATAATAGGACGGAGGGGGATTTCAATTTTCTGGGTGTTCGGTAATCCATATATAAGAGGAAGGAATGGATTAATAGGGATATGAGTAGAGTGATCGGTGTACATAAATCTAAGTTAAATTGGGATTCGTACAAACTCTGCACCGGAAAAGGTCGTCTCACAATTTCTTCCTTTACCCAGGAGACTTTTACGTCTCAGGAAACTCTCTTTTCAAAAATAGATGAATTGCCAAAGTTTGACAATATTCAAGTTACAAACTTGAAGACGGAGGTTAATCGATTGCGCCAGATACTTAAACAATACCAACATACTTTCAATCAAATCCATTTAAAGTCTCAACTGCTAATTGAGAAGAAATTAAAATGGTTATTTGAAAATAGACTTTGGAGGATAACCTCCCATTCAAATAAGAATATTTGCATCTTTTATCATATAATCTTCCGCCTGACCAAAAAAACATACTTAGTTAGCTATGGCCTTTCCTTTGCGTTCAAACATTCTAATTCATTTTCTCTCAAGAAGTTAGTGTACATTAATAAGTTTTGTGATAACAATAAGTTTGACTCTGAGTTCGTAAACTGTTTTGTTGCTTTTGCCCTGTTTCATTGTGATAATTTAAAATATTTATAAATCTTTAGACGCCTAAGGATTAACTTTAAATTACTTAACTCTAAATTATTGTAATTACAAAATCACATAAAACTAATCCGATTTTCACCTTGACAGAATTTCATATTCTGAAATGTTAGACCGATTTACTTAGAAACCCAAACACAGGCGAAGTTATTTTCAAATCCATTAAATGAAAAAACAAATTCTTTTAACAAAAGATTTAGGACAAATGTTAAAAAGAACCAATCACAAACCTCTTTCAACGCTTCAAGCCTATTAATCCATTCCTTCCTCCTATATATAAATTGGAATCCCCCCCTGTCCTATTATATCGTGGCCTGGCTCACGTGCATATATGTAAGCTCTATTAACGGTTGGCGTCTATTGTCTCAGACGCAGTGGGATTAACGTCTTCTTGCCACATACTTCGTTCTTCCGATTTTATTGAGAAATTTATAAATATCAACATAAAAAAGAGTCGCCTTGTCAGTTTCGACTTAGAAAGCCTGTTTACTAATGTCCCTCCTAATGAAGCCCTCTAAGTTCTAGTGAATAATGCATTAGATGAACCCATATTTAATTTTCGATTACCTAAAACAAAAATCGTTAAATTAGTTACTTTGTGTGAATCACATCAAACTGGGCTTTTTTCCATGGTCTTTGTAACCTGACCATGGAACACTTTGAAACCACGTTACTCATCTTTATTGAACCAAACACTAATTTCATATGGTATACGTATATCGACTCTTGTGATATATATTTATTTGTTTTAATCAGCTTAACGCCCTCCATCCAACGATGAAATTTAAAGCTAGATATTGAAAAAGACATTGTTTACTTTTTCTTCATGTAAAAATCTTAAGAATTAAAGATCAAACATCTTTTACTGTGTATCGCAAGCCTACTTATTATAAATCATATATTCACTTTGTTTTTCATGTAACCATATTAAAAGTAAGAAAAAAATCATCGCTATATCTAAGTTATTAAAAGCGTTTCGCATTTGACACCCGTGTTTCCTTAAAGATGAGGTTACTCACATAATATGAACGTTTATAGGCTTAAAATACCCATTATATTATATTGATGAAAGCATATACAAAGCTAAGTCAACAATATTCTACCGACCTCAGCACAAAATCCTAGAAGCAAGAAAGAAATGTTTAACCCTTTCACATTCTCGCTTAATTAAAGGATTAAATTTGGTTGTATATCCCAAATTGAGAGCTTTCAAATACTCTTCAACCATCAGGAAATCTTTCCCTTCCAACAAATCCCAGGCAAAGCACTAAGACGCTGGTGTATACATAATCACGTGTAAAGGCACAAACCGTCCTTCATTCTACATTGGGGAAAAGCGGATGGTGGTCTTTAGAAAAGCGCATTTATGGACATAGGGAAGAGTAAGCAAGGCATCGAGTCTTTTGAATCATGCCAATAACGCTAACCGTTATAGATTCCACTCATCACTATTAGGGACATATATTTCTTTCTTAAATGAAGCGCCACAATTAACACAGTTGATAGATAAATAGATATAGAGTGAGTTTATGCTAAATCGATACAAAGTTAATAATGTGCTGAAGGGTTAACTACTCGAGGAGCTTCGTTTAAATGTTAAGCAACATCATAAGGCTGAGAATAAGGACAAAGTGTCTAAGGTCATGCATAGACAATTTTTCGACTCTTTAATAGTTCTGAGCTTGGTCAGTGAAGATGTTTAGATTGCGTTGCTGGCTGTAGTCAAGCCATGGAAGGACCAACTATCCGCAGGAAGGCCTTACGTTTTTTAGCACGAATCTTCCCTCGCTCACAAGGCAATGTAAGACACAGGAGTGGTTGTTCAATAACGTCCCGCACCACTGATACACAGACTTGTGCCGCCCAGCTCCTCTGCCCTGCAGCCCCCTAGTTTATTTCATGTAGGTAATGTTGAGAAGGATGTCAACGAGGCTGCTCACAACACTTTACGATTTCTGAGAACCACCTTTATGGAGGGAATGTCCTTTATTGACAAGGATGTCTAACCAGGGCATGCAAACAGTTCAGGTCCTGTCTGGAGAAGGGCGTAAAGGCAAATGTTGGCCATTTCGAATCTCATATATATATATATATATATATATATATATATATATATATATATATATATATATATATATATATATATATATATATATATATATATAGAGAGAGAGAGAGAGAGAGAGAGAGAGAGAGAGAAGAAGAAGAAGAAGAAGCAGAGAGGGAAAGGAAGAGCTCAAGCAGCGTCTAATTGTTGCTCACTTCCCTCGTAAAAAGCATAAATATCCACCTCAATGCCTAGTATCCACTACACCCGCCCAGGAATGTTAATGGCTGGTTGTGACATGCCCAAACTGGTACTTGGTGTCATTCACAGGGGGCAATCCTGAGACAAAGATTGCGTCCTCGTAGACTCCGCGACATCGCCTCATTACCGGGACGTCTCCCAGTCCTTTACTGCCAACTCCTAAACCTACCAGCCGGGGAGAAACACCTTACCGGAAGCGAACCATCCGTGACTTATAGCAGGACTTCTCTACTACCGACCTTACAATACAACCCTGTCTATAATGTCAGCAGTTTCGATCTTTTTACCATGATCCCACCGGTAATCATCTTAATCACCCCTTAATCCCGGAAATAGTCATACATGATAACACCCTCCATTTATGTTTGACAAAATAGTAATAGTTCTTGACATCCCCGCTTATCCTTTTCTCGGCCTTTGACCATTAATAGCCGGTTTTGTCAGTCCTGCGTGGCTTCCCCATTGCAAATCAAGACTGGTCATTACCGATAAGTGCGCGAGAACAAGGTCATCGACAATGACCTTTGCCGTTCTCTTCCAGTCAGAGGGAGTGGCAAACCGGAACGATTTCGTCGTTAATCACGAGACGAACGACGGCAGGGAAAGACAACGAGGGCCGGTCGATTCGCTAACACGAGAAGGGATTATTGGGATAGTCTCAAGGAAAAAATGACCCGGTATAAATCCTAAGGAAAAAAAAGAAGAGAGTAGAAAAGAGTACAATAACAAATCTTATCGACCCTATTTTGGAGTCGAGTGAAGCTGGCGTATTTGAAACCTACACGAACAACTTCACACAAATGTATCAGCAGTACGGATTTTATCCCTTTAAGGGTTACAAAAGCAACACTGGGCGAGGAATGCTATGCCAAACTGTGGGTGCGGGTGTGAAAGGGGGATTTTACAAGTAGGAAAACAAGTTTACTAATGTAACTAATGAGTTCATTTTTAACTGATTAACCCCATAGGAAGGTGCATGGCCTATCAACAGCTTTAGGCCTTACTACACTTTAACTCTGGAAGAATGGGTTGTCCTCCAGCCCCATTGGTGCACACTTCTTATTAATATATTGTCCAAATGTCTATGAGATAATTATGAGTTTTCCTGGTATGGCTGCATTGAGAAGTATCGTTTTCGGGTTTTGGGAGAATCCTTTCCTCATAACCTTTTTTAGCCGTTGTTCCGTACAAAGAAACTTGGGCACTAAGGACATTCTTTGCAATTCCAGTAAAATTAAATTATTATTTTCAACAAAATGTAAATTTGGCTATTTTGTTCTGTAGTTTCGGATGGTACTGTGTATGGCCGCAAAACAACCTGCGTGCATTAGGTCCAGGAAGGGATGCAATCATCCCTCTAGCTGTCAGCTGCTGTATCCTGACAAATGCTATACGTGAGACTCCCTTTCAATGGAAGATTGGTGATTTCTTCATTCGTTTTAAAAACATCGAAAACTGACATGGACGTGATAGGTTTAAGAAAAGTACCTAAAGAAAGTGAAAATGTGTTGAAGCATTTTGGGCCTGGAAAGGCACACCAGTCTCCTCCCTCCTTTCTGTTGCAGGAGCCCCGTCGTCTCCTCACCCTCCGAGCTTGGTGGGAAAAGCCCGAAGAAAGCTCAATTCAGAAACTCAATTTTCGATGCAAAATCTCCTTAACCCATTAAAGAAGCCGCGCGGTGGAAGAAATTGCTTCACGAATCCTTAAATACTTGGGCTGTGAGGAGGAATTTAAAATAAAAACACATTAAAAGCAAGCAAATGGACAAATCACTCGAGCTTAGAAGAAGAGGGTGGGTGAAGATAGTTAGAAAGGATGAGCGCTCTCTAATGTGTTCATGGATGCCCATTTTAACTTATGGACAATTGAGGCAGTGTCTTTCTATCAACGGCCTTCGTGGACATTGGGGCTCGCCCAGCCAACTCGTAGGACAAATTTCCCACTCTTGCAGAAAATGTGTATAGGGAGAACGCGGGTGGGGACCTCCTTGTGAGTACCAAGTATTTCATATGTTCAGGCAAAGGTGTGCCTGATCGAATGTGGTCGTGTGGATAGAAATAAAGAACCAAAAGAGAACGGGGCCTAAAGGACACACGCGAAGGAAAAGAACGCCACTTCTGTATCCTTGACTGGCTATTATTTAATCACCTAAAAAATGGACAATATTGATGAAACTTCCCACGACAAACGACTATGATGGCCCCCCCTCTCCCTCCAAAATTGTGCCAATCACCCCCTTCCTAATTCCTAATGTCGATTTGAAACCCCTTTGGAGATTCGAAGCAAGTAGGTATATAATAATGGCCTCCACCACACAAAGGGACAAACACCCACCAAGATATCCCCCTTTCCCCTACCGGGAGAAGGAAATATCTGCCTTGATTCATGGAGAGGGACGCGTGCGGATACAAGTTAGAAAAATGGCCTCCCGACCATGGACCGAGGTAGCCTGGAGGCTCGGAGATGGCACCACCAGTTACATACCGCAAACTACAAGGGGTGGGCGAAGGTTCTAGAAAACAGATGACTGAATATAGATAGGGTAAGTAATGAGTTTAAGGACGACCCGTGGAAAAGCGAAACGGAGGAAAGATGATAAAAGACGAAATCCCACTAATCGATTTTCGGGAGAAAGGATTCGAAAAAGAATTTCCTAAAAGAAGTGGCGAAGTTAAGAGAAGTTAAAGTGTTTGGTAAGTACATACCCCCGAGTGTCGAAAAGGGATACTATTTTGGGCCGTAAAATTAAGAGAATCCGAAAAGGAAATGTACTAATGCAAGCGGGTTAATTGCGCTTGGGTGCAAACAGTTTTGTCGAAGATGGAGAATCACAAACCACGACTTAGATGGAAAGAGTTTTTCTCCCCCCACCCCACAAAACATCTTCCCATAACCGCGCTGGTCTATTGCCCATTATAAAACCCCTCAGAGGATGAACAGTCTCGGCGCCAAGCGCTGCTGCACTGATTAATAAGCCTTCAGCTTTCTCCACGAATCAAATCATCAGACTGTTGGCGACCTCTTGCCTCCTGTCCCGCTGACAAATCGCTTCCCAAACTCACGCGGCGTTTAACCACCTTCGCCCCTACTCACGCCCCTTTTAGGGGTTTAGCTGTAAATACGATGCCATCACGAGGAGCGCTCACTCTCTGGCACTCGACGGGCCTACCAGCCTGTAGCGATGGCTGCTGGAGCGCTGATTGGTGAGTGGGGCTAGATTGCAAGAGCGGGGTGGAAGGAATAGAGTATACTGTTGCAGTATATTCATTGCACGCACACTGTCCATTTATCTTGCAGTCACAAACGTGCATTTGTGTTTTGTGAGTTTAATTCACCCCTCTCCTCTAGTCCCACATAGACACAATGGAGTGGACAACGGGAAGCCACAGTGCGGCCTCGCCAGCCCCAAAGAGCACTAATCAAACCAAAGAATTAACAAAATGGCAGAGCTGGAAGGGGCATCGTTGCTACCAGACGGTGCGATTCAGATGCTCTTTTAGTGGCGAGAGGTGAAAAGATTCGAATAAATAAAACAAGGTAAAAATAAACACTTATTACCCAGAGAGAGAGAGAGAAAGGGGGGATGGGACAGCACTTCAGAGAGGGAGAATTGACAGATCACAAATCTGATTTTTGTACTTGCGTCTCCCATGTTCATCTATGTATGTATGTCCACACGTGCATGTATGGGTATATATGTATAGTAACGTGCACACACAGTATCAATTTACCTCAATGGCTTATCAGCTACGATAAGCCCATCATATTCACCAAATGGGTCCTGTGATAACGGACCTCCCCTTCCCCACAGCCCACTAGATGGAGTAAGACCTGAATGGGACGGTAAATCCCCCGACCCCTTCTCCCTGATCCACCTCAATCCCATCCAAAGAAAACGGACACCAACCAGCGAGGGCAAGAACAGAAAGCGAAAAAGAGCTGCTACAGCAGGAAAAATTTGGCGTTATGAATATAAATCAGTGACTCGGATCAGCTTTGTTATAGAGTTAAAATTATGCCATTGGCAGAATTTATCGCTTTAAAAGAGCTAAAACTCGTGGCAAAATCATTTTTGTGTATTTAATAACAGATTGAATTTGGTAACTGAATTCCCTCTGATTAATGCTGCCAGTGTCTTAAGCCATTGCGAATATATTTAATATGTAACTACAGAGCCATTAAATTAGAGATTAGTCAAAATAAGAAAGATGTGGAATAAACATGAGGAACTTCACTTACTGAGTAAAATTGCTTTGTTGGTCATATTTCCAGCGGGATCAGCTTTCCATCCTTGGTCCTTTCTCACATCAGAATCGAAAACACAAACAACACATGAGTGCCCGCTTACGCGGACGGCAAATTTGTCGATAATGAACTAAAGCACAAAAGCCTCCCTAATTTTATCCCTCTTTCTTTTTCTCGCAGTCCAATGGAATTGAAATCACTCGTTGTGCAACGCTAAATATCTCTGCCCAATTTACCACCGGCCATTAAACGCTAGACGAGATTGAGGATTATTTAACTCAGAGGGAAGCGTATTATCAGTTAAAATCGCAACAGAATTATCAGAAGTAGTCTAAAACTAATCAATCTTCGAAGTGGCGAACTCCAGCGTCTTGCGTTGCTCTTAGCTTGAGTATCGAATTCAAAGCCACAGGGCCCACATCCATGGAGCGACACAACCAAACTCATTCGCTTTCTGAGAGACACTGGTCTGGACTGGTCATTGGCCAACCTGCGAAAACCTGGTTTCCAGCACCGACTCCAGGCACAGTTCTATAGCGATACGAAACTAACATAAGGAATGCAACCATTATATGGAACTACAGGTTTCTTATAGCCTTTATAATATATTGAAGTTTGGTTTGTTCACGTATCAAAATGGCAGATTTTCTGTTACGTTAAGTTATGAATATCATATTCGTTCATGGACTCTTAATCTCTTGCTAAGTTTTAATTTAATATTTTGAGTTAGGTTCCAAGTTTATGCTTCATATATAAAGGGTGCCAACATAAAAGTTAACCTAACTTTGAATTAGAATTAATAAAAACAATTAGAGATACTTTTGTCCTGTAAAATTGGTTTTGTTTTCGATTGTAAAAATCTCATTTTATTTCCTTTTAAGATATTGATACAAAAATGGTTTTAGTGGAGGCCCCAAAATTGATTTTCCGCAAGGATTTGAAATAATGAAAAGCCAAAGTTGAAAATTTACAAATTTATCTGTCCATTAATAACGAAACACCTCTATATATGGGTAATATAAATGTATTTTTTTAACTTTTCTAAGCACATGTCCTCCATTTCTTAACAAGCACGATTGCGCATTTGATCGTATTGATTGTGCAATTCTTTTCACCAAATGTTGAGTTTTCTTAAGTAAATTGACTTAACATGTGACTGTTTTTTTTCGCGAGGTATTAGCATGTACTTTATTCTTTAAATATCCCCATAAGAATAAATAGCACAGTGTTAAATCTTGGGGGGCATTCATTCATTTGCATGATTTAGCGCGACAATGCGATTGCTAAAAAGATCTCTCAATCTTTCTCTGACAGCCAGCAGTCTATGAGCTGAGGTTCCGTCTTAAATCCAGCAAATTCTATTGAATTGATTGCATTAAATACGGAGGAATACTGAGATGATCCGTTCGTTGATCATGTTCAGAAAGGCAGCTCCAGTAAATTTAGTGTCGTAAAACCATGGCCATTTCCGCATATCCCGATCCAGAGGCACTTTCTGCCGACAAATACGTCTCTCAGAGTTTAATTGTGGGGGATTGTTCAGCCGCGCATAAGGTCGAATATTTAGCAATTTTCTTTTCCATTCATGAAAAAGGTTGCCTCGTTAGCAATAACAATGTTCAAAAACAAGCTGGTTCATGGAAAACCGTTCTGCAGATTGTCTACGACGAAGAAAGTCAGTTTCAAGAAGCTTGGTGCCTTGTGTGCGCATAAATGTTGCCCTTTCCAATTGCAAGCCATTCTTTCTGATTGATACGTTTGGATTTTGAAGAAGTGCCATCTGAACATTTACACTATTTTCTGCTGTTCTTATGATTATCTTACCACTCGAACGATCTTTGTTCTTGGTACTTCCGGAAATTTGTCCAAATAGCGCGCTTGATTGGTGGAAGGCGATGAGGGAAACGTTGCTCAAATTAATCTTCTACTTGTTTAATACTGGCAGTTCTTATAAAGTGTGTGATAACAAATACTTGTTAGTTTTTATTAACTACATGATAAGAGTGATCTTCATTTCATTGGCATCAAAGCTACAAAGAAAAATAAAAGGAGAATTATGCGGTGTTACATTTCGAATTACTTTTCTTCAGGTAAATCCGTTAGTGTCCAAGTTCGGATTTTCATTATTTCACTTCCATGCGGGAACACTTTTTTTTTGCTTCCACCAAAACCAGTCGTGTATCAATTTCGTAAAAGGAAAATAAATGAAATGTGGACAATCGAAAGATAAATAGTTGTTAGACAAAACAAATTTATAGGACCAAAATATCTCTAATAGTTTTTTGAGAAATACTAATTCAATCCTTTATCTTGTGGGTCACAATATATATATATATATATATATATATATATATATATATATATATATATATATATATATATATATATATATATATATATATATATATCCAGCAGACCGCAAGAAAGGAAAAAAGGGATCATTTTTCTTCGGAAAAAGCTATTTCCTTATTCGAAAATCTGTACTAGGGTGTGATTAAAACCATGCACACTGAGGCAGCGAGTAAACACTTTGATCTTAATTTGGTACCTTTAACCACTCGGCTACGCGGAAGACCAAAAAACTTCCGAATAGACAAGCTCATAAAGTCAGATTAAATGTGTTCATGGTAATTAATTCATGAATATATAATGGATCAGCATGTTTGTTAGCATTATATAATCTATTAACCTACATTTTAGTATTTACTTCTTCGTTTGTCTGACGTCTCAGATGTGTCACGCTTCAGATTCCAGCACAAGTCAGCCAGCAAAGCAGGGCTCCATTTTTCCTTATACCTGTTTTCCATTGACGCTATATTTTGATGGAACCTCTCCATGTTCATCACTCACATCTCCTGCATTCTCTGAGAAGAAGGTCAGATGAGAAGGAAGAAGGGGTATCTTCAGTGACATATTGCATACGAAATCTTGGTAGCACTTTATTGGGCTCTTTTCTATACGCTCCCGCTGGGCCCCTTGGTGCTTTCCCAGAAGTCCGTTGCATACATCTTCGAATGCATCCAAGGAGGCTGGCTCAGTTTCATCTATTGTCGACTCGAAGTCCTCCTCAGCTATAAGTTGACGAATCTGAAGGCCTACGAATATGCTGTCTTTAATCTAAGTTAGGGCAGGTCGCTTTGAGGTACTGGAAACATGGCTTGTTATGTTGCAGTAGTTTGGTAAATTGCTTCATTAGGCCTAGTTTTATATGCAGTGATGGAAAAATCATTTTCTCCTTCTTAACTAGTGGCTCATGAATTATATTACTGCATCTAGGCATCATAGTTTCCCTAGTTGGCCATTCTGAGCGTACATAATGTACGGATCTGTCCCTACTGTCCCACTTGGAAAGGAAGCACATAAATTTGCTGTAACGTACTTGGGGGTGACATTGACCACTTTTCAACTTTAACCTGCTGCCCTATTAAACTCACCTCTCATTAGTCTAAGGTTAAGCATGCATATAATAGCTCTACTCTGTACTTGTACTCACCATCAGTGGAAGTTGTCTTGCATGCTTGGATTTCTTGCAATTCTTGAATAAGTGGGTGGTCAATGCCCCCCCCCCCCCAAGTGTGAGGCATCATTGACCGGGGTGGTCAAAGTCCCTCCGGGTGCACTGTTAACTTATATTTTTAGTAACTTTTAAGTTTATTTTCAATTATTTATAGTTTTTATTAATAGAAGAGTCTACAGGGAGTGCACCAGGGCAGCAAACAACTACCTACACATTTTTTTTTTCATTTTCACTTTTTTCCTTTATACTTTTTTCTAACTTTTCCTTTTAACATATTTACACTGGTTCTTCTTAAGCTTAAAGGTCAACAGGCAGAGCAGTAGGGAATACATACTGCTCTCTAGGGTTAATTGTTAGTTCACATTCCATTTTCTCCACATGTTGCACCTACCAGTGCAACATGAAGCTCCTCGTGGAGCTCCTTGAATCCATGATGCATAGAAGTTATCGCTCTTATAAATGATAAATGGTGGCAAGGGAGTACCATCAGCAGCACCACACATCATTAGAGTTACATTACCTTTGGTCATACTGATAATTCTGTAAGGATACTTCACTTCCCTACGGAAGATCATCATCTTAGCCGAGGTCTTTGTCTGCAAGATTATTCTCGTCATAGTTGAAAATGTTAGATGGTGGGATGCCTTTGAGCTCAATGCTCAGCCTCTTATGATATTGTGTGAGCACCTCCTCGGTCACATGGGCTCTGCTTCTCTTCACGTCATTGCTGATTCTCCTTGTTAGTTGTTTATCGCGCTTCATGAAGCCAGTTTTCCAGTCATGCCCTGAAGATTCATTGAAAAGTTGCTGAGTGTCTGCCCTAATCTACGAGTATCTAGGTAGCTTTTAACAATCAATCTTAGGTCTTAAGGTGGTAAAGGGAAACCATAGTCACTGCACTGGAGAAGTCTGGTCACAATGAGTACTTCTTCCCCATTGCTGAGAACAGTTTGCTCACTCACGCACTCATAGTGCGAAAGATACAAGGCTCGACCCCCTGTCCCTAAATCCGGGATCCAGATAGACGACTAAAACTCGTTGACAGTAGTTCTACCGTCTCCATTCTTCTGGCTTCGCCTAAGGCAAAAATTGATTTTGGCCTGGCGATCCTCAGTGATCAAATATTATTTCAGTATTATTTTAGTTTTATCCAATTGAATGAAGTTTACTGAATTTTGCTATAAGTTACTAATTAATAAATATAATATTGATTGAAGATAAACCTTCATACTCAAACAAAGATAAACAAGCTGCTAACTATAATACTGATCCATGAATGAGCCCTTCTGACTATTCAACTACTATTGACTGCTGATATATATAATAATTTCTTCAGTGTTTCTACATTTAGTTTTATCCAATATATTTTACGGACATTCACTTTTATTTAATAAACAATATATTTTTATATTTCTATTTTGATTGAAGGATAATAAAGGCACATTTTTATATTAATGTAATTTATTGAAACAAAAAGGCAAGCAAAGAAAATAAACTTTTGGCTGGCAATTTCTTCTTCCTCTTCAAGTAGACTTCATTGAAAATAGTATTTTAGGGACTACCGGGATGTTCCTTCATATTATGGACAAGTTTCTCCAGGTATGGCTTAAGGTTGATAGATAAAGAACAGCGCAAGTCATGTTGAGGATCCAAACGGTTCCTTGCTTTAGTATTGACTCTTGATCGTCACAAGAGCTTCTTGTTCGCAGAGGTATGTGGTGGGAAATGGAATAAGAGCTTTTTCAGGCCTCATGAATCAGAATAGGCTCATCCTTCAGTTGAGCCCAGAATTCAGATATGAGAGACTTTCAAAACGTTGTTTCAGCACCTGATTATCCTGGATATCTAAAAGTTCTTCTCGAAATCCTGGGATATCTCCTCCATCATCATTAACGTTCACACCGAACACATTCCTGACCCAGTTGTGTTGACATACATCAACATTTTCTTCTAAATATTTCTCCATTTTCTCCACAAGCTTCTGCAAATGATTTT
Source organism: Ceratothoa steindachneri (assembly GCA_963969495.1). Classification (NCBI taxonomy): domain Eukaryota; kingdom Metazoa; phylum Arthropoda; class Malacostraca; order Isopoda; family Cymothoidae; genus Ceratothoa; species Ceratothoa steindachneri. Next base: position 132,931,118 of record OZ018322.1, on the reverse strand, counting down.
TTAAAATCAATTTAATGTCTGCAAGCTCTATTTCTGACGAATCTTACAGCACTGCAGTCAGCTCTGGAAAAGCAGCTGTTTTCCGATGGCTATGACAGCTGCATTTATTACATAATTTGTGGACAACCTTCAGCGATCACAATCCGAAAGGGGGATAATGTAGTCGAGTCGTTTCCTGCTATGCTTAAACGCTTACTGCTTACAGGTTCCCCACCTGATCAATGGTATAATAAAATACCCACCTTTAGCAAACTAAGGAGGACTCTGGTACACTACCAGCAATATGCTTTCTTTCATTGAAGAAAGAAATAGGCTTTCTTACAAAGGAAATAAGCGATAGGCTTTCTTCTATAGTAAGAAAGCAAAAGGATTTTTTTTTTACAAAGGGAAATCATTATGCTATATTTCCAAATGCAGAAAGATATAGGTTTTCTTTTATAAGGAAGAAAGAAATATGCTTTCTTTCTAAAAGAAGAAAACAATAGGTTTCTTTCTAAAGGGAGAAAGCAAAAGGCTTTCTTTCGAAAGAAAGAAAGGGATAGGATTTGATTCCCTAGGAAGAAAGCGATAGTCTTTCTTTCAAAAGGAAGAAAGCGATAGGCTTTCCTTTCAAGAGAAGAAAGAGATAGTCTTTCTTTCAGAAGGAAGAAAGCGATAGGCTTTCTTTCAGAATGAAGAAAGCGATAGTCTTTCTTTCAAAAGGAAGAAAGCTATAGGCTTTCCTTTCAAGGGAAGAAAGAGTTAGACTTTCTTTTCAAAAGAAGAATGTGATAGACTTTCTTTCCGAAGGAAGCACGCGATGGGCTTTCTTTCTGAAGGAAGAACGCGATAGGGTATCTTTCCAAAGGAATGAAGCACTAGGCGTTATTTCAAGGGAAAAGAACGCACTAGGCTTTCTTTACAGAGGAAGAAAGTAAGTCTTTGTCTGCAGAAAATAGAAATGAATCGATGTTTATGTGACAATTTGGGGCTACCGAAAACAGAAGAATAATTCGAAATTCAAACGCCCGTTCGTTGTGAAGTAGACTGAAAGTTTTGATGCGGTCTATTTATTTTTTAAGGGGCGTTAGCGGGAAATTCATAATTCTTCTGTTCATAAATTTGTAGTATTATAATGTACTCCTAATTATGGAAAAAAGAAATCTCGAAACCATGAGTCACTTCCAATTGCCCATCAATTTACCTTGAAATTTATACACATTTAAAGAAATAGTGATGCAAACATAAAATTAATAGGTTATGTACAAATAATGGCACATAATATACCCTATTATTCTTAGTTATGATATAGCCTGAATGTGCATCAAAGTTTCTATGTTGATAAGTGAAAAAAATTAAATAAAGTGAAAAATTATAATTAAATGTTAGTGATATAATGCACATGAACAAAATCGTAACCAACGAGCGTATCTATAAAATTATAACAAACGAGGGCATAGAACATTAATAATTATTACATACAAAATGTGGTAAAAATAAGTGCTACCTGCAGTTCATGTAAATTGGTTCCTCAAAATACGTTCAATTTTCTTAAACATCTCAACGTATTATTTATGTGACAAAGCAATGGAATTTAATATAAAAAAATAGTTAAAACCTTGGACAAAGTTTGTCAGAATGGTTATGATGTAGATTTTAATGCGAATGGATTTTCGGCATTAAATATCGAATTCCACCCCAGGTAACCTAAATGGAGAATAGAGACCTCAAATATTCCCTAATGTAGACAACAGACCTCAAATATTTCCTAATGTAGAATCTAGACCCCAACTTCCTCAAACCAATTTTAAAATCTTATTTAGTTTAATTTAAAACAATTTAAAGGTTATTATAAAATTTAATTTTATTGTCGTAACTTTAATTAGAAGAATATTGTATAAAATAGATAACACAAAATTGAAAAAACATATTGTTAGTGTTTTTCATGCGACATAAATTCGTCTAAGTATGAGTCTCCATCCATTCATTGATTTTATAAAACTCTTGGGCCGATACCAATGACATTCAATAGTTTGTCTGTGCAGTAGAGTAGTAGAGTATTTGGCCTAACAAAACAAAGCGAGTTCCAGGTGTTACTACTTTTTGAATAATTGGTTGTAACGTATTTGCATTCTTTTGTTCGCAATCTCCATATATTCCTACAGCAGGTTTAGTGCTTGTGTCAACCAGACCAAAAACACATAATGGCTTGTTTGGATCTCTCCCGCGATGGTGCTTGAGCTTTGTGTGAAAAACATGATTCATATATTCCTACAACGATGCCAGGACCACCAACTTTTACTGGATTGTTTTCAAGGTACTATAAACACGATTCTCTGAAAAAGTTATACCTATCCACGATAGTTATCTCTGAAACATTAAGCTGAATCGTGAAAATTTTTTGGACTGGATATTTCAACTCCAATGATAAATGATGAATATTCATATCTTGAGAGGAAGATTTGAATTAGCAAAACAGGATTTAGAATAATAATAATAGGTATTTAATATGCGCCCTTCAGGGCTGTTAGCCCTCACAGAGCGCAGGTTGTGAAGCGAGTGTAGAGAAAGTTTACAGGGGAGAGAAGGCAATTCTGAAGATGAGTCTTCAGGAGACGTTTAAAAGTAGGAAGGGAGGATGTTCTATTTTTGTTTTTGGTGAAGTGATTTTTTGGCATTTGTGTGCAAATTTGTCCTGGGCTGAAGAATGTTTAGTCCAGTTCATAATTTGATTAGAGCCCAAACACTTAATATCATTTTGCAAGAAATCAATGCTGTTTCATCCAGGTATTAACCGTTTGAGTGTCTTCAGTTGATATCAGAGGTAACACAACATCTTCAAAAATTGTGAGTAGATGTAGTCTTGTTGCGCGATACAGCCTGAGAGCTGAGCACATGTGATGCTAACCATCCTCTGAAGCATTTTTTTCTTCTTCTCGTGGGTGACCAGCCTCCACGAGAGAGTTGCGAGCGCTTCCTTGGTGGAGTAAATGATTTCTTCATCTGCTCTCGGAACTGTTGTGAGGGATCTGTTACGATAGAAGTCACCCTCGTCTGAGATGTGCGATTGAGAGCTCGTGAGGCAGCCGTAGCGGGTTACTCGACTGGGGTCTCCAGGGCTAGAATTTCAAGGGCTTCTTGTATGTGATAGGAAGGTGCCGAAGAAAGGATTCCCGAAGAAAGTGGGACCCACACTACGTCCATAGTGTGTCTTTCAATTTCATTCGAAGTTCCTCAGGGAAAAGATAGGATAGCTGAGTGATACGAGCAAAGGTTCCAATTTTTAAGTGGTGAATGTGGTGGGGTCTATTGGTGGTTGAGGGGACAGACAGAGTCGATCACCTGTTTCTTCTTGCCTTTTAATTATTAATTTATCTTACTTGTGGCTTTCAAGTCTTTCAATTTTTTCTTTTGTTAACTTCGTAAATTTCTCCGCAAATTTTGTTCATTTCGCATCTTTTGTATTTTTAAATTTCTTTTAGTTTTTATTTCTTTTTTCATTTTTGTTCGTTCTCTTGCTTCTATTTTGGTAACTTCTTGTTAAAGATGTTTTGTTTGTTTTTTGTCGTATCTATTGTGTTATTTTGTCATGATCAGATGGAAATTGGGTTCGTAGCTTGGCTAAGGAAATTCTAATGTTGATATGCGCCTTATAACTTGCGCGGTGATGGGCAGTCCCAGTACTTTGCCTTTGTTGGAGTAGGGCTAAATCTCATCAATCACGATGCCATCATTAAAGTTCCGGTGGTTCACTGGGAGGATCTGGAATTTAGGCGATTGGTTTTAATTTTCCGACCCTTCTCGTACCTGTTGATATTACCTGTACTTTCGCGTTTCATTAGGTGCTGGGAGTGATTTAGGTCTAGTCATCTATGAGCTGCAGATACCTCATAATTATTCTCACACTTATTTATGCTGGTCCAGCGTGTACACGAGGTACATCAGTAGACTCAAACAGCTACCTTGTGGAACACCCGCCTCGAGTTCGAATTTGGGTCCTTTGTAACCCTCTCTTGGACTGGGTTGAACTGGAGGTTCAAAATTTTATATTGAAGGCCTCTTAGCCAAACTGCATAAAAGGCATTTTGTACATCTCTCAGTACCACGTGTACGTTCTTTCCTTCTGCACGGAAGAGTGCGAGGTTTTCCGTCAGAAGGGCGAGGGCTGTATCTTCCCTCGTTTCTTGCGGAACCCGTGCTTCAAGCTCGGTTAGCTGTTAGTGGAGCTGTTTTCCAGAAGTTTTTCATGGACTTTACCTTCGTACTGTAGGAGAGAGATCAGCTCGTAGTTCACCAATTGATCAGGGGATTTGTTCCCTTTAGACACAAAAATTGTTTTAGTTATCTTTAGACCGTCAGGAAAGTAGCCCGCATTTAGGGAAGCATTGTAGTTGTTGGTGATTCCATAAGTGATCTGCTGGGGGGCATGCACTAAGTTTTTTTGGTGATGCCCGTCCAGTCTGGTGCGTTTTGGTCAAATGATTTAACAGTTGCCATTAACCTCCCCTGTTTGTATTGGGTGGTAATGCACTGCCATCTCCCTCCTTTCGTCGATGTGAAATTGTGAGTGCATTCGATATATCATCTGATTGAGGTCTTCTATCAGTTACCCCTCGAATTGCTGGTTGAACTCTTCATCAGCATCTGTTTTTATTGGGAAGATCTCTTTTCAGAATGTTATAAATCTCTCTTCCAGAGCCGCCGGGTCGTCGATGTCATCATTGTTCTTCTTTATCCTGATTTTTTTTCTTGGTAGTCCCTTTAGTTTCATGATACTCCTCCAGAACTCTTTCGAGCTAATCTTGCAATCTAATCTGGATATTAGGCTGCGCCGAGCCTTGGCCCATTGGATGTTTATAGCCTGCTTAAGTTCGTCACTTAGGCGTTGTAGCAGATAATTGATTTCCTGCTTTAGGTCTAGCCTTCTAACTTCCTCGCGCACCTACCTGTAGTCCTGAGCGATCTCCTCCATCTCCTCGGTCCATCTAGGGTGCTGGTGAGGGGGGGGGGGGGAGGGTGTCCTATTTTGGTTATACACTCGGGGTCTGCTTCTAAGATTGAAGCAGTTATCCTCTCCAGCTCCTTGTTAATCTCCTCCAATGTTAACTCGCTTAGATCAGCTGGTTTTTGCCTACTGAGGAGTAGTCTGTAGCGTCCCCAGTGTGCCGCGGCGTAGCCTTTACGAAAAGTGACTGGGAACTGGATAGACGCGAATGAGATTGTAGTTAAGATCGCTATGTAGTCGATGGCTAATTTGGGGCCTGGCTTGCTATGGTAATTGAAAAGGAAGTCGTTGCTTGTCATGATTCTATCAGACTTGGTAGCTGAGCTGTAGGGGATATATGTCTAAAGGTTCGGCCCTATCATTTGGATATTTGTTGATGCAGAGACTTTGAAGGTAGAAGATACAGATAGTGAAAATAAGGGGGTGACATAGTTTTGCCCTGTGATGAGGGAGGGCATCCCTTTCCTATTAAATGGATTTTACTTATGCTTGGTGTCTGTTATAATTCACATGTCGTTGTTATTCTGATGATTTACAGTTACTCTGTTTTCAATTGTCACTCTATAGTTGATGTTCTCAGTGTTTTAGGTGTTTTCGTTCCTTCAAACCCTTGTAGGCAATCGGGTTCGGCAATTTACCTTGTTACGTTATTGTTAACTGTTTGTATTTGTATCTTCTGATCTTTTTCTTTCTTTCTTTCACCTTGTTTGCTTGAATGTGTTGACTGTACACAGTCTCAGTATTGTGTGTATGTCGGTACTATTTGTTCATCGAAGCAGATCTTACTACTAGGGAATCTTTTTGCGCCAGGCGACCTTTTACCGTAGTCTTGCAGGTACGCTGATTTTTCCTCCTATTCCTTCTAGTTCTAGAATGATATTATCGTTCAATATTGATCAAACCTTTTGAGCTAGTTTCTGAGTCGCAATGTTGACGGACTCCAAACGTTGTCTTTAGTGTAGCCTTTTCGCGGTCAATGGTCGCTTCTTTTGACCTTGTTAATGATGAGGGAGGCAAAGTTCTTCACTCGTTGGAGATTTCTCACAGAGGATTTGTTAGACGCCTGGGTCACCATGGCAGTGTAGATGAGCTTAGATCAGATGAACATTAGGTATATTTTCCTAATGTTGGCGGAGCTAAGATTTCTAAATCTGTACAGTTTTAAGAGTTTCCCCTTCGCCAGATTCTGCTATTCCGTGTGGTACTTCCCGTATCCGTGGGCGGAAATGTTTAGGTCGAACACGGTGCATTTGGCAGTGTAGCCGTATTTCCTCCCATTTGCTACAAAGGGCCACGTAGTCCAAACGGTCAACGGGATGATCTTGAACTTATCCCTCTTGGTTCTGATCTTTCATTTCCTCTCGCACTGATCTACCTTGAGAATTTCGCTCTATTTTGTGCTGTCTGTGCCCTTGCATTCCTATCCGCGTATTGGACAATTTGTGTGATGTCTTCTGCCAATTGTAGATACACCACGTCCCTATGAATTGGAATTGGGAGATCGATATTGTGGACCAGGCAAAACAAGGGACTCATGAAGGTTCCCTGTCAGACGCCCACCTTTAATTAGAACTTTGATCATCTGCACACTTCGATCATGAGACATGCCTTCTGTCCATGATGAGGTCGCAGATGATCCTTTCCAAGATCAAGTCTAGCTGAGGGCTCAAGATCTTTTATTGGAGTCCTTCCAGCTAGACCTTGTCGAAGGCCTTTTGCACGTCCTTCAGAACAATGTCTACATAGTTCCCTTTCGCTTGGCAATGGGCAATTTTCTCAGTCAGGAGCGTCAGGGCCGTATCCGTGCCCATCTTCCTACGGAGCCCATGTTGTTGTAGGATGTGCGCTCCTAACTCGTTCACTTGAGGTTGTCGCCTTTCGGCCACGATTTTCCGAAAATCTTGCCGAGTATCTCGAGAAGTGAGGTTAGGCGGAAGTTAGCCATTTCGTTTGGGGAGTTTGTCCCATTTGAGATAAAAATTATTTTAGCCATCTTATATTCATCTGGGAAGTGGCCTGTGTTCAGGAAAGTGTTGGGGATATTGACGATGCACTGAGGTATTTGCCACGGGACGTTCACGAGGCCATCCCAGCATGGTCTTTTCAAACGTGATGGGGCACCCATTGTTAACCATCTTCCTTTCTTGGGATACTTGGAGATGCGGATAGATCTTATCTATCATTGTGACGAGGTCATCGAGTAGTTGGTCTTCGAAATCCTGGTCGAAGTCTTCGTTCTTCTCAAATGTTGATGCAAAAATCTCTTTCCAGTGTCTCCTGAATATTCTTTCGAGAGTTTTGGGATCATATATGAGTTTGACCTTTGAAGGCATCTCTTTAAGTTTTCAAATATTCCTACAAAACCTTTCTGTTTTTTTTTCTCTGTCCCGCCTACCAATAATCTCATCCCAGATATTCCTTTGTTTCTAAAGTATTATGTATTTAACCTATTAGTGCATAGCATCCAGAAAAATAGACGCTAGAAAAATATTCATCCCAAAACAAGTTTAATAATAATTACTTATTTATCTGTTTCAGTTTACCCTTAATACAATTCTCTATCACGTTTTTTTATGAATAATGTAATCAAAATATAATTTTCTTTGAAATAAATCAGTTTACTTCAGGATGTCGTTTAGTAAATGTGTTGCCTCCCGATCTGGGTAAGTAAATTATTATTATTATACATGTAAATTTATTATTATTACTCTTTTTTCTTTTATATATTTAAATGAAATGTTAATTATCGTGGTGAAGTTATAGATTTATATAGATATCGATAAACATACATTCTACAGAGAATAATATTATGGTGTCCATAAAAACGAACGCTATGCAGTCAGACTACATTTTTGTTCACATGCTCCATATTTGTATAATATAAATAACTATTCCCATATAAATAGCCGGTTAGATAAACTGGGTTATATATATTTTTGTTTATTTTTATTTAGTTATTTATATTTGATATATTATTTTATGTGTACTGTTCAATTTTTAGTTAGTTCCATGCTTTTCAATGATTTTTTTATATTATAGGAATTTGAACACCCACGAAATATTGTCATCACTTGAAGACAAGGCTGAAGATAATATAGAATCTGGTGACATTGTTCTTCATGTTCCTGAACCAGAAATAAATTGTCTAACTGATGAAGATTCAGATCTGTCAGAGGATGAAGCTACTGGGGATATAAATTACCTTGGCCGAACCTTATTAAATACGAAGTGTGATTTCATACCCCATAAACATTGCGAAACTAAGGCCGAAAACATATCTGGTTTTTCAGGTGAAGGTAGAAGAAAAATGAAAGTAAGTCAAATAAACTGGAGTAAAGAGGTTCTTACTTTTGATATAATTTCTTCTGAAGCATCAACTGAGAGTTTACCTGAGGACATATTTTCAGCAAATAATGAATTAGAACTACTAAAATTGTTTTACACTGATCATTTTATTGAGGAAAGAGTTGAATAAACAAAGATTTATGCTCAACAAAGAAATGTCAAATTGAATTTGAACACTGATGAACTATTGGCAGTATCTGGGGGGTTACTTCTCTCGGGCTATGCAAAATATCCAAATAAAAGACTCTATTGGTCTAGTGAATCTGATCGTCCTAGCATTTTGTCAGACGCTATTGGATGTAACATATTTGAAATGATATTGCATCACATTCATTTCAATGACAACCATAAAATGGATGTAACTAACCGTTTATATAAGACAAGACCATCGATTGATCACCTAAGCAGTCAATTTGTTTTAATTAGGAGTTTTAGAAGAACACCTTTCAAGTGATGAATCAATGGTAGTGGCCTATATTTATATATTTATTTGATGTTTCAATAGTAAACTCCTGGATTTTATGGAAAAAGGCCAAGAAAGACAATATTCCTACTTTGAACTTTCGAAGATATTTAGCAGTAACTATTTTGAAATCACATCGTATTGCATCGATGCAAGGAAAAAGAGCTCCTCAAGTTAAGAGTGGGGTTAGATATGATGGTTTGGGGCATTTTTTGCAAAACTCGAACAAAAGGAGATGTGCCAATTGTCCTGGAAAAGCAGCATTTACTTGTGTTAAGTGTGATGTAAGACTGCATCTTAAGTGCCATTTTAGTTATCACACAAAAGACTAAATATACATATGTTTAAAATTAAGAAAATTACCTTTTTTCTCATTGCTAAATTATGTTAAATATTAATTTGTTTGTAAGAAAATTGAAATTTAAAACTTTTCTCTTTTTTTCCTTATATTGCATAGCGACCTGTTTTTTGGACACCTTATATCTCAACATATAAAAGTAGGAGAATCATAAAATTTTGTACAAATACTCCCCTTAAGGTATCTAGAAACATAAAAATATTAACCTTTAATCTCAAAAATTGTACTTTATGCACTAATGGGTTAACCTACTTGCTTAGATATCGCCTTCGGGCTCTTCTTTCACAGTATGGTCCTGTCCTACCGATTTCCTCATAGGTCGCTCTATGTTTCCTAGCTACGAGTATATCCCTCATCTCGTCCATCCACCTATGTTGTGGGAGCATTTTGCGTGAGATCCTGGGGAGGCATCTCTCGTCCACTAGTGTGTGTGGAGATCGGTGATCTTGTTGATCTCCTCATCCATTTCTTCGAGATTTGCAACGTTCAGATTAGCGGGCTGGTATTCACTGAGCATCTCTTTTTTATAGCCCCCAGTTAGCTTGCTTATAACCTTTCTTAAGTGGGGCGGGCTTGAGCATCAATGCAAGTGAGATGATTGTTAGAATACGGATGTGATCGCTCGAGAATACGAGTCTGGTTTGTTGCTGATGTTGAATGGGAAGTTGGTACTCGTTAATACTATGTCCATTTAAGTTGCAGAAGTGTCTTAGGAAAGGTCGGAAAAGATTGTCCGACCCTTTGCAACTTGTCGCTTTCGAGCAAAAGCTCCTAGTTTTCTTCCCCTCTAGTTGGTGTCACTATAATCAGATGCTCTGCATCTGGTGTTTAGGTCACCACCTAGCAACGTCAGTCTCCAGTGCTCAAACAGGGTAAGTAAGTTGTTAATCGTCAGATAGGGGCGGCGGAGCGGCTGGTATGCTGCTGCCACAATTAAGCACCAGAGCAGGGTCGGAATTTCAACAGCCACGAATGATTCGTCTAAGTCTATAGCTTTTCAACTCTATGTTCTTTCTGGTCGCGATGGCTGCGACATTGAATTTTTCCTAGTGTGGTATTTTGAATTGTTTGGTGCTGGTATTTATGCCATGTTCTGTGATGTGGATAATGTCGAGGTCTACTATTTGGAATATATTTCCATATACAGTAGATTTTCCCTTCCATCCATCCACGATAATTGTCAATATTTTAAGCATATTGTTGGTGTTCTCCATGTTTTCTTGTTAGTATGTGTTTGTTGCCTTCCTATCGGGTTTTGCGAAAGTTTAATTGGGGTTTATTTTTATCTTCTAAAGGTTTACGTGTGAGATTGAAAAAATTACGTCAAAGAAACTTAAACTTCTACTTTTCCAGCATGCGTCAATAAAACGTCTTTTCCATTGTGTCTCGAGATGGACTGAAAAGAATGAGATCTCTGCTCTCCTGCCTGCCAGTCACAACAGTCCAACAACGCCAAGCGGTTCAATGTCAGCCGGACGACCGTCCACAGAGTCGCAGAGAGGCTCAAGAACGGGGGAGACCTTAAAGATCGACCTCTTTCAGGCAGATCTCAAGTTGTTAACTGTTTGGCAGTGAAAAAGGCCTTCGAAAGTTGCCTTCTCAACGATTTGAAGAGTCATAGCAATCGAATTCTCATTTTTTCTGAGTAAAACCCCTTCACGATCGATCCCTTTATCAACGAGCAGAGAAACCGCCTAGTAAGCTTCGTCCAAGACGTCTCCGAAATCTGTCAATGACCAGGCACCCGGCCTCCGTCATGATGCTTGACATCGTGGCTTCGAATGGCAAGAGGATGCCGCCGATGTGGTTCGCAACCAGTTACAGCCTCATCGCTGCCGATTACAAAGACATGTTGGGCACGAAAGTCCTGCCCTGAGTGAGAAAGATCATGAAGAAGGTGTAGTATGTCTTTCAGCAGGACGGTTCCCCGGACCACACGGCCAAGAACGTGCAAGTGTGGCTGGGGCAGAACATGAACTGGTCGAAGGATTTTTTCACACCGCAGTCGCCCGACCTCAATCTCATCGACTACACCGTGTGGGCGCATGTCGAGGGCAAGTGCTTCAATGTCAGCCACATCAACGTCGACAAGCTAAAATCCTCCGTCAACCGCGTGTGGGCCATAATGAGGAAAACTTCGTCCGCAACGTGGGCGCCACCTTTAGGTCTCGCCTGGAGCGTGTGGTTGCCGCCAATGGTAGCTCAATTAATTAATATTAAAATTTTAATTCATATTTATATGATAAAACAATAAAAAATGAGTTTAACTACATCAAAACTATCATTGTGTCTCTTGTTGAGGGTGTCGTAAGGGGTGTAACAGAACTTTTTCCAATACCTGCTACTACTACTTGTTGTGCGCTTTTCCCTTCCTGATCTTCTTAAAATCTGCTACTCTTAGAGTGACGCAGGAGTCCCTGTACTGTTGGATCGTATCCGAGTGGTGGATTTCTTCAATTTCTGATTCTTGGTTTTTGGCTTCGAAGACCAATTTAAATTTGTTGGTGCCTAGTCCCTGTTATTCCTCCGCAATTGTCAGGTTGTCAGGGAACGTCGTTACCTGTTTCGAGGCGTAGATCTTTACATAGATCAAGCTCGTCTGCATCTTATTTGTTTATACGGGGGGGGGGGGGTTTCTCCTTGATCTTTGGGGGATTTTTGGAGCCTCTGATTTTTGTTCTTTAAATCAGATGAATAGTTTGAGCTCTCTCGTTTGGCCATATATTTTACAGACCAAACACTACTATAACCTAAGATCTGAACTCGTAACTGAATGGTCAGTTTGCTATGATCCAAGACAGTTTAAGGAGTGTTCCGTGTCCGCTAAGTTGTTCTACTACATCGGTTTATGGAAAAAAGGCAAAGGAAAAGACAAGACCACTTACTCGGCCAACTTCCGACTTAGGTTGAAGAGGCCTAAGTTAGTGTTCAAGCATTTGGACCTAACTATGAACGTTGCTTCCAATGCTATCCTCTTTCATCTGTTGGATGCACGTATCAAAGCGTCCTCCTGGATGACTTTGATACCGGATTAAGGAATTCTTAATATTGCCCTTACATAACCGCATTAACTTGAACGTTATTGGTCATTTATCTCAAATTTAACGGGCGAAGAACGACGAGAATATTTGCAATTCTCGTTTCTATTAAAGTTTAAAACGCCAGTGGTTCTTGAGATTTCTCTTATTATAGTAATTGATGGTTGCCCGGTCGTAAGGAGCAATCGTGAAGAGGGTTGAAGAGCTCCAGAAGACTTTTCTAGCAGGTTAATGAATTCTTACTATTGCCCTTACCTAACCGCATTGTTGACATGAACGTTATTGGTCACTTATTTTAACTTATTATTTATATATATATATATATATATATATATATATATATATATTAGTGTACTTGGTTAGCAGTCTTTCTTGAATAAAAATTTTGTTGAAGACGATTGTGTATTTTGCTTTAATTAATTTCCTTTGGCAACTTTCTCTTCTTCTATCTGTTTTATTCCATCTTTTAGATGGTGGATCACTTGTCCAGTATTCATCTCTCTTTTAAATGAATGTGTTTGGTAAAAATCAAACTAAAATGCTAAGCTTTCGATACTGTACAAATAATCCACCATCTACAAGATGGAGTAAAGAAGATAGTTAGAAGAAGAGAAAGTTGCCAAAGGAAATTAATTAAAGCAAAATACACAATGGTCTTCAACAAAATTTCTCTCTCTCTCTCTCTCTCTCTCTATATATATATATATATATATATATATATATATATATATATATATATATATATATATATATATATATATATATATATATATATATATATATATATATTACCGAGCAAAATAAGAGAAAGATTTTCCTATATTAAAATATTTTTTAAAATATAATTTAGGAAGATTCCATATGATACAATCGTTTAGTCAAGAAATTATACAAAATAAACTAACAAAATAAAATATTAACACGTGCAAAATAAGAGAACGATCTTTTACAGAATTGCTTAGCAAACAAATGCACAAGAAACAAAGCAAGATTTGACAACGATGAAACTAAAAACACTTAGAAAGAAGGGCTGAAGCCTTTGTTTTCTATTACTTCGGGCCAAAGACGACCACTGGACCTCATCAGTTCCTTGCAATATTCTGCTGTTATTCTGTTCCATTCTATTCTCACAAAATCATAATATAAACTTATATTTAACGTATAAAAATGGTGGTAGTTACAAAGGCCGAATTTGCGTAGATCACGGGCGGGAAACCTTTCCTGTGTTGAAGGACACATTAAGTTAGCTGTCGGTTGCATTGATGAAATTTTAATTGTATAGACTGGAAATTGCGCATCATTTTGTATATAACTAACTACTAAGATTAGTTATCAGCTTAAAAATGAAACAAAAATTAATTCAAAAGTTAACTAAACTTTTAATGTCTTTGTTGCGAGTACTTTTTGTAGGAATGAAATAAAATTATTTGATCACCAAAATTTGAATTATTTCAGAAGGCCACACTTAATGGCCAAAGCGGTCACATGCGGCCTAAAGGCCGCTGGTTTTCCGCCCCTGGCGTACAACAGGAGTCAAATGATTCTTCTACCTTTAATATGAAATAAAAATAAAAACCTAGCTACTTATACAACAGTGTATATCCAAGCGCATACTTGTACAGCAACACTAACGACAATATCTCAGCGCTAGTAAGCGACGTGCGTTCCCTTGGCCTCCAACCGCCAGCCGTACAATGCACATTTTTCACAAATGGGGGAATTTGAGGTGACGCAAATACCGCCAATGGCCTGCCAAAGTGCTAATTTGAATTCAGCATCCATAAATTGGATAAAATACTTATATATGCAGTGTCTTAGTGAAATATTTAAATATTTGTGGTCTAGACCTATATATACATGTATATCGTATCAGAAATCAGCACCCTAAAATTAGTTTAGAACTCCCATTTTTCATGCTAGCCTCAATTTCTTTATCGTAAACCACCGTAATTACTTTCATAATACCAGATAACTCTATACCAGGGGCGGGCAACCCTTGGCACGCGTGTCAAATGTGGCACGCCGATGACTTATTTCTGGCACGCGAAAGCACAGGTTACCGGTTTTTTTTTAAGAGGTTTTTAAGAAATATGTAGAATGATGAGAAATTCAGATACTTTCCAAACACAAAAAGGTACATCGATAATTTCCTAAAAGATGACATAACAGACGGCCAATGTCTCTAGGTTTAGAGAACTGGAAGAGACGGCAAAATTCATTAAGTTTCCAGACAGTATCAAACTGGATGAACTAAACTTGCAAATGTTTTCTTTGGATAGACATGGATGATTTGAAATGCACTTGATTGAATTTCAAAGTAGCTCAATTTGGAAACGAAAAAATTGGTAATTTTAGAGTTGACTTAGAAAATAGTAAAAAAGGAGTGATTAGAGACGGGAGTAACAGAGAGAAATGCGGAAAATTAAGTATTAAAGATTTAGAATATTATTCCAGAAAATTATCTGTTTAAAGAACCTTGCAACAGCATTACTATCCATGTTTTCGTCTACATATGCTTATGAATCTTTGTTCTCAGGGATGAACTTTGTTGAGTTTCGTAAGAGGAGTAACCTGATGGATGAAACTAGTAGTGCATGCATATCTCTCAAGGTTACTAAATATAAACCCGATATAAAATCTGTCATCAGTGATACAGCGGCAGAAATCCAACTGAAAAATAATATATAGAAAGAGTCAACAAGTTTTCTGACTCTAGTTTTATCTGATGTTTTCTTTTGAAAGTGGTTGTTTGAATGTAGTTTTGAAGGTACATAAATATATTTTCTTTTTTTATACATCAATTGTAAAGGATTTAAAATAAGCAAAAGATTATCTGTTAGTAACCTTTTACTGTGATTTAGTAATACAAAGGTATAACTGGGAAAAAATAATGACTGATTAATCGAAAAAAAATATCAATGTTAATTTTTTGTGTTGATGTAAATAATAGTCGTTAAATTGTGTGAATAGGTATGGCAGTTACAGTTATACTTAGAGGCTAATGAAAAAATCCACACAAATAACCTTTTCGTAAAGCCTGTTATAATCTTTTTCATTCAGTCAGTTTTACATAATTTGCATAATGACTTACAATACTGTGTCTTTATTGCTCGTGGGTGATTCTTTATTATTTAAAAAAGTTCTTCGAATGCTTAAGAGATATCAAATAATATGTTCTCCCAAAAACTTGGTTGGCACGTCAAAAAATTTTGTGTTAGATATTTGGTCGATTTTGGCACGC
Organism: Ceratothoa steindachneri; assembly: GCA_963969495.1. Classification (NCBI taxonomy): domain Eukaryota; kingdom Metazoa; phylum Arthropoda; class Malacostraca; order Isopoda; family Cymothoidae; genus Ceratothoa; species Ceratothoa steindachneri. The sequence continues at coordinate 132,915,689 of OZ018322.1, read as the reverse complement.
ACTCTCAAAAAGGTTGCCCACCCCTGCCCTAGACCATTGTTCATGTGTCCAATTTTTGTGATCTATGGCGCGCTGAAAACGTTTTTTCTATTCACCTCAGATATCCATGGCTTTTTTCCCACTTTAAATCCTTTTAGCACATGATCTTTAAGTCCTCTTCTAACTGCTCTGGTTGATATTTTTTTAAACTTAAAGCTTTATTAAACTCCTCAGCAAGTTCAGAAGATGTTTGACTGCGATTTTGTAAGGAAGCTTGAATGATAGGTGTTTTATCTAGGTGTTGCAAGACGTTTTCTGCCACTTCTCTTCCTTGATACAAAGTTCTTGGTCTCTTGATATCATTTTGTACTGGTTTTGGCAGCTTATCTTGAACATTTTTTTTGTAGCAATTTCTACTTGTGATGACTCTTGTCTTTAGAGAAGTTGGATTTGTGCTCTCTGTGCTTCTGTAAGTTATTTACTTTTAGTCATATTACTTATTTAGAATGATATTCAATATACAATAATAATAAATTTAAGCTTAAACCTAAGAAATATTGGTTAAATTTTGACTTTAGAAGACATACTATTTCATTAATTGCATACATTTAGTAAAATAATAAGCAATTCAAACATATTAGCAAATACACATTATCATACCTGAATAATATGATAAATACTAATTTTTTCTATTAAAAATAATAATTTTGCCCAAGGATATATATATATATATATATATATATATATATATATATATATATATATATATATATATATATATATATATATATATATATTGCACGTGAGTAGAGCAATGAATGCCAAAAATCTCACAGGAAAATGAAAGGCAGATTCCAAGTACTTTCGAACTTGTTCAGTTCGAAAGTACTTGGGAGAATCTGATTAGTAGCAGGAATATAAAGACCCAGGAAATGGCTCTAAACATTTATTGGCCGGACCTTTTGGACCTCAACTGGGACAATCATCAGCGACTAACGAGAGGAGGGGAAAAATATTAACACTAAACGTTTTTTTTAATTGAAACAACTTGAGTATCAAAAAATAAACAATGGATTTAAGAATAAAATAACCCATTATATTATAAACAAAAAAACCGCGACTGTGAACAAATTACAAAGAGGAACTGACCTGTATCGTCGGAGTGTGATAGCAACTGTGTGACGCTAGAAAACCAATAACGAAAATTGTTCGGTTGGGTTGTCGGTGGGTTAATGGGTTAATGTATGGTTGGTTATACGGTGAGTAATTTAATTGTAAAGGTGTAATTATTTAAATTAGGGTTTATTTTACTGATGAACAGCGACTCTAAGATTTTCAACTCCAAAGGTGTTGATTAAGAGGATGTTGGAAATGGGGAATGTTAGTTCTGTGCTGATTGATATATATATATATATATATATATATATATATATATATATATATATATATATATATATATATATAATACCACGTGTTCACTAGGTTGGCCGGCCCTAAATTAATTGCACTCCAGTATCGTGTATTTCCGCAAATTCCTTTTTAATCTACGCCTCTATTTCTCTCGCTTTTCCGTTTCCCTCTTAATGTCCACCATGACACAACGCCTTCTTGGGGGAAGGAAGGAATCTCCAAGCATCAGCCATGACACTCATCACCTCCACCACCACTAAAGCGTACGAAGCGCCCCCCCCCCCGCCCTACACACGTCGAAACAGAGAACCTGTAAACGTGTGGTCGAACAGCGATTGCGGATCTCTCAAGTGCTCGAATCGAGACGGGGCTACGGCTTGAGGAGCTCCCTGACTAAGCCCCTGGAGACGGGGACCTCAAGATCACCATCTAAACACCCATTGGGGGACGACTGGTCAGTCCTTTGCAGACCCGCAATGAGAAGGGGCGGGGGGGGGGGGGTTAAGAGTACTATGATCATAAAGGAACCAAATCGTACAAATAAAAGAACCGTTCAAAAATTGAGACTCAAACGTCCTTCGAGTTGGAATCTCAAGGCGCTTGTTCCTGGAGTTCTTCCGCCCCCCAGCCCCAGGTTAATTTGGGGATTGAGGATATGCTGCTCTTCACTCTCTTGTGCCCCATCATTCATCCCCCCTATTCTCTCTTTTGGATTCCTTGCCCTTTATTGTATTGACATATTTATTCTATTAATGTGGATGCCTTTCCACTCACCCCACTTGCCCCAATCATCATCCAGTGTCTTGCTCCTGCTTTCCTCTCACCTACTCTGAGTTCCTCCTTTCGCTGCCAACACCTACAGTATGGGGTCTGTACTGTCGGGTTCTTTCGCTCTTTGTACAAACTTGTTGTGTACTCTCGATCCCGTAAATTAAGGTCAACATAGTTTGCGAAGGAGAACTTTGCATAGCAGAAATTAATACTTCCCCCCCTCTTTAATAAAAATTAAAAACGCCACATTTTCCTCAGACTTCTTCCTCCTTTATTTTCCCCTAATCCCGGGAGGGCAATTTTTAGTCGCGTGCACTCACTCTATAAGTTATTATGTCGGTCGGTCGGGCGGTAACCGTTTTACTTTTTTTAACGAGTTTTTGAAAGTTTTGAAGGGTGTAAAGTCACAATAATTGAGAGCACACGACTTAGGTCTGTTGACTTTCTTTTTAAAAGGTCAACAAATGTGGGTCAGATCAAGAGACAAGGCGAGGAATAAAGAGTACTAGTTCAAAATCTTGGGCATCTACCAATTTCACATAAAGTGTAGTCGGCGTTCTGCAACCACTGAAAATAGCGGCCCTTCCCATCCAAGCACAATGCCACTCATTATTTTGTCCCCGCAACATTAACCATTAATAACGATGTGGTGTTGTGTGTTAAAGCATCGCATTCACCTACAAATGAGTTGAAAGGCGTCGTGGCACAAGTATTTTAAGAAACCCCAAAAGTTGATGAGATAGTGAGGAAAATCAACGAAGGAATTTCGAGGAAATATATAAGTTCTCGTTATGAGTAAAATTTTCCGAGCGCAAACAAACCCGCAACATCCTTATGGCGTTTGAAAGGGTAATAATTGAATGCTTGGAACTCGGGATGAACGCGTCGGGTGAGCGAAAAAGAAGGAAGAAACCATTGAGTGAATCACATTTGAGACAGATTCTCCCAAATCAATCCGACTGCGTGAACTTTCTCAACTTGTTCTTTTTGACGTTTGAAAGGGAAATGTTTGAAAGAGGAACAAGTTTTAGGATACCCAGGTCGGGTAAACGAAAAGGAAGGAACCAACGAGGGAATCACTGGAAAAACAAATTATCCAAATAGATCGGAGTAAAAGACCGAGGTAAAACTTTTCCAATTTGTTAGTATCGACCTTCCCCGACGTAATGGGGGCTAGTCTTTATTGGCTAATAAAGAGCTTTAAGGTAGGCGACCTACTCCGATTAAATGTTTTTATTTTTCTAACACTTCAAAGTACCATGTCTGTATATACACTCTTTCTCCGTTTATTTTTAAGGATGGGTATTTTAAAGAATCAGCTAATCCTCGAGGAATTCGAGGTCAATTTATCGTTCATAACATAACCGAGATTATACAACATCAAACCGAAGTGCGCCCCAAATTTCCACAGTTTCGGGAGGTGCGCGAATGTCTTTGCCTTTTCTTAAATGGAAACAGAAAAAAAGTATGGAAGAATTTGTTAACTGGACATAAAGACGGACAGGACACACTTCGTCTATAATGTCGGGGAACATTACTGATTGGAAAGGAATTAAATAAGGAAAAAAAGAAGGACAGTAAAGAAAAAGATCACTGATCATGAGAGCACTTCGTCATCCTTAAATCCTAGGATCACAAACAAGGAACAAGGTTGGAGGAGGTGGGAGGTCGAGAGCGTTCAGAAGAGGAATAAGCTCCGACAGCAGAGTTCGTGTAGACTTTTAAATTTATGCTGCCCCTCCCTCGTGGCGACCCTCTCTTGTTGCTACAGTGCTTCCCCCCCCATCCCGTCGCTCTCTTCTATCAACCCACTTCGACCTGTTCCTCCTTTGTCTTTGGCCACTGGACCTTCTGAGGTGAGTGAAACTTTCTCTTTCGACTAGGCCCTAGTATCTAGAGAGGAGGAAGTTTTATATTGCAGCCCTTGATGTTTTTCGCTGTTCCTCTTTTTATTTAATTCATTAACTCTTTTTTTGGACAAATCGAGTCAAACATCGGAAGCAGAGTGGGAACCTTAAAGAGGCGGGATCAAGAACCGTGGATTCATCATTACGGCTTGAGTAAATCAGAAAGATAAAGTGGAGAGTTGGAGTGTAAGGAGGGTTTGAGAGAGAGTTAGTATAAAATGAGAAGTCAGAGTATCAATAGTTTGCCGGCAAACCTCTTATCTCCCTAGTTATGGGTCCGAAGACCACGCAAGTGGGCTGTGGTTCTTTGCTTCCAAGAGCCCAATTCGCGCGTCAACACGAGGCCGACAGAATCGATCAAAGGGGTGAATCCAAGGGTGCCCACCCCCCCTCCGACGAGAACCGCCAACCTGCTGGCGGACAGCGCCCATCAATGAATCACAAGACCGCTCCCGCCCACCTCCATTTACAGCGGGCACAGCAGGGGCACCAGCGAGACCGGGCTGTCAACCAATGGCCTTCCCCACCGAACGAAGGAAGAGAAGGCACGGACCTCGGCCCCAATTGTACTTTTAGACGAGCTCTCCTTCAGTTCCCTCTCCGCGTTGATTTGAGGGGGAAGGAGATTAGGGAGAACGAGGGAATAACAAGCACAAGGGAACGCGGATGTCGAATGGGTAATCATGGGAAAACACGTGAAAAAGATTATTTTGTATGTATGATTGTATGTATGTGTGTAAGAGAGAGTTTTACACCCAGAGTTGACTCAGGGAATGGCGTTAGATTTACGCTGTGAAATTTAGCACCTCGCACTGATATTATGCGCATACTATAGACTGGAGGTGATGGGAAACGCGGGCAGAAGGTCTTGGAATGCGTTTGGGGCGGTCAGCGCCTAATCACTCTAAATACACCATACCACAAGAGCCAATTCCCTGTAACGATTAGAGGCATCATCCGCGCCCCTGTGGCCAGGTCACCTCTTAACAAGACCAAGATTTAGATAGATATTTGGGGAGATGGGGAAACCGCTGCTTCTGCGCCCGCAGTTTTCATTCGGCGCTGAGCGGAATCAACCAGCATCGCCCCCACCACCCCCACGCCAGCGCCCTCTCGCGCGACACTTTCCCGACAACCCTATCTTCCTTAGAGTGTCCCACGCGCCCACTAGGATGGGGTTGGCCTACAATTCATTCTTTAATGCCTTGCCACAGTGAGAAAAAAAAAACTAATATGTACTTCATTTACATATTTTGACGAAACAAGGATAGTAGGAAGGGGCGGGGAGAGGGGGAGAGCCGAGGAGGAGGCGAAGAAGAGGTGTTGCCTAATTGTACGGTGGGGATGAAAAATAGCTTCTAAATTTTAAACCTTCAGATGTGCGCGTGTGCTGTACGATGGTCATGTTACCTACATCATTACAAGCATGCGTGGTCCATATATATATATATATATATATATATATATATATATATATATATATATATATATATATATATATATATATATATATATATATATATATATATATATATATATATATATATATATATATATATATATATGTATATATATATATATATATATATATATATATATATATATATATATATATACATATATACATATATATATATATATTATATATATATATATATATATATATATATATATATATATATATATATATATATATATATATATATATATATATATATATATATATATATATATATATATCAATCTTTAAAAAGTGGGAAAAATATGATCGAAGCAACTCTCCTCCTATTAGCCTGACATCCGTAACTGGTAAAATCTAAGAATCGATAATAATCAGAGACAGGATGGTAGCCCACCTCAAGACTAATAACATAAATTAGAAAAATCAAAGTGGTTTTAGGCCCGGGCCCTCTTTTCTAACAAATCTCTTTGAATTCATTCACCAAATGATTTCGAACTATGATACTAACAAAACGGTATATAATTTACTTTGACTTTCACAAAGCGTTTGTTACAGTGCCGCATGTAAGAAGGAGGCTCTTACTTAAACTTAAAGCACACGGAATACGATGAAAATTCTCAAATGGATAGAAAATTGGGTCTCAGATCGCTCGCAGAGCGTAGTCATCAATAGGATAAATTCTGACTGTGCCTCAGTAACCAGTAGAGTTCCTCAGGGGTCAGTTCTTGGCCCAATATTGTTCATAATATATATTAAAGACCTCTATAATAGGATAATGTTGAAATTATTTTAGACTATGCTGCCCTCACACACAACGAAAAACATCCCCAGCTACATAAACACACAAACTTGTTTGCCGCCAACTGGTCCTGGATTTGCGCGAAAGTGTCGGAATTTTTTGAAAAAAGAACGGTCTTCAATATCACGGTTTATCACCCTCAGAAAGTCCTATGATACTCCGGTTTATGGCCTCTGGATTTGCGAGTGGGCAGACTGTGCAGACCCCACGTTAGAGGACAGGGGGCCTGGGAAATCAAACTGAGTCTCTCACCTCCCCAGTCTCTATAAGGAGCATCAAAGTTGGAATTAGTTTGGTAGAATACGGAATAGAGAGAGCATAGCGATAAGTTTAAACGACTCAGGAAAATAGCAATTGATCCCGCTTCAAGCAACATCTCCCTCTGAACTAGCTATACTTAAGTGTACTGTAAGAGACGGCAGCAATCAGTTGGCCACCCCTCCATAAGGTAAGTGATTGTCTATCACTTACAAACAAACAAACAAAGTTCGAACAACGTTAGGTACTTTATCTGACCACCAAACTTCAAACATTAAGACAACTAACAAAAAAACTTCAAAAAACTACAAACAACGCAATTCATCTCAAGATTTCTTATGAAGCCAAACATTTCTTTCAAATCGAAACTACAGTTGTATTTCATTGTAAATTAGTCAATGTTTTCCCACCTTTTCTGCTACCCTCAATACTTGGACTCTCCTATTTAATCCATAGGTCTGTACTAACAAAGTTTTTGGTACTAAATCTCGCAGTGATTATATTATTGTGTTCGCTTTGTGAAATTGCATCTAGTAGGTTTCTTCATCAGTTTTCTTCCTTTTTTCAGACTATCAAATCCATTAATCACTTGTTCATCGGGGTTTATTTCCTCTAATCACCTTTTTTTATCACTATGGCGTGTGATAATATAAAGGCATTGTCTGAAGAGTGTACTCAGGTGTTAGCGGGTTTAATTAGGTAGGATTACCTATATCCTAAACAAAACCAGAGCAGAAGTTGATATTGAATTTATCCCAAATTCCGTTATACAAACTAAATTGGCACCGGTCAAAACTCTACTATTTACTATTGAGGAATTAAACGATAAAATCATTCAGAATTATTTATCTCTTTCCTTAATCGAAAGATAAATGTCTTCCTAAATTGACTAAGAAGACTTCGACGTCAAAAGCAAATTAAACGCTCTTTAGAGAAATGGAGAGTCCTTCTCCTTCAAATTCAACTGATTCAAACACATCTCCACCCTTTGACGTCAAACAAGTTTTAGGCAGCTTTTGCCAGCCTTCCCTCACTCCTAACCCCGTGCACAGAGATAAATTGAAGCTCGTGTTTCTCTCGTAACTCAACAATTTAATTGGTGATAAAAAGCATATTTCTAACTGAGACAAACTACCGAATCTGAGGAGTTATCTGCGCGATTAGGCTTTCACTATCGGTCAGCATCTTGGGAACATATGCCAGAAGTACGAAATAGCTATGGAACTATTAAAGGAGGAATTTCTAGACACTGATGCAATCATAGAAGGGTATTTCGATAAAATTCCTAAAACATTTGCTCTGTATCACTCCGAATTACAAAAGTAAGCCCTATGGTTAAACGAGTTCGTTCCATTATCTACGAGATCCAAACCCTTTGAGCAAGATTGCCTCAATTCTACTAGTTTAGGAAACCTTTTACTTTCACACACTCTGTACGCTAAGCTTTCCACTCAATTCAAACGCGAATTATGACTAACTACAAAGACGGCTTGCGGATATATTTGATAATTACTCAGTCTCCATTCGTACTCTATAAAATTTACACCTGACTAAACCATTCAAAAGGGACGCGCTCCCTGGCCCTCATAAACATTTTCCCAACTCCATTTTAACACAACTAAAGCCTATTCGAAGCCTTCCCATTTGGTTCAAACAATTCAAATGAATAGTAACAATCCCTGGGAAGAAGAGGATTCTTAAGAAAATGGAAATCGCTCTTTCCAGCCTACCCAAACGGTTCTCCGAAGAGAACCCAAGTTCAAACGCAAACACTTTTAAATTAAAAGGTTCTAAATCCAGCATACCCCACAGCGAAGATTTCAAACGCCACTTTTCAAATTGCAAAAGCTCTCATTTCATGTTAAATTGTTCATAATTTAATACTACCGCTGACAGAATAAGGAGATTCGACGAATGATAGGTGCGCAATTATTGCAGTAGTCCGCACCATCTCGCAAATGCATGTCTTGCAGAACGTTTCCTCCTTTCTTTCGCCTGTGGTTTTGCGGTCTAAAAAACATGTTTCGGCTCGTCACAGCGCACACAAAGATGACAATTCTTTGTGACTAAGCTTAGGAGAAATGGTGACTTTAGGGTTGGTGTCTGAACCATCGGAAAGTGTTAAATTGATTTCTAAACTTAAAACCAACTTTTTGTTCCCTAGACTAACAGTCTTTCACTAAGGGAACCTTCTTAGAATCATGAGCTCCTACGTGAGTAGTGCTAAACACGCTTCCTTGGGGAGCACCCTCTTGTTGTACGAATTTCGAAGAGCGGACGCCCCGAAGCTCGACACAGAATGAGCGGTCCTCCAGGAAGTTACATATAAACAACTTCAAGGGTCCACAGAGTCTCTTGTCGTATAGCTGTTATGGAATCAAGCGCCGCTAGACGGTATAAAGTTTTTTTTCTAACTCAAAGAAGATTGCGGAGACGAAGGACGAAGTCTCTTCTCGAGAAAGCAAGGCCAATATCATGGTTATCGAGGAATAGGCCGAGGGGTGGTTGGAGTTTTTCCAGACTCTTATATATATATATATATATATATATATATATATATATATATATATATATATATATATATATATATATATCCTATTATCCCGAATGCGGAGGAGTCGTCGTACTACTCCTTATACTTCGTTCGGACCGTGTCCTGAATGGGTTTATTGACTCAGAGTGCTTAGAGGTTGGCTACGGAGGGATTGGAATGAACTTTGCCAGCAGCGACCCAAAAGAAGTTAGATACACAACAATATGAAAATAAAGTTTTAATGACAACAAACAAGAATATATATATATATATATATATATATATATATATATAAATAATGTGCTTTGAGAGATAAATCAATAAGTGAATCACGGATATCTCACTTGGCTTGTAAATAACTATTCACTATGTAAATCCCTATACACTTGTAATGTTGGTAAGCTTCGCGGTGAAGTAGGGGAATGTGAAAGGGAAGTGTTACCTTGGAACTTGATGTTCGGGTGGCGCTGGTGAATGAAGGTAGTGAGATAAGCGGTGGAGACGATGAGGTAAGTTCTCCAGGGACCGACCTGATCCCACAATTCAGTCACGATTCTGCTGGAAGAAGGTGGTGACGGGAGCTTCTTGTTAAAGAGGGCCCCACGCTCGTGAACTTCGAGGAATCTTGGGTGCCTCTGTGGGGGACGGGGGCGAAGTGACCTATCGATGCGTAGGGTCACGGAGAAAAGCCGAGATGTAGTTTTCTCGCTTAGGAAACCAAAGTGAGGCAGTTTGTAGCTTCGGCTCTGAAAACGTGAGTACGAGCGTGGGTCTACACTGACTTTCAGACTAACGGGGCAAGGAGCCTCCCTAAATGGGACCGATCTCCTCTCTGAAGACTTTGTGCTTCGACGTTTTACCCCTACACCGAGATAGATGGCAATTCCTGCCCCGCCAGACACTGTGCAAGCTCTACTACTGAGAGTTAAAAGAATTCATCTTTTATACTCGAAACTCGGGAGAGGTTCACATGGCTCGGGAAGTAGATTTGATATCAAACGCCCTTCTTCGGGTGAGAGAGACTTGATTATCTCCTCCATTTCGTCTTTTGCAAACTTCTGGGAACCACCGAGGGCCAAGATGTGCTCCCATTTATCGATAACCAGTCGAGGAAGGAACGCGGGGGTTAGCTAAAATGGTCGGCGGGTTCTTCCGGCGGGAGACTATCAGATATCGGGCTGGAAGGGGGAGGTTTGATAACCGACTCGCCTGGAAGGAAGGTGGGGAAACGTGGGTGCCTTATGCTATTTTCCTACAATGGTCAAGGAGTGTAAGAAGCTCCAGTGTGGAATGATTTGGGTAAAACCCAAATTCAAACGGAGAAAGAAGCTCCTGTTCTTCAAGATACCACATCAGGCGGGCGTTCAACATGCGCTCGAACAACTTGCATAGGCACGAGGTAAAGGCAATTGTCCGGTAATTTTTTAGATTCTAAGTGTCTTTTCCTGGCTTGAGGATATGAAGGATAATTAATGTTGTGGAACCATTCTTGGTGAAAAGTTCTGAATATGAAAATAAAAAAAAAAATTAAGAGGCGCTGCAAAGCATTTGCAGTGGTGTGTTGGATGAGAGTGTATAATATCAAATCATCTGAAGGGCCTAAGTTCGTACAGGATGAGAGTACCTCTTGGAATTCTTTCATTAAGAAAGGTTCGTTGTAGCACAGATTTCTTGATGTCTGAAAAAAATAATGGTTGCGGTTCTGCTAGTGCTTTCTTTCGGTTGAATTCGGTCAAAAGAATCCGTTGGAGGTTGAGCTGAGTGAGTTCACAATTAGCTGTGCAACGTCCTGAGGTGCACTGACAAAGTTGTCATTATGACAGAGAATGTGGAGTTAGGGGTGTCGCGAGGAGCCACGGAATTTATGTACACTTCGCCATACCTTGGGTAGAGGGGTGCCGGATGAGATGGAAGATGTGAACTGGATCAATGAATAACGTTTTGCCTGGCGAAAGGTCCGGTAGGTAAGGGCACATTGTATTTTATAATTTATGTAAGAAGGCATGTGGGGATTTTCTCGAAAGTTGCGATGGATCCTGTTTCGTTGGCATTTATCGGGCCGTTGCTGAAAAAGGTTTTACAATTTTTTTTAGGTGGGAAGTACAGTCTGTTTTTTTATCAGACACAGTTATGGAAGAGGATGACGTTACAAAGTCTAGTCTTTCCAGGTAGTTTTCTGGTAGGCCCAATACGGTCTTGGAGAGATGCGGAAAAGAGGGAGGAGGTCTAATAGTAGAGGGTAATGATCCCTTCGACACAGGTCATCAAATATTCTAAAGAGGTGATCGGAAGGGAAGTCAGTCCAGCACAGACAGAGATCTATATGGGTAAAGGAGTCTGTCTGAGGATGATAATGAACAAGGGCTCCGTCGTTGAATACTTGAAGGTCTTGTTTAAGACAACATCTAGTACAACATGTCCTTTGCTGTTGTTTGTGACATCATACAAGTACAGGTTACGAGCATTAAAGTCTCCAGTTAAAAGGAATGGTTTCGGGATTTGGGAGACAAGTTCATTCCGGGAGGCAAAGGTGATTGACTGTTACTATTGGTGTGTTACTATTTTGTTGTGCTATTAGTTATAGCGTCATTTATTTTGTTGCGCTATTAGTTTTTGCGTATTACTAGTTTTCAACGTGCTTATAGTTTTTATGTGTTACTAGTTTTCAACCCTTCCCAAGTTTGGGGCGCGTTACTAGTTTTCATCGCGGTATTTTTTTGCGTGTTGGTCTGTCTCACGCTATTTTTTTTGGTATGTTACTCGCTTTCGCATTATTAGTTTGGGTGGGCTACTAATTTTGGTCGCACTATCAGTTTATTAGTGTTACTAGTTTTGCCGTGATATTAGCTTTGATGTGCTAGTAGTTTTGTCGCGCTATTATAATTCATGGATGACTTGTTTTGGTCGCGATATTAGTTTAGGTGTGTTACTACTGTAGTTCCAGTGCGGTATTAGTTTCGGTGCGTAACTAGATTTTGTCGTGCTATTAGTTTTGCGTGCTACTAGTTTTATCGCTCTATTAATTTTATTTTTCTCGCGCGTTCAGTTAGGACGCGTTACTGATCTTCATCGTTCTGTTTTGGCGTATTAATATTTTTTAGCGCGCTATTTGCTTTGGCGTGTTGTTTCTACCGAACTATTAGTTTTGGCGTGTTAATAGTTTTGTCGCACCATTACTTTTGCGTTTTATTTGTTTTTGAACTATTATTTTTTCGTATTAGTAGTTTTCATTGCGCTTAGAATTTAGCTGTTACTAGTTTTGTCGCGCTACTTGTGTTGTAGTGTTAGTAGTTTTGTCGCGCTATTAGTTTTGGTGTGTCACTAGTTTGGGGGCGTTATCACTTTTTGAATGTTACTAGTTTTTTCGCGCTAATCTTTGTCGCGTTTACTAGTTTTGTCGCGATATTAGTTTAGGTGTGTTACTAGTTTTGTTGCGCTATTAGTTGGGGGTGTCACTAATTTTGTTGTGCTATTAGTTTGGATGTGTTACTAGTTTTCGCGTCATTAGGTCTGACGTGTTGTTAGTTTCATGGAGCTATTTGTTAGGCGTTGTATTCGTTTTTCTGGTATTAGTTTTTGTGTGCTACTAGTTTGGGGCCACTCTTAGTTTTGTTGTGTTACAAGCTTCTGACGCAGTATTAGTTTTTGTTTGCTACTAGTTTCGTCGCTCTATTAGTTTTGGCGTGTTACTATTTTACTCGTGCTATTTGTTTTGGACCTGTTGTTTTAACTATCTTTTGGTGTTAGTAGTTTTGTCGCGCTATTAGTTTTGTTGTGTTACTCTTTTTGGTCGCGCAATACATTTTGGCGTGTTACTCGTTTTGGTCGGGATATTAGTTTTGACGTGTTAATAGTTTAGTTCGTTGCTAGTTTTCGCACTATTTTTTGTTACGTCACTAGTTTCTACAGTATTAGTTTTGGCGCATTACTTGTTTTGTCGAGCGTTTGTTTAACATGTTCCTAGTTTTCTTGTGCGTTTAGTTTTGACGTGTTGCTAGTTTTAATCGCGCTTATAGTTTCGGCGTGTGACTAGATTTCATCGCTCTATGAGATTTGGCGTATAACTAGTTTTCACCGCGCTATTAGTTTTGACGTGTGACTAGTTTTTTTCGTGCGTCACTCGTTTTGCTCGTGCTATTAGTTTCACGCTTGGCTAGCTTTATCGCGTTATTAGTTTTGGGGATATTTTTGCGCGCTATTAGTTAGGGGCGTTACTAGTTTTGCAGTTATTAGTTTTGTGAGTTACTAGTTTGGACGCGTTACTATTTGGGGGTGACACTAGTTTTGCGCGTTACTAATTTGGCGCGCTATTAGTTAGGCTGCCTTATAAGTTTTGGGCGCGCTATTAGTTTTAACGCATCGCTAGCTTTTACAGGCTATTAGTTTTTCCACGTTGTTAGTTGTTGGCGGGCTATTAGATTTGGACCCTTAATAGTTTTGGTCGTTACTAGTTTGGGGATGATATTAGTTTTGTGCGTTACTAGTTTTGCCGTGCTATTAGTTAGTCCGCCTTAAAAGTTTTGGGCGCGCTATTAGTTTTAACGCATTGCAAGTTTTTTTACACGCTATTAGTTTTGTCACGCTATTAGTTTTTCCACGCTATTAGTTGATGGCGGGCTATTAGATTTGGACCTTTAATAGTTTTGGTGCGTTACTAGTTTGGGGGTGATATTAGTTTTGCCGTGCTATTAGTTAGTCCGCGTTAGTAGTTTTGGCGCGCTATTAGTTTTAGCACATTGCTAGTCTTTGTAACGCTTATAGTTTTGCCACATTTTAGTTGTTGGCGGGCTATTAGTTTGGGCCCTTACTATTTGGGGGCGCGCTATTAGTTTTGGCGCTTCACAAGTTTTTTGTCGTGCTATTAGTTTTGGTGCGTTATCATTTTTTCGCGATATTAGTTTACTGCCTTACTAGTTTTGGTATGTTATTAATTTTGGGTCTGCTTCCTTTGTTTTTTGGCCTGCTAGTTTATTTTGTTGCTCTATTGCCGTTGGTCTCCCTTCCGCATTAAGTTATCTATTAAGCAGAAAGGTAACGGCACTAGTTGTACCAAAAATAGTGGTCCCGTATTATAATTCATTTCTTTGTCAAACTCCCGTCCAAAGGTTGAATGTTTAACTCATTCTTTACTGCGTCACTCATATATGAGCGACAGTGCATTTAAGGTTCCTACCACGCCACTCATATGTGAGCGACAGCTGCATTTCTGAAAAAGCCGCGGTCCTCATATATGAGTGACGCCTCGTTCAATTTCTTTAGTTTATAAACTTTCTTGGTACCAAATTTGGTTGGCACATTCGTTTTAGATTTATATTATGGAGTAAATGTATAATTTTATTGGATGTTTTTTGTTTGTTCTACTTTATTTTTCGTAAGGAAAAATATGAAAATAAAGGAATATAAACATTTTATTCGCTAGAATATCAACCATAAACAAAAATAAAACTTCATTTACAAATGTTAACAAAAATATTGTTCCATTTATTTCTTCGTGTGGAGTCCTCCAAAACATGAAATTCAAAATAGCTTATTACCACATGGCACACATAACGTATTTACAAGTTTTGCTCGTTTCCTAGCAACTTTTCGGCCATCATTTCCTTGAATCTTCTCATAGCAAAGGACTCATCTTCTTCTTCTTCTTCTTGCAGATTTGTTTTCCACTTCGCTCATAACATGTGCTGATTGAATAGATGGTTGTACGTGTCTTTTATCAGGAGATAAACCAAGTAGAGAGATAGAAAGATTTTCCCTGAACTTTCTAATTCTAATTTTAGAACTTGTAGCTTTCTTATACATATATTACATGTGCATTCACTACCTATATTCCAAGCAGAAGTTCCAGCGCCAGCTTTCGATATCATTTCACTCCCTTCCTGACCACAGAAGCATACGAAGTCATCTGGTCAAATATATCAATCCCTGCTTTTCCTTTATTATAATCAATAATAGCTGTTGGCTTTCGTTTTCTAGGTATCGTCTGAACATTCGAAATTAAGTTTGCGGCACAAATTGCAGGCCTGACAGCGACTTCTTCCGTTTCCGGTTTGTGTTTAGTCCTCAGCAACCTGACATCTATGGTGTCTTTCCATTTTAAGACTACAATTCCATGTTGTTATTTTCTATAAATCATTTCCCCATTTTATTTTCAAAGACTTCTTTTGGCACATCCACTCCGTTGCCATTGAGTAACTTGTGTAGAAATTACATAAGTACAAAGTCCTTCCTTCATTCCTAAACCTAGCAATTAGATCCTTGCATACCCTTTGAGCTTGTCTTACTTCTCCTACTCTCGTTGAAGACTTTCATCCATTGACTTGTAACGACCATCAATATCCTTCTGAAGAGCAGAGCTCAAAAACTTTGATCCCACATTTATGGGCTTTAGCAGGAATATATTGTCGCAAAACCAAAGAATTGTCTGAAATCTATTTCGGGACATAGATTTTGAAGCAATTGAATTTTTGTAAAAAGGATTTGTTGGCCAATAATTTGCCAGCTTTCCCATGTTTACTAATCCCTTACATATGGTAAATCCAAAATATTTCGTAATTTCTTCTTTATCTGTTGGTTTCCATTGATTTGCTGAAGATCTTCGTGTACTTGGCTGTGTAGGGATGCATTGTAGAGCTAAATACTTGGGCAGGAGTAATATCTGCTGGTATTGTTCTTCTTAGGCCGCTGTTTCCAGTATAGGGAAAATCTGCAGTTTGATTTTGGAACTTAGTCCAGCAAACTCTGTTCATATTTTAATTTATCGGAGCTTGAGATGTTTCGTTTTCTTCATCTTCACAATACCAAGTCAGCAAGAATATCTTGAACTTTATGTTCTTCATCACTGTCCTCTTCATCAGGACTATAATTCGGATCTATGATCTATGTCAGAATCATCACTTGTCATAACAAGCAAATCTTCAATATTTTTTTGACGTAATGTTGCCAATGACTGCATAATCACTGAAAATCACGAAAGCAGTGCTTTATATAGTGATCGATTGCACAACATTACGTAATATTGCATCACTTTTGGCAAAATTGCATCATTTCTTTGGTGAAATAATGCAATTTATCTCACAAAAGAAATGACGTAATTTTACCAAAAGTGATGCAATATTGCGCAATGTGGTGAAATAGAACAAAGGATGACGTCATTTTTGTTTTGGTGGTATTATTTTGAAATAATAAGCAAGATATAGTAGTAAAATGGTGTCACTCATATATGAGTGACGCGGTCCAGGAAGGAAATGACGTACCTTTACAGCTCATGTCACTCATTTATCAAAATACATAAATTAACAAAGAAAATCTATATACTATTCCCTAAATGCAAAAACTATATATTTATAGTAAAAGAGAATCAAATATTTTAAAATAAGGCCCTGGTACATCAGAAAAGTTTTTAAAAAAGGGCCTGGTAGAGAATGTGTTAACAAAAATATTACAATAGGGGAAATAAAATTAGACTATCGAAATGAAGAAATTTCTCTTGGCAAGACGTGGAGGCTATTGGAAGTTTTTTCTTCCGGCTGGCCTACTCTAACTCTAAAGGTTAGAACCTTTGGAAAAGGCTAATGCGGAATCCGAAGCTAGCGAGCATAGCTTCAGTGTTCGTTGAATCCTATTTCCAGCTCTGGGACGCAGGTCAAACTTCCGACCATATCTCTACCTATCTTTGAGGGATATCCCTTAAATTAGAATACCCTTTGGGATGTTCGCAGTTATTTACGTTCACGAGCGCGATGATATTACTTCCGTGCCTAAATTTGCCTTATTTACGTGGCCAGCTGCGGGGTGAGGCTAGAGCTCTCCTCGCTGGGTTTCCTACCACGGATTTATTTTATATTGAAGCAGCTAAGCTGCTCCAAAAGACATAGGGGAGACCGCATGTCATTATAAGATCTCAAGCCTATTGCTAAAGATCTTCGATCCTTAATGGCTCAGTATGAGTGTCACCTTCATACATTCATAGCAATGGACGTCAGGGTCGAGAAGGTAGGTTTCATTATACAGAGGTTTTACTTCGTAAACTACCATCGAAGTTTCGCGACAAATGACTCGTGAACTTTATAAACTTCCGCGCTGCCATTGAGGCAGAAGATTCTTGGAAAATATCCAACCTGAAAATATCACGGTGGAAAAATCCATTCAGGAGATACTTCCCTAATGGTAAGAGCGACAATGGAAAACGCTCTGTACAGATTGCTCCATTTTTCACGGGAGGATCGAAATTCCCTTGGGCCTTTTGCGAGGGACTCACCCTTTCTGCAGCTGTTTGGAGCATAAAGGCTCTGCGGATGGTTAGGATGCCACCTGGCAACAGAAGCGGTGCGCCATCTGCTTTGGGAAGCACACGACTGGACAATGCGATTCAGGGAGCAAGTACAAGTAGTACCATCAATCCCATAACATTATAATCTGTGGCTGAAGCATTCTTCATCAACAAAATATCAAGTTTTGATTCTCGTGTTAATATAATCTCAGATAATGGATTGCGATTTTATTGTGGGGTGTTTTAGGAGTTAATAAAACTTACTGCCACATAACACATTTTCACCTCTGCTGCTAATGTGACTGGAAATGCCGTTCTTGAAAGAAAACACAGAACTAGAACCAAAACGAGCATCTCTGCTGGTAAAAAGACCTACTGGACAATAGTTACGCAATCATCCATCCCCTCTAGTTGACATACTAAACGTAGCAAGTCAATAAACAGGATATCCCATACTCTACTTGCTTATGACACAACCATTACGCATTCCAGGTTATTTATTTGTCACCTGGAATAGCGATCCTTTACAACACAGGTCCATACGACACCAAAAGTTATGAATTTTCTTTCTCTTATCCAGGGGCGGTTTTAAGTTGTGCGGGGTCCTAGGCCCAGTTCTCTTCAGTGTCCTTCAAATCAATTTAGGAGCGAATCGTTAAAATAAAATTTCTTTTTAAACAGTATCCAGTTTATTGATAATTAATTAGCCAAATGACCATTTAATAATTCAATATTACACTTGTTTTTTTAAGCTTAACACTACAAAATAACTAAATAATAATGAAAAATAAATATGATGCAATGAATGCGTTTTATCTATTGCAGGGAGTTCGTTCAGTTCATTTGATTATATCTTGATAAAAAAAAATTCTAGCCTTTTACTTGCAAACTCTTTGATGACATCAGTAAAATTAAGCTCTCATTTTCTTATGCTCAATGCTCAAGATGGTGAGTGAAGACAAACGGTCTTGCCCCATGTTGGAGAGTGATCGCTCACCAGTGCAGTTTGTGACAAACATACAGAGATGGAATCGTAATACGATTTCAACTGTAAACTTCTGTCAGCCAAACATGCCCCGCGGAGTCTTGTTCCTCATGATGACGCTTTCGCTTCCCAATACGCTGCGTGTCGGCTTACTATGCGTCATGTCACTGAGATCACATTTAGCCATAGTTTTGGCTTCAAAGTCATCGAACTTGGATCTCAGGTCTTTCGAAAATTTTAAAGGAGACTCTAGCAGTGTGATAGCTGCATTGAACGAGAGCCCAGATTTTTGCAACTGGATATTATTACATTGAAATCTTTTTAATACGGTATCCCAAACTTCATAGAGAAGCACTTTTTAAACTTCTTTCAAAGCTTTAAAGGATCACTTGCTTCAGCTCTTGTTTCAGCTGACTGATTCTGATCTAGGAAAATCTCTTCTAGAACAATGATATTTTCTTTGTATGTTTTATTGAGAGTAGCTACAGCATCTGCTGACCAACAAGTGTCTGAAAGTATTTTGACAACTTGCAACTTCTTTTCTTTATTAGTCTGCAGTACCTCACGATGTCTCCCCAACGATAAGTAGATGAGACAAGAAAGGAGTACATATTTTGTATCAGAGCAAACAATGACACTGCATCAAAACACCTTTCTGCAGCAGACTTACCTACCAAGTTCAAGGAATGAGCCATACACGGTGCGTACTCAGCTACACTGCACTCATTTTTTATTATCTGTTGTGTACCCTGATATTTACCGGACATGTTGCTGGCGTTAGCTAGTTGTACGTTTCTTGGGAACATACATTGGATGCACGGAACACTTTCTCAAATTTCGCATCGATGCTCACCGAGGGGTAAGATACAGAACCGGAATTGATCTGTATGTAAAGGAAAATTCTGTTATCCAATCTCATTCCAATTCATGTAAAATCTCTATATATTATAATCAATTTAAAATATTATCTTCATCCAAATCCTAATCTGACACAGTCAGCCTCAGTCAAGCAAAGATTCTAGTTCCACACGGAAATACATTGCTTAAGTTAAAAATAAAGATGCTATCTTATTTAACTAGTTACCAGTAATTAATTACCGCGAAAACAACCAACTAGTTAACACTATTTATTTATACCAACCAATTACATAGAATAAACTAGGTCTGCTGATCAAAGTCGCGTGCTCTCACTTATTCTGATTTATGACCTTATGACCATCAAACCTTTCAATAATTTCCGAACTAACCTTGGGAGGACATTGGCAATTATATCATTCGAAAGAAAAGGTAAAACAACATTTTTTTAAGAGGTCATCTGGCGACTGCCTCCTTGGGCATAATTCGCCGTACTCCACACGGCCTAATACTAGGCTATATTAGAAAATAAATAACAAAACATATAATATGTAACTAACAAATAACTAGAAAAAATAAGAGGGCAAGAAGGAAGCATGCTCCGGCATCGGAGGTAGGCCCGCCTCCCCTCGGCGCAGGAATATGCAACCTAAAAAAGAAGCACAAAGAAAGGTCAAATAAAGTCATAGAGTCCATAAGTCAATGCGCACGAACGCGTCCCGAGTACAATGGATAAGTGGTAGCGACCACGCTCGTCCCGGTACCGGGACAGGAAACGTGCACGAAGATCGCCCAGACTGGAACATTCAACAAGAATGTGCCCAACAGTCTGGTGGACAACGAAGTCTTGACGGTATGGCGCAGTCGAGCGCGAGTGTGTCCAATTTGAAGACGGCAGAAAGCAACCTGAACCCTTCGCGGCATTAAGGGGTAGGTCTATGGGAACAGTGGCGGCGCAATGGCACGCAACTTTAAGTTCCCTTCGTCCGTCTCACATCTTCATTGCCAAGCAACTCAGAGAGCTGCCCGGATTCCTGCCATGTAGTCGATGTGAAGAAGAGCGAAACGCTGGTCCGCTCGCCCAGTCCTCGCGGACTATTTGGCGCCCTCATCGGCGCACTTATTCCTCGCAATTTCAACATGTCCAGGAATCAAGCAGAAGATAATCTCCACATATGTGGCGTCGCAGATATCGCGAACCAGGGGATGCGAAGATTTCAATGCCCCGAGAGCACTCAGGGCGCTTTGTGAGTCGCTATAAATCACAATCCGGTCTCCGAACCAGGCACGTCACGTAATCTTCTGTACCGAGTGGTGTATTGCCACCATTTCGGCCGTAAGGACAGACGCAGTGCCTGGCAGAGCACCGCTGACTTCAAACAGAGGAGATACGGCGTGGAAGCCGACCTCCCCTTTGGACTTGAAGCCATCCGTATACACTGCCGAGGTTCCTGCGTGACAGGAGGTTTGCTCCAAAAAGCTCGGGCGCAATACTCCCGGGGTTGTAAAAACTTTGGGAACAGAGGCGTGGCGACAAATAGCCAAAGGTGGTACCCTCCAGGGAGGCGTCCTAGGCAGAACCATGGGCGCTACCAGCCCTAGAGCTATACCTACTTTTCGAAGGAGTTTCCTATTCCTAAACCAAAAGGGCTTAGGGTATGACTGGCGTCTCTCGTTGGCATAGGCACCATCGAAATCAGCTGCAGATGCAGTGAGAGCTGTTGGTGACTGAGGGATGCGCCGTGCTTGCGCGTAAAAGCCAATAATGCACTGTGCACGGCGTAGAGCAGGAAGTATCCCCCCAGCATCGACAAGTAGGCCCTTAATAGGGAAAGTGCGGAAGGTACCGGTCGCTAGGCGAAGGCCGGTGTGGTGGATCGAGTCTACCTTCCGCAATACACGCTCAGCTACGAATGCATACAACTCGCATCCGTATTCGAGGTTTAAACAAACAAAAGAGCCATAAAAAATAAGGAGGTCGCCCTATCAGTACCCCAAGTGCTGAACGAAAAACATCCATGGGGTGGATAGAAGAGACCCTGAAGCTACGAATATGAGCCTCCCAGGCGAGACGTCGGTCAAATACAAGACCAAAGAAATGGTGTGATTCAACCACTTCCATGGGGTACCCCAAATCCGGGTCAGGTGGAGCCGTGGATTGCGACAAAACTGCACCACCTTAGTCTTGGCCAAGAAAAGCCGAATCCTGTGCACTTTGGCATAGTGAGAGACACGGGTCAATGCCTGTTGGAGTCGACGCTCCAGAGTTGACATCTGGGCAACCCAAAGAGAGATCGAAAGGTCGTCCAAGTAGAGCGTAGCGAGAACATCTTTCGGCAGCACCGAGGTGATGCCGTTGATACTCAGGGCAAAGTGTGTGACACTGAGGACACTTCCCTGCGGGACACTTCTTCCTGTTCCATTGGGCCGGAGAGAGCTCCCCCCATCCATACGATGAATCAACGATTTCGTAAAAATTTAGATATTAAGACTAGGAGGCGTCCCCCCACCTCCATGCGGTATCATAGGCCTTCTCCTGATCGAAAGATACAGTGGCGTAGTGTTGTCTACAAAGGAAGGCCTCACAGACGGCATTTTCCAGTCGGAGCAGAGCATCCGACGTGGAGTGGAACTTGCGGAAGCTGCACTATGCAGAATACAGGTGGCCTCCGCTGTCCAGAAAAAATGCTAATCTAACATTTACCAATTTCTCCATCAACTTGCACAATCAAGAGGTTAGAGAGATTAAGCTGAAACCGGCCCGAGTAGAGTGATCTCTCCCCGGTTTGCGAAAGGCGAGCACAGTAGCGATTCGCCAGGAATCCGGGAGGAGACCCTCCATTCAGATCCTCCATCCAGATCCTGTTGAACAAATCTGACAGAAAGGCCATGCCTCGCTCACCTAGGGGGCGAAGCATGGCGTACGGGACATCATCTGGACCATGGGCGGTGTCTGCGCACGAAGCAAGAGCGGAATACAACTAACTAAAAAAAACCTGTCGTGGAAGGGTTCTCCGCCTCTGGATGTAAAGCCCAGCCAGCGGCCTTCCGCAACATCACAAGGAGCACTAAATGCTGGCGGAGCAGCATCCCGGCTAGAGAATGAGGAGAAAGCGGTCGCGAAGGATTCCGCCATATAAGCGGGGTCCGAGATTCTAGTCCCATTCTCCTGGAGAACGGCAGGGGGTTCTTGCGATAACTTGCTCTGAATTCTTTTGACTCGCTTTTACACTTCTGCTAGAGGGGTCTTCCCGTTAAGTCAAGACACGTATGCCCGCCAAAAAGAGCGGCCTGTGTGCTTCGAATTAAACCGAAACCTAGCCCTAGCCCGACGAAATTCACCGTGAGTGAAATCGTTCGGGCGGCGTTTATAGCGCATGTAGGCATAACGCTTCTGTTTGAGGGCCGTCTCACACTCGGCTGACCACCACGGGAGTGGTCGGCGTGTAAAACGGCTAAAGCTTCTACGAATAGTAGTTAGGCCGACAGCGATAAGGTTTTCGGAGAAGAACTCAACGGCCTCATCTACCGACCTAAACTCCTCGACTGAGATAGAGAATTCAGTCATTTCCTGAAATGCAGACGATTGCGCCCGACCTAAGCAGCACCAGGGCGGGCTCTCGGGTGGTAGTGGTCCAGAAAATGATATTTGAATGGAAAACTGATCACTACCATGGAGGTCATCGACCCCCCACCCCTCCAATCAAAATCAGGCTGTGCATCCGGAGAGTACAAAGATAGATCGAGGCAGGAAAATGAAGCGGTTCTCGGGCAGTGATGCGTAAACTCATCTACATTTAGGACACCCATCTCAAGCTCATCGATCAGGTCGGCAAGGACTTGACCGCGGGGATAAATAGAGTAGTTTACCCCAGATGGGGTATCTACCGTTTAGATTTCCAAGCAAGAGAAAGGGCCTTGGCAACCCAGCCATGGCGCGGCGAGAGTCCCTTGTGTCGAAGTCAACTAACGATGGAATGTACGCGGAAATAACAGTATACCTCCTATCAAGGTGCAGCTTCACAGCTACTGCCTGAAAGTAGGTATTAAAGCGAAAAGAAGAACGGAGCCATCATGCCGGGTGTAAATCGCACATCATCCTGCCCGGCCCCAATCCCGTGGTGATGTGGTCGCAAAACCCTTATATCCCGGGAGTGTGGGCAGGGGATATTCACCAGGACCAAGTCCTTAGCTTCGCGAAATGAAAGACGATCTTGAACCTGAACGGCTAGAATTTTTTCTCAAGGAGATACGAACCACATTGCTTCCAAGAAGTGGTGGGTTGCTCTCCGCAATTGACACACTTGGCTACACACGATTTGGACTTATCGTGTGCGGCCTTAAGGAACTTACATACACAGATTTCGGGTAACATCGAATTTGCACGTCGACAGGAGCGATTAGTATAGCCAAAGCGGTCGCAGTAATAACACCTCCGCGGCAGGGGCATGAATGCCTTAACGCGGTAGCGATACCAACTGGCACGCACCGTCTCAGAGAGCTTGCCACAGTCGAACATGACGAAGAGTGTAGCGGTGGGTATCGAGGCCCCTCCGTATTTTCTCATCACCCATTTGACCTTGACCGTCCCATGGTCGGCAAGCTCTAAGGTAATTTAGTCTAGGAAGTAGTCCACGAGTTGTCTCGCATAAATTACTCCTTTCACGAAGTTCATGGTAGAATGTGGCGTCACTCTCGGGCGTGCCACCAAGTGTCCAAAGGGCACTAATTATGACCACTTCAGAGGGATTCGATGCATTCGCCAAAAGGCTCCCGTCCGAGAAACGAGTCGCCTTCGGCTCTCTACCAATCACACTAGCTAATCCTCTCCTCTGATGGATCATGTTGCCCTTAACCAACATGCTGCCATCAGTGGAGCGAATAACCAGTAAGCGTTTGAAGCCAGCGGGCTCGAAAACGCCGGGTAGTCTCTGAAAGAGGGGACCCGACGTAATCGAGGCTCCGCTCTGCGCACTTGTACTTTTACTTTTGGTCTTTGTCAGAGACTTCGCACCCGGGGAGGGGAGGCAGCGGAGCCGGACGCGCCGATCTTGGTTTGGTCGCTTACCGAAGCAAAAGACCCATCCTTCCTTGCAGCCCCCGCAAATGGAGAGGAGCCCCGAGTCGTTTCGCCCTTTTCTTGCTATGTCTCTTCTTTTTAGGAGAGGGCGGCGGGGAATGAACCCGCTTCTCTCCTCCGCTGACAGGAGCCCCCAGGCCAGATCGACCGGCCTCAGCAAGAGGTCCTCCTCCGAGATGGAGAAGATCATGGCAGTCGCAGAGGCACCAGCCGGAGGAGGAGATCCCACCTCTTCTTTTACTGGAAGACCCGAGCCGTTTGAGGAGGACCTTGCATAGGGACGGACTCGAGTTCGGTGCTTGGCACCGAGCCCGGATTTACCCCCATGTAAGGTCCTACCTTCTGAGGCTGGGTTGCCTCAAAGACCATGTCTATCTCGAGGGGGCCTCCATTTGGCTATCCTCCGCCCCCAGGACATCACAGGCCCCATTGGCAGCATTGTCACGAGTCGAGTATGAGGAAGGACAGGCCTTGACCACGATAAAGTCAGTATACGAGCCATCAGGTCTTTGGAGGGAAGCCGGCGATGGGCCCTATCTTCCCTCTCACCCCTAAGGGGATTTCCCCTACCAATCCGCTTCAATGCAGAGCAGTCAGTTATGGGCTGCCTGCCGGCTTTCTTGGCAGTCCCCTTGGAAGGTAAAGTGGGAACTACCGCTGGAAAGAGGGATGCACCCGAGCGCCCCTCCAGACAAGGGGGTGAAGGGAAGTCCCTTACACACGTAGGCAAAGGAGAGGAGTAAGCCTCCTCTCCGGTTAAAAAGATTTGGAGTGTCACCTGTGAAAGCACAGGTGGGGGGACCTTCATTTTCTCAATGGAGTGCCCAAGGGCAGCTCCGACGATGGACGGGGGGATTTTTTTGTTAGAGTCATCATTGGGCATGGTGACCCATTTTTATTCACGGGATGCAGACGCTAATTACCCCTCGCAGTAGTTTGCTCTTCAAGGGGTGCGTACTTGGCTGGCAGAGCCAGGTGCCGCCATTTAAGGCCACCCCTCCAGCCTGGTGTCATGGCAGCCCTTCGGCATGGCAGGTCCACCTTGGGCACGGCGTAAAAATGGTAGAGTGTGAAGTAAGAAGGAAAGGGGATGCGAGGAAGGTATGGGTGGAGATGAAGCAGGTTGTTAAAACTCACCATCCCAAACCGAAGCTCAGGGGTTAGAGAACATTGTCCCCTCCCCTCTCAGTCCTGATCCAGGATAGTTGGCTGAGAACAAGGTCAGCATCTACCCTGTGGAAATAGAGGCCGACAAGAAAAAGTTATGGGAGAGGCTGTAGTGGAAGTGGGGAAGTAGGGGAGAAATACAGGCTGTCTGAAAGAAGGAGAAAAGGCTAAGCTGGGGCCGGACAAGGCGCTGAGTCCCGTCAGCACGGCGGCCAGCAAGGAAAATCGCCGCGCCCCTTACGGGGGGTGTAAAACAACATTAAGGTTTTAAATTTAGTTAAATAGGTCGAAGAGTTATGATGTTATTGCCAAATAATTCCCCGGGTAACCTTCTGGGGACTTTGGCGAATATGTCATTCGAAAGAGAATTTAAAACAACATAAGGGTTTTAAATTTCGTTAGAATAGGCCAAATAGTTATGATGTTATTGCCTAAACAAAATAATTCCCAGACTAACCTAGGGAGACCTTGTAATTAATTATATAATTCGAAAGAGAATGCAAAACAACACAAGGGTTTCAAATTTCGTTAGAATCAACCGAATAGTTACAATGTTATTACCAAAATTAAAAAAGTAAAACGAGGACCGACCAACATAGTGATATATATGTAGAGTCGCATGCAACTAAGCCCACCCGACTAAAAACAACTAACACTAAATCAAAGCTTTCCTAGTTACAATTTTTTAAAATTTCATTCATTCGGCTTACAGTTCTCTCCAAATCAGGTAATAATTGATACTGTATTTATTGTGTTTACTTCTTCCTCCACTTCTACCCGCATAATGTCATTTAAATTCATTTTACATTTTTAATTTTTACTCAAATTACAGAAATTTGTCCTTCATATTGAATTTTTCAGTTTTTTATTGTTTGCTTCTTCTTTTTTTAATTTAGGGGGACATTTTGCCTTTAGCCCCTTATCTCTTAGCAATGTTCTCTTTTGTAAAAAAAAAATATTTTTTAGATATTTTCATTGTTCTAGCCCAGAAGATGGGTCCAAATCTCGAAATGTTGGCCAATATACGTATGTTAAATTCAGTGCTTGCGTTGATGTATTTACTTCTGGCCTTGTAACTATGGCTATGGTGCTAATGACCCTCACCTTGTAGGTGGGGCACGCTGTCTAGGTGATCAGGCGTCGGCGCAACGGAATCCTTCTTGGTGAGAAAGGATTGCCTGGTAGTTTGGTGTACGGTGCAATCTGACGCTGAATGATGATTTTTGTAGGGGGTTAGATTGTAGTAGAAGGGCGTGTGACCCAAAGTGGTTACAACAACTCGACGTAATGTTTTGTGTGGCCCTGAGTGGCGACAGCACCTGGAGTGTTGCCCATCTTCGATGAAGACCCAGTACGACGCAGTGGCGGAGAGCAAAAGGAGCGTATGACTTTTAGCTTTATTCAAAATACAAGATTTTCTAAAACTGTCTCTCTGATCTCAAGTTTACAAGGGTTTATTTAAGAGTAGGTAGGATTCATCTCCAATGGGGTTTACCAATAGGATACTACTAATAGCAGCTATTGACTAATTTAATGGAAGTCTTCCAATCCTATATTACGCGGAAGGAGTTTTCACAGGTTATTAAGTGAGTCTACCAATACTAACTTAAGAAGGTCAGGTCACTTTCCAATACTGCCTGTTTATTCGCTACTTTTACGACCACTTGGCTGGCATACACTTTTCCTAACCTATTTTAAAAATGGGTGGCACCGAAAACGTACGACGTCAAGCAGAAAAGGATTTTTTCCAGCTGTATCTCGGTTTTGCTGCTTACATTGCACGATTCCTGCTGTGGTATCATTGCGATTTGGGAAAAAATGAAATACAGAATTTGGTCAGCAGATGAGAGGTTGGATACAAAGAATAGTTGAACTTTTTAATTCTTTTCGGTTCGAGATTGAAAATATATAAATTTTAAAAATTTATCGATTCAAATTCGATTCGATTTCTCAGCAC
This sequence comes from Ceratothoa steindachneri, assembly GCA_963969495.1. NCBI lineage: Eukaryota > Metazoa > Arthropoda > Malacostraca > Isopoda > Cymothoidae > Ceratothoa > Ceratothoa steindachneri. The sequence goes on along the minus strand of OZ018322.1, from coordinate 132,888,257 downwards.
TGATATATATATATATATATATATATATATATATATATGCAAAAAAGCCCACAGGGAAAATAATACGAGGATTCCAAGTACTTTCGAACTTTATTTCGAGTTCTTTATCAAGGAATAACAAAAGTATTCAAAATTGTAATATTTATAAGGATGAGACAGAGGAAAGGGAACGCCCACAAATAAGCAAAAAAACAATCAACAAAATGAATTAATATGAAATGGAAACCTTAGGAAGAGTGGATATAAATATAAACTAAGATCATTAAATCAGGTAAATTCAAAAGACTAAAGGTTGACAAGAGGTTTAAAATACCCCCTAAGCAATTAGGGAGGGAGAAAATCTGAAAGAGAGATTAACCTCAGATGTCAGGATTTAAAACTCAAGGTAAAATAAGTACAAATGTTCTAAAGACTTGACTCAAATGGAAATAAATACACATACATAAACATAAGGCTACATAGATGCACAAAAAAATAAAATTAAATAGTTTATTAAGATTAATATAAATATTTAGTCTCAAATTAAAAGTTTCGACAGTACATCGTGAATATTAATTAAAAAAATAACCATCGAGTTTATATAAGCCAGGACTTATATTAAAATTTGGGAATTTACTAATGAAGGTCGATTCAATGATAGTTCTTGAAATTATATCGTTATTATGACAGATGATTTTAGCAGAATTCCGATCAATATTGTGATTAAGATATAACATATGAACATAAAATGAGCTGCTTTGGTCCCCACGACGGACATTATATTTATGCTGAGAAATTCCTTTTTTTAAACATTTACAAGATTGGCCGAAGTAATATTTAGAGCAATCGATACATTTTACGTAATATACATTACCAATAGGGGAAGGGGCGTTCTTGACTAATAGTTTAGAGATAGTATTATTATAGTTAAATACTACACAAATGCCTAGAGATTTTAAAATATGAGGCAGAAAAGCAAAGGATGGATTAAAAGGAAGTACAAGAGTATTCTTGTTATTAAAAGGCGCGCGAGGTTCAAAACTATAAAATGACTTTTTAGCTAACTGAAGGCATTTATCAATGAAATAAAAAGGATAGCAAAGTTTATGGCCGATGTCAAAAATTTTAGAAACTTCAGAGTCAAAGAATTCAGGACTAACTACACGAAGTTCACGGAGAAACATTAAAATAAAAATAGATCTTTTGCCTTTAATATGATGAGAGGAGTAAAAGTGAATACAGGAAGAAGAATTAGTTGGTTTCCGATAGACAGAGCATTTGAAACCAGAAGGCGTGCGGTGTATTAATAAATCAAGGAAAGGAATACTTCCATTCTATTCTATTTCAAGGGTAAATGTGATGGAAGGAACAAGTGAATTAAGTTGGTTAAAAAAATATATATTTCCAGAATTGGGCCACAAGCAAAGGATATCATATAATTTGGTTTCGCTATATTGATGATATCCTTTGCTTCTGTGTTTCACCCTCACAATGCAATCCATTCCAACTAATTAATAACTCGTATTATTCATAATGAATTCAACGTTATATGTGAGGGTGCTGAACCCTCTCAGCCACGTGGCCCTTGGCCAAGGCCTACTCGGACTATTGCTAAAGCCGTCCCTGTTCTTATCATTTCTCATCCATTGGATCCACAAGAAACTTGCCTTCCAAAAAATCTGGACGAGGGAACAAATGTTTGCGGGAAAGTCACTCAAATACGTCCTACCTCCTTCTCCAGCCAATACAAAGACCCATACAAAGTCCTACAGCGCCGCAAAAATGGCTATATCCTTCAGGGAAGGAAAGGAACTATTGGTACGAAACAGGAGGCCAGCAAACATGGAAAACAACACGCAATCTAACAGCCAACATTCACATATATAACCGACAAAGAACTCGAGGGAACTTAAGAGCAATCACAACAAAATACATCTGAACATTCACATTTAAATTTAAATCATAATTAACCTGAAAATCCTTGCTCACTCTTTTAACCATATTTTATAATAAATTCCATTGCTTTCTCACAACTAAAAGATGCGTTGATATGTTGAAGAAAGGTGGATGTATGGTGAGGAATCAATTCGCATGTAGGGTGTGTATCGCCATTATTCTTATTGTATTTTATATGTCACAAATATTATTGTTCTATTTCCCTCGATAGTTATCATTTTTCTATATCCTCTTTGGTTACTATTTTGTTCATGCCATCAAGCTAATTATACGGACAACATTTAATTATTGTTTTTAGTATAATTTTTTGAGATTTTATCATAGGAAATCTTCATAAAATATAATAAATGCTTGCTTTTATGTACCATGGACATTTCATTTACCAATTCATCATAATTTTGAAAATATATCCTCTAAATCTTACCCATGATTTTGTTTACTTAAGCTTAGGGAAAAGTATCACCCCCCCCCCCGCTCTCACCACATCCACATACCTCTAGCGTTGTCCCCCAGACTGTTCGGCACATTCTTGTTGAATGACCCAGTCTGGGTGATCTTCACGTACGTTACCTATCCCGGTACCGGGACGAGTGGGGTCGCTAGTCTCTACCGCTTGTCCCTTGTACTCGGGACGGATTCGTGCACACAGACTCGTGGACATACGACTTTTTGGAAGAGGCTGGCCTCCTCCACTTTATTTGATTGTTGTAGGTCGCATGTTCCTGCACCAGGGAAAGGGGGCCTACCCCGGGCGCTGGAACCCGCTTCCTTGTTGCTTTTTCTTTTTTGTTGTTATTTTTATCGTTGGTATTGGTTATTTATATATTGTTATTTGTTTTTTAATATATTCTAGTAGTAGGCTTTGCTGAAATAAGGCGATTTATGCCCTAAGTAAGCAGTCGCCAGATGGGCTCCTAAAAAAAAAAATCCACATAACTCTACTATAAACCTTATGTTTTGTTATTTCTTAAAAGAGGTCTGTAAATAAAGATAAATATGTAAAAGTGCTCGGAAACCTCTTTCCTGTTTTGGTTTTACACACACACACACACACACACACACACACACACACATAAATATATATATGTGAATCGAATTTCTGTAACGTGTTGCCTAATTTTATTAACTTCCCAAGTTATTTTTATTTTTAAAATTAGCTACTGTTTTCGTCCACATCAGAGATAAGGAGATAAAAAATTTAATGCAGAATAGTCTGGTTTGTTGTGAGGGCGGACATGGGGGAGGCAGTTCGCGTCGGTTGGGGAGAAGATCGGGAGAGAAATTACCCGAGAAGGACATTTACACAAGAATGACACACACACACACGTCCGCACACTACTCGATTATATATATATATAAATATATATATATATATATATATATATATATATATATATATATATATATATATATATATATATATATATATATATATATATATATATATATGAATGCAATAAACAACATTGAAAGAGAAAACGGAATAATTTTTCCTACAGTAATATTCAAACCATTCACACTGAGGCAGCGAGCACCGCTTATGCTACGCAGAGAACCAAAAGAAATTCTGAATAGAATAGCTTTTAAGGAACACTTTGGCAAGTTGGAACGGGGATTATATAATATCTCTCAAAGTAGCGCGAGAGAATGATGAAAATGAATGCAATAAACCACATTGAAAGAGAAAACGGAAATTTTTTTCCTACAGTAATATTTATTACCTTTTTTAGAAAAAATCTGCGCTACTTTGAGATATATATATATATATATATATATATATATATATATATATATATATATATATATATATATATATATATATACATACTCTGCGTGGCCTTTTTATAGGGAGCAAACCCGTTTAGAGGATATAGCGTAGGACATTCCACGTATCTTCCAAGCTACTCGTCCTGCCGGAATAAAACAAAACAAAAATCATCAATGTTATTTTTTTTACCATTTTTTGCTTCTTTACTTTTATTACCAATCGTAAATTAGTTAAGAGTAACTCTTTGTATGCTTTATTTTTTATTATATTTCGTTATGATATCCGAATGAGCGATAAGGACTTATAAAAGGATCTATGCTTCCATCATAGTCTCACTATCCAGATACACGAGACGCATTCGGAACTGATAAAATCCACGCTTACACACTCAGATTCGGTACACACATACACAGATAGAGGAAAGTAATTACCTTTAGAATGTGGTTCGTTAATAGGAGAAAAAAGACAGGCAAAACCATAGTTTAAATGTAAATGAAGGCGTAATAAAGAAAATTATAAATAAATAAAAATAATAGTTCCCCCCCCTGCTGTTTGTTAGCACTGTTTCGTTGATCCCCGCCCACACGCTACAGGTGTTCACTGAAACCATACGTAGCATCCCCGTTCGCTGCTATGTAGTAATTTTACATACATGGCCTCGGGCCATCAAGTCTCGACATAATGTACTGAAGGAGCTTCGGTTAAACTAACGCAGAACCAGTTTCAGCATCGGCAAATTTCATCATTGTTATTCTTACAAATTTAAATTCAAAGATTTATACAACAAAAGTGATTAAAAGTCTCCGTGGTTGTCATTACCTATTAACGGGTTGGGAGCATCACTCTCAGAAGTACATACACCCTGTTCTACAGACACAAATAAAAGAACACCTTTACATATACATTTGTGCAAATGGGTAAAAGGTAATGTGAGTATAAATAGTCAACGAGCATTCGAGAATAACCGGAGCATCCGATTAACACATTCTTCTTTCAGGATGCATCAAATAACAGTAAACAAAGACAACGGCAAAAACAACATCAAACAAAGACAAAAATAAAACATAGTAAAACAAATTTAAAAACAAGTTGCAGCAGTTCCAATGACACCACCACTACAACAACAACAATCAAATAAAAAGTCCCTACTTTTGTTTAAGCTAAAAAATAAAAAAATAACCCGACTTTTTGTTATCTCCAAAACCAGGAAAATATTTCGGGTATTTTGTGTAAACGCGTATGCGTGTGCGTGCTGCGTGCGTACACGAGCCGCCAAACACTTCTACATAATAAACTTTACACCGTTACCCACTTCACCCCCTTTATCATGGCTCAGTTTGAGAAGAGCTCTTCGCTTCCGTTTCCCCCCACTTTCCCTGTCCCTGGCCTATTGACACGGTGGGAAGGTGGGGTTAGAGGGCCATTGAGACGATTCCGCCTGATAGCGGGGCATAAGTCCCAACGAGGGAAAAAAAGGGGGTATAAGGCCACAGACGGTGGTCATCACATAAAAAGAAGAATAAATCGACCATCGAGGGTATGGTAGAACTGCGAGGACCTCTTGAGACGATTATCGCCTCCCATAATTGCGAAGAACTACTTCGCAGGGCGAAGAGGGCGGAGGGTGAGGGGACCGCTTACCCCCTCCCACCCTCTTTCCGCTGCCAATTAGACAGAAATCATGATTATTAAAATAATATTTAAAAATATCGAAAAGCATATTTGGGGGACTTTGGGAACTCTCCACTGTACAGAAAAAGACCAAGAACTGGATTTTATGACACAGGAATCCCTTGCAAAGGACGAAACCTGGGACTTTATTTGCAGTCATATTTTTATTATAAGCTTTTGTCACGAACTCCCACCCTCAATAAGAAAATCTCTCATACACTCACACACACACTCCCTCTCTAACACAGCCTCTCTCTAACGCACACACACTCGTTGAAACACCCTCTCGAACACTCTCTTTCACACACACTCACACACAATCTCTCACACAATCTCATACGCACACTCTCTCTCTCTCTCAATATCTAACACACTCTCACACACTTTAAATCACAAACACACACACACAGGCTGACTAACACACTCCTTCAGACACACACTCAACACCCACCCTCACGCATACCATCACACACAATCTCACATCTATACACATTCTCAGATACTCACATACACTCTCTCTCTCTCTCACGAATACACGCGCACACTCAAATAAACTATCTTTTTTGCCCCCTTCTCTATTTATCTATCTATTTCTTCGCTCCCTTTCTTTTTCGTTCTCTGTTCACGGCCTCTCCTTCTCTAGCTATCTCTCTCTCTCTCTCTCTCACGATTGTCCAGTCGAATTACGGGAGAGGAAACGGTCGCAAAATTGTAGGTAAACATTTTAAGTCGCACGAATCTAAGAATTTCCTTTTTAACCGAATCGTCAACTTATGGAATGAGCTTTCCCGTAAAGTACTAGACTGCAACACCTTAGATACTTGCAAACGTCGTATATATAAATACTTTGAATCCAATCCACGACTAAGAGCGTTTTCTAGCGAATAACTAACTCCCTAGCCTTCAGGTGACAGGTTCACAAAATTTCGCCTACTTTCCATCTCGACTATCTATCTTCCCCCACCCCTTTATTTACAGGGGACTGCCAATAAAGCCAGCACGCAGCCCATAACCGACCGCTCCCCATTGGAGCAGCTCGGCAGGCCAAATCCCCTTAGGGGGGGGGGAGAGAATACAGGGCCCATCGGCCCCTTCCCTCGAAAAACCTGCTGGCTCGGATATTGAGCTTAGCGGGGCTCAAGACACGTGCCCTCCAATCTAACCCGACTAGAGACACCGCTGCCAATGGGACCTGTGATGTCCTGGGGGGATTGCCACATGGAGGCCCTCCCCCGGAAATGGAAATGGTCCTTGAGGCAACCTAGCCCCAGACGGTAGGACCTACCATGGCAGCGAATCCGGGCTCGGCGCCAAGCACCGAACGCGAGTCCACTTCTGTGCAAGGTCCTCTTCAGACGGCTCGGGTCTCCAAGGCAGTACACGGAGGTGAGGTGGGGTGGGATCTCCTACTCCGCTGGTGCCCCTGCGACCGCCGGGAACTTTTCCATCTCGGAAAGGACCTTGCTGAGGCTGGCCCATCTGGATCTGGCATAGGGGGTTCTGCCGGTGGAAGGGAAAAGCGGGTTCATTCCCCACCCTTCTTTCCAAAAAAGAAAAATAAACAAGAAAAAGACGAAAATGACTCTGAGCTCCTCCTCCTTCCGCTGGGGATGCGGGCACAGATGGGTCTGCTGCCACTTCGGTAAGCGTCCAAGCCAAGACCTGCACGTCCGGCCCTGCTGCTCTCCCAGGTGCGGAGTCCTGACAAAGACCAAAAGTGCAAGTGCGCAGAGTGGAGCCTCGATTACGCCGGGACCCCTAATTTAAAAACTACACGGCGTTTACGAGCCCAGTGGCTTCAAACGCTTCCTGGTTATTCGTTTCACTGATCGCAGTATCCTCGCTAAGGGCAACACGATCCATCAGAGGAGAGCTTTAGCTAGTGTGATTCGTAGAGAGCCGAAGGTGACCCGTTTCTCGAAAGGGAGCCTTTTGGCGAATGCGTCGGATCCCTCCGTGGCGGCCAGTCTCCATAGATGGCATCACCTTAGAACTGGCCGACCACGGGGCGGTTAAGGTCAAACGTGTGATGAGAAAACAAGGAGGGGCCTCGAGAAACACCCCTGCAGTCTTCGTTACGTTCGATTGTGACATGCTCCCTGAGTCGCTGCGTGCCGGTTGTTACAGCTACCGCGTGAACGCATTCGTGCCACTGCTGCGGAGGTGCTATTACTGTCACCGCTTCGGCCATACGAATCGCTCCTGTAAACTTGCAAAGTCAGCGTTAACCGAATTCAGTGTGAATTGCTCCAAATCTGCACACGATAAGTACAAATCGTGTGTGTCCAAGTGTGTCAATTACAGAGAGAGGAAAACTGCTTCTTCGAGGCAATGTGGTGCATATCTCCTTGAGAAAGAAATCCGGCCGTTCAGGCACAGGATCTTCTCTCCTTTTGAGAGGCTAAGGATTTGGTCCTAGCACACCCAATGCTGCCTGGAAAATCCTATGCCACAATAGTAAGAAAGACACCCTCTACTTCTTGCCCCTCCAGGCCTCCAAGCACGGCCGTCTCCGCACCCATTCGGAACCCTTCTACTGGTTCTACCCACCCCGGGTGCTCCCTTGTTAAAGATGGCGGCGCAAAGGGTCCACACTCAGCCCCAGCTAAAACCAAGGCTCGCCACCATCTCCCCAGCGTGACCGTTTCCCGTAAGGCGAAATGGTCACGCGCCTCCACCGAGTCGTTAGACTTACAGTAGGCAACACCCCTGAAGTTAGGCGCCAGGCCATCTTCCGGGGTTCCTAATCCTGGCCCCCGAAATGAGGACAGATCTAAAAAAGCCTCGACTCCTTCGCCAACACCCAGTGGTAAGCTGGGTGGCTCGGAGACTGTGGGTCGTGCAAAGGAGGGACCACCACCTCCGAAGTCTCGCCGCTCGCCTAAGGTTTCGAGGCGGAGAGAGGACAAGACTCGCATAGCGAGCCAAACCTCCCTCGATAAGTCCTCGAAGGCGACAGCTCCTTCAGCATTTTGTCCGGCCAGCAGCGCCCGGGGATGTGCCTCCGGGAAGCGTACAGAAATTCCCGTGATTGCTTTATCTTCGAAGAGGACCCCCTCATCTACTCCGAGTTAGGCCTGAAAGAAATATTCCTTCAATGGAATTCCTTCAATGGAATTGCCAACTGGGAGGAGGTGTGGAGGCTCGTCTTCTCCCGTTTCCCGTTCGCTATCTTTTTGCAGGACACCATGTTGGGTGCGTGCCCCTTGCCCACCATCAAGGGGTATAAGTGCTTTGCGACCCGCCACCAAGTGATGAGGGCCGGGCAGGAGGATGCGCGATTTACACCGCACATGATGTCTCCATTCTTCTCTTTGATTTAGATACTCTTACCTCCTTCCAGGCAGTGGCTGTGCATTTACACCTGGAAAGCGGGTATACTGTTATTTCCGCGAACATTCCACCGTAAGCCGACTACGAGGCAGGGGAATTCCGCCACGTCGTGGCACAGGTGCCAAAGCCCTTTTTCTTACTCGGAGATCTGAACGGTAGACACTCCGTCTCGGGAGACTACTCAATAAGTCGCAGGGGTCATGTTCTTGGCGCCCTGATCGACGAGCTTAAGATAGGTGTCCTAAATGTGCAATAGTTTACGCATTAATGCCCTAAAACAGCTTAATTTCTTGCCTTGATCAATCTTTGTGCTATCCGGATGCACAGGCTGATTTTGATTTGGGGAAGGGGGTCGATGACTACCATGGTAGTGATCACTTTCCCATTCAAATATAATTTTATGGGCCACTGCCACCTGAGAGCCTGCCCCGGTGCTGCTTGGCGCGGGCGTGGTGGTCTGCATTTCAGTTCTTCTCCGATAACCTCATATACGCAGGCCTAATTACTATTATTAGAAGGTCTGGCCGTTTTTCACGCCGACCACTCCCGTGGTGGTCGGCTGAGTGTGAGACGGCCCTCAAAGAGAAGCGTTATGCCTACATGCGCTATAAGCGCCCTTCGAACGCTTTCACTGTCATTAGATTCCGTCAGCTAGGGCTAGGTTCCGGTATATTTTGAAGCACGCCCGCCGCTCTTCTTTGCGGGCATGTGTGTCTTCATTTAACGGTAATACCCCTCTAGCAGAGGTGTGGAAGCGAGTGAAAATGATTAGGGGCAAGTTCTTGCAGGACCCCACTCCCGTTCTCCAGGAAAATGGGACCGCAATCTCGGACCCCCCGTCCGTGGCAGAATCGTCGCGACCGCTTTCTTCGCATTCTCTACTAGCCGGGATGCTGCTCTGACAGCATTCAATGCACTTCTTGATTTCGTAGAAAGCCGCCGACTGGGCTTTACTTCCAGAGGTGGAGAATCCTTCAACGACAGATTTACCCTGAGAGAGTTGTGTTCTGCTCCCGCTTCGTGCGCGGACACCGCCCATGGTCCGGAGGATGTCTCGTACGCCATGCTTCGACACCTGGGTAAGCGAGGGATGACCTTCCTTTTAGATATGTTCAACAGGATCTGTGAAGAGGGTAACCTCCCTAATTTCTGTCGAATCGCTACTGTGCTAGTTTTTCGCAAACCGGGAAGAGATCACTACCCCCGCCGGTTTCCGCCCAATCTCTCTAACCTCCTGCGGGTGCAAGTTAATGGGAAATTGGTTTATGTTAGAATTAGCCTTTTCTGGACAGCGGAGGCCAAATGTCTTCTGCACTGTGCGGCTTCCTTAAGCTCCACTCCACGCCGGATGCTCTTTTCTGACTGGAAAATGCTGTCTGCGGGGCCGTCCTTCGTACACAGCACTTCGCCACGGTGTTTTTCAATCTGGATAAAGCCTATCGTACCGCATGATACGGAATCATGGAGACTCTCCACACGATGAGGACGAGGGGACGCTTCCCAATCTTTATATCTGAATTTTTGCGAGATCGTCGATTCCGCGTACGGGTGGGGGAAGCCCTCGCCGGCCCAATGGAGCAGGAATAGGATGTCCCACATGGAAGTGTCCTCAGTGTCAGACATTTTGCCCTGAGCCTCAACGGCATCATCTCGGTGCTGCCGGAAGATGTTTTCGCTACGCTCTACGTGGATGACCTTTGGATCACTTTTGGCGCGGCCCAGATGCCAACTCTGGAGCGTCGACTCCAATAGGCATTGAACCGCATCTCTCGCTATGCCGAAGCACACATGTTTCGGCTTTCCTTGGCCAAGACTAAGGTTGTGCTCTTCTGCCGCCAGCCACGGCTCCACCCTGACCCAAACTTGTTTCTAAATGGGGTGTGTCTAGAAGTGGTTGAATCGCACCGTTTCCTTGGTCTTGTATTTGACCAGCGCCTCACCTGGGAGGCTCATATTCGCGCCATGGATATTCTTCGTTCTATGACGTTCAGTGCTTGAGGAGCTGATAGGGATACAACCTTACTTACTCTATCGATCCTTTGTTCTTTGGAAGCTCGAGTACAGATGAGTTTTATGCATGTATTGCCGAAGATGGCCTCGATCCACCACACCTGCCTCTTCTTGGTGACCCGTGCCTTCCGCACTTCCCCCATTGAGAGCCTACTTGTCGACGCTGGTGAGATGCCGCTTGCTCTAGGCCGTGCACAGTGCATTATTGGTCTGTATACGTGAGCCCGGTGCCCCCCTCACTCGCCAACAGCTCTCACTGCATCTGCAGCTGATTTCGACGGTGCCTATGCCGCCGAGAGACGCCAGTCATACCCTTAGCCCTTTGGGTTTAGGGCCAGAAATTTCCTCCGAGAGCTAGGTACATATAGTTCTCCTGCCGGTAGCGCTCTTGGTTCTGCCCAGCACACCACCCTAGAGTGTACCGCCTTAGACCATTTGTTGCAAGGTGTCTGCTGCCAAAACTTGTACAGAACTGGGAGTATTGCGTTTGGCCTTTTTGGAGCACACCTCGTGTCACGCTGGAACCGTTTCAGTGTATACAGATGGCTTCCAAGTCCCAAGAGGGGGTCGGCTTCAACACCGTATGCCCTATTTTTGGAGTTAGTGGGGCTCTGCCAGGCGCTGCGTCTGTCTTCCCAGCCAAGCTGGTGGCAATACACCACTCGGTACGAGAGATTACGTGACCTGCCTAGTTCGGAGACCGGACCGTGATCTATAGCGACTCACAAAGCGCCTTGAGTGCTTTGGGGGCATTGGAGTCTCCGCATCCCCTTGTTCGCGATATCCGTGACGCCACGGCTTTGGCGAGCCCGGGCGGATGTCGAGATTATCTTATGCTGGGCTTCTGGACATGAAGGAATTTCGGGGAATAAGCACCCTGATGAGGGCGCCAAAAAGTTCGCGAGGACTGGGCCATTAGACCAGCGTTTCGCTCTTCCTGAAAATCGATTACAGTGCAGGAATATGGGCAGTTGTCCGGGCGGTTAGGCAAAGAAAATGGGAGGCGATCAAAAGGAACTTGAAGTTACGTGGCATTGGCCGCGACTGTTCCCATGGACCTAGCCCTTAATGCCTCGACAGCTTCAGGTTGCTTTCTGTCGTCTCTGAATTGGACACACTCGCGGGACGCACCGCCATTTGATGGAGCGCTCGCCTGCGCGTTATTGTGAAGACTGCGTTATCCCCCGGACTGTTCGGCACATTCTTGTTGAATGTCCCAGTCTGGGTGATCTTTGCGCACGTTACCTGTCCCGGTACCGGGATGAACGGGTCGCTACTGCTTTCCCCTTATACTCGGAACGGATTCGTACACACTGATTTGCGGACTATTTGACTCTTTGTAGGAAACTGGTCTCCTCCACTTTATCTAACTTCTTCCTTGGAGGGCGGCGCACGTCCGTGCTCTGGGGCCTCGCCTCGACGCGTAAGCATGCTGCCTTTTTTTCTTTACTGTTGTTGTCTTTGGTAGTTTTTTCCTGAATATTGTTATTTGAATTTAGCCTAGTACTAGGCTTTCGTGAGTACGGCGACTTATGCCTGAGTGAGCAGTCGCTAGATGGGGTAAAAAAAAATCCAGGTCACCCTTGTATGGACCACAAGGTCTGTTGTGACCTGTTTATCTTTGTTACTTTATCCCTTGTCGCGGGAAGAGAGCTTGTGCGTACCCTTGAGTTTTCGAGCTATGTCGGCGGTGGTACCTATCTTCTGGCACCCCTGGCAGGGTTTCCCTTGTCGATTTGGTCGGAAATTAGGTTCCAGACTAAGTGCGTCTTTATTTTCATTTATTTATCCTACTCTATCCTTCCTCTTTTTTTACATTAATCCTATTTCTTCTACTTATACAAAAAGAAAAAGCAACAAAAAAAAACAACCCCTATACCTATCATGTCACTCTTACCCTTTTTTCATCTATCTACATATAAGGACCTGGCAGCTACCTCACGCGTCAGAAGAGAGGCTTTGGAACCTCTATAAACAACGCCAATCGACGCTCACTGGTTGCGAGAGACTAGGACTGGCGGGGTCTTAGGCGTTGGGGCACGATGAATGGGATGAGGGTAGTGCCCCGTTAACCCCTTTCCTGGCGCATAATTATTGACCATTCCCAGTGCCCGTTGACGGGTGCCTCTGGTAGCATTGGTCCGTGGTGACGGCCCTTTGTTTCCATGTTGGTTGCCAGGCCAACAAAAAGCCTTGGTTCGAGTTTCTTGGTGTGGCGGGATATCCATTGAACGCTGCTCAGAGATCTTGGCCGTCACGAAGGGAACTAGTAGGAGTTTAGTACGGGGCGTGCTTCGTTGTTGTTCACCTGGTGACTAATCGATGGCCCCTTCGGGGACCGTCTGTGCTGCTTGGTTGGGAGCCACGGCACGCCGAGGCTTGACGACTCGGTCGGACGAACAGCAGCACATGGAGCGTGCCTTCTGAAAGATCCGAAACCTCTCCGATCGATAGGCTGGAGCGACTCACGCGGGGAAAACTCACCAACCCCCTTTTTTCTATTGATTGGTCGCAAAGCTTTGAAAGAGAGAAAGTGTTCAAAATGACAGGGAAAAAAGGTCCAGCTGCACTCAAATATACATGTGCGATATGCCAGAAGGATAAGTGGTGCGTTGACTTCCCGGAAGGATGTTTTTCGAAATGCCACTCGGAAAGTATTTGCACCGAATGCATCTTTAAAGGAGAGGTCCGAGAGGCAGTGAAATACTACAATAAACTCAAGGATCTCTACACAACCTCTGAAGAAAAATCTAGGGCACTGGTAGGTAGAATACAGTCCCCAGAAACGCAGCACGCGCCTCAGATTCGGCGTCTCGAGGAAAAAATCCTAGAGCTAGCCTCTAAACTAGAGGCCCAGTCAGCTCAAGTTCGAGACGAAAGTTCCACTGACTTGGGTGGTTCCGCCGATGTGACTCCAGCTCAAGGAGGTGGAAATGAATTGGCAGTCCCACTTCAGCCATGCGGAGAAGCAAATGAGAAGAAGAAAATGAAAAAGAATAAAAAGAAGAAAAACGACCTTAATGCAGCTCACCCCAGTATAGAGGATTCGAGCGTTACTGGTGCGCAAGGGAAAGTGGAAAGAGAAGAAGAGAAAAGAGAAACGGAAGAAGAGAAAACAAATGAAGACAAGAAAAATAAGAAAAAAAATAAAAAAATAAAAATGTAGGGATACAAGAGGAAAGCGGCAAGTCGCTTCCGAGAGGAAAGACTAAGTTGCCTGCAGACAAATGTGCAAGAGTCACCCTTATTGGTGATTCTCAAGCACGGGGCCTGCAGTCCCTGCTAGCGGCCCGCCTTCGCACTTGTGTGAAGGTATGCTGCCTGCCAGGATGTGGTAACCACCACATCAGAGTAGAGGCTGAGAAATCACAGATTTCTGAGAGCTCAGTCGTTGCTCTGATGGTCAGTGGAAACGACCTCTACCTTAGAGGAGGTAGGGTAGGCCCTACAGATAAAATCCTCCACACGGTCACGGGTGTCGTGGACGACTGTGGGCTGAAAACCTGCAAGCCTGTGGTAGTCGGGATACTCCCAAGGAGAGGTCCAATACGGACCGCTGACTCGATGAATGTCCCTTTAAACCGGCGCCTGGCAGATTTGTGTACGGCAGAGGGGGTCTTTTTTGTCGACCCGTACCGCACCTTTTATGGTAGAAATGATCTCTACCAAAGGGATGGGGTACATCTTTCCTTTAAAGGAAAGGCCTTTCTGTTGAACATCATCCAGGATGTCGTAGAGAGGACCCAAAGGAGTATCCGGCATAGAGTGAGAGCGGACGTACTCTAGTACGCCCGTGTCACTCCAGGAACGACCTTCTCAGAGGTCGCTAAGAGGGGTGTCTCGCCAAAAAACAAGCCGGGAAACGGAAGAGCGTAGGGAGTCCTACAGTCGGGGACTCCCTGAAAGTTCTTCTGTTCAATGCGAGGTCAATCAGGAACAAGTTTCCTGAGCTCCATGGCCTCGTAGCGACGGAAGAACCCGAAATGGTAGCCACAACAGAATCGTGGATAAAAACTTCAGACCGAGACTTTGAAGGCGAATTCAGGGTTCCTGGCTACCAACTCTTCCACAAAGATAGGCCAGACAGAGAGGGTGGCGGTGTAATGTTGTACGTCAAGGATACAATCAAATCTACGAACTCCAACATTATATCCGATCACGAGCTCCTAGGCGTTGACCTAGAGATAGGTTCTGTCAGATACAGGACCCTGGTGCTTTACAGACCCCCTTCCCAACCCGTTGAGAAGGACAGGGAACTGTACCAGATGCTGGGTGAGCTTGTTCAAGGCAGAGTGTGCATCGTTATGGGCGACTTCAAAAGACAAGTTGACTGGGAAACCAGAGCAGCCTGTTGCGAGAGCGCGCTACTCCTGGAGTTCGCCAACAACGAGTTCCTCACTCAATGGGTCAGAGATCCGACGAGAGGAGACAATATCCTTGCTTGGTCTTCACCTCTGAAGATAATATCGTTGAGGATGTCTCTGTAGGCGAAGAGCTCGGTGGCAGTGATCACCAGCTAGTTAGATTTACCGTCAAGATCCCGAAGGTAAGGTCTGTTGCCAGTCAATCAAGGAAACTTGACTTGAGAAGAGCAGACTTTGCAAGCCTTCGTGCTGGGCTGACTGATGTAAGGCTAGCGGTATGCGAAGAGGTTAAGGATTCGTGGAACAATTTCAAAAATAAGATAATGAGTCTTCAATCAAGTTGCATCCCTCTGAAATGCCTCCGTCGGTCTTCTGTTCAACCAAAGTGGTTTAATCGAGAAATCGGCCAACTGCTTAGGGAGAAGAGAAATGCGTACCGGCGATCGAAGATCTCGGGTGACTTTGACGAGTACTGGAGGCTAGCAAGGTAAGTGAATTCCAGCATAAGGGCGGCTAAGCGTACTGAGGAACTCCGAGTGGCGAGACTCTTCAAGGAGAATCCCAAGGAGTTCTTCGGCTATGTAAATAGCCGTAAACCAATCCATCGTAGGATTGGGCCCTTAGTGGACGAGGAGGGTGCATCAACTCACTCAGATGCAGAAAATGCTAACCTTCTCAATGACAACTTCTCTTCAGTGTTTACTAAAGAGTGTGGTCCCACCCCCAAGCCCACGGATATCTACTCGGGGGAAAAGCTGGAGGCCATGGACTTCACCGAAGGAGAAATAAAGAAAAAGATCGCTGACCTAAAGACGAATAAGTCCCCCGGACCGGACGGGTTTCTATCCAAGGTGTTGAAGGAAGTGTGCGATAAAGTATCACGACATCTGTGCGCTATCTTTATCATGTCAATCCCGACCGGATGCGTTCCTAGAGACTGGCGTGAGGTGGAGGTGACTCCGATCTTCAAGAAAAGAGACCCCAGCCATCCGTCAAACTACCGACCTATCAGTCTGACTTCGATAGTCGGTAAACTCATGGAAAGCATGATGGTGGACAAAATAACGTCGTATTTAGAGTCAAACCTGCTACTGAGGAGTTTCCAGCACGTCTTCCGAAGGCAATGGTCATGCCTGACGAACCTTGTGGAATTCTTCCACTTCGTTTTCAGTGAGCACGATCGGGACAAGGCGGTGGATGTGGTTTACTTAGACTTTCAGAAAGCCTTTGATAAGGTACCACACCGTCGCCTTCTCCGGAAATTGCGAGCACTGGGCATAGACGGAAAAGTAGCCGGCTGGATCAAGAACTGGCTAAGTGGCAGACGGCAACGGGTGGTGGTGAATGGACAGGCTTCTGAGTGGGTGCCCGTTACTAGCGGGGTGCCTCAAGATTCTGTCCTGGGACCACTACTATTCATCATCTACGTCAACGACATGGACGGTGACATGTTTGCCAAGATTTCCAAATTTGCCAACGATACCAAGCTTGGTATGAACGTTTCAAAGGATGGAAATACTGCTCGCCTACAGGAAGATCTTGTGAAGATTGGGGAGTGGTCGGACACGTGGCAAATGCCTTTTAACGTAGGGAAATGTAAAGTGATGCATATCGGTCACAGAAACCCCCAACCTCAGTATATCCTTAAGGGCACTGCTCTTGAATCGAGTGACACTGAGAAGGACTTGGGTGTTACTATCACTAGCGACCTCAAGTTTTCGAAACAGTGCATCGAGGCAGAGAAGAAAGCCCAAAGGATGTTAGGCTACATAAAGCGCCAGTTTGGATACCGTAACAAGAAGATAGTACTTTGTCTGTACAACTCCTTCGTTCGGCCGAACCTGGAGTATGCCGTACAATTTTGGAGTCCTTCGTTTCGAAAGGACATCGCAAGGTTGTAACGCGTACAAGCTAGGGCAACCCAACTGATTCCCTCTATCCAACATAAAAGTTATGAGGATAGACTAGGGGAATTAGATCTGTTCTCGCTGGAAACCCGTAGACTGCGTGGTCAGCTCATCGAAGTTTTCAAAATACCTTGAGGGTTTGACAATGTTGACTACCGGGATATTTTCACACTGAGTGAGAACAGAACGCGCAATTACGGCTTCAAACTTGAACTGAAGCGTTACAACCGCAATCTGTGTGGAAATTTTTTCACCTACAGTATTTGCGGTAAGTGGAACGCACTTCCAGTGGAAGTAGTCAACATTGAATCTGTTGACCAGTTCAAGTCAAGACTAGACAAAGTCTTGAAAAGTGGCCGTTTAGGGACTCAAAACAATTGAGCAGCCATGTCCCAGCTCGATTGCTAGTCCAAAGGTACCCTCTTTAAATGGACCGTAAGGTCTGCTAGGGCACTTTCTTTTCTTGTAACTCTCTCTCTCTCTCTCGTGTAGCCTCTCTCTCCAAAGAGAGCTTCAAGGAGTTCTTCGCGTACGTGAACAGCCGAAAACCAGTACGCCAACGCATTGGACCCCTGAGAAGCGCCGACGGCGTTCTCCAGGATTCAGATGAGGAAATAGCTGGCATACTCAACGATAACTTCTCCTCGGTTTTCACGAGGGAAAGGGGCGGAGAGATACCCAGACCGCCGATAGTGATAGATCGTGAGTTAGAATCACTAGAAGCAATAACTACAACTTCCGAAGAGGTTGCTAGGAGGCTAGGTCAGTTAAATGCGTATAAATCCCCAGGTCCTGACGGCTTCCTGCCAAGAGTACTGTGTGAGGTGAAACATCAGGTGAGCCCTCATCTTTCTGAGATCTTCAACTCATCGCTCGACAGTGGCGAAGTACCTGCAGACTGGCGTATGGCCAATGTCACCCCGATCAACAAAAAAAGGGACCGTGAAGAAACTACCGACCAATAAGTCTCACTTCAATCGTGGGCAAAGTACTGGAAGTCATCATAGGGGATAGGATAATGAATCATTTAGAATCTCACGACCTGTTGAGAGACACACAGCATGGCTTCCGAAGAAAGCGCTCGTGCCTTACGAACTTGCTTGAATTCTTCCACGGTATAATGAGTGAGTTTGACAGAAGTTGAGCGGTGGACATACTTTATTTTGATTTCCAAAAGGCCCTCTATTATTCATCATCTACATCAACGATATAGATGAAGGAGTGGTGAGTCGTCTAGCGAAATTTACCTACGACACCAAACTTGGAGGTAATGCAGTGAATCCCGAAAACATCGAGATGTTGAGGGATGACCTACGGATGATCGGCGAGTGGGCTGACAAGTGGCAGATGCCTTTTAACTTAGACAAGTGTAAGGTGATGCATATCGGGTATGCGAACCCCCGGTCAGGCTACGAGCTACAAGGTATGCGTCTTGAGTCTACTGATGTCGAGAAGGACTGAGGTGTGCAGATTAGCAGCGATCTCAAATTCTCGAAGCAGTGCTTACAGGTGGAGAAAAAAGCTCATCGCTTGTTGGGTTACATCAAGAGGCAATTCAGCTTTCGAACAAAAGAGGTTGTTTTGCCCTTGTAAAACTCGCTGGTGAGGCCTCACCTAGAGTTCGCTGTTCAGTTCTGGTCTCCTCATTATCGAAAAGACATCGATCGTCTGGAAAAGGTGCAAGCCAGGGCCACGAAACTGATCCCATCGCTAAGGAACAAGTCATACTAAGAAAGACTGCAAGAGCTCGATCTCTATTCGTTAGAGACTCGAAGACTCCGCGGTCGTCTAATAGAGACTTTTAATATCTTGAAAGGGTTTGAAAATATCGACTCCACCAAATTCTTTACCCTCAACCGGAATATGACTCGAAATCACGGGTGGAAGGTGGAGCTGCCCAGATTCAATACCATTCCGGTGGGTAAGTCATTCACATATGACATTTGCGACACATGGAATAAACTACCAGCGGGGGTTGTTGAGAGTAGCAGTGTTGAACAGTTCAAGACTAGACTTGACAAATTATATTTGAAAAGTTGATGATCACATAGCAAGTAATCAGTACATGCTAAGAATCGAAACTGCAAAAAGTGCCTCCTCGATATGGGCCGCAAGGCCTTTGAGGTACTTCTTTTCCTTGTAATTCCTTGTAACTCCTTGTAACTCTCTCTCTCTCTCTCGCAGAATATCATGCACAAACACTCCCTTCTCTACGCACCCTTTCTAACATACACATTCATTCTCACAGATTAACCTGCTCATATAAACATAATCACATAGACTCTTTCTCACATACACTCTCTCACCCACACTCACAGAAACAGATTCTCTAACACAGATTCTCTCTCTCACGCACTTTCTTACACACACATCTCAAACACACTCTCTATCTCATCCCTATTTTCTCACAACATCTTACACACACTCGAATACTGCCTCTCACACACACTCTCACAAACACTTTTACACACTCGCTCACAATTACACTCATACAGTCTTCTACAATCTCTGTCCGTCAGAAATTACGTATGTCACACAATTCCTCTTTCAGACGCTCCCTCTCTTACAGAGTCCATCTCGACACACACTCAATCTGACAGACACCATGTCAGGCACATTATCTATTTGCTTATACCCTCTCTTTGCCTGTCTATTTTTCCCTCTTTCCCTGTATATCTCTTACTTTTCTTTCCCCCTCTCACTCTTTTTTCCGTTCTCTTTTTTCTCTCTTTCTTCCTTCCTCTCTCACTTTCCATCTCTATTTCCCTCTCTCTCTTTCCTTATCTTTCTCTCGTCCCCCCCTCTCTCTTTCCCTATCTATTTCATTCTCTATTTATTTTACTCTTTCTTTCTATTTACATCTTTTTCTTGATTTCTTTTCTTCTTTCTCTTTACCTCACTCTATCTCTCTCTCTCTCTTTTTTTTTTTTTCTCTCTCTCTCTCTCTCTCTCTCTCTCTTCCTGGCTCTCTCTTACTCTCACAGACTTACATACACTCACGCACTCCCTTTCTTATACTTCCCATCACACAATATCTCTCTTACACACACTGACTCTCTCACACGAACATACTCTCGCACACACTCTTTCTCTCTCTCTCACACACATACACCCACACTCCTACAGACTCCCTCTCACCCTCTATCTCACACAGTGCCTCTAACACACTCTCTCTCACACATTCTTACAGACACTTCCTCACAAATTTCTCACACTCTCACAAAGACTCTCACATACTCTCAATTATATAGTACACTCTCTCACAAACTCGGTTTCTCACTCTCTCCTCCCTCTCTACAACTCTTTAGAACAGCTAGCTTGTGATATCTTATTGTTCACACACATACACACTCTCGCATACTCTCATTAAATCTTTCACACTTACTCTCTCTCACACATTCCCTTTCATATACATTCTCTTAACGCAGTCCCTCTTCTACACTGCCTCTCAAATACACGAACCCTAATAGATGCTGCCATCGTCGAGACCTGGCTTCACACTGACACGATGTTTCGCCACGATAGACCCAATTGAGAAGGTGGTGGAATATTGCTGTACGTCCGTATCTGCTTTCCCGCGGTCGATTGCAATGTTAGAAGTGTCCACGAGATCCTAGTAGTAGACGTAACTCTCGGTAGCTCCCCATACCGATTTGTGGTGGTATACAAGCAGCCTGAGGAAGCGGACTCAAACCTATACGCTAAACTGGCTAAGTTAGTGGAAAATCGCTCGAGCCTGTTATATATATATATATATATATATATATATATATATATATATATATATATATCGTGCCATGGGAAGGGGAGACGACTCATAACAGTGGGTGGAAGAGCTTACGAGAGGTGAGAACTTGTTGGACCTGTTCACAGGTGATTATGACATGGTCTCCGGAATGAACATGTGTGAGTTTCTGGGCGGTAGCGATCAGCAAACATTCTTATTCACCATAGGCACCCTATGCGGCAGTCCCCCTCGCGTTGCTGCCTACAAATCCGATTACCACCACCCGAACTTCAACGGTTTACGGTGTGCGATAGGTGGACTGGAAACCGTGAGTGGCAAAAGTGCCTTAGCCAACTGGCTGAGATTCAAAGACCACTTCATGGCCCAGCAGTCCATGTTCGTTCCCCCAAAAGAGGGTGAATAAAAAATCCGCTCAACCGAAATGGTTCAGTCACTGTATCGTCTGAGCAATTCCTAATAGAAAACAGAACTACGTTAATTGGAAAAGCAGTGGTAGCAACGAAAAAAATTATGCAGTACATAAAAAATATTAGAACTGTTAAAACATTGGCGCGCCAAGCTAAACGCGACAAGGAACTTCAGGTCGCATCCCTCTGCAAAGAGAACCCAAAGGAATTTTTCGTGCCCATAAATAAGTAAAACCATTTCGCCATCGAGTAGGTCCGCTGAGAGATAACGTTGGCCTTTTGCAAGAGTCGAACTTTGCTATCACCTAACATGTTAAACGACTAACTTCACCTCTTGTTTACAAGGGAAAGAGACGGTCCAACTCTGAGAATGGGAGGTACGAGTATCTCAAAGAAGGGGACAACCTAAACATTATAATATTAGACGGTAAGTAAGTGGAGGCTAGAATAAAGAGCCTTGACCCGTATGTCTCCCAGTCCAGATGGCTTTCTCCCTAGAATCCCTCGGGAAGTTGCGTCACAACTTGCTGCGATCTTTAACGAATCACTAGAAACGGAGGAGGTGCCAGAAGACCGGAGGACGGCGGACGTGACTCATATTTAAGAAGGGAGAGCACGAAAGCTCGGGTAACTCTCGACCTATAAGTCTGACGTCGGTTGTGTGAAAAGGGCTATAGATCATAATCGCAGATAAAATGGTAAAACACCTAGAAACAAACAACTTGATACTGAATTCACAAAGCGGCTTTCGCAGGAACTGATCGTGTCTCACAAGTCTACTAGAATTCTCCCACTGCATTCTGGGTTAGTACCTATCGTAGTAGGGCTGTGGAGAACTTATACTTGGACTTTCAAAAGGCATTTGATAAAATGCCTTTTATGTTCATCATCTATATGAATTATATAGACGATGGGTTGCTTTACTCGATATCCAAGTTCGCGGACGTTAGAAAATTAGGGTGAGGTGTGAGCTCACGCTAAGTGGAAAGCCTACAAAACGGCCTTCGCAGGTTTGGAGAGTGGCCCGAGACTTGCACATTGGCCATGCTAATCCTCGAAAAGACTACTACTTGTTAGGTAGCATTCTGAAAGTGATTTGCCTGGAAAAGGACTAAGGTATGCCAATCAGCAGTGACCTAAAGTTTTCCAGGCAATGTGCCGATGTAGAAAAATGGCACAAAGACCATCGGGATACATAAAGATGCAATTTCGCTTACAAAACAATGAGATTGTTCTCAACTTGTACAACTCTCTAGTCAGAACTCACCTGGAGTATGTCGTTCAATTCTGGTCCCCTGCACTGCCTTAAGATAGATAGACTGAAAGGGGTCCAGGCCCAGGCCACTAAGTTAATTCCATCACGTAAGAACAAAGGTTATTAGCGCAGGCTTCAAAAATTGGGGCTTTGTTCCTTGGAGACTCGCCGATTACGAAGCTAGCCAATAGAGACCTTTAAGATTTTAAGGGGTATTGAAAACGTGAACTACAGGAACATGTCAAGTTGAATACAAATCCGACTAGTATCCATGGTTACAAGTTGGATTTGCCCCCATTTCAGACTAGTATTTGTGGGACCTATGTACTTCTCGTATAATATCTGAGGTACGTGGAATCGTCTTCCGACCGAAGTGGTGAATAGTTAGTCTATAGAACAGTTCAAATCTAGACTGGATGATGTAATCCATGAATATGTATAGAACGTAGTGCCGAGTAGAGTATAGAAGTAAATTAGATATGTTTCAGCTTTTCTATAAAAATTCATGATTGTGTCCTTTTTCACAGCACAATCAGATATCTTTTCCGCTTTCTGTGCCCGCAAAAGCGGGTGATATAGGTGGGTGGGGAGAGCCTTCATCTTTGCTATGCTTTCTCACATGTTGTTTGTTAGGGCCTTCCCAAAATAGTAGCTCATCGGTATGGTCAGCAATGTTTTTTGTAGTGCTACTATTCATTTTTAATATTTTTGTCACACTTCCTACGCACACTCTCACAAAGATTCTCTCTAACACACACTCTCACACGCCCTCTCACTCATACACCCTCACAAACTCCATCTCTCAAATACTGGCACAGTCCCTCTCGAACATACGCTCTCTCACACACAATCTCTTTCACATACTCTCTCCCACACACGAACTCAATCATAGTCTTTCATAAATTCCTTCTCTCACAAATTCCGTATTTCATAAACCCCGTCATCTCTTCACACATCTCCTCTCGCACACACTCCTTCTTTGACATAGTCCCTCTCGAACACACACTCTCACATACTCTCTCACAATCTCTCACATAATATCTCACATAGTATCCCTCAGCACTCACACACACACCATTTATCACACACTCTCTTACACACTCCCTCACACACCCTACCTCTTACACACTTTCTCTTACATACTACCCCTTACACAAACTAACATAAGCACACTCTCAAACACACACTTACGCAATTTCTCATACACATTATATCATCCCCTCTCTCTCACAATTCCCACTTTATACACTCACGTATCCTGCCGCTCACACACTCTCTTTCACACACTCTTTATCACACACAATCTCTCACACACATACGCATACACTCTCGCACAAAATCTGTCTTTCAAAAACACCGTTTCTCACACATTCCCTCTTTCACTCCCTCTATCTCGACACACCTTCTCTCACACACTCGGCCTTACACGCACTCTATATTAAACACCATGTCACACACTTTATCTCATACTATCTAACAAACTATGTCATACTGTCTCACACAAACTCCCTCAAGTATCCTATCTCATGCACATTTCCTTTTCCTTTTTCGCTTCCTCTTTTTTTCGTTCTCTCATTTTTGCTCTTTTTTTCTTTGCACGCTTTCAT